>CM062808.1:849741221-851163194 GCA_031772625.1 Pinus tabuliformis | reverse complement strand
TATAAAAAATTCCAGAAATTCAAAACTCGAGTAGAAAGGTATCGATTATTATTAGGCCGATAGGCCTTCCTTTGAAAGAAACTTTCGTCGTCCTTTTGTTTCTGAGACTGACACCTGGCGTCCACATTCAGCGGGAAATTGTTCAATCATTTCTGTTATGGTCTTCATCCTTCAGGCGGAATGGTCGGCATTTTTGTTATCGGTGCCTAGCGGGGGTCGATATCCCTCGCTTTTGCTATCATTCACGCCTATCCCTCGCTTCTGCTATCATTCCCGCCTCTCTATCGCGGAAATTGCCGTATGTGTCTCGTCAAGGTCAAGAAGAGTCCCAAGCCCGTGGCATCTTGCGCCATGCCTGCGCTTCCTGGTAATTTATTGCTTTCGCCCTTTTCCCTTTGGTTTCCTCCAATCCCCAAGCTGTTAAATGCTGCCAGAGGATATGAACTTGAAGGATGCTAATTTTGGGGTTTAACTGTCAGGCATGAAGATAAACACTGATACTTGATGGCGATAAAGGCAAAGGAAATTTATTGCTTTCGCCCTTTTCCCTTTGGTTTCCTCCAATCCCCAAGCTGTTAAATTCCTTGAGAGCCACATATGCCTGGCCATTGCAATTTATATATTGATATCCACCGGAAGGAAGTCTTGGAGAGTGGATATCAGCCATCGGAGGGAAAATGGCGAACCAATATTCCACCAAAAAACTCTTTCGAAAGCCTGGTTGTGAGCACCATGATGAGTCGGCTAAATATGCGCAGCCCTTTTCTGGACACCAATACCTTCCTATCCAACTCGTATGATTGCATCATCGGGACGAGAGCAAGAGCCCATTGGAGAGAGAGGAGGCGAAGCTGGAGAAGAATATCGTTCAGATTATATCCAGCGGGGACACTGATAAACTGAAGGCGAACTCGGCCAGGCTGTCACCATTAGCGAGCACCAAGTTTGCGTGGGGTTCCACGAGGACCCAGAGCCCGGCTACCGCGTCTGGGAATGGCACGGTCACATCATGCTCTATGATGAGGAGAAGGCTACACGGCAGAGTATATCTATGAGAATTTCTTCGAGAAGGCAACTGAGTTTAAGCGTAGAGCGGCTAAACCCCAGGAGAAGAAAGACAAGGAGAACGAGGCCTCCGGTGGAACTATGGACTTAGGAGGGCTTATTGATACCGTCAACAAGATGAACGCTCGAATTTTGTGCAGAAATATGAGCGCGGGGTCCTTCAAGTGAAGCTGCACGGTGGTTAATCACTGGGGTTTTTGGGCTTAGGGTTTATGCGAACTTACTGGTAAGAAGCCCCAAAACAAAAAAATTATGTGCATTGGTTGGTTCTGGTAAGTCGGCTAATGCTTTATTACTTTGGGAAAAGTATTTTCTATAATAACTGGTGGGTGGTAGTTGCAATATGAAGTCCTGAATTATTTTTGAGATAATTGCAGCATTTAAAGGGGATTTGTGCTTGTAAATTAGAAATGTCATGTGCTTGGGTTTGTTTCAGATGTGGAAATTATTCAGTTTTTTCTGATGGTCCCAAACAGGTCTTCAGGGTTTCCATGCCCTGTGCATGTTGTTGTTGGACACGGCAATTGCATCCAATTCTGCAAAAAATGTTGTTCTTTGTGAAATATAAAGGACCTTTTATTTGTGTGAAATCCAGGTATTGTAACCGCTGCTCTGATAAAATTTAAATATATTGTTTTGAAATTGCATGGTTAGTGGTCTGGATGCTATAATATGTATTCACTGTACCAAACTCTGTAGTTATGCTCTCATAAGCAGAGAGCAGCTGAAAGATTTCCATAAATTACATATTAGATAGGGCTTTTGGCATGCTTCTTCTATTAAGAGAAGATTATGGACAATAATTCATTTACTATCTCCATTGTAGTTTCTTTATGCTGCTTCTTTTAAAAGTAATTGGAACCTGTATTGTCTTAATCAAGATGTATTATTCCTTATTAAATTTGTTATTGCATATAGATAAGGGAGGTGCTCTAGGCCCAGATCTTATTTTGCTATTGCACGTAGAGAAAGGAGGTAATCTAGGCCTGTCTGGTGATAATGTGATGGTATTTTAATAAAATGAAGAATAGAACCATATCTTGGCAGGGATTAATTATTTATTTTACTTGTCATATTTGAATAACAATAAACTACTCTAAGCCAGTCTGGGGATGATGTGATGGTATTTTAATAAGATGAATTACAGAGCCATATCAGGGATGAATTAGTTATTTTACTTCATATTTAAATAATAATAAACTAACATAGATCCTGTTAAACAGGGCTGTATATTTGAATAACAATCAAGGTGTATATTTAAATAACAATTGTAAATAAACTAGCATAGATCAATGTTAGCCCGGCAGGATATATTGTGTTATTAGTTGTTGAGAGGTAGGAATCTCAAGTTTTTGATCCTTAATAAATTGTGTATTATTTGTTGAGAGGTATGCATTTCAAGTTTTTTATCCTTAATAAATTAATTTAACATTGATTTATTGGTTAGTTTTCTCTCAAGGATAAAAAAAAAGCCTGGTTCAATATAAAATAGTATATGCTAAAATTCAATTTGAGATGGTTCAGCATAAAATTTTATATACAAAAATTCAATTCGAGATTTTTCCATTGAGCTTTAGGTGTAGTTTACTTTGCAGTTTTACAATGTAAAACTATTTTTTTGGGTGGGTATTTTCTAATGTAAAGTTGATTCCAGAGGGAGTTCTTGACGTTTGTTGTTTTATTTATGTAATAACAATTATATCTGTCTCTGTTTGTGTTGAATTGAGAAAATATCCTTCTCTGAGCTACGAGAAATATCTGGACTTGAGTTACGAACTTACCTTCTAAATCCAGGATGCAAAATTTTGCTGATGAACTCGTATTTTATCTTGGAAGGTTTGATGGCTTATACCGTTAGTTTGGTTGAAACATATAAATAGCCCATTGTCCATGCATTGTGTGGTGATCTGACAAATAAAAGAATTTGTCATTTTGTTTCTTAGCTATAGCAATGATCTGATGCAATAAAACTTTGATTTAGAAGTCATTTTTCCAGATTCAAATAGAAGTGTTCATCTTTTATTTATTTAGTAGTGTATATATTAATGGGAAGGACTATCCTGTGTACATGGTTATGGTCATATGTACCATATTTATTTTCCAATTACTCACTTTCCATGAGATGCATCTGATAATAAGTTGGTACCAACTTTAGTGCCATGTCAGCTGAGCTGTGGTCTCACTGTAAAGACGTAAAATTTCCCTGTATTAACACAATAAATTAAGCAGAGATTAAATGTACCTGAATGATACCTTCACACGCCAAACCCCATGCTTTAGAACTACAATCTGTGAGTCATCTGGATGCAAAGATTGTAGCTCTTGCCTCACAGCCTCAATACCTGCATTATGCTCCATTGACAACTGCATGGCAGCTATTTCCTGTAGACTTGACAATTTTTCCAAAACAGCACGGGAATCTCCCAGATTGGCAACATAAAGCACCCCACCACAAACCACCCCTACTAAACAGCAAGACCCAACTGCTGCAAGCTGTGGATTTGTAGGCCATGCCTTTGTAACAATGGACAAAAACCCCTCTTCTGTTGCTAAAAAGGCCTTTCGAATCACATCAGCAGACATCCCCTGCTGCTCCATTGCAAATTCTGCAAAATTACAGCCCCCACTTAGTACTGTACAATGGATAAACTCACAATGAATGTTGCACCATTACAGTCAGCCATATTTCAGAAGTAAATCAACCAACAAGTTCAGCCCTTCACTGAACAATCAACCAACCAGTTACCAAAAAAAAAATTCAAGCAAGAAGACATATCAAGGCCTTCTGTAAGCATAGGCACCTTCAATGGAGTATCCATGTTAGAAGGTTCCTGGTTGCTGGCCACTGTGTCTACTTTCACAAGTTGTATATTTTCTCCAACTTTGAATTCTTGTCTCTTCAGCTCCATTCTGTACAGATTGTTCCTCCTGGTCATCCTTACTACCATACTTGAAACAAGTCATTCATACTACTGAAATGGAGCAGCCTTGCTGCTAGATAAAGCTCAAACTTGTTGAAGATCTTCTTACTGTTATTCAAAACTTTTTGCAGGCTTATGATTTGAAACCCTGCTTTGACTGAAACCCAAGTGTAGAAGATAGTTTTGATTTTGAAATGCTAATAGTATAGACAGTGGATGTCAACAATATCACTGACTACCAGAAAAATCTGCCCATGCATATGCTCTTCCTTGATTATGATATTGAAGATAGGCAAAGGAAATTATACCAATGAGATAGATCAATGCTTCAGAGAATGAAGATCGGTGTATTGCTGGCCCAAGTTGGGCTCCCAGGAAAAATAAGAGAATTCTCAGCCATATACCCAGAAGTGCAGTTCTGATATGAATAGATTTTAGCAGCAGATTGGGGAAATCAGTCCCTGACTTGGCCAAAAAATAAGGGGTGTTATGGTAAGGAGAACAGAAAAATTTAACCCTGCAATCATATCATCTAAATTTAATTTATAGCACTGGCCTGACAATGGTATCATAACAGAATAGAAATCATGATCAGGTACATCTTGTTTCTAGCATTATTTTCCTTCCAAAATTTAACTCACTTCTTTTGTGGACCCCAAGGTTCATCATTCAAATTCACAAAGCTACTTTGAATCTACTGAGGGTTAAAATGGAACTATTTTGTATTTTTGTGTGTGCCTGTGTAATTGAAGCTGAACATAATTGCAAGGGTCATCTTTATTCTTCCCTGGAATTTACTACAGGTGCTGCGCTTTCTGTTATATGTAATAGGATGTTTCCCTGAAAGGTTTCCCATGCTGAATAGGATTTATGTTGTGCACAAATGCAAATTTAAGGTTCCACACATCAAAATTTAATGCACTCCAAGTGCTATGCTTTTTCTGATTTTGATGCCAGCTGACTTATCTTAGGATTTATGTATGCAATGCAATTCTAGGGTTCTGTACATTGCAGTTTATGCTCCACGTGCTTTGCAATTTCCGTGCCTCCCAGAATATTACATTCTCGATTCTCTGCACTCCGACCTTGTTGCCCCGGACACCCATTAACGACAGCAACAGCGACAACCGATGAAGAAAAGTATTATGAAGTTGAGGTTGAAAATGCAGAGGACGAATCAGATTCTGATGTTGGGGGAGATAAAGACAACCAGCAAGTAAAGGGCAAGGGATTGAGGTGGGCTGATGTAGACGACAATGGATTGGATAAGGCGCAAAAAAGGCTCATAGAAGCTCTGCCTCCAAAGTTGTCTGGAAGGAGCAAGGCCTTGATGAAACATATAATTTGTTTATCAGAAGAGGATGATCCATCTGAATTAATCATGAAGTGGGTCAGAATAATGAAGCCCAAAAGAGTAGATTGGCTTGCAGTCCTCAAACAGATGTAGGAACAGAACCTCAACCATCCCCTCTTCTTCAAGGTCAGTGGCTTTTCAATTATTATAGATGTGCTTCTTAAATATAGATGGACTGAGTAAATTATTAACCAAGTTGATCTGTATGACATTTTCTTTTCAGTCCACTAATGCTTTTACTGCTCTGCAATTTATGCCATATGCCATACGAAGCTTCTTGGCAGTGTTATCAGACTCTTCCCAGTCCAAGTGGAGTCGCGAGTTTGACTATGTTTTAAGAGGAAACAGAGTCTAATCAGCTGAATCTGAATCAATCCCGACTTATTCTTTAAAGTTTAACTCATAAATATCACCCAAACTCACTGTTACCACTCAAATTATCACCTAGGAGGAAAAGTCCTAACCTCAATGGGACAGCCTAGACGCATAATAGGCAAGCCACTCACTGTCACCTTGATGGCCTTGCCCGACCAAGGAGACTGCCTATCCCAGGGGGAATCCGCATGATCAATTTAAACTTAGATTGTTGGGAAAGAAATTGGAAAATACTAGCATGAATTGACTACTCTTATGCTTAACTCAATCAAATCGATTCATTCGTCAAAGATGTGAGAATACACAAAATTCATATACTCGTTAAAATTCTAAGCTTCCAAGAGCAGGCATCCATATGTTCTAAGGCTAACTGTATCAGACAATCAGGCTACCGCAGGCACTCCATGCATTTGTTCATCTAATCGAAAATCACGGCCTCTTCCTCTTCCACGACCTACAATCCCATCTGTGCCATAGACAATGGGGCCCATATTATATAATCAGTTGCTCAGTCCAATCACATTGAACCCAAGGGTACTTTTTGGCAAATGACATTCACTAGCCAATTGGATAAGCGGTTCTCTGCTTGAGATTTCTGAGTACCAAAATTACTTCGTTGCACCCTCCTTTGGTTAGACACAGGTGGAACCCAAAAGGCTCTAAAGATTAGAAGTCTAGATGGAGGGCGTCTAAACATGAGAAGGTCTAGATGGAGGCCAACTATTTGCGAGGAAGAGAGGTGGGCAGCCCCAGGCCTTAAGAACATAGTCGTGGGCCTTTTTTTTATACGGAATCTCCCCATTTTTTGAGTTGAGTGGGGTCGCAGGCCTTAAGGAGAACATGGGCTGGGCTTCTCTTTTTAACATTAGCTCCCATTTTTTTGATTAGAACGAGGTCGTAGATCTTAATAAGAACATAGGGTTGGGCTTGAGCTCTTAATCTTCTTTATTGCTATGTTACCAACCAGCTCTGTTGAAAAAAACAGAGTTTTCAGGGTTCTCCTGGGTGAAACCCAGCTGGGCTCTGCTGCTGACCTTAGTTAACTAGGTCACGAGTCTGACTCTGCTGACAACTTAAACTTGCCATTATTAAGTCATCTTTGTGAGCACTTGTGGGTTGGAACCTGATTGTTGAGCGCATTTCACAAAAATTAAGCAAAACACACCTTTTTATCTGATGCCCCTCCAGTGGACTTGCGGTCGAAAATTTGATGAGGGATTATAGTCCCAGCCCAAAACTAATTGCTATTTTTTTAAACAGAGTGTGCTGAGGGTTTTGGGGGTTGCTGAATCGATCCTTTGCCTAAGAAGATTGGAAAATGAAAATTTTACTAATTGTTTGCTGGAAAAGTGAAGTTTGCTGCTTGTTTTGGATAATGCATATCAAGCTTCATCGGTGAGTACCTCATGAGTTATACACTGCTAGACAAGTCAAAATTGCACGCACATGGACATATGCCTTTAAATATGTGACAATGGATTAAATAATGTGTCCTCTTTAGTTGGTGGTCTGCACTCATATAAGCTATATTCTTCTCTTTTGGAAACTTTCCAGTTTTGTCACTCAACATTCTCGTAGATGTTTTCTTCCAAATTGTAGGATATAATTTCAGATGTAATTTCCAGCATTATTTCTCAGTGTGCCCATAAATCAACACTGCAATGATTGCAGTGATTCCTGGTGTTGTCTTTTGAGTCACTGAGCAGTGGTGAAAGTCCTATTTCTGTTCGTTTGCTTAGGAGATTTTTGATGTTAGGTACCTTTCCTTGGTTTTCCATTTCCCCACTGCTGGTTTTCTGTTCTTGTACTCAATAAATAGAGCCTTCTTACCAGCATCATTAAGGTTCTTTACTTCAAATGGGGTAAATTCCTTTCTGATGTAGCCATGTAGTTCTCCTCAATTTTTTATCAACGTTTGAGGAACTTCTACTTTGAGATTTAGCAAGCTTGTTGGTTTCTTATATTCAGTGGTGTAGTCCTGAACAATTTTTCTTTTGTTTGTGAAAATATCACAATTAAATGGATCTTCTTGATATCCAATATCGTAGAACTGATCCTTCAACAGCATTTTGAATGTCTGCCATGATACTATCGAGGGTCTCCTTTGCTGCTTCAAAGATTGCATATAGCTGTCTCACCTTAAAGCATGGTGGAAGATAACGAGGAAGTCCTCAAATTCAGAAGGTTTCAGGCTGTTTAACCTTAGTATCCTCTTGATGAGAATTTCCTTCTTTCTTGAAATTTACTGAGCATTCCTCTTTCTTTGTCATTCGATGGGTCATCATTTTTGTTAACATACCAATATTTGTTTTTAACCGACTAAGGATGATCTTTTGTTATTCTCTTTCTTGGTATTGTTTGTCAATATGAAAGACCAAATACACAATGCATGGGAGATGTAAAATATGATCTTTATATCAAATGGGGCCATTGCATACAATGAGGCAGATCTCCTTTTATATTACTGGTTATTTGTTGTACAACTAATTTCCCTAATCACGTTATTTACAAGTGAATTTGAATTAATCTTACCAAATTTTTTAGTTCCTTGAAGTTTATCTATTATGTTATCAATGCATGGCAATGGATATCAGTTTTTAAGGGTATGGATCAACAATCGTCAACACTTTTAACTGCTTTGAAGTTTTGCTCTGCTCTGTTGGATCAGGTGACACACTTTTAACCGTTGATTTGAAGTGTGACTGCTTTTTCCAAATATCAGTTGAGTTCACTGCTTGTCCAATAAAAAAATTTAAAATAAAATTAAAATAATTTAAAATAAAAATTTCTAGAAAACATTGGCTTAAATCAAGCCATATGGAAAAAATCTAAAGAAAATAATAAGCTTTCAACAATTTATCGATTGCTATATACCTAGCATACCTAGCAGTGGGCAGGTATAATAACAAGAAAGAGGCTAGGTACTTTTTTCACTCATTTGATAAAAAAAATCTCACCACTCCTTATTTTTGTTCTAGCAGTTAATGTTGTATTAACTAACTGTTTATTAAAAAAATCAACAATAGAAATCAAATAGAAAGCGGTATGGTTCAATGCCTAAACAGTGGATATCAAGCTCTACAACATCTTACTTAGATTTTCGATAAACAAATTGCACAATGAAAAGGATGCCAACTTTGATGGTTATTGCACATCCACCATAGAACGTGTCTTGACTCCTTATGTTCTTGTTTCTTCCGTCAAAGTCCAATATAAGTGTTTAAACATATAACGAAACTTCTCTTGCAAAGTATTTACAGTAGTTGAATTTAATGTGATTGTACATTTTTTGCATATAGAATATTTTTGAATTTGATTGATAAAAACGATGTCAATTATTTAACATTTTTTTCGTCAAATTTTAAAATAGTTTCGAAATCTAATTAAAATAAAAATAACCAGTATAAAATAACTTGGATTTTTTTTTTTTCTATTTGTTTACTACAACGAGTCTTTTAATATTTTTCTGTGCTTGAATTGTACTATTGTGACAATATTTGCACTGGAGCTTATCATGAAAGAGACAAGGTGGTTGCAAATTACATATCAATTCCCAACATTGAGCGAGATGTATGCACTATATGGCAGAGTAATAAAAGCTATGACAACCTGTACATATGTCACTAAATCTGACACACCTGTACATATGTCACTAAATCTGGAGTGGCTTTATTTAGAGTTGGCTCGTGATAGCGAAGAAATTCTTTCAAAGTTGGTGCTGGTCTTTAATGTTCATGTTGATACTCTTCTTTCTTCTTAGTTTTTTTCAAATGTTCAATGGTGTATAATGTAATTAGGTAAATGTTTAATAATATTAATGGTGTACAATGTAATTAGGTCAATGTTTAATAATATTAATGGATTAGGTAAATGTTTAATAATATTAATGGTGTAAAATGTAATTAATTTAATTACATTTTTTTCATTATTTTTGGGTGAAATGTTTGATATATTATATTATAATTTTGGTTACTTAAAATAAAATAAAAATAACATTATTAAAATAAAAATTATAAGTTATTATTTATTTTATCAATTTTTGTTGGGTAGTTAAGGTAAATTTGAAATAAAAATAAAAATAACCCTATATTAAAATAAAAAGTTATTATTTTTTTAATTAATTTTTATTGGGTAGTTATGGTAAATTTGACTTGGTCAAGTTAGTTTTTGAGCTCTGAGTTTATGAGAACCCATGGTATTGTCCATGGGATTTAAATCCCTTTTTAGTAGATAAAGAGTTAAAATGGATCTAGATTGGTATTAATGATAGACAGTTTAACAAATTGTTTAAATTAAATGCTTTTTAACTAAATAAATTATATATAAGAGAGCCTTCTAAGTTATGTAAGTTTGAGCCTTTTAATTGAATTGTGTATAAATGTTAATATCTTTAAAATTTTGAAATATCAATAGTGATTTTAGTAAACTTTTTTAAAAATAATAAAATTTTAATATTTAATAAAAATAATGAAATTAATATAAGTGAGACAAAATTATCATTAAATCTAAAAAAATAGATTTAAAATTTAATATAAATGATATATTTAATTATCAATTATTTAACAAGTATAATTTCTCAAATATATTTTGAATTAAAAGAAATATAAAGTTGAATTATAAATGATTTAATAACTTTTTATATTAATACAATGTGAATATCAGCTATTTAAATCATTTAATATATTAGCCTAAATCATTTATCAATTATTGAGAGGGGTCAAATTTTTTGAAGTGAAAACCTTTAGTGCAAAACCTGAAGAAATGTTTGCATGCCAAAAAATTTGATCCCTCTTAGCATTTAATAAATTCAGAATTAATATGGATCTACACTGGTTCTAATTAGTGTACCATGTCATTGCTACTCAACAAGTATTTAATCTTATTTATAAATTAACATAACATTTATTATTAGGCTTACCAATCTAGTTCCAAAATGACAATGGTATGTTTACAACATTTGATTGAGTGATTACACTTGTGACTCAATAACAAGGTAATATTCAACTATGAAAGACATAATTCCACTAGGAGGGTATGCTACCATTTGGTTCACTTTCCATATACTTCATGATAATTGTTCTTTTTTTGCAAGGTGTTGGTTCTCATTATTACTTTGATTATAAACAACATAGATAATAAATCATAACACTGGTTCAACATATACCATTCATGAATTTTAAGGTTAGCATTGAATATAGTAGTAATACATAAGCATACTCTTGTATGCTCCTCATAGTACAATGGTATTTCCCGTAAATTAAATCTTGTGATTATGTTGGAGTCCTCAACAATAACTACATCCTTTTGCACAATGCCCTTGAGGAACTTGACTCCTTGATACATTGTTAGTGCTTTCACTTTTTATTAGTTGCTTGTCCCTATCTTCAAGAAAATTTTAATTTATAGGGACCTCTTCCACTTAGCAAAGCACAAAGCAAGGTCTTGATCTCCATTGAATCCATTCCCTCTAGTTTCATAGTGTTGGCATAAAGAATTTTAGCTACTGGCTGCTCTTTGGGTATCCCTAAAATTCGTATACCTTGGCTCATTAGAGTGATGAATCAGACAAGTGTATAATGTGATTTCAATGACACCTTATCTCATTTGTAGTGAACATTTCTACCAGCTCCATGCAGAGGACCCTCTTTTCAATATGTTTTCAATTCTATGTTTTGAAATTTTTTAATTAGAAATGTAAAATCATAAATTTAATTAATTATATGTTTTAAATTTTATTTTTAAATTAAAAATATAAAAGCATAAATTTAAATGGTTCAAATTACATTATAATGCACTTAATATTTATAATATGGGTAGCCCTTTCCAAATTTATACTTTCCATTATATATTAAATATTATCCATTAAAATGAAAATAAATATTGACAAATTTTAATAATAATAAAGAATTTGGCATGTTAATATTTTTTATTAGTAATTTTAAAATTATAAATTACAATTTTTGAAATTATATTACATTTTTCATGTATTATTGTATATAATATTTATAAAATTAAATAAAATAACCATATATTTAATAAAATTTTTATTATTATCAATTTTATGGTTTGAAATTTTTCCAAAATAAAAATATAAAATTATAATTTTAAATGGTTCAAATTTCATTGTAATTCACTTGATATTTATAATATTTATGGGCTTTTCCAAGTTTATGTTTTTTACTTTATATTACATATTATTGATTAAGATAAAAACAAATATCTACAGATTTAAATAATTGCATGGAGAGACTTTAGTCCAACATGAATGATTACATGGGAGATTTTAGCCCAAAGTGAATGAGATGTTCTAAGGTTATGTAATGTTATTTAAACTTGTTAATTTAGTTAAATTACATAAATATAATATAAAATAAAATAAAGTAAGAATTATAATTATTAATAATTAAACCATTTTAGATTCATCTTAACTCTAGATTTAGATAGCCTACAAAGGGACCAAATTTCTCAAGGTACAAGCTTTTCCTTTAGATCCATCTTAAGAGTTTGTTCTATTTGCATGGTTTGGGAAATATTACAAAGACCCAGGATTTCACATGAATGAGAGAGACAATTTACTTGATGTGGTTTATAAACATGTATATGCATCTCCTAGACGGGGAGGAGCATGTGGAGGGATATGGAGGTGAGTATGAGATTGTTTTGTGTGAGAAATCCATCACAACTTGTTAGATTTCTCACTCTACAATGTTTCTATGTGCTTCAGTTTGTGCTAAAAGGAAATTTAACACATGTTAGATTTTCTTTTACATTGCAATGTTCTTAATCTAGAACACATTAGACTTATTTAGTCCTAAAATGTTGTTATGTTCTTGTGTTTGTGCTAGAAGGAAATATAGCATGTGTTAGATTTATTTCAAATTTAAATATGCTTGTGTTTGTGTTGAATTTTTTTTTAACACAAGCTAGATTTCTTATACTCTACAATGTTGTTGTTGGCAACGTGTATGTATTTGTGGTAGACATAAATCTAGTACTTGTTAGATTTCTCACTCTACAATGTTTCTATGTGCTGGAGTTTGTGCTAAAAGGAAATCTAACACATGTTATATTTTATTTTATATTGTAATGTTGTTAATCTAGCACACATTAGACCTATTTAGTACTACAATGTTGTTATGTTCTTGTGTTTGTGCTCGAAGAAAATATAGCATGTGTTAGATTTATTTTAAATTTAAATGTGCTTGTGTTTGGGTTGGAAGAAAATTTAACACAAGCTAGATTTCTTATACTCTACAATGTTGTTGTTGGCAGCGTGCTTGTGTTTGTGGTAGACATAAATCTAGCACTTGCTAGATTTCTCACTCTACAATGTTTCTATGTGCTCTAGTTTGTGCTAAAAGGAAATCTAACACATGTTAGATTTTCTTTTACATTACAATGTTGTTAATATAGCACACATTAGACTTATTTAGTCCTAAAATGTTGTTATGTTCTTGTGTTTGTGCTAGAAGGAAATATAACATGTGTTAAATTTCTTTCAAATTTAAATTTGCTTGGGTTTGTGTTGGAAGAAAATTTAACACAAGCGAGATTTCTTATACTCTACAATGTTGTTGTTGGCAACGTGCTTGTATTTGTGGTAGACAAAAATCTAGCACTTCCTAGATTTCTCAACCTACAATGTTTCTATGTGCTTGAATTTGCGCTAAAAGGAAATCTAACACATGTTAGATTTTCTTTTACATTGCAATGTTGTTAAACTAGCACAAATTAGACTTATTTAGTCCTAAAATGTTGTTATGTTTTTGTGTTTGTGCTAGAAGGAAATATAGCATGTGTTAGATTTCTTTCAAATTTAAATGTGCTTGTTTTTGTGTTGGAAGAAAAATTTAATATGAGTTAGATTTCTTATACTCTATAATGTTGTTGTTGGCAATATGTTGTATTTGTGGTAGACATAAATCTAGCACTTGCTAGAATTCTCAATCTACAATGTTTCTATGTGCTTGACTTTGAGCTAAAAGGAAATCTAACACATGTTAGATTTTCTTTTACATTGTAGTGTTGTTATATTTGTGGTAGACATAAATCTAGCACTTGCTAGAATTCTCAATCTACAATGTTTCTATGTGCTTGACTTTGAGCTAAAAGGAAATCTAACACATGTTAGATTTTCTTTTACATTGTAGTGTTGTTAATCTAGCACACATTAGACTTATTTAGTACTACAATGTTGTTATATTCTTGTGTTTGTGCTAGAAGGAAATATAGCATGTGTTAGATTTCTTTCAAATTTAAATGTGCTTGTGTTTGTGTTGGAAGAAAATTAACACAATCTAGAATTCTTATATTGTACAATGTTGTTTTTAGCAATGTGCTTGTATTGGTGGTAGACATAAATCTAGCAGTTGCTAGATTTCTCACTCTTGAATGTTTCTATGTGCTTGAGTTTGCGCTAAAAGGAAATCTAACACATGTTAGATTTTCTTTTACATTGCAATGTTGTTAATCTAGCACACATTAGACTTATTTAGTCCTAAAATGTTGTTATGTTCTTGTGTTTGTGCTAGAAGGAAATATAACATGTGTTATATTTCTTTCGAATTTAATTTTGCTTGTGTTTGTGTGGGAGGAAAATTTAACACAAGCCAAATTTCTTATACTCTACAATGTTGTTATTGGCAACGTGCTTGTATTTGTGGTAGACATAAATCTAGCACTTCCTAGATTTCTCACTCTACAATGTTTCTATGTGCTTGAGTTTGCACTAAAAGTAAATCTAACACATGTTAGATTTTCTTTTACATTGCAATGTTGTTAATCTAGTACACATTAGACTTATTTAATCCTAAAATGTTGTTATGTTGTGTTTGTGTTAGAAGGAAATATAGCATGTGTTAGATTTCTTTCAAACTTAAATGTGCTTGTGTTTCTGTTGAAAGAAAATTTAACACAACCTAGATTTCTTATACTCTACAATGTTGTTGTTGGCAACGTGCTTGTATTTGTGGTAGACATAAATCTAACACTTCCTAGATTTTTCACTCTACAATGTTTCTATGTGCTCGAGTTTGCGCTAAAAAGAAATCTAATACATGTTAGATTTTATTTTAAATTGCAATGTTGTTAATCTAGCACACATTAAACTTATTTAGTCCTACAATGTTGTTATGTTCTTGTGTTTGTGCTCAAAGGAAATATAACACGTGTTAAATTTCTTTCAAATTAAAATGTGCTTGTGTTCGTGTTGGAAGAAAATTTAACACAATCTAGAATTCTTATACTTTAGAATGTTGTTGTTGGCAACATGCTTGTATTTGTGGTAGACATAAATCTAGCACTTGATAGACTTCTCACTCTACAATGTTTCTATGTGCTCAAGTTTGCGCTAAAAGGAAATCTAACACATGTTAGATTTTATTTTACGTTGGAATGTTGTGAATGCTTACATGTTTCTGTTTAGGCTAAAAGGAAATCTAGCTTGTGCTATATTTTTTTTGTCGTGTAATGTTGCCATTGGAAATTTTTATATGTTTGTGTTATAAGTAAATGTAACACAGACTAAATTTTTCTCACCCTACAATGTTGTTATGTGATTATGTTTCCATTAGAAGGAAATATAGTATGCATTATATTTCTTTCACCTTGTAATGTTGTTATTTGCAATGTTCTTGTGTTTTTTATAGGAGGAAATCTTTGTACACTATCCCATTCTTAGACTACATATTCCATATGAAGGGCCTTCTAATCATTTTGGGGTTTAACATTTTTTATATTATAACAACAGTCTATGTAGGCATGGACTAAAACCTCATAGTCTCTAAAAGGCAAGGTCAAATGTCCCAAGAAATATTATTATTACAGTGTTTTTATTGACATTGTGTTTATGTTTTTGCTAGAAGGAAATTTAGCATCCACTAGATTTGCTTTACAATACAATGTTGTTGTTGGCAATCTTCTTGTATGCAATAGAATATAGTCTAGCATGGGTTACATTTCCTTTGCCTTGCAATATTTTTAATGACAATGTGTTTGTGTTTGTGGTAGAAGGAAATCTAGCTTGTGCTATATTTATTTTGTTTTGCAATGTTTTTCTTGGAAATATGAATGTGTTCGTACTAAAAATAATTCTAGCACGTGCTATATTTATTTCACCTTACAATGTTTTTTTTGACAATATCCATGCGTTTGTAATATAAATAAATCTAGGATGCGAATATTTCTTTTGCTTTTTAAGATTCTTGTTGGCAATATGCTTTTGTTCGTGTTAGAAGTAATTATATCACATTTTATATTTCTTTCACCTTGCAAAGTTGCTATGTGTTTTTCTTTGTGCTAGACGAAGATCTAGAAGAAAATCTAACGATCGCCATAGTTAATGTTCTTTCATTGTGTTTTGCTTTTATTTTTTCTAAAGCAAACTAAGAATGTACATGACTAGAAGAGATAAATTTTGTGTACATATGATGTTGTAGTTTCTACAATTGTTTTTATTTATTCACAATGTAATGTCTTTTGGAAATGTTCTTATGCTCGTGCTAGAAGGAAACCTAGTAGATGTTTGCTTTCCTATATTCACGATTAAAAGAACATAATAAATTATTTGGGGGTGCCCTTTTTCTAACCTTGATTAGCTATTATTGTGAGTTCTACACTTGTTATTGTTCTTGTTCATTTTGTTACACATATAATGATGTGAGTAGTTATAGTATTTATAAATTCATATTTTCATCAATAATTTGAAACTATGATAACAATTTTTTACTTTATTTTCAGATACCATGGACTATGAAGCTAGCGAGAATTCAAAGGAAGCACCCAAGGAAAAAGGAAGTTCAAGAAACACGACACCAAATTTTTTAAATGGTATGACAATTTTAGTTTATACTTTGTTACAATTGTTAGACATTGTGTTAATAACTCGTTGTTGATTAATAAACCTATGGAAATAGCCTTAGGAGTGAGGTTTTAATGAGGACAACCCATACTAACATGGGTATTTTTTTTCCAAGAAATTTTAACTATGTGATAACTTTAGTGTCATATACTAAACTTGCATAACATATGTACTCATTTATTATTGTGCGTGTAAATGGAAATCGTGTATTATAAGGTTGTTTAATACTATTTGTTATTTCATGTCTTCCATAATATTTTTCTTTCTAGAAACCATGGAAACTGCTAGGCATGAAATTTGAAGTAAAGTAGCAAAGAGAAAAAGAAAAACAAATGATATACAAATGATGCCCCCTTCAACTGATATGGTGGTTTTATATTTTATGTACTCTTTTAGAAATGGTTGGATTGGGTGGTTTCTTTTCTTAGCAATTTTACCCACGTGATAACTTTTGGTGTCATATAGTAACACTTGCATAGCATATGTACTCATTTATTATTGTCCATGTAAATGGAAATCATGTATGATAAGGTTGTTTAATAATATTTGGTATTTCATGTATTCCATAATTTTTTTTTCTAGAAACTGCGGAATCTGGTGTGCTTGAAATTCAAAGTAAAGTAGTCAAGAAGAAACAAAAAAAAGTGATATACAAACATTGCTTCCTTCAACTCGTATGGTGGTTTTATATTTTATGTACACTCTCTTACAAATGGTTAGATTAGGTGGTTTTTTAGTATTTATAAGAACATTATGTGACAATATTTGAAATTATATTTTCATTTTGATTAATGCAAATATTTTTTTGTTGTTATTTGCAGAATTGGTTGGCCCAAAAGCAAATGAAATGTTACAACCATCACTTAAGAAAAAGAAAAGTTATTCAACTGAAAAGGTAGTATTAATAACACCTTCTACTTCTACTTTTGAAATGATTAAAAAATACAATACATATAATGAGTTTGTGCAAGATTGGTACATCCAAATAGAAGCTCCGATGAATATGTTTCATGATATGTATCTATTTGGATCAATAGATGGAAACGAACCAGAGATATTAGGAATAATAATTAATTGCTATGCTTACAATGAAAATGACATTGACTTTCAAGTGGAAATGATTAAAGAAAATGAGGTAAAATTAATTTCATGTCAAGTGGAGTATACAAATTTTAAACCAGATTTGATTGAAGCTTCAAGTATTGATTCAACAAATACGATAAAGATTTCAATGTTCAAGTTGGATAACTTTGAGAGCTTCTCTAAATCTGGACTAAATAGTTGTGCAGATCTTTTAAAATGCATCGCCATTGTTTTGAGATATCGCTATGTAAGAAGTAAAAAAACATCATATGTACTTCATTTACAACAAAAAGGTAAATTTCTTGATAAAATTGATTCTCAATTACTTGCTTTGAGAAGAGTATATTTATTTGATTTGGAGGAGAATATAACAAAAAGTGATTTCAAGCTCACTATAGAATTTCAAAAAACTAGGAAAGTTGAATTTGAAACAACTATAACCTTGCAAACCAATGTGATGAGATTCATGAAGCCTTCAAGCATTGCTATCTATTTTCAAACTCTTTTAATACAAAAGTGGTTGTCGAAAGATGTAAAAAAGCCCCAAAGTGTTCAAATTAAGATCACAAGATAATTTAAATGTTCAAGTATTAGTGAAATCATTCCTAGAAAAAATTCAAACCTCAATACCCGATGCTCTTCTGATTCCATTTGACATCAATGAGCTTGATCCATTGGTAAACTCTATCAAAATTATAAATGAGACAGATCTAAATTCTAAGAATATCAATTTTTGGATAGTTGATGGTCAACATACCATTCAAGCAGTGAATTTTTTTTAACAAATCCTAAGTATAATGTATCGAGAGAAGTGAAAAAAATATAAAAAATGTAATGCTTGATTGTTGCATCCATTAGTTGAACCCACTGAGGTGATCCGCATTTGTTGTCAATTAATTATGCAAATAAGGTATTCTTCAAAACTCCATTTATTGGTTGTGTGCGCTCGGCAAGACATTTTTTAATTGCCAATGACAAATTAAAGAAAAGGAGGATTGGATGTTCTGAGACAGTTGAAGAGAGGGTATGTAATTTTAATTAATTTTACATTTAACATTTTATTATTGTATCTATTTTTGTTGTAGATAAATGACTAAAGTTGATAATATAAGTCATTTTTTTTATATATTTATAATGATTTCTCATTAGATTATAACACATTATTTAGTTTCATTTTTCCATTGAATTTTTATTAGTTTATATTTATTATTTTATCATGTTGATGATGAAATGTTGTGCTCATTCTTTGTCTCTCCAATTACAAATTTTTCTTATAAAAAAATTCTCTTATATTTTGATGAACCTATTTGGGATAAATGGGACACTGTTTTTAACTGTTACCAACTAGGCACATTAAAGTGTTCTCCAAGCCAACTTGATTTTGAGAACTACAAGAGAAATAGTTTACACAGTTTGACACCAGCGACTCTTCAGCCCATTCAGGGATTAACCATGGAAGAAATTGCTTTAGTAGCATATAAGCTATTGGATGAAACCATTTGGTTTTCTATTCCAATTAATCATCCATCAAATGCCATAAAATTAAAATATTATTGTTCTAAATTGAAAACCAACAGAAAAATATTGGATGCAATCGTTACATATTGTCAAAGTCATGATCAAAATTTGAATGAGATGACTCTTACTACATTCAACATTCTTGAGCATTATGAAATTAATGATATCATATTTACCAATTTTTGCAACACGGTGGAGGGGTCTACTTATGTCAAAGGAACACGTAATACAAAGATAGAGTCCCTTTCTCAGCAAGCATGTGGAGTCCTTGATAGAATGATAAATAGATCAACAAGTGTTCAACAGGTTGATAACAATTTTGAATTTGGTTGTCATTTTGGGGCCCTCATCTTTTGTCAACACTTTTGCACTATTTCCATGTCAGTTGCAACCAATTTTACATATGACCTTGTTGGTTTGGATACACTTGCTTTGAAAAAAACAATTCCACAAGCGATATTACATTGAATTTTTTTGATTTCTTATCGAAAAAAATGAGTTGAATGACTTTACTATAGTTCTCTTAGTAGAACTTTGGTTTTGTAATGATGTATGCCAGTATTTAGAAATTTTCATAAAGAAATCCAAGTTCAACTATAAAATGACTAGTGACATTTATGAATATAAGTCCCAAAACAATTATAGTTATGATATAGTTCTTATTATACATTTCTATACTTCAGAATTAAAATTTTTGAAGGCTATAAAAGACTCACATATTTGAAGACACATTTGATGAAAATGAGAAAGATTATGATTTCTGGATGGATTTAGTGGAGAAACACCAACAATGTAGTGATGCAAAAGTCGTCAGTTTTCTTTATGCGGGGAAAAATTTAATCAAGGCTTGTTGTACATAGATGATTCTTTTTTTGTATAGTTGTTTAATGAATTTTGTTCATTGTCACAATTTATAACATTTTTTAAATGTTTATTATAGTGACAAGCAAAGAGAACAGAGACATTGATCAAATGAAAGTTAAACAAAACTTTAATCAAGAACAAAATATAACATCATGTACTTATAATTTGTCCACTTGTTTTCCTTGTTATTTAATGATTATATTCATTTTCACAATTCAAAATATTTTATATGTTTAATTTGGAAATGCAACGTTACAAAGATGAAGATAATGTCATATCAGATACTTATAACTTGTCTTCTTGTTTATCATATTATTCTTCAAACTCAAATGCTTGTAACTACAATAACTTTGTATATTTTTATTATAGGAAGAAATAAAAAGGATAAAGTTAACAATCAAAGTAATGTTAAAGGTGTGTGTGTGTGTGTGTGTTTCTTTTTAAAGGTTGCATTACTAATGTTTTTCTTGGTATTGGTATTTGATTGAAGGTTTAATATGTTTACTCTAGGTCCTATCAAGATGATAAAAGAAATTATTGTTTCATTTATAAATAATGCAAAAACCACTCAAGGTAAATGTATCGTTTCAACAATTATTTTAGTAATTTTTGTAACATGAATAAAATGGTTTGACTATATTATTTTCCATTGTGTTGCAGCCAAAATAATTGAAAAGAAACTAGTTATTTTTGAACTAAAGGACATTTTTTTATCATAGCATCGATGATGAAGCAACAAACAACGAGCATATTGAGAAAATGGGAGCTGATGCTGATTACACAATAGAGAAAAAATTATTTTGGATTCATCCACATGCAAAATCATTTTTTGAAATGTGTTTCAAAAATGAATCTTTTGACATTGCAATTTGGACGACAGCTTTGAAATAAAGCACAACAAGATTTCTGAAAAAATTGGTTTTAGAGACATTACAAGAAACTTGTGTTTAAGTGGATTGCTTCAGACTGTAAGCCACAAAAGGGACATAAGGTCATTGATAATCCAATGAAAGTTATACACACTAAATCATTGAAAAAAGTGTGGGAAATGCATACCCAATATGATGCAACCAATACTATTATAGTTGTTTGTTTAATTGAGAGGGTGAAAGAGAATCCAAAAGAAAATGTGATTCTTGCCCCTCCATTCATTGGAGCAAATCAAGGGGATAATTGGTTGATCAATGAGCTATGGAGAATATTGCATAAACTCAAAAGGCTATGGATGTGCGAGCTATTTTGAAGGATGTTCAATTACATTTAGAAGTACCTTAAGATTACAGATGTTTATATCATGCTATTATATGTATGACATCATGAATTATTACTTCTATTTAACAACACTAATAAAAGAATTGTTGATTTGGTTTGTCATTACTGAAAATAAAATATTTTGATTTTCTTTATTTTTGGTGAGATGAATGGTCATTTAATGTTTTCATATCAAAATTTCCCATGCTATATATATATTTTACAATGGATTACATTATATGTAAAATTAATAGATAATTGGTCTATTTGTTTTAATTAGATCATTACAATTATTTGCTTTAAATGTGGTTTAAGTTATCGTTATACCTCTTAGAAATTAGTAATGTGAAGGATGACCCATTGCATTCTTATAACCCTTTTTATTCCATATAAGTTGAAAAATTATATTAAGTTGTATGTAGCACCAACAATAAACATACAATTTGTACTAAAAGAAACAACAAAAGAAACTAAGGTAGAAACTCTATAAATTAACATATAATTAATTAGGTTTGAAATTTAAAAATTGTATTATATTGTATGTGAAAATTAATATATAATTAGTTTGTTTACTTGCACTAGACCATTGTAATTATATTTTTCAATTGCAATTAAATAAATCGTTACAAGTCTTAAAATCAATGATTTAAATGGTGGGTCAATGCATCTTATAAGACTTTTATTGCATACAAATTAAATAAAGGTATTAGGCTCTATGTATAAAGTAAACATATTATTTGTTTGTTCATTTTAATGGGGCAATTGTATTTGTATTTTGTGATACTTTGAACTCATTGTAAAATTACGTTTGCATACAAATGGAAATAGTTCATGATAAATATTAACATCATTTTTAAAATGATAGGTTTTTATGTCCTTAAACAATGAAGTGTTGAAGTGGAGATATATTAATATCATACATGTGGTTGCAGTGCAGATGCAGTTGGGAATTATTACAAGTCAAAAGATGTTGTTGATATTTGAAGTGGAAGAGTATTCTTCCAATCATACACCAAAGATGAACAAAATTTTCATATTCAAAGAGAACCAGATTGGCAGATTGGTGATAGGTCCTATTTTTTAAGGCCTTTTCAGTAAGAAGTATTAAAATATTGCTTAAGAAATTATGATGTCGCAATATGGACATTAAATGTCACTGACAAGTACATTTGAAAAGTACTTGAAAAATCAAATATTTTATTGACATAGAGGACATTAAATTTGCATGGGACAGGTCTCATTGTCATTTGCAAACAAAATTGGAAGTAGGGAAAGGAAGATAATTTTACGAGAAAATGTTGATTGATGTGTGGTCCCAATATGGAGATAATTATGAAGAATCAAATGTATTGCTAATAGATACATAAAAGCATACTTCTCATTTCATTAGATATCGATCAAACCACATCTTGATAAAATCATAAACATGAAAAGAGCGAGATACATGGCTTATGCAAGTTTTATTCCCCTTTCTTAAGACACTTCATCGTATCAAACAAAAACATGAGTACATTCGAATGTTCAATAGAACATGTACTTCATTGTAGTTCATGGAGATAAGCTCTTTTATAAATTTGTTGAAAAGTACATTCTATTTTTTCAATACATTTTGGACATGGTTTTTGTTGAATCAATTTGTATGATTTTATATTTTTTGAAATATATGGGAATTGCCAATTATATTAATATGTATATTTCTTATTATTTATAAATGTTTTTGCAATGACTTTGTTGTATCGATTTTTTTCTAAGATATGTGTGTGCGTGCACGTGTTCTTAAATAAATTATTTGCCATTCAAATTATCTTACATGAACCATTGAGGTGTGTTATTTTTAATGACTTATGTTTACTTATATGTATCAATAACCATATATAAATGTGAAATATAAGTTTTGAAATAGGACTCCTTGCAAACAAAGGTGCTATTCTTACTAAAGAAATTATAATAATTTACTTGATAAATGTTATGTGCATTATTCACTATTCACAATGCATTATTCACTATTAAGGCTAATGATAAATGTGTCATAGGTAAATGATTTGATCTTTTTGAAGCATAAGATATGTGATTTCTCAATTGATAGTTTTCATAAATTTATATGCTAAAATCAATTAATGGTTGTAACTGCAATCATATCATATTGAAAATCAACAAGGCACAAAGTTAGTTATTCATTGTTTACATATAAAATGCACTTATATGAATGCATAAATGAGATATGTAATTTTTTAGATAAAAATATATTGTAAATAATTTTGCATTTCTTAAAAAAACATATATATGATGATAATGATTGATAAGTGGATTATCAAGGTTTGATTACATACTATCATGGATGAATTATGTCATTGAACTTTTTGAATCGTAAGGCATCTAATTTCATTATTTAAAGTTGTTTTTTTTGTAAATTTATATTTTAAATAAACTGAAATCATATCACTTGAGCTATAATTATATTATTGACTTGTACTTAGTTATGTCCATTAATATGAGTGTATAAAAGTGATTTATAAGAGCCATATACTATGATGCATTTTTTCAAAAAATAAGTCTTTTAATTTCTTGATAATAAGTATTAAGTGGACTATTTAGGCTAACAAGTGATGGCTCATAAGTGAATACTACTCATTAAATTGTAGGTCATTCAATTTTTAACCCATATTTTTTTTCATATATTCTTGAATCAACTATTTGTATATGTAATCATCTCATCTCATTTAATTTAATAAGGAATCCATTTATTGACTTTTATTTGTCTATTACATAATCTATTAAGAGTGTATTAATCTCATATTGTATTGTTTTGAAACAAAACTATATGAAAACCAAAATTCTTTTCTTAATAAAACATGGAATAATTAATTAACAATGTGTTAAGTGGATCATTTAGACTCATTAAAGAGATGGGTAAAAAATGGTTGTATTTAAACTTTTTGCCCCACAAGACATTGATTTTCCAATCCATATTAGCATTTTGTCATTTTCAATTCCTAAATAGTTTATTTGTGGTTTAAATAATTTCATAGAATTCAATGACTTGAAGAATTCTATTTGGTTATATGCATTGATAGAAGTTCATAAATGTGATGCAATTTTTAAATGTAACCCTTAATGTAAAAATATATATATATATTTTACAAAACACATTATAATTAATTGATAATGAGTTTTAAGTGGTCTATAAAATAAAACTCCATGTAATATGAAATGTTTTTTCTAACAACACATGGAATAATTAATTGGTAATGAATGTTAAGTAAATTGCTAAAGTTATTTCAAGGTATGGGTCATAAATAAGTGTACTTAAACTTTATGTAACATATGACATTTGATATTCCCACCTTTATTAACATTTGGTAAATTTCAATTCTTAAATAAATTATTTGTAATTGAAATAATCTCATAGAAACCAACAAGACAAGTATGTCTTAAATTATGTTTAGAATGTATGTATGTATAAATGGAATTTGTTTTTGAAATAAAGATATCAAAGTAAGTAAAAAATATATTTTTTAGAAAATTAATAATTTAAAATCAATTATTTATGAGTTCTAACTAGTTTATTCTATTTTGAATTGACAACTTATTCTAACTATGCTTTATTAAATAATTGTTCATATATGTAATCATGTCATATAAGTCAATAAGTCAAGAAAATATTAATTGATTTTTATTTAACTATCATGTGGTTTAATATGAATGTATAAATGTGAAATTGTTATTTCTAGAATAAAAAACCATGTAAAGAAAATGAATTTTCTAATAAAACATGGATTAATAAATTCACCACGAGCATTAAGTAGACTGTTTAAGCTCATTCAAGAGATGGGCCATAAATGGATGCCTTTAAACTTTTTACACCATATGACATGCTTTTCCCATCAATACTAACATTTTGTAAATTTGAATTCTTAAATAAACTATTTGTACTTAAAATAATCTCATAGAATCCAACAAGACTCAAAAGTTATTTATTGAATTTCATTTAGTTATATGTATTCATATAAGTTTATAAATGTAATTTATTTTTGAAATAAAGCTATTAATGCAAGTAAAGATTTATCTTATATAAAACTATTTAAGATTAATTGATAATCAGCTTTAAGTGGTTTATTCAGGCTACATGAAAAATCAAGTGTCATAGATGAATGCCTTTTAATACATATTTAATCTTCAAAATCAATATCTTAATGATAATTTATTTGTATTTACATTAAGTATTTAATAATTAAAGAACACAGGGACTTATATAAATTTCAACTAAAATACATGAGTTATGTTTCGCATTTATTTCTTCCCCATTAAAAATGCTTATCATTTTCTCTTCTTAGTGAAAGTAATGGTCAATCATGATTTTCCATACAATTGGTTGACACTAAATTTACATCGAGACTGTTATTGGTTTTGACAATGTTTACAAGGAGAGATAAATATCCACACTACCATCGACTGTGTTAATATTTGAAAACCCTTGCTTCCACTACTTACAAGAATTCACCACTAAAATTTCTTGTTTACTTCAATTTGTGACACTGTCCATCATAATGGAATGACTTGAATACCCGTTTAAGAAATATCATTAAATGTACTTGGATTTGAGTGGAGATAGATCAATGGTACCTAACCTTCTTTAAATACCTAGATCAACAATGTATAACTTTTATAGTGGATGCCTGCATGCTATGAAGATGAATGATGACCCCCTCATTAGTGCTTCATAAAGGCACAAAGGGACCGTAGGAAATTGAGCACAAGAACATTTTACTAAGGTTTTAGTAGACTAGTCTAAATGCAATGCAAGGGACACCTATCCTTGTCATTTACAATAACATCCTCACAGCACCGTCATTCAATCAACAAATCTCTCGTAGGTTGGGGGAAAGGGGGTTAGAGTTGCCAAACATAAAATTTAAACATTGAGGAATTTAGCATGTTATCCATAACTATAATATCTTTATTTTATGTTTGACATACTAATATGATTTAGCTTAAATCAATTTCTTCTAAGAGTTTGATTTCACACTCCTATTGTGTATTGATACTATTGTACATAACAACCCCATGTTTGACCTATTCATGATCTCTAATTGGTTTGAAATTACTTGCAAATTATTTTAATGTTGAATCAAGTTAATATGGCGATTTACAAAAGAATGAATGTTGTTGAAGGCCTTGTAATAAAATACTTGCAAACAAAGGTGCTATTCTTACTAAAGAAATTATAATAATTTACTTGATAAATGTTATGTGCAATATTCACTATTCACAATGCATAATTCACTAGTAGGCTAATGAGAAATGTGTCATAGGTAAATGATTTGATATTTTTTAAGCATAAGATATGTGATTTCTCAATCGATAGTTTTCATAAATTTATATGCTTGAATCAATTAATGGTTGTAACTGCAATCATATCATATTGAAAATCAACAAGGTACAAAGTGAGTCATTCATTGTTTACATATAAAATGCACTAATATGAGCGCATAAATGTGATATGTAATTTTTGAGATAAAAATGTATTCTAAATAATTTTGCATTTCTTAAAAAAGCATATATATGATGATAATAATTGATAAGTGGATTATCAAGGTTTGATTAGACACAATCATGGATGAATTATGTCATTGAACTTTTTGAATTGTAAGGCATCTATTTTCATTATTTAAAGTCTTTTTTTTGTAAATTCGTATTTTAAATAAACTGAAATCGTCACTTGAGCTAGAATTATATTATTGACTTGTACTTAGTTATGTCCATTAATATGAGTATATAAATGTGATTTATAATATCCATATATTATGATGCATTTTTTTCGAAAAATAAGTCTTTTAATTTCTTGATAATAAGTATTAAGTTGACTATTTAGGCTAATGGGTGATGGCTCATAAGTGAATACTACTCGTTAAGTTGTAGGGTATTCAATTTTTAATGCATATTTTTTTTTTCATATATTCTTAAATCAACTATTTGTATATGCAATCATCTCATCTCATTTAATTTAATAAGGAATCCATTTATTGAATTTTATTTGTCTATCACGTAATTTATTAAGACTGTATTAATCTCATATTGTATTGTTTTGAAACAAAACTCTATGCAAAACAAAATTCTTTTCTTAATAAAACATGGAATAATTAATTAACAAATTATGTGTTAAATGGACCATCTAGACTCATTAAAGAGATGGGTAAAAAATGGTTGTTTTTAAACTTTTTGCACCATAGGACATTGATTTTCCAATCCATATTAGCGTTTTGTCATTTTCAATTCTTAAATAGTTTATTTGTGGTTTAAATAATTTCATTATTAGAACCCAATATGACTTGAAGACAAAATCACTGCTGATACTAGACATGAATGGGAAGTTATTTATTGAATTTCATTTAGTTATTTGTATTCATATAAGTTTATAAATGTAATTTATTTTTGATTTCACACTCCTATTGTGTATTGATACTATTGCACATAACAACCCCATGTTTGACCCATTCACGATTTCTAATTGGTTTGAAATTACTAAAATTATTTTAATGTTGAATCAAGTTAATATGGCAATTTACAAAAGAATGAATGTTGTTGAAGGCCTTGTAATAAAAAACTTCCAAATTTAATGAAATATGTGTTTAAAGGGTAGATTGGCCTTTGAAGACAAATTGGATCAATTTGTTGAGTTTCAACATAAGACATACCAGATGATAATCCGGATGAAGAAATAGGAACTGACCATGTCGTCGAAACGGTCTGGACTCCGGCTTGTTGTTGATAACTTGTCGAGACAGATGGTATACCGACGAACATCGTTGGAGTAGCAGCAAGAGGCTCTGTCGCTGCTGCGTTGGATGACACAGTCCTTGATGTCGATGGTTGTTCAGACATATCTAGCCTATCCAAAATATTTTTTAGCGATTCTACAAGAACTTGCGATGAAGGGAGACTAACTTCTAAGACCAACAAGGGAACAATGATTTTATTCCGATTAAAATAAATTTTAGACGCTTTGACACAACTTGTTTTTTCAATTTTTAAGAGTCGAGAAAAAATAAAAGATGACTCTAGTCGCCTTCGATTTTTAATGAGCCTGAAGTGACAAGTGCTCAGATGGAACGAAAGGAACTGCTCCGGAAATCTAGGCAGAGGGATTACCAAACCAATCGCAAAACTACAGAATACATTTTACAGTACGGTAGTCAATCTTCCTGAACGCTGTGTTCAGTGCATTGCGATCGATAGGGCGGCAGACATGGCTTCCTATGGATAAAGGATTAAGCCTATTGTGGTCTCCCAAAATATACTCGACGGTACGTGGGAGCACAAGTCCGTACTGGCACTTATCGTCTCAATGTGGAGGAATCACCCAACCAACAGTGAAAACAACAGTTACCAGGCTTTACGACGCCGGAATACGTCTCTAGCCTAGACTTCTAGATGTTGTGCGTTAGGTTCCAAAGCGTTGTTAGATTCATTAAATTTATTTTATAGTTGATCTTGCTTAAGAAATTTGCCTTTCAGGTTCACCGCGTGATGTAGATGTACAATTCCTAAAATGCAATCTAAGATGATAAACAATGTTTTTATCTTCTTTGTGCAATGAAAATCCTAGCTACTAAGGAAAGAGAGACAATATTCTTTCACAAAGAGCATAGAGCACACACTAGATGCACTGTCCTAAATCAAACCAATCAAACAGTCTAAATGCAAATGCACATGCATGTATTTGTTTTCAGCCTTCTTAATATGTGAATGATAAAAGAAAGCTAATGCGTAAATCTGAATTACCTTTTAAGCGACAATTACTAACAAGTTTCTTTTCAAAATCAAAATGAAGACAATGACAACACTTTGCGATTTGGAAATAAAGACTTGCTTTCGACACTAGAAAAACTACTAATTCAGATCAAATGCAATAGTAACAGGGTAATCGACTATCAAGAGCAACCAGACTCTCTTCTATGACTGAAAACGACACTTGCGACACTTTCAAATCAAGAAACGACAATACAATTACGTTACTTTTTTGCAAGGGAGAACTGAAAATGACTCAGCAAATACACAAAAACATTTACAGTTCTTTTCACAATGGAGGCGGAATATTTGCAAGGAAAGGGGTTTCAAACAGAGGTGTACTGACTACAGGCAGCAAAATTCTTGAATAGATCTGAAAAGAGTGAACAGAAACCAAAATTCAGGAACAATGTCTAGTCTGATCAGCACACCTGTAACACAGTGAATTTGAAATGTAGCACACCTACTACACTCGGGAAGTGCACTGAATTTCAGATTCACAGAAGAGAGACTGCGCTGAGCCAGGGACGAGACTTTGCTTGGATTCCGGGTCACAGTTTGCAGTTCAGTTCAGGGATTTTGGCCGAGCAAGTGGTAATCAGTAAATCAACAACAGGGGTAGATCTAAGGAGGTTACTAGAGCCACCACGAGGGCAATTAGAAAGCTTGTAAATCAATTGTTTAATTCATAAACAAAACCCGGAGATTGACTGAAGCAGCGTTGATCTACTTTGCACTTGCATAGCAAATGTAGTTCGAAGGCTAGCTGGCTTGACTTCAGGCTCTGTCTGTAAGTTTATAAAGTAAACAAATGTAGCTAAACAATCAATCTATTCGCTCCCCAGCGGAGTCGCCATTTTGTTACAGGGAAAAGTGTCTATGCAGAACTGCTAATCCCACTAAGGTGTGGTAGCTACCTTAGAAACAAAAAAAGTAAAGCTACTTTCATTTTCCTTTATGAAAGATAGATGAGAGAAGAATAACGGAGACCAACCTCTGTCTTGTGCTTGACTCCTAGTTCGATTCCTCTCTCTTCTGATAGTCCTTTGCTACTTGCTTCCTTATACACCCAGCTTCATAGAGCACCTGTAGAATCAAAGTAGCATAACACTATACAAGAACATGGATCTATTATCATAAACAATCTAGGATCAGATGTAAATTGACCATACAAATGCATAAAACATAAACGACAAAAGAGTATGGAGGAAAACTTGAATAGCTTTATTGATAATCAAGAAAGAGCCAAGAGAGTTACAACCAGTTGTTCTGACCCAGCATCATCCTCTCAGCAAGTAAGCCCTTCTTCACCTCATGCAAATCTTAGATCACCCAACACTATGATGTTGCCTCAAGAAACCAACAACAATTCCTTACAAGATGCAAAATTCCAGCCTCCGGATCTCTGGGATGAGGGATCCATATATAGATACCTATAAGGGAGATGAGTCAGCTTGTGATTTGATTAGTGTCTTCCCTCTAATAGTTCTTGCTTCCACTTGGAGATTGATGATCTCTTACTCATCCTTGGTCGAATTCAGAGAGGCAAGTGTCACAAGAGAAGTTTCTGGAAGATTCCATGCCTCTCCACCTCGCAGATTAACACTGCCATTTGTCACTTCTCGCCCATCGCACCCCATAGAAGGGCTTTTTGAAATGCAACGCACCCACAGAGTGTACTTAGGTGAGATGCAACGCACTTTGCCTATGGAGCAGGTGAAATGATCCTGTTTTGACCAGTTCTGAGTGGTTTTTCATGGAGAACTTTTGGGAGAAGCTGTAATCAGTTGACCTTGTTCCTTTAGGGGTTGGAACAACACTTTTAGGGACTTAGGAGCCCTTGGTTTATGGACATTTTATGCTTGGGGTTGCAGTGCCCAAAAATTTCTATAACACAAGGCCATTGCCTCCGCTTTGTTATTCGATCCCTTCCCACCATTCCATGAGATTTTAATCTATTGGTCCTCATAAGGAATTATGAGAAACCCACAAGCGTAGATACCGTTCAAGGCTGCCCCATCAAAATAAGCACGAGGAATGACAGAAAGGTTCATCGAGCCCCCATCTTGTTTCTTGACATTTTGATGATTTTGAGGGGGCCTACTGATGGGAAGGTGAGATAAGATAGAATCAATAACAAGAGTAAAACTTACCTTTTTGTCTTGAAACAGTGCCTTATTTCTCCATTTCCAGATGGACCAAATGGAGATTAGAGGAATAGGCCTCCAATCTATTCTCATTTTACTCCACCAATGAAAAGCCTCTCTTATTGATGAGAAAGAAATCTTATTCAGCCCAAATTGATTGGCAAGTAATTTCCATATTTTCATAGCTAAAGGACAGACCAGAAAAATATGATAGTTGCTTTCTTCATTCGCTTTGCAAATAGGACAGATTGCTGGTCCACACCAATTTATTTTTTGTAAATTATCCCACGTAAGATTCTTGTTGTTAAAAACCAGCTAGGCAAATAAAATAATCTTGGGAGGGCAATTCGATTTCTAGAAAACAATGGGGAAAATGTTATCAGGGGAAGTTGGATTCACCATTTGAAGCTTGTTATAGATGTCTTTAACATAAACTACTGACCGCCCCTTTGATCCATTCCATATAAGATGATCTTCCTTTGATGATTTAAAGATACCCCTGCTCTGCATATACGATATGACCTTATCCCATTGTGAAGACTGATCACCATAAAGTCCCATCATCTTAGCTGACTTCCATGTAGGAATAGAGCCCACCCATTTGTCTATGACCCGGTCCCAATAAAAAAACCCCCTGCGCTGAAGATAGAGAAGCAACTATTGAGGAATATTAAAATCTGAAACCTCACCCACTAATGGGTCAAGGCCAATTAGGATATTTTTGCCCGATTGGAAGTTCCGTGCCAAGTTTTTTAGAAAGAAATATTCAATTTTATGAAAACTAAGCCATATGGCAGAACCATAAGGAGGACCAAAAGTGCCCTGTCTGAACCAAAGAGTAATGTCTCTGTTATCCAAATATTTAGCCTTAATAACATTGCTCCAAATGATGTTCCTGAAGATAGCCTTCCACAATGATTTGCAAAGAAGTGCAATGCGAAATAAATTTAAATCCAGAATACCCCATCCCCAAAGAGATTTAGGCCGAGATAGATTCGATAGCTTCATCAAATGGAATTTTCTATGATGCCTCTTTGCTCCCCAAACAAAATTAACAGAACTCCGGTTCAGTTTTTGTATAATCTTAGCAGGGATGTAGAATAGATGTGCCCAATAGACCATTAATTGAACCAGAACCGATTGTGTTAAAATATATCTTCCTGCCAATGAGAGACTTTTAAATTCCGAACCCGCAATCCTTATGATGAATCTTTCATGTATCCATGACCAATCTGCCGATGTGTATCTAACAGGGTTCAGATGGAAGCCAAGATATTTCAAGCCCCCATGAAGGGGAGACACCTGGATATTAAAGAGAGTGGAAAAATATGCCACCATCTCAGATTCGATATTATTCATGTAGAAGGATGATTTGTCCACATTTATACAAAGCCCCATGGCTTTCTGAAATTTCCCCATAATTGAATACAGACAGTCCCATGAGACACGACACAACATTGCAGACAGCAAGATGTCATCAACGAATAGATTATGTGAGAAGGAAATATTTTTGCTGATAACTAGAGGTTTGCATGCCTTATCTCTAATAGCTCTCTTAATGTGGAGACTGAGCGAGTCCATTACTAATATGAAAAGGAGAGGGGACAATGAACATCCTTGTTGTAGACCCCTGGAAGCCGGGAAAAAGGATGAAGGAATACCATTTACAAGAACAACATAATTCACATCAATTACGCAAGCCATAATCCAATTCAAACAGTTCAAATTAAGGCCAATTTTGATGAGTAGACATCTGAGGAATCCCCAATCTATGCAATCATATTCTTTCTTGAGATCAATTTTTAAAAAAGCAGCCTCCACCTTCCTTATATGCATTGTGTGAAGGCTTTCCCGCGTGATGGAAACAACCTCTAAAATGTCCCTATCCTTAAGGAAGCCATGTTAATCAAGAGATATGTAAATAGAGAGTGTATTCCTCATCCTTACTGCAATGATTTTGGATATAATCTTATAAATGGTATTACAGAGAGAGATGGGTCTAAAGTCCCTGAAAGTTAGAGAGGGCTTCTTTTTTGGAATTAAGGCTATATATGTAGAGGTAATGGAATGGGGAATAGAACCCTTTGTCCTAGATTCTTCCACCATATTCAATAGATCAGATTTCAGAATATCAAAAAAGTGGATGAAAAAATCAGTAGTCCACCAATCCGGTCCCGGGCTTTTGTCCTTTTGAAATGATTTCATGATGGACAATAGTTCCAACTCTATTACCGAGGTAAAAAGGAGATCATTCTTCTCCTCATCAAACATATTGGGATAAGGTTCTATGCCCCAAAAGATATCAATTATGTCACATCCCCCATTGCTGCTATAAGCCTTCTGAAAATATTTGACAACCTCTATGGAAATGTCTGCCTGAGAAAACACTGAGGTTCCCAACTCATCTTGAATCTCCCATATTGAATTTAATTCTCGCCTCTTATTTTCAAAATTATGAAAAAAATTTGTATTCTTATCCCCTTCTTTGAGCCATGTTTCTCTGCTCTTCAGTCTCCATGAAGCCTCCTCAATGGGCAGCGAGTTTTTTTTTTCCTCTCAAGGTCCCTAATCTTAGCCCTCATATCAGGAGAAACCTTATTTGAAATAAGATACTCAGATAATTCCCCAAATTCTTTGATAATCTTCTTTAATTCTTTTCTGTTGGAAATCACCCTACCTCGCTGCCAACTTTTGACATAAGATCTTAAGCCCAATAAATGGTCCAGGAATGATTCGGTTTTCCATGATGTATCCTTAAGGGAATGTGATTGCCAATAATCCTTGATGATCGTATTAAACTGCTCATCCTCCAGCCAGACCCTATTAAATTTGAATGGGTAACCCCATCTATGACTCGCCAACTTCCATTTAATTGAGATGGGATGATGATCATAAATGAAACTAGGAATGTTTATAACTGAGGGGTTCCCCAAGCGGTCAATCAAACTGTCATGTATGAGAAAACGATCCAGTCTCTTAGCAAGATATGCTTCGTTTGATGTTCCATTGCCCCATGTAGGCTCCCTTATAGAGGGAAGAACATCAACAAAGTTATGAAACAGAATGGCTTCTCTAATCCTAAAGCCCACCTGGTCAATTTTCCTGCCCTTACCCCAAACCTCATCAGTACTCAGAGTACAATTGGAATCCCCCCCGATGATCAACGAGTCAATGTCAAAAAACTCATAAGATATAAAACGATCCCAGAAAGGACCACGATCTTTATATGGGGCATATATATTAAGAATGCGAAATAAACCAGAATATCCTCTGAATTTTTCCAAGAGAAGAATACCTGCAAAGCAACTGAAAGCCATGGCAGTGATCCAAACCAGATCCCATAAGACTGCCATCCCACCAGAGAGACCAGATGCATCTGTGGCAGCTATATGCCAGGTGGGAAACATGCGCCTAAAATATGTGATAGAATCCTGGCATCCATGCATGGTTTCTTGAATAAGAATAATCTTAGAATTTGATGATCTGAAAAGTTCCTTGAGTGCCAGAAATTTCGAGCCCGCACCAATACCCCTTATATTCATAGATATTATATTAATCATTTGGTCGTTTCTCCAGGCATGCTTGCTCTAAGCGGCCCGTTTCCAGCGAGATAAACAATCGGGATATCGACCAATGAGAGATCCTAGATATGCATATCCAACCTACCTTTTCTACCCTGAAAGTGTCTACTGCCCCTATTCTGAGTCCTTCTGACAGTAATATTAGCAGCGGAGTTAGGACTAATGGATGGGGATATAGGATTATGAGGCTTAGATATTGACAGTGGTCGGAGGTTGAGGGAGTCGCGATTCAACAAAATGTCAAGATCATCATCAAATGAATTATTCGGGGAGGAACCAGGAGAGTTATGAGGGGTGACAGTCGAAATCGGAGCCTTGCCTTTGATATCAATCGTTGATATTGGGGTAGAGGAAGAAGGAAATAAGGGGAGTGGGGGTTCCACGCACATGTATGATATCCAGGAGAATGAGGAGAAGAAGATATGTACGTCACATGAGGAGCAGATGGATAATCCTTAGAAGGATGAGGCACAGGGAGAGGAGAGGGGATGGCTGGATCAAGACATGGCTCAAGGGGTGAGGGATCGACAGAAAAATGTGACCTCCTTTCTGAGGGAGAGAGAAATAAGGAGTGAGGGGAGGAAGATTTGAGAGGAAGAATGCAATTGATCTCCTCAGTGGAATAATGATCATGTCTGATATTACCAAAGACTGAGACTTTTTGATAGGTCTGTAAGATGATTTCTCTAGAGAGGAGTCCCGAGAGGGCAAATGACGAATGTTCTCCAAATTAGAATTTTTGCCCACATCCAAATCACCATTATGATCAGTATTATGCAACTCAATCCTGGAACCTAAGGATCTTTTGAGATGTTCCTTTCCCCTTTTCCTTCCAACCGGGCGACGAGGATAGGAAGCCTTTAGATGACCAGTTTTATGGCATATCGAGCATCTAAATGGAACCCCCCAGTAGTCCAGTCTCTGTTGAATGGCTAGACTGTCCCAAAATAGATCAATGTGTTCAGGAAAGCCCCCCCATATTATTTTTCAATTAAGATCCACGCAACACGTTTATCTTTTGCCCCCAGACATTTGGGATCAACATAGATAAACTTCCCAATGGCATTCCCAATCATAGCTAAGGTTTCTTTGGACCACAATTCAATGGGTAGGCCTGGAAGCTTTACCCAAATATAGTTATTTTATGGAGTGGATCTTAAAGGATTGAAACCTATGTACCATTTATGCAAGGCAAGAAAGCTTTTATCCTAAACCCAGGGGAGAGAGAAAATCATTTCAAGGTCTTGTTCTTTTAGGAAATGGAAGTTGTACCAGTTGTTCATTAATCTGAACAATTGTAGGAATATACCCCAAGAGGGCATTCCATTTATCTCCAATCCAAATCCTAAACTGACCATCCTCCATAGATGGAAAGTGCACGCTTCTGAAGACTTACTATCCTGTCCAATAGGAAAGAACTATCCAAATGCACGGCAGAGGGGGGAGATGAAGTTTTAGTAGGACGTTGTTTCCCACTACTAGGCTGATAGCAAGATTCGTCATTAGGTCTACCTGGATTGGGAATGAAAGGTTGAAGAATAAGACTTTTTGTCACCAAATATTTCCAATTCACCTTCGAGGATGACCCACCACCTTTTTGTTCAGCATCCATGGTTGCCCGTACCATGGCCGATGCGATAGACGCGTTAGAAAACGCATCCATTGCAACAGAAAGGAAACTACCAGAATTGTGAGGATAGGACAGAAAATTTTAAAATATGAACTGAGGAGACTGATGAAGATCAATGCTGACAGTCCGATAGATACTTATAAAGAAATGCAATGTACCTTAATATCTCGACACATATTAAAATTAACTCATGGGGATATACGAGGAATGGCGGCCTACGAAAAAGAAAAGAGAAGACCAAAGGCATGTGATATGCCTTGACCAAAATGAGAAAAGATCTACTAGGATGGCATTGATTCTGACATCCATAATAAATGGAAGAGTCACTATGACAGAGGGATCCATATTGACGGCTATCAATAAGTAATAAGATTAATATCCCTTAAGTTGGTAGGTGAGAGGGATCAGAAATTCGAATTGCGACTACAGACACCGAGAGGGAAATCACCCTCTAAATCAAGAGAGATAGAATGGCGGACCTTCGGAGAACTATGACGATTCAGGGAAAATAATGCAGCAACAATAACAATGGCCACATTTACACCACCATGGCCCAATTTTGATACCAAAATCTGAACATGGTTTTGATAGAACTATATAATTTTTAATGTTCAGAAAGGGAGCCCAAATACGACTAATGAATAATGACCATATGAAAGAACTAGATAGAGTAGAGACCGACATTCAAAGACAATTACATCCTATCTACCAGATCACATCACTGATAAACAGTTGAAATCCGAATCTGAAATTCGGGACGTATATGAATTCATAATCTATAGAGATGCTATATATATTCTTGCAAAACTAAACTCATATATTCTGTATGTTCCATTACACAGAATAGGCGAAGAGAAACGGCTCTTTATCAACTAAAATTGAGAGAAAGAAAAACGATATCACTAACCTTAAAAATAAATTGGGGATCTGAAATTGTTGTGTAGTTTTCAGTGTTTTATAGTACATAAATAAATTTTGCACACAATTAGCCCTACTGCACTTTTAATTTTGTAATGTTATTTAAAATATTATGAACCATATTTAGTCGTATTAAAAAGTAATTTTTTATTTCTTTTAACTTTCAACTAAATTATCTCTTTATATCAAGTTCATTTAAAATTAAGCTCAAAAGTGAAGAATTGATTTTTTACTAAGATTGAATTACAAATATCAATAAATAACCCATTAATGGAATAATAATGTTCTCTCTCTAATTCAATAAATTACAATATGATAATGCTCATAATGAATAACGCCCATTAAAACCAATGTGATATATATATATATATATATATATATATATATATATATATATATATATATATATATAATTTACTTTTCTTTTCTTTATTTAAATTTGATATAAAACTTTGTTGTTTAATATAGAAATTGAAATATTTTAATTACAACTAAAAATAAAATGTTTTTTAGTTATTAATATATTTTTATTTTATAAATGGAAAACAAACATAGAATAAATCACATATCATGTAATATCAACTCCATAAATAGTGAAAAAAATTTTTTTTTCCCTTTACTTTCAAGTACCTTATCCCTATATAAAGTGGTTGTAAATTAACTTAGAAATCTAAGTATTTTATTTATGATTTACATTGATTTTTTTGTTATTACAATTTTTTTGTTAATTCGTTATTGAAAGTATTGCTTTATTATTTTTAAATATAACATTTTTTTTTCTTCGTAAATACTAATTCTATTAAAAAAGGAAAAAAGATATGTACAGTGAGGTCAAGACCTCAGAGGAGGCCGAGGCCATTCCTCAACCAGAAACTTAGAGATATTACAGTTCAGGCATTCTGCCAAATTCACAGTACAGACTTCAAAATCTTGTATTTGGGCCCTGACACACTGAAAAATTTTACCAGGACTCATACTGTCATGCCCCCCATTGACCAAAAAAACACAAAAGTACCCAGCATAGTCATAGTTATAACAAAAAACAGAGCACATATTGGCTGTTGCCACACCCTGTAACAAGATCATGAACCAGACATAGACACATAGACTCAGAAACAAAGACACGAAATCAAAATTGCACAGCGCATAGGCAAGAATGCCACCCGTCAGTGAAGAGTCAACTTTAGTTTGCATGCTGCGGCGAGTCAGGCGTGTCCCTGTCCACCTGGCTGGAAGAGGCTACCCAGGTGACGAAGCCATTATTTTTAAATATAACATTATGATATAGAGTGTTTCCTTTTAAAATGGATATTGAAATAGTTTATTTGATTGATACCATATTTTTATCTTAATAACATATTTTTATTTTAAATATTACATGTTCACTAAACCTAGAATGAATATTTTATTTATGGATAACAATAATTTTTTTTGTTGCTTTTAATATCAACATTATTTTATTTTTTTTAAATCTATGGTCTTGTAGTGCACCTCTCAACTACAAAGGCTCCTAAAAAATATTTATATAATAAGAATTCTCTATATCTCATATAATAAGCATATCAAATTATACAATATTTCACTTTTATAAAAAATTAATATTTAAACTGTTACAAATCAATTCCATATTAAGAAAAGAACCTAACAAATCTAAGCTATTAATAGAATAAAAAAATTATCTATAGATAAATTCGATATTAAACATTTTATTATTATTAATGTATCTTAAATGTTATATATCAACTTTGATACTAAGAATGAAATAAATTACATGTATTTCTTACCATAAAAAATGAATATATAAAAAATAAATAAATAAATTGTTTTTTTTTAATATAAATTTACATAAAACTATATTATTTAATATGGTCATCAAAATATGGCTCCTGCCAATATTTTTTCAATTATTCTATGAATTATGTTAATATTAATAAAAATAATGTTAATGTTTTCTCATGTTTTCTTTCATCTTTGATATGGACATGGTTTCAATGCAGCACATTCATTTTATTTTATTTTATCCCACGATTAATTGTGTATTATTAAAAAAAGATTTTTTTTATAAACATGTCTATTATTAAAAATCTCGTGATTTTGGACAGATACTAAGTAAATTAAAACAATTTTTTTATAAACATGTGTATTATTAAAAATCTCTTTTATGGATGCAGTAATTAGCCATTGTTATTGTTAATTTACATTTTTATTTATTTTTTAATTATCCATTATATCAAAAATTTTGAGTTTTTTTTATTAATATTAATTTTGACTAATAGTTAAAATTGGCTGGGGTTAATTAATTGATTAATCATTAATCTTGATTAACACAAATCCATTTTGACTTGATGAACACATTAAAATAGATATTATTATTTTATTACTAATATTAATTTATTAATTTACCCTTCTACAGTGTGACATGGTTTTCTCCTCAAATGAAATGTTAGATGAGAGGATAGGGGGAGTGGCTCAAGGAGAGGAATGGATGTTGGTGGCATTAACTCGAGGGGAGCCATAAGTGTAGTAAAGAGTTTGGTAAGAGGGGAATTCTCATGAACAACTTGGAGTGCTATTTTTATGAGAGACTTGGGGGAGATGTTTTTGGAGTGAGACAAAGAGTGAGGGATTGACAAAGGGGTATTGGCATGGGGAATTTAGACACACCATGACTACGGTTCGGACTTGGGCTCGAAGCGATGGAAACATGTGGAGGTTGTCTAGCCTAGGAAGTCACATATGATTTCCTAGTTGGAAGGATGGCATATTCAGTAGGGTGATCTCAACCAGAGCACCACAATTGAGCCACCGTAACCAAGTATTATTCTACTTCTTCTGGTTTAGATTTTGTAAAATGAACATGAACTAAAATTATTTATACATGTTTAGATATCCATTGATATGTTTTAAGAAATTATATATTGAGTTGTAAACGCGTTTTTTTTTTATGCTATGAAATTTAATAGGAAACTTTAGTCAAATTGGATGGCCGTATAATGGGTCCTTAGACATGGTATCAGAGCCCAACTTCAAAATATAGACCATATAAGCTAGCAAAACAGCCTTTAACCACCATGACTTGCTTGTAGAAAATTCTCACCTACAATAGGGAAAAAAGGGGCATAGTTCAACACTAACAATAGTAAGTTCAATAACAACATCGATAGTGTAATAACAACATTAGCATTTCCATCGATATTAAACAAATTATGGGGAGTATAGAAAGTTGCATAAGAAACACTCTAACATCAATATCCAAAGAAAAATTCATGACCAAAAACACAACCAACAGTGATGAATTGTCTTTCTATTTGGAAATGCATAAATATATTATGGTTGACTCCTCCTACTAGTTTCCCAACATAGTTTGAGCATCATGATTAGTATTAATTCTCTCACTATTTAGCAAATATTTCATTAATATTTATCGAGAAATAAGATTGGTCGATAAAGGGTCATAAATAAGAGTTAGCTCAACTCTATTTCTTGGACACTTTAAGGTCCAAGTGCAAAACAATTAGGTGACATGGATTTTAAGATGAATATAGTAGAAGGAAAATACAAAATAGTATATTTTGTGAGAATCCACTTTGGAATTAGATATAAATTCCTGGGAGTTGTGTTTTCCATGGTGTGCATTCCTCTTTTGTTCGCGTTGATGTTTTTCTTTTCCATAAAAACATTCAACTTTCATATTTAGGCATCATAGAAGTGGGTGTTGGAAATTAACTTTATTTTCATGAAGATGAGACTTGCTGTGGAATTCAGTAAAGTATAAAAAAAATATTCACTTTATGAAAGAAATCAAGAAATTTTCAAGGCTTCAAGCTCTCATGATGTTAGCAAGGAGAAAGGACAGGTGATATACGAAGAAATCCATTGATAAGATGAACCAACATATTTTAAAGAAACACTCTCCAAGAATGAAATAGGGCAGCCTTGTGTGGATGACGGAAGGAGCTATATGGGTTCATTTTTGAGATTCCATTTGCACGAGGACATGCAAAGATCTTAGTGTGGGGAAGATGTTGGGTCACTGATTTGTCATCTTTTTTGCTTTTCTTTGTCATTCATTAAGCCATTACTTCCAACCATCCATTGCACCATCTCACTCACTTGCCATTATTTTACCGTAATTCTTTACAAAGTACCATGATGTGCCTCTATATGTATCTGTGGTTAATTAACATCAATTTCCTTTATTTTTAGTATATTAAGAATAATTATGCATGGTTTTAGTAATCATAGTTGACCCGTTCAATTTTTTGTATCTTAGCCAATTTCCATAGTTATCTCCATGGTTAAGGTAGTAGCAGCATTCTATAAGGAACTATGGCACATGGACATTATTTTTAAAGGTTCCAATATGGATTTGTGTTGGTCAAATTCCACCCAGCTTGTTAGGTCTTTATAATACTAGTGATAACCCCAGTACTATTGTCATTGTAGCCCTTATTGTTATTGTTGTGCCATATTGTCCCCATATTGTTATTATTGTGCTCCATAGAAGCCCATTATTGTTATTGTTGTGCCCTTATATTATTATTGTTATGTCGGCTTTGATTATATTGTGACCCCTTAGACTCCTATATATAGAAAGGAGGTTCTAGTCATTTGTATCATCCAAGAATTGTTCATTTGTGTAATTTAAAGAGGTTTCCCCCTTGAAGAGGCTGATTTCTAAGGTGTTGATATTTCTTTTCTATCTTTTTGGGAGCTGGTTTCATAACATTTGGTATCAGAGCTTTGGATTCTAGGGTTTCGTTTCTCCAAACAGTTCATCGTGGAATTTTCGCTAGAAATTTTTTCTGTGACGACTCAGAAGCGAAAAAAAATACCCATTTGAGCCAAAATCGTTCTCAACCACGGGTCTGAATTTCAGAGATTGTCTCGCTATATTGTCGGAGATATGATCTGAGGAAGTTAGTGTTTATACATAATCCCAAATTACATTCCAAACAGGTGACCTTGGGAAAATCGTCATAAATGCCTCTCTAAGCATCATATTGAAATTTCGTAAGACGTTACAGAAAGAGGACAGAATATAGTTTTCTGTGTATATTTTTCAGATCTAATGGTCGAAACAATGACATGTGGCATGTCGTACAAGTTCTCTCTACTGAAAAATTATATAATCAAGTCATCTTAGGATCGTGGGCATAACCCTTTCTTGGAAAATCTAATTTTGATCAGACTGGTGGCATTAGAAAGAGGATTCATAGGGCTACAATAGGAAGAAATTTTATACCTTGGAGATCTGCAATTACAAAGATACAACATATTCAATATAAAGCTTCTACAAAGAGAAAAAATGTGTGTATTCTTTTTAAAATTTTGCATAAGTTTGGGTTGAAAAATTAGTTTGAAGTTCAAAGGGCAAAGTGAAGCATAATTATCATTAATTCATGACCTGAAGAAAGAAAATGGAAACACCTAGTGAGCAACCTGAAAGCTCTAGCATGACTCATGAAGAAGAGGAAGAAATTCAACATGATATATCAAAATTACAAGACCAAGTGCAACAAATTTCACTCTCACAAAAGGTAACAAAAGCTAAGATTGATGGTTTAAAGAAAGGCATGGAAGCTAAGATGAATGGCGTGGAAGCTAATATGAATTGCATGCAAGTTAAAATGGATGGCGTGGAAGCTAAGATGGATGGCATGGAAGCTAAGATGAATGGCATGGATGCTAAGATGGATGGTATAGAAGAAAAGCTGAAAGGAAACATGGAAGATTTGAAGATAGATTTGACTAAGCTGCTACAAGAAATGCTTACTAATGGTGAAAGGTAGCAAAGGAAACTCATGATGAGAACAAAAGAAATGTTAATCATTATTTCATTGACTCTAACATTGGATTAAAGACCCACCATTTTCCAAAGATCGATATGAGGAAGTTTGAAGGCAAGGATCCCGCAACATGGATACTACAGATGGAGCAATTTTTTGATCTCCATAATGTGCAAAACACACAAAAGGTACGCATTGCAACTTTATATTTGGAACAAAATCAGTTTGTATGGTATCAATGGCTTTGCTCTCATAAACAAATTGTCACTTGGGCAATTTTTACGGAAGAAATGATAGCACATTATGAGGATACAAAAAAAAACACTTTTTTAGCCAATTGATAAACCTCAAACAAAAGGGTTCAATGATGGAGCACATTGAAGACTTTCAAAAATTAAATATAAGGGTAAGAGATATTCCAAAGGAGCATAGGATTGATGTGTTCATAGGGACTTTAAAGGATAACATCCAACATGAGGTTCTCCTTTGGGAACCTGACTCATTGGAGAAGGCATTCAGGTTGGCAAGAAAAATGGAAAGAAAAATTATGGCAAAAAGGAAGCCTAGCACTCACAACTATAATGATGGAAGTGTTGTTTCCCCTAGCCTTCCACAAACTACAAGGTTGACACCCCAAAAATTGGAAGAAAAAATAGCAAAAGGTTTTGTTACACTTGTGATAGAAAATACACTAAAGGTCATAAGTGTGCTAAGAAGAAATAATTTTACATAGATTGTGAATAGGAGGAAGAAAAGGAATAAGAAACGTCAAAAGAAGAGGATATACACCATGAAAAAACCCTAGAAAAAGAAGAAATGAATCTGACCATATCTTGTAATGCATTGGCAGGAATTACCACTCCTCAAAATATCAAGATAAAAGGACATATCAAAAAGAAAAAGGTAATAGTGTTGATTGATTTGGGTAGTACCCATAATTTTATTCATTGTAAGATAGCCAAGGAATTGAATTTCTTCCTATATCCAGCACTAGAGTGCCAAGTGATGGTTGCAAGTGGAGGAACCATAAATTGCTCTGGAAAGTGCCATAATATCAAGCTATCCATGGGAGAATATGTATTGAATAGCCCAATGCTTTCCATTCCAATGAGTGGTGCTGATGTTGTACTAGGAGTCCAATGGCTACAATCCTTGGGTACAATAGCTTTTAATTTTCAAGAACTTTTCATGAAATTTTCTTCAGAAGGAAAGGAAGTTGAATTAAGAGGTATCATAGGGAAACTAGGAAAGATAATAAGCTCTAATGGAATGACAAAGATTCTAAAGAAAGAAAAATAAGGCATAATTGCACAATTATGTTCGCTGGAGGTTCCTACATCGAAATCATCTATTTCTCCAGATCTCAAAAAAGTCTTGGACAATCATTCCAAGGTATTTGAGACTCCCAAAGGTCTCCCACCTATTCGTGATCATGATCATGATATTCATTTGGTTCCAGGAAGTGTTGCTCCAAACATCAGGCCTTACAGATATCCTTATGCCCAAAACAATGAAATTGAACATATGGCTGCAGAAATGCTAGAGGCTAGTATAATTCAACCTAATCAAAGTTCTTTCTCTACTCCAGTAGTATTGGTGCACAAGAAGGATGGATCATGACGCATGTGTTCGGATTATAGGGAGCTCAACAAGCTCACTATTAAAGATAAATTTCCCATTCCTGTCATTGATGAACAATTGGCTGAATTGCATGGATCAATTTACTTCACCAAGTTGGATCTTCGTTCAGGATATCATCAAATCAGAATGAAGACTGAAGAGATTCCAAAAACATCATTTAGAACTCATGAGGGTCATTATGAATTTTTGGTCATGCCTTTTGGCCTTACCAACGCACCTTCTACATTTCAAGGTTTGATGAATTCCATTTTCAAACCCTTCCTTATAAAATTTGTGTTAGTATTTTTTGATGATATACTAATCAATAGCAAGTCTTGGAAGGATCATGTTCAACATGTTGACAGGGTGCTCAAACTATTGGAGGAGAAACAATTATATGCAAAAAGGTCCAAATGTTTCTTTGGAGTACAAGAGGTGTAATATCTGGGCCATATTGTATCTCATGAAGGTGTTAAGGTAGACCCTAGCGAAAGTAAAGCCATTAAGAAATGAAAAATCCCCACATCCATAAAACATCTGCGAGGATTTCTCGGGTTGATAGGGTATTATCGCAAGTTTGTTAAGAATTATGGGAGAATAGCTGCACCTATAACAACATTATTGAAGAAAGATGCATTTTTATGGACTCTAGAAGCAACGAAGGCCTTTGAACATCTTAAAGAGGCAATGTGCCAAGCACCGGTCTTAGCTACGCCAGACTTCACAAAAACCTTTATTTTGGAATGTGATGCCTCGGGAAATGGAATTGGTGTTGTTTTAATGCAAGAAGAAAGACCCATTGCTTTCGAAAGCCATCCAATCAAAGGAAAGTATTAACATAGATATTTATGAGATGGAAATGTTGGCAATACTACATGCACTTAAGAAATGGTGACCCTACCTAATGGGAAGACACTTCAAGGTAAAAACGGATCATGATAGTCTTAAATACTTTTTAGATCAAGATTATCTTCAGAAGAGCAGAAAAAATGGGTCACAAAGATGTTGGGTTGTGACTTTGAAATCATATACAAAAAAGGGAAGAAAAATGTCGTGGCAGATGCACTCTCAAGAAAGGATGAGGATGTGGATGCATTGCTTTGCGCCATTTCTATTATCCAACCAGATTGGATAAACGAAGCAAGGGATGAATGGAAGAATGACGAAGAAGTGTGGCCAATCATTCAAAAGTTACAATAAAATCCCAATACATTTGATACATTTAGCTAGAAAAATAATTCTTTATGGTACAAAGATCGCTTATACCTATGTCAGAATTCCCAACTCAAACAAAGGATTCTTATGGAATTGCACACCTCTCCCTTAGGAGGGCACTTAGGATTCTTAAAAACTTACCATAGGGTTAAGAAGGAATTTTTTTGGGATGGCCTTAAATCTAATATTCAAAAGTTTGTGGCACAATGTTTGGTTTTCCAACAAAATAAAGTTGAAACAATTAAGACCACAGGTCTATTACAACCTTTATCGATTCCAAGTCAACGTTGGGAGGAGGTTTCAATGGATTTTATCACAGGTTTACCCAAGTCCGAAGGAAAGAGTATCATCATGGTGGTAGTTGATAGACTTACCAAGTATGCAAACTTTTGTGAATTATCTCATCCATTTAAATCCAATACAGTTTCTACTGCATTTATGGAAACAATTCAAAAGCTACATGGAAACCCAAAGATTATTGTAAGCGACAAAGCTCTCATTTTCACTTGAAATTTTTGGACAGAATCATTTTCTTGTCTTGGTACTCAGTTAGCTCATACCTCATCTTATCATCCTCAATCTAATGGGAAAACTGAGATAGTAAACAAATGTTTGGAAGGATATCTTCATCGCTTTATATCTGATAAACAGACATAATGGGTCAAATGGTTGCCTTTAGCTGAATGATGGTATAACACTTCCTTCCATATTGCAACAAAAATGACCCCATTTATGGCAATTTATGGATATCACCCACTGTCCATCACATCATATTTAAGAGAAAATTCTAAGGTTCACGCAATGGAATATCACATCGAGCATCAACAACAAGTTCTCCAACTCTTAAAGGATAACCTACCTTTGGCACAGAATAGAATGAAACAACAAGCAGATCAACATCGCAACGAAAGAAGTTTTTATATAGGTGATTGGGTATTTCTACGACTACAACCATATAAACAAATCTCCCTCAAGCAAGCTAAGAAGGATAATAAATTATCACCAAATTATTATGGTCCATACAAGGTGTTGCAAAAGATTGGTACTATGGCATACAAATTGGAGCTTCCTACATCTTCCCGAGTGCACCCAGCTTTCCATGTTTCATGCTTAAAGAAGGTTATTGGTGACAAGCTCCCAGTTCAAACAATATTTCCAGAACTTGATTAGGAAGGAAAAATCATATTAGAACCTGAAGCAGTCACAGAAACAAGAACTCGACAGCTATGAAATCGATCAATTTCGGAGTATCTTGTCAAGTGAAAGAACTTACCCGCTGAATATTCCACCTCAGAGGATGAGAATTCTATATAGAAGCATCCAGAACTACTCAATCATTGAGGACAACACTTTTTTGAAGGGGAGGGGCATGTTAGGTCCCTATAATACTAGTGATTCCCCCATTACTATTGTCATTGTAGCCCTTATTGTTATTGTTGTGCCCTATTGTCCCCATATTGTTATTATTGTGCCTCATAGAAGCCCAGCATTATTATTGTTGTGCCCTTATATTATTATTGTTATGTCGGTTTTGATTATATTGTCACCCTTTAGACTCCTATATATAGAAAGGAGGTTTTGGTCATTTGTATCATCCAATAATTGTTCATTTGTGTAATGTAAAGGAGGCTTCCCCCTCGAAGACGCTGATTTCTAAGGCGTTGATCTTTATTTTCTATCTTTTTGTGAGTTGGTTTCATAACACAGCTCGCATGTGTGGACTTCCAACATCAAATCAAAGGAAATATGTGCTAGATTTGACCAGCCAACTTCAATCACATTTTTTGAGAAAATGAACACAAATTTTGAAAAAAAACATGGATTCTCTTTATAACGAGTCCAATTAGGTTCCCCATGAGCGGTTTCCTCAAATTCATTACTATTTGGGAGATTTTACAGGTTGTTTGGAGCCCTATTTTGCAGATTACGTGGGAAAATAGTTTTCCAATTTGTGAGTCAATGCCCAATCACAAAAATTATTGGCGCGAGTTATTACTTAGAAAATTCATGGCAAGGAGATCATTCTAATTACATATAAGATGACCATTGATCCTAAAATCCTTCAAAATATATTTGATTTTATTTTCAAACTAATTTACTGAGATCTCATGACTAGAACTCAAGAAATAGAATTTTGAGTTTGTTAATTGCTTCAAAGCTCTATAAATTGCAACCTCTTTCATGAGAGGGGGGATTAGATGTCAATGATGAATCTTAACTTGTAATTATTGTTGTTGTTTGAAGAATAAAAACTATATTTTTTTACAGTGAATGCAATATGTGTTATGCCATAATTGTAAATGTTATTGGTGATTTAAATCAAGTGCTTTGAATTTATCATTTCTCACGCTCACCAAGAGGGTCCCCTGTTGAGTTGTGAGATAATGTAGTTGTTCTTTCAATTTCATTTCCTTAAGGATTCGTTTCAATTTAGTTTTCGAATAGTTAGTTTACTGCTCTATTTTCAAGCACAATTTACTTACTTTCCTTTTGTTTGCAATAGGTTGAGTGCTCAATATTAAATTGAAAACTTCAAAAACGTTTACTTTAAATTTTTTTTTCTAGATTAGCTTTAGTTTTCTTGCTTTATTCATCACATTGGATAGATTAAGATGCGCACACTAGTAATTCTCTAATGCTTTCTTTACTGTTTTGAATGCTCTTTGATTTCCATTTGCAAGCTTTATATTCTTTAGATTAGATTTACTTTCATGAATTGATAGATTTAATTTCCTTTCCAAGTTGATTAGATTTTTTTTTTTTCAAAACAAAATAGAGTAATCTTGCTTTTTAAGTTCATATAATAATCTTGTCTTTCAAGTTCACTAGAATAGAGATTTCTATTGTTAGAATAGATCTTGAAGTCCTTCTTTTAGAATAAGTCTTCTTTGAATTCATTTCCAAGTCTTGAGTTTGAATCGAAAAAAGAACATGTGCAATTCGACATAGATTTCCATTACATTTTTGCATCTTTCCTATTTTCAACTTTTTTAAAATTTAAAGTCAATTGCCTAACACATATAGTGCAAGTATGCTTTGTAAGTTCACGAACCTCGGGTTTGACAATTTAATGACAAGTAATTTACGCAACACCACCCATTTGGTAGAAGTTCTCAATTAAATTACCCAACACTACCCATCTGGTAGAAGTTCTCAAGCAGTAGTCTGTCCAATCATAAGTATACCTCTATTCATTCATTAAATGACCTACCCATAATCCATCTAAAAAGAAATTGAAATAGATCTTCTATAGATCAAGCCATCTCACCGAGCAATAGATATTTACCTCGGTCAAGGTAATCTTCCGTACACTACGTTTGATTAAGCTATCGAGAAATAATCGTCCGCTACTGCTCAACATCATATTGCACCGTCAACTACCTCTCTTAACATCCCACGCTGTGTGAAACATCAATCGGTATAGCCCACATCTATTTCACTTCCAATGACACTTGAACTACTTGTATCTCATACTTTCACACTCTGCTCACACTTATATTTCCAATTGTAGCTTAGTTATTCTATCAAATATCGCTAGCAATCACTACTAATAACAAATATGTAAGGATTCCCACCTTTAATATAAATAATTGGGGGACTTGTAATTACTCTAAAAAATAGGTAAAGCAATTTCACAGCCAGCCCACCACTATACTCCCCACTCCCCTACCTTTCTCGACTTCTATTATGCTATGTAAACAAATGTGGAGAGGTTGGTTGTATCGAGAAAATAATTAAGTTTATCTCCACAAAACATTAACCAATAATTATATTAACCAAACATTGTCGCTTATTATTGAATAAAACAATGCAAAGAGAACAATTAAAAAATAATAGTGTGGTTCAATTATATGTTAATAGTTAGGTTTTTTTTGGCGCTAATATCAATAGATTAATTAATTTATTTATTGCACACGCTCATTGATTTCCATTTCAATATTAATTTAATTTTTCAATCGTTAAATGTATTTTATAGTGGTGGTGCTGACTATTAGTGTGTGTGGAGCTTTATGTTGTTATGTTATGCGTTTGGTTTACATTTACTTTTATTTATGTGGCTTGCTTATTTGTGTATAAAAAATAAACAAAACAAATATGTTGATAAATATATCGAGGATAGTCAACTTTGTTGAACTACCAATAGCCTCATAGCATAAAAAATTGTACTGAAAATTAAGCATTGTAAACGTGGTCAAAAATGTATGCCAGAAAGTACGAACACGATGACTTCAAATGCATTCCTTAATCATAATGAGAGGAGTGTTGTGCGGAAGTTCATTTTGAAGAGGTTTTGCACAATTAGCTACAGAATAAACAATAAGAATAATAATTTAATTGAAATTAGTATTTTGCAAAATTTTATGGTGTAAAGGCTCATTGTGTAGAACCTCCGCACATGTTTCTATTTTTAAATGATGCATATACTCTTCTACCGTTATCATATGTATCTTGTTTATGTGTGAAGAGAAAGTTTTTACATACAAAGCCATTATCACGGTTGACCGATGAATAACCATGCCTAATCTATCAATTTTGTTAAAGTATTGTAAATTTCTTTCAACAACTTGCATTAATATAACAATTCATTTTAATATATCAACTTATTTTAATATATCAACTTTAGCAAGGAGCGAATGCTCTCCTAGGGCTATGGTTTGGTTTAGTCTGGCAAAAATTGTCTACCAGTAGCACTTAAAGATTAGCTCAGTGAAGAAGTGAATAGTTGAAGGCATTGTGCTTGAAGGCCCCTCATGAAATGCGTGGACTAGTTTTTCCAAGATTAGAGGTCATAAAATGTTGTGTGCGGAGTGCATAGGAGCCCATGTGAGGAGTGCAGAGGTGAATTAAAGAACTCCCACACAAATATGAGTTTGGTTTCACTAGGTGGGGAGATTTGTGTAAATTCATTTAATCAATTAATTAGTGGTAGAGGTAGGGATTATGATGCATTCCAATTATTGCCCTTGTTAGAAAATTTCTCTATCGATGTAGCAAGTATATTAAAAGTTGGGGAATTTCTATTGCTAATTTACATCTCTATTTACTCCTCAATTGCTACTTATGTCAAAGATTGAGTTCTCTTCGATTAAGACTACTATGTCTAAATGTTTATATAATCTAGAAAACTTATAAAATTTGGAAACATTTGTAGAATACAATTTTAGCTCCTTGGACAGGGTGTTTTTTGAGACCATGGTAGCGTGCCCATATGGTAGGTGAATAAATTTGCACTACTCCAAAAGCCGCATGTTGACCATCATTTGAAGCATTAACATTCTGAGCATCATACACTTAGTCCCTGAATGTAATTCATGCCAACAATCTATCAATTGGGACTCCACTTTTGCAAGCCACCAGCCAATGCCGATTATGTCCATGGCCTCATGCATTCTTTATCATATCAAGATCATCTTCGAAACAAATGGTGACCACTGCAACAGGTTTGTCTTGCCAATAATGGTCTGTGGCAGCTCCAATTTCCATTCTTTGCTAACCTGCTTCCTCGCACTTTGGCTTGGAAAAAATTGACATTTCTCATTGGGAAACCACCAATTTAGTGTATTTGTTCCTTCTTCAGTTGTTTGGCACTACCGTGTATATGGTAATTTCCATAGTTCACGCTATTGTAAGCTTGTTTTGTAATTTATTTCTTTTCACACGTTAGAAGGAAGTCTAGCAGTTCTTGCACCTAGGCTCTTCTGTAATCAATGTTTGAGTACTAATTCTCACAGGTCGAAGGGTCCAAACACAACTCCACTAGAATCCTCATGTCCTGACAATATTTTATGGCTCCTTGCACCCTCTCTTGTTTTGTAATTTTCCTCCATCCCTTCTAAGTTTCTCTCTTTGTTTCACTTTTATTGGCCCCTCTCTCTATACACCTGTCTATCCTGCTCTTTTCTTTATGTCCTCAAACTTAGGACCTTTTCTCTAGTTGGTTTTGCATTTAATGTATCGCTCCTATCTGGTTGGCTCCCCTCCCTCTTACCTTGGATGTTGTTGATGGTTTCACCTTGTCGTAGCTCGTATCACATTGTTTCATCTCTTACTTGTGTCTCTATTATATGACCCCCCCCAGGGATCTCTCAAGCACTTGTCTCCCCTCCCCCGACCCTGTACCTTTTAATCATCTCTAGCTTCTCCTTCATGCCTTTTCAATTCATTTACGTCCACAAAGGTGTATATTATTACCAAGAATGGACCCATAGAGGTAGTACATGTATGAATCAATTCTTGGAGGAAACCACTACCCATTTTTGCAAGCTTTCTCTATGCGCCATCCAAGAGAAATTAATTAGTGTTGAGGAGGAAGGCACCTCTCATAGGCTCCAGCACTCAAACACAAAATACTAACTGAGATGGTTGACTGGGTATTGGACGCTAGGCACATTCACAGATGCTTCAACCAGTATATGCACACAGTTTCTTTATATTGGTGCATGAAGTTCCTCCTAGACATAACCTTATTGGATCAGCACAAGCATCAGGTAGATGTCCCCCATTCACTTGAGCATTTGTATTGCCTCATGAAGGACCCGAATTGAAGGGTGGAACGTATTAAACAACAATTTTTCATCCCACACCTAGCTAGAGGCACTCTGTTAGGTATGTGTTATATCCTTTCCATGACTAGTTATACATGCAATATAGTGCACTTAGCATGGCAGGGGGTCACAGGGGGGGTGGAAGCCCCCGTTATTGTGGGCTTTGTAGGGGGGAAATAGGCCCCTAGGTTAAGGTTCAGGGCAACACCAAAAAAAAATTGGGGTGCTTTTGCCCATAGCTTTGCACATGGTTTTACGCATGGTGGTTTTTCCTATGGTTTTGTAGATCTAGTCAAAGGAAATATATTTATATTCTAATCCTTTGTTAATCGATTTGGGATTTATGAATGCTTTGGCATGTATATAATGTATTGTAAAATTGAAAGGAATATAATGAAAAATCAATCTTGTTTTCTTTGTTTTGGGTTCCAAGAGAAAAATATGTGTATATTTTTTTGTGATTATCATTGTATCATTGCCAAGGGAATCATGATGTTAAGGTTTTACAAGACATTTCCTCATAATAAAATTGGTACTGGTGGACTATATCAATATATTGTGATATCTCCAACGATGTATGTATCAATAGCAAAATCACTTTTAGAATTCAAAATTGTTCCATCCAATAACAATATATTTGGAGTGAATTTGTATAACAATATATTTTGGGTGAATTTGTATAGAAAAATCTAGCACATAATAAAGCAAAGACATAATAGATTGACTTAATGCCTTATCATTTTTATACTTAAAAATATTTTATCAAATTGGAATCCCAACCATATACTTAACCCTACATTTAAAAAAATAAAAAATAAAAAAGCTTTCTCAACCAATAATATGCATTATATCAAATTGAAATCTAAACAATACACTTTTTTTTTTATCAAAAGTAAAAATATTTGATAACAAGGGATAAGAATTATACCCAAATTGTTATTGTGTCTGCACTTAATTGTATAATTATGTGTGCATATATTTATTCATGAAATGTAGAAGTTAACTTTAAAATTGTATATACATATATTTCTTCGTGAATTGACATTGTAAAAAAAAAAAATGAAAAATTATAGATACAAATTCTGCTTCCCTCATGTCATTAGTACGTGTTACACAGTTGAAATGAATTAGGTATTGTATTACGCGTAAATAATGATAACCTCTTCCCTTATGTCATTAGTACCTGCTACAATTGAAATGAATTATGTAGTAACTAAATAATGCTAACTGTAATAATAGTATCAATTGTAATGATTGAAATTTCAACTCTAAGCGAGTAAAAGAAACTATTAACTGACAAAACATAAAAAACATAAACAACAATAACTAGAGTTGTTTATCGAAAGAATTGGATCTTATTTTTAAAATAAAATAAAATAAAATAAATAATTAAAAAAATAACTATCAATTAAAAAATTATTTACCCCTAAGTTCCAAACAAGTTTGATGGTGAGAAAACCTTTTTTTTTCCTAACGATTCTTAACCTCGTTTCTATTGATTAGGCTAATATGGACTGTAAATTCTTCAGACTTAGTTGTGAAATTTTGTTGAATCACCAATGCAATCTTCGCAGAAATTCATTGTGTATTCTTTAGCTGCCAATTCGACCAAAAACAATATATACATGATATATCAAATTCACAAATTCCAGATTGATTACAGTTTCCAAAAGTATTTTAAAATCTAATGCACAAATGCCCATAATCTAATGGTTAAAGTCCCTACATCTGCAATCAATATGAGGCCCTAAAAACCTTTGACTCGTCTCAATTATAACGTACGTCCCACACATCACTAGTTTCAACATACTCGCTTTGCGGTTCGGTTGGGTAGAACGATGCTCACAAAAATGTGTAGTCTAAGAAAGGCGGAGGAGTTGCTTGGAAAGTTATAGAAATTTAGATTATATTTAGAAAAAATTTCGCAATGATTTTTGTAAATCTAAATTATAATTGTCCCAAACAAATAGGAAGGCAGCATATCAAAGTGAGTGACATCTTCAGCGGCATCCACCGTTAAAAATCTTAATTCATGGATCTCACATTTTTTTTAATGGGAAACTAAGAGTTAAAAATCGACGCTTGACGATGAAACTCTCTTTCAAAAATGTATGTGTCTTGCAATATTGCATTGTAGGCATGGTTGTAGGTTTAGGAAAACACATTTGGAAAATGACAAAGAATTATAAGTCTGGTTAATTTTAAAATTGTTATTTATATGTTATATTAAGTTTTACTAATAGTAATTATATTAAATAATAGTAATATTTAGGAAATTGTAAAAAAGATAAAAGATCAAATCTCTAAAAATTAATTCCAAACATTTTAGTTGTTGTTGATTAATTTTAATATTATAAAAAAAAAACACTTATTAAACTAATAAACATTATATTACATATTGTGAACTGTCGTACAATTTAGTTGGGGTTGATTAGATTTAATATTAAAAAATTTATTTTATTGTTAAACTTTATATCACATATTATGGATTTTCATTGCATTTTAATTAAAGAATTAATAATTTTCCTAATTTATTAGTTTGTATTTGCAAAAAAAATTAATGAATACATTTTAATATAAAAGCATTAAAATATAAGTTAGTTTGTTGGATAGTTTGAGTTTTAAATTGTGTTGGTTTTGAGGATGAATTTAAAAAATTCTAAATATTAATTTGAGGTAGAAAATTAAAATTAAATGAAAAACAAAAATGTTGATGTTATTGTGGTGGTGGTGGTGATGGCAATGCGATGACAATGAGAATACTGATGATGATTGTTAGAAAATTATATATTACGGAGCAATGGAACACATAAAATATTGCAGAAATATAAACACAGAAAACACACAAAACAAGAGAGACACAGATATACGTGGTTCACCCAGTTTGGGCTACGTCCACCCCGAACAGCCAGTCCTTCCTTTCTATTATCCAGCAAAATGAAGAGACACAACCTACAGCAAATCTGCTGTAATATCCTCTGTTTTCTCTCACAGTCTCACCTCTCTGTTTCTCGCTCACACAGAATACACATCTATCACACAACCTCAAATACAATGCCCTCATACAAAGAGAGGGGTTGCTTTCTAGGGCAAAAAACCCTAAACTAAACATAAGTTCTACCGTCAGATCATCCGCCTAATGAACGGCCCAGATTGACTAGAAATTACTATACTTTTACAAGGCAATTTTACATTTATTTCCGCTGGCCCTCGACCCCCCAGCCGGGGGGGATGGGCCCCCTCGGACCCTCGCGGGGGGACAAGTCCCCCCCACACCCCCCCCGTGTGGAGGGGTGTACAAAACTTCCTGGGGTATACATCCGGCTGAAACAAAGACCTCTGAACAATCATGCTCCACACACAAAAATCTCCCACTTGGAGAATGATTGTAGTAACTCCACCGCTGCTTCATTTGCTGGACAATGACTCCTCTTTGGACCTGGCTGTTTCTCATCTTCATCGTCATCCTTGAAGACCAATTGAAACTGAGCATGTTCTCAGTTTCTCCTTGGTTACAACTTTTGTTAGCATATCTGCAGGATTCTGGCTAGTGTGTATCTTTTCCAGCTTCAACTCTCCATCTTCCAACACTGATCATATGAAATGATACTTGAGCTGTATGTGTTTAGTCCTAGAATGAAATGCTGAGTTCTTTGCAAGATGAATGGCACTTTGGCTATCACTGTATAACGTGCCCATATCATGCTTCTTACCCAACTCACCCATAAACCTTTGTAACCAAATCATTTCTTTACTAGCCTCTGTAGCAGCAACATACTCTGCTTCTGTTGTTGAAAGTGCAACAACACTTTGGATTTTTGAAACCCAACTGACAGTTGTTCCTCCAACAGTAAATACATATCCTGTAGCGCTCCTCCTGTTATCTCTGTCACCTGCCATATCTGCATCAACATATCTTTGTAGGGAGATGTTTGAACCACCAAAGCATAATGCTTAATTTGTGGTACCTTTCAAATATTTGAGAATCCATTTCACTGCCATCCAATGTTCCTTTCCTGGATTGTTCATGTACCTGCTTACAACTCCCACTGCATGTGCAATATCAGGCCTTGTGCAGACCATTGCATACATTAAGCTTCCAACTGCTGATGCATATGGAACTTTAGACATATAATCCATGTCTTCTTGGGTCTTTGGGCACATTTCCTTGCTAAGTTTGAAATGGCTAGCAAAAGGTGTACTAACTGGTTTTGCATTGTGCATGTTAAATCTTTTCAACACCTTTTGTATGTACTCATTCTGAGACAATGTTAATTTACGATTTTTCCTGTCTCTAGTTATTCTCATACCAAGGATTTGTTTTGCAGCTCCCAAATCCTTCATTGCAAATGAATTTGCCAATTTTCTTTTGAGCACATTTATTTCCTGCATGTTAGATCCTGCAACAAGCATGTCATCTACATATAATAACAATATAATATAGCTGCCATCATTTTGTTTTTTCAAATAAACACAATGATCAGAGACATCTAGTATAACCTTGTTCAGACATAAACTTGTCAAATTTTAGATACCACTGCCTTGGAGCCTGTTTTAAGCCATACAAGCTCTTCTTCAACCTGCACACTAGTTTCTCCTTCCCTTTCACCTCATATCCTTGTGGCTGCTGCATATATATCTCTTCCTCCAAATCCCCATGGAGAAAGGCTGTCTTTACATCTAACTGCTCAAGATGCAAATCCTCAGCTGCTACAAGACTTAAAATAGTTCTGATTGAAGTCATTTTAACAACAGGAGAAAATATTTCATCAAAATCAATACCTTTCTTCTGTGCAAACCCCTTCACCACAAGTTTAGCTTTATACCTCTGTTTTCCTCCATCTTCTTCCTTCAGCCTGTAAACCCATTTATTCTGCAATGCTGTTTTACCTGCAGGCAACCTGACTAAGTCCCAAGTCTGGTTATGTGCTAAGGAGTCCATCTCTTCTTTCATGGCTTGCTCCCACTTCTTCCTGGTTTCTACCTGCACTGCTTCTTCATAACATTCGGGTTCACCAGAATCAGTCAACAATAAATAATATAATGAAGGAGAGTAACGTTCAGGGGGTCTACTTATCCTGGTAGATCTTCTAACACCACTTTCGGGTGTTTGGGGTGCCTGTTGCTGTTGTGGTGGTTGCTGTTGTTGTGGTTGTTGATTATTATTATTTTCAAGCACCTTTACTTTTTCAGTGATTTCGTCAAGAATTGCGTATTCCTTGTTTTCTTTTTCTTGCTTCTTTTCTTGCAACTGATTCTTATACAAGACCTTTTCATTGAATATTACATCTCTGCTCCTAATGATTTTGTGATTTTCATAATCATATAAGCGATAACCAAAATCATTAACACCATATCCAATAAAGGTACATTTCTTTGACTTTGCCTCAAGCTTTGTTCTATTTTCTTTATCAATATGGACAAAGGCCTCACAACCAAAAGGCTTTAAAAAAGATTAGTTTACCTTTTTACCCGTCCATGCTTCCTCCGGAACACCACCATCCAAGGAACTTGAAGGCCCTCTGTTTATTAGATAAACAGCAGTATCTACAGCATCTGCCCAAAACTGTAAAGGCAATCCTGCATGCAATCTCATGCACCTTGCACGCTCCATGATTGTTCTGTTCATCCTTTCTGACACACCATTTTCTTGTGGTGTTCTTGGAACTGTCTTCTCTCTGCGAATTCCATGCTCTGAACAGTACCTATCAAACTCTTTGCTGCAATATTCACCTCCATTGTCTGATCTAAGACACTTCAATTTCTTTCCTGTCTCAATCTCAACCAAAGCTTTCCATTTCTTGAAAGTATCAAATACATCATATTTATTCTTAATACAATAAATCCAAGTTTTTCTAGTTGCATCATCAATAAAGGTAACATAATAACGAGAGCCACCAAGAGATGATACCTGAGCAGGTCCCCATACGTCTGTATGCACAAGCTCTAATTTTTCGTTCTTCTTTTCTTTCCCAACTCTGAGAAATCTGACTCTCTTCTATTTTCCATAAATGCAGTTCTCACAGAATTCCAAATCAACATTCTTCAAACCCGGCAACAAATTCCTTGAGTGAAGAATCTTCATCCCCTTTTCACTCATGTGTCCGAGCCTATGATGCCATAATGCTGCATCTGCTCCTTTGGAAGTTAAAGCATTAACAGAGTTAGAAATACCATTGCATAAATACAATTTACCAACCTTTTCGCCTTTTGCTATTACCAGGGCTCCTTTGGTGACCTTCCAAGCTTTATCTGTGAAAGTTGTCACACAACCTTCACCGCCTAACTGCCCTGTTGAAATCAGATTTTTCTTTAGATCTGGAACATGCCTTACCTCCTTTAATAGCCATTGGTTTCCATTTTGCTGTTTTACAAGAACCTTACCCATTCCAACGATTTTACAGGGTTTATCATCACCCAGACGAACTTGTCCAAAATCTCCTTGAACATAGTCATGAAAGTATTTCTTATCAGGTGTGGCATGGAATGAAGCCCCTGAATCTACCACCCAGGAATCAGTAATATTTTCGAAAGAAAGAATCAAAGCATCTTGTAACACCTCACCTGTCACATTTGCTTCATGATTGTTTTCTTGCTGTGCATCTCCTTCTTTTCCCTTCCGAGATCTACAGTCTTTCTTTAGGTGTCTTTTCTTTCCACATTTCCAGCACACTATCCCCGATCTGGACTTGGATCTGCCTTTCCTTGATTTACTGCGATATCCTGAGCTCTTTGCTCTTTCCATTTTTCTTCCTCTAGACTCTGCACTCAAAGAATTTTCCAATGTCTCACCGGAGCTTTTCCGTCGCATTTCCTCGCTAAGGATAGCATCGACAACATCATCAAACTTTAAAGTACTAGATCCAGAAACGGAGTTACTAATGGCCATTACCAAACCATTCCAACTTTCTGGTAATGAGCACAAGAATAACAGAGCTCTAACTTCATCATCAAAGTTTACCCCTACAGAACTTAACTGACTTGTAACTGTATTAAAATCATTTAAATGGTTTGCAACAGATCCACCTTCCGACATATTCATATTAAATAACCGTTTCATAAGAAATACCTTGTTTGAGGCCGAGGGTTTTTCATATAGTTTCGACAATGTCTTCATCAAACCCTCTGTCGTGGTTTCCTTCAAAATGTTGAAGGCGACTGACGCAGCAAGGCACAACCGTATTGTTCCGAGTGCCTTTCTATCGAGAAGGTTCCATTCTTTGTCTTTCATACCCATTGGCATCTTTGTTTTTCCGCCCAATGGTAGGTATAGATCTTTCTGATACAGATAATCTTCCATCTGCATCTTCCACAGCGAGAAGTTTTGGCCGTTAAATTTCTCGACCCTAAACTTACCATCTTTCGCAATTGCTCCCACTCGAACCAGGAACCCTTCTTTCCTGCGAGTTTATCAGCCAAATAGACCTTCGGCTCTGATACCAGTTGTTAGAAAATTATATATTACGGAGCAATGGAACACATAAAATATTGCAGAAATATAAACACAGAAAACACACAAAACAAGAGAGACACAGATATACGTGGTTCAAACAGTTTGGGCTACGTCCACCCCGAACAGCCAGTCCTTCCTTTCTATTATCCAGCAAAATGAAGAGACACAAGCTACAGCAAATCCGCTGTAATATCCTCTGTTTTCTCTCACAGTCTCACCTCTCTGTTTCTCGCTCACACAGAATACACATCTATCACACAGCCTCAAATACAATGCCCTCATACAAAGAGAGGGGTTGCCTTCTAGGGCAAAAACCCTAAACTAAACATAAGTTCTACCGTCAGATCATCCGCCTAATGAACGGCCCAGATTGACTAGAAATTACTATACTTTTACAAGGCAATTTTACATTTATTTTTGGCTTCGGGGGCGCTGCCCCCGAGCCCCCGTCGGGGGACCGCTGGCCCCCGGACCCCCGCGGGGGACAAGTCCCCCCCACACCCCCTGCGTGGAGGGGTGTACAAAACTTCCTGGGGTATACATCCGGCTGAAACAAAGACCTCTGAACAATCATGCTCCACACACAACAATGATGATGACAATGACGATAACAATGATGACGGTAATGACAACAATAATGACAATGATAATGCTAATGGTGATGACAATGACAACAATAATGATGATGATGACAATGATGATGAGGAGGATGACGATGATGAGGACAATGAAAATGATGATGAGGAGGAGGAGGGGGACGTTGATGATGAGGTTGACAATGGCGAGGGTGAGGATGATGATGATAATGATGATAAGGATGAGGATGAGGATGAAGATGACGAGGAGGAGGATAAGGATGATGAGAATGCTTAGGAGGAGGAGGACAATGAGGAAGATGATGATGATGACAATAAGGATGATGAGGATAATGATGAGGATGGTGGATGATGATGATGACAATAATGGATGAGAAGGAATAGGATGATGATGACGAAGATGACGACACTGACAATGATGGCAATGATGAGGATGGTGATGATAACAATGATGATAACGATGAGGATGGTCATAATTAAGATGATGAAAAGGGTGACAATGATGATCTGACAATGAGGATGATGAGAATTAGGATGATAACAACGATGATGACAAGGGTAACGATGATGATAACAATGATAATGATAAATATGAGAATGATGATGATAACAATGATAATGATAAATATGAGAATGATGATGATGACAATGACGATGACGATGACGATGACAATGAGGACAATGATGCTGATAATGGAAATGGTGATGAGGACAGCAACAATGATGATGAAAATGACAATGATGATGATGACAATGAGATTGATGATGACAACATCATGGACAATGATGAGGAGGATGATGAGGATGACAATGATATGACAACGATGATGATGAACTAAGATTGATACGGTCTATAGGAACTTAAGAAGCTAGGAGATTCCTGAGAATTCTTTAGCATTTTATTTCTATGCTTGAAAAGTATTAAGAGAAGCATTCCAACATCCCCAGTTTTGCTAATCTAAAAGGTCAAAAAATTGGTAGGGTAACAAATATTTTACAAATAAATCAAATGTGAGTATAAGATATACGCTCTAAGAAAAATTGTTTTTCATCCTCAATTGTTTTAGCATCACAAAAATGATACACTCTTTAATCTCATTGTATTTTAGAAATTAGTCAACAACCAATTTTATTATTAAACTCATGAATATTTATTATTAATTTTATATATTGATAATAAAAACTCTTAATGAAAAGTAAATCAAATATTAAAAACAAAAATATATAAATAAATCAATCATTTTATCTCACTTTTAAACCTATACTTTATAATATATTTTCTTAAAAGTAAAATATGTTTTTTTTAAATAATATTTATTAATTTTATGGATTTTTAGTGTTATTGAAATTTGGGCATTCAAAAGAATAATTAATTATAGGAAATGTCAGGTTGACCAAACATATTTTTTGAAGCGATAACTTTGAGGTATTAAAGAATTATTTAATGGAGAATCGCTAAATTTTCATGATATTAAAATTCAAATAAAAAGTAAAGTAATCAAATTTTTTAAACTTGAATTGACGTTGGCGAGTTTACCATCTGGTAGTTTTAAATATAACTGTGTTGTCTACTTCTTAAACTCCCAATAATATAATGGTAACGTTGAAAATAAAAAGAAAATTAATGTCACCCGCCTTGATTGGACATTGATGGGTACGTGCTTGAACATTCATCAACCATCCGTTAATTTCAAATTTAAGTATTACAACATCTGTCGTTTGTTTGATAAGGCCACCTCAGACTCCTAATGTCAAGTATGCAACCATTATCAGTTTTAAATATCAATTTTTCTGGCCAGTACTGATTAACTCGGTAACTATGGTCTTTAAATGATTACAAAAATATTTAATCCAATTTTATCCAATTTTATGTATACATCTATATGAATTCAATTTTTATAAGTTTATCTTAATGATTTTGTGTAGTTGATTTACAAATAACTAAATGAACTTGAACCATGAGTGATATAAGAAATGTTCATAAGATTATTATTGTGTAGTTGATTTACAAATAATTAAATGAACTTGAACCACGAGTGATATAAGAATTGCTCATAATATTACTATGATGTTCAAAATACTATTATGATAGCCTAGCGAAACATGCAATTCAAATCTTTGCACCTAGATCTATGTATGAGAGTATTATGCAAAACTAATTATTTTCTTGAGTCATTCAAAGGTTTAGTTGTTGCATATTTTTTTAATTTCTTACATTCTACTTATATTTCTTGCAAATTGAAAACTAAAAAATCAATTATATTTCTTGTGAATTAAGAATTTCTGTATGAACTAGGCTACTATGTTACCTATGCTTCCATGATACGTAGTTTCTATTACATTACATGTAGAGAATTTTGACTTAGCTCCATCAAATGATAAAAGTGTTTGTATTTATTTTATTAATTAAACAAAATATAGATTAAAAATAAGAACGTATTTGACAAATAATTATTTTCCTTTTTAGTAAAATATTATTTATATTTTGAAGATTCTTGAAAGTATATGGGATTAATAAAATTAAGATGATAGTGAAGGTGGGTGATTTTAGATATTGGTTACATGATCACTAAGCTTAACTAAGCATATCGGAAACAACTCAACAATAACCTATAAATAATTGTCCATAAAACCTTTGTAGAGTCTATATGCTACTATAAGAAAACAAAAGTTGATTTTATAGACCAATCATTTTTCATTTGTGGGAGGTTGGTTAAAACATTTTATTGTATTAATTACAACGAACAAGATGTGTAATTCTTTACGCATTTAAATCTTTCAAATTATAAATCATTTTCAAAGTTTACACTATTAAAAAAATTTATGCTATAGGAAATAGAATCCCTCTAAATTGAATCTAAATATGTTATATAGATGTTTGAAATTTTTTTCCTTTGGAAACCTTGTATATAAAAAAAAGTTATTCTTCTAATTTTTTATTTCCATAAACTAAATGGTACCAAAATTTCTTCTTCATAAATTAAACCTTTTTATATGTTAAATATCTCTTCATAAACCATTCACTTCAATTTTTTTTTTTATTTAACTTCATTTAAAATATGCTTAAATTATTCAATATTTCCACATCCTTTTTTCTTTCAAATTTTTTTTGCATAAAATATTTCATTCTTCCCATTTTTTTATTTCCATAAATTAAATGGTATAAAAGTTTTCCTTCACATAATATATCTCTTTATATACCAACAACAACTTCAATTTGTATTTCACTGAACCTCATTAAAATATGCTTAAATTATTCATAAATGAATTGAAATTGTTAATTTGAATTGCATAGGTTTTATAACACTTCAGGAAAGAATCCTCAACCTAAAACTCTTATGAAGCAAATAATTGGTTGTTTAAACAACCATTGAGGAAAAAATATAAGTATAGTTGAGTGATTCTATCACTTTAGGTGGGGATTTTTTTTTTAAATATGATTGTAAATTTTCATTTATTGAATTCTGATTTTTTCTTACAATTAAAATATGTTTTTCTTGAACCACTCAGATTAGAAACTTTGATTGCAACTAATGCTTGTTAAAATTACCCTAAACATATATCAATCAGTATATTATATATGTAGATTTTTTTTTCTCAATTTAAAGGATTTCTTAAAATAGTAAGTCTGAATTCTATAATATGCACAATATATATTCAAAAACGCATTTTGAAGTTTGTAATATGCACAATATATATTCAAAAACATATTTTAAACGACACAAATTTATAATCTCATAAAAAATTCAACATCACAATTCAAAAAACTAAAAATATTTTAAACAACACAAATTTATAATCTCATAAAAAATTTCAACATCACAATTCAAAAAACTAAAAACATAATTTAAAATATACAAAACAAAACATAACATGTATACCAATAATAAAATATACAAAACTTAAAAATTTAAGCTACACCATAAAAATATAATGACGATGCATCCATATTTAAGAAACATTATTATATTATTTCATCCACCTCAATACACCTCTAATGCCATATCAACTACTCCACTATTATCACTGCTTACAATATTCTATTCCATTATCACATTTTATTTTAAAACAAAAACTAACACCTCTAATATTGTATAAGATATACATAATTATCTTTATAGTATTCTTTGTATAATAAATTTTAAATTATTTTCCACTTCATATGAAAAGAATAATTCATTTTAACTTATAAATATTAAAAAAATAAAATGAAATTAATTTTTCAAATTGAAATGTAATCCTTTATTTTTCCTGTTATCCTTATTTGTTTGTAAATTTAAAAATATTCTAAAAATAAATTTTGACTTCACAAGAAGAATTCTAAAAAATTTGGAAACAATTAAATTTCATTAGATTCATTAATAATTTAAGTATAAAATTTTAATTTTTAACATCCATGAAAACTTCACTATAAAATTTTATTTCTTCTAAATTTCAGAGCCTCCTAAACTGATTGCAAAGCTACGTAGATCTTCTCTTCATTATCGAGAAGCATGTTGACATTATTAATATGAACAAAAATTCAATTGTTGGACCATTACATTATTAAGATGAACATAAATTCAATCGTTGGACCATGGGGATTTGTATTTGCTCCGAGAGCCTTATAATCCACCTTGAATGTAAGACCTTCCTCCGCAAATGTCGTTGGACTATATTTCTTCTAAAATGCCTATTCATTTTCAACGACTTTCTCAGATTCTGCAAATAATTTACTACCTCACACTTCCTAGATAATTTTCATCCCTCATTGGTTGGCATTCCCTTTGCACTAGGAAAAGAAGATTTAGTAAGCTATATATAAAACAATGAATTAGTTTATTTAAGCTCTTCTTCGACTCTTTTCTTATGGTCATATGATTTGTTAATTTGTTACTATTTAGAGTTAGTTTACGGTTAAGTGGAACTGGGCGGAAAGAATTATTAGAATAATAGTGGTGATAGAAGTTGCACAAATATTTTTCAATTAAGATATTTTCTTTATTTGATTCTTTAACATGTAGATTTATAAATAATAAATATATGTTAACTCAACATAACCATATTAATGTTATGTTATGTTCATATTTATAATTAGTCGATACAAAGAATTAAAAGTTAACTTTATGTATTTATTTACATTAAATATGTATCATTATTTGAGCTTATATAGCCATTATGTTATTATTTAGTTATTAGTTCTAGAATCATGAGAGCATTTCTTTTCTAATTTTGTTAAAATAGTTTTATTTGTATATAGTTACTAATTTTTAGATCTCCTATGTTTTTTTTAACTTTGCTAAATTTGTTTGATTTAAATATAAATTTTATAATTAATAACTATTATGATAATTAGTTATTAGTTTTTAGATTATGTGAACATTTCTTTCCTAATTATATTAAAAAAATATTATTTATGTATAGTTACTAATTTTTAGAATCTAATAAAGATTATTAACTCAACACACACATTTAATGTTATGTTATGTTTGTATTTACAATTAGTCTTAGTCAATACAAAGAGTTGTAATATCAACTAATTTTATTTAAATAAATAATATTATATATTTAATTAAGATATTTTCTTTATTTGATTCTTTAACATGTACATTTCTAAATAATAATGATACGTTAACTCAACACGACCATATTAGCGTTATGTTATGTTCATATTTACAATTAGTCAACACAAAGAGTTAATTAATAAAAAATAGTTTGAATTATTGATTTGTTTTATTTTTTGATTACAAGACATGTCAACCATGATCCCCATGAAAATTGGTGACTTATCAAGGGTTTTCACTTTGTTATGTTATGTTGGGTTGGTATTTATACTTAGTTATTTACATTAAATATGATTTTTCATGATTCTTAAAATTTATTAATATACAATTTCATATAATCATCTATAACTTCATATATTTATTTACTTTAAAAATGTATTATCATTTGAGCTTATATAACCATTATGTTATTTGTTTATAATTATAATTGTTTTTTGAGTATATCTTTCTAATTTAACTTTAATCAAAACTAAAATTCACTAATTTGATTTAAATAAATAATATATATATTTTTAGTTATGATATTTTCTTTATTTGATTACTTAACATGTATATTTCTAAATAATAAAGATATGTTAGCTCAACACAACCATATTTACAAAATGTTTTGTTCATATTTACAATTCATTATTGATTTGTTTTATTTTGATTACAAGATGTCAACCATGATCCTCATGAATATGTGTCATTCTTATTATTTTTTTAATTTCAAATTTGTATTTTATTTTAGTTGACGTGTTTACCTTAATATATTGAATTTCAAATACTAACTATCTTGAATCCCTAAAATCATGCTTATTTCTTTTTACATTTACCTAATGCAATTATAAAATTACTATGCAGATTATCAAATAACAAATGTTATATTGTGAGGATTGCATTATCTGGACTAGTTTAGACTTGGCTTCTTTGAAAGAGTTTCACCTTAGGGTTTTCTATAGCAAGGTTTTCCTAAACTCAGAATGGTGTACCCAAGGGGAGCGACAGATCTCAGCCTATCCCTGCTAACATGTAGCTAAGCTACCGTAAACCTCTAGGCTATGAGAAGATCCCATTTTGTCATCGAAGATGTCATGAATATACGTCTCTTTAGGGAAATCCATTTAAATTAGGACCAACGACCCCTAAATTCCACCAAGGAAATAAATTAGGATGTATACATAAGAGTTGCTAATAGAAAAACAAAATTCCATAAGAGGAATGGGTGACACGCATGTTGGAGGAAAAAATAAGGGAAATATGGTTGTTCAAAAGTTAGAAGAAGACACATTAAATGGAAGAGAGAAAATAATGAGTAGGGATGATGACTCAAACCCTATTAGAACTATTGATCACTCAATAGGGCACACCCCAAAAGGCACAGATCAAAACAAGCATCTTGAATACATGGATATGGGAGAAGAAAGTGACAAACATTATAAATTGAAGTTTCCTCGAAGACAGAATTAACCAAATTAAACCTTCACACATTAGCACTTGAATGGAGCAAAGGATCTGATCACCATTCTTAAAGAGAAAGTACGACTTATAACATAGGCCTACATAAAATCTCAAGAAGCCTTGCATTGGAAAGATCAAGGTAATATTACAACCTCTTCTTCTTCTTTTAAGATTAAAAATTACTTTGCAAAGGATGCCCTAAAATAAGGGAAGGAAGATAAAAGACAAGGTAGGAAAAGTAACATGCAAATTATTCCAGAAATGGAGGAATTCTTGGTCAACTCTAGTAGGGTTTTATTATGATGGAGACCTACTGACCTACTACTCATAGTTTCCATTAAAAATCATCTCTTGGAATATAAGAGGCCTTAATGGAAAAACCAAGCAGGGGATTCTTAAGAATAAAATGGGTATGGAAAAACCCAATATAGTGATGTTATAAGAAACTAAATGTTCTTTTCAAGTTCTAGGAAAAAATATGAAAAGTGTATGGAAAGGTTCCAACAAAATTGTCAATGATGCATTGGGAACTTCGACGGGTATAGCTATCATTTGGAACCAAACAACCATCTCCTTAGATGGTACCCTTGCTACCTCAATATCTTGAAATTTCACATTTCACCCTATTGTTTTAAACCCTTCATGGTATATAACCAATGTATATGGTCCAATTGCTCCAAGAGAGGAAAGAGACTTTCTTCAAACTTAATCCAATATTTTCAGTATAATTGGGGAAACATATTGGATTATAGGAGGGGATTTCAATATTATCAAATCCCTAAGTGAAAAAGTAGATGCATCAAGAGACTTGATGAATATTCTGCATAATTTGTATAATTCTTAGACCATTTCAAAATGGTAGATTTGGAAACAAAGAATGATGTACTTATATGGAATAATAAAATAGGAGGATCCTCTCATATTACCTCTCAACTAGTTAGATTCCTCATGTCTAAATCTCTATTTACCACACGTCTCCATTTTGAGGCTTTCATTCTACCATGCCATGGCTCAAATCATTAACCAATAAGTCTTCTTTTGGATTGGAATGGTAGTCTGCAAAACATGTCATACAATGTTGAACCATTTTGGACAAAACACTCTACTTTTATGAGTAATATAAGAATGATGGAAAGAATCTAAATACTTTAAAGGAACTATCATATTTTTCTTCCGGCAATGACTAAAATATCTTAAGCAGGAATTAAATATTTGGAACAAGAAGGAAATCATAAATATATATGAGGAAAAGAAAAAACTGAAATAAGAAATGGATTCCATTTAGCAAACTATCATTGAGGAAGGAAGTTCGAAAGAACTAGATCATAAGGAATCTATAACTTAGGTATGATTAGAGAAAATGATTAAATAAGAATAAATATTATGGAGGAAAAATCATTAATATATATGAGGAAAAGAAAAAACTGAAATAAGAAATGGATTCCATTTAGCAAACTATCATTGAGGAAGGAAGATCCAAAGAACTAGATCATAAGGAATCTATAACTTAGGTATGATTAGAGAAAATGATTAAACAAGAAGAAATATTATGGAGGAAAATTAAATGGCTTAAGGAAAGAGAAAAAAATAAATTTTCCATCTCCCTATGATACAAAAAAAGCATCATAATAGAATCTCTAGCCTACCAAATGCTTAAGGGTAGAAACTAGAAGACCATAGAGGGATTAAACAAGAATTGGTGAGTTTTTCTTAGAACATCCCTACTAATTCAATTCAAGATAAGAGACCAACTATTATAAAGATAACCAAGCACATTCAAAGAATGATTTCTATAGAACATAAAGGATTTTTGTGGGAAATCACACAGTCAAAAAGTGGAAGAGGTCATCATAAACATGCCCAAAGGAAAATTGCTAGGGGCACATGGTTTCACTATTGAATTCTTTCAAGACTGTTAGAATATATTTGGGGAAGAGGTCTAGCTTTTGGTGGAAGATTCTTGAAATTCTGCCTCAATCCTCTTGGCCTTAAATGCCACCTTCCTCACTATTGTTCCCAAAAATGTAAAATATGAGGATCCCTCTAATTTACTCCCAATATCCCTTTGTAATGTTATCTATAAAATTATCTCAAAAGTCAATGACAATAGACTCAAGCCCTTACATCCCCTCCTCATATCATTAGAGATAACTAGCTATGCAGAAGGCTGGAAAATTTTAGGCAACATCCTTCTAGATCATGAACATATCCACTCCCTCAAATATTCTAAGTTGGAAATTCATTTTCCATCTACTTTTATAATTTTGGTTTGATGAGAAGTGGATTCATTAGGTCTTATTTCTAGTCTCAATTCCCTTCTTTTCAATCCTATTCAATGGATTTCCTAGTTATATATTCACCCTCTCTAGAGCCATCAAGCAAGGGGATCACATATTTCCTTACATTTTTAGTTTATTAGCTAAGGGGTTAGGGTGATCAATCAAATATACAATAAGCAACAAGAAAATAAAAGGCCTCAGTGTAGGTACGTCTGATACATCAACTTCTCAACAACAGTTCATAGATGAAACTATTCTTGTGGGAAATCCTTTTGTCTAATAATTTGTATCCTTCATACATTTATTGATGAGTTCTCTTAATCCTATGGTACCTTCATTTTTTCAAAACTCCACTAGCCTTTCAACTACACATCTCTAGACTCTTATGCTCTCAAAGGGGTTCCATTTCATTCAAATATCTGGGAGCCCCCTTCATGGAAAACCCAATTCGGCTAAAACTTTGGAAGCTTTGTTGCCTCTCTTTGAAAAAGAACCTATCAAGTTGGGATTTCAGATATTTGAATATTGTAGGAAGAATGACCCTCCTTAAGTCATTTTTACTAGCTCTTCCTCTTTATCTTGTCTTATCCCTCAGTACTCCTAAATCCAGATTGTAGAAGATCAAAACATTCAATGATCATTCCTTTAGGGAGTAGCAAAAAGGAAAATAAAATGGGCTCTAGCCACATGGGATAAGGTTTGCAAGCCCAATTCACAAGGACTAAAGTAAAATTCTCAAGAAATTCTAATTCAAGCATTAAGAGTTAAAGCTTGGTGCAGAAGGATAAAATCCGTCAAACATTATGGAGTCTAATTTGGAGAAGAAAATATTCCCTAGACATAGAGGAATCTCAATTAATATAATTAGAAGGAGACATAAGAGGTTCAAATATTTGGAATGTAGCATGGAAAATTCTTCCCCTTATTCAGGATCATAACTTCTGGGAATTCAAATATGGTAAAATTTCTCTCTTCTAGAAGGATTCATGACATTAGTGGTCCAAGTCAACCAGGTAAAAAACATAGAAAGTATAAATAAAATTTGATTGCTTAAGGGAAAGTCACAATTGATCACTATTGGTTGTCTTCTCAAGATTAGAGGCCTTGGAGACATTGGTCACCCCTCTCCTAATGGACAAAAAAACTCTAACTTGACAATTCTGAACTCCCTGGTTTTAGAGATTGACAATAGAAAATAAAAGTTCAAATAAGATCAAATATTCTTAGATGGGGACACAATCCTCTCGGAACATTTATGCTAATGGAATCATGTAAGATAATATGTGGATCAAGTGATCAATTTATCAACACATGTTGTGACAAACTCTATATATTAAAGTTATGGCTTCAAGTTACTTTTTCTCTCTAGCTTCTAATGTTAAACAACACCCTTAATTAGTATAAACTGCAACATACATGATTCTAGATGCCTTCACTTTGTAATTTATGCTTGTTTATTTTAGAGACAGTTTATAATCTCTTGAATGACTAAATATTCTCTTCCAAAATTTGGGATCCAATGGCTATAATCTTTAAACAATCCAACTGCTCTAAAGTGAGCTTGAAGGGAACCATAAAGCATTAGAGAAATTTTGAGGTAAAAAATGGGCCTCAAAACAAAAATGTACAATCAAAATAAATTTTATAATAACCAATAGCATTCAATATGATGATGTCAACCATGGGGATGATTCACCATTTTTGGAGTAAAAAAGTAAAAAATATTTAAAAATACAAAAAAAAATAAAAAATTCAACCCATATTTTCAACTTATCTCCCTATGGTTTTAAACAATTTTGAGTGGGCGAACTTGTTGGATCAAAAATTTAATTCCTTGCCCAAGGAGTACCCATGTTGCATAATTTCGATGGACCTTGCTACACGGAAAATGAGAAATACATTGAAAAACATGATTGCCATGTTTTTCATGTATTTCTCATGTTTTTTGTAGTAGGGTCCATTAAATTATGAAACATGGGTACTCCCTAGATAAGTAATTAAATTATGAATCCAACAAGTGCTCTCATTCAAAATTTGAGTAAAATTGTAGAGAGATAAGTTGAAAAAGTAGTTTTTTCTTTTTCCCGTCCAAAATTTGATGATGTAATCTAATCTTATTTTATTATTTCCATTATTATTTTATAATATTCCTTAGGATATTGTTGATAGTGATGAACCCACCAACATGTCAAGGGATCTCCCCGATAATAGATTCCAACTAGACCTCAGACCGTTTGGTGTAGGAGTCCTAGTAGTGGGTCATGCAGTATCGCCTTGACCGTGGTTTTGCACAAAGGCAAGTAAGATGTCCCCGTTGGTAGTAAGGGTGTGACAGTCACAGCAAGCCAAGGAAGGTGCATGAATGGTTATAACACACGGAGGGTGATGTGAGTGCACCCCTTGGAAACCTGTGATAGCACGGAGTTAAGAAGGGAACACATGAGCAAAGATGCACCACAACATGGAAGGAAAGTTAACTAGCAATCCAAAGTGATGGTTAAACCAACAACACATTTCAGTCAGATTCATGCATACATGTACAAAAAATAGCTACACATGCATGCGTAAGAAAATAGATATATATATCATTTAGAGTAAACAGATAGCTGAAATACAATAAAACATGTGCATGAAACGTGATGGCTCTGTTATATTAAGAAGTGTAAGTTCCAGTCATACAATACATCCATGTCCAACCACTAGTTCCGATAGTAGAACGTTAAAGTCATTGTTGCCTGCTCCTCCAAAGAGATATACTAGCTTTGTGCAATGGAGAAGCTAAGGCTCATTACAATACTGTCCAATCTCTCTCTAAGATAGTCCTATCGGAAGCATAGCTGACCAAAAGCCTTTACAATGAGTTATGAGGTTTTATTTATAGCAAAGGGTGGGGTAACCATTGACATTCCCCTTTGTGACCATTCATCTATCCTCATGACTCTTCAACTACTCTATGACTGTTACATTCAACTATCGAAACTTGAAATTCCACTTGACAAAACGTTACATTACAATGCACATGTGCCCATGTGAGACAAAATGACTTGAGCAAGCCATGCAAGACATCACTGACACTCGGACCGTTGTGGTGAGACCAAATCTTTGACATCCTTGTGATGGTGAAGGTGGTGAGATGATTACATAATTTGTCATCCGTGATGGTTTCCGTGCGCTCAACGGTGACATCTTGCTGAAGCGAACTCTTGCCTTCGTTGCCTCTGGGTACACTGATATGGATCCTTCGTCCAACTCATTTGATAGCATGTGCACGGTCTTCTTGGGTGCGGCCGAGCCGACAACACATTGATGCATAGTGTCCGTGTTGATCTTCAGGTGTGTGTTGGTGGTCATGCGCATCAATTATCAAACTGCATGTTCAGCCCCAGTCGGACTTGCTTCTTGTTTTCGCCTTGTTGAGTGTTCCAAATGGGTGGATCACATACGTGCACACAATGACATGCATGCTTCTGAATTCCCTTGAATGTGATCCACGTCACTTCTCACCTTGTGTGCTCTGTGCCAGCTTCTGGGATGGATCTATAACTTGTACGGGCGCAGTTTCATCCGTCTGTGCATGTTGCACCCCCTGATGTACCTGTTCATGCTGCAACTCATCCTCTCGTCTGTGCAGATCTTGTTCTTCCTTGAGTTGTTGCTTCAACACATGAAACTCTCTCTCTATTCCTTTCTCTACCTTCGCACAATCTTCATGTCGTGTCATCACCTCATAGCCTCAATCTCCAAAGTTGTTTTCGTCATGAGTGGATCTGCTTTGAACTTGCAGCTTGGCTCTACCTCTATGCTGTTAGCAACCTTCCTATTGCATTCATCGCATGCAGGCGTGCTGCCTTCTGCCGCTGCTGATGGTGCTGCTCGCTGTGATGTCATCACATTCATCTTGATATCCTTGTCCATGAACAATTTGATGTCTTCGTGGATAGGCAAGTTCATAGACACTTGATCGACTGCTTCCCCAGTTGCACTCTTAACGGTGTCTTTGACTCTGCACTCCTAGAAGTCCTTGTACCTATGTTGTTGGGAGGCGGATGAACACCTGTGATGCCTAGAGACATAACAACACTTATGGAAAGCAATTTGTCAGTCAAAAAACAAAAAAAGCTTGAGGTCTAGCTTGCAACATACCTGTGTGATTGATCATGAAGGTTGCGTAATTTTCGTTAGGAGGTCAGGAGACTGATTGCCAAAACTACGCAAGGCACAGTCTATGTTGTGGGGAAGCTGACTACTATTGGAACAGTGCAATGCACAGCCCAGCCTAGCTTGCTGCGGACTGAAATTTCGCAATGCGCAATTTCAGTCAATATTGACATGTAACCAGCAAACTACATTGCGCAGTTAATGGGGCCAGTAGGACACTGCCTCCAAGAACTGCGCAATGAAAGCCTGGAGGTCAGTGTTGGGCCAGTCTTGCACAATTTTTGGAGGGAAGGCAGAGCCTTTGCTTCTAAAAATGCGTAGTGCTAGCTAGGCAAGGCACGGTCCGGGCCAAGGCATCCCAGACCGGCCGACGGGCGACTGGAAACATGAGAAGTCTGAATGCATGATAAGATGAGTGCAAATAGGAGCGAATAATCAAACATGCAAAGAACAAGTGCAGGATTCAGAAAATAGGAAATCATGCATGTGTGTGAAGCGAGTCGCCGCAACGAGGACTATTCGTGCAAAAACATTTTCATGCATATGAAAACAGTGAGATGCGAATGAAAACTAAAGCGGTGCTTCGACAAGCTAACATACATCAAAACGACATAAAGCGCTCACTGAAATCAAGAAGACAACACTCACACAAAATGAAACACAAAAAGCGACAGAAACGCAACGCAAGACATGAAAAGCGGGATTACCCCAAAACAGTTGAGTTGAATGTGCTAACAACTCCTAGATGCAATGTGGGATGTCAGAGCTGCAAGGTTGATGTGAGGAATGAGCTTTGCAGCATCCAGTTGATGAGTTTTGATAAAATCGAGGTTGTGACGTGCATGCCACAAATCTAGGAAAAGCGACACTTGGCGGGAGGTTTATGAAATGATCCTTGCATGTAACCTCCAGTTACTAAAAATAGATCCCTGAATCAAGGGATTCATTTGCATGCTTCCTTGGGAGAAAGTTGAAACATTCCATGCATGCAAATTAGTTTTTCTCGGTCCTAGAGGGAACCAGTCAACCTGAATGCACATGCATCGTTCTGCGGGCCTGAGATGAAAATTTGCACAGTTTTTGGGCTGAGCAGAGATGGCTGTACTAGATGGATTCCGCAATTTCTGAGAGGAACAGGTGACTGTCTCCCAAGATTGTGCAATTTCTGGGCTGAGCAGTTGTCGTGGGTGGATTTGCAGAATTTCTACTAGCTACTAGGCTGGCTGTCCCAGAATTGTGCAATTTCCTAGGCTGATTAAATGACCTACCCATAATCCATCTAAAAAGAAATTGAAATAGATCTTCCATAGCTCAAGCCATCTCACCAAGCAATAGATCTTTACCTTGATCAAGGTAGTCTTCCGTACGCTACGTTTGATCAAGCTATCGAGAAATAATCATCCGCTACTACTCAACATCATATTGCACCGTCAACTACCTCTCACAACGTCCCATGTTGTGTGAAACATCAATTGGTATAACCCACATCTATTTCACTTCCAATAGCACTTGAACTACTCATAACTCATACTTTCACGCTTTGCTCACACTTATATTTCCAAGCGTAGCTTAGTTATTCTATCAAATATCGCTAGTAATCATTACTAATAACAAATATGTAAGGATTCCAACCTTTAATATAAAATAATTGGAGGACTTGTGATTACTCTAAAAAACAGGTAAGGAAATTTCACAACCAACCCACCACTATACTCCCCCTACCTTTCTCAACTTATATTATGCTATGTAAACAAATGTGGAGAGGTTGGTTGTATTGAGAAAATAATTAAGTTTATCTCCACAAAACATTAACCAGTAATCATATTAACCAAACATTGTCACTTATTATCGAATAAAACAATGCAAAGAGAACAATTATAATATAATTGCATGGTTCAATTATATGTTAATAGTTAGGTTTTTTTTGGCGTTAATATTAATAGATTAATTAGTGGATTTATTGCACACGCTCATTGATTTCCATTTCAATATTAATTTAATTTTTCAATCGTTAAACATATTTTATAATGGTGGTGTTGACTATTAGTGTGTGGAGCTTTATGTTGTTATGTGTTTGGTTTACATTTACTTTTATGTATGTGGCTTGCCTATTTGTATATAAAAAATAAACAAAACAAAGATGCTGATATGTCGAGGATAGATAACTTTGTCGAACTACTAATAGCCTCATATTATAAGAAATTTGTACTGAAAATTAAGCATTGTAAACATGGTCCGTAATTTATGCTAGAAAGTACGAACACGATGGCCTCAAATGCATTCCCTAATCATAATGAAATTAGTGTTGTGCAGAAGTTCATTTTGAAGAGGTTACTGCACAATTAACTACAAAATAAACAATAATAATAATTTAATTTTAAATTAGTATTTTGCAAAATTTTATGGTGTGAAGGCTCATTGTGTGGAACCTCGCACATTTTTCTATTTTTAAATGATGCATATGCTCTTCTACCATTGTCATATGTATCTTATTTATGTGCGGAGAGAAAGGTTTTAAATACAAAGCCATTATCACCGTTGACCAATGAATAACCATGCCTAATTTATCAATTTTGTTAAAGTATTGTAAATTTATTTCAATAACATGCATTAATATAACAATTCATTTTAATATATCAACTTTAGCAAGGAGAAGATGCTCTTCTAGGGCTACGGTTTGGTTTGGTCTCACAAAAATTGTCTGCCAATAGCATTTAAAGATTAGCTCAGTGAAGAAGTGAATAGTTGAAGGCATTGCGCTTGAAGGACCCTCATGAAATGCGTGGACTAGCTTTTCCAAGATCAGAGGTCATAAAATGTTGTGTGCGGAGCGCATTGCCCATGTGAGGAGTGCAGAGGTGAATTAAAGAACTCCCGCACAAATATGAGTTTTGTTTCACTAGGTGGGGATTTTTGTGTAAATTCATTTAATCAATTAATTAGTGGTAGAGGTAGGGATTATGCTGCATTGCAATTATTACCCTTGTTAAAAAATTTCTCTATCGATGTAGCAAGTATATTAAAAGTTGGGCAATTTATATTGCTAATTTACATCTCTATTTACTCCTCAATTGCTACTTATGTTAAAGATTGAGTTCTCTTCAATTAAGACTACTATGTCTAAATATTTATATACTCTAGAAAACCTATAAAATTTGGAAACATTTGTAGATTACAATTTTAGCTCCTTGGATAGGGTGTTTTTTGAGACCATGGTAGCGCACCCATATGGTAGGTGAATAAATTTTCACTACTCCAAAAGCTGCATGGTGACCATCATTTGAAGCATTAACATTCTGAGCATCATACACTTAGTCCCTGAATGTAATTCATGCCAAAAAATATCAATTGGGACTCCACTTTTGCAAACTACCAGCTAATGCCGATTATGGCCATGGCCTCATGCATTATTTATATACCAAGATCATCTTCGAAACAAATGGTGACCACTGCAACAGGTCTATCTTGCCAACAATGCTCTGTGGCAACTCCAATTTCCATTCTTTGCTAACCTGCTTCCTCGCTCTTTGGCTTGGCAAAAATTGACATTTCGCATTGGGAATCCACCAATTTAGTTTATTTTTTCCTTTTTCAGTTGTTTGGCACTACCATGTAGATGGTAATTTCCATAGTTCACGCTATTGTAATCTTGTTTTGTAATTTATTTCTTCTTACACGTTAGAAGGAAGTCTAGTAGTTCTTGCACCTAGGCTCCTCTGTAATCAATGTTTGAGTACTGATTCTCACAGGTCGAAGGGTCCAACCACAACTCCACTAGACTCCTCTTATCCTGACAATCTTTTATGGTTCCTTGCACCCCCTTTTATTCTCTAATTTTCCTCCATCCCTTCTAAGTTTCTCTCTTTGTTTCACTTTTATTAGCCCCTCTCTCTATACACCTTTATATCCTCTTCTTTTCTTTATTTCCTCAAACTTTGGACCTTTTCTCTAGTTGGTTTTGCATTCAATGCATCGCTCCTCTCTGGTTGGCTCCCCTCCCTCTTACCTTAGATGTTGTTAATGGTTTCACCTTGTCGTAGCTTGTGTCATGTTGTTGCATCTCTTACTCGTGTCTATGCTGTATGACCCCCCGGTAGGGATCTATCAAGCACTTGTCTCCCCTCCCCCAACCATATGCCTTTTAATCGTCTCTAGCCTCTCCTTCATGCCTCGTCAATGCATTTATGTCCACAAAGGTGTGGATTATTACCAAGAATGGACCCATAGAGGTATTACATGTATGCATCAATTCTTGGAGGAAACCACTACCCATTTTCGCAAGCTTTCTCTAGGTGTCATCCAAGAGAAATTAATTAGTGTTGAGGAGGAAGGCACCTCTCATAGGCTCTAGCACTCAAACAAAAAATTACTAACTGAGATGGTTGACTGGGTATTGGACGCTAGGCACACACATAGATGCTTCAACTAGTATATGCACACAGTTTCTTTATATTGGTGCATGAAGTTCCTCCTAGACATAACCTTATTGGATTGGCACAAGCATCAGACAGATGTCCGCCATTCACTTGAGCATTTGTATTGCCTCATAAAAGACCTGGATTGAAGGATGGAGCATATTAAACAACAATTTTTCATCCCACACCGAGTTGGAGGCACTCTGTTAGGTATGTGTTATATCCTTTCCATGACTAGTTATACATGCAATATAGTGCACTTAGCATGGCAGGGGGTCACAGGGGAGGATGGAAATCCTCGTTATTGTGGGCTTTGTAGGGGAGAAATAGGCCCCTAGGTTAAGGTTTAGGGCAACACCAAAAAAAAACTGGGTGCTTTTGCCCATAGCTTTGCACATGGTGGTTTTTCCTATGGTTTTGTAGATCTAGTCAAAGGAACTATATTTATATTGTAATCCTTTGTTAATCGATTTGGGATTTATGAATGCTTTGGCATGTATATAATGTATTGTAACATTGAAAGGAATATAATGAAAAATCAATCTTGTTTTCTTTTTTTTGGGTTCCAAGAGAAAAATATTTGTCTATATCTTTTTGTGATTATCATTGTATTGTTGCCAAGGGAATCACGATGTTAAGGTTTTACAAGACATTTCGTTGTAATAAGACCGGTACTGGTGTACTATATCAATATATTGTGATATCTCTAGCAATGTATGTATCAACAACACAATCACCTTTAGAATTCAAAATTGTTCCATCCAATAACAATATATTTAGAGTAAATTTGTATAAAAATATATTGGGGTGAATTTGTATAGAGAAATCTAACACATAATAAGGGCAAAGACATAATAGGTTGACTTAATGCCTTATCATTTTTATAGTAAAAATATTTTATCCAATTGAAATCCCAACTATCTACTTAACCGTACATTTATTAGAAAAAAAACACTTTCTCAACCAATAATATGCATTATATCAAATTGAAATCTAAACAATACACATTTTTTTATTATCAAAAATAAAAATCTTTGGTAACAAGTGATAAACATTATACCCAAATTGTTGTTATTGTGTCTGCACTTAAATGTATAATTATAAATACATATATTTCTTCATGAAATGAAAAAATTAACTTAAATGTATAATTATATATACATATATTTCTTCATGAAATGAAAAAATTAATTGTAGAATTGTATATACATATATTTCTTCATTGACATTTTCAAAAAATAAAAATTATAAATACAAATTCTGCTTCTTCCCTCATGTCATTAGTACGTGTTACATAGTTGAAATGAATTAGGTATTTTGTTATAATTAAATAATGATAACCTCTTCCCTTCCCTTATGTCATTAGTACCTGCTACAGTTGAAATGAATTATGTATTGTATTATGACTAAATAACGCTAACTCTAATAATAGTATCAATTGTAACGATTAAAATTACAACTCAAAGCCAGTAAAAGAAACTATTAACTTACAAAACATAAACAACGATAACTAAAGTTGTTTATCGAAAAAATTGGATATTATCTCTACTTTAATTTAATTTAATTTAAAATAAAATAAAATAAATAATAATAAAAAATTGATTTATCAATTAAAAAAAATTATTTTATCCCAGTAAGTGATATCACCAGGGGCATCCAATGTTGAAAGTGGTACATCTCTTAATTAATTAATTTCACATGTGTTTTGATGGAAAACTAAGAGTTAAAAAAAGGAGGCTTGACGATGAAACTCTCTTTCAAAAATGTATGCGTCTTGCCATATTGCATTGTAGGCATGGTCGCAGTTTTAGGAAAATACATTTGGACTGACAAAGAATCATAAGTCTGGTTATTTTAAAATTGATATTTATATGTTATATTAATCTTTACTAAAAGTAGTTATATTAAATAATTGTAATATTTAGGAAATTGTAAGAAAGATTAAATGATCCAATCTCTAAAAATTAATTCCAAACATTTTACTTCTTGTTGATTAATTTTAATAAAAATTTATTAAACTTTATATTATTGTGAACTGTCGTACAATTTAGTGGGGTTGATTAGATTTAATATTAAAAAAACTATTTTATTATTAAACTTTATATTACATATTATGAATTTTCATTCTATTTTAATTAAAGAATTAATAATTTTCCTAATTTATTAGTTTTGTATTTGGAAAAAATAATTAATGAATATATTTTAATACAAAATTATTAAAATATAATAATTATTTTTAAGTTAGTTTGTCGGATAGTTTGAGTTTTAAATTTTGTTGGTTTTGAAGATGAATTTAAAAAACCATAAATATTAATGTGAAGCAGAAAATTAAAATTGAAAGAAAAACAAAAATGTTATGGCGGCGGCGGCGGCGGCGGCGGCGGCGACGACGACGACGACGACGACGACGACGAAAATGTTATTGTGATGGTGGTGGCGACGACGACGACGACGACGACGACGACGAAAATGTTATTGTGATGGTGGTGGCGACGACGACGACGACGACGACAAAAATGTTATTGTGATGGTGGTGGCGACGACGACAACGACGACAAAAATGTTATTGTGATGGTGGTGGCGACGACGACGACGACGACGACAAAAATGTTATTGTGATGGTGGTGGCGACGACGACGACGACAGAAAATTAAAATTGAAAGAAAAACAAAAATGTTATTGTGATGGTGGTGGTGATGGCAATGTGATGACAATGATGATGATGATGATGATGATGATGATGATGATGATGATGATGATGATGATGATGATGATGACGAGGACGAGGACGAGGACGACGACGACGACGATGAAGATGACGAGGAGGAGGATGAAGATGATGAGAATGCTTAGGAGGATGAGGAGGAGGAGGAGGACAATGAGGACGATGATGTTGATGACAATAAGGATGATGAGGATAATGATGAGGATGGTGATGACGATGATGATGATGACAATAATGGATGAGGAGGAAGAGGATGATGGTGCCCATGATGACAATGATGAAGATGGCGACATTGACAATGATGGCAATGATGAGGATGGTGATGACAACAATGAGGACAATCATAATTAAGATGATGAAAAGGGTGACAATGATGATCTGGAAATGAGGATGATGAGAATTAGGATGATAACAACAATGATGACAAGGGTAATGATGATGATAACAATGATAACGATAAATATGAGAATGATGATGATAACAATGATAATGGTAAATATGAGAATGATGATGATGACAATGACGATGACGATGACGATGACAATGAGGACAATGATGTTGATAATGACAATGGGGATGAGGACAACAACAACAATGATGAAAATGACAATGAGAATGAGGAAAATGACAATGATGACGCATTGATGATGATGACGATGACAATGAGATTGATGATGACAACATCATTGACAATGATGAGGATAACAACAATATGACAACGATGATGATGAACTAAGATTGATATGGTTTATAGGAACTTAAGAAGCTAGGAGATTCCTGAGAATTCTTTAGCATTTTATTTCTATGCTTGAAAAGTATTAAGAGAAGCGTTCCAAGATCACCAGTTTTGCTAATCTAAAAGGTCAAAAAATTGGTAGGGTAACAAATATTTTACAAATTAAATCAAATGTGAGTATAAGATATACAGTCTAAAAGAAAAAAATTCATTCTCAATTGTTTTAGCATCACAAAAGTGATAGAGTCTTTAATCTCATTGTATTTTGGAAATTAGCCAACAACCAATTTTATTATTATACTCATGAATATTTATTATTAATTTTATATATTGATAGTAAAAAGTGTGAATGAAAAATAAATCAAATATTAAAAACAAAAATATATAAATAAATCAATCATTTTATCTCACTTTTAAACATATACTTTATAATATATTTTCTTAAAAGTAAAATATATATTTTTTAAATAATATTTATTAATTTTATGGATTTTTAGTGTTATTGAAATTTGGGCATTCAAAAGAATAGAATAATATAGGAAGTTTCAGGTTGACCAAACATATTTTTTGAAGCGATAATTTTGAGGTATTAAAGAATTATTTCGTGGAGAATCTTTAAATTTTCATGATATTAAAATTCAAATAAAAAGTAAAGTAATCAAATTTTTAAAGCTTGAATTGAGGTTGGCCACGTTGGTAGTTTTAAATATAACTGTGTTGTCTACTTCTTAAACTCCCATATAATATAATGGTAACGTTGAAAATAAAAAGAAAATTAATGTCACCCGCATTGATTGGACATTGATGGGTACGTGCTTGAACATTCGTCAACCATCAGTTAATTTGAAATTTAAGTATTACAACATGTGTAGTTTGTTTGATAAGGCCACCTCAGACTCCTAATGTCAGGTTGATGCCTATTTCCAACATTATAGAATATTTATTGCGCCGGAGATAGCCCCTTATAACGCGCAGTATTTTTTTTTTTTTTTTTCTTATAGTCATCCAGACGTGTGTTATAAGGGGCTATCTCCGGCACATGTCAGGGCGTAATAAATATTCTATAGTGTTGGAAATAGGACTCGCCCTAATGTCAGTATGCAACCATTATCAGTTTTAAATATTAATTTTTCTGGCCAGTACTGCTTTAACTCGGTAACTATGGTGTTTAAATGATTAAAAAAATATTTAATTCAATTTTATGCATAGATTTATATGAATTCAATTTTTATGAGTTTATCTTAATGATTTTGTGTAGTTGATTTACAAATAACTAAATGAACTTGAACCATGAGTGATATAAGAAATGTTCATAAGATTATTATTGTGTAGTTGATTTACAAAGAATTAAATGAACTTGAACCATGAATGATATAAGAATTGCTCATAATATTATTATGATGTTCATAATATTATTATGATAGCCTAGTGAAGCATGCAATTCAAATCTTTGCACCTAGATCTATGTATGAGAGTATTATGCAAAACTAATTACTTTCTTGAGTCATTCAAAGGTTTAGTTGTTGCATATTTTTTTAATTTCTTACATTCTACTTATATTTCTTGTAAATTAAAATCTAAAAAATCAATTATATTTCTTGTGAATTAAGAATTTCAGTATCAATTATGCTACTATATTACCTATGCTTCCATGATATGTAGTTTATATTACATTACTTGTAGAGAATTTTGACTTAGCTCCATCAAATGATAAAAGTGTTTGTATTTATTTTAATAATTAAACACAAAATGGATTAAAAAAAAAACTTATTTTACAAATAATTATTTTCCTTTTTAATAAATTATTACCTATATTTTGTAGATCCTTGAAAGTATACGGGATTAATAAAATTAAGATGATAGTGAAGGTGGGTGATTTTAGATATTGGTTACACAATCACTAAGCTTAACTAAGCATCTCCGAAACAACTCAACAATAACCTATAAATAATTGCCAATAAAACCTTTGTAGAGTCTATATTCTACTATAAGAAAACAAAAGTTGATTTTATAAACCAATCATTTTTTCATTTGGGGGAGGTTGGTTAGAACATTTTATTAGTGTATTAATTACAATGAATAGGATGTGTAATTCTTTACACATTTAAATCTTTCAAATTATATATCATTTTCAAAGTTTACACTATTAAAAAAAATTATGCTATAGGAAATATAATCCCTCTAAATTGAATCTAAATGTGTTATATAGATGTTTGAAATTTTTTTCCTTGAGAAACCGTGCTTATAAAAAAAATTATTCTTCTAATTTTTTATTTCCATAAATTAAATGGTACAAAAATTTCTTCTTCATAAATTAAATCTCTTTATATGTTAAATATCTCTTCATAAACCATCCACTTCAGTTTTTTATTTTATTTAACCTCATTGAAAATATGCTTAAATTATTCAATATGTCCACATCCTTTTCACTTTCGAAATCTTTTGCATAAAATATTTCATTCTTCCACTTCTTTTACTTCCATAAATTAAATGGTATAAAAGTTTTCCTTTACCTCACATATCTCTTTATAAGTTAAATATCTCTTTATATACCAACAACAACTTTTCACTTTCGAAATCTTTTACATTAAATATTTCATTCTTCCAATTCTTTTACTTCCATAAATTAAATGGTATAAAGGTTTTCCTTTACCTAATATATCTCTTTACAAGTTAAATATCTCTTTATATACCAGCAACAACTTCAATTTGTATTTCATTGAACCTCATTAAAATATGCTTAAATTATTCATAAATGAATTGAAATTGTTAATTTGAGTTGCATAGGTTTTATAACGCTTCGTGAAAGAATCCTCAACCTAAAACTCTCATGAATCAAATAATTTATTTTTAAACAACCATTAAGGAAACAATATAAGTATAGTTGAGTGATTCTATTACTTCTTTTTTTGAAATATGATTGTAAAGTTTTCATCTATTGAATTCTGATCTTTTCTTATAATTAAAATATGTGTTTTTTAAACCATTAAGATTAGAAACTTTGATTGCAACTAATGGTTGTTAAAATTACCCTAAACATATATCAATCAGTATATTATATATGTAGAATTTTTTTTCTCAATTTAAAGAGGATTTCTTAAAATAGTAAGTCTGAATTCTGTAATAAGCACAATATATATATTCTAGAAAGCATTTTGAAATTTGCAATATGCACACTATATATTCAAAAACATATTTTAAACAACACAAATTTATAATCTCATAAAAAATTTCAACATCCCAATTCAAAAAAATAAAAACACGATTTAAAATATACAAAATGAAACATAACATGTATACCAATAATAAAATATACAAAACCTAAAAATTTAGACTACACCATAAAAATATAATGACGATGCATCCATATTTAAGAAACATTATTATATTATTTCATCCACCTTAATACACATCTGATGCCATATCAACTACTCCACTATTATCACGGTTTACAATATTCTATTCTATTATCACATTTTATTTTAAAACAAAAAATGACACCTTCAATGTTGTACAGGATACACATAATTATCTTCATAATATTCTTTGTATAATAAATTTTAAATTAATTTCCACTTCATATAAAAAAAAATAATTCATTTTAACTTATAAATATTAAAAAGAAAATGAAATTAATTTTTCCAAATGAAATGTAATCTTTTATTTTTCATGTTATCCTTGTTTGTTTGTAAATTTAAAAATATCCTACATGTAAATTTCGACTTCACAGGAAGATTTCTAAAGGATTAGGAAACAATCAAATTTGGTTGGATTCATTAATAATTTAATTATGAAATTTTAATTTTTAACATCCGTGAGAATTTCACTATAAAATTTTATTTCTTCTAAATTTCAGAGCATCCTAAACTGATTGCAAAGCCATGTAGATCTTCTCTTCATTATCGAGAAGTATGTTGACATTATTAAGATGAACAAAAATTCAATTCTTGGACCATTACATTATTAAGATGAACATAAATTCAATTCTTGGACAATGGGGTTTTGTATTTGCTCTGAGAGCCTTATAATCTACATTGAATGTGATACCTTCCTCTGTTGGACTAGATTTCTTCTAAAATGCCCGTTCATTTTCAATGACTTTCTCAGATTCTGCAAATAATTTACTACCTGACACTTCCTAGATAATTTTCGTCCCTCATTGGTTGGCATTCCCTGTGCACTAGTAAAAGAAAATTTAGTATGTTATGTATAAAATAATGAATCAGTTTATTTAAGCTCCTCTTCGAGTTTTTTGTTTTTTGTTTTTTTGTTTTGTTTTTTTTTTTTTTTTCTCAGATTCTGCAAATAATTTACTACCTGACACTTCCTAGATAATTTTCGTCCCTCATTGGTTGGCATTCCCTGTGCACCAGAAAAAGAAGATTTAGTATGTTATGTATAAAATAATGAATCAGTTTATTTAAGCTCCTCTTCGAGTTTTTTGTTTTTTGTTTTTTTTGTTTTTTGTTTTTTGTTTTTTTTTAATGGTCATATAATTTGTTAATTTGCTACTTTATAGAGTTAGTTAATGGTTGACCAGAACTAGGTGGAAAGAATTATTAGAGTAATAGTGGTGATGGAAGTTGCACAAATATTTTTCAATTAAGATATTTTCTTTATTTGATTCTTTAACACATAGATTTATAAATAATAAATATATGTTAACACAACATAACCATATTAATGTTATGTTATGTTCATATTTATAACTAGTCAATACAAAGAATTAAAGAGTTAACTTCATGTATTTATTTACTTTAAATATGTATCATTATTTGAGCTTATATAGCCATTATGTTATTATTTAGTTATTAGTTTTAGAATGATGAGAGCATTTTTTTTCTAATTTTGTTAAAATAGTTTTATTTGTATATAATTACTAATTTTTAGGATCTCTTATGTTTTTCTTTCATAACTTTGCTAAATTTGTTTTATTTAAATATAAATTTTATAATTAATAACTATTATGATAATCAATTATTAGTTTTTAGATTATGTGAAAATTTGTTTCCTAATTTTATTAAATAAAAATTATTTATGTATAGTTACTAATTTTTAGAATCTAGTAAAGATATATTAACTCAACACACACATATTAATGTTATGTTATGTTTGTATTTACAATTAGTCAATATAAAGAGTTGTAATATCAACTAATTTTATTTAAATAAATAATATATATTTTTAGTTAAGATATTTTCTTTATTTGATTCGTTAACATGTACATTTCTAAATAATAAAGATACGTTAACTCAACATGACCATATTAACGTTATGTTATGTTCATATTTACAATTAGTCAATACAAAGAGTTAATTAATAAAAAATAGTTTGAATTATTGATTTGTTTTATTGTTGATTACAAGATGTCAACCATGATCCCCATGAAAATTGATGAATTATCAAGGTTTTTCACTTTGTTATGTTATGTTAAGTTGGTATTTATAATTAGTTATTTACATTAAATATGATTTTTCACGATTCTTAAAATTTATTACTATACAATTTCATATAATCATCTATAACTTCATGTATTATTTTACTTTAAAATTGTATTATCAAGTGAGCTTATATAACCATTATGTTATTTGTTTATAATTATAATTGTTTTTTGAGTATATCTTTTTGTAATTTAACTTTAATCAAAGGTAATATTCACTAATTTGATTTAAATAGATAATATATATTTTTTAATTATGCTATTTTCTTTATTTGATTATTTAACATTTAGATTTCTAAATAATTAAGATATGTTCGCTCAACACAACCATATTTACACAATGTTTTGTTCATATTTACAACTCATTATTGATTTGTTTTATTTTGATTACAAGATGTCAACCATGATCCTCATGAATATGTGTCATTCTTATTATTTTTTTAATTTAAAATTTTTATTTTATTTTAGTTGACGTGTTTACCTTAATATATTGAATTTCAAATACTGACTATCTTGAATCCCTAAAATCATGCTTATTTCTTTTTACATTTACCTAATGCAATTATAAAATTACTATGCAGATTATCAAATAACAAATGTTATATTGTGAGGATTGCATTATTTGGACTAGTTTAGACTTTGCTTCTTTGAAAGAGTTTCACCTTAGGGTTTTCTATAGCAAGGTTTTCCTGAACTCATAATGGTGTACCCAAGGGGAGCGATAGGTATCAGCCTATCCCTGCTAACATGTAGCTAAGCTACCATCAACCTCTAGGCTATGAGAAGATCCCCTTTTGTCGTCGAAATCATCTCTTTAGGGAACTCCATTTAAATTAGGACCCATGACCCTTAAATTCCAATAAGGAAATAAATTAGGATGGATACATAAGAGTTGCAAATAGAAACACAAAATTCCATAAGAGGAATGGGGGACACGCATATTGGAGGAAAAAATGAGGGAAATATGGTTGTTCAAAAGTTAGAAGAAGATACATTAGAGGGAATAGAGAAAATAATAAGTAGGGATGATGACTCAAACCCTATTAGAACTATTGGTCACTCAACGGGGCACACCCCAAAAGAAACAGATCAAAAAAAGCATCTCGAATACATGGATATTGGAGAAGAGAAGCGACAAACCTTAGAAAGTGAAGTTTCCTCAGACACAGAATTAACCAACTTAAACCTTCACACATTAGCACTTGAATGGAGCAAAGGATCTGGTCACCATCCTTAAAGAGGAAGTACAACTTATAACATAGGCCTACATAAAATCTCAAGAAGCCTTGCGTTGGAACTATCAAGGTAATATTACAACCTCTTCTTCTTCTTTTAAGATTAAAAATTACTTTGCAAAGGAAGCCACAAAATAAGGGAAGGAAGATAAAAGACAAGGTAGGAAAAGTAACATGCAAATTATTCCAGAAATGGAGGAATTCTTGGTCAACTCTAGTAGTGTTTTATTATGATGGAGACCTACTGACCTACTACTCATAGTTTCCATTAAAAATCATCTCCTGGAATATAAGAGGCCTTAATGGAAAAACCAAATAGGGGCTTCTTAAGAATAAAATGGGTATGGAAAAACCCAATATAGTGATGTTATAAGAAACTAAATGTTCTTTTCAAGTTCTAGGAAAAAATATGAAAAGTGCATGCAAAGGTTCCAACAAAACTGTCAATGATGCACTAGGAACTTTGACGGGTATAGCTATCATTTGGAACCAAACAACCATCTCCTTAGATGGTACCCTTGCTACCTAAATATCTTTAACTTTCACGTTTCACCCTATTGGTTTAAACCCTTCATGGTATATAACCAATGTATATGGTCCAATTGCTCCAAGAGAGGAAAGAGACTTTCTTCAAACTTCATCCAATATTTTCAGTATAAATGGGGAAGCATATTGGATTATAGGAGGGGATTTCAATATTATCAAATCCCTAAGTGAAAAAGTAGAGGCACCAAGAGACTTGATGAATATTCTGCACAATTTTTAGAATTCTTAGACCGTTGCAAAACGGTAGATTTGGAAACAAATAATGATGTATTTATATGGAATAATAAAATAAGAGGATCCTCTCATATGACCTCTCAACTAGTTAGATTCCTCATGTCTAAATCTCTATTTGCCACATGACTCCATTTTGAGGCTTTCATTCTACCATGCCATGGCTCAAATCATTAACCAATAAGTCTTCTTCTGGATTGGAATGGTAGTTTGCAAAACATGTCATACAATGTTGAACCATTTTGGACAAGCCACTATACTTTTATGAGTAATAAAAGACTGGTGGAAAGAATCTAAATCCTTTAAAGGAACTATCATGTTTTTCTTCCGACAATGACTAAAATATATTAAGCAATAATTAAATATTTGGAACAAGAAGGAAATCTGAAATATATGTGAGGAAAAGAAAAAACTGAAATAAGAAATGGATTCCATTTAGCAAACTATCATTGAGGAAGGAAGATCGAAAGAACTAGATCATAAGGAATCTATAACTTAGGTAAGATTAGAGAAAATGATTAAAAAATAAGAAATATTACGGAGGAAAATTCAATGGCTTAAGGAAAGAGAAAAAAATAAATTTTCCATCTTCCTATGATACAACAAAAGTATCATAATAAAATCTCTAGCCTACCAAATGCTTAAGGGTAGAAACTAGAAAACCATAGAGGGATTAAACAAGAATTGGTAATTTTTTCTTAGAACATCCCTACTAATTCAATTCAAGATAAGAGACCAAATATTATAAAGATAAGAAAGCACATTCAAAGAATGATTTCTATAAAACGTAAAGGATTTTTGTGGGAAATCACACAGTCAAAAAGTGGAAGAGGTCATCATAAACATGTCCAGAGGAAAATTGTTAGGGGCAGATGGTTTCACTATTGATTTCTTTCAAGACTGTTAGAATGTATTTGGGGAAGAGGTCTAGCTTTTGGTGGAAAATTCTTGTAATTCTACCTCAATCATCTTGGCCTTAAATGCCACCTTCCTCACTATTGTTCCCAAAAATGTAAAATATGAGGATCGCTCTAATTTTACTCCCAATATCCTTTTGTAATGTTATCAATAAAATTATCTCAAAAGTCAATGACAATAGACTCAAGCCCTTATATCCCCTACTCATATCATTAGAGATGACTATCTATGTAGAAGGCTGCAAAATTTTAGGCAACATCCTTCTAGATCATGAACATATCCACTCCATCAAAAATTCTAAGTTGGAAATTCATTTTCCATCTACTTTTATCATTTTAGTTTGATGAGAAGTGGATTCATTAAGTCTTATTTCTAGTCTCAAAGCCCTTCTTTTCGATCCTATTCAATGGATTTCCTAGTTATATCTTCATCCCCTCTAGAGCCATCAAGCAAGGGGATCACACATTTCCTTACATTTTTCTTTTATTAGCCAAGGGGTTAGGGTGATCAATCAAATATACAATAAGGAAGAAGAAAATAAAGGGCCTCAGTGTAGGTACGTTTGATACATCAACTTCTCACCAACAGTTCATTGATGAAACTATTCTTATGTGAAATCCTTTTGTCTAATAATTTGTATCCTTCATGCATTTATTGACAAGTTCTCTTAAGCCTATGGTACCTTCATTTTTTCAAAACTCCACTAGCCTTTCAACTACACATATCTAGACTTTTATGCTCTCAAAGGGGTTCCGTTTCATTCAAATATCTAGGATTCCCCTTCATGGAAAACCCACTTTGGTATAAAACTTTGGAAGCTTTGTTGCCTCTCTTCGTAAAAAACCTATCAAGTTGGGATTTCAGATATTTGAATATTGTAGGAAGAATGAACCTCCTTAAGTCATTTTTACTATCTCTTCCTCTTTATCTTCTCTTACCCCTCAGTACTCCTAAATCCATATTGTAGAAGATCAAAACATTTAATGATCGTTCCTTGGGGAGTAGAAAAAAGGAAAAGAAAATGGGCTCTAGCCACATGGGATAAGGTTTACAAGCCCAATTCAAAAGTACTAAATTAAAATTCTCAAGAAATTCTAATTCAAGCATTAAGAGTTAAAGCCTTGTGGATAAGGATAAAATCCGTCAAACATTATGGAGTCTAATTTGGAGAAGAAAATATGCCCCAGACGCAAAGTAATCTCAATTAATATAATTAGAAGGAGACATCAAAGGATCACATAATTGGAATGTAGCATGGAAAATTATTCTGCTCATTCAAGATCATAACTTCTGGGAATTCAAATATGGTAAAATTTCTCTCTTCTGGAAGGATTCATGGCATTAGTGGTCTAAGTCAACTAGGCAAAAAACATAGAAAATCTAAATAACATTTGATTGCTTAAGGGAAAGTCACAATTGATCACTATTGGTTGTCTTCTCAATATTAGAGGCCTTGGAGACATTGGTCACCCCTCTCCTAATGGACAAAAAACTCTGACTTGACAATTCTAAACTCCCTGGTTTTAGAGATTGACAATAGAAAAATAAAAGTTCAAATAAGATCAAATATTCTTAGATGGGGACACAATCCTCTCGAAACATTTATGCTAATGGAATCATGCAAGATAATATGTGGATCAAGTGATCGATTTATCAACACATGTTGGGCAAAACTCTATATATTAAAGTTATGGACTAAAGTTACTTTTTTTTCTCTAGCTTCTAATGTTACACAACACCCTCAATTAGTATAAATTGCAACATACGTGATTCTAGAAGCCTTCACTTTGTAATTTATGCTTGTCTATTTTAGAGACAGTTTATAATCTCTTGAATGACTAAATCTTCTCTTCCAAAATTTGGGATCCAATGGCTATAATCTTTAAACAATCCAACTGCTCCAAAGTGAGCTCGAAGGGAATCATAAAGCATTAGAGAAATTTTGAGTTAAAAAATGGGCCTCAAAACAAAAATGCACAGTAAATTTTATAAGAACCAATAACATTCAATATGATGATGTCAACCATGGGGGATGATTCACCATTTTTGGAGTAAAAAATTAAAAAATATTTAAAAATACAAAAAATATTTTTTCAACCCATATTTTCAACTTATCTCCTGATGGTTTTACTCAAATTTTGAGTGGGTGAACTTGTTGGATCAAAAAATTAATTCCTCACCCAAGGAGTACCCATGTTGCATAATTTCGATGGACCTTGCTACATGAAAAATGAGAAATACATCAAAAAATGTGATTCCCATGTTTTTCATGTATTTCTCATGTTTTGTGTAGTAGGGTCCATTAAAGTATGAAACATGGGTACTCCCTAGATAAGGAATTAAATTATGCATCCAACAAGAGCTCTCACTCAATATTTGAGTAAAATCATAGAGAGATAATTTGAAAAAAGTAGTTTTTTCTTTTTCCCCTCCAAAATTTGATGATGTAATATAATATTATTTTATTATTTCCATTAGTATTTTGTAATATTCCTTAGGAGACTATTGACAGTGATGGACTTGAAAACATGTCAAGGGATCTCCCCAGTAAGAAGTCCCAACTAGACCTTAGATCGTTTGGTGTAGGAGTCCTAGTAGTGGGTCGTACAGTATTGCCTTGACCGCGGTTTCGCACAAAGGCAAGTAAGATGTCCCTGTTGGTAGCAAAGGTGTGACAGTCACAACAAGCCAAGGAAGGTGCATGAATGGTTCTAACACACAAAGGGTGATGTGAGTGTGCCCCTTGGAAACCTGTGATAGCACAAAGTTAAGAAGGGAACACATGAGCAAAGATGCACCACAACATAGAAGGCAAGTTAGCTAGCATTCCAAAGTGATGGTTAAACCAACAACACATTTGAGTAAGATTCATGCATACATGTACAAAAAATAGCTACACATGCATGCGTAAGAAAATAGATATATATATCTTTTAGAGTAAATAGATAGCTGAAATACAATACAACATATGCATGAAACATGCTAGCTCTGTTATATTAAGAAGTGTAAGTTCCAATCATATAATACATCCATGTCCAACCACTAGTTCCAATAGCGGAATGTTATAGTCACTGTCGCCTGCTCCTCCAAAGAGATATACTAGCTTTGCGCAGTGGAGAAGCCAATGCTCGTTACAATACTATCCAAGCTCTCTCTAAGATAGTCCTATTGGAAGCTTAGCTGACCAAAAGCCTTTACAATGAGTTATGAGGCTCTATTTATAGCAAAGGGTGGGGTGACCCTTGACATTCCCCTTTGTGACCATTCATCTATCCTCATGACTCTTCAACTAATCTATGACTGTTACATTCAACTATCGACACTTGAACTTCCACTTGACAAGACGTTACATTACAATGCACATGTGCCCATGTGAAACAAAATGGCTTGAGAAAGACATGCAATACATCACTAACACTCAGACCATTGTGGTGAGAAAAAATCTTTGACATCCTTGTGATGGTGAAGGTGGTGAGCTAATGCCACACTTGGTCATCCGTGTTGGTTTTTGTGCGCTTAATGGTGACATATTGTTGAAGCGAACTCTTACATCCATTGCCTCCGGGTACACTAATTCAGATCCTCCATCCAACTCGTCTGATAGCATGTGCATGGTCTTCTTGGGTGCGGCTGAACCGACAACACACTGATGCATAGTGTTCGTGCTGATCTTCAAGTGTGTGTTGGTGGTCATGCACATCAACTGTCAAACTACATATTCAGCCCCAGTCGGACTTGCTTCTTGTCTTCGCCTTGGTGAGTGTGCCAAATGGGTGGATCGCATATATGCGCACAATGACATGCATGTTGTTGAATTCCCTTGCATGCGATCCACACCACTGCTCACCTTTTCTGCTCCGTGCCAACTGCTAGGATGGATCTATAACTTGTACGAGTGCAGTTTCATTCGTCTGTGCATGTTGCGCCCCCTGATGTACCTGTTCATGCTGCAACTCATCCTCTCGTCTGTGCAGCTCTTTTTCTTCCTTGAGTTGCTACTTCAGCACATGCAACTCCTTCTTTGTTCCTTTCTCTACCTTCGCACGATCTTCATGTCGCGTTGTCACCTCATAGCCTCAATCTCCAAAGCTAATTTCGTCATGAGTGGATTTGCTTTGAACTTGCAACTTGGCTCTACCTCTATGTTGTCAGCAACCTTCCTTTTACATTCGTCGTGTGCTGCCTTCTGCCGCTGCTAATGGTGTTGCTTGATGTGATCTCGTAGCCATTCATCTTGATATCCTTTTCCATGAATAACTTGATGTCTTCATGGATAGGAAATTTCATAGAAACTTGATCGATTGCATCCCCAATTTTACTCTTAACGGTGTCTTTGACTCTACTCTCCTGGATTTCATTGTACCTATGTTGTTGGGAGGCGGATGAACACCTGTGATGCTTGGAGATATAACAACACTTATGGAAACCAATCTGTCAGTCGAAAAAAAAAACAAACTTGAGGACTAACTTGCAACATACTTGTGTGATTGATCATGAAGGTTGTGCAATTTTCGCCGGGAGGTCGGGAGACTGACTGCCAAAACTGTGCAAGTCATAGTCCAGGCTATGGGGAGTTTGATTGACTACTGGAACTATGCAATGCACAACCTAGAATGGCCTGCTGAGGACTGAAACCGCGCAATGTACAATTTCAGTCAATAGTGACATGCAACCAGCAAACTGCATTTCGCAGTTTCTGGGGCCAGTAGGACACTGCCTCCAAGAATTACGCAATGCAAGCCTGGAGGTCAATGTTGGGCCAGAATTTTGCAATTTCTGGAGTGAAGGAAAAGCCTTCGCTTCTAGAAATGCGCAGTGCTATTCGGGCTTAAAATAAATTAGATAAAAATATCATATGAACTTGAAAATGTCAAAATCATATGCCATTGGATAGAGAATTCCTTCACGAATCCAACATGGTCAACTCCGCCACTTAAGGAGAAATTCTTCCTTAACTCCGCTAATGTTGAAAATAGTGTTGCAGAAAAAAATGCAAAAGAGGTGTTAAATATGTCTTTTTAAGGGCCTCAATAGCTCAATCAACCAAATTGTAAATTTAAATTACTCGATCAAGTGGACGGGCGATTGGAAACATGAGAATTCTGAATGCATGATGAGATGAGTGAAAACAAGATTGAATAATCAAACATGTAAAGAACAAGTGCAGGATTCAAAAAACGGGAAAGCATGCACGTGTGTGAAGTGAGTCGCTGTAACGACGACTATTCGTGCAAAAACATTATCATGCATACGACAGTAGTGAGATGCGAATGAAAACTAAAACGGTGCTTCGACAAGCTAACATACATCAAAACGACAACAAGCGCTCATTGAAATAATTAATCATACGACACTCACACAAAGTGAAACGCAAAAAGCGACAAAAACGTAACGTAAGACATGAAAAGCAGGCTTACCCCAAAATAGCTGAGCTGAATGTGCCGACGACTCCTAGATGCAATGTGGGATGTCAAAGCTGCAAGTTCGATACGAGGAACAAGCTTTGCATCATTCGGTTGATGCGTTTTGATAAAATTGAGGTTGTGACGCGCATGCCACAAATCTAGGAAAAGCGACACTTGGCGAGAGGTTTATGAAATGATCCTTGCATGTAACCTCTAGCTGCTAAAAATGGATCCCTGAATCAAGGGATGCCTTTGCATGCTTCCTTGGGAGAAACATTCCATGCATGCAAATCATTTTTTCTTGTTCCTGAAGGGAACTGGTCAACATAAAGGCACATGCATTCGTCTGCAAGCATGGGATGAAAATCTGTGCAGTTTATAGGCTGAGCAGAGATGGTTGTCCTAGAGGGATTGTGTAATTTCCAAGAGGAACAGGTGACTGTCTCCCAATATTGCACAATTTCTGGGCTGAGCAGTTGTCCTGGGTGGTTTTGCACAATTTTTGCTAGCTGTTGGGCTGGTTGTCCCAGAATTGTGCAGTTTTTGGGCTGAGCAGTCCTATTGGGCTAGATTCCACAGTTTTTCCAGTGAAGGTTGACAGGAAGGATTGCGCAATTCTGGAGCCCAGGAGGCTTTCAGTCAAGATTGTGCAATTTCTAGAGGGAAGGCTAGTTCCCCTCCAACATTGTGCAATTTCTTGATGGAGTTTCTTAGCCTGCGGCTGGACCAAGTCCGAAGAAATAGCCTGTGAGGGGGATGCAACAAGCCATCATGCACAGGCTGGACATCTGTTAGAAAACCACTGAATCTTGTGTACTTGACAGTGCAAGACATGTTGCTGAAGATGGTCAGTAGGGAGGCTCCAAAATGAAGCTAAGGAAAAATTTTGGAGGGTGGTTATAGCCACTACAACACTTGGCGACACACTGGTAGAACTCCATCTCTCTAAATGGACCTTGTTCGTGAAAAGCAAGTTTAACACCTCTAGAATTATTGTTCAATTCTCTGGTCATCTTGGTTTCTACACTTGCTTGATTGTAAGATGTAGCATCTGCCAAGCCTTTGGTCAGTTAACACACATTCCAAACCAAGCCAACATAGTTGTTTCAATTGGGGTTGAGGGGTATATTGATGCACAAGCAGTATATTTGTGAGAGTCTTAGTTTCATCTCTAGTGTTGCTCCATTGCTAATAGGCCTAGACAGTACCCCGTTGGAGTCACTGATCCAAAATGGATTCAGCATAGCCTCTAGATTAAAAGTCTTCAAATACAGGTAAAAGTGGAATAAGGTTGAAGAGCTCGTTAAAGCAAAGCCAATGGTGCAAACTGCATGCAAATCCGAGTTCGGATAAGGAAATTAGAGCTAATCAAATATTCAGGTCAAAAGTCAATGCTTACATCAGCAGGACATGTGGCAACTCGGGAAAGAGTCACAGGTTCTTGATGATGTAAGCACAGAAGATGATGTGGCAGTTGGTGATTGGTTCAAACCACAGGAAATGGGGATCAGCGAACAAGTGCGGAGATCATCTGATCAAAGGATATTGACACATATTGTGTCAAAACATGCAAGCATGTTATCTTGGAAAACAGATGCGATAAACTTGTGAAAAAGGAGTTAAACTCTTTGAGTTCCGACAAAAGGGCGGTAAATGGTTTATTATGTGCCCTCAAGGCAGGAAGCGGTTTTAGACTGGGAGCACGTGGTTCCACTCAGTGCTCGATGCGTAGCCTCCTGAAAACCACTTTTTCATGTGCCTTTAGAGAATTAGCAAACATTCTATTTGGAGCGCGAAACCACGCGACAGCTGTCGGATCCCACAAGACAGTTCAACAGTGCAGGTTGTCCAAATCAGTTGATGAGCGGAACGCGATAGCCGTCAGATGGTTTCTTCTCGAGATCAGTGCCAGGGAAAGGCCGGACAGTTGGGTCCACCCCACGCCCGCCGGTCCTTTAGTTAATACGTTATTTTTAATGTGATGTATTATTCCTTGATTAACATAATTTGTAACTGTACGTGTTATATAAACACCATAACACAGAAAAGTTGACAGAGGAGTGTATTGTGAACAGTTACAGGGGGTCTCGAGGTCAGAGTGACCAGTACGGTTGAGTGTATGCTCATTTTGACTTGAAGATTCGAGCAAAACATAGTGGTGAGATCCATTTTTGTGTTTGAGACTCTGTTTTTGAGCTCACACCTATAGCAACCATTTGAGGACATAATAAAGAGGCCAGCACTGGAATTTAGGACCAAGAGATGTAGCCAAGAAGTCTGGTGAACTCCTTTATCAATTTTGGTTGTGTTGATGTGTTTTTATTGTGTTTTATAATTGTTTGAGTGTATGTGTTATTCACAATCTTTTCGATCCATTGCACTAAGTAACATAGGCAACTTCACACATAGTCTATAATACCTTTTTCAATTTTGGATCAATTGGTATCAGAGCTTAATGTTTTTAAGGTTTGACAAGTTTGTGTGGAGATTTGAATGCTTACTAGGTTAAGGCTCGGACGAGGTGAAAGATAACTTGTTGAGGCGAATCCAGAGATTGGAAGGGTCTTTTCACAAAGAAGGATGGCAGATGAAGTTCCACTTGGGTCAGAATCCCAGTTCTTGGATAGCTTCATGACAATACGTGCCATGGTGGAAGAGATGTATCATGAGTTTAAAAAGGGTAGAGGAGAAAGCACTTCATCACCTAGACCAGACAAAGGAGCAGAGGAACCTTTTCTTTTTGTCCCTCTAGACAAAGAAGATAAGGAAGATAAGGGAAAGGGAGGAATGCAGTCTCCACCATCTCCTCCATCATCACCATCAACGTTGTCATCATCGTCTTCTTCTCATAAAACTAGCTCTTCTAAGAAGAAGAAAAAGAAAACCTCTTTGATCAAATTAGATGTAAAATTTGATTTGCCAATTTATGATGGAGAAATTAATGCAAAAAAGCTTGATAATTGGATAAGGAAAATTGATGTATATTGCAAGGTGCAAAAATTTGATTCCAAAAGGAAGAAGATCCAGCTGGCTAGCCTTCGTCTTGGAGGAACCGCACTTGTGTGGTGGGAAGGCAAGACACAATAAGTTCTTCAAAAGCATGGTAAAATCATTTCGACTTGGAATGAATTTGTTTCTACCATTAAAAAGAAATTTTATCCTTTGGCTTATATGCAACAGGCAATAATGAGTAGGCAAACACTACGTCAATTGAAAGGTCAAAGTGTTCAGAGTTATACTCAAGAATTTCGTAAGAGAGGTTTAACATCAGGAATATCATTAGACTCACCAGAGACATTGTTAAAATATATAGGCGGTCTTCATAGTTATTTGAAGCATACTATACTTATGTTTAATCCCACTAGCTTAGATGATGTATCCGTCCAAGCAACTCATCTATAGGGTAGAGGTAAAAATGTAAACCCAGATGTTGGGAAATCATCCAAATCTATTGAGAACAAGAATAAAGGAAATAAGAAACTAAAATGGAAGGAGAGGAAAGCAAACATTGTAAAGAAGGATAAACCTTCATGCACTCATTGTAAGAAGGAAAGACACGATGAGGCACACTGCTGGTCTTTGCATCCAGAATTGAAGCCTAAGAAGTTCGGGGGTAAAGAGCGAAAGAATGTTGCTACTATATAAAAGGACTTGGGGTTAGACTCAGGTGACGAAACAACGGTTACAACCATAGGTATAAAAGGTAAAGATTCTAAAGCATCTACAAGTAATTCTTCACATTCTATTGATAATGAAAGTAATGAGAGGAAAAGAAATGAGCTATTTCATATTAGAGTCATTTCCAAGCACACTAAAATTGATACTTTATTTGATAGTGGGTCACAAGTTAATTTTATTTCTGAAACAATTGTAAAGTTTGGTCTAGAAACAAAACCTGATAAAAAGCCATATCCATTAGGTTGGGTGTATTATAAAACAAAGCTACAAGTTATGAGACAATGTAAACTTCGGTTTTGATCCAGGTGGATATTGGTGGCCACCTGCCAAGTCCACCTGGACCCCCACCATTGTTTCTCTCAACATTTTCAGTTTCCTTAATTGTAGCACAACTTACTATTTTTAGTAGTTTTTCGGGTCCTGAACTTCCGGAGCTGTTTTGAGGCCCTAAACGATGTTTTTTGGAAAATCTAGGGCAACATGGGTCCATCCCAAAGTGGCAGTTCTCGAATAGATATTTCTAACGAGCTATTGTACGCGTCAAATGGAGATCGTATGCCAAAGTTACGACCTTGGGAAGTTGGTGTACCAATTTACCCAAACGGGGCCCACAGTTTGGTGTTTCATCTTCTAGGGTTAGGTTTTGGAATGTTAATGGTTTTCCATTGTTTCTCAACAATAAATAGGCCTTCGAGCCTCATTGTAACACAGTTCAGAGGCATGTAGCCACCACATCTCTCCTCAGAGATAAGCTACCATCGCCCTAGCTAGTTTATTTCCATTACCGTTTGTAAGCATATTTCAGTATTTTACATTAATGAAATGAAGTATTATTTCCGCTGCATATCTGTGTTTATGGTTATCTCTGTAATTTGTTGCGTTCCTATTTAAGTCCGGATCAGTGGTATCAAAGCGGTCTGCTTTTTCTCTGTTTTTCTTTGCATGTCCCCAACAAGGTCGGGATATAAGGAGTTAGGGCTTGAACTGGTCGAACCTTTGCAAGACCAGCCTCGCAAATCCCGACGGCCTCCCATGGCGGATGAGAAGAAAGACGAGGGGGCAGGAGATCCCATCAAAATCTTGCTCGAAGAAGCCCTTGAGCGACAACGGAACGCGATGATGGACAACTTTGCCCAGATCCTTCAGCGGCTACCCAAAAGCGACGCATCGGCTTCCAACAGCTACTCTGGAAATGCCACGCCCTTTAAGGTACAAGTTAATTTTGAAATCCCCATATTCGAGGGTCAGATAGATACAGATGCCGTAAATAAATGGTTAAATCTGCTAGAGGGTTATTTTTATGTTCATGAATTTTCAAGACGGGAAAAGATTGTTTTCGCTCTTCTCAAAGCAGCCCCCCACGTCAAGGACTGGTGGGAAACCTACTGCGAGCAGAAGGATGAAAGTACTGGCTCACTATTTTCAACCGCACCCACCTGGAATTCATTCCGGGATGCCATCAAGGAGCAGTACTACCCTGTCGGAAGCTATGAGGATGAATACATAAAGTGGACCACGCTGTGGCAGGGAAGGGACTAAGACGTGCTGGAGTTCACCAATCTTTTCCATACCCTTCGCACAAAGTTGGGTATCAAGGATTCAGAGCAACATTTGATACTCAAATACCGTGGCTGCTTGCACAAGTACATCCAGGAAGAAATACAATTCCTGAACATCTCCTCGCTCGGCGCAACATACCGATATGCCGTGAAGGTCGAGCAGAAGTTTAAACAAAAGAAGCGAGACTTTGGATCTGCGAATCCAAAGTAGGGGAAAGGTGCCCCTAAACCACAGAACAAAGGACAAAGCCAAGGCGGGACAGCCCAAGACAACCTGCCGAAGCTACAAGCAAAGAACAACGCCGCGAAGCTGAAAAAGCACACGGGAAAATGGTGTGAGTTCCATAAGAGCTCCACTCACAACACAAGTGAGTGTCGGGCCAAGCAGTCACTGGTGCCTGAGCTAAAGGTTTCAGAATCAGATGCATGTTCCGACTCTGAGTCAGAACCTGATAAGGGGAATGACAAAGGGAAGCAGATCATTGATGCGGATTCCAACGCCACTGTTGCTACCGCCAAGATTCAGAAAAATGAACCCGAAGATCCAGAGGAGGAGGAGCGTCTCTTCCACTCCCAGATGTGGGTAAAGGGCTCCCCGATACAGTTCATTGTTGATAGCGGGAGTCAAAATAACCTCATTTCGGCAGAGGTCGTGAAGCGGTTGGGCATGCCGACCACAGCACATCCACAACCATACACCATAGGGTGGCTTCACCAAGGACGAGATCTTCGCGTGAGCCAGTAGTGTCGCCTTCCATACAACATCAAGCCCTTCACGGATGAGGTATTGTGTGACATTTCTCCCCTTGAAGTTTGTGATGTATTATTAGGACACCCATACTTGTGGAAGCGACATGCTGTGTATGAATCAAGGCCCCGTGCTGTTATTATTACATTGGGAAATAAGTTGTACAGGATACCAGAGGTAGCACCACCTGCCGCCATCTCTTTGATTACTGCAAAACAATGCAGTAAGATCATTTCCAAAACTATGAAATTTGTTTTCCTGATGATACGCCCTCAAGGAAAGAAGAAGACGGTGGTCACGGCCTCCAGACGGGGTCCCTCTGCACAACAACTACAGATGGACAAGGTTGTGGAGGAGTACGAGGACATATTCACCTCCCCTACAGGGGTTCCTCTGCACTGTCAGGTCAAGCACTCCATCGATCTGACCCCAGGTGTGCCGCTACCTAATGGACCAATTTATTGGCGCTCTGTTCTCGAGAACAATGAAATCAAGAGGCAGATTCGGGAGCTCCTGCAGAAAGGTCACATCCGTCCGAGTTCATCGCCTTGTGGGAGCCCGATCATGTCGGTACAGAAGAAGGATGGGACGTGGAGACTCTGTATTGACTATTGGGCGCTGAACAAGATCACTGTCCGTAAAAGGTACCCGATCCCGTGGATTGATGACCTCCTGGACCAACTAAAGGGGGCGAAATATTTCAGCAAGATTGATTTGAAGTTAGGATATCACCAGGTAGCAATTGAACCCTCTGATGTGTGGAAGACTGCCTTCAAATCCAAGGAGGGCCTTTTCGAATGGTTGGTTATGCCTTTCGGGTTGACAAATGCTCTTGCGACCTTCATGAGGCTAATGGATGACATCTTGCGGCCATTCACCAACTTCTTTGTATTAGTATACTTGGATGACATTCTGATCTTCAGCCAGAGTTGGGAAGAGCACCTCCACCACATCCGACAGGTTCTCCAAACACTGCGGCAACACAAGCTATGTGCGAATTTGGAGAAATACACTTTTGGCATGACCCAGGTTCAGTATCTGGGATACATCATTGATGAACAAGGGGTGCATGTCGATCCAGCCAAGATCCAAGTCATTCGGGATTGGCCATCTCCAACCACTCTAACAGAGCTTCGCAGCTTTCTAGGTCTTGCCAACTTCTACCGCGGGTTCGTGTTGGGGTTTTCTCATATTACTTGGCCCTTGAGTCAAGTCACCAAGGGAGGGTCGAAAGCAAAATTATTTTGGTCTGAATCTCAACAGAAGGCATTCATAGAGTTGAAGGATCGCCTCTGCACGGCACCAGTGCTCGCGTTACCAGATTTACAACAACCATTTGAGGTCGAGATAGATGCCTCTGACTATGCTATTGGGGCAGTCCTTACTCAACATGGACATCCAGTGTCATATCACAGTGAAACACTTTCAGACACAGTCCGGAAGTACCCCACTTATGATAAAGAGATGTATTCCATTGTACAGGCCTGCCGACAATGGAAGCATTACATTTTGGGGAAGGAAACAGTCATCCACACAAACCACCGACCCCTGCAGTTCATACAGACCCAAGGGAAATTGCAGAATGATCGCCATCAGAAGTGGTCTACATACCTGCAACAGTTCCACTTGAATATCAAGTATAAGAAGGGCAGCACCAATAATGTTGCAGATTGCCTCAGTCGACCACCGATCATGGCGTTAACCACCGTGCTCAACTCTTGTGGGCACGAGACTTCTGATTGGCCACTTCTCTACAAAAGTGACCCAGAATTTGGCCACACATACCAAACACTCTTGGAGGGTCGGCATGTTCCAGATTTTCACCTCCAGGATGCCCTGTTATGCCACCTGGGTCACCTTTTTGTTCCTTCAAGCGAGCGTGCCAAGATGATTTGGGAAGCACACTACAGTCGGGCTGCTGAGCATTTCGGGGTCGAGAAAACAGTGGCAGTACTGCAAAATTATTTCTATTGGCCGAATCTTCGACAGGATGTTGGGAAGTACATTAGATCATGTACTGCCTGTGCCATTGCCAAACCGACCATCAAGAAGCATGGCCTCTATACCCCGTTGCCTACCCCTAGTCGACCTTGGGAATCCATCTCCATGGATTACATGTCAGGCCTTCCTTCCACTAAGCATGGAAATGACTATGTTTTTGTGGTCGTCGACATGTTCTCGAAGATGGCCATTATGGCGGCCTGCAAGAAGAATATCACAGCAGAAGCCACTGCTAAACTCTTCTTTGAACGAGTGTGGGTGCACTTTGGGATCCCACAGTCTATCATCTCAGATCGGGACAGTCGGTTCCTCAGCACATTTTGGTCCAGTCTCTGGTCAATGCTGGACACCAAACTCACGAAGTCCACGACCTTCCATCCTCAAACTGATGGCCAGACAGAGGTTGTCAATAGGATGATTGTGCACATTCTGCGCATGTATAACTCAAAGAATCCACGCACATGGGACGAGAGCCTCCCCTATGTTCATCATAGCTACGACCGAGCTCTTCACAGCTCCACTGGCCATAGCCCTTTTCAGGTGGGTTTGGGATTCCAGCCACTATGCCTCATTGATGTGGCCATGCCACTTGCAGCTACTCACATAAATTCAGCTCATGTCCAGTCCAAAACAGATAAGGCTACCAGCTTCATTGAGCGCATCCAACATATTCGCCAGTAGGTCCATGAAATTATGGAGAAATCAAATGCCAAGTACAAGCAATGACATGATCAACATCGGGTGCAACACAAGTTTCAGGTGGGCGACAAAGTCTGGTTGCATTTGCAAAGGGAACGCCTTAATGGAGCCTATCGGAAACTGAGACCACTCTGATATGGTCCTTACACCATTACTAAGGCTATGGGAGACAATGCATTTGAGCTCAGCATTCCCCCATTCCTTGGCCTGCACCCAGTGTTCAATGTGGACCGCCTTCGGCCATACTTTCCGCCATTGCTAGACACATCCGACATTGCATAACAGTTCACACCCACAGAATTAAATCCAGATTGCATGGAACAAGCTACAACTGATTGGATCATGGATACACAGATCAAGAACACTCGCCAACAGAATATCCAACTGTATCGAGTTGTCAAAGCAGGCCAACTCCTTCACCAGGGCATGTGGCTCACCAAGGAACAAGTTCCGCAAAAGTTTCCTCATCTCATGGAGGAACTCAACGCAATGGGGACCATTGCTTCCTAAGGGGGGAGGAATGATCCAGGTGGATATTGGTGGCCACCTGCCAAGTCCACCTGGACCCCCACCATTGTTTCTCTCAGCAATTTCAGTTTCCTTAATTGTAGCACAACTTACTATTTTTAGTAGTTTTTCGGGTCTTGAACTTACGGAGCCGTTTTGAGGCCCTAAACGACGCTTTTTGGGAAATCTGGGGCAACATGGGTCCATCCCAAAGTGGCAGTGCTCGAATAGATCTTTCTAATGAGCTATTGTACGCGTCAAACGGAGATCGTATGCCAAAGTTACGACCCTGGGAAGTTGGTGTACCAATTTACCCAAACGGGGCCCACAGTTTGGCGTTTCATCTTCTAGGGTTAGGTTTTGAATGTTAATGGTTTTCCATTGTTTCTCAACAATAAATAGGCCTTCGAGCCTCATTGTAACATAGTTTAGAGGCATGTAGCCACCACATCTCTCCTCAGAGATAAGCTACCATCGCCCTAGCTAGTTTATTTCCATTACCGTTTGTAAACATATTTCAGTATTTTACATTAATGAAATGAAGTATTATTTCCGCTGCATATCTGTGTTTATGGTTATCTCTATAATTTGGTGCGTTCCTGTTTAAGTCCGGATCAGGTTTACTATTGGGTCAACATTTATAGATGAGGTTGAGTTATATATAGTCCCATTGGACATATGTGGAATTGTATTAGGAAGTCCATACTTGTACGATAGAAAAGCTATCTTCTATCAAGCTGAAAATAAGTATCAACTCACTAAGAATGGAATTGAATATATTGTAAGGGCTCATAAACTCAAAGATAAATTCGCTCTCATAAATTCAAGACAGATGAAAAGAATTGTAAATTCAAGTAAGCAATTTTTACTAATGATGTTGACACCTAATCCTTATGATTGGGTGAATATATGTAAATAGATAAATAAGTAATATGAACAGTCATCGGGAGATGAACTGAACAGTCTCTCCCTCATGTATATAATGAAGACCTACCTGATGGAATAATACAGACGAATCATTTTTTCCTTGAGAAGTTACTGCCTGGCCTGACAAGGTATCAGAGACATCTCCTTTTTTAGCTTTTATGCCCTTTGTAACTCCCTATTCGCCTCCTCTGCTCTCCATTTAAAAGCCTTATCCATACAATGCGCTGCTCCATCCAAAAGCGTTGTCCATACTGCCATTTCCCCTGTCTAATAACTGTCCATACAATGACTGTGCGCAAAATGACTATCCATACAATGACTGTGCGTGAAATGATCCTTTCAATGGAATAAAAGTGTTGTCCTAATATTCCTTTAGCGAATACCTCGGCGGCAGTAAGCTAGGCGAAGCACTGTGTGTTAAATTTTTTTGAAGGGCTTGCGATTCTGTTTCAAAATGGTGTCACATGTATTCATAAAGGCATTCTATTTCGCTGGCTTTCTTGGTATTCACATTGCGCAACAAATGTTGTTGGGTATTAGAGGAGCTCTCCGTCCACAGTCTAATATGTTGAAATAACGCTTTTGTATTATATTCGATGTCCGTTGTGACATGACACCATCTCCATCCCGTATTTCTCCTTGTTTCTGCCTTCAAAATCATCTATGTCTTGGGTTACAACTCTCCATCTCCATCCCATATTCCTCCTCGTGGTTATAATACCATTATCCATTTCGAATTGATTGCAGGTGTTCACTATCTCTGTTTTATCTATAGAACTAGTGACACATCAATGGAGGATCGATCACTGGTAGAGATTGTAGTCTCTTTGCTTGACGAACAATATTTTAAGAAATGGAATTTCTCTCTAAAATTGAATCTGTTCTTAGTGACCTGCATGTGGCCTCTTGAAGATCTCAACGTTGGGTTATAATCTTAATTGGGTTTCGCACTTCATTTTGAAATTAAAATTGGGGTTGTGTCATTTCACCGTAGGGCTCTTAAATTAAAACATTTGCATCTGCAAGACACTTCAGTATTGCTAGGGAATACACCTGGGCAATACGATAATGTTTGCATATGTTTGTAGCTCTTCCCGTGGATGTCTTGTTGATACCTGAAGTAAAAAAAAAAAAAAAAAAAAAAAAAAAAAAAAAATTAAATCTAGTGTTCGTCCAAAAAAAAAAAGGAAGAAGAAACCCATATATATTTTGAATAGTGCAACCAATATATATCTCTGGGGTATTGACATTTGCTGTCAATTTGAGTTTGTTTTCCAGTCACATCAGAACTATATTTTTTTCCATTAAGAGTAAAAGTTTTGCAGCAGAAGTTTTTTTTTACAGTATGCATTCAATCATATCCATGGTGGGAATAGTTCTCACTGGCAAGGAGAACTATCCTGAATGGTCCCGGATGATAAAACACACCCTCATTTTCAATGAGTTGTGGAAAGGAGTGTGTGTCAGAGACAAAGACAATGAACTAGTACAACCTACCTTAGACAAAGAGCTCATCATTTGGGAAAACAAGAACAGAAAAGCTTATGCATTAATCGCAGCATCTGTAAATGAAGAGATGAGTCGCCATATTTCATCATATTCAACTGCCTTTGAAGCCTTACAAAAGCTGAAATAACTCTATGACTCACATTCTGCACTTGAAGTTGTTCAATTCATGATTAAACTCTTCACTCTTGAACTGCAAAATAATGATCCTCTTGCTCTTGCATCTGAAGTAAAGTCTATAATGCATGATATCAAATCCACTAAGGTTGAATTGGATATTCCTCTTATCGCTTTTCTCAAGGCACTTTATCCTACTTACTCCAATTATCTTGAGTCATTGTAAGCAAATGGAAATCTCAAAGATATCACCTTTGACTCTCTTGTGAAAAATTTTTCTCAAAGAGAGAAAGCTTTTGGAAAGAAGACAACCCCTGAATCTTCTGAAGAGGTTGTGTGCCTTGCTCACAAAGAAAAGCATCCTACTCAAGATTCTTCAAGAGGAAGAGGTGGTCGAAGAGGAAGAGGAAGATATTTCAGAGGCAGGGGGGATGACATTCTCAAGGAGAAAAGGTAGATTTGCACTGCATTTGCTGCAAAAGAAATGGATCACATGATGCCTCTACATGCAAGCTACCATGGGACAAAATTGAGCAAAAAAGAAACCAACAGAAAGGTAAAACTGATGATATAGACAAAGGTAAAGCACCTGAATCCGCTCACTATGTTGTGGCACAATGTAATATTGGAGTAAATGAAGATTTATTTAATGCTTCACTTGCTTCTTGGAAAAATGATTGGTTGCTTGATTCAGGAGCAACCTGCCACATGACTCATAGAAAAGATTTTTTTGAAGAATTTACTGACAATGTTGATGGAGCAGTATACTTTGCAGACCAATCAAAAATCAAGCCATCAGGGCTTGGCACAATCAGGCTTAAACTGCCTGGTCTTCCAGACTTTCTTCTGCATCATGTTCTATATCTCCCACAACTCAAGAGAAACTTGTTGTCCTTGGTCCACATCCGCCAGCAAGGTCACTCCATTCATATGTTTGATGGCAAGCTTGAGGTAAGAAAAGCATCTGACCACTCACTTGTCATGAGGGGAATAGAAGAAGAAATACTTCTCAAGCTGCAAGGAACCTCTGCTCGTGCACAACATTTCTCAAACAATTCTCATCATGAAGAAGGTACACTTCCATCAAGTTTATTATGGCATGCTAGATTTGGAAATTTTAACTATGACAGCCTATGCTTGTTGAAGAAAAATGGTGTTGCTGGTTTGCCTAAAATTCCTAGGAAACTTACGCAATGTGATGCTTGCATTCTAGGAAAGCATAGCAAATAGCCTTTTCATGATTCACATTCAAGAGCACATAGAAAACTTGAACTCATTCATTCAGATTTATGTGGTCCAATGCCTATTCCTTCTGCAAATGGAAATGAATATATGGTGACATTTATTGATGACTACACCAGAATGTGTTGGGTTTATTTATTGAATAACAAATCTAATGCTTTTCAAACATTCAAGAATTTTCATAAATGGATTGAAAATGATGCACAATCTCATATTGGGTCTATGCACACTGATAATGGAAAAGAATACACATCAAATGAATTTGAAAACTATCTTCGCCAACATGGGATCAAACATCAAACAACTGTACCTTATAATCCCCAACAGAATGGTGTAGCTGAAAGAATGAATAGGACAACCTTAAATATGGTACAATCCATGCTCTTCTTAAAAAATGTAAAGATAATGTCTTGAGCTGATGTTGTTCTATGTGCTGCATATATAAAGAATACATGTCCATCTAATGCTATTAGAAACAAGACTCCATATGAAATGTGGTATGGACATGTTCCTTCGGTAAAGCATCTCAGGGTCTTTGGTTCCACCTGTTATGCCTTGATACCAAAGGTACATAGAAACAAACTTGGTGCTAGAAGTCGTAAGTGTATCTTTCTGGGGTATTCAAACACCTCCAAAGCATACTGTCTCTATGATGAAGTAAATAAAAAGTTTGTTGTATCTAGAGATGTAATTTTTCTTGAATCATCCAAAACTGACAATGTTGTTGAGCGGCAACTTGATCGCTTGGATAGATTCGCAAAAGCAAAATCATTTCAAGAATTTGATAATCAGATTCCACATCTTGAAGGGGGGATTCCTATACTAGATCAACATGTGGAATCTTTTTCTGAAGAACACTCTCCCCCGCATGAAACTCCAACAACGGATGATGCTTTAAGTGATGTAATTGATAGAATTTGGAGACTCAATATTGATTCATTCCCAACTCAATCAACGGAGCAGCCTGGACCATCTGAGAAAGGTCCCACAAAGTGGCTGACAAAGACACTTGAAAGTGTTCATCCTGATGAGGTTGGAAAGACAGGAACTAGAAATTCAAACCGGCAAAATGGAGGTGATGTGGATGACTCTAATTCACCTGTTGATATGGATGTTTCTTATGATTGTGAATTGAACTTGTCTATAGATTTTGAACCAAATTCCTTAAAAGAAGTTGCTTCTCATGATGAATGGAAAGAATCAATACAAAAGGAGTATGAGGCCCTCATAAAGAATGACACTTAGAAGCTGGTTGATCCTCCATTAGGAACCAAACCAATTGACTGCAAGTGGGTCTACAAGAACAAGTATAATGTTGATGGCTCACTTGATAAGCACAAATCTAGGCTTGTGGAAAAAGGTTTTGCACAGAAGGAAGGGGTCGATTATGAGGAGAATTTTGCCCCCACAGCAAAATGGGCTACCATCTGGACACTTTTTGCACTAGCAGCTCAGAACGGTTGGAAAGTCCATCAAATGGATGTAAAAACTACTTTCTTAAATGGAGATCTAAAAGAGAATGTTTTTATGTCTCAGCCTGAAGGATTTGTTGTGAAGGACATGAACATAAAGTATGCAAACTTGTGAATTCCTTGTATGGCCTCAAACAAGCACCGCGAGTCTGGCATGAAAAACTAACTGAGCATCTTTTGAAACTCAATTTCAAACATTATGATCTTGATGATGCAACTTTATTTGTCAAGAAAGTTGGAAAAACAGTTGTATATCTTGTGGTATATGTAGATGATCTTTTGATGACAGAGAACAATGAAAGCTACATTGCACCCATAAAGAAGGAATTGGGGAAAAGTTTTGAAATGACTGATTTGGGCTATGTTCATTACTATCTTGGCATTGAAGTAACCCAACATCCGAAGTCCATATTTCTTTCTCAAAAGAAATACATTGGAGATCTATTGAACAGGTTTGGCATGAAAGAATGCAATCCTCTTACTACTCCAATGGAACAAAACTTAAAGCTCACATCTATTGAAGGAAAAGAATTTGAGGATGCAACAAAGTATAGACAGCTTGTAGGAAGTCTCAACTACCTAACTACTACCAAACTAGACATTTCATTCGTTGTTGGAATCCTATCCAGGTTTATGCAAAAGCCTTGTGAGGGACATTGGTTTCCTGCAAAAAGAGTTCTAAGGTACTAGAAAGGAACTCAAGACTTTGGAATCAAGTATACACAGGTGGACGACTTCAGCTTGATTGGATACTCTGATTCAGACTTCGTGGAGTCAAAGAAACTGGGGTATCTACTTCAGGATATGCTATGAGTCTTGGATCAGGAGCTATCTCCTGGAGATCATGCAAACAATCAGTTCCAACAGATTCCACGACAGAAGCAGAATACATGGCAGCTGCTGAAGCAACAAAAGAAATTGTGTGGCTCAGGAAAATTCTTGAAGATTTGCAGGTAAAACAAGTACAATCAACTCCACTCATGATTGACAATACCTCTGCAATAAAGTTGGCCAAGAACCCAAAGTTCCATGATCGAACAAAGCACATCAATACTAAATATCATCTGATTCGACATCATGTTGAGGCCAAAACAATCCATCTCCGTCATTGTTCCACAAATGAGCAAATTGCAGACATCTTCACCAAAGCGCTTGGAAGAGAAAAGCTTGAGCGATTTAGAACTATGCTTGGACTCACGAACATCCCTTCAGATTAAGGGGGGGAATGTTGACACCTAATCCTCATGATTGGGTGAATAGTAAATAGATAAATAAGTAATATGAACAGTCATCAGGAGATGAACTGAATAGTCTCCCTCATGTATATAATGAAGACCTACATCATGGAATAATACAGACGAATCATTTTTGCCTTGAGGAGTTACTGTCTGGCCTGACAAATGATTGTAAAAGCAAAGGATCTTGATAAATCTGATGCATTCCAAGGCTATAATCCTAAATAGAAAGAATATTTAGTTAAAGTTGTTTCTGATTATGATATTCTATTTAAAGAGCCTAAGGGACTTCCACCCATGTGGGAGATAGCACATGATATTTATTTGTAGCAAGATGCTCCACTACCTAACATTGGAATGTACAAGTTATCGACTCTAGAGAATGCAGAGATAAAGAAGAAAGTACATGAGTTGCTTGATAAAGGGTTTATAAGACCAAGCACATCATCGTGCAAATCACCAATTGTGTTGGTGCAAAAGAAAGATGGTTCGTGGAGAATGTGAATTGATTTTAGAGCACTAAATAAAATCACAATCAAGAATCGTTATCCTCTTCCTCATATTGATGATTTATTAGATCAATTAAAAGATGTAGTTTACTTTTCTAAATTAGACTTGCAAAGTGGCTACCATCAGATCAGAGTTGCAGAACAGGATGTATGGAAAACTACTTTCAAGACAAAGCAAGGACTTTATGAGTGGTTGGTTATGCCTTTTGGCTTAACTAATGCTCCTGCTACGTTTATATGAGTCATGAATGATGTATTTAGAACATTTCTTGGTGATTTTGTAATAGTCTATTTAGATGATATTGTTGTTTTTAGTAAGACATGGGATGAACATGTAAAGCATGTAAAGAAGGTTTTAGATGTTTTAAAAAGATAAAATATCTATGTGAAGCTGTCAAATGTGAATTTGGCAGGACATCTTTGAATTATTTGGGTTATATTGTAGGGGGTGGTGAATTGAAGATAGATCCCTCTAAGGTTGAAGTCATTGTGAACTGACCTAAACCCAAATCTGCTACAGAAGTTAGAAGTTTCTTAGGGGCAACGCAATATTGGAGAAATTTTATTTCTAACTTTTCGTTGATTGCAGCTCCTTTACATGCTTTGACAAGTGTGAAACAAGTGTTTCAGTGGGGAGGAAAATAACAAAAAGCCTTCGACACCTTGAAAGAAAGGATCAGTACAGCGCCAGTACTAGCACTGCCAGATCTTCAGCATCCATTTGAGATCGAGACAGATGCAAGTGACTATGCCATGGGGGTAGTGTTGATGTAGCACAGGAAGCCTATATGCTTTCATTCTGAGACATTTACATCTGTAGTAGTTAACTATCCTACATATGATAAAGAATTGTATGCATTAGTTCAGAGTGTTAAAAAGTGGAAACATTACATAATGGGTAAAGAAACAATCATACACATAGATCATCAACCACTTCAATATTTACACTCACAAACTAAATTGCAACAATCAAGACATTATAGGTGGATGGGTTTCCTACAACAATTTCATCTTGTTATCAGATATAAGAAGGGCATACATAATAAGGTTGCAAACATGTTATCAAGACCAATCATAAATGCATCCACTATACTTAAGCATAATTCAGTAATTCATGAAAGTTACATTGAACAATATGCTCAAGATACAGATTTTAAGGATGTATATGAAACTTTAAGTCATGGAAAGCAGGTAGAAGAATTGGATTACTATATAAAGGACAAACTATTATATCATTTGGTAAAGTTATGCATTCCACAAACCGAAAGAGTTAACATAATTTGAGAATCACATACTTCTCTCATATCAGGTCATTTTGGTGTAAGTAAGACAGTTGCACAATTGCAAAGGTTCTATTATTGGCCATGAATGCATGAGACAGTTTCCAGATATATCAAAGGATGTACTATGTGTGCTACAAGTAAGCCAATTAATAGAAAATTAGGCTTGCATACTCCACCCAATTCCTTCTTGTCCTTGGGAAAGTGTTTCCATGGATTTTGTTGGGGGATTACCAAAGTCTAGAAAGGGTCATGATTATTTGTATGTGTTGGCATTATGATGCATGTGTTGTACTTGATGGCAACCCACTTGTAGCAGAACAACTCACTTGTATATGGTAACTAGATAAATCTACAGAAGAGATATCAGATGTGAAAGAATGCATGACAACAGTGTTTACAGATGTGATGAAATGCAGGGCAACTTCAAGGAATCAGTTCAGAAAGTATAGCAGGTAAACAACAAAGAATTGCAGATCAGTCTTCACAGAATGAAGAAAAGAGAGGTATACACAGGTTCACCATTGACCAAGCTATGTATACACTTAGGTTCACTATATACAAGTGACGCATATGTACACATGCACTTTCACGAAAAGAAAAGTGCGTATACCTTGGAAAACTAAATTTTTGGTCCAAAGTATTTGGTCCATGGTATTGGTCCAAGGGATCTGGTCCGAGGTATTGACCCCAAGTATTGGGTCCAAGGTATTGGTCCTAATTTTTTTTGGTCCATGGTATTGAGAAAAGCCTAAAACTATAAAAATAGGAGAAGATCATTAGGCCAATGTGTGCAAGTATCGAATATCTGATGAAGTGTGAGATCTAATATGCAGGTTATTGGCTTATGGTGTTGTGCTTGATTTGAACCAAGGATGAACCTTAGCGTTTGAGGAAAGATAAGACCTAATGATGTATCAGGATCTTAAGGCTTGAAGTGAATTATCTTTATGTGGTTTGATCATATATCTAAATAACTGGTGCATGTTGTAGTCTGTAAATATGATGATCTGGGTATGATTAAAGTCTGGAATAGGTTTAAATCATCATTTATAGATCTGTACGCAGGTTCACTTTAGAAAAGGAGCGTATACACGCGGTTATGCATATCAAAGCAGCGTATACATCATAAATTTGATTTTCATATCTGTACGATGGTTCGCTTTGAGGAAAGTGCGTATGCACGCAGGTTTGACACATGGAAGTAGCATATAGCCTTTAAAATATGTTTTAGTTACTTCTGTTTGCTGTCGCAGTGTTCTGGGTTCTGGTTACTGTATTTTGGTGACAACATTCTGAATGATCAGATTAATGGGTTGTCAAAGTGATTAATCGATTCGGTTGTGGTTGGTTCAAAAGGAGATTGGTTGTTGCAGATATATTTGATGATTGAATAAAGTTGTTGATGGATCCAGTCTGAAAATTCATGAAACGTGGTCCCTGGAAGAAAAGAGAAGGTTGTAGCCTTTTGTAGGTCGGCACCTATGTACTAGTAAACATATCAGCTAGTACAAGAGCTAGGGGGTTGTAGCTCCCTTCCAATAGAAGTTGGAGAACGAGAGAAGGTTGTAGCCTTTTGCAGGTAGAAGCCTGCGTACTGGTATAAGACTGCACTAGTACAAAAATTGTAAACATAATTTTCTTATTATTAAAAGAAGACAGAGACGACAGCAATAGGTGGTTTTCACCCACATTGGGTTTCCACCTTATATCTTGGTGTTCATGTGTGTTGCTTATGTGTGATGCTTTATTCCTCTTTTACTACACTATCTAATGAATTCACTGATTAAAGTTCAATACATGATAATTTTGGTAAATCAAAAGATCTCTGCATATACGCTGGTTTCATTAAGTATAGTTGCATATACACGCTAGTTCACTAAGCTGAAGTAGCGTATATAAATCAATTTTGAAAATTAAATTATTGATCTGATAATACTGATTCACCCACCCCCCCAGTATTATTTCCAACAATTGGAATTAGAGCAGGTCCTTCAGAAGAAGCTTGATCGCTTGAAGGAAGATCCATCATCATGAGTAATCAAGAAAGTGGGGGATCCATTAGACTGCCAATATTTGATGGAAGCAACTTTGTTTATTGGAAGGTAATAACCACAACCTATCTTCAATCTCTTGTAACAAATGTCTGGGAAACCGTGGAAGGAGGATATACATTTCCATCAACAATTCCTACAAATACGACAGGTAAAAAGCAATATGAAACCAATGCCAAGGCTGTCAATACATTATTGGGAAGTCTATCACAATCAGAGTTTTTCAAAGTTATGCAGCTCAAATCAGCCAAAGAAATATGGGACAAAATCGTTCTAAGCTACGAAGGAGACTCTCAGGTTAAACGTGCTAAACTACAAGCTCTCAGAATTCAATATGAAACTCTCAAGATGCACAATGTTGAAAGTATAGCTAGTTACTTCTTACGTATAGATGAGGTTGTTAATTTAATGAAGAATCTGGGTGAAGAGATAAAGGAAGTTACCTTAGTTGAAAAAGTTTTAAGATCCTTATCTGCTAAATTTGAATCAAAAGTATATGCCATAGAAGAAAAGCAAGATCTACAGACTATTACTATGACACAACTTCACAGAATCTTAACTGCCTTTGAGATGAGAAAAGGAGGTCCATCAAATATGAGAGAAGCCGCATTTAAAGTTTCAGCAAAAGGAAGAGAAGAACTCAATGAATCAGGACATATTTCAGAATAAGAAGAGGAAGTAAATTTTGTCAAGAAGCTTCAACAGGGTTCCGCAAGATTCAGAGGTAAACTACCTTTCAAATGTTTTTCCTGTGGTAGAGTCAGTCATTATGCTGCCAAATGTCCTCATAAATATAAATATGATAAAGGGAAGGAATCGGCAAAATGGAATAGAAAACAAAGTGTAAGTAAAAAGAGCTACTATACTGATGAGGATAGCGATGGTTTATCAAATAGTGATGAAGATGAAAATAGTAATGACTATAGACTTCTGATGGCTTTTGAAGATGATGACTTTTTGGATGCTTTAGATCAAGATGACCTTTATGAAGAAATATCTAAACTCAAAATCTGCTTAGAAGAAAAGAATATGATTATAGATACCTTGACATACTAACTTGCTGAAAGAAAAACACAATGAAAAACTAGAATGTGAAATTGTGGGTCTAAGAAAGGATCTTGAAAAAATAAAAGCTCTCAATCTTAGATTTGCTAAAGGATAAGAAACCTTAAATGAAATTATCAAAGTGCAGCGTTCTCCTCTGATAAAGACAGGTCTTGTATATACTAAAGAAGCATCTCAATCACAAAAGCCGTCAACCTCCACTAAAAGTTATCTTGATGCAGCAAAGAGTAGTGAACAATTTGACAATCATCAGCAAAGGCATAAAATAGATCACCAGGTAAATCAGGATCAATTTACTTCAAGGATGAATAGAAGCCACAATCAACCTCAGTTAAATCATACTCAATTTGCTTCAAAGACAAATATTAGTAGAAACTACAATCACCAAGTTAGTAGATTCGATAATTGCAGGAACTTCTTTAATGGTCAATGTTTATCATGTCATAATTTTGGACACAAAGTTGCTCAATGTGTTGCTTACAAAACCATCATGACTAGAGAAGTACAAAATCAAAGGAATGTGACAGGGATCAAGAAAAGTTCCTATAATAAATTTTCTCTTCTTGAAAATGAAATAGAATGATCAATCTGCAACAACTTTGGCTATGAAGAATCTAAATGCAGGAGTAAACTTCGGCAAATATCTCAAAAGGATCAAACTCCATTAAATCCAAAAATATGGAGAAAGAAAGAAGCGGGATCAGAAAGATGTGGTGTAGCCTTGTATGCAGAAGAACAAGAAAACCAATGGTACATCGATAGTGGATGCTCAAAACACATGACAGGTGACAAAGAAAAAACTACACTCATATAATGCCTTAGAAAAGGAAAAGAGTGTCTCATTTGGAAATGACACTCCTGCTGTCATAAAAGGTAAAGGCTTTGCTTTCTTGAAAGAAAAGGTTAAAGCTGGGAATGTTATGTATGTTGATGGCCTAAAGCATAACCTGTTGAGTGTGAGTCAAATGTGTGGTCAAGGAAATGAAGTAGTGTTTCGATCAAATGGATGTGTTGTTCATGAGCTTGATAGAGGAGAAACAGTGATCAAAGGTACAAGAACTCCAAACAACCTATACATACTCAAGGGAGGACAACAATAGTGCTATCAAAGCCAAAATGATGAAAATTGTCTATGGAATAGAAGATTGGGACATCTAAGCTTTTCTCAAATAAGAAAAGCATGCAGATTCTAGGTTGTTTGTGATCTTCTAGATATCAACATTCTTGAAAATACTATATGCAAATCATGTCAATTTGGTAAGCAAACCAGATCTCACTTCATCGAAAAGGAAAGGTCGGCTAGTAAGCCTCTTGAACTTGTTCATACTGATTTATGTGGACCATCAAGGAAAAAGTCACCTTGTGGAGAAGAATACTTTATATTATTCATTGATGATTTTTCCATAATTTGTTGGATAGGTCTTCTAAAGCATAAATATGAAGCATTTGAAAAGTTCAAAACCTTCAAAGCTTTGGTTGAAAATGAATTAGATCGCAAAATCAAATGCCTTAAATCTGATCGTGGAGGGGAATTTACCTCGGATGAATTCTTTGACTTTTGTGAACAACATGGAATAAAAAGGTAGTTCTCCACCGCAAGGACTCCTCAGCAAAATGAAGTGGTAGAAAGGATGAATAGAACTGTTCAACAAATGGCTCGTGCTATGCTAGATGAATCTGGAACTCCTGCAACCTTCTGGGGTGAAGTTGCATTTTCCGCCATCACTATTCTCAACCAAGCAAATGTTTGGGTAAATAGCACTCAAACTCCACATGAACTTTGGTATGGTAAGACTCCTACTGTAAAATACTTCAAAGGTTTTGGAAGAAAATGTTACATCAAAAGGACTGATGAAAAACTTGGTAAGTTTGAACTCAGAGCAGATGAAGGTATTCTTCTTGGCTACTCTTCCCGAAGTAAAGGATATAAATGTTATAATAAAAGACTTGGGAAAATTATTGAAAGTATTGATGTTGTTGTTGATGAAGCATGAAAAAATCTAAAATAGATAAAAACCGAAGGTTATGACAATGAAGAAGATGAGGATCATTTTCCCACATCAAATTTCACTGATTTTGAAGAAGAAACCAATGAAGCACCAAAAGAAGAGACAACGATAGAAGAAAAGACTTCGTCCAGGTATGTTCAGAAAAGTCATCCAGAAACTCAAATTTTAGGGGAAAAAGGGGCAGGTGTGTAGACAAGAAGAACCATTGCCGAAGCCTCAAGCTATCTAGCATTACTATCTTCCACCAAACCTCAAAATTTAAATGAAGCATGCAAAGATGAATGTTGGGTCAAGGCCATGAATGAAGAACTTGAGCAAATTGAAAAGAATAATACTTGGGAATTAGTTCCTAGATCTCATGATAAGAATATCATAGGAACTAAGTGGATATTCAAAAACAAGCTGAACGAAAATGGAGAAGTTATTATAAACAAGGCCAGACTTGTTTGTAAAGGATATGCTCAACAAAAAGGTATAGGTTTTGAAGAAACTTTTGCACCTGTTGCTAGACTTGAAGCCATAAGAATGTTTCTTGCCCTTTCTAGTTTCCAGAAATTCAAAGTATACCAAATGGATGTGAAATCTGCCTTTCTTAATGGAGACTTAGAAGAAGAAGTCTATATTGAACAACGAGAAGGATTCATACTTGGAAATGATGCAAAACTTGTATGCAAATTTAGAAAAGCTCTCTATGGTCTAAAACAGGCTCCAAGGGCATGGTATTACCGTCTTAACAAATATCTCCACCAACAGGGTTTTTCAAAGGCGTTAGCAGATAACAATCTATATACAAAGATGGACATTGATAAATTACTAATAATTGTTGTGTATGTTGATGATATCATTTTTGGTAGCAATGAAGAATCCATGAGTCAGAATTTTGCCTCAGTAATGCAGCAAGAATTTGAAATGTCCTTTCTTGGTCAGCTTACCTACTTTCTTGGTCTACAAGTTCAACAAAATAAAGATGGTATTTTTCTCTCACAACCCAAATATCTCAAACAGATCCTAAAAAAGTACGGCATGGAAGATTCTAAACCAGTATGTACCCCAATGGTAATAGGATGTAGTCTTAGCTCAAATGATGAATCAGCACCAGTACATCAACCAACTTACAGATCCATGATTGGCAATCTACTTTATCTAAAAGGTACCCGACCGGACATCATGCATGCAATGGGAATAGTTGGAAGATTCCAAGAAAATCCTAAGGAAACACACCTTTAGGAAGTTAAAAGGATTTTCAAATATCTTCAAGGAACACTGAACTTTGGTTTATGGTATCCTAGAGATATATATCTTACACTTCATGCATATACAGATGCAGATTGGGTAGGAAGTGTTGATGACATAAAAAGCACTAGTGGTGGTGCATTCTATATGGGTTCCAGGTTAGTGTCTTGGTTCAGCAAGGAACAAAGTTCAATTGCATTATCTACAGCTGAAGCAGAATACGTGGCTGCTGCATCTTGCTGCACACAACTACTTTGGATGATGCAAACCTTGCAAGACAATCAGATCACATGTACTCCACCCATCTCCATTCTATGTGATAACACAAGTGCCATATGTATTTCAAAGAATCTAGTCATGCACTCCAAGACCAAGCACATACCCATCAAATATCATTTTCTACGTGAACAAGTGCTTGAACAAAAGCTAGAGTATGTTCCCTCCAAAGAATAGGTTGTTGATATATTCACTAAACCACTACCCAGAGAGACATTTGAATATCACATACAAAAGCTGGGAGTAGTTGCTGCATCATCCTGATGTTAAATCCTATTTTCTTCAAAGAAAGGTGGTTATATGTGAGTTTCATAAAGCGTAGTTGCGTACATACGCAAGTTTTTGTGGGCACATTTGCAAATATGTTGGTTTGAAGGAAAGAAGTGGGCTAGACTCAGAAAAAAGGGGCCTGCTATGGTTCTGTCAATTATCTGCTCTGTTTGATGATGGTTTCACTCTGCTGATAACATATGGAAATATATTGGTCCTCATAAAGTTGTTGATAACTTGATATATATCTGATTGATGATGATGCTTTGATATCTCTTATTGACATATGTAATGATCAGATCTGACAGTGAACAAGTGGAACAGGTTCAAGGGGAGAACATGGTTGATGATAGTTTGGGAACTAATGATGGACATATACAGGTTACTGGTCTGGATGTTGATTGACAAATGTTGCTGATGGTGCAGATCATATGATAGTTGCTGATGACTATCATGGTCTTATTTAAGATATTTGGTCCCTGTTATATATGTCATGTCTATATTTTAATGTAAAGGTCATGAAAAGACCTAATTTGTAACCCAACTATACATGGGATGGATGATGTGATGTTTCTTGTTTTGACATATATAAACAATTGGTATATCCCCACTTGGTTGGGTGGATGATTCAAACTTGGTATATCCCCACTTGGTTGGGAGATGGATGTATGTATGAGTCATTGGTGATAGGAAGGTCATTTATGATGTATGTATAGAGTCATGTTCTTCTTTTAGAACATCTTTTTGCAAACCTTGCTTATGCTCAGGGGGAGCATGGACTCGATCATGGGAGCTCAATCAGCACACTTCAGCATATCAGAGAATTCAGCATGCACTTAGGGGGAGCATGACCCTTTGCCCTTGATGTCAAAGGGGGAGAATGACTTGGTGTGGTTGTTGCCATCAAGTCCAAAGGGGGAGATTGTTGGAATTATGATGTATGTGTTGTACTTGATGGCAACCCACTTGTACCAGAACAACTCACTTGTATATGGTAACTAGATAAATCTACAGAAGAGATATTAGATGTGAAAGAATGCATGACAGCAGTGTTTACAGATGTGATGAAATGCAGGGTAGCTTCAAGGAATCGGTTCAGAAAGTATAACAGGTAAACAACAAAGAATTGCATATCAGTGTTCATGGAATGAAGAAAATAAAGGTATACGCAGGTTCACCATTGACCAAGCTGCGTATACATGCAGGTTCAATGTATACAAGTCATGTATATGTACACACACACTTTCACGCAAATAAAAGCGCATATACCTTGGAAAACTAAATTTTTGGTCTGAAGTATTTGGTCCATGGTATTTTGATCCATGGTATTCGTCCAAGGTATTTGGTCCGAGGTATTGACCCCAGGTATTGGGTCCAAGGTATTGGTCCTAAATGTTTTTGTTCCATGGTATTGAGAAAGGCCTAAAACTATTAAAGGAGGAGAAGATCAGTAGGCCAATGTGTGCAAGTATCGAATATCTGATGAAGTGTGAGATCTAATATGCAAGTTATTGGCTTATGGTGTTGTGCTTGATCTGAACCAAGGATGAACCTTAGCGTTTGATGAAAGATAAGAACTAATGATGTATCAGGATCTTAAGGCTTGAAGTGAATTATCTTTATGTGGTTTGATCATATATCTGAATAACTGGCGCATGTTGTAGTCTGTAAATATGATGATCTGGGTATGACTGAAGTCTAGAATAGTTGTAATGTTTAAATCATCATTTACAGATTTGTACGCAGGTTCACTTTAGAAAAGGAGCGTATACATGCTGGTTCTGCATATCAAAGCAGTGTATACATCATAAATTTGATTTGTAGATCTGTACGTTGGTTCGCTTTGAGGAAAGTGTGTATGCACATAGGTTTGACACATGGAAGTAGTGTATACCCTTTAAAATATGTTTTAGTTGCTTCTATTTGCTATTTCAGTGTTCTGGGTTCTGGCTTGGGTTTTGGTTACTGTATTCTGGTGACAGCATTCCGAATGATCAAATTGATGTTGTCAAAGTGATTAATCGATTCAGTTGTGGTTGGTTCAAAAGGAGATTGGTTGATGCAGATATATTTGATGATTGAATGAAGTTGTTGATGGACCCAGTCTGAAAATTCATGAAACGTGGTCCTTGGAAGAAAAGAGAAGGTTGTAGCATTTTGTAGGTTGGCACCTACATATTAGTAAACATATCAGCTAGTACAAGAGCTAGGGGGTTGTAGCTCCCTTCCAGTAGAAGCTAGAGAATGAGAGAAGGTTGTAGCCTTCTGTAGGTAGAAGCCTGTGTACTGGTATAAGACTGCACCAGTACAAAAATTGTAAACATAATTTTCTTATTATTAAAAGAAGACAGAGACGACAGCAGCAGGTGGTTTTCACCCACATTGGGTTTCCACCTTATATCTTGGTGTTCATGTGTGTTGCTTATGTGTAATACTTTATTCTTCTTTTACTGCATTATCTAATGAATTCCTGATATACTGATTAAAGTTCAATACATGATAATTTGGGTAAATCAAAAGATCTCTGCATATACGCTGGTTTCATTAAGTATAGTTGCGTATACACGCTAGTTCACTGAGCTGAAGTAGCGTATACAAATCAATTTTGAAAATTAAATTATTGATATGATAATACTGATTCACCCCCCCCCCCCCCTCTCAGTATTATTTCCAATAGTATGTAGTTGTGGATAGGTTCAGTAAGATGTGCATTTTGATACCATGTAATAAACAGGTCACAGCTGAACAAACTGCAAATTTGTTCTTTCAAAATGTATGGGTTCATGTTGGGTTACCCACTTCTATAGTATCTGATCGAGATTCTCGATTTGTTGGAAATTTTGATAAACTCTATGGGAGTTAATGGACACAAGGTTAAACAAGAGCACATCATTTCATCCACAAATAGATGGTTAAATAGAAGTGGTCAATAGGATAGTGATACAGTTGCTTCGAGGATATTGCAACAAGCATCCCAAACTTTGGGATGAGCATTTGTGTTATGTGCAGCATGATTACAATCGTGCAAAACATGATTCTACTTAGAGATCTCCTTTTGAGACTTGTTTTGGTTTTATACAAAAGTCTCCCTTGTGATGTGGACAAAGCAACCAAGTTCATTAAACAAATCCAGGAAATTCATCAGGAAGTACAAAAACAACGGGAAATAAGTCAAGCATCGAGTTGAGCATAGTTTTCAAGTTGGTGATCAAGTCTGGTTGTACATCAGCAAAGAAAGACTACAATGGGAAGGTAAAAAGTTGAAACCAATTAGATATCGTCCTTTCAAAATACTTGATAAAATTGGTGAAAATGATTTCCGCCTAGATCTACCAGCTTATATGAAAATCTATTGAGTTGTTAATGTTGAAAACTTGAGGTTATATGAACCTTCATTGATTGAAGATCCCAAAGAGCAAGGTCAGCTACCTTCCATTGAGGATCTGTTGCCTGAGTATCTCAATGAGTTATAGGAGGACATAGTTCTTGACAGGAGGATAAGAACTTCGTGATGAGGGGATGTTGAGTACCTGGGAGTTGGACTCAAAGGTACAAATCCAAGTAAAGAACGATGGATAGAGATTGGAAAAGTGAAGGAAATTTATCCTCACTTACTCGATAGCTAAAACCAACTTTTGGTGGACCAAAAGCTTCCAATGGGGAGGAGTGATCCAAAATGGATTCAGCATAGCCTCCAAATCAAAAGTCTTCAAATACTGGTAAAAGTGGAATAAGGTTGAAGAGCTCGTTAAATGAGCCAATGGTGCAAACTGCATGCAAATCCGAGTTCAGATAAGGAAATTAGAGCTAATCAAAGATTCAGGTTAAAAGTCAATGCCTATGTCAGCAGGAAAAGTGGCAACCTGGGAAAGAGTCACAGGTTCTTGATGATGTAAGCACAAAAGATGATGTGGCAGTCGGTGATTGGTTCAGACCACAAGCAATGGGCATCAGCGAACAAGTGCAGAGATCATCCGATCAAAGGAGATCAACGCATATTGTGTCGAAACATGAAAGCATGTTATCTTGGAAAATGAACATGATAAAATTATAAAAAAGGAGCTAAAATCTTTGAGTTCTGACAAAAGGGCAGTAAATATTTTATCGCATATCCTCAAGGCAGGAAGCGGTTTTAGACCGGGAGCACGCGATTCCACTCAGCGCTTGACACATCGCCTCCTGAAAACCACTTTTTTATGTGCCTTTGGAGAATTAACAAACGTGTTAGTTGGAGCACGAAACTGTGTGACAACCGTCAGATCCCACAGGACAGATCAATGATGCAGGTTGTCCAGATCAGTTGATGAGCGGAACGCGACAACCGTCAGATGGTTTGTTCTCAAAATCAGCATCAGGGAAAGGCCGGATGGTTGGGGTCCTCCCTGTGCCCGCTGGTCCTTTGGTTAATACATTATTTTTAATGTAACGTATTATTCCTTAATTAGCATAATTTGTAACTGTACGTGTTATATAAACACCATAACATAGAAAAGTTGACAGAGGAGTGTATTGTGAACCATTCCAGGGGGTCTGGAGGTCAGAGTGACTAGTATGGTCGAGTGTATGCTCATTTCGACTCGAAGATTCGAGTGGAACATAGTGGTGAGATCCATTTTTGTGTTTGAGACTCTGTTTTTGAGCTCACACCTATAACAATCATTTGAAGACATAATAAAGAGGTCAGCACTAGAAGCTAGGACCAGGAGACGTAGCCAGGAAGTCTGGTGAACTCCTTTATCAATTTTGGTTTTGTTGATGTGTTTTTATTGTGTTTTATAATTGTTTAAGTGTTTGTGTTATTCACAATCTTTTCGATCCATTTCACTAAGTAACATAGGCAACTTCACACATAGTTTGTAATACCTTTTTCAATTTCAGATCAGTCACGTAGGAACACAAGCATCATTAAACTGCTAACAAGCCTGGTCAGTACCTCAGCGGAGTTACTTGCATCACCTCTCTGTACATGAAGCCTTTCTCTTCTTTCGCCTTATTCATTTTTCATTTTTTCGAAATTTTTCACTTTTCATTTCGTCACTGTGCATAGCACTTATTCATTTCAGAGGCAAAAGAGGGATCCCAACTTATTGAGAGTAGAAGAGGTTGTTCCTTCACAGAAGTAGTTTATGTATACCTCTGACGTGCTTGTTAATTTTCCCCCCTTTACCTTAGTCTAATTGACTAAGCTGACAAGGATTAACCCAAAAACAATCAACTAGAGTAGGTGACACTAGTTAGCTCGCAAGTGTTGTGTTTTCACCAAGGTTCACTTCGAACAATACGTGTTTTCCATTGATGTATCATGTACTAAAAAAACAAGTTCTTACATAAGAGAACGGACAACAGATACACAAATGTTGATAGTTGTACAAGTCCTCTTGTACTTTACCTAGCTTGTTTCAAGAGTCGCACACGGTCCATGTGAAACTAACCTACAGACAATAACAAGAAAACAAACCAAAAAGAAAAGTAGGAAGCAGAAGAAACTGTGGAAGCAGAGCGAGTAAGCAAAAAAACACACAAAGAAAGAAGAAAACACACATGCAAGCAAACAACTCAAAAGAAAGCACTACTCCTATTCCTAAGCTAACAATGCATGGGCCTGATCACGTGAAGTGATATTTCCAATGCAGCCGCCGGTGCATTGGTCGACCCATGTTGGTGAAGACATGGTTCACGAACCTTGTAGTTGCGTAAAACAACAAGCATGAAATATGTAACAGTGAAGAAGAACACACTCTAAGCTTAATTTCATCCACATAAAAGAAGTGAAAGTGCATGGCATGCACTCTGTGGACTTTCCATGGTGCTATGCTACATTGCGTGCAGATGTTGAGTGTATGTATTCTCTTGACTGTGACATGCAAGAAAACGTGAGAAAGGAAAACCACTTACGTTGTGAAAGTGTGCTTGTTGTGTAAGATTCCTCCAGTGCATGAGCAATGGGATTGTGTAGTTCGAGTGGAGGAAGCAAAATCTGGGTGTTTTGTTGATATTCAATGCAAGGAAAAGAGTGATGAGGAGCCTTACATGTTTCAACAGTTTCCTGATCGAAAGTGAAACCAATCTCAAGACAGCGAGGGCCTAACATAACCATCAACTCGGGCTGAAGTGCCTCGACAGTCTGGGGGGTTTCAACTTCATCGACAGATAGATCATCATATACCAGTGTCTTAGACAGATTAACAATGATTGAATCAACATTGTGATCAGATGAAGAATTGGAGACAACCAAGATAAGAGAATTCAGGATGTTTGTTGGCATCCTCATGATTTTATGAATCGAGCAAAGGGGTAGATGAGGAGAAAGGATGTTCACCCTTTGTGTTTTCAGAAATGACAAATGATAGATTGGACAAATTTTCGAAGGAAGATGTGTCCTCTTCATAATGTAATGACAGAATAACATCTGACGTGTCCTATGAATGATCGGAAGTAGAAACATTTGGAAATGAGTTTTCACAGGGGAAATCAACAGTGGCAGAATCACAAGGGATGTCAAGATAGAGCGAGTGAGGCGCGGATGGGAGGGAGTCATCCTTCATCGCAGGTTCTTCTCTAGATTTCCACACACACCCGTCATGAATGATGGCATAGGTTGGTTGCACAACACCAACTCCGTCAAAAACTTTATCCTCGTTCACAGTAGGTGAGGAGTCCAGAATGGAAGAACACGAGATAATACAATCTGGAGGATCAACAGAACACACGAACGTAGGTTGAGGGAACGAATCCACGTGACAACCAATAGGCTTGCAAGCCAAATCTGCGCAGATATCAAGAGCAGGTGGGGCGGGAGGATGTGACAATTCAACAGATGTGTGTGCATGATCTCCCACATCACTTTGCAGTGGTGGAGCTGTTTGATGAGGTGAAGGTGGAAAATCACGTGACGACAACTGTGCATGCCTGTGATTGTGTAGCTCCATCACCAAAGTGTGTTGAGAAAGGTTTGGATATGTGAAGAAGATACTCAAATCTTCCACCAATAAATTCCCATTCAATATCATCTTCGGGGAATTGGTATGCAAGATTACAAAAGCGTGTGTGAAACTGTTCAACAGATTCATCGGGTGCTTTTCATAATTCCAGAATTTCTTTGTTGAGTATTTTACGGTCGAAGTGATTGAAAGCACGATCTATCTCTGTGACCAGATGAGAAATAGAATGAATAGATTTTTTGGCAGCATGGCACACCAGTGCATTGGGTGCCCTCGAAGCGTATAGATGAACAACGCACAAATCATGTATTCTTCAAAGATTCCATGTATTTTGCATGAGCCTACAACGCCGACCGCATGCCTAACCAAGGCTACGTGGCCTCCACCATCGTATGTTTTATGTGACAAGCTATCTCAGAGCTTTTTCGAGATGATGAAGTCATTTCCATAAGACATACATTCCAGAAGATAAAATTTGTAGTTAGTCATGATAGATATGTAAAGATTCAAAAAAAATGTGACTTAGCTTGTCATCTGGCCCTCCTTCTAGCACCAAAATGTTGATGGTGTTGGACCCGCCAACATGTCAGGGGATCTCCCCGGTAAGAAGTCCCAACTAGACCTCAGATCGTTTGGTGTAGGAGTCCCAGCAGTGGGTTGTGAAGTATTGCCTTGACCGCAGTTTTGCATAGAGGCAAGTAAGATGTCCATGTTGGTAGCAAGGGTGTGACAGTCGCAACAAGCCAAGGAAGGTGCATGAATGATTCTAACACACGGAGGGTGATGTGAGTGTGCCCCTTGGAAACCTATGATAGCACAGACTTAAGAAGGGAACACACGAGCAAAGATGAACCGCAACATGGAAGGCAAGTTAGCTAGCAATCCAAAGTGATGGTTAAACCAACAAGACATTTCAGTAAGATTATATCATTTAGAGTAAATAGATAGCTGAAATACAATACAAAATATGCATGAAACATATTGGATCTGTTATATTAAGAAGTGTAAGTTCCATTCATACAATACATCCATGTCCAACCACTAGTTTCGATAGCGGAACATTACAGTCACTGCCACCTGCTCCTCCAAAATTATATACTAGCTCTGTGCAGTGGAGAAGCCAAGGCTCATTACAATACTATCCAAGCTCTCTCTAAGATAGTCCTGTTGAAAGCTTGGCTGACCGAAAGCCTTTATAATGAGTTATGAGGTTCTATTTATATCAAAGGGTGGGGTGAACCTTGACATTCACCTTTGTGATCGTTCATCTATCCTCTTGACTCTTCAACTACTCTATGACTGTTACATTCAACTATCGACACTTGAACTTCCACTTGACAAGACATTACATTACAATTCACATGTGCCCATGTGAGACAAAATGGCTTGAGCAAGCCATGCAAGACATCACTGACACTCAGACCATTGTGGTGAGACCACTCTTTGACATCCTTGTGATAGTGAAGGTGGTGAACTGATGCCATGCTTGGTCGTCGATGATGGTTTCCATGCGCTCAATGGTGACATCTTGCTGAAGTGAACTATTTCCTCTGTTGCCTCCGAGTACACTGATATGGCTCCTCCGTCCAACTCGTTTGATAGCGTGTGCATGGTCTTCTTGGGTGCAGCTGAAATGGCAACACACTGATGCATATTGTCTGTGTTGATCTTCAAGTGTGTGCTAGTGTTCATGTGCATCAACTGTCAAATTTCATGTTTAGCCCCAGTCGAACTTGCTTCTTGTCTTTTCCTCAGTGAGTGTACCGAATGGGTGGATCGCATGCATGTGCACAATGACATGCATGTTACTGAATTCCCTTGCATGCAATCCACTTCACTGCTCACCTTGTCTGCTCCGTGGCAGCTGCTGGGATGGATCTATAACTTTTACAGCCGTAGTTTCATCTGTTTATGCATGTTACGCCCACTGCTGTACCTTTTCCTATTGCAACTCATCCTCTCATCTGTGCATCTCTTGTTCTTCCTTTAATTGCTGCTTCAGTACATGAAACTCCTTCTCTATTCCTTTTTCTGCCTTCACACGATCTTCATGTCATGCCGTCACCTCATAGCCTCAATCTCCAAAGCTGCTTTCGTCATGAGTGGATCTGCTTTGAACTTGCAGCTTGGCTCTGCCTCTATGATGTCAACAAGCTTCCTCTTGCATTCGTCACGTGCAGGTGTGCTTCCTTCTGCTGCTGGTGATGGTGTTGCTCACTGTGATTTCGTTCACATTCATCTTGATATCACTGTCTATGAACAACTTGATGTCTTCGTGGATAGGCAAGTTCATACACACTTGATCCACTGCATCCCCAGTTGCACTCTTAACGGTGTCTTTGACTCTGCTCTACTGGAAGTCATTGTATCATGCTACTGGGAGGTGTATGAACACCTGTGATGCCTGGAGACATAACAACACTTATGGAAAGAAATCTGTCAGTCAAAAAACAAAACAAACTTGAGGACTGACTTGCAACATACCTGTGTGATTGATCATGAAAGTTGTGTAATTTCTGCCAGGAGTTCAGGAGACTGACTGCCAAAAATATGCAAGGCACAGTCCAGGCTATGGATAGGTTGACTAGCTATTGGAACTACACAATGCACAGACTAGCCTGGCCTGCTGAGGACTGAAACTACGCAATGCGCGATTTCAATCAATAGTGACATGTAACCAGCAAACTGCATTACGCAGTTTCTGGGGCCAGCAGGACACTGCCTCCAAGAATTACGCAATGCAAACTTGGAGGTTACTATTGGGCCAGACTTGTGCAATTTCTAGAGGGAAGGAAGAGCCTCCGCTTCCGGAAATGTGCAGTGCTAGCCGAGTATAGCACCGTCCGGGCCAAGCTAGCCTAAGCAGGTCGACGAGCGATTGGAAACATGAGAAGTTTGAATGCATGATTAGATGAGTGCAAACAAGAGTGAATAATCAAACATGCAAAAAATAAGTGCATGATTCAGAAAACGGGAAGGCATGCACGTGTGTGAAGTGAGTCGCCGCAACGTCAACTATTTGTGCAAAAATAGTGTCATGCATGCGACAACAGTGAGATGCGAATGAAAACTGAAACGGTGCTTCTACAAGCTAACATACATCAAAATGACAGTAAGTGCTCACTGAAATCAAGTAGACAACACTCACACAAAGAAAAATAGAAAAAGTGACAGAAACGCAACGCGAGACATGAAAAGTGGGCTTACCCAAAAGCAGTTGAGTTGAGTGTACCGAAAACTCCTAGATGCAATGGGGGATGTCAGAGCTACAATTTCATTGTGAGGAATGAGCTCTGCAGTGTCCAGTTGATGTGTTTTGATAGAATCGAGGTTGTTACACACATGCCACAAATCTAGGAAAAGCACACTTGGCAGGAGATTTCTAAAACGATCCTTGAATGTAACCTCCAGCTGCTAAAACTAGATCCCTGAATCAAGGGATGCCTTTGCATGCTGCCTTGGGAGAAACATTCCATGCATGAAAATCAGTTTTTCTCGGTCCTGGAGGGAACCGGTCAACTTGAAGGCACATGCATCGGTCTATGGGCCTGGGATGAAAATCTGTGCAGTTTCTGGGCTGAGTAGAGATGACTATCCTAGAAGGATTGCACAATTTCTGAGAGGAACATGTGACTGTCTCCCAAGATTGCATAATTTCGAGGTTGAGTAGTTGTCCTGGGTGGATTTGCGCAATTTTTGCTAGCTCTTGGGCTGGCTGTCCCAGAGGGATTGCACAATTTCTAGGCTGAGCAGTTGACTATTGCCCAAAATTGTGGAATTTCTGGGCTGAGCAGTCCTGTTGGTCTAGATTGCACGGTTTTTCCAGTGAAGGTTGACAAGAAGGATTGCGCAATTCTGGAGCCCAGCGGGCTGCCAGTCGGGATTGCACAATTTTTGGAGGGAAGGCTGGTTCCCCTCCAAAATTGCGCAATTTCTTGAGGCAGTTGCTCAGCCTGCAACTGGACCAAGTCCAGAGAAACAACCTGTGAGGGGGATGCAACAAGCCATCATGCATAGGTTGGAAATCTACTATAAAACCACTGAAGCTTGTGTACTTGATAGTGCAAGACATGCTGCTGAAGATGGTCGGCAGGGAGGCTCCAAAACAAAGCTAAGGCAAAATTTTGGAGGGTGGTTGTAGCCGCTACAACAGAGTCCCATTTTAGACCTCAAAATTTCTCTAGTAGAATGGATATCCTCCCAGTTCTCCAACTCTATATTTAATAGGGCTTGGTGATTATAACCTCATTTCATCCTTTGGAGACATGGAAGAAGCATAACAAAATGATATTCATAAATCAATCAAACTCCTTAGAAATAATTTGTTACACCATCCTCAATAATGTTCATGCATCTATCCTAATATATATATATTTTTTAATATCATTAGGAGGTATTCTCGAGTGACTAGAGGGTCTTTAAGTTGGCCTAGATGAATTATGTAAATTTTTATTTTATTAAGTTAAGTCGGCCCACGAGAAGTCAAGTCAAATAGACAGTGAAGGGGCATGTCCCTTGGGTTTTCACACAGTCCCCCTAGATGTGTATAAATAAGATGTCAATATGCCTCATTTGGGGACCAATGAAGAGAAATTCTTTCTCCCTCTTTATCATCAAGCTTGACCAACATTCTTGAGGCCACATGTGGGAGAAATCAACCAATTCTAACTGCAACAAATTGACCAAAGTTGACCAAACTTAACCACACAAATTTCACTGCAAGGCTTTAACCAAATATAACCATAGGTTGATTTTAGACCACAGTTCACTGGCCGTAATTGGTCATAGGGTCGAATTTGATCGCGGGTCAAACTTTTGACTATAGTTGACATTTGACTGGTTTTTACTAGCATCAACCAATTCTTGAATTTGAATCGCTTTGGCTGGTATTTTAACTTGGATATTGGCACATATTTATAAGAAAATTGATAATTTGTAAACCTTGCCAAATAATTATTTCTTCTAAGAAAAGTTGTTGGGTTTTCTCCCAAGGTTGGGTTTCCCCAGGTACAAATTATTGCCTCTATTATGAATGGAAATCTTTATATGATCTTTACTATATGATGCATTAATATGGATATTTTTTGTGTGTAATTGCTTAGTGATATCATTGGAATGAGAAAATTATTTAAAAATTATTAGGCAGTAATTATCATATCATAAAATGGTATTCTACTTCACTTGCCATAAAATTTCAACATGGTATCATAGTTGTTAAAAGAACATCCATTTAAGTAAGCCTAAGAGACAATAATACGTAGCTTGATTGGATTTTAAATATCTTGTCAAAATGGTGTCAACTCTTAAAGTAGAAAATAGGTTGGATGGTGCCACTAATTTCAGATCTTAGAATACGAGGATACTTCTAATCTTTGAAGAAAATGACTTTCAGGATCATATGAAGGAATTCATTCTAGAGCTAGAGGGAGGTAAGGAGAATATTAGGCATAAGTAGGATGTATCCATGACTAAGAAAATCTTGCTAGATTCTATAAAGGACCACTTGATTCCAAATGCTGTTGAGTTGAACACTACCAAAGAAGTGTATGTTTATTTGGTGATATTGTTCCACAATGAAAACACTAGTAGGAAACTAAACTTTAGGCATCAATTTCATAGTGTATTGATGACTAGATCATATTTTATTGTCTCTTATCATATGATATTCTCTCATTTGAGAGATGAATTTGGAGCCATTGTCGATACCATTGATGATGAAAAACTTGTTACAATAACTCTCAATGGATTTCCTACCTCATGGGATCCATTTTCTTAAGTAATTGGTGCTTTAGAAAACATGCCCAAGTTTCTGAATTTAGGCTTCTGTGATACATAATTATGATTGTTGAGACATATTTCAGTACTAATCACATCCAAAGCATTTTATTGACACGTTTCAAACCATCTAATGTGGTTCATCATCAGGACAAAATGCAGAGTCAGATCATGGCAATAGATTAAATAGTGATAGCTATGAAGAGAGTAAATTTTTTGACTATTAGAGTTTTAATATCTTGTTTTGACCAAATATTAAAAATTATATTATAATTAATGAAAGAAACTGTTTTTGACTAAATAACGAATGTTGATTTTAATTAGAATTTTTTTATTAAATCATAATAATACCCAATTTTAATGAGCTACAAATGGATTGTGTCCAAGAGGAGGCTATATTGTTGTACAAGGACTGCTTATAGAGACCTCAAGATGAATAAACTCAAGCCCTTGCAACTCACATAAGAAAAGGAAAAGGAAGAATAAATTTTGGAAAGTTTGATAAGAAGAATACATGTAGAAGACTCACTCCAACTCAAGATCAGAAGAAGAAGGATATGTCAAAGATTGGGTGCTTCAATTGTCATGATTTTGGACACTATGCCTCCCAGTGTCTTTAGAAGAAAATGAAGGAAACAGAACATGCATCAACACTCGATGTTGTTGATGATGATAAACATCAACCTCAAAAGAATATAAAGGAATCTAAGCTTGATAGGATTACAGATGGTATTCAAAAAGAGTGCTTCTTTTGACATTCATTAGTTATTTTTTCTCATGAAGGCCAAGGATGAGGTATTTAACAAGATCAAAGAATCCAAGGCTCAATTATAAAACTTGATAGAGAAGAAGATCAAGGTTTTGAGGTCAAATAATGGATGAGAGTATACATCCAAGGAATTCAATGATTTTTTGCGAGGCAAGGAACAAGAGGAGTTAATTTCCAAATTCAAATGGTTTATTTGCAACCAATCTCCAAATTCAAGCTTGCAACCCTTGCTCTAGGAGTTAAGTGGTCCTAGGTTTCCTTCCTTGCGCCTAGAGGTGCATTATACGGTGCATTCTATAGTCTAGTATGAGAGCAATGTGTGGTTCCATCTGTGCTCAACATGGAGTTGACACATGTCACTCTTAAAATGAAAATAAATAAATAAATGTATAAATATAAAAGCAACGTCAGTTATTTAAAAAAAATGAATATGCATTTTTCATTAGTATAATCCCAACCTCACTATGATTACTCTATTTGTTGTTGACATTACAATTCAATGTGGTCAAAATATTTCACTCACACTCAGTCAGAAATAAAATATTTCAATGTCAACATGATGTGATATAATTTCATATAAACTTCAAAAAGAGATAAAGTAATTAAAAATAAAAGAGTGTGAATAAGATGTTTAGACCTTATACTTTTCAAAAATATTTCAACAAGAGATTTAAATAAACTAAAGATCTATGTTAACTAACATCAACTTCATATGTATCAATGTATAGAAAAAAAAAAAAAAATTAAAAAAAAAAAAAATTAATGTTGTATATAATAAAATATTCAATATCCAAAGGAAAAAAAAAATGAAAGTTAAAAATAAAATAAGAAAATGTCAAGTGCTTCATAATAAGAACAAGTGTCATAGCATTGTCCTTGCCATTCAAGTGTAAATTATTCTTTTAGAAAAATTACAAATTGATGTATGAAGTGGAAAAATTAATTTCTTGTTGATGGGAAATGACTTGCATAAATTTTGGTGGGTAGTAACCCGTAGCAAGTCTGCACATTTACATTTTTACTCCTACTTATTAAAGTGTTGAAGAACACATAAATAATGGTTTGCAGTAACTACCACTAAGTATACTTAATTATATCTTGATTTAATTTTTTTTTTTATGCAAATACTTGGTTAAATTATGGTGGCCAGTAATTGATACTAAATATGTTATCTACATGAATATGAGATATTTTAAGGATTTTAATTTTCGATGGTTTTCCTATCAAACTTAACAATGAAAAATCTCTACACAAATGTCTCAGCATGGCATAAATATTGCAAATGCATCCAAAAATTATGGCAAGAAAATATGAAGTAGTTATCTACGTGGAATTACTATAGAAATCTGGTGCCAGAATTGCAATTGGTAAAGAAATTTTAATCTAAATCAAGAGACACAATTCTACTCTATTGATCTGCAAAATTCAATTGATAATTTATAACAACAATATCATATATGCAATAAGAAATAACACACATGCACAATATTTTTTCTAAGGGAACCCAACTAGGAAAAACCCTTCAAGCATCTTTTCATTAATTAGATGAATAGAGATGTATTACATGCTGGCAAAAAATGGTGAACAGGTTGAGACCCTAGGTTCAAACACAAGGGCCAACAAAGGGTCTATCCTGGTCTAGCATAATGCCGATATTTTCACCTTACTTCAGAAGATTAAGGTGTCTCACCCGAGGCGTGTCGCGACCTTACTTAGTTAGGTGTTGGAACCAGGCATCATGAGAAATCACATGAAAGCGACCAATACTCATTAAACCCAGAACCAAGTCATCAAATATACAAATGAAATAGCTTAAGCATTCAAAAGGACATGTAATATGCATATGCATTCATAATAAAAAAATTTGAAGGAGGCACATAAAGTCACACAAGAAGACTCTTAAACATTCCCACAACTTCTTCTTTCATTAGTTCGACAATATTACATCAATACATTTGGCTCAGAGACCTCATCGAAAGAACAAATATTAGAAATAGAAGATCATTCATGGCTAGGAGAATACATAATCGAGTATGCTCATGAGGCTCTGTGACAACATTTCAGTATACTCCTCCTTTTCATTTTGGATTTTCTTTAGGCCTTTTAAACATTGCACTCGCTTGAACTGTTTCTTTTCTCCTCAAATTCTCCGTCTTTCTCTTTTCGGTTGCCTCTATTACTTGGTTGTGACTGCATCCTCGGTTGTTAGCGAACGTTTGGGCTTGGTTGTGGTTGCATGTGCCCTGATGTCTCTAACTCATCCTCTGCAATTGATAGTCTTTAGAGGGTTCTTTATCCTTCATCGATTATCTTCTCTGTGACTTTCCAAAGGTCATATTTGGTCAACGTCAAAACATGACAAAACTTAATTCCTCAAAACGAAGGACCCAACATTACAATTGCTAGCTCAGTCTAAGCTTAACCTGCAAGTGAATAACCTATCTCTCTACTCACTGAGAAGCTCTAACCCAGGCTTAGTGAATTTCTACCTTAGCTTGAGCCCCTATTTCCTTGCACAATTCCTAGAGAATTGACCCCTATTTTTTAGGAATTTTCCTCCAATTTATTGTGCAATTCCCAAGGATTGATCATCTGACTGAATGCAACACCTATACACTCAAACTGTTTATTACTACTTGTTACACTGCCTTGGAATCTCCAACAAAATTGGGAACTCAAATTCTCTACATGCACTAGTTATTTTAGGTTGAGTGATAAGTTAACTAGATGGTCATTGAGTTAGATTGTTGTTCCACTGCACAACTAACATTCCACTAGTTCCTCCAACTGTTACAACTAGTTCAATTGAACACAACGAGATATACTTGAACTGGATTACTAAAATTTAACAATCAAACATGCTTAAATGAACTATGAGCCCTCTAACTCGAATTTACTAATCTAACTGAGTGACAAGATCCATGACACACAATTTAACTGCCTCCAAGTTGTCTATTGATGAGGAAATTCAAATTTTCTCAATTTGACCAAGGCAAAGTCAAATTGAATCTTTCTTGCCACACTTCTCAACACTCCCTCTCAGTAAGAAAGGGATTATCAACCACCCCTGTCCTACACCTATGGAACTCGAACTTCCCTCTTGGCAAATCCTTTGTCAAGATGTTAACATCTTGTTCCTTTATCGGAATGTATTGTAGCAACATTATCCGCCTTTGCACACAGTCCCGTAAATGATGATACAAGATATATATATATATATATATATATATATATATATATATATATATATATATATATATATATATATATATTCTTGCATCAATCATGAAATACCGGATTCTCAGATAGATTAATGCAATTTTAATTATCAAAATAGATCACAGTTGGATCTAATATCTTACCAAACTGTCCCGCAAGTATCTTTATCATCCAAATTGCCTCACATGTTGCTTGACTTGCAACGATGTATTTTGCTTCTGCCAAATTGAGTGCCACAAATCTTTGCTTCCTGATGTACTAAGAAATTGTTGTGGACCCAATAATGAATATTCCACCTTATGTACTCTTTCTGTCGAATGGAATCCCTGCTCAATATGCATCTGTAAAGACACACAACTTCATTCCCTCTTTCTATCTATACCATATTAATCCATACTTGGTAGTTCCTCTAAGGTACCATAAAAGATGCTTAGTTGCCTTCCAATATAATTTGGTTGGCCTAACCATAGCTTGGATTAGTTGGTTTACTGCATAGAACATATTTGGTTGTCTGCTCACAAGATACAGCAATGAACCCACTAACTTCTAGTAAATGGTAGCATCCACGTCTTCACCTAAAGTGACAGTCTCCTTCCTCTAGTTGGTCGCATGAGGTGTCTCCGTGAGTTTACAACTGCCCATGCAGAATATTTGTAGCATCTCGTTGGCATACTTGCCTTGAGACACAATAAATTCCCCATCACCTTTCCATGCTTCCAGCCCGAGGAAGTAGTGCATGAGACCCATGTCCTTCATTTCAACTTCCCTTGCAAGGTCCTCCTTGCAAGAGCTGATGAGTTTCTCATCACCTGTTAATATTAAATCATCAACATATATAAAAATGATAATAAATTTACTTTCTACAAAATTATGATAGAGGTTCGCATCCACTTCACTTTTTGTGAAACCCAAACTAGTGAGATAATTGTTCATCCTAGTGTACCAAGCACAGGGTGCCTGTTTGAGACCATACAATGCTTGCTTGAGTCTTCACACATGAAACTCTAGATAAAATGTATCAAAACCTTATGGTTGCTCTATGTACACCTCCTCATCAATAACACCATTGAGAAATGTTGTTTTTACATCCATCTAGTGGATCTTCCACCCCATCTGCGTAGCCAGTGCAAGAATTGATCTAATGGATGAATACCTTGCTACAGGAGTGAAGGTTTCCTCATAGTTAATTCCCTCAAATTGAGAGAATCCTTTAGGCACAAATATGACCTTATAATTCTCTATGCTTCCGTTTGCTGCATACTTAACCTTGAAGATCCATCACGAACCCACAATTTATTTATCTACAAGTCTTGGGACCACTTCCCAAACACTGTTTATCATGATGGATTCGTATTCTTCCACCATTGCCTCAACCCAAATAGGTTTCTCAATTGCTTCCTCAAAAGAGTATGGCTCAGTCTCTACAAGCTAAGTCATTATATCCATGTAACTAGTGTACCTCTCACGTGACCTCCTTTTCCTTCGCAAATTTGAAGGAAATCCCACATTCTCCCTCACATCCTAAACCAATCTATTAGCTTCCCTGTCTCTTTTTCTCCCTTCTCTAGATGGTTATGCTTGAGTGGGTGTCTCCACTCCCTTCTCCTCTATTTGTGGCTACTCCACAACTTTCACAGGGTTCTCCTTTGGAGATAAAAGCTCCTCTTCTGGTATGATCTAAAGCTCCCTCTCAAGAGAGAAAAACATCGTTTTCTCCTCATCAAACTTTGCATCTCTTTGCACAACTATTATTTTGAGGGAAGGTAAGTACACATGGTAAGGCGTGGAGTTTCAGTATAACCCAAAAAAACTCTCGACTTTGTTGTTGGCTCAAGCTTTTTCCTCAAATCTTTGGGGACATGGCAGCAAATAGAGGCTCCAAAAATCCTAAAGTGAGACACATTCGACTTTCTCCCCAAGAAATCCTCCTTTGGAGTAATCATACCAAGAATTTGATGAGGACACTGGTTCTACAAGTAGATTATTGTGTTACATGCCTCTGCCCACAAATGCAGTGGTAGGCCTTCATCATGGATCATAGATCTCACAACTCCAACAATGCTTTAGTTCTTTCTCTCAGCTACCCCATTTTGTTGTGGGTTATGGGATATTTTCAGCTCTCTTGGAATGCCTTGTTTCGCATATAACTCCTTGAAGTCATTCGAAACATATATCCATTGTCACTCCTGAGAGCCTTCATCTTCTTGCTGGTATCTTTCTCAACTAGTCCCTTGAATTCTACAAACTCTAAACATGTCTCATCATTCTTCCATGTGAAGAAGATCCAACACTTCCTCAAGAAATAATCAATAAAAATAACAAAACATTTGTGTCTGGCAGTGGAGGCTGTCGAGAAAGGTCCACAAACATCAAAGTGGACTCTTTCCAAGATTTCATGTGCTTTTCTATCTTGCTCATGGAATGTGGATTTCACATAATTCCCCATGGTACAACCTTTGCAGACATCTTATTGCTCAAGTTCTCCTTTAGGGAGGCCAATGGTTATTTTCTAGATAGTTTCTAAGGTGCCATGATGCAAATGACCCAAACTCATGTGTCAAAGTTCACTGACATTGCGGCTCTGCACTTTCTTTGCCTCACTACTTAATGCAACGTAATCTTCCACATCCAACTTGTATAGGTTCTTCATTCGAACCCCAATATTCTTCACCTATCCAATGACTATGTGTCTTAGGAATGATTTCCCTTTCCTCAAGATCAAATCATAACCACGGTCTTCCAAAACTTCTATGGAGATGAGATTCTTCTTTAGTCCTGGAACAAACATGACATCTTTGAGGAAAAGAGGATATCATGAATCCCTCTGAAAGGTTACTATACTAATCCCGGTAGCACTATACCTCCCGTCGTCCCCAAGATTAATATGCATCTGGAGATCTTTCTCCTCTAGGTCAATGAAAAACTCTCTACATCTTGTCATGTGGAACGAGGCACCAGAGTCCAAGTACCACACAATCCCCATCACCATGCTAGCCATGCATGCAATAAGGGTGAAGTCTAGCTCAAAATGTGAAGCCAATGCCTCACCTGTTGTTCCTCCCGAGTTCTTCTTTCCAAAAAATTTATGTGGACACTTTGTAGCATAGTGCCCGAATTCACAACAATTGAAGCATTTTATTTTGGAGAAGTCTTTCTTCTTTCCCCCTTGGCTAGATTCTAGTTTGGTTTGAGATTTTTTCCCTTTGCCCTTCTTTCCCTTTCCAACCAATGAAAAGATTTCTTCATCCCCACCCTTGGATGAAGTTCCATATTTTTTATTTCACTTGATCTGATCTTGTACCAAATTGGACCACAAGCATTCCTAACTGGGTGATTTCTTCCTCTCATTCACTAACTCCTAGTAGTTATGTCACCTTTTGGGAAGGCCTAGAAGAGCTAGGCTCACCAAGTCATCTTCGACAACATTCACACCAACCATTCCAAGATCATCGTGAACTTGGGTTAAACTATTGAGATACTACAGAATAATATCATTCTCCTACATCTTCTTGTTTTGAAGTTTTTCTTTGAGGGCCAGTTTTTTATGATCACTGCTATTCTTGAAAAACTTTATCAGTGCCTTCCACATTGTGAAAGGAGTTTCTTTCCCACGGGGATTTGAGATAATGTGGTCTCGCACTCCATCCAATATTATTCTCCCCGCCTTGTCTACATATTTCTTCCCTTGGGCTAGGTTCTGGGCATCAGATTCTGCTAGTTTTGAAACATCTCTCTTGATGTACTCTAGCAAGCCATTTCCATCAAGAATCACCTCCATGCGATCCTTCCTTACAATGAAATTCGAGCTACTTTTGAAGGCATACTCTAATCTTATTCTATTGAAGGCCATTCTCACAACTTTGAAGATATCCTACTACAATAAAACTGTAGATTCAAACCTCCTGAGAAACAACTTCGAAATTCCTGCTCTAATCTTAATCTCGCTTTGATACCATATAGAAATTTGGTGATAGATTTGCAACTGCTTAAGAAATTTTAATGTAAATCAAGAGACACAATTATACTCTACTAATCTGTGGAATTCATTTCACAATTTAGGACAACAATCTCAGACATGCACTAAGAAACAAGAAATATGCACAATATTTTTACTAGGGGAACCCAACTGGGAAAAGCCCCTCAAGCCTCTTTGCATTAATCATATGAATAGAGATGTATTACAATTGCTAGCTCAGTGTGAGCTCAACCTGCAAGTGAATAGCCTATGTCTCTGCTTAATGAAAAGCTTTGACCCAGACTTAGTCAACTTTTGCCTCTGCTTGAGCCCCTATTTCCTTGTGCAATTCCTAGAGAATTATCCCTTATTTTTTAGGAATTTTCCTCCAATTGATTGTGTAATTCCCAAGGATTGATCATCTGACTACATGCAACACTTGTACACTCAAACTACTTTATGACTACTTCTTACGCTGCCTTGAAATCTCCACCACAATTGGGAACTCGAATTCTCTACATGCACTATTTATTTTAGGTTGATTGATCAGTTAACTGGATGATCACTAAGTTAAATTATTGTCTCATTGCACAACTGATCTTCCACTAGTTCCTCCAATTGTTAGAATTAGTTTAATTGAACACAACTGGATATAATTGACCTAGATTACTAAAATTTAGCAATCACACATGCTTAGTTGAACTCCAAGTCCTCTAACTCGAATTTATTGATCTCACACATGCTTAAGTGAACTCCAAACCATATAAATCGAATTTACTGAGCTAACTGAGTGACAAGAGCCATGTCACACAAGTTAATTGCCTCCATGTTGTTTGTTGATGAGGAAATTCGATTTTTTTTCATTTGACCATGGAAAAGTCAAATTGAGACTTTCTTGTTTCACTTCTCAACAATTACGTTGTACAAAGCGTGCAAATAGATTTTCAAGTTATGGTCCAATCAATTTTTTTTTCAATAATATTGAAAAATATATATCTGTTTTTCAATTTTAAACATTATAACTTGTATTGGTCAATTTTAAACTATAAGTGGTCAACAAACCAATCGAGAGTCTTGACAAAGACTTATAATAAGAAGGAGATGTCTAATTTGATCAATTCTTAATGCAAAATTAATATGTGGCACTTAAAAATATTCCTAATAATAGAAAAAATCAATATGAATAATTAATAATTTTAATATGCAATATATTAAAAATGGAAAAATCCATTTTAATGTGACAATATAGTCCATAGATAATATGTCTCACTACACATGTTATGTAAAACATTTTAATGTCAACTATGTATATATTGTTTAAAAAAATTTATGTGTATATCATATAAAGCAATTCAAAAAAATAAATTTTTATGGTGAAAAGATTTGAATTAGTGTGATTATTTTACATTTTGATTTCTTTAAATTTTTTTTTGTTTTTTGTTTTTTTTTTTTTTCTCTAAAATCCAACAAAGATTTTTTGAACTTACAAGTTTAAGTAAAGATAATTTAAATAATGAAAAATGAAACATTGTACATGTATAGAGAACTACTACGAATTTATTGGGATCAATCAAAGGATGAGAACCCCTAAGGATTTATTGGGATCTATCAAAAGATAAGAACCATGTAATTTCTTTTTCAAATTTTACATTTAAAAAAAAAATTGCATTTAAACATATTTAATCCCTATAAACACATGCTAGATTCGTAATTAAAATAGATAAAATATACTTATCCAAATCCTAAATTAACTATAAACCCACCCACCTCTACATGCTAGATGATTACCAACCAAACCATCATTCTAGAACCATCATATTTACAACCAATTTTAAATTAACCATGACACATACTACACCTGGCCTCTATTTTCAGCACATCCTATTATCTCTGGTTCGATTGCGCACAACCTCTCCGATCCACGTGAGAGCGGTTCCAGACTTCCAGTCCCTCTGTTCGTAGTGCCATCCTACAGAACCATTGATATACTTGTTGTTATTTCAATTCAATTCCAGAAATTGAAAAACTAACGGTTCATGATTGTTTTCGGAGCGTGCGAAAGCCAAAGACAAAATTGTAACTAGCAATTGCCCCAAAAGGTGCAAATAGAGGCCGATAGAAATGTTAAATTGAAAGAATTGTATTTTGGTTCAAAATAATAAATATTATAATAATTCAATCATTCAAACTAAACCTAGTCAATAAATTGCCCAAAATAAAATAAATCCTTAATCAAAATTATACAAATTATTATTTTTAGTTTCTACCATTCCATTACAGCTCTAGCACATATATAAAGATACACAAAGTAAAGTATTGAAACATGAATATATTCTCATAATAACTCTGGGTTGGAGATACCGCCATAATTTGACAGCAAGAAATCAATCAGCAATATATTCTCATAATCACTCTAGGTTGGAGATACCGCTACCTCTATTCTATGTTTCTAAAGCAAAATTCCTGCACATTCCACACTATCAGTGTAATTTATTATATTCACAATAGCCCCAAGCAACTTCTTAAAATCTCAATTCACAACTCCAGCAACATAATACTTTTCCTAAACATTTCCTTGAATGAAAAGATACATCCTCCCAAGGTATGTCCAAAGTATGACAAATGAACAACACTGAATAATTTCAAATATATATCAAAGCAATACAAACATAGCAAGCCACTAGGCCCACTACTTCAGCCATCTTTACAGTCAACTATGAGAACACTAACCTAACAATAGTTGATCATACAACTCAAAAAAATGAAAATAATGTTCATGCTAAATTCTCATAATTTTTATCTTTTACTTTTTGTTAAAAACTCCCCAGAATAGGACAAATGCAAGTTTCATAATCATTAACTTGTAAGATTGGTCACAAGTTTATTTGAAGCGTAGTCCAGAGGGTTGTAGGGGTCTTTACACTGGGCGACACCGTCATGCACATGGCATCCAGCCATGGACAACGAAGGTGATCTTTAGAACAGAAAGTCTTGATTTAACACTGCCACTTTGATAGTGACAATGTGATCATCCAGTGAAAGAAGAACCAGATCATGCCAAGAGGGGTGACCACAGTTTAATTAAAATGTAATTACAGACACAATTAGAAAGTTCCACCTACTCTATGCCTAGGGTATTCCTGAGATGAGAAAGCATGAAATTGGTTATAGATTGAGAATCCACGGGCATCACTCTGGGTTGGAGATACCACATCTATTCTATGTTTCTAAAGCAAAATTCCTGCACATTCCAAACTATCAGTATAATTTATTATATCCACAATAGCCCCAAGCAACTTCTTAAAATCTCAATTCACAACTCCAGCAACATAATACTTTTCCTAAACATTTCCTTGAATGAAAAGATATATCCGCCCAAGGTATGTCCAAAGTATGACAAATGAACAACATTGAATAATTTCAAATATATATCAAATCAATACAAACATAGCAAGCCACTAAGCCCAGTACTTCAACCATCTTTACAGTCAACTATGAGAACACTCACCTAACAATAGTTGATCATACAACTCAAAAAAATGAAAATAATGTTCATGCTAAATTCTCATAATTTTGATCTTTTACTTTTCTTTTTCTCCCACCTTGACGTATAACACAATAACAATCATATGATCGACATAAAGCTCTCTCTGCAACTTAGTCATCCCTGATGTATAACACAATAACAATCATATGAGCGACATAAAACTCTCTCTGCAACTTAGTCATCCCCAATAATTAACTACTGGAAATTTTGAAAAAATAATTAGATAACTCACGTCATGCTTTGATCACTATTGGGAAAATATTGATAACTACTTTTCTAATCACGTTGAAGAAAATCAAATCATTCATCAACCATTGGAAGCAAATTGACACAAAATATCTTAATATTGACTCAGAATCAAAGGTTTTCTTTTCATTTTTTTCTTATTTTCTTAATCCGTCAACTCCAAAGAGAACCTGATAGGACAAAAGTTGATCCTACACTAGCCACAATTTGTTTTAATGTAGCGAAAATCCCTTGGAGAAAATACTCAAATGCTCTCAACAATTACTCAAAAACCAACGAATGCTCTCACAGTAATAGCAATTGCCACCACTGGGCACGCAGCTTTTCAGAAACCACTCTAGACAATATCCATTGTCAGCCCATCATCACAAATCAGTGTTTTCATGTCAAAAGTTTGGATTTAAATTAAATATCTACTCAGGCAGTCTACATTGGATGATAGTCGTCTGCAACCACATCCATGAACTTTCGTCCCAGAGAACGAGCGTACCTGAATTGAAATCAAAGGAAGAGAAAAAACTGCACGACTTAAAATTCAACCTGCAATGGTTTATGGCATTGCCGTGCTGACATAGAGTTTGGAATGCAGGACACTTCATCTCCTTCAGCATTTCCTCTTCCTCCTATTTAACAAATGGCAATTCTTCTTTTCTTTTCACTTTTTTTTCCATCAATTTTCTCTTACAGCAGACAAGCCAAAGGTTTACCCAAAAACCCATTCTCTCTTAAATATACCCTTTTGGTACGAGTTTTGACTCGCATTTTTTCATTTTCTATTGCAGAACTTTTTGAGAATGTTTATATTTTTATCTTTTGACTATATTGAGGAGATCATAGACGAAGATTTGTGAACAACCCTCAACTTGCTTGTTGACACACTCCACTGACTCCTGGTATTTTGCCTTACTAATGGCTATAATAAAAAAAAGCCATTCATAACCCAACTGATTCTTTCGTTTCAACAAAAACCCCATTGTTATGGATGTTCCTAGTTCATCCTCCATATGAAGAACCATGTGAAAGGAAAAAATCATAATCTGGATGTTTCACCTGATGTAATCTCAACCATTGATCAGCTGACTGAAACAAAGAGTTAGCCTGCTGTCGTTCACAGTTGCCATTAGTACTCCACACTGTCCCCTTCAACTTGTAAGAAGCTAGACCAAATACTGGTAAAGCTATCTTTGGAGAACCCCCAGAATTGCTTATCGGAGTGACAGGAACACTTTTCCCTCCAGTACTTACATGAATACTGCCACCATCTGCCAAAACATCAGTTAGAGATCAAATGCGGAGTGAGAAAATCAGAATTCAAAAAGCATCAACATGCTTTACTGATATGAAAACTATGTGAACAAAGTAGCAACAAGATGGAGGGAAAGAAAATAGAAAACAGATGAATCAAACCTTTTAGTGGAGTTGAAAGGGAATGAAAAGTTAGGAAGCAGGCAGCCAGGTCTCGCAAGGTTGGACCTGTTGGTATCCTGTATATCGGGTACCTGTAAGGAAATTCTTGTTTTAATTAGATAGCGGTAGATAATGAAAATTCATCTAGACGTTACTGATCGCATTGAACAAAATCCAATAGAACAGGAATGCTTAATAACTAACTGGCCTCCACACCAACTTAATCAAGGATTGCACAAGTATAATTGATGGCATACCAAGCAACCGATAGCCAACTGATTGGCAACAGATCAATGCTTCTTAAGGTTTTCAGCTGTGGAAAGTCCTTGGCAAGATCTCCAATCTGCAACATCCAGTTAACAGATATTAATTTTAACCTCGCAATTGAAACTACACCATGAAATAAAACATTCCTCAAAATAAATGCATAACCGAATCTTACCTTGTCAGCCAGAGGTTCACGACTATATGGAGTTGCTCGCTCAAAATATTGAAATGAAGGGCAACTGCTTCCTTCACCATCATCACTAGAAAAGCCTTTTTGTGCAGCTTTAGAGTGACTTCTATTGCCCCACCATATTTTGAGTCTCACTCTGCTTCATCACTACTACTACTACCTTCACTACCTGTATCTCTATAATCATCACTTGCATCACTCTCCTCACCAGGGGACCTGCAAAAAAAACAAAGCATGTTCAGGACTCAACTGAGCCAGCATGAATCACGTGTCCAAATGTTATCAAGTTTTAAATGATATTGCTCCAATGAAAGACATGTGCATTAACACTGAATTGTGACAGGCAAAATCTTGTCTCAGATATGACACAACTGATATAGAGAGCCGCCGAAGCATGCAATATTTTCATCGTCTGGAGCAACATTAGAGCAGAATCGTTTGCAAAGATAGATTTCTCCAAAAAAAATTGTTAAACAACAGGAGCTAAATTGTTAAAGTTAAAACAACAGGAGCTACGGTGTATATTATGCCTTATTTACCATATTATTATTATACAAAAGCATTCAGCTGTGGTCAGATTTACAAAATATTAAGGAACCTCCCTTTGACATGACTTGCTATGAAAATAACTGGTGAATTGGATAATCTACCTGGTGCCAATATTAGGTCCAGAAGGGTGAGTGTAAAGTTGAATGGCAGAAAGAGATGGTACATAATACTGCATAACAGTGTCGCTTCTATTCAACACTATCGGTACTCCAGCACCATATGCACTCCACTCGTTGAATGACTCCCACAGATCACCAAGACTGAAGAAGGGCATGGATTTGGCTTCAGAATCCCTCCATCCTTTCATGAATGTCTGTGAAACCAAGAATTATTCCTATTATCAATGAAGAGCCAATGCCAGAACAACTAGAAAACATTGTGTTGTTAAAAATACAGGGTTCATAACAGAAGATATCAAAATCCTAAAATGTACATTTAGCTACAAGCCTAACATTACTAGGGATAAAATAAATACACTTGGAATAATAGAAAATTATCGGAAATAAACTGGAGGCTCATCACAATAGGGTTTCAAAGCAAGTACCTTGGGTAGATACTGAAGAGGAACAGTTGGAGTTGTAGATTCCAGACAACGATCCAGATTACAACAGCACGCCTTCCTTCCAAAAGCGGTAGAAACAGGGGAAGAAACGGCCCTTGAACAAGCATCTTGGATGGTTGTTTAATAGAAGACTAACCAATTGCCTTGCCTCTAACAAAGACTTTTTTGGATGTTGCACCTTCAAGCTCATCCAAGCCACTGTCATGAAATTGAGTATCTGCAAAAGATTCTAGTAGTTTCAAATCAACCTCAATTCCCATAACAACATTTGTATTGAACCGCTTTATTTGTAGCTTAATTACGACTATAACAGCCATTGGAGTTAGTATGAACTTAAATGTAAACTAGAGGCAATATCAGCAATGATCAGGCAGATCAGGCAGAATATGGTGATTTTTGTAAATTTAGGTTAAAATCATTTTTTATTTTAAAGAAAACTTAAAGCTGTCTTGATTGAATGAGAGGTCTTCAAATTTAAATTTAGAAGAAACAGGTTAACCCTCTGAGACGCAGTATTAGAAAGCATAATAGCCCTTGATGCTACTATTCAGGCACTCAATTTTGGAGCTTAAATTAATAACATTAGGCATTTTGGGGGTTTAAATAGAGACCCCTTGTCATCCAAGTTGTTGACCAAGTTTCTAATTGTATTATGTAAGGATTGATTCTCTATCTATTAAAACGAGAACTGCAACCGGTAATTCAGATCTTGGGTCAAATCATCAGTTTTTAGAAAAGCAGTCTACCACAAAATGGAAGACATTGTGGATTGCTACAACATATTCTGAACAGCCAATTAAACAGACTGCCAAAAAATACAAATTCTGTGTAGTATCCTTAGGAACTTATTGAACTGAACTATCACGACCAGAGCGTCCTTCAATTTTCTAACTACAATGACATTTCTTCCTCTTTGTGGTGTCATGTTGGTGACTGGAAAAATTAAAGGCCTCTGACATACCATTATTGTTGTTGACCAAGTTAGGTTCACAGGTGAAAATAGTAATTGATTAAACAAGATTTTAGTCATGCAACTACCATGATGTTCTATTGAATGTGGAAGAAGGAGCATTTCCAAAAGGGAAATGATCCTCATGATTCAGGCCTTATTCATAAAATGCAGGATAAGCATGGAGTTAGTTTGATACCTGACCTTAACCAGCTCTAGCTCAAAATCAATGCACACAAAAACCACCTCCAAGTAGATGGCACACTCAGTGGTTGCAATACTGACTTGAAGATTTAAGGTTTTCATCGGCTGAATCATAGCAAATGATGTGTACCATCCATCAAGGCCTTCGTGAACAGATAAAACCTGGACCACTATGTTTGACAAATTTTGAGCTTCGTTGTTCAGTCTTGCAGTGAAAGCAATTGATTAAGAAGCTTGCTTGACTGAAAAGCATGACATATATTGGACACGGCCCTGAATAAGGGGTCCTGTGTCTCGAAATCGAGTTCCAAACTCTTTTTCCTTGTGTCTTCAAAAACAGTAGTGGCATCTGCCTGTTTTCCATGACGGCAAAGGTTACTGATCAGAAAATTGTAAGTATCAATACGTGGCACCAACCTATTCTTTAAGATAGCATCCAATATCTCAATCTCTCTGCTGAAGTCAACTATTTATCAAGTGGGTGTCAAAAGATTCATATAGACAAGCTTACCAAAAAATATAGGGACCAGATGAAACTGCAACCACTGTCATATGATAGCCATATAGGCAACATTTTCTTGGTAACATCCGGCAATATAACTTTTTGGGTTTATGTTTTGGAGTATGATTTTTCTTCTAAGTATTCAGAAAATCTGACTGGTGAGAGTAGATTTTTTTGTCAAGGAAAACCTCTAAGACCCCTCTTCTCTGGAATATTCAGATGGAGGGTGACTCAACCACCTGTCACAATACCAGCGGATAACCCAGTAGAATTTAAAAGGACTTGAAGCCGAGCCAGACCAGAACCAGAGACTTCACGGCTCAGCTAGGCTAGAACTGGACACCTCATGACTCAGCCAGACTAGTTGGAGGCCTCATGACAAATCAAACCAATTGAGCTAACCCACTGGGTTCTTGGCAGTAAATATTTCCCTTCATTATTGGATAGAGAATATTTCTGATAACATTCAATCTCCAGACGAACATGGGGGTGTTGGCCAATTTATCCCATTGCAGATCACCTTGACAAGAATGGAACATTCAGGATACCGAAACAAGGTGGATGAGGAGGCCTCAAGCCTCAAGGTATCTAGCCATCCAACTATTTTGAGATTAGAATGTTTGAGTGGTTCAATCTTCGTATGGGTTCAGCAACAAAAGATAGACTATATAGCACTGACCTTACAAATGCACGTTGTGTAGTTTGCTGGGAGATGCATAACAGTTAGGCATGTTATGTGGATTTGCAAACTTGCCAAAACATTTTGGGTCTGGATTGCTGCTTAGTACAAGGGTGTCTTTTTCTCTCCTTCACATAGGAAAAGGATTTTTTTGGGGGATCAAATGAATGATTTGACAAGTAGTAGTGGGTGAAACGTGATAAGATTGATTGGCATATTTTTCTTCTGAAAACCAAGAGAAACAATTGGTCCATTCAACTTGAGAGAAGTTTTAGCTGTTCAATTTTCCCTCGTTTGAATTCAAATCACTACAGGTCAGATATATCAACTTGAAGAGACTGGGTACTGTAAACTCAGTTATAAATCATTTCAGTATACATATATACTCTCAATTATTCATAAGGACGTTGATGATTTATTTGGTAAGAAAACATACTTGTTCTACATAAACGAATTTACGGTTCGGATCTTCTTGCAATGAGTAGACCAAAGAATCCAATATGTTCCTCACACAGGTAGGTTGCGCCGGCTGCAGATATGATTCACAGTCTATGGTAAATACATTTCATTAAATGCATTACAACAAACTGATTAATGTAGAATAGGGCTTGATATTTGAGTAGAGGAATTAATAAGACCTAAAGATTGTCATTGGAGCCTACGTAGTACTGATCAACAGTCTTAAGCCACCCCACGTCGTCGTGAGTATGGGGGACCAAATGCACATTAAGCTTGCCTTCCATAGGCCTAGCTGTTGTATTGTAGTGAATATACACACCATTAATCCCATGCTGGGATAACAATACTGAGCTTACCAGTAACAAAACCGGTGCCCTTAATGTAATAATCATTCTGCAGTGCACTAGTATATTGCAGAAGCTTGTAGTTGCCTGTAGCAATGGATATGATCACAAATTTATATTGGGATTGACTGTAGCAAACTTGCAGTTGCCCTACAAGCAAAAGGAAGAGGGAATTTAACTCAAATTTTGAAGATAGGTTAATCTTTAGACGCAGAGACATCTGGCGTGAGTAAAAATTTAAGCAACCTATCTTTCCATAGATTTATTTAAAAGAAAGAAAAAATAATTTCAAAAGACTATAGCAGAAGAAGAATTTAAGGTTTGACGACAGTGAATCAAACCGGAGGGATTCCATTCATTTCCAGCAACTGCCAGAGTTTAGATGGACTCAGTAGCAAAAAAATACAGAGTTCGTGGAAGGGTCAACGCCCTTAATCATCAAAATATACAGAAGTAACCCTAGAGGGAAAATCCAAGCATCAACTTAGGAACTCCGCCAAACCCTACCAAACAACGACGGATTTCTGGAAAGAACAGAGCCGAGGATATATCCGTCATTTTGTCGCTGTTGGGAGAAGATAATAATACTGATAATGATAACAATTTGGGGCAGCATATATGTGCAAGGAAAGTCGAGCACCTGCTCCCCCAATTCTTGTCCACGGTCGCTCCCATCACCGCAAGCTTCTTCCTTGTCCTTCAAGGACACCGATGAAGATAACAACAACACCAAAAATCATTTTCTCTTTCAAAAGCGCGGTATTTATGAAGATCACGTGGACGAATCAAACCTTGGCCTCCGTTAAAAGGATCACGCGGATGAATCAAACCATAGGTTAATCTTCAGACGCAGAGACATCCGGTGCGAGTAAAAATTTAAGCAACCTATCTTTCCATAGATTTATTTAAAAGAAAGAAAAAATAATTTCAAAAGACTATAGCAGAAGAAGAATTTAAGGTTTGACGACAGTGAATCAAACCGGAGGGATTCCATTCATTTCCAGCAACCGCTAGAGTTTAGACAGACTCAATAGCAAAAAAACACAGAGTTCGTGGAAGGGTCGACGCCCTTAATCATCAAAATATACAGAAGTAACCCCAGAGGGAAAATCCAAGCATCAACTTAGGAACTCCACCAAACCGTACCAAACAACGACGGATTTTTGGAAAGAACAAAGGCGAGGATATATCCGTCATTCTGTCGCTGTTGGGAGAAGATAATAATACTGATAATGATAACAATTTGGGGCAGCATATATGTGCAAGGAAAGCCGAGCACCTGCTCCCCCAATTCTTGTCAACGGTCGCTCCCGTCATCGCAAGCTTCTTCCTTGTCCTTCAAGGACATCGATGAAGATAACAACAGCACCAAAACTGATTTCTTCTTTCAAAAGCGCGATATTTATGAAGATCACGTGGACGAATGAAACCCTGGCCTCCGTTAAAAGGATCATGCGGATGAATCAAACCCTGACTTCGGCTATTGATTGCATAACCAGAAATTAAAAATATTAAGTAATAAATATAAAACCGTGTCGAAGACCGCTAGAAGTCGGAGGATAAAGCCCTAGCTGCGCAGAATACGAACAAATTAGCGGATGTTAGTTCCTCAATGTTGCCCCCCTCTGGCCTTCCATGATACCAAGTGCCTGTTCCTTGTCCAATTATTAAATAAAAATCACTCCAGTCCAGGCATTTCACCTACTCTGTCATATTGTGAGAAATAAAAGAAGGTGGTGTCTCGAAACCCCCATCGCTGCTAACTCTAAACGACCTTCTCAGTAATTTGTAACGTTTTGTTCATGGATTACAAGAATCTGTAGCAAATTTGTAGATATTTCTGCCGGCTTCATGTAGTGGGTGAAGATTCGAGACCGCCATCGTTATGGACAAAGGCATTGGCATAACCGTTTTCCGTTGAGGTTTTGCGGGAAGTTCTAGGATATCGCTGAGAATAAACAGGAATTGCACGACACATGAAAAATTTGCCCATTGTATGCCCGCCTAATGTGACGCCAGGTGTCAATCTTAGAATGAAAAGGACGATGAAAGTCTCACTCAAAGGAAGGCCTATCGGCCTAAAAATACTTGAAAATGTGTGACAAAATAACTTGAAAACTTACAAACTATGAATTTCGCGTTGAAACTAAAAATTGAGGGCTAAAATCATTAAAACAAGACGAAAGACCTCTCAGTCAAAATCCTGACAAATAAGAAAACCTCTATTGAAAAATTTAATATCTCTCCCTAAGATATTTTTATTAATGGAGTTGTTTTTAGTAAGATTTTTTTGAGGTGAAATTTTGATTTGTATTATTTAAATTGTTTTTTGATTTTATTGTTAGTTCAGAGCATACATAACACAAAACAGATTTATACTCAGAGACTTAGACGGCAATAAGAAAGAATAATTTTAGAGACAAACAAATGGATAAACAACAAGATTACTCAATCAGAAATAGTGGAATAGATAAAACAATCACTAGAGAACAAAGATCACTTTGCATTACGTAACAGGCTTGGACCTTGGCTTGCCTTCTTTGGCCAGAGAATTACAAATTTATAGAGGTTGAAGAAGGATCTAGAATCCTGCATGTGATTTAGATGGAGATCTAGAAACTAATGGCGGTGTAGAAAGATCTAGAATCTGCATGTGATTTAGATGGAGATCTAGAAACTAATGTCGGTGTAGAAGGATCTAGAATCCTACATGAATTTGGCTTCGCACTTATCATTCTCCCACTTGAAGCCAAATAAGAGTCATGAATCAAGTCACATCGAGTCCTACCATGCCTCTACATAACTCATGCTTATTTCGTGGTAGAATCTTAGTGAGCATATCACTAGGGTTCTTATCTATATGGATCTTTTCCAAGGATAGTTATTCTTCCTCCAACACATGTCAGATCCAATGGTATCTTAAGTCAATGTGCTTGGTTTTTGAATGAAATGTTGGGTTTTTCGCCAAGTGAATGGCACTCTGACTATCACAATATAACACATACTTGTCCTACTTTATTCCTATCTCTCCTAGGAATCGCTGCATCCACAACATCTCTTTACAAGCTTTTGTTGCAGTTATGTACTCTACTTCTGTTATAGAGAGGGCTACTATTCTTTGTAGCCTTGACACCCAAGATACTGCTGCGCCTACAAATGTATACAAATAACATGTGGTGGACTTTCTGGTGTCCATATCTCCAGCCATATCCACATCTGTAAATTCTTCAAGCACAGTCTCATCATGACCAAAACATAAACAATAATGACTAGTACGCTTGAGATACCTCAAAATTCATTTCACTACTTGCCAATGTTGTTTGCCTGGATTGGCAAGGAACCTACTCACTACTTCTACTGAATATGCAATGTATGGTCGTGTGCATACCATGGCATACATCAAACTGCCAACTACTGAAGCATAAGGAATCTTGCTCATCTCTTCTTTCTCCTTGTCATCACTAGGACATAATTCAATACTCGGCTTGAAGTGCGCTGCAAGGGGTGTACCAACTGGCTTGGCATCCTTCATATTAACCCTGTTAATCACCTTCTTGATATATTTTTCTTGTGACAGCCACAACCTTTTGTTTTTCCTATCACGCATAATCTGCATGCCCAATATCTATTGTGTTGGTCCCAAATCCTTCATTGCAAATTTGCTACCCAAATCTTTCTTCAACCTATTCATCTTATTCTTATCATGCCCAACAATCAACATTTCATCCACATATAACAATAATATGATATATTTTCCTTGATCATACCTCTTGATATAGACACAATGGTCAGCTTCCAACCTCTGAAAACCATGTTCCAACATGAATGAATCAAATTTCTTGTACAATTGTCGAGGTGCCTGTTTCAACCCATAAAGAATCTTCTTCAACCTACAAACAAGGCCTTCTTTGCCTTTTTCTATGAAGCCTTCTGGCTGCTCCATATAAATTTTTTCCTCCAATTCACCATGAAGGAAAGCAGTTTTTACATCTAATTGTTCACATTCTAAGTCTAAAGTAGCAACTAGACCAAGAATGACTCTAATGGATGACATTTATACAACAGGTGAGAATATTTCAGTGAAGTCAATACCTTCTTTTTGGGAAAAACCTTTCACCACCAGCCTTACTTTATACCTCTCCTTCTTTTCGTCACCTTCATGCTTAATCCTGTAAATCCATTTATTTTGTAAATCCTTTCTACCTTTTGGGAGGTTTACCAACTTCCAAGTTTTATTTTCCAGCAAAGAGTTCATTTCTTCTTCCATTGCTTCTTCCATTCTTCACTGTGCTCAACTTTACAGGCTTCTTGAAAACAATTAGGCTCACCTTCATCAGTCAACAAAATATAGTTTGAAGGAGGATGCCTTTGTGAAGGCTTATGAGGTCTATAAGATCTATGAATCAACTGTGGTGGTGCATTATCAGGTTTAATCTCCTGCAAGATTCCTTCTGCTTGTTGTTCATCATTTTCCACTTGTTGTTCTTCATGCTCCTGAATTTTCTATTCATTTTCTTGTATTGGTGGTATGTTTTCCTACTGCTCTTCAAACTTGTCAATAACCTTCTTGACCTCCAACTCACCTACAGTGCTCTTGAACATTTCTGACTCATTAAATATAACATCCCTGCTTCTAATAATCTTATGTTTGATTGGATCACAAAGAAAATAACCAAAATCTTCATCAGTTCAAACTTCTTCAAGGATACCGCCATCCAAGGCTGTAGTTGGAGATCTATTTATAAGGTAGCAAGTGGTCATGATTGCTTCAGCCCAAAAATTCTTCTCCAAACCGGAATTGGACAACATACTTCGCACCTTTTCCATAATGGTGCGATTCATCATTTCTACGACACCATTCTGTTGAGGAGTACCAGGCACAGTCTTCTCATGCTTTATGCCAAACATGTTACAATATTCCTTAAATGCATTTGAGCAATATTCTCCACCATTATTTGTTCTTAAACACTTTAGCGATTTGTTAGTCTATCTTTCATCAACAACATGGAATTTTTGAAATATTCCAAACACTTCACTTTTATTTTTCATAGGATATGCCCAAACCTTCCTAGATGCATCATCTATAAATGTTACAAAATATGATGCTCCTCCTAATGATTTGATGTTAACAGGCTCAAACACATTTGAGTGTACCAATTCTAACACATTTTTCTTTTTGTCATGGCCACCTCTAAGGAATGAAACCTTTCTTTGTCTACCATATATACAATGCTCACAAAGATCAAGATTGTAGGATTTCAAACCTGGCAATAAATTTTTACCAACAAATATTTTTAAGCCCTTATCGCTCATGTGACCCAAACGCCTATGTCATAGATTTGCTGAATTTCCTTCTTTTGTGGAAACATCCAAATCTGATTTTCCTATCAGTTTCTCCAATGTGTATAATGTTCCTATCTTGGGTCCTTTGGCCACGACCAATGCTCCTTTGCTAATTTTCTAGCCTCCTCTTCCAAAGCTTGTGGAATAGCCTTCATCATCCAGTCGTGCCATAGAGATTAAATTCATGCGCATTTTTGATACATGCCTAACCTGTTTCAATAATATATCTTGTCCATCTTTCATCTTGATTTGGACATCTCCCACTCCAACAATACTGCAAAAATGATTATTCCCGAAATGTACTCTACCATAATCACCAAGATTATATGAAACAAAACTATCTTTGCATGGGGTTACATGGTAAGATGCCCCAGAGTCAAGGATCCAATCAAAGTTATTGCTAGATGTATATACACATGCATCCTCTACTGAAACAGTAAACAACACATCACCATCTATGGCTACAATAGTAGTCTCACCTTCATTTGTGTTGGATGACTTGTGATTTGTATTAGATGGTCTCTGATCCTTTTGTCCTTTCTTCCAAAATTGACATTCTTTCTTCATGTGCCCGAGTTTGCCACAATGAAAGTAGATGATCCTTCCTCTCCTTGATTTTGATCGGCTTCTCGATCTTGATCACCCTTGCCGGCCTCAATCCATTCTCCTACCACAATCAGCTAGAGCTAGAGCTTCTCCTCCTTGGTTTTCCGCAATTGACTTGCATCGCAGTTCCTCATTCATTAAACTGCTGCTGACATCATCAAACTTCAGGGTCCCTGCAGTTGTTGAAGTGCTCATAGCTACAATTAAATTATCCCATCTATCTGGCATAGAACACATTAGCAAAATAGCTCTAATTTCATCATATAAAATGATTTTAACAAAGGCAAGCTGATTAGTAATAATATTAAATGCATTCAAGTGCTCAACAACTGAAGCACCCTCCTTCATTTTGAGATCATAAAGCTTCTTCATCAAGAACACTTTGTTTGATGTCGTGTTCTTCTCATATAGATCATGGAGCTTCTTCCATAATCCTTTAGTCATCTTTTCTCCAGACACATTGAAATACACATTCTTTACTAGATATTGGCGGATTGTTGCAATCACATTTCTATCTAGCTTATTCCATTCTTCATTTGTCATTGATGAGAGTTTTTTTGTTGTGCCCTCAATCGGAAAATATTGATCTTTCAAAATCAATTTATCCTCCATCTGTGATTTCCATAGGGCAAAATTAGCCTCGCTCAATTTCTCCATATCTATAATTGTTGTCTCTATTTTCAATATATTGATGCCCAAAAACAAAAACTCCACTTAAAAATAAAACTTTAATTATTACTCTTTAAAATTTAGTAAAAATGACCTTCCTCCTTTTAAAATACCCTTTTCAAAATTCCCACTCCTTTTTAAAATATACTTTTCAAAATTCCAACATTAAATTATATAAATATAAAAAACATATCTAATGTTTTAACCTTTTCACATTTCACACATACATATGTTGGTTTGTATACGTGCAAGCTTGATGAAAAAAAAAATTACGAACTCCATATAAAGCACTTATGCACTCCACATTTTAGGCTTCATGACACATTTCACCATATGCCCACAACCTTTTTATTTCTTGCAACAACTGTCTTAACGTTCCTCAACTAGTTCCTCAGTTATTTCCTTAACAGATCCTTTTCCTGGAATCTCTTCTTTGGAGCGATTTCCGATTTCTTGGATAGAGCCTTCAACAACTCCAAAGGTAACAACCGATGTTTTAATGAACGCTGTTAGAGTAAGGTAATGACACTAAGCAGCTTGCACAATGGATATTCGACCCTAGCTCTGATACCAGTTGTTAGTTCAGAGCATACATAACAAACAATAGATTTATACTCAGAGACTTAGACGACAATAACAAAGAATAATTTTAGAGACAGACAAATAGAGAAACAACAAGATTACTCAATCAGAAATAGTGGAATAGATAAAACAATCACTGGAGAACAGAAATCACTTTGCATTACGTAACAGGCTTGGACCTTGGCTTGCCTTCCTTAGCCAGAGAAATTACAAATTTATAGAAGTTGAAGAAGGATCTAGAATCCTCCATGTGATTTAGATGGAGATCTAGAAACTAATGGCGGTGTAGAAAGATCTAGAATCCTGCATGTGATTTAGATGGAGATCTAGAAACTAATGGCGGTGTAAAAGGATCTAGAATCCTGCATGAATTTGGCTTCAGATTTATCATTTATAGATGTAGCACTTGAAAAACACTTCGATTGTACAGGAGTTACCCATAAACTTGTAATTTCAATAAATTCTACCAATTTAAAAAAAAATTAAACTAAAAAAACCCAATTTTTTTCCAAAAAATCATATTAAACCCAACTAATTTATTAACAAAAAGTAAGTAAAGCTAGTGGGCATATTCCATGGAATTCTATGGATATATAGTATTTATTTTCAAAGGACACCATTTCTTTTCTTTACCCCAGGAAAACAATTTAAGTATTTATTACCAAAAATTATCATTATTTTATATATTAAATTCGAACAATGTTATATATATATATATATATATATTAAATTAATTAAATTTTATTTACATATTTATTTTATTCTGGCATTAATCAATTAGTGGAATGGTTTTAAAATAAATCATAAATTAAAACAGATTGTTAATGGCAGCGCCTAACTAGCATACCATAGGGTATTCAATGCGTCGGGAGATGCACGGGAGATAGCCTGCTAACACGCGAATTCGGAAACTCGCCACTAAATAAGAAAGGGGAATTCGCGTGTTAACAGGCTATCTCCCCTGCATCTCCCGACGCATTGAATACCCTATGATACGCTGGTTAGGCGCTGCCATTGTTAATCGCTTTGCGGTTCAGTTGGGTGTAACGATGCGTACGGATACTTTGACCATATCAATTGAAGGTGATAGGCGCGTAGACAAACGGAGAAGGCACAGTGATTTAACAAGGTAGCATCTTTGCCATATATATTGTTGAACGTGAGATGTGTTATTTTTAAAGTGGTTTCTTTTTAATAAGTTTTAGGCACAGTACAACTTTTTCATGTGAGACATTTTAAAGTTGTTTCTTTTCATTAATTATTATTACAATAGCATATTGTGAATCGTTATATGTATGGGGGGAGAACCGGGATGCATGAGCGCATTAAAGAGGCTTCCCACAAGATACATAGTCTTTTTTATAATAAAAATTTAGTAAAGTTGGAGTAGGAAGTTTGAAGTGCATCATGGGTTTAAAATGTTATAATTATAAATTTCGTAAATCTTCTTTATGAAAAGGTTTATTTTACTATATTGTATTACAAACAAAAATTAAGAGAAGAGAGACACTCATCATGAATTAAGAGAAGAGATACTCATTATGAATTTTGTTCTTTCATTATGTTAGTGGTCAAGTTGTTTATTCACTGTTGATGTGATGATGTCGGAGTTGGTTGTTGTGGATTGCTTTCTTCTTATTGAAATTTGGCCAAATGTGTATGGTTGGGGTTTAAAAAAATTGCCCATAAAGTAAAAGGAGCAAAGGTTTAAGGTGAATGACAAACCAGATGGAGCTAAAGATCTTGGTTTTCTTTCTACAAAATTGAAAAATGACGAGATTGGAAAAGTAGGGAATTTGCGGCAGCTTTGTTTGTCATGAGTTCCAGTCATGAGAGTAAGAATGAATCTCATTGGGATTGAATTTGGCTTTGGAATCCTTTAGTTAATTTTCAAGGTTGTTGATCTTGGATTTGTTACAATCAACATCTAGTCAACCAAACCTTTGTGTAGTCCCTGTTGTGGAGATGAAGTCCATCCCCTATATTTTTATGACTAGTGTGAACTTCTAAACTTATTTGATGTTCTTGCCACAAATGGAAGCAGACACTAGTAGATTCATGCTACAACTTCTTCACTAATGGTGTAATCATGATAACCAATAGATATAGTAGCCTTGGCCTTTTGATGCTTCATAATGAGAGATCTTTGAAACAAAGGTGAAGAAATGGAGATGAAGGTAGCAACTTAGGTTAGAGAGACGAGTCAAGTTGGAGGGCCAAAGAAAACTCACTTTGAATTGAGCTACCATGAGACCATCGCCATTGTTGGAGCTAAAACCCTATAGGAGGAGGGAGGATGGATGCCAAATGGAACAAATCTGAGCTAGAAGAGGCCTCAGCTAAAGTGAATTGCAACTAAACTGGGATAATGGACTGGTCATTGTTATAATATTCTTTCCATGTGATAAATCCCAAATTCATCTTGGTTGTATACAGAGAAACAATCATAATTGAGCAAAGTGATTATGAGAATCATGTGCAGATAGTGAGGGCTCTTATCAACCACCTCCCCTCATATATATAACTAGTGTCCATGTCATGATTCTTAATAAGACTTGTGTTGATATCAATAGAGAAGTTGATGAAATCGATTACTGATATTACTTGAAATTGATTAAAATTGTTCTTATTTTTAAACTTTTTGTTTCCAAATTTACTAACCCATTCCTTCCTTATTTTAATGTCCAAAAATATGAAAATAAGAAACGAAGACTAAAATGAATTCAAGCTAATATTCAAATTTGAATTTTCAGTTTTGAATTTTATAATTTACACCATTTTAAACCTTCTATTTTTTTTCACATATCACATCTATTTATAAATTTAGAAATATATTTTAAATAATAAAAAATCTTTAACATCATTAAATAATAACTATGATAATATCCTCCAAATAGTGTCACTTGATTTATATCCCAATCTAGACATAACACTAGATTGTTGGAGAGGGCATATGATTTACCCAACACAACTATGTGACTAGGCCCTCTCACAAGTCAGCATCTATTGCAAGTGGGCCCTCCAACATTGACTTGGTGAGGGCACCTATGCAAGCATGAATTGGCGTTGGCTACGTGCTTGCATGTCTGTTTACCATCTTCTAGTTTTAAATATAACTGATGTGTTGTCTACTTAAACTTCCATATAATATAATGGTATATAATTGATGTGTTGTCCATGTCTTAAACTTCCATATAATATAATGGTAACGTTAAAAATAAAAAGAAATGTAAAGTCACCAGCCTAGATTGGACATTGATGGGTACATGATTGAACATTTGTCAACCATCTGTTAATTTTAAAGTATTACAACATTTGTCATTTGCTTGATTATAAGAAATTTTTGTTTAGAAATTTAGTAAATGCTAGAATCGCCTAACTTGAATCAGATTATCTTAAAAAGAACGAAAAAAGAATGGATCCTCCATATATATATATATTTTATTAGAAAGCCTTAACATAAAGAAATAAAAAATATATTGGGTCATAAAACTATATTATGATTGACTTTGCAAAATAAGATTAGGATAGAAAAAGAAAAAGAAAAAACAATGTGATGCACATTCATCTTATCTCGTATGATTCATTATTTTCCAATAAAATAAATTTGTCGGTTACTGTTTTAGAATAGAATAATAAGGGTGTTTTCCCATAAAAATAAATTTGTCGGTTACTGTTTTAGAATAATAAGAGTGTTGCATGTTTTAGAATAATAAGAATGTTGCAGAGTAGTTTAGTTGTTACATATTTTAAAAATAAATAAAAATTGATATTAATGATTAGTCTAAACAAATTTATTTAATTCAATTTTATGCATGGATTTATATGAATTTAATCTTTATTGATCTTATTATTTTAATATTGTTTAGTTAATTTAATAAAAAATTAAATCAACTTGAACTGATATTGTTTAGTTAATTAATAAAAAATTAAATGAACTTGAATTGATATAAGGGTTATTTATAAGATTATTATGATAGTTTAGTGAAACATGCAATTTAAATTTTTGCACCTTGATCTATGTATGAGAGTATTATGTAAAAATAATTATTATGTCATATCATTCAAAAATTTACTTATTGCATGTTTTTTTCTTACATTCCACCTATATTTCTTGTAAATTAAAAACTAAAATATCAAATATATTTCTTGTGAATTAAGAATTTCAGTATCAACTATGCTACTTGGTTACACAGGGGGCTTCACTGGGAGAGAAATACATACTATCTGCATTCATATTGGAGGATATATATTGAGGAAAACATGACATAATATATTGGGGGATATATAGGGGGTAAAGGGTTTTTATATTGGCAGGTATAAAAAATGGAACTCAAGATTAATGAAAAAATATAAAGGGGTTTAAAAAATGTTAATGAAAAACTCGATACCTACAATATCTAGTGAAAGTAGGGGTTTTAATTGGGAAGATGTATTGGGTTGGTATTAGTAGGGGGTTAATTAATATGATTTTTAGAGGTATTTTCCAATATGTAGTCAAATTAGGGGTATTGTTTAGTATGCCATGAACGAATGTGAATCCCAGAGGTTCATTGAGTGAAGCCCCGTGCTTTGTTACATGTGCTTCCATGATATGTAGTTTCTATGTAGAGAATTTTCACTTAGCTCAATCAAATGATAAAAGTTTTTGTATTTTTTATTAATTAAACAAAAGATTGATTAAAAATAGGAATGTGTTTTACAAATAATTATTTTCCTTTTTAATAAATTATTATGGGATTAATAAAATTAAGATGATAGTGAAGGTTGTTGATTTTAGATAATGGTTACACACTTGGAGACCACTAAGCTTAGTTAAACATCTAGGAAACAACTCAACAATAACCTATAAATAATTGTCCATAAAACTTTTGTAGATTCTATATGCTACTATAAGAAATCAAAAGTTCTTTTTATAGACCAATAATTTTTTTAGGAGGTTGGTTAAAACATTTTATTAGTGTATTACTTACAACTAATAGGATGCTTAATTCTTTCCACATTTAAATGTCTCAAATTATAAATCATTTTTCAAAGTTTGCAAAGTTTACACTATTAAAAAAGAAATTATACTATAAGAAATATAATCCCTCTGAACTTAATCTAAATGTGTAATGGGTAAAAACATGTTAATGTGTATCAATTTTTCCCTTTTTGTGGCAAAGAAGTTTTATAAAAATAAATGGAGTTGGAATGTTTACTCTTAAAATTACAAAATCATCAAAAACTAGGTGGTGGTAAAAGAAGACAAAACATGTCAATTTAAATTCAATTTCATGTCATATTTTTTCTAAAATTTAATATATAATTTTTATCTAATTTATTCATTTTCTTTAAAAGGTATCATTAATATTTTACATAAATTTTTAAGTAGTGACAAAACCGAGACCCCCCATTTTTCTATTGATTTATGTTTTTTAATTCCAATTTCTTTAAGAGATGTGTTGTAAACATTCCAAAGATTGCTAAACAAATTTAAAAATAAAAAATAAGCATATTTTTTAATTATTATTAAAATACTAGTAAAAATGATCATATTTTCGTATATATAAAACCGCGACCCAAGAAACTACCCTTTCAAGTTTATAAAATCAATTTGGTTTAATAGAAATTTGAAAATAACATATAACAAAATGTTAAAATTATTTTTTGAAATTTTTTAAAATATATTTTATATTTTTTATAATAAAATTTTTAATTATGATTATAATAACGTATTTTATATTATTCAAAATATAATATAGAAAATTATTTGTTTAGAAATTCTACTTCTATTTTTATATATATATTTTTAAAGATTTTTAGCATTTCATTTAACTTTACATAAAGTTATTTATATTTTGTGAGTGATTAACCATAGCTTTTACCAATATTTACTATCAGTTGACTTATTCGCAAATTTAGTATTTACTTTTTATAACATTATTTATATTTTCTAAACCCAATAAATAGGTTCACTATAGCTTTTACCAAAATTTATTGTGAGTTAGCTTTGTTACAAATTTAGCATTTATTTTTTATAATTAACAAGTATGAAACTCAACTCATTTAATTGATATTTTTATATTATTTTTTTTATCTTTTTTCATTTGAGAAATTTTTTTCTTTTGCCATATAATGAGACCCATTAACATGCTTTTACCCTAATGTAAGTATTTGAAATATTTTTCCTTTGGAATCTTTGGTTATAAAATTTCTTATTCTTCTAATTTTTTTTGTTTCCATAAACTAAATGGTATGAAAGTTTTCTTCTCCATAAATTAACTATCTTTTTATATGTTAAATATCTCTTCATAAACCAACTACTTCAATATTTTATTCTATTTAACCTCATTTAAAATATGCTTAAATCATTCAAGTTTTCCATATCCTTTCACTTTCAAACCTTTTGCATAAAATATCACATTCTCCTTTTTTATTTGCATAAACTAAATGGTATAAAAGCTTTTCTTTACATAAAATATCTCTTTATATACCAACAACTTCAATTTTTATTTTACAATCTCATTAAAATATGCTTAAAGTATTTATAAATTAATTGAAATTGTCAATTTGAATTGCATAGGTTTCATAACTCTCCTCCTAAAGGATTCTCAATCTAAAACTCTCATGAAGAAAATCATTGGTTGTTTAAACAATATTGAGGAAAAATATAAGTATAGCTGAGTGATTCTATCTTTTTAGTTTTTTTTATTTCTTTTAATATGATAGCAAAGTTTTCGGGAGCGAATTGTGATTTTTTTTTAATTAAAATATGCTTTTCTTGAACTACTCAAATTAGAAACTTTGAGTACTAATGGTTGTTTTTTTATAATTAAAATATATTTTTCTTGAACTTCTTAGATTAGAAAATTTGATTACAATTAATGGTTGTAAAAATTACGTGAAACATATATCAAATCAGAGTATATATATATATAATATGAGGATTTCATAAAATGGTAAGTCTGAATTCTAAACTACCCTATAAAAATATAATAAAAATGCATCTATATTTAAGAAACACATAATTATCTTCATAGTATTCGGCTGAATAAGATACACATAATTATCTTCATAGTATTTTTGCATTTTCTGTAATAATAAAAAAAAAAAATCCACTTCATATGAAAAGAATAATTCATTTTTAACTTATAAATATTAAAAAACTAAAATGAAAATAATTTTTCAAATCTTTTATTTGTCCTGTTATCTTTGTTTGTATGTGAATTTAAAATTATTCTAAATATAAAGTTTTGACTTCACGGGAAGATTTCTAAAATATGTAGAAACAATCAAATTCCATTGAATTCATTAATAATTTAATTATGAAATTTTGAATTTTAATGTGAATTTAAAATTATTCTAAATATAAAGTTTTGACTTCACGGGAAGATTTCTAAAATATGTAGAAACAATCAAATTCCATTGAATTCATTAAATCAATAATTTAATTATGAAATTTTGAATTTTAACATCAGTGAGAACTTCACTATTAAATTTTGCTTCTAACTTTTTTTTCCGTTTTAAAAATGACTTAATCCAACTATTACAATACCAGTTAAACTAAACTGCAGAGCCATATAAACTGCAAAGCCATATAAAGTTTAATTCTAAATTTCAGATTGCAAAGCCATGTAGACCTTCTTTTCATTATCGAGAATTAGACTAACATTGAATAGAAATTCAATATTCAATGGTTGGACCATTACATTATTCAGATAGAACATAAATTCAATTGTTGGACTATGGGGATCTGTATTTTCTCCGAGAGCCTTATAATCTACGTTGAATGTGAAACCTTCCTTTGCAAATGTCGACGGACTAGCTGTATTCTAAAATGCCTATTCATTTTCAGCGACTTTCTCAGATTTTGCAAATAATTTACTACTTGAGACTTCCATAATAATTTTCATCTCTTATTAGCTAGCATTCCCTCTGCACTAGGAAAAGAAGAATTAGTAAGTTTTATAAGTTTTGTATAAAACAATGAATCAATTTAGAATGAGTAAGTTTTGTATAAAACAATGAATCAATTTATTTAAGCTCATCGTCGAGTCTTTTCTTATGACCATGGGATTTTGTTAATTTGTTATCTTTTAGAGTTGGTTGACGGTGGAGCAGAATTGAGTGGAAATAATTATTAGAGCAATGATAATGATGGAAATTGCACAAATATTTTTTAATTAAGATATTTTCTTTATTTGATTCTTTATCATGTAGATTTATAAATAATAAAAATATGTGAACTCAATAGAACTATATTAACATTATGTTATGTTCATATTTGTAATTAGTTAATACAAAGAATTAAAGAGTTAATTTCATGTATTTATTTACATTAAATATGTATCATTATTTGATCTTATATAGCCATTATGTTATTATTTAGTTATTAGTTTTAGAATAGTGTGAGCATTTCTTTCATAATTTTGTTAAAATAGTTTTATTTGTATATAGTTACTTATTTTTAAGATTTCCTATGTTTTTTTTCATAACTTTTCTGAAGTTGTTTTATTTACATATGCATTTTTATAATTGATAACTATTATGATAATTAGTTATTATTTTTTAGATTCTTGTGAACATTTCTTTCCTAATTCTATTAAAAAAAATTATTTATATATAATTACTAATTTTTAGAATCTAATAAAGATATATTAACTCAACATAAAATTATTTATATATAGTTACTAATTTGTAGAATCCAACAAAGATATATTAACTCAACATAACCATATTAATGTTATGTCTTAGAATTAGTTAATACAACTACAATTTTTTTTAAGTATATCTTTCTTTAATTTAACTTTAATAAAAAACAATATCAACTAATTTGATTTAAATAAATAATATATGCTTTTTAATTAAAATATTTTCTTTATTTGATTCTTTAACATGTAAATTTCTAAATAATAAAAATAAGTTAACTCAACACAACCATATTAATGTTATGTTATGTCAATACAATGAGTTAATTAATAAAAAATAGTTTGAATTATTGATTTGTTTTATGTTGATTACAAGGCATGCCAATCATGATCCCCATGAAAATTGGTGATTTGTCAAGGTTTTTCATTTTATTACATTATGTTATGTTGGTATTTATAATTAGTTATTAACATTAAATATGAATTTTCATTATTCTTAAAATTTATTACTATACAATTTCATATCATCATTTATAATTTCATGTACATATTTACTTTATTTTATTTGTTTATAATTACAATTATTTTTTAGTACATCTTTCTCTAATTGAACTTTAATCAAAAGTAATATAAACTAATTTGATTTAAATAAATGATATATATTTTAATTAGGATATTTTCTTTATTTATTTCTTTAAGATGTAGATTTCTAAATGATAAAGATATGTTAGCTTAGCGCAACCATATTAATGTTATGCTATGTTTATATTTACAATTAGTTATTGATTTGTTTTATTTTGATTACAAGATGCCAACCATGATCCCCATGAATATGTGTACTTCTTATTTTTTTTAAATTCAAATTTTTGTTTTATTTTAATTGTCATGTTTACCTTAATATATTGAATTTAAAATACTAACTATCTTGAATCTCTAAATTCATGCTTATTTCTTTTTACATTTACCTAATGAAATTATAAAATTGCTATGCAGATTATCAAATAACAAACGCTATATTGTGAGGATTGCATTATTTGGACTAGTTTAGACTTGGCTTCTTTGAAAGGGTTTCACCTTAGGGTTTTTTGTAGCAATCTTCTCCTGGACTCATAATGGTGTCCCCGATGGGAGCGATAGGTCTCATCTCATCCCTGCCAACATATAGCTAAGTTACCATGACAACATTTGGGTCAACCTCTAGGCTATGAGAAAATCCCCTTTTGTTGTCAAAGATGTCATGAATACAGTCATCTCTTTAGGGAATTCCATTTAAATCAGGACCAATGGCCCCTAAATTCCACCAAGAAAATATATTAGGATGGATACATAAGAGTTTCTAATAGGAAAAAAAAAATCCATAAGAGGAATGGGGGATACACATGTTGGAGGAAACAAGGAGGGAAATATGGTTCTTCAAAAGTTGGAAGAAGACACATTAGAGGGAAGACAAAAAATAATGAGTAGGGATTATGACTCTATTAGAACTATTGGTCACTCAACAGGACACCCCAATACAAGCGGATCAAAACAAGCAGCTCGAAGACATGAATATGGGAGAAGAGAAGTGAGAAACCTTAGAAATTGAAGCTTATGAGGACACAAAATTAACCAACTTAAACATTAACACATTATCACTTGAATGGAGAAAAGGATTTGGTCACCATCCTTGAAGAGGAAGTACAACTTATAACATCGGACTACATAAAGTCTCAAGAAGCCTTGCATTAGAAATCTCAAGGTAATATTACAACCTCTTCTTCTTCTTTTAAGATTAAAAATTATTCTGCAAAGGAAACCCCAAAATAAGGGAAGGAAGATAAAATAAAAGGTAGGAAAAGTGACATGCAAATTATTCAAGAAATGGAGGAATTCTTGGTCAACTCTAGTAGGGTTTTATTATGACAGAGATCTACTGACCTACTACTCATAGTTTCCATTAAAAGTCATCTATTGGAATATAAGACGCCTTAATAGACAAACCAAATAGGGGATTCTTAAGAATAAAATGGGTATCAAAAACCCAATATAGTGATGTTATAAGAAACTAAATGTTCTTTTCACGTTCTGGGAAAAATTATGAAAAGTGTATGGAAAGGTTCCAACAAAATTGTCAATGATGCACTGGGAACTTCGAGGGGTATAGCTATCATTTAGAACCCAACAACCATCTCCCTAGATGATACCTTTTCTACTTCAATATCTTTAACTTTCAGGTTTCACCCTATTGGTTTAATCACTTCAAGGTATATGTGACCAATGTATATGGTTTAACTACTCCAAGAGAGGAGAGATACTTTCTTCAAAATTCATCCAAACTTTTCAGTATAATTGGGGAAGCATATTGGATTATAGGAGAGGATTGTAATATTATCAAATCCCTAAGTGAAAAAAAATGAGGCATTAGGAGACTTGATGAGGATTCTTCACAATTTGTATAATTCTTAGACCGCTCCAAAATGGTATATTTGGAAACAAAGAATGGTGTATTTATATGGAATAATAAAAGAGGAGGATCCTCTTCGATTACCTCTCAACTAGTTATATTCCTCGTGTCTAAATCTCTATTCTACACATGTCTCCATTTTGAAGCTTCCATTCTACCATGCCATGGCTCAAATAATTAATCAATAAGTCTTCTTCTAGATTGGAATGGTAGTTCGGAAAACAAGCCATTCAATGTTGAACCCTTTTGGACAAGACACTCTACTTTTATGAGAAACAAAATCTTGGTGGAAAGAATATAAATCCTTTAAAGGAAATATCATATTTTTCTTCCGAAAATGACTAAAACAGCTTAAGAAGAAATTAAAGATTTGGAACAAGTAGGAATTCAGAAATATATAGGAGGAAAAGAAAAAACTGAAATAAGAAATGGATTCCATTTAGCAAACTATCATTGAGGAAGGAAGATTCAAAGAACTAGATCATAAGGAATCTATAAATTAGGAAATATTAGAAAAAGGGATTAAATAAGAAGAAATATTATGGAGGAAAATTCAATGGCTTAAGGAAAGAAAAAAAAACACAATTTTTGCATATCTCTATGACACAACACAAGCAACATAATAGAATATCTAGCTTACCAAATGCTCAAGGGTAGAAATTAGAAGACCATAGAGGGATTAAACAAGGATTGGTAAGTTTTTCTTAAACCGTCCCTACTAATTCATTTCAGGATAAGAGACCAACTATTAGAAAGATAACTAATCACATTACAAGAATGATTTCTCTAGAACACAAAGGATGTTGTGGGAAATTACACAGTCAAAAAGTGGAAGAGGTCATCATAAACATGCCCAGAGGCAAATGTCTAAGGGAAAATGTTTTCACTATAGATTTATTTCAATATTGTTAGAATGTATTTGGGGAAGAGGTCTATCTTTTGGTGTAATACTCTTGTAAGCATGCCTGATCCTCCTAGCCTTAAACACCTCTTCGGCTAAAACTTTGGAAGTTTTTTTGCCTCTCTTTGAAAAATAACCTATCAAGTTGGGCTTTCAGATATTTGAATCTTGTAGGAAGAATGACCTCCTTAAGTCATTTTTACTAGCTCTTCCTCTTTATATTCTCTCAGTCCTCGATACTCCTAAATCCATATTATATAAGATCAAAACATTCAATGATCGTTCCTTTAGGGAGGAGAAAAAAGGAAAAGAAAATGGGCTCTAGAAGCATGGGATAAGGTTTGCGAGCCCAATACACAAGGACTGAGGTAAAGCGATCAAGAAAATATAATTCAAGCATTAAGAGTTGAATCCTATTGGAGAAGGCTAAGATCCCTCAAAGATTATGAAGTCTAATTTGGAGAAGAAAATATGCCTTAGACACAGAGGAATCTCAATTAATCTAATTAGAAGGAGACATCAAAGGATCACATACTTGGAATGTAGAATGGAAAATTCATCACCTCATTCAGGATTTCAACATTTTTGAAATCAAAGATGTTAAATTTTATCTCTTCTAGAAGGATTCATGGCATTAGTGATCCAAGTCAACCAAGTAAAAAACATAGAAAATCTAAAGAAAATTTGATTGCTTGAGGGAAAGTCACAGTTGATCACTATTAGTTGTCTTCTCAAGATTAGAGGCCTTGGAGACATTGGTCGCTCCTCTCCCAATGGAAAACAAACTCTAACTTCACAATTCCTAACTCCCTGGTTTCATAGCTTGACAATAGAAAAATAAAAGTTCAAATAAGATCAAATATTCTTAGATGGGGACGCAATCCTCTCAAAAAATTTATGGTAACATAATCATGTGAGATAATATGGGGATCAAGTGATCAATTTATCAACACGTGTTGGTTGAAACTCTAGATATTAAAGTTCTGGCCTAAAGTTACTTTTTTTCTCTAGCATCTAATGTTAAACAACACTCTCAATTAGGATAAACTGCAACATACATGATCCTAGAGGCCTTCAATTTGTATACTTTTTTAGTTTATTGATAGTTGATAATATCTTGAATGACTAATCTTCTCTTCTAAAATTTGGGGTCCAATGGCTATAATCTTTAAACAATCTAACTGCTCCAAAGCGAGCTTGAAGGGAACCATAAAGCATTAGAGAAATTTTGAGGTAAAAAATGGGCCTCAAAACAAAAATGTACAACCAAAATCAACTTTATAAGAACCAATAGCATTCAATATTATGATGTTAACCATGGGGGATGATTCACCATTTTTGGAGTAAAAAAGAAAAAATATTAAAAAAAAAAAATAGAAAAACTCATTTTTCAACCCATATTTTCAACTTATCTCCCTATGGTTTTGCTTAAATTTTGAGTGGGAGAACTTTTTGGATGAAAATTTTAATTTCTCACCCAAGGAGTACCCATGTTGCATAATTTCAATGGACCTTGTTACACGAAAATGAGAAATACATGAAAAAATGTGATTGCAATCATGTTTTTCATGTATTTCTCATTTTTTGTATAGCAGGGTCCATCAAAAGAATGCAACATGGGTACTCCCTAGATGAGGAATTAAATTATGAATCCAACGAGTGCTCCTGCTCAAAATTTGAGTAAAATCATAGGGAGATAAATTGAAAATACAATTTGAAAAAAATAGTTTTTCCTTTTTCCCCTCTAAAATTTGATGATGTAATCTAATCTTATTTTATTATTTGCACTATTATTTTAAAATATTCCTTAGTAGGCCAATTTTATACCTCAAATATTCTCTAGTGGAATGGATATCATCCGAATTCTCTAATTCTATATTCAATATGGCTTAGTGATTATAACCTGGTTTCATCCTTTGGAGACATGGAAGAAACATAGAAAAATGATATTAAAAAATCAATAAAACTCCTTAGAAATGATTTGTTACACCATCCTAAACCATTTTCATGAATCTATCCTAATATATATTGGTTTTTCTCTAGCATCATGAGGTATTCCCACATGACTAAAGGGTCTTCAAGTTGGCCTAGATGAATTATGTAAATTTTTATTTTATTAAGTCAAGTTGGCTCAAGAGAAGTCAAGTCAACTAGGCAGTGAAGGGACATGTCCCTTGGGTTTTCACACCCCCTGGATGTGTATAAATAAGATGTTAAGATTCCTCATTTTGGTACCAACGAAGATAAAATATTTCTCTCGCTTTATCATCAAGCTTAACCAACATTCTTGAGGCCACACATGTGAGAAATCAACCAAGTCTAACTGCAACAAATTGACCAAAGTTGACCAAACTTATCAACAAAAATTTGACTACAAGGCTTTAAGAAAATATAACCACCAGTTTATTTTATACCACATTTCACTAACCGCAATTGACCATAGGGCTGAATTTGACCACAGGTCAAAGTTTTGACTATAGTTGACATTTGACTGGTTTTGACTAGCTTTGATCAACTATTGAATTTGACTTGGTTTGGATGGTATTTTAACTTGGATATTGGTACATATTTATAAGAAAATTGATAATTTGTAAACCTTGCTAAATAATAATTTCTTCTAAGAAAAGATGTTGGATTTTCTCCCAAGGTTGGGTTTCCCAGGGTAAATTATTGTCTCTATTGTGCATGGATATCTTTATATGATCTTTGTTATTTCTATTGCATTATTGTTGATATTTTATTTGTGTAATTGCTCAATGATACAATTGACATGAGAAAATTGTTTAACAATCATTAGGTAGTAATTATCATATCATAAAATTGTATTCTACTACGCTTGCCATAAAATTTCAACATGGTATTAGATATTTGTTTAAAGAATATCCACTGAAGTAAGCCCAAGAGATGGTAATAAGTAGCTTTATTGGATTGTCAAAATGGTGTCAGCTCTTAAAGTAGAAAATAAGTTGGATGGTGCTACTGATTTCAAATCTTGGAATACTAGGATACTTCTAATCCTGAAATAAAATGACCTTCAGGATCACGTAAAGGAAGTCATTCTAGAAGTAGAGGAGCTGAGGAGAAATCCAAGCATAAGAATAATGTATCCAAGGCTAAGAGAATCTTGCTAGCTTCTATAAAGGACCACTTGATTCCACATGTTGTTGAGTTGAAGACTACCAAAGAAGTATATGATATTTTGGTGGGATTGTTCCAGAATGAAAACATTAGTAGGAAAATAACCATTAGGGGAATTTTGAGTTTTAAAATGGACCTCCTAAGGAAATTATAAAATAATAGTGGAAATAATAAAATAAGATTAGGTTACATCATCAAATTTTAAAGGGAAAAAAAAGAAAAAACTATTTTTCAACTCGTGTTTTCAACTTATCTCCCTATGGATTTACTTAACTTTAGAGCAACAACGCTCGTTAGATGCAAAATTTGATTCCTCATCTAAGGAGTACCCATGTTGCATACTTTCGATGGACCCTGCTACACGAAAAATGAGAAATACATGAAAAAAAGTGATTGCAATCACACTTTTTTATGTATTTCTCATTTTTCGTGTAGCAGGGTACATCGAAAGTATGCAGTACTACTTCGATGAGGAATCAAATTTTGCATCCAATGAGTACTCCCACTCAAAATTTAAGTAAAACCTTAGGGATATAAGTTGAAAATACGAGCTGAATGAATAGTTTTATTATTTTATTATTATTTAATCTTTTTACTTTTTTACTCCAAAAATGGTGAATCATCCCCCATGGTTGACATCATCATCTTGAATCCTATTCATTTTTACAAAGTTTATTTTGGTTGTACATTTTTCTTAGGAGGCTTATTTTAGACCTAAATATTCCCCAAATGCTTGAGGCATCAATTTCATAGTGCAATGATGACTAGATAATATTTTGTTGTCTCTTATCATATGAGAGTCTCTCAATTGAGAGAGGAACTTGGAGCCATTGGAGATACCATTGATGATGAAAAACTTATTACAATAAATCTCAATGGATTTCCTTCCTCATGGGATCCATTTGTTTAGGTAATTTGTGCACAAGAAAACATGCCCAAGTTTAATGAGCTACAAATTGATTGTGTCAAATATGAGGCTAGATTGTTTTACAACGACCGCTTGTAGAGACCTCAAGATGAATAAACTAAACCCCTTGCAACTCACATAAGAAAAGGAAAAGGAAGAAGAATTTTTGGAAAGTTTGATAAGAAGAATACAGGTAGAAGATTCGCTCCAACTCAAGATCAGATGAAGAAGGATATGTCAAATATTGGATGCTTCAATTGTCATGATTTTGGACACTATGCCTCTCAATGTCTTCAGAAGAAAAGGAAGGAGAAAAAACATGCATCAACAGTCGATGTTGTTGATGATGATAAATATCAACCTCAAAAGAAGATAAATGAATCTAAGCTTGATAGAATTATAGATAGACTTCAGAAAGAGTACTTATTTTGACATTCATTATTTATTTTTTCTCATGAAGTCCAAGTATAAGGTCTTTAACAAGATCCATTAATTCAGGGTTCAAGTAGAAAACTTGATAGAGAAGAAGATCAAGGTTTTGAGGTCAAATAATGGATGAGAGTATACTTCCAAGGAATTCAATGATTTTTTGCAAGGAGGAAAGGATCAAGAGGGAGTTGACAGTTCCCTACAACCCTCACCAATTTATTCATTTATTAAGAAATAATTACTTCCAATCATACTTTTTCTCCTTTGGTTTTTTTTTTGGTCAATCTCTTGTCCGTTCTGTTAGATACCCAAGAAGTATTTCTTGGTTATTATTTTCCTTTTTATCATGGCCTCCTGAATGGGGTTTGTGGAAAGGAAGATCAGGTCCATTGCAGAGGTTTCCAAGGCAATGATTCATTCAATAGATGGAAGCATCAATAATTACAAAGCAAGGCTTTTGGAAAGAGGGTTCTCCCAAAAAGAGAGAGTGGACTACAAGGATATTTTTGCTCCAGTTTCTAGATGGTCGAGTTCTTATATGGCCTAAGGAATCAAGCATATACATGGTAGGAGTGATTGGTGTTTGAAAGGGAGGATTATACACATTATTAGGACATCCATCACCATCCCAGATGACCAGAAGAGCTTTCAGTTTAGAGGAAGTAAACAGTCAGGCAGAGTGGAAGGAGTAGCTTTTCAAGATGATGTCATGGGTTCAGATTGTTAGACTATATGCTTAGAGATGAGAGGTCTCTAGGAGAAGTATTCCTTCAATGAGGGGACCATTCTAGAAATTAGTTTATGCTTTAGTAACAAAGGGAGCAATAGTGGTAGGAGGATTTTCTTCCATGAAAAAGTGAGCAACCAAGATTGCCGCAAGAAGACCTACTTTAGTGTTAGAGGGAGAACCTAGTCAGGGTGACTAGAAAGCAACTGTGATGATGGATCTAGTGAAGGAAGCTAGACAATTTATGGTTGAGATGAGGCATGTGCATTGGGTTGCAATGAAGCATGTGTTGAGGTACCTAATTTATACCATTGGATATGGTTTGAGATATGTCTTGGGTGATGAAGTGAGGTTGTATGGATATATTGATTTTGATTGGGTCGGGAGTGCAGAGGACAAAAAGAGAACCTTGAGGTGTTTCTTTAGCTTGGGATCAGATATGATATACTAGTTTAATAGGAAGTATACTTCTGTTGCACTCAATACAACAGAGGCAAAGTATATCGTATCCATTTCTGCAAGTCAAGAAGTAGTGTGGCTTCATAATCTACTTGTAGGGCTATTTGATTAGGAGCTAGAGATGACCTTGATACATTATGATAATAAAAGTTGTCTTAATATTTTGGAGAATCTAGTATTTCATGATAGGTTGAAGCACATTAAGACCAAATATCACTTCATCTAAGACATGGTGCAAGGGAACAGTGAAGCTCGAGTAATATCCACAGACAAGTAGATTGTGGCATTCTCACCAAGCCTCTATCTAGAGTCAAGTTTCTATACTTTAGAGACAAGCTTAGTGTGATGCAGAATTCCTCATTAAGAGGGAGTGATTATGTTTCTACAACTTGCAAAATGATCTGCAAACTACCGTGGATATTCCATTGGATAGTTCGTCACAATAGATCTGATAGAACTATATTTAAAATATGAAATTATACACTATTACTTTTTTATTACCATTTTGGATTTATATATTTACTGTTAATAGTGCATGCATGGAAATTTAAAATTATGTATAAAATAGAGAACAATGAAATAAAATCTCACACACATATTTAATACAATATATGCTCTAGGAAACCCTTTCGGTAGAAAAACCCATCTAGAAGGTGAGGTCTCTCTGCTTTCTTTCTCTGAATGGAAATATGGATGTGAGTATAAAGAAGTATGGCTTGTGGCCCATGGGATGCTACAGTGCATAAATATTCTCTTTTTTCTCTACCCACTATCCCTCTTGGCTATTTTTTCTAAGTTATGGAATAACTGCACTCAAAAGAATGGAACTCCTTTTCCTCCTAATGGCCCGGATATAACATGGCCTGATAGCCTACTAGTGGTTAGGTTTGAATAACTCATCTCTTAACCAGAGTTACATTATAAAATATTCTAGAGTCTTATACATCATAATCACACGGTTGGCCCATTTTTCATGAATAATGGGAGTTGATGTGGCATCCTCTTGAATTAGGGTGGTGAAAATAGGAAGGTAAGCTTCTAAGTGGCATAAATTTCATATAAAGACTCTAATTGACACAATTATTGTGTTGTTAGAAAGGTATCTATGTGAAGAATAAGAAAAATTGGTGTTGTGCTAAAGCAACAAAGTTTTACCCCTAAAAAACGTCATTTTATGCCTCAAAAAAACTCTTGAAAGGTTTCAGACCTTGTTTTGCCAAACTGGGTCCCACCAGTAAAAATGGTCCCATGAGTTGATTCCTCCAATTTTTCCACTTTGAAATCATTGATATGGATAAAAAATAATATAATGATCAAACCTGGATCACACCTCCCCATTTTGTGAGGATTTTTGTCCTCAAAATATTCTACTGAATGAGTTGAGGAAATTTTTGCTTCACCTTCTCTCTGGTGTACCATTTAGCTTTGCCTGGAATTTTTCCTTTCAATCCAGTATGTCAAACATCATGCTACCCTTGCCTTGTAGTTTTGGACCTTCTGCAAAACTATATATTTTTTCAACTCTGTCTAACCACCTAGTGCCAAATCCTCAACATAAGGTAGGACATGTTCTTCTTCTTGATCTAGCATGGAAGGCTTACAGATTTTAAAATTCTCTACATTCACAACTAAGTAAATGTGCATATATGGTGGTAAACCAAGTTGATAATAATTATCACCCACCTTTCCCAGTATCTCAGAAGGGACCATATCTCAAAGCCTTGATTTCTTACTAGACCACTGTAGCCTCTCCTTGTTAAACTGTAGCTATAATTTGTCCTGCACCTTGAATGATTTCTCTATTCCGTGTTGGTTATGCCTAGCATTATATTTCTCCTTTGACTTTTGTAGTGTCTCTTCTACCTGTATATGGATATGCGTGACCTTTTCTACAAACTTTTCATCTCTTAAGGCATCTCTTGTAAGATATTCCCTCACTCCTCCTTATTTCCCATATGCAATGTCCAAAGGTGAAGGCGGCAAATATACTAAACAAGTTTCAAATGGGGACTTTCCTATAAAAGTGTGGACTGCTCTATTGTAAGAATTTTATATATATACCATATGGATGCTTCTGGTTGTATCCCCTCAGAAGTTACACCAAATTTTTGTTGACTACTTCTTTTTTCCCATATGTCTATGGATGGAATGTTGTAGATCTCTTCAACTTCATATCCATATTCTCCCACAATGTAGTCTATAATGCACCAAGAAATATTATATCCCTGTTTGAACTGATGCTACTTGGTATCCCAAAGTGCACCAAGAATTTTCCAAAGAATAATTTTGTTGCTTCTTTCCCACTTATGGTCTTTTTACAGGCATCAAGACACACATCTTGCTAAACCTATCAACTACTACGAACAGGTAGTCATCACGGGGGATTCACTTAGTGAACCTCTGACATATCACGTGTGTTCATGGCATATTAAACAATACCCTTAATTGGACTACAAATTTGAAAATACCTCTAAAAATCACATTATTTAACCCCCTACCAATATGAACCCAATACACCTTCCCAATTAAAAAAATCCCTACTTACACTAGATATTGTAGGTATCCATTTTTTCATTAACATTTTTTATACCCTTTTATATTTTTTCATTAACTTGGAGCTCCTCTTTTTATATTTGCCAATATAAAAACCCTTTACTGCCAATCTATCCCCCAATATATTATGTCATTTTTTCCTCAATATTTGTCCCCAATATTAACCCACATGGTATGGCATTGCTCCCCCAGTGAAGCCCCCGTGGTAGTCATGTCCCTTCCTAGTTGTTGGTAAACCTCCCACAAATTTCATAGAAATACTTTCTCAAGGACAAGTGGGTACATGTAAGGGATGATATAGACCCTGCTTCATGTTGCTAGGCTTGCTAGTACAACAAAGAATGCAACCTCTTATGAACCTAGCTACCTGCTCTTGCATCTTGGGCCAATGCATATACATTTGCAAGTTGGCCACTATCTTCCCTACACCAAAGTTCCCTACAACCTTGGAGGTGTGAGCCTTTCTAATCAACTGCAATTTCTTACCTTAGAAACACATATCTTATCCATCCTGTAGAGTAACCCATCTTGGGGATGGTAGTCAATGACGTTGTCACCATGATGCACATGAATTTGACTCTATAATTATTGAAACGCCTCCTTGAAGTACCCATCCTTTTAATATGCCTCTTTATATGTGATCCAGGTGAATATTGGTGGCCACCCACCTATCCCACCTAGACCTCCAGTCAGTTTCATTTGTTTCCTTATTTATTTCAACATTTACTATTTTTAGCAGTTTTTCGGATCCTAAACTTCTAGAGCGATTTTGACCCCCTAAACGGAATTTTTTGAGTTCAGCTGCAGGCTCAAAGCTAAAGGTAAGTGCCTGCAGAAAATCTTGTAGTACTCAGAGAGACCTTTCCAACAAGGTATCGTACATGTCAAACGAAGATAATATGACCAAGTTATGACCTTGGGAAGTTGGCTGCCCAACTAACCCCAACGGGGCCCACAGACTCTTGGCATTACATCTCCTGGAGTTAGGTTTTTGGTTGTTTAGGTTTTTTCATGTTTTTTAATAATAAATAGGCTCTTGAGCCTCATTGTAACATAGTTCAGAGGCATGTATCCGCCACATCTCTTCTCTGAGATAAGCTACCATCACCCAAGCTAGTCTTATTTCCATTCTATTTGTAAGCATATTTCAGTATTTGATATTAATGAAATGAAGTGTTATTTCTATTCAATCTTTGTATTTCTGGTTATATCTCTAATTTTTTGTATTCCTGTTTAAATTCGGATCAATATGCATCATAGGTGAATGGATCCATGTGTATAAGAGTCCCCAAAGTTTTGATCTTTAATGTGGGTGGCCTTGGAAGCATGTCATCCAACTTGTTTGCGTCACTCTTCTTGTACTTGAAACTATTGTAGAAACCCCATCCACTTGTAATTCTTGGTATATTGTAGCTTATTTTGTTCCTACAGGTATTATAGTGGCTGGTGATCTATGTGAATTATTGGCTCCTTTCCCATCAGATAATGCTTCCACTTCTTGACAACTTGTAACAATGTAAACTTTGAAACGGGAACTGATACTGTTACCCCTTTTGTAGAGATAGCAAAAAAGTAACCCGATTTTGAAAAGGGGCGATGCAGAACACATGTTTTTTTTAGAGCATAGTTTTTGGCACTATAATTTTTTTTATGTACATTGTGTTTTAGAATGGTAGTCATTTTGATGTTGATTTTAAAAAGTGGTAATTCTAAACCATGCCCTTTTTTTAAAAGGCATCTTTTTTACTTTTAATTTTATAATGTATGAAATGTAAATAATTATTTTGTAAATTTAATAACTTTGGAAGTGGTCTTCTTCTTCATATTTTCTTGTTTTTATTTTTATTTTTAATTTTTTTGTAGTGAGGTTTTTATTGTTTTGCATATTTAAAGAAGAAGGTCGATATTTTGCATTTTTGATATTCTACATATTTATACATAGTTAATTAAATTTTCAATCCACGTGAAATAATTGTCTCTAAAAAACATATATAAAAAATATATATAAAAAGACAAAAATGAAAAATAAAAAATGTTAAAAAATATTATCTCATAAACCATAAAAGAATTTGGAATATATATATATATATATATATATATATATATAAGTAAGTAAAAAATAGAGAAATTAAAAAAAATAACGAAAAATTTTTTTAAAAACTAGTTTAAAAAAAAAAAAAAAACAAAACAAAACCAAAAAAAACCAAAACAAAACAAAAACCAAAAAGATATTAAAATTATTAAAAAAAAAAACCAAAAAAATATTAAAAATAAAAATAAAAATAAAAAATTTAACATTTAATTTTTTTTTAAACAATTTGTTTTTATTAAAAAAAATTACTATTATTAATTTTTGTTTTCAAACAAATTTATTTTTTTACGTTTAAAAAAAAATCATTAAAAAATCATTAAAAAATTTTATTTTTTTTTTAAATGAATTAAAATTTTTAATTTTTAATTTAAAATTTTAAAATTTTAAAAAATTATTTAGAAAAAAAATTAATTAATTAATTTTATTTTATTTATTATTTTGTTTTTTATGCATTTTTTAAAAACAATTTTTTTTTTTAATAATTATTATATTATTTTTTTTTAAACATTTTTTTCCTTATTTAAAAAAAAAAAAATTATGCGTATAAAAATTTTTAATTTAAAATTTTAAAATATATAATTATTATTTAAATAAAACTTAACGTATAAACCATTTTAATTTAAAATTTTAAAAATTATAATTATTATTTAATAAAAAAAGATTAAAAAAAATTGACTTTGTCCTGGCCGCCTGTGGTGGCTTGCCGCGGGTGGAGGGTCCTGCATGCAAATCAGATGCCCGCCCCCCGGTCGCCTGTGGTGGCTCGGCCGCGGGTGGAGGGCCTACGCATAGGACCCTCCACCCGCGGCGTAGGCCCTACACCCCCAGCCGAGCCACCACGGGCGCCCGAGGGGGAAGTCAAATTTTTTTCTTAAATAATAATTATAATTTTTAAAATTTTAAATTAAAATTGTTTATACGTTAAATTTTATTTAAATAATAATTATATATTTAAAATTTAAGCATAATTTTTTTTTAATGATTTTTTTTTTAAATAAGAAAAAAAAACATTTTTAAAAAAATAATATAATAACTATTTAAAAAATAAATAAATAAATATTGTTTTTACAAAATCCATAAATTTTTTTTTTAATAAATTTTTAAAATTTTAAAATTGTTTTTTTTTTTTTTTTTTTTTTTGTTTTTTTTTTTTTTTTAATAAGAAAAAAAGTTTGTTTGAAAAAAAAGTTAATAATAATAATAACTTTTTTTAATAAAATAAATTGTTAAAAAAAAAATTTAAATGTTAAAATTTTTTTGGTTTTTTTTTTTTAATAATCTTCTTCTTCTTTTTTTTCTTTTTTAAATTTGAGTTAATTTTTGTTTTTTTATTATTATCAATTTTACTAGTTTTTTAATTTTTAATTGTTGTTTTTAAATTTATTATTTTTCCTAGTTTTTGCTAATGTTTTTTTTTTTTTTTTTCTCTCTATTTTTTACTTACTTAATTTTATTTATTTATTTATTTTTTAGTATATATATATATATATATATATATATATATATTCCAAATTCTTTTATGGTTTATGAGATAATTTTTTTTTAACATTTTTTATTTTTCATTTTTTTGTTTTTTGTTTTATATATATATATTTTTGTTTTTTTAAGTAATCAACATTTTAATCTTAATTTTAGTAGTTTTTAAATTTTTTTTGTTAATTTTCTATTTTTTTTTAATTTTTTTTTTAAATCTAGTTTGTTTTTACTTTTTAGTTTTAATTTTTTCTTTATTTATTTATTTTTTTTACCTACTTAATTTTTAGTTTATTTTAAATGTTATTTTTTCTTTTCCATATTTTTGTTTTTTTTTTTTTTTTTTTGCCAATTTTTTTTTTTTTTGTATGGTTTAGAAGATATATATATATATATATATATATATATATTTTTTTTTTTTTTCATTTTTTTTTAAATATTTTTTTTACTATTTATTTGTTTATAATTTTATTTATTTATTTGTTTTTTTTTTATCATTAATTTTGTATTTGGTTTTTTTTTTTTTTTCACATTTTTATGATTGATTTTTATTTTTATTTATTTATTTTAATGTTTTGTTTTTAGTATATATTTTAATTTATGTTTTGTTATTTTTTTTAACTTTTTTTTTTTGTTTTGTGTTTTTTCATTGTTTTAATTTTTATTTTATTTTATGTTTTCATTATTTTTTTTTAAATTTTAATGTTTTTTCAGGGGCGTGATAAAATATTTTATGCCATTATTTCGAAATGTTGAAATTTTACTTTTGAAAAAAAAAAGTGTTTTCCCAACGTTAACACTTTTCTTTTTGAGGGTGTTTTTTGGACAACTTTTGCACAAAAATTTGGTTTTCACCACCATTTTTAAAACATGTTGAAAATTTACCCAAAAAAAGGTGTTATTCCAGCATCAACACTTTTCGTTTTTAACACTGTTTTTGATGTTTTTTTCGAGGTTTTTTGGCCAGAGTTCCTGTTTTGAGTTTATAGTTTTCGGTTCAAAGTTTACATTGTTTTGCACCAGGGCATAGATCTCCTTATCGTGGTTAGGGTAGTTAAGAATTGTTGGATGAAATACTTCAAAAATGTAGCATACAAGCCTTCCTCCCTACATAAAGATCACTCCCATAGTATACCGACTAACATCTCTCTCCACTTCAAAGGTTTGATGCAAGTTTGGTAATGCCAGGAATGGTGCTTGACTAATTTTCTTTTTTAGCTACTCAAAGTCCCTTTGTTGACCCTTTCCCCACTGGAAACTCTTTCCATTTTTTGTTATGGCGTGGAGCGATGCTGCTACCATTGAAAACAAGGCTATGAATTTCCTCAAGTATTGTGCTTCCCAATGAAAATCCTGACCTCAGAAACATCAATAGGCAGTGACCATTTAATTTTTGCCTCCATCTTGGAAGGATTTATATTTAACTCTCCTCCACCTATCACACACCCCAAATACACCAAATATTGTTGTGCAAACTCACACTTCTTGATATTTGCTAGCAATTGGTCCTTCTTTAATGTCTACAGCACTGGCGGCAAATGGGATATGTGCTCTTCTCAAGTAGTACTATATCCCAGTATATCATCCAAATAGATAATAACAAATGAATCTATAAAATGGCACAGTAAATCATTCATTAATCTCATAAAAATAGCTAGTGCATTGCATATGCTAAATGGCATGACTAACCAGTCATACATCCCTTCTTCCAAGTATCTTCTTCTTTGACTTAAACCTGATGATATCCACACTTTAATTCCATCTTGGTGAGGTACTTTTCTTGATGCAATTGATCCAATAAATAATTTATCCTGGGTAGGGGTACCTATTCTTGAGTGTATTTTTGTTCAACGCCCTGTAATCTATACACATCTACCAAATCCTGTCCTTCTTTGACACGATGATGATGGGTGACCCACATGGTGATGTACTTAGTCGAATGACACCCAGTTCCAATAGTTATTTCAATTGTTTCTTCACCTCACTTCCTTATATAGTAGACTGCATGTATAGCCCAATGTTTTGCAAAGTGAATTCTGAAAATAGTTGGATCTCATGCTCCACTTCCCTCTTAGGTGGCAACCCTTTAGGCTCTCGGAACAGATCCCTGTATGCCTATAAAAAATCTTCTAATTGTTGTTTCTATTTTCTAGTACACCCCTCTAGGAGTGCCTTGCCTCTTACTGACTCTTCTACAAACTTATTTTCGCTTAAAAATAATAAAACATACTTCTTACTGGAACTGATCAATTTCTTGGCTTGGTTGGCACTTACCAACAAAATTTTTGACTTGCCTTTGTGCACATTGATGGTGAATTATTTTTCATCCTTGATGATCTGATACAGGTTGGCTCTTCGCATGAATATTTCATCTCACATGTACATGTAGGGAATTCCAAACACAACTCCACATACATCTAGGGGAACCACATCTAGTTCTATTTCATCAATAAAATCAGCACTGATGGAAAATCTATTTTTTTCACTATTTCATTACCTTTAGCTCTACATCCTTATTTACCCATCCCAGTGCGTATGGGCTTTTATGATCACGAACTTCCAATCCCAAATTCTTGACCAAATCTACTACAATGAGATTCGCATGTGATCATGAGTCAAACAAAGCATCAATATTTGTCTTCTTGACATGTATCTTTATATGGAAAAGATTGGTTATTTCTATCTCTTCCTATTGTTGAAGGATACTTAGATTCACCTCCTTCTGCATTGACGTACAAACGATTTTCTCATCCATGTTTGAGTTTCTTTCAACTTGGTTGTTTGAATTAGTGGCCATGAAATTGTTCTTCTTATTATATTTCTTTTTTTCTACGTGTTTAGCTCTAAATGAAACTTCCAACACTTATCCTCTATATGAATGTAAATATTGCAGTGGTTAAAGTGGTTTTGGATCTTTGCACTATTGTATTGTGGCTGCCATATTTTTTTCTTTCCTCCCTTTTTCTTCTTATTCCCCTCCTTAGAAGCATCTTCATGCTCCTTCTGCTTCAATCCACTTGATTTCCCTCTCTTGAAGCCTATGTTCTCTAGTATCGTGCTTATACACAAGCCTCGTCCACTTATTTTGGCTTGAACATCATCTCTTACTTCTGCAGATGGAAATGTAGACCCCCCAAATACTTGAAGAGTATATATAGGTTCTTTGGAGAGATACCGCACAGTATGGTCATCTTTCTGAACTCTTTGGTGTACTCTTGCAAGCTTTTCCCTAGATTTTTCCAGAAGAGGTGCCATAAGATCCAATAGTACTTTATGTACCCAATAGGGTAAAATTATGACTTAATAAGGGTTTTGAAGTCCTCCAACTTAGTCATTGAAGGCTCTCCCTCCAACCTCATGGTCTCTGTGTGGCTTTCCCACCAAGTTAGGGCATGAAACTCTAATTTCAACCACACAAATGAAATATTATGTTCTTTCTCAATTTAATGGACACTGAAATACACCTCCATTTCTTACAACCAATGATTTAGCTTTAGAGTGTTGATCTCGTCATGGTACAACTTTATTTAGAACTTTTATTCCCTTTTAAATAGGGGTTGAGATTGATTCATGGCACTCGAAATGGGTTGATCTTTTCTGGGTTCTTTCTTCAGTTAGTTCTTTGTTTCTTCCTGATCTGTTGATCCCCTTTCTAATTTTTCCTCTGCATAGAACCCCCATATTCTCCAAATATCCCAAGCTTGTTGTTCAGGGCCTCCATGAGGAGATTTCTATTACAACTTATATATGTGACTTGTTGTTCCAGCTGTGAAAACCTCTCCTTTGCAGGATCTCGAGGGTATTCACAGATTTGTTAGACATGATTAGGGTTTTTGGAATTTATGCCTAGCAGATATAGATCCCCATAAATATTCCACAAAATACTCAAAGAAACCTACTTTGATGCCAATATGATTTGTAAAGTGTTGTGGATATTCCATTGGATAGTTTGTGAGAACTGATCTGATAGAATTATATTTAAAATATGAAATTATACACTATTACAATTTTATTAGATTTATGGATCTGTATATTTCGGGTTAATAGTGCATGCATCCAAATTTAAAATTATGCATGAAATAGAGAACAATGAAATAAAATCTCACAAAAACATTTAACATAAAATATTCTCTAGGAATCCCTTTTGGGAGAAAAACCCAGCTCGAAGGTGAGGTCGTTCTGCTCTCTTTCTCTGAATGGAAATATGGATGTGAGTACAAAGAAGTATATCCTATGGTTAGTGGCCTACTACAATGAACAAATCCTCTCTGTGTGCTCTATCTCCTATCCCTCTTGGATATACTATAATTGAAAGAATGGAACCCCTTTTCTTCCTAGTGGCCTGGCTATAACATAGCTCGATAGCCTACTAGTGGTTAGGTTTGACTACCTCAACTCTTATCTAGAGTTACAATATACACTCTTCTAGAGTATTTTGCATCATAATCACGTGGTTATCCCCTTTGTCATAAACAATGTGGGTTAACATGACATCCTCTTGAATTGTAGTGATGAAAACAAGAAGGTCAACTTCTGAGTGGCATAACTTTCGCATATGGAGTCCAATTGATGTGATTGGTCTTTGTGTGTATAATAAGAAAAAGAATTGTTGTGATAAAGTGAAAAAATTTTACCCCCAAAAAACATTGTTTGATGCCTCAAAATTCTCTCGGAAGGTTTCAGACCCTATTTTGCCAAACTGGGTCTTTCTAGTAAAACAATCCCATGAGTTGATTCCTCCACTTTTTCCACTCTAAAAGCATTGAGATGGATAAAAAACAATATAATGATCTAATCCAGATCACAAAATATGGTAGATATTCTCCCATGTGATCATGCTTATTTATCTAAGGGAGACTGACACATTCACCCATTAGGCCAGGTTGATTTGGCTAGGGGTGAATGGCCTACAGTATTGATGCTTGCAGGATATGACATACATTCTCCCATAGGGTCATTTGATTAGGGGAGAATGATATATTCACCCACGGAGCCATGTTGATTTGGCTAGGGGTGACTGACCCGAGCAAACTACAACATAGGGAAGACATTCTTCCACTGTAGCCATGTTGATTTGGCATCCATAAGATCATGCTAATTTGACTAGGGAATAATGATACATTCACCCAAACAAGTCATGTTCAATTGGATGGGTCATGCAGATGTGGTTAGGGGTGAATGACCTAGGGGAAAACTCCCCCCTAAGAAGACATGAAGATTTGGTTGGGTTATTTGATTTGACCAGGGGATATTGGTACATTTACCCATGAAGCCATGTTGATTTGGCCATGGGTAAATGGCTCAAGATACTCACATTACTTACTCTGGGATGGATTCATCTATATAATTATACATGCATGTGAGGAGACACTTCATCAACATATCAAACTCATCAAATTTTCAACTGGAGGAGAAATTCCATCTGAGGAGAAATCTGTTTTTAGCTAAGGAGAATACCTCCCTCACTAAGAGGGAGTGTTGATTTTTGTGTAGCATTGGGAGGTATTCCCACATGAATAGAGGGTCTTAAAGTAAGCCTATATGAATTATGTAAATTATTATTTTATTAAGTCAATTCGGCCCAGGGGAAGTCAAGTCAGCCATCTAATGAGGGATGTGTCCCTTGGGTTGTAACACCCCCTAGACGTGTATAAATAAGATGTCAAGATGCCCCATTTGGAGACCAGCAAAGAACAAGTATTTATCTCTATTTATCATCGAGTTTAATCAACACTCTTGAGGTGACATATGTGATAAATCAACCAAGACTGACCACAACAAATTGACCAAAGTTGACCGAACTTGATCGTAGAAATTTGACCGGATTTGACAACAAGGCCGATATTTTTTACTAGAGTTGACTTTTGATTGGTTTTTACCAACATTGACCAACTACTAAATTTGACTAGGTTTGATTGGTATTTTTACATGGATATTGGCATGGATTTTTAAACAAATTATTGATTTATAAACTTTGTTAAATACTAATTTCTCATAAGAAAGGTTGTTGGGTTTTCTCCCAATGTTGGGTTTCATAGGGTAAAAAATATTGTCTCTATTATGCATTTTTGTCTTCCTATGATCTTTATTGTTCCCGATGCATTTACGGATGATATTTTCTATATGTAATTTCTCAATGATATCAATGGCATGAGAAAAATATTTAAAAATAATTAGGCAATAATTATCAGATCAGAAAATTGTATTCTACTGCACTTACCATAGAATTTCAACAATATTTCCCTATACTCCTCAAGGTCATGTTTGTAGTTTTCAAAAGAAAAATATGCTCCAATTGTTGGGCCTACAACCCTCCCCTCTTCACTCTCCTTCTGTCCCACCCCTACTACGCTTTAGCATCCGGCATACTTGGTCCCCCCTCTAAAGCTTTTATAAATCTTAACTTTGATGGAGCCTCTAAAGGCAATCAAATCCCAACCATATTTGGAGGATTTTTCAAAAAATCTCATGGAAAAATCATTCACTTTTTCATATGTTTCTTAAATATAGAAAGCAATAATGAAATTGACCTCTTCGCGTTGGAATAGGAACTTCTCACTATTAGAAGGAACAATTTCCACAATCTAATCATAGAGGTGGATTTTTCCACAATCATTCAAATGGAAAAGAAACTCCAATTTGGAGTGACCCCATCCAAAATTTTGAGCAATTGGAGATTGGAAGTAAGTTTAGCAAGAGTAAGTCACGTCCTTGCAAAAATTGTAACTCTTGTCCTATCTCATGTTAGAAATACTAAGAATAATTTGAAAAACAAGCTTGCCACTAAGGGATTTACCTGCAAAATATCAATCATGTTCACAAGTCTAATCAGGCTCGCTGAAAACAACATGCACTAAGATTTTCATTCAATATATCACTCCCCATGGAGGGTGCCAATCTAAGTGATTTGAGCCCTCATCCTAGGATTTGAGTGAGTGAATTTATGAGGGGGATCAACCCTCCTCACAAGTGGCATCATGCATGTCATTAAGGTGTGATATGGGTGGTGGCTAGCATTATGTTGCTTAAGAAGTTGGTTTTCCTTGTAGGATAGCATGTTCCATTGCTCCATCCTTTGGTTAACCTCAATAAGAAAAATCCAATGTGATGAGAAGGTAGGGATGTATCATGCTATAAGGTGGTGGAGGTTTATGTTCACTTACATTGCAATTTTAAAAGGAGGATATGTTGAATGGTTTCCCTAGTATGGTCTATTGCATGGTTCTTCATGTCGATTTTACTCTTAATTAAGGTATTCCTAAGCTGGTTACTTGTTTCGTACTCAAATATTTCTATTTCCGTAAGCTTTTTCTAAAATTAAGTTATCTATTATGGATTTTTATGTGTTAATTACCTCACCATGCCTCTCATATTTGTTTTATACTCTTGTGTAAGGTTGAAATAAATATTTTGGATGGATTTTATGTGTTCTTGGGTGTGGGATTTTTTTCCTGTCAATCTACTTTGGAGCTTAAGGGGTTCTTTTCACCACATCTAGGTTTTGGGTCCTCAATCAAGCTTGTGTTTTTTTTTAGCACTAGCAATTGGTTCTTTGGCTAGGTACGCCCTTACTCACCTTTTGGGAACTTTGTTGGCTTAGATGTGGTTCTCTCATTGAATTCAGAACTTCAATTTTCTTATGAGGATGTTACATTATCTTCAATCAAGCCTAGGGGTGTTGAATGGCTTCATTTATATATAATAGAAGGAACACCTTCTTGTTTTGGCCTTCTCTGTGATGGCCACTCTAGTTTCTCTGGTTAGATCAAAGGAGTTTCTAGGTTTTATTAGTTCAATTGGCACAAGGTTTTTGGTGGAACTTATATTTCTTATTTGTGGGTTATATTTTTGGGTGAGGAATTCACTTTTATAGCATCCAAGCTAAGTTGTTTACTGTGTGGCTTTTGGGCACTGAGGTGGCTTATTAGTGGTTCCATAGTTGAATTCTAGTTCTCAATTTCAATAAGGGGAAGGCACATTTTTGCTACAAAATCACAAGGGGATTGGGAGGATTTAGTTCTCTATAATATCAAGAACTCCTACTTGTTGTGGCCTTCTCCTTGGTGGGCTCTCTCATTTCTCTTGCAAGCTTGGAGGATTTTTTAGTTTTCTTGGCTCAATTGGCATAAGGTTCTTACTACAATTTATTTTCCTAATCTATGGGCTATCTACCAAGGCATGGATTTGGATCTTATAGAAAATGATTTAAGCAATTTATTGTGTGGCTTCCCTCTTATTATTGGTCAATGCAAAACTCCCTCAAGTAGCATGGGGACAAGGAGAGGTTGACCTACCACACATCCCTAAGCCCAAGTGGAGACTCAATGATCCATGGCAAGATACAATGACACTACACTAGTAAAAATTCATAGTATCATCTCTGATATAGAGTATGAAGTGTGTTTCAATCAATGTTTCATTCTAGATTAGCTTGTAGAAATGGATACTCGTGACTGGATGCCAAAAACTGGTAACACCAAGTCTTGCCATACCTGCTATATGAAAATAATACTTATATTTTCATGTCAAAACTCTCTTGGGACACATGTACTTGTGGAGCACTTAGAAACATAAAGGGAGCTTCTATTATGTATTAATTCCATTCTACGAAATGTGCACAAACTAGAAAACAAAGTCTCAACTATGATTAAAATAATAGTTGAGATTTATATCCCTCCGCCAGAAGCAAATGCATATATGTAGCCTCCTATATAGATGGATTTCCCTTCTAATTGACATGGTGTATGTCTGTGTCTGTGTGTGTGCGCGCGCGCACGCTATTTATTTCTCTCAGCCATGATTTTGCTTTCTTAATGGTAGGATTATGAAATCTACATGCTTATCAAATTTCCATGTTTTATTTTATGTCAAAAGTAGTCGACTAGTTCTTTTTTTATACACACTCTTAAGACATTAAATATCTACTAGTGGTTTGGTTTCCCCTACGACACACCAATAACAGATGATGGATGGCTATGTATTTCTTTCTTATGATAATATAATTTTATGGCTTTAAAAAAAGAATGGCATATTTCATATTAACCAAATAAAAAATTATGCAAATTATCAAATAACAAATGATACAAATTATCAAATAACTAATAATGTTTACTTATGTACTTGCCCTAATTTTAAGAAAAATGTCGATTTTGTATGGATACCAAGTAAATGCAAATAAATTTTCAATTACATTAAAAGTTCAATTTGTCACATATGTATGCTATAGTGTTTTGATGTAATAATTTTTTTAAATAATATAATATGAAAATTTCATTCATAGTTGACCAATTGATTTAAAAAAGTTTATTACATGAAAAAGAAATAATATTTTCATTCATTCATATATATATATATAAAAGTTTATAAGAAATTCCTTATTTTTTTTAAATAATCAATTTTGTTTTTTTCCATATATTTTTATTTCAATTACAAATTTCAAACATCCAATCATATGAAAGTTAATTATAGATTTTGGTTCAATGTTGCTTTATATTTATTGAATAATTTAATCTACAATCGAGATAAACTCAAGTATCTAGATCTATAAAAATAACAATATTATTATTAAAAATTGGATAAATACTTTAAAAAGAAAATCACAATTTCATTCTATATATCTGAAAAAAAAAAAAAAAAAAAAAATATATATATATATATATATATATATATATATATGAGATTGAGCTGAATTAGTGCTTGCATATTTTGATGACTCCATGTTGAGAAAAAATTTATAAAGCACCAAATGTTTATGAGATAATCAAGTAGAGAATTATAAATAATTAGCTTATGTTTTCCCCTTAGATTCGGGTGTTAATACTCCGCCATCAAGTGGGACCCTGTCAGATCTCTTTTGACAAATCTCAAGCCAACAATTAAGCACTTGTCTAATTGTCAGTCATTCAAAGTAGAGCACCATCAATGAGGATCAATCAACATTATTATAGTATGTCTAGAACATTCTCCCTAGCCTTCATTCTATCTCCAGTTATGGTTGACTCGTTGGCATACGCATTCGCTCCTGAATTCCCTCTTGTAGGTGGTAAGTTCAAAGAAGGGCAACATTACTCTTATGCACATATCCATTTGATACCTTTCATCTAGACAATTCAGTCCAAATCAAACAAATTATATGGTTCGCAAGCGAGGCAAAGCTAGACACAGAGGTAGAGGACATGGTCATCCACCCCTCTCTCCTAAGCATGACCAAGTAGAGGATCTTTTCGATCAAGATATTCCACCCCACATATGTATTTTGGTCATAACAATGAAAGCATAGGAGTGTCATCATCTAGAAGATGGGCACAACCTAGTAGAGGATATTTTTTATCAAGATATTCCACCCCGCATATGTATTTTGGTCATAACAATGAAAGCGGAGTGTCATCATCTAGAAGATGGGCACTAGGTTGTGAGAAACTTGTTAGTGTGCCACCTTTGGTCCATGAAAGAAGCCAGGGCTAGCTCAACTAGTAGAATGGCAGAGGTTTGTACCAATCTTAACAATACCCAACTATATCTTCGCAACCTCTCTAGGTTAATTGGTATCTACTTCTCTCCTATCCCACTCACGCCCACATCTACTAGCTCACAGGAGAGTTCCAGAGGTTTTGATTCTTCCACCGAGCAAGCCATACTTTTTAGCATAGGCCCTCTAATGATGCAGGAAAAAGGAAAAATTCCTTTAGAATATGGTGGTTCCCTATCCCGCAAGAAAATTGAAACAAAGGTTGAAAACCAACCTCAATTTCCTAACAATGCTACTCAAGCTACCAAGGGAGGATCCTCTCGGCCTGGTGCAAGTTCGTATGGTTGTGCAATTGAATGGGCGAATCCTAACTAGCTACCTGAAGGGTACAACGATCCTTTCACCTACATGGAAATGATCAAGGAGGAGAAAAAATCTGAAGCTAGGCAGTGTCAGCCTTAAGATACTCCAACATTAGGCACTCAGCATGACCAGGTCTCTCAATATGCTTCGCATGCCTTTGTATTTTGTTTGTTTGCACAACTACCTGAGTTTTTTTAGCCCATATAGACAACATAATTTTTATGTTGAACATGCTCAAAATTTCCTTCTCAAGGAAGATAGTCTCTCAACAATGCTTCTCATACTAGAATAGGCTCCTTGCAAATATCTCTATATCTAAATACAAGCTCTCATGTTTTCTCTAGCTTGTACTATATATAAATCCTTTTTTGCTAATATGAAGTTCTATGTTTGCTTACAAAAAAATGAACTTATGTTTTCAATAGTCAACATGATACATGGTCTCTAGTTTTGCCTACTCTCAAAAACTAATTTTCTCAATTATATTTGTATTTGGTGATTCCTAATATGAGTATTTTATCTTATTTGAATGGATTATTTAATTTTAATAAATAAAATAGAATTATAGATATTTAATGTATAAGATTTGTTATTTTAATTCAAAATAAAAATTATATGGCATCTTGAGGGGAAGGATGAGGCGGAGGTTTCGATCGTGGATCTGGCCAGAACCAGGTCCTGACTGAACAGGGCTAGGGTTCACCTTGGGAGCGTCGACCGGTGGATGAGTGTACGACGCACAGGGGTCCAGAGCTTCAGCCAAAGGAGAAACGGGCAGCTGGAGGTATTTTTATATTGTTTAAGGTGGACAACAGGGAACAAGGGTAAAACCTTTTGACCCTTGCGCTGGCAGGTAATTTGTTTCCTTTTCATTTCTGTGAACCGCATCGTAACCATGGTAAATTCCAACGAGCTCGTGGATTTGGACCCGGTCATGGAGGATATACTGTCGGTTTGGGGCAAAGACCCGACAGCAAAAAACATTGAAAGGTATTTTGGAGAGACGGGGTCTTGCAGATCTGGAGCCCTTTCGCCAGAAACATTCAGAATAAATCAATCTTTCATCCAGCTGACTCAGGGATATGATGAGAATGTGTTTCTTCAGCAAGATTTTCTCGGCACACAGCATTCAGCCAACCCAGGCGAGGGTACCTTACATGCAAGCTTCCGCCACCCGAGCCATGGCAGTAAAGGGAAATCGTCTGCGGTGGAGCCAGTGTTATCTGGGGGTTTAGAGGACATAGTCAATTTCATTTCAAACGCCGAGCAGACGAGTGAGAAGAAGGCCGGAAGAGTCTCAGCCATAACAAGGGTTTCCATTGGGAAAGAGCAGGGCACTTCAAAGGGAAAGGGAGGTTGGCCGGAAGAAGCGGCTGCAACACCCTCAGTTCCACCAAAGGAAACTCATGCAGAGGACCCGGGTTTTCAGGTAATTCAACCCCCTTCTGATAATTTCTTTCGGGAAAATGTGGATATTCCTTTTTCTTTAAGGCCCGAGTCTGGGTTCATCCCTACAAACCCTAGTTTGGAAAGGCTTGATTTACTCAGGGAGATAAGGGAGGAAGCCACCGGCGGGAAGAAAAGAGGTGAGAAGCGGAAAAAACAAAGACCCATTGGCGATCAGGAACTGGAAGGAAACCTGGTCTTGGGGATGGAGGTGAGTATTGAGGAATCCTTGGAGGTGGCAGACTGTACAGTGGTGGGTAGGGCGAGAGGGAAGAAATTCTCTTCCAGTTTCCTTCAAGAATGGGGAGAAAAGAACTGGTTGTCAGAAAAAGAAAGGGCTTTTGAAGCATCAACGCTGGCGAAAGGATGGTTTATGTTTCGGTTTGAGAATAAAGAGGCGGCTGATTGGGTGATTGCAAGGAATTGGGTTATTGGAAATATCCCTGTGCTCATGAAGAAATGGACACCGCTGTTTGATGCTGGTCGAGAAAAGACGGATGTCTACCCGGTCTGGGTCAGGGCTCCGGGCTTGCCTTCGTTTTTATGGACCGAAGCAGTGTTCAAAGCTATAGGGGATAGATTGGGAAATTTTCTGGAAGCCGATATGTCCTTTCTAAAAACTCGGAACAAAGCCATGGCCCGAATCCTAGTCAGCTTGAACCCGGGCAAAGGACTTGCAAAGAAGATAAACCTGCAATACAAGGATATGGTATTCGAACAGATGCTGGACTACGAATATCTGTCATTCAGGTGCCACAGGTGTCACGAGTATGGGCATCTGGCAAAGGAATGCCCTCTTGGAAGGCGTAGGCGGCGATTTCAAAGGGAGGCGGCTCAGTGGGAAACTATGTATAGCCCAATCCATCATTCTCAAGGTCCGGATCCCTCACCGGAGCATAAAGACGTTGTTAATGAGACAGTGGTCCAGATGGAAGTGCAGCCGTCGGAAATAGCGCAACAAGCTCCTCAAGTCATTTCGACGGATAAGGATTTGGTCATGGAGAGTGCCCCAGCAAAGGAGCATCAACAAGAAGGGTCGTCACAGCCATCTGAAGGAGCAATGGGGACATCAACGACGCTGCGGACAAGCTTTCTAAGGAAGGTTTGTAGCAAGCTTTGGGAGGGTGGAAAATAGTGGAACACTGTCAAGGACAGGTTATATCTTCAGAGGAGCCGCCATATGCATAATACCTCCAGATGATGTTTTTTGTTTTTCTGTATATCTACATATTTTATTTTCTGCATGCACAGACTTATACTCAGAGTTTTACTTAATTAAAACTCTCGGATAATTATGGATCATTATTTTTTTTGTGGGTTGTTTTCCTCTCTGTTGAGGAGACCCAAAAGACATGAAAGTATGCTTTGTTATATGTTTTTAGAACTGCCTTTTCAGGCGAGGTCATTTTTGGACAATGGCTGTAATTAAATACAGCTGTATACTTCAGAAAATTTTGCTCTGAATCAGTGAACAAAAAGTCAGCAAGGAGGCTGTGAATGATTGCATGGTCAATCAATCAGCAGTAATGGAGATGCTCAGCATATGCAATGTAACTTTTTATTTTCTTAATAAAAAGTTCGCTTTTTCTTCGGAAAAAAAAATAAAAAAAAAAATAAAATAAAATTATATTTTTTATATAAAAAAAATAAAAAATAAAATTATAATTTTTATTTTTATTTTAATGATAAAATTTATTTTTTCATTTAGTTTTATTTACACTTCCTTATGGAAAGAGCTAACCAGCCATATATTGGGTATTTAATGTCCAAATATATGCGCGCAAATTAATGCGATAACACGGGAGCGGGCAATTTCGGCATTAAATAATATTTGCCCGCTCCCGTGTTATCGGGCTAACTTGTGCGCATATATTTGGGTATTAAATACCCAATATATGGCTGGTTAGCTCTTTCCGAGCTCGAAAGTGTCTAAAGAAACCTGCAATAGAGGGAAAGAGCTAACCAGCCATATATTGGGTATTTAATGTCCAAATATATGCGCGCAAGTTAACGCGATAACATGGGAGCGGGCAATTTCGACATTAAATAATATTTGCCCGCTCCCGTGTTATCGGGCTAACTTGCGCGCATATATTTGGGCATTAAATACCCAATATATGGCTGGTTAGCTCTTTCCCTTCCTTATAGGGTTTAAGTATGTATTACGTTATAACAAGTTTTAATGAATTTAATTTTGGATAACAATTATATTATTGAGAAATTTTTAAATATATAAAAAGTAATAATAATACCATTTTTATTTTTAAATATAAAATAAAAATCAAATATTTTTTAAACATTTATATATGAGAAGATTTATTCTATTTATTTTTTAAACATTTATATACAAGAAGATTTATTTTATTTATCTATATAATGTGTGAAAATTATATTAAATTTTAATATATAAATATCCGAGACATAATTAACCATGAAAAGTAAAGACTTTCAAACTCCGAAGAAAATTTAATATATTAATTATAAATCTTATTTTTTTTTATTTTTAATGGAATAGATTTCAAATCCTTTATTCCAATGTGATAATTCTTTAAAAAGATTATAAAATCTATAAAGAAATCCCACTCTCTTTATAAGCATCTAGGAATATGAGTATTGCCCCTTTTTTTCATAAGCATCCAGGAATACGAGTATTTAACCCGAATATCTATGATCTAGAATATGAGTATTTAACCCGAATATGAGTACTTGATATTGTGTAGAATTCTATACTGGAGTATATGTTATTTTTTTTCATTGATTGTTTAAGAATCTCATCAAGCATGGAAAAATGATGTTTTAGTATAAAGTTTACAAAGTAGATGTTTCATTAACTTTGGGGATTGAAATGAGGAACAAAGAAAGAAAAAGAAAATTATGGGACATTCTAAAAACAATTGACTTACAAATTATTGTCAAGCTCATGTTAATGTTGTTAGAAATAGTATGGAGGAGAGAGTGGAAGATTAGATACATAAGTAAGTATAGAATAAAAAAAAGTTGAGAATGATTTTCGACAATAAATGAGTAAGAATTTGATGATGTAAATAATTGAATAAAAAAATTACAATTTAGGTTTTTGTAATCCCGAATTTTGTTTGGTTAAAAAATGTTTATTTTATATAAATTTATAATTAAATTTAATTAAAAAATACTATTTAGAATTTTTTTCAAAATTAATAGATATTTTTACTTTTATTCTAAATAAGATGATTAACAACTTTAGATATTTTTTCTTTTATTCTAATAAGATAAAACTGTGTTGTTTCTTTACCATGAATTTGACAAATCAGGTTTAAGATTAAATTATTGAAACATTTAAATTTTTATATTAATTATGAGTTATATTCTCATTAAATATTTATTGCAATAATAAACATACCATAAATTACATATTAAATAATTTAGAGATCAAAAAATATTTTCAAATAATATTCGAATAACCTTATAACACTCTCATAATTAGATAACACAAATATAAAGCATTTCAAATGGAAAAAACAAAACGCATGACTCAAAATATTAGATATTTTTAAATAGATTAAACATAAATATGAAAAAAGAGTTGTGGTCTTATTTCCTGGGACTTGCTCAATATCAATTTTTTTCTCTTCAAATTTGTCATTGAGATTTGAGCTCTATATTTCTAGATAATATTGTTAATAATTTTCAAATGTTATTACAATTTACATCTAAAATCAATAACAAATCGTTATAGTGCTTTATAGACTCAAGACTAGATGCAGAGATAAACAAGGAAATGACATTATGAAGGGTTTATGATTCAAAAACATTATATATGGATCGTAAATGTGATTCAAGTGGGGATTTATCAAGAAAATGTATCCAAAATTCTCCATGAAGTTGTCATAAGTGTCATTAAAATGGTGGAAGTTGTCATAAGTGTCATTAAAATGGTGGATATGCCAATATACTGTTACAATTATATCGATATGCACTATTTGATGGTTGATTGCCAATATTATGTTACAATTATATGGATGTGCACTATTTGATGGGTGTAATAATGTGGATGTGCACTCTTTGATGGGTGTAATAATGTAGAAATGTATACCACATGATTTTAATTTTTTTGGATTCAAAAGCAAACACTAAGTAAATATGTGATGAGTGTAATAATGTGGAAAATATATCATATGATTTTATTTGTTGGATTCAAAAGTAAATATTAAGTGTAAAACGTAGAATTAATAAAAAATAGAAAGTATAATGATCACTAACATCATAATAATAAGAATAGAAAGTATTTGTTGGATTCCAAAGCAAGTATTAAGTGTAAAATGCAGAATTAATAATAAAAAATAGAAAGTACAATGATCATTAACATCATAATAATAAGAATAGAAAGTATAATGATCACTAACACAATAATAATAATATTAATAAATATCTAAGATACATTAATTATTAAAAAAATATTTCTTTTGACTTTATAATATCCATTATCTTTCCTAAATCTTAATTAAATTTAAAATTTATATTTATTTTGAAAAATAATTAAAAATAATTTTTTTTGGAAAAAAAATAAAATAATTATAATGATATATATAATTATTATTTTTCAATTAATTTAAAATAATTATACAAAAATAAATTTTATTATTTTTCCATTACAAATTAACTTAATAAATTATTTTAAAATAAAATAACATTAATATTTCTTTCTTTCTTTAATACATAGAAAACATTTAATATTTTAACTTTTAAATATTTTAAATCTCTTTACATAATATAATAAAAAAAAAATTAATGTTGATTTTTTTTTTAATTTATCTAAAACATTATACATATTAAATTACTTTATATGAGAAAATACTTAATTTTGTTTAAATAATTAAGGTTTATGTTAATTTATTTATTATTTTTACATTGTGATGTAAATTTTTAATATAATAATGTGTTTTATTATTTACACAATCATTATCATATATGAGTTGTTCAACAAGCATAAACCATGTGCTTAACTCACAATTTTGTCATCCATACTAGCCACATGCAAGAGAACTATGAAAGTTGAATGTATATTGGTTTCGATAGGAGTAATATAGATATCTTCTTAAAGGATTTAAAGAGGGGTATAGGCTTCCTGACATATAATAATAACATTGATTAAATTTAAAATTTTACTACTACCCTTTCCACTACCATTAACAAATTCTCCATCGAGGTGTCGTATAAAAAGAATAACAAAACTTCCAACCCTTGGTATGATAAGGACTATGAAATTCCCAGGAAATCCTAATTAAGTTGTAAAGCTCAGAAATATAAGTACATACAAAGCTCTTATCAAAAGGAAGAATAGGTCCTATATCAATAAGAGACAAGAGCATCTTCTTCACCTTTTTAAAGTTGCAACCAGAAAGTTTTGTGCAATGTGCTTGTTCGTAAAACAAAAGATAATCATTTGATCCCTTTAGAGAATTGGGACATCTATCTTAAGAACTTGTATGACTCTTTGTACACCATGGGCATCATCTTAAACACTCTTATTAAGGAGGATATTTTTTCTTTAGAAGACATGGAGCTCGGGATTAAAAAGCTCGCTTATGGGAAAGTTAAAGATATTGAGGGTTATCATGATGAAATCTTCAAAATGGGAAGGTCTATACTCATCCCTCATCCCCACAAGCTTCTCAATTTGACGATAAAGCATGGCTTCCCTAAGTTTTGATTGCAAAGCCTTATTGTGCCTATCTTTAAAAGTGGGGAAAAAACATTCCCTCTATCTACAATACCATTATGATTAGCCACATCTTAGCTAAATTATATGAGCTCATTTTGGAAAATAAGATTAGCCTCTAGCTTGAAAGCCGTGGTAAAAGAGCTAAAGAGAACGTTGGTTTTAGGAGACATCACTCGACTATCGACCATCTTGTCACTCTCAAGATCATTGTCAAGGAGTGTCGCAATAGTAAAATTAATCTCTTTTGTTATTTTATTGACTTTAGAAAAGATTTTGACACTATTCCTCAGGATAAGCTATGGAAAAATTGAAGAGAGGATGGTTCCTCCTGAGTCGAGCATTGTTGTGATTCATTTTTATGATACTGTTATTATCGAGCTTAAGACCAACAAAGGGTGGTCTAAAGAAATTAAATGCAATATCAAGGTTAAGCAAGGGTGTCCCCTATCCCATACCTTTTTTTTCATTTACATCAATAATCTAGAGTAGTGTTTGGAAACTGCGGGTTGCAATGGCCCCGAGATTATTGGTATCATCATTACTCTTCTCCTTTATAATGACAATATCGACAAGCAGCTTAAGACTCTTCATGATCACTACTCCAAGATGGGTATGACAATTAATACTGACAAGACTAAAGTCATGACAGTTAAATCCAAAAAAATTGACCATGATGATTTCATCAATCCATTTTAAATTTAAAAAAAAATCAAATTGTTTTTAAATTATCAATTTTACATTAATTTATTTATTATTTTATTATTCAATAACTCACCTTGCCTTTAAAAAAACCAAACTCCTTTAAAATAATCCATATTTATATGAATTTATTTATTATTTTTACAACGCGGTATGTGATTATATAAAGTTCAGCGAGTTATTTTACTTTAAACAAAATACAAAATTATTTTAAAATTATCAGTCTCATATTATTTAAATTATTATTAATTATTTTATAATTGAAATAAATTATTGAAACAATTTTATATAATAATATTATATATATCTTATTACATTTAAATACAAAATTTTACATTAAAATAAATTATATTTATGTAGATTTATTTTTAATTTTAAAACTGAAATTGAAATGGATATGGGATATATAATTTATATTTATGAGACTATAAAAGTGTTATTGATTAAGTAATGTGTAAATGATGGATGTAATTTAATGGGCGATAAACACTTTTTAGGGAAAAATTTGAATTTTGAGGAAAATCGATCATGGATATCTAATAATTATAACGACAGCAATCGTAAATCATAAATATGTACATTACACAAATATAGATCAACCTAAAATGATTGCTTCGCTAATTTTTAAATATATGTAGTGATATAGAATATGAAATGCTACATACAAAGGTGTAAGCCTATTTGCAGCTACATCCAACAAATACATGTTTTTATTTCGATTTTTAGTTGACCTTTATGTAGGATTATTTTATATATATTTAAATAAAAGCTCATTACCACATGAAAAGGTCATCGTATAGTAATATGGTTTTATGGAGTATTGGAAAATCATTTAGTATCAAAGTTTAGCTACATTTCTACGTGGGTTTTAAAATTGGCATTTGTATGTATGCAGAGGAAGAGACCATTTTCTAGTTTAATTACATGCATAAAAATGAATGAAGTTGTATGTTCCTATTTTATAACTTTATATATTAAGTGTAATTTTATATACGCGTAATAATAGTAGTTAGTAGTGGTAATGTTTTGTTTTATTTGATTTTTGTGATAGATATTATAATAAATGCTCTATTGTTTAAATTGATATCTATTATTTCGTTATTTATTATTATGTTCTTAGATAGGTATGTTATTGATGTTATATTATATGGATATTGATAATTTAACTTTAAATTATTAGTGATGAATATATTTTATAAAATATTGATGATTTGAATAGTGAGTATAAGTACATGGTTTGTGTTTGTTGAACATTTGTTGAACAATTCACATATAAGTAATAGGGTTGTACAAAGAAATTTTAGACTTGTTTTGGAGGGGTGGAACAACGTTTCTGATTTTATCTAGTATCACTTTAGTTATGGTTTCCGTTGAAAAGTGCAACGCATTTTCACTTTCAAGTTGCATAATGTTGTGGCAGTTACATAATAGTCTTAGTCACTCACGAGTTATAACTAAAGGACAAGCATTAACATGGACATTTTAATGCTTAGTTACCACTAATCTCTCGACAAAGGAAATCGTGGAGTTAATCATTGTTTACAAATTTTCACTCATATTCCCCTCAACTAATCATAGGTACTTAAAGAGCAAGCATTGTAGCACCTTTGTAATTATGGAAAATAATTCTTAAAAGCATATATAACTTGGAATCTTTAATATGACAAAAATGAAAAAATATCTGGGACTTAATTAAATGAATGAAAACCTTTAAATTTACAAATAAAGATCAAAAATGAAATTTACTTAGTAATTTTGTTATTTTAATGGAATTTTGTTATTTTAATGGAATTTTAGAAATTTAAGAAAAAAAACTATTATATTAAATTAATATTAAATGTAATAAAACTTAAATAAATAAATTAAAATTAATAAATAAAATATTTTAACAAATATATAATAAATTTGAACGGTATAGGCTACGAATATTACATTGAATCAAAAAGCTTAAACCAGAGTGTGCACACTCCAAAATTATGCGTGTACATAAAATAAATATAAGCTATTATTTAATAATTATGGGTATGCATAAAATAAATATAAGTTATTTATTTAATTAGAAATAATATTTTTATTAGACCTCTTCATGGTGGAAGAGAAATAGAGATATAATTTTTAATCAAAATTTAAATGGGTAGAAAAAAAAGGCACAGTTAGAGACATGAATTAATATCGAGATAGTTAACTAAAATCAAATGAATAATGAACACCAAAATAGAAAACGTGCAAAGAGATCAATGACAACTAAGAAAGGTTTTAAGAAACTTGTTAGGATGAGGAAAAATAATTTTTAAATAAAATAAGGAAAAAAATTTGTTTAGCATATGATAAAAACCTTGACACCTGGTAGGATGAATAATGATGATGAAACTCATATGAAAAGAGTGCTATACTAAGGATGTTATGCACCTAACGCTGGACGATTGTCCTATTGCAGAAACTTTTATTGAGTGATTAGTCGAACATTGTTGACAATTTGATGAATAGAGAATTGTCTTAATGCAGGAAGCTCTTGAGCTTGGCTAGACTCTATTTTGCTAGTTTCATCCAATTCCTAGCTTGGGGTCTATAGGGGAACGAGGGTATCCAATCAATAGCGGTGGTTCACCCATGAATTGATGACGTTTGGACAAGCAAGATAATCAAAAGGGGCGAAGACTTATTCATGTCATTGTAATTGGTAATGATATATTATTATTATTATAAACATAATGTTGCTAATATTCGAATATTGATATTTTTATTTCATGTTCAAAAATCCTTATTTGTTGCACAAAAGCATACTATTCTCCACACTGAAAGGCTACAATGTATATGTAAAAATTGCTTCAATGGAGGTAACTATTAGTGTTCCTAAATTTAGTCAAATAGTTTTGATTTTTAACCTTTCTTATAATACCAATGACATATTTTATTTACTTTTAATTTAAAAAGTTGAGTATAAAAAGGAATAATCCATAATCAAATAAATTAATCTAATTTTTTAATAGTACAAAATTCCTGTATGCAAAATGAAGTATATCAGATTGTTTATTTAAACAAAATTCACGAACCCATCGGTTACAAAAAATAAGTGGAAAAATTCAGCAAAAGCATCATTTCAAATTATGATTCCTTCACAAATTTCTGCAATAAGATCTTATTTAATGTAATTTTTTAACTCTTATCCAAGTTATGACCCTAACAGTCGAGTAATATGGGTACAACAAATCAATGTTGCATGACTCGTACTCATATAAGACTCATCACGACATTGACTTGTCGACTCGTATAAGACTCAGGAACAATCCTTATAAGACTCGTCAAAATACAAAATATAAACATTAAAATATGGTAAATTTTAAACACAAAAAGGACTAGAGATTACATTCTCAGTGATGAAGGTCGAAGGGACTAGAGCTTACATTCTTAGTGATGAAACTAGGTCGAAGGGACTAGAGATTAGATTCTTCAAAATAAGCACATACAAGGGGTCCAATAGAAGCAAAAATAAGATGAGGGGCTACCACCAAAGCCACCACAATAGGAAATGAAAAAAGTTCATAAATTGTCAAACTTCACCAAGCAGGAGAAAGATAAATCAGTGATGAAGTTTCAAGAGAAGATGTTGATACTAGATAGGGGACATTAAACCTAGTTCAAAGGAGGAAGGTTAGATTGACACTTTTCTACAAAACTCAGGAGGGACTTTGAGAAAAATGTATGCAAGTTGTACAAAAATTGAAATTTGATTAACATCCACAAATGACCAAAATAAGTTAACATGCATCAACAACTATAAAAGGAATGCAGGAATGCATAATGCATCTACCAACAAAGAGCACAATAAAAGAAAACTCTACTCTAAATCTAAATCAAACTCATGTGTAAAAGTGTGCTAGCAAATAGGACGTGTGACCCCAAGAATGCAAGCTTAAAGGTCATTCAATTGAGTGACGGGTATGGCCAAAATTGCACCATAATAGAAAAGCATGTACACCCACCTCTGAAACTATTTTGAGTCAAAGGATCATTCCTAATCCCTCACTTTATTTTGGAGCATAACTGACATTTAGCAAGCATGTAACTTTCTTCTAAAGAGGTAATTTCCTTTCCAAGAAGGTGGTGGTGCAGAGAAATAAATCCCATTAGGTAGATACAAGTGCATTACTATACAAATCTTCAAAGAATTATAATGGAAAGAAATTTAAGTTCTTTGGTCAGAATTCAGGAGGGTTTCAATGACTATGGACATCAATGGCACATAGAAGGTGAATAACTATATGCTTTTAGAATAGATGCACAGTGAACTCACCCAGTCAATCAGCCATGGAGACCTTGATTCACAAGGGTAGAGCTGCAAAGAAGCCATTGGTAGTGGCTGGATGTGTACCTCAAGGAAGTAAAGATTTGAAAGAGCTAGATTGTATAAGTCTAATTGGAGTGCAATAGATAGATCACCTCATTTCCAAAAAATATAAATAAATAAATAAAAAATTAAACAAAGTGTGCTTTTTGAGGCTTGGCAGGTTCTATAGGGGTCTGATACGAGTCTTATAAAATACATGCGGGTCTTATACGGGTAGACAGGTTCTATAAGATACCCGTCGAATCCAGGTCTTAAACGCGGGTTCTATGCGAGTGACTTGGCTCACTATAGAACCCGCCAAGACTTGCGGATTGAGGATTTCAAAAAATCCCTACCAAAAATATAACCAAACATAGACTGGAAAAACCCTCAAACCTTCTGACAGATAGACTGCATGTATTCTCGTAGTTTGATGCAGTGAAGCATGACCCACAAAGACCCACGGGTACTCGCGGGTCTAATACGGGTCATGCTTCACTACAACAAACTACGAGAATACACACAGTCTATCTATTAGAAGGTTTGAAGGTTTTTCCAATCTATGTTTGGTTATAATTTTGGTAGGGATTTTTTGAAATCCTCAACTCTTCATAATTTAAATGCTTTGAATTTTTTAGATTTTAAAACCATATATGTAATAAAATAACTCAGTTTAAATAATACAAATTAAGATTTAATAAAAAATAATTTCACTAGAAAACTGCAAAACATTTATTAATTCTAATTAGGGTGTTGGGATTCACTGACGCAGTGGATGAAAAAATGACAACTCATCAAATTATAGTATAAAAAATAATCATGGATTACAAGATGATCGTAATGGTAACAAATTCCTTAAACTTGTGCCAAAGGATATGCTCATAGGTTTTATTCAAAAGAGAAATGTATATTTTTTATTTAGAAAATCAAAAGATATAATGTTTAGTCCTTCTATTTCCTTTAATACAGTTTTCTTTTGTTAGTAAAAATATATTCTGAAATTTATAAAAAAGATGCTTAAGAGTAGAAAAACAGAGAGGGAGGAAGAGGATTAAAATAGAGAAAGAGAATATCGAGATATCATTTGATGATCCCTAGATTTAGCAATCTCGGCAAACTCATTGGGTAATAGAATTATATGTTTTGATAAGAAGCTAGTGAGAATTCTCGAAAAAGATGAAAAACTTGGACATAATCAAATTCCTCTTGCAAGGCTTAGATTTTAAGCTGCAAGACTTCTAAATTTAAAACATGTAATTGAAATCTTTTGTTATCCCATTCCACAGTTGTCTTTAAACCTCAAAAAATTATAGTCTTCTTTAACTTCTTCATTCTGGCTAAATACAAGAAACCCCACAGCTTTAACTTCTTCATTCTGGCTAAATACAAGAAACCCCACAGACTAATCAATTTTACCTTTTGATTAGTACCTTTCTGCAACCCTAGTTTTATTAAGAAATAATGAGAAAAAGAGAGATAAAGCACCATTCCTGCTCCACATTGACCTTGAAAACTTGCTCCATCAAAAATCCCACAAGCAAAATTTTCTTCATACTCAAGATCTTGTACTTGTCTTATTTTCTTTGTCATCTCTCGTTTAATTTGTTCCAAAAATACACTACTTATTTTGTAAGCTTGCAATGTAAAATTAATATAAACATTCTGAAATAAAATTTTATTTTTGGAAAGCAAAATTTTCATAAGAAAAAAAAAAACAAAAAAAAAACAAAAAAACAAAAACAAAAAAAACAAATAAAAAAATTGAAACTTGCCAAGCTTTTTATCCAAAACCAAATACTTTCTTGCACTGTAAAAACCCTTCCAATTTTCCAAACAATTCAACTCATTCTTCACTTGTTGCCAAATATTTTTTTTGATATTGCAAATGTATAAAAAGGTGGAGAATAATTTCTTTCTCTTATACAATACCTACGCTGGGGCCATTCCATCTTCTCTTTCTACAAACACCCCACATCATAATTTTGGTTGACAATATCCGCCGCATCAAAGCCTAACTTTAAGCAGTCCTTGACCCTTCCATATCAAATTGTTCCACCAAGGAGCTCTCTGCTAATCGAGCGTGGTTTCATTTATGTGTAATTATAACTTAACAACCTAAGTTACAATTGGAATGCACTATTAATTCGCTCCTCGAATTATGTTGACACATGAGCGAACGCTCTCAGCAACTATTAACTTTGAAATATAATCCTGGTATGAGAAACGATAACCTTGATTTGCATTATGCCTATAAAAAGGGCATTCCCTATTCTATCAAGCTATGGTAACTCAACCTAAATTTTATTAAGTGAGTTAATCTAATCCCTTAAATTTAACTAGATCAGTATTGGGATATTACCGAAATAGCCTTGTAATTACGAGATCGGAAGCTTTACGTTGTAAGTTCGTTTGCCATATAATTTAAATATAGTCTTAATAATCTGTCATAGCTCTGTCAACAGAGGAGAAATTATTTGATGTACGCGTAGATTTTAGCCATGGGCAATGCAACGTTCAGATGGGGAGTCCGGAATCTGTCCCTAATTGATGTTCCCATTTCAGTCTTGACTAAATCACAGCCTCTTAGAGCCAGCATGCCTGGTGCATTGTCAAAATGACCTTTTTAATGTCCATGAACATTAGAGGTCTGGGAGCTGGCCTCAAATTTTTGGCGTTAAAAGAGATAAAATTACAGACACTCAATAATATATTCTATTAATTGTTGAATGAGGAAATTACACACATATTTATACAATCAATAGTCTCAAGATAGGAATGCTATCTTAGACGTACAGTAGTGTGGTTGAGAGAGTCTCTCAACCACACACTAAACTAGGAGAAACTATATTCTAGCTTATTCCTATAATGTAGGAACAAACTCCTCAATTAGAAAATTACAACCATAGACAAGTAGGAATTAATTATTTCCAACTCCCCCCCTTAATGACTACTTGTCATGATAGTCAAATCCACCATCATCACACGAATTGCATGTACAAAACCTCCAAAAACACAATCTGCCGCCCTCAGACAGATCCACAACTTCTCCGATCCCACGGATCCCCTTGAAGGTGAATTGGCGCGATCCTGAACAAAAAACCCGCACCCATTGGCACGATTAATGGCCTAACAGATGCGCCAGTTGGCCTTCCTGGCATTGCTGTTAGCGCGAAAAACGCCAATCCCCTTCTACTCAGACAAAAAAACATCTGAGTCCGAGCCAGGTGTTCTGCAGTCCACCTGCTCAATTGAGCACAAAGCTCTCGTGTACACACAGCCACAAAGGCACGCTGACTCAACTCAGCCAGAGCTCAACACAACCACGAAGGCTAGCTTGTCAAACAACATGTTGACATCCACGATTCCAGCCACAAAGGCACCTCAAGCCACACAGGCGATTCAGCCACAAAGGCAAGCTGGCCACAAAGGCACTTCAGTCACAAAGACTATGTAGATGGTTTCTGGCTCACCACCAACCCTCACATTCAGTGACAAAAGATGGTTTCAGGCTCACCACCAACCATAAACCATTACAAAGTGGTTTTAAGATCACCACGAACATTCAGATGCCTTTAAAAATCTTACATCTGATTCCACATTTTGGAGTTTTTGAGTACATACAATGACTATTACAATAACATGCTAGGGAGTCTATTCCACAAGCCACACTAAGTCAAACAAACATCTACTTTGTTGTCCACCATAAACATTGTTGCTGCTCCTTTACCACATCTATGACGGGTCCACTGATAAAGAAACCAGAACATAGGCACTCACAGCCACACGAAGAGAACACAATTTTCCCTTCAAGAACAATAATCCAGGACTCCATGGTCCTATTCTCCATCGCATTATCACACAAACGCGATCATCATGCAACTCCAACCACTATTGTTTGATGCCATTTTCATTGTCATGTCATCATCGTATCTGGTAGTAGAACATTCCTGCAAATAAATTTGTCTATTGTTGGGATGGCAAATTCCAACATAGATTTATACTCGTGACAATAGTTTGCCAAGCTAACTGTCACAATAAGTAAATTAAGTTTTTCCAACCAGATTTACTTTACTCACATGACCATTCAGCAAACAAACCACGCAGCGGTATACTGTGGATTATGCCAGTAAGGCAATCCTTGTTTCCAAGACCCTCGGCTTCCATTCCCAGCGCCACTGTTCGCGCTTTCCAGAGATGAGCGGTCACAGCTTCAAATCTGAGGCACTGCTCCAGCTTCTCCTCCACCTTTCTCAATGAGCTTCGAAAGTCTCATTGCAGCTCCGCTCTTCACACCTCTTGGCGGACAAACTAAACACTACCAAATGATCAATTTCTCCTCCATCCTTCTTCGCTTGGTTAGGCGAAGAGATCGAGGGAAGGAAAAGGGCAATGGTTGGACATGCACGGACATCCAGAGAACAAACAAAGGTACCGCCAATGATCTCACTTCGCGCCCTGCTGCATCTTCAGCATCCTCTTCCTGTACCTCATCACAGCTGCTCTCTGCTCCTTCCGATGGAAAACCGCACACCCGGGCATCAAATCTGGACAACGTTCAAATGAATTTCTTGCACGGCTTCTTCTTGCAGAGCTTTACCGGGGCCCTTGCTCAGGAATGTCCTGAGAGATGAACATCGATCCGAAAAAGCCCTGCAAGAAAGAATAGTGTGCATAAAACCGCCACCGCTGGCATGGGAACCTTGGTATGAAGGCCCCACTTCCCTCTTGCTTTAGTCCTCATTTCTAGAGGATTACTACTGCTGCAAATTACTCCCAAATGTCGACCAGGATCACCGGGATGCATGCAGAGAAAGAGTTTCGTTTGATTTAAAATTATTTGCAGCCAAAAACGTGCATTTTGCCGCATTCAAAAATATGCTTCAAATGGAAGAAATGTTCAGATTGTCAGTCAATCCATGGAAAAGTGTTGTCACACCCTGGCGTGTGGAATGTGAAACAGGAATATATTATCTTCGAAATCTTCGGTGGGATGTTGAGCTTTTGCTTTTTACTTATTTGATCAAGTAATGCATCCAAACTAGAAGTCGATGCTGCTTGCATTTTTGTTCTTTCCTGTGCAATCTGAGCTTCAGTAGAATTGGGATCTACAAACTTTCTTAGCTTCACTTCTTCCCAACAAAATTACGCATTTCATTGACCTCTATCTGCCTTTATTTAATGCAGTAGCATCTTTCACTGCCGCCAAAGCTGTAGCCGCAATTCTTTTGGCCTCTTCACTAGCTTCAATACTTTTTGTGCCAACTTCTCGTTGCCTATTTGATGCCAATCCATCACTGAAAGCTTGTCTACCATCAATATTCGCATTCACCATTGAAGGTTTCTTCGGTGCTATGCCAAGACTTACCATCCAATCAGGTACACATTTTTTGGGCTTTGGCTTGTCCTCCGTTGCCTTATAGCTTTTAGGAATGGCATTGGGACTCTTAGAGGATCCATTAGAATTCAACTGCTCCCAGACAACATTTATGCGAGCCTTTCGTGCATTTTCTTTAAGTTCTGAAAATGGATCGACAGGTTCCTCCTTCTCACAAGCAGCTTCTGCAAATAAAACCTCATTTTTTTCTCTTTTTTCATTTCCTTCTGAAAGATGCCCTAACCCAGGCCGAAGCATGTCTGGTTTCAATATAAAGTCTTTGAATCCTGAGCCATCAATGTCGTTGTACCCTTTCTTGAATGTATCAGCGGCACCCTTCGAAGCAACATGGTCAGGGGCAGTTGCCTCCTCTTCATAGTTAGGAAGCTCCGCTTGATAAGTGGCATTCTCCCTCATTTCAACCATCTTCAGTCTTTAATTTCCTCCTGAAGCATGAGAATAGCGGATCTGCGCAATGGTGAGAAGAAACCCTGGGCTGCGATTCGATCGACAGCCACTTCCCGCTCCGTCTCAGTCGACTTCTCTAAATTTGGTTTGCTTTGCTTTTGAGCCATAACAAACTGTTGATGCCTGTCGCTTGCATCTACATCTCTCCCCAGGTAACTTGACTTTACAGCCCTTCCAAACTCATCCAGCTGCCATTTGGCAGTGCCAAGGGCGGTCTGTAGCTCCCGTCTCAGAATATCAACTGAATTGTCCAAATTCTCACCGTAACTTGGATCTGTGTCTATTGCATTCCGAGCAGACACCCAACTTCTGTATGCGGATTTCTACCTGTCAGCGGAGACTTGCACATCATCGTCAGCTGAGAAAAAAGGATCTGCTTCCCACCGACCAAAATTCACCGTCATATTTAAACAATTCAGCCAATTAAACGTTTCAAAAATCCCAAATAGAGAAATTTGATGAATACCAATCCTCTGCCTATGATATCCACACAGATCTGTCTGTGAATACACGATTGCAAAATGGCAAATGCGTCACGCCTCATGCAGATCCACCACATGCAGATCACCAAATCCACTACATCGTTCCACAGCTCCTCTTCAGGTATTCATTTCAGTCTCTGCAACTCCTCCACAGATCCGGAAACAGATCCCGCATTCAACTTGATCATCATAACGACTTCCGTCATAATCAATTTTTCAACCACTGAATCTGGAACGATCACCAACAGCTCATCCAACTTTTGCAAATACTCGTTGCTGAAGCAAGGAACACCAATCTGCCCAACAGTAGTAGGCCCAAACTAATTTCCAACGTGAATGACATCCTCCACCGACCATCCGCGTATTAGCTCGACAGAGAATCTCGTCAGAAGGCTATCTTCGACGCCCGTATGGTTGACTTCCATCAAACGCGGAAACATTTCTCAATTCCACGTCCATCTTTGACTTAAACTTGTTTGCAGGATAAAAATCGGACTGCCGCCGAGAAATGGCCCGACGTGTGACGCAGGACCAGCGATGTTTTCCACGCAGGGCCACCACTCCAAAAACACAGCAACAATGTTCACAGATCTTCTCAATTATTTCCCTCAACCCAGGAAGGGCCAAGCCCAGGAGGGGCCAGACCCTCACGGGCTCTGATACCAAGATAAAATTACAGACACTCAATAATATATTCTATTAATTGTTGAATGAGGAAATTACACACATATTTATACAATCAATAGTCTCAAGATAGGAATGCTATCTTAGACGTACAGTAGTGTGGTTGAGAGATTCTCTCAACCACACACTAAACTAGGAGAAACTATATTCTAGCTTATTCCTATTATGTAGGAACAAACTCCTCAATTAGAAAATTACAACCATAGACAAGTAGGAATTAATTATTTCCAACTATACTCTCTATTCAGTCCACCCTAAAATCATTCTAATACAAGAAACAATGCACAACAAGCAAGCATCCATATCTTACTTCAGGAAAATGTTTCCCTCTTGGTTCCTAGTTGCTTCGGAGGCTCAGGGTCTTTCAGGGGGTCTGGCGGTCTTATGGGATCCAACATGGATCAGAGCAAAAGCATATAAGTGCTTTGCTGGCATCCTGATCTCTGCATCCATCAGAGGATATGAGTGCCCTATTAATATTTTAAATGTCTACGCTCCATATAAGAACAAAATACCTTTTTGGGAAAAAAAAATTGACTCAGAAATTTTTGAGATTGAATCGCTGATGATTGCAGGTGATCTAAATTTGACACTTAGCTCAGAAGAATGCTGGGGTAACTGCAGGAAGAGGGACCCGATTGCAGAGCGCATAAAGAATGAGCTAATGCTCAGGAATCTTGTAGACATAAGGCCATCGAAAATGATGCCCACTTGGGACAATGGGAGAGCGGAGAAGGCATACATTGCAAAAAGAATTGACAGGTTCATCGTCCATGCTAGCATCATCGAAAATATGGGCATGCCTTTATTCTCAATAGGGAATGTCTTTATCTCGGACCATAGGCCGATTTATCTCTCCTGGAGGGAAAAAAGTTTCAGAAACGGGTATCCTTTTAAATTCAACCGAATATGCTTGGAGGACCCTGGTTTCAATGAAATCGTAATTAAAACATGGAAAGATCTCTCTGAAAAGAACATGACTCCTCCGTTTATGACGTTCCGCGACAAGCTGTCTGCCACGAAAAAGGTTGTTAAAGAGTGGCAAAAAAAAAAGAGACAGAGGGATAAAAATGCTCTCCAGGAAACTCAGAGAGAAATCGACAACATTATCGAGTCCATGGATGCAAATTCCCCTCCTTTTAGTATGAGATGTCGTTTAAGGGAGCTTGATCGGAAAAAACAAAGCCTTCTGAAGCAGGAAGAAGTCTCCTGGAGGCTTAAAAGTCGAGCTTTATGGCTCAACGAAGGGGACCGCAACACCAAGTTTTTCCACAAGTATGCAAACTCAAGGCGCGAGCAAAATTCAATATGGAAAATAAAGGATAGTCAGGGAGGACTTCTATTCTCACAACAAGATATATCAGAGGAAGCAGTCAGGCATTTTGAAAGACAATATAAACGAGGGGGATGCGGTTTCCATGACATCCGATGGGGTATAGATCTGGCACCTCAAATGTTTGATGAGGAAACAAATAAGAGCTTCTTTAATCCCATTTCAGAGGAAGAGCTGCTTGGAGTAATGAAATCCTTTAAAAAAGATAAGTGTCCAGGCCCGGACGGCTGGACAATTGACTTTTTTCTTCACTTTTTCGAAATCATCAAACATGATCTGCTTAGGATGGTGGAAGCTTCAAGGATATCCGGCAGTATTCACCAGATTACATCTTCCACTCAGATAGCTCTTATCCCCAAAAAAGAGGAAGCGGACTCTTTTCTAGATTTCAGGCCAATTTCCTTATGCAATATATCTTTCAAGATCATAACAAAAATTATTGCAGAAAGGATAAAAGCGACCTTAGCAAAGTTCATTACAAAGGATCAGCATGCATTCTTAAAGGGAAGGAACATTTTAGATGCAGTCGCAATTACTCAAGAATGCATGTTCTCTATGTTTCAAAAAAAGACGAACGCTGCCATCCTCAAAATTGATTTACAAAAAGCTTTTGATTCCTTAGATTGGGGGTTCTTAAGGTGTTTATTAGCAAAAATTGGCTTACAACCAAATGCCATCAGATGGATCATGGCATGCGTCGAAAATGTTCATTATGCTGTCATTATTAATGGGATGCCATCTCCCTTTTTCCGTGCTGAAAGAGGGTTGCGCCAAGGATGCCCCCTCTCACCGCTTTTGTTCATCCTGGCTATGAACACTCTCAGTCTTCATTTAAATAAGGCGGTATCTGAAAACAAGTGCAAGCCTGTAAAAATTTGCAGGAACATTTTCTTATCGCATAATTTATTTGTTGACGATGTGCTTATCTTTGCTATGCTCTGCAGGATATCTTGGATATGCCTCAATGACATCCTGAACAGATTCCAAATTGCTACAGGGTTGCATATAAACAGTGCAAAATCAATTCTTTTCCACAACGATACCAACATGGACATGGTGAAGTGGATCTCAGAGCAGTTTGGTATAGAGGCGAGATCGATCAAGGATGGTTTAAAATATTTGGGCTTCCAGCTAAAAGCCAAAGGGTACTCTAAAACAGACTGGCAGTGGCTTATTGACAGGTATTACAAAAAAATTTTGGCCTGGGAATATAGGTTCCTTTCTCTGGCGGGAAGAATAGTTCTAACTCAAGTTGTTTTAATGCAATTGGCTGTTTATTGGGCTCACATTTTTTTCCTCCCTGCTAGTATCATTCACGAAATAAACAGGGTCACTGCAAATTTCTTATGGGGTGGTAAATCAACACAGAGAAAATTTCACCTCTCAAAACTAGAAAAGATAGCCATGCCCAAGAGCTCAGGCGGCTGGGGTTTACTGGACCTGAGGTCTTTCGGAAACGCTCTCCTGTGCAAATCGTTGTGGAGAGGCATGTTCGGAGATGGGCCGTGGAGCATTACCATCAAAAATAAGTATATGAAAGGAAAATCCCTGGAGCATTGGTACAGGAATGGCAGGATTGGAATATCTTACGGGTCAGCCATATGGCTCAGCTTCCGCAAGGTCGAACAATATTTTATAAAGAATTTGAATTGGTCCCTTCAGTCGGGCAGCAGTATCTTCATCGGCGTAGACTCCCTATGGAATGGTCGGGAAAGTATTACCATCCCCGAAAACCTTCTGTTCTTCTTCCACAGGATTGGCATTTTCACTTGGGATAAGCTTATTGCTGCCTGGCGTGGTCCTTGTCCTCTCTGGAAAGAGGCCAGTGATCTTGGCATGCCTACGCCTCTGGCTATGCTCTGGAATCATGTCACGGTGGCGTTGAGGGGCTGCGGCTTTCATAGATCCATGCAGGATGACCAGCTGTTATGGCGACTGCCTAAAGCTAGTCTGTCGGTTCGTGTTAAAGACATTTATTTAGACTTAATTATGCAAAAGCCCTGTCACGCTAGAACAAAGTTCCCTGCGATTTTCTGGAAGTCAGGCTGCTCCCCTAAATCTATTTTCTTCTCATGGATGGTTTACCACAATAGGAATCTGATGTGGGATAATCTGAGAAAAAGAATGTGGCACGGTCCGAGTAGATGCTCGATGTGTGAGGCAGAAGAAGAATCCAATCTCCACAGCTTTTTTAATTGCAGAGCTTTCTCGCAAATCTGGCATGACCTGGCTCTTCTATATGGTTTTCCTCATCTTGTTTTCGACTCAATCCAATCTGCTTTTGAATGGTGGTCTGGACAAAGGGATTCATGGAGGCCGATCCTTATCATCGTGATGTGGTGTGCATGGAGGTGGAGAAATAACAAGATTTTTAAAGAGTCAAAACTCCCACTCAAATCTATCCTGCAACACATCATCTCCACTTATGACTCTGTGCCTAAAAAGCAGCCCGGTATGAAAAGACGCAACAGAGAAGCGAAAGATGTTAGTCTTGCAGGGTTCCCGAGAGCCTTCTTTGACGGTGCTGAGCAGCAAAACAACTGTGGATGTGGTTTTCACATCCTGATGGACGAGGAGCTTCAATATTTTATCTCATGGCACAGTGGAAAGGGCACAAACAGTTTGGCTGAAGCAAGGGCTCTAGCGGGCCTCCTTGCTTTCTGCATCTTTTGTGATATCCAGTCTATTTCGATCTTTGGCGACTCCAAATCTATGATTGATCTTGTCAAAGGATCCTGCAATTTATTGGCCCCTCATCTGGCAGGTTGGGTGGATAGAATCAAGTTCTTTTGGGGTCTCTTGAGGGATTGCTCCATTCATCACATTTTCCGTGCTCAGAATCAGCAAGCGGACAGACTGTCAAAGGAGGGCCTGCTACTTGAACCTGGCGCTTGGTCCATGAAGGTTATATATGGAGATTTCTCATGCTTTATCCAGGACTTCTCTATTCCCGGTTTATGATTGTCCTTCTCTTTCTCTAGTTTCTCCCTTTTGTTCTTAATACTTGTATATGTTCTGGTGTTTTTGGATGTCAAACAGCCATGAATCTAGTTCTATCAGCTTTTCTCATAGATGATGTATGCGCTAACATATATTGGGTATATGTTTATCTTTTGCTCTGTTTCCTGTTTCTTTCTTGAACAGCCCAGACGGTCCATAGTAGACTGTCCCTATCATGATCATGATCTTACAGCTTCAAAGAGCTGTTTTTTCTGTAACTATCTAGTTTTATTATATATCCTCAATATAATACAATATCGCTTTTTCTCTCTGAAAAGTTATAATTATATCAAAAGGGTATGATGGTTAGTTTAATTGGTTGAGGTCTTGTTGCTAAAGCATTTTGCTATTGGATAACCACAAGTCCAATTCTCTTTTTTGGATTACTTTGGCTAAGGGTGTGTGGTTCCTTTAAGTGAACCTAACCTAACTTTTAGGTAAACAATTATAACTTTTATGAATATATACTAAAAAAATATTTTGTCAATCGAGTTTAGGTTGGGTGGTTAGGTTGGCCTAGTACCAACAACCTCTCTCTTGCCTTTAGACTATGAGAAGGAGAGTGACTTTCTTCCTTGAGCGGTACACAATGTCCAAAAAAAATTCATATAATAAACTAAAAAAATATTCTCAAATTATTAAATCTAAATCATTTATTAAAAAAAATCAGAAAAAACCTTATTGATATAACTCATTATTCAGTGCAAACTTTATTGAAGTGATTCGATCCCATGAAAGGAATACACATCTATTACATGAAATACGAATTTCACTATCTGTTTTAACTCTCTTTTATGAATATACACTAAAAAAATATTTTGTCAATTGAGTTTAGGTTGGGTGTTGGGCGGAATAGTTATTATCTTCCCCACAAATCTCATAAATTGACATGTTGACAAATATCATTGTTGCACTCAATATACTGAAGGTTAGCCTAGTACCAACATTCTCTCTTGCCTTCCCACTGAGGAGGAGGCTGACTTCCTTCCCTTAGTAGTACACAATGTCCAAAAAAATCATATAAAATACTAAAAAAATGCTCTTAAATTATTAAATCTAAATCATTTATTAAAAAATAAATAAAAAATAAAACCCTTATTCAATGCGAGATTTATTGAAGTAGTGCGAGATTTATTGAAGTGATTCGATCCCATGAAGGGAATATTACATGAAATACGAATTTCATTGTTTGTTTTAACTCTCTTTTTCGATATGTTTGGTTATAGAATTCTGAGTTCATATTAACCTTGGAGTTTATGCAATAAATATAGATAGCCATGTTGTGTAGTAATCAACGGTGAGTATTGAACACAGACATGTACCCCATCACAGAGTCATCTGGTGGGAAGCATACCCGTACAACTAAGTGACGATTTTTTCCTCTTCAACATTTCATATCGATATTTCCATGTGTTGTAATGTCAATTCCTCGTGGTGTAAATTTAGGATATTATGCGAGCCATTATGTGAGCCATTATTGGCATGTTACCAATGATGATAGTGTCATAACATGTTATCTTGTTAATTAGAGGCTTGATAGGCTTGATCTATGGAAGAATATGGTTTTATGATTTGATATATGACGTTAATAAAACTGGTCGTTATTATTAGTCTTTGTTTCTCCATGGACTAGCATTTGTCTGAGAGTAGGCAAAGTGTGCTTATTTCGAATTATAGGGTTATATTGTTATGTTTTTGTAATTTTAACTAAAATTTTAAGAAAATATATATATATATATATTATATATATATATATATATATATATTTATTGTAAATTAAAAAAATATTTTATTAATTTTTAGAAACCTTATTTAATTTTTGATTGGTTGAGTGAGTTTTGATGGGACATAATTCTTTTGGTGGAAGACAATTTATTTTTGGTAGTTGTTAGTGCTTGACAAATCATTTTAAAATTATGGTGATTTCTCTGACACTGTCATTTATAGAGTGCTCTGATCAGGTTCTTTCCATAAGTAGGAGCGTGGTGAGGCATGGGTTGTTTCATCAATAAGTGCTCTGACACTGAAACTGACAATGACACTATGATATGTATTGCTAGTGCGTTTTTCTCTTATTTCATTTTAAACATTTTTTTTTTTCATCTTAAACTTTGTTAGGCTTTGTTGTGCGGGAGAACAAGTGCATGGGGTCGTGAATGTGTGGGGAATGAAGGATGTGCATGTGAAGGGTGTATGTGTGACAATGTTTCATATATCTAGACAACAAAAACTAATTTTGTGATATGTTGAGGAAGAAGAAACGATATGCAGGAGGAACAGTGTGTGGAGAAACTGTGTGGTGGAATTTGTTAAAGAGCGTGGGCAGGTCCCTTACGCAAGTGAGGGGGGTGGGGCATTTCATAAATATGTTCTCTGACATTGACACTGATATTGACACTATGACAGGTATTTTTAGTGCATTTTTCTCTTATTTCGTTTTAAACCTTTTTCCATCTTAAACTTTTTCAAGTTTCACTATGTGGGAGAACAAGTCCATGGAGTCTTGAATGTGTGTAGAGATAAGGGAATGTGGAGAAGGAGATGTGGATATAACACAACATCGAATTAGGTTTTGCAATGTTTCGTATCTCTAGACAAGACTAATTTTGTGATATGTGGAGGAAGGAGAAATGGTGTGCGAGAGAAAGGGTGTGTGGGGAAACTGTGTGAGATGGAATTTGTTAAAAAGCACAAGCTATATAGAAATAAGATTTATTCTCTACACTCTGGAGAAGGAAAATGTAATACATGAAGTAGGCAACATAAAATTTAATTCACAAATGTTTTATTTGATATAGAGATGATTTGACAATTCGATGTGTAGTTTTCAAAACTATGTTCAAGGTTTTTGAATACTTATTATGCAATAATAGTCATACTAGCTAAGAGACTATCAATAATAACTATAAATAAAAATTTGTGCAGGGGGAATGTGTTTAAAAGATAGGAGTATTGTTTGATGTTTGTAGCGTTATGTTTAATGCATTCAAGTCAGTTGATTTTGGTAACAGAAATGCTAAGATCACAAATAATGGAAATAAAAATCAACAACTTCAAGCGACTTTCCCAAATAAGAAAAAAAAAAACTCTCTTTCAAGATATTTTGTACCTTGGCATACATTACCTCAATTAGTTATCCATCATATACAATGTATCAAAAAACCCAAATCTTTGAACATAATACGAATAATCGTTTTAGCTTTAAATAGAAACTCAGTATCTAATATTAAAAAAAGTCTCCTCTTAATGTGTAACTATAATTATGTTCAATACGATGTATGAATTCACACCTCCACATTTCGTACAATGTATAAAAAAAACTTGATATTCTGTTATAATTCAAAGACACATTGTTGTGTGGCTACATGTACGAAGAGCAAAGGTGCAGACAATAGCTATGTACAAAGATAAGGGAAGGGATAGAAGAATTTCGTGCAATAAAAGTTTTGGTTCCACTTTCACATTCTGCACAATGAAAGCATTGATTGCCCCTCAACACTATGCACAATTAAAATGTTTATCTTAATGCGGTAAAAAATATATTATTAGTAATATATGCGAAAGATTGCAAATTATTGAACATGCATGGAAAGCAGTGTTTGATTTGTATCATTTAGTATTGTTGTCGTTGCGAGAAGGACCCTCCAAAATTTTTTCCTACATCAATTTTGAAGCCTACAATAACTGTCATTTCAGGCCCCCTTGAGTCTTCATGTTGTTTGATTTCTATTTGTGTTTTCTCCTAATGTCGCATCCTCCTAAATCTATATTTCCTAAGCATCATCACTTAGCCATTATAAGTACTCGAGTTAGTTATTCCATGGTTAGGTGAACTCATGATCTTTCTTGACTTAGAAACTATCCTTTTCGCCATGCACAGACTCGAAAAACACTCAAAAGCATGAAAAAACAAACATAAGGAAGAAAACATTAAAAAAAAAATGTGCCCTCCAAGTTGGCGGAGACATGTGCTCAACTTGAGTGCACTCCTTCGGGACGAAGAAGTGCACTCCTTCATGCTGGACAAGTGCGTCCTCCATGAGCGCACTCCTTCATGACGAAGACATATGCCCTTCCTAGATGCATGCATGTCCCATCTTGTTGCATGTGGGAACACTCCTATAAAATGGGAGGCCACTTAACTTCTATTAACTAATTCTTTCATGCGACGACAAGTGGTGCTCATGCATGAATTGGTTTCGCATGTAAAATTATTTAAATAAACTTAGTTAATCATTCTTTTTGCATAATCATTCCATCTGAGTTGTGCGCACAACTAGGAATCAAGAGGGGCTTCATCAACTAGTGCAACAAGTAATTTTTGCATGTTAAATCTCTTCATTTCCTTTTATGTTTTCACTGCCATTCTTGATTTTCTTGTTATCAATACTTTGTTTTTCAGCTTGTTTGTTGGCGTTTATGCTTAATCTTCATGTTGCAAGTGTTAATCTATTCTTCACACTGTTCAAACCTTTCATATTCCACCTTAAATGTGACAACAACTATAAATCCTTGTAGAAATTTCTTTTCCACATCTTAGCATCAAATCTTGTTGTTCAAATTTGTTTCTGAGTTTCGAAACAGGTCGAGCACACTTCTTGAGCTTGAAGCCTGATCAACCTCGAAAACTACGCCCTAGTTGATCAAGTTTTCCTCTAGAGCGCACTTCTTCATCATGAAGAATTGTGCCCTCCCTTGAGCACATCACGAAGACATGAAGCATCTTCTTTCAGCCCTTCGGCATGCGACAGTGCACCCTCCTTTTCCTTGAGCACATGGGTGCATTGTAAAGTTCCAAAGACTTTCCAACCTCTTCCTTCATCCCTTCGGGGTGCAACAGTGCGCCCCCTATCCCCTTGAGTGCATGAGCACACAAGGAAGGTCTGAAGACCCAACGCTCCATCCCTTCGACCCTTTGGAGTGCGAAAGTGTGCCATAGGTTTTTTCTCCACTTTCTTGAGTGCATGAGCACACTGCAAAGGCCTAAATGACCTTATATATTTCTTCGTGCTTTGAAAGTGCACCCTCCTATTTTGCATGCTAATTTTCTCATGCATACAAGTTATTTTGCATTTTTGTACATATTTCTTCATGTTCTATCATCTGTGATGGCTCTTTGTATGTGATTTATAAGCATTTCTACATAAGTAGGTTGTTTTAAGATGATATTGTCTTTATGATTTTGTTCGCCCAAACAGGTGTTTGTGCTACAAGTATTGCCACCCGGTCATCATATGTTGAAGCCATGTTGCCTCACAAAGTGACCTCCAAATAACTTTCAGAGGCAAGCGTTAATTCCCTTATAGAAGTTACAAAGACAAATATTCCCATATATGCAAATACACCATGCTTTATTGATAAGGATACAAATGTCACATGGAGAAAGATATACAACACATTCATACAGGAAAGGTTTGTTGAGGACTTAGAAGATTTGCATGCATACACCAACATCAAGAAGTATAGGATGCATAGGATCGCATGTAGATTCTCGATCATGCCATGTGAAGAGGTGATTGAATGGATCATTACACATATGGATTACTCTCACCTTGTGCTACGTAGTGAGAGTGGAAGTTAGCTTGCCACCTGTTGTGGTGAATATATGAAGACATATTATAAGATGCTCAAGCCTAATGAATATGCAAATGACAACTTCTACATGAGATGGGCAACCCTCGACACTAGAGATGTCATCAAATCATGGTGTCGAGAGCTTGCCAAGTTTTGCCATCACCCATCCACAGTCTATCCAACAAAGATTCTTAGAGATGTATATCAGTACTTAATAGCCATGTATCTTCGATTTTATGGGCGTAGGAACACTGAAGTGTTTGAATATAATTGGATATACATGCTCAATATAGTGGTCACCCATGGTAGAACTTTCAATTGGGTGGATATATTGTCATATGAGTTGTATCATTAGGTGGGGCAAGAAAAATAATCTTTAAAGGCGAACCAAGCACTAGAATTCTACATGTCTACATTTCTCTTAGATAGAATTTGTGTACAGTATGTGTTCTCAGGAATGAACTAGAACTGGACCCTTGAAGAGAAGTTCTCGGTTTACTTCCACTACAGAGTGTTATCATAAGCAAGATTCAGAGGCGTATATGACAAATTGGTTGAACACTTCTTCGCAGTTATCTTTCACATGATATTTGAGATCGGTCCTCCTTGCATGATCGATCAGGTCAAGGAGTCACTTCGAAATATCATGGATTGGTTTGCAACTCCCGAGGGTACATACATCATGAATGGGGCTTCATTGGGGAAGAAATACCATACCACGTGCATTCATATAGGGGGATATATATTGAGGAAAAAATGACATAATACATGGAACATATAATAGGAGCTAAAGGGTTTTTATATTAGCAAGTATAAAAAAATGGAGCTCAAAGTTAATGAAAAGATGTAAAGGGGTATAAAAATTGTTAATGAAAAAATGGATACCTACAATATCCAGTGAACGTAGGTTTTTTTTTAATTGGGAAGGTTTATTGGTTCGTATTGTTAGGGGATTAAATAATGTGATTTTTAGAGGTATTTTCCAATATGTAGTCAAATTAAGGGTATTGTTTAGTATGTTGCAAACGCATGTGATATGTCAGATATCCCATCATCTTCTGTCGCAATATGTGACCAACAAGGTGGTCATGCAAGAAGTTGCAAATCAATTGGACAAGGGATTTTTATGAATTCTTCACAGGAGGAAGAAAGCCCATTGGCCTATATTTCCGTTGAGGATCAGACTGTATGAGTTAAAGAGCCACAAGATGACAACAATAGAGATATAGGAGTTGGGCTGCCTACACTTCACCACTAAAGACTTACATGTATATGATCCCAAGTTAATTGTCAAGCAATATTGTCAAAGGATAGGTCACAATATGGGGTACTCATATATGTCCACAACAGAAGATGAGAAGATAAATAACTAGTACAATGGAGAAATGAAGACACATCTAGTAATCGAGACTAGTTCACCCCGTGATCCACTAGATCAAGACTTTCAAGTGCAGGAGGAGGAGGAGATAACACCTCAATCAAAGAAAGTATATCCTAAGAAAAGGATTAGGTATTCCTTAGCAGGAGAGGGTAACAAGAAATGGAAATTTGATCCTTTAAAATCAAGACCTATTTAGGTAGAACAGGAGAGGAGAGAAGCATAAGAAGGAGGAAGAATTGACAGGATGAGTTGTTGTAGAAGAAACAAGAATATTCAGAAGAAGAGAAGAGAAGGATGGAAGAAGAAGAACAAAGGCAGTCCCATGAGGAAGAAACAATACATAGATTGGAAAAACAATTGTTGACTCAAGAGATGGAAGAGGAACAGTTTGAGGAAGAAGATACCATCCAGCCAGTGGAGGAAGAACCAGATACTCTAGGAGAACATCCTCTCACAGGTGGTCATCTTCCATTTGGAGAGATGGGGATCACACCTCCACCAACATACAAAGTCATGGATGTATGCAGTGTAACATTCGATTAGCTTAAGAAGAGGATCGTGCAATAGAGGAAAATGTATTTCCTAAAGGATCCTTAGAATCTAGTCTCAGTGTCTACAGAGAAGGTGATAACTGCAAACACCAGAAGGAATCTTAGGGAAGTCATGGCGAAAAATGTTTCATTCACTATAGCGGCACAGGATAACTCTGATAACTCGTTTGAATGAGAATGCCAGGCTAAGAAGAGAACTTGTTGTGGTGAAGAAACATGCAAAACATCTTGCGGTGGAGAACCAATGGTTGTCAACTTAGAACTTCAACACCGCATAATGGTAGTCAAACATCCAAGAAAAGTTGGGACCAATGGAGGACACCATGGTGTGGCTATATGATGAGAAGGTACTTATACGACAGGTCATGGCTCCTCTCGTTCGCATTCAGAAGAACGCACAGGAAGTGGTGAAGCTCCTGAAGGTAGAAAATATACCAATTGACCAGATGTAAGAGTGAGTTGCCAAATATCTGGATGCTCTACAACATTTGGAAAAGAAAGACAAGGTTGTTGCAAAGATAGACATAGTTCAGTTGAGACTCCACCTACAGAACTACTTGCATCTTGGAGCACGGTTAGTTAATACTTATGTTGTGACTACATAATGGGTTTGAGTCTCTAACACATAAACATGGGATGCCCTCCATCGGGTCACTTGAAGTAATCAGAGGTAGAGAAGTTATCTTCCAGGAGTTCAAGGAATATATTGAACAAATCAAATAGGAAATAGAAAAGGAAGGCTTGGAAGTAACCAAAGACATTATAATCAGAAGCTCAATCAGGCGACACTTTTTGCACTTATAATCTGAAGCTCAATGAGTTGAAACTTCTTCATACATGTATCATAGATGTAGTTAGACTATTTTGGTTATGTTTTTGGTATATGTTACTTCATTTACATATTAAGTTAGTGAACTAATTTGTTGCTTAGCTATGGCTATTATTGAATGGGTGTTGTTATGTTTGAACGATTGTTGGTTATTACATGGACTAATCTACAGGTATTAAACAAGTCTTTATCTTTATATTTGGGTCCCCCTTTAGGATAGTATTATTACTTTCTAACCAGTGGCTCATTTTCCTCACCAGCCATGGAAGTATCCCTCGTATCCTTACATTAGGTGCCTCACAAAGTTCACATACTTACTTCCCCAAGGAGGTGTGTGTTTTCTTGTGTTTGATCATAACCAAGGCGTATCTTTAAACCATTCAAACGGTGGTTGGATTATATGACCGGATAGGACTCCTACACCAAACAGTGTGAGGTATAATTGGGACATCACATCGGAGAGATCTCCTTACAATGTTGGCGACATCTAGCACCGTCTATAAGTACAAATAAATTTGAGTCATTTTTCGAGTGCATTAAAATTGATCTCAAAGGAGACAGTCATTTCGTAAATAATGACTTACGTGCTTCTAGCAAGAGGCTCGATTTTCTTTCTGATCTAGAGAAAAAAAGGTAGGAATTGGTGAATTTTTATCAGATGAATCAAATCAAAGTTGCATGGTCTCATAGAACCATGCTGGAGAACATTATTTATGAGTGTGAAAACATAGGGAATCGAAGAGTTGATTCCTATGTCATGGCTTTACAGATTGTGCAAGGATCTAAATAGTCCATGCATGACATGTGATTTTGGATTAATTTCGATAAAGATGTTGATGACCAAATTGGATATGATAGGAAAAAAGTTTCGCACATGCGTATTCCATATAGCTTCCTTTCCTTCTCTGCACTCTCCACGGTAATTGTTCATTGATACATTGTGCAGAGTGATTAATATTAAGTGGATTCGATCATTTAAAAACCAATATTGTGTGAAACGAAGGTGTGCAGGAGAATTGTGTTGAGGGAGAATGCACATGGAAGTTTGTAACATTGTGGCAGAAATATTGTGTTTGTTATTGCGCACACTTACTCTCCGGCACAACTAAAAAATTAAGGGATCTAAGTTTTATGAAGCTTTTGTAATGTAATTATAACAATTAATGTGTCTGTAGTTGCTTTGGACAAGCGTTCATCATGCATTTTTTTTACATTCATGTTGCCAACGAATATTCGTTTAGTTCTCGAGGGGTCTTGTTATGAATGGTTTTTACCAAAGTGATTTTATACATGCTCTGCTAAGTTTTCATCATGCTAGTTTTTAGAATCGATAGTGAAGAGTGTTTTTTTTATAATGTCTTAAAGATTAATCACTTCATAAGTTGTTGGTCGACGTTTTGAACCATCTAATGTGGTTCATCCTCAGGACAAAGGTGAAAAAATAAATCTATCATAATGTTTAAATAGCAGAGATGCATCTGGTTCTAGATTTAGCCATTAAAAATTAGTTATTGAATAAATTTAAATATTTATTATCATTTTGTTTTCTTTTTATTTTATTTTAGTTTTAATTAAAATAATATTGAATTCAAATAAGTTAAATTAAATTAATAATAATATAATAGGAAATAAATATTTGTAAATGTATAATCTTAATTAAAAATAAGTTTAATGTATATACATATATATATATATATATATATATATATATATATATATATATATATATATATATATATATATATATATATATATATGATTAATAAATAAATTAATAAATAAATAAGTAGAAAAAAATTATGAAGAGAGGGCAGGGATCCAACTTCAACTTAACTTCCAACCATCGTCCCTTTTAATATTAATAGTGTGTTTTTCAATTTCAATGGCCTCTCTAAGCTTCTTGTGATGGAAGTGATCATCCCTAGCGATGACCTGCGAATCCTCAATGCAGACATGGTGTTTGGATTTCACTGCATGTTCAGCTAAAGCTGAGGAACGAGAACGATTTTTCTTAATATCTGTTTCATGTTCTTGGATTCTTTGGTTAATGGAGCAACCATTTTCCCCAACTTATGATGTGATTAATCCGAAAGACATTACCAAAATTAGTATGGATCACAAAAGTCTAAAATCAAGTGAAGAGTGTTGTTCTAAGCATTGTGATTTTTTCTTGTTAGCATAAGAATTATGCACAGAAGTTATTTTCAAAAACATGGACAAATTTTTTGATATATTTGTTAGGTACGTTGTGGTTCCTTTTTATTGTGATCCTAAATCATGTTCCTACAAAATAATTATACGGGAATCAATGTGGATATATGCATATGCTATTAATGTGTGTGTTTTCTATTATCTTATAGATTTATCATGTACAACAATATCATGTTGTTCATTTTCCTGGATGTTTTTTATGGTGTGCTTATCATGGAGAAATATCTTATAGTGAATTTAGAACATGTTTGAAGTGTGATTACTAAAGAATCAATGGAGAAGTCTTTCTTTTCTACAAAAAGAGATCGTACATATGAAATTCTAAGGAAGAATAATTTATTTCGCTTAAGAAATTTTACATATGTTTTAGGAGATTTCTTATTCAATGTTATACAAGCTCTATTACATTTTAGATACATATCAACAAGGTTACATGAAGGAATGATAGAACATTTCAGAAATTATTTAGATGAATGGAATGTGAAGTGATATTATCTTATGAACATGAATTTAACATAGATGCATGGTATAAATAGCCCGAATGTTTACTTGGAAAAGATGACAAAATCAACTTCAACTTCTATGCTTGCGGGAAAACAAGGACTTTTGGGGAACATATTTTGAATACATTTCTTAATTAGCTAAAAATTTTGATAACACTTTGGTCAATGACAACAATGAAAATCTATTTTCATTTCAATTCAAATTTATGCAAAAAGAGTTATGACATATTGTTCCATGACGAAAACCCAATTTCCATACATCTTGGACCACTTATGTGTAAGAAAAAATGTTTAAAAAGAACTAATCATGAACATATAATGAATATAACAACATATGAACAAACAATTCATAGATGGATGCAAATAGAGGAAATCATGAGTAGACATAGGTTTAAGATATTTTTCAGGTTCAAGAGTATTTACAATGAAATTTGTTTTGAAACAATATGTCAATTGATGGAGAATGAATATGATGTTTCATGTTTACAACACATAATTGCACAAACATTTTACAATGAAATCATGCATAATGATTCGTTTACATTAAACTGCATATAAAAATACATGAATGAAGATGCAATTATGCAATTCCTTGGAATAGTAGATTGGCAGGGATACATTATACAATTAGCAATGCCATATGAAAAACGGAAGATAGACGGTGGCCTTTTTGTTTATGATTGGTAAGGTATATCTTGAATATAAGTATATACATATGGTTTGCGGATATATTAGTTTTTTGTAGTTGAATTTCTTAGATTCAAGAAATGTGCAACAATATTCCATGTTATGTAATTTGGAACAAGTGTAGGTCATTTTCATTATGAACCTCTGAAAGAAATAGTATAAGAGAAAACCATTTCATGTTGTATTGAAGCAGTTAATGAAGAGAAAAATATAGAAGAATCGAATAAAAAATTACTGAGGATAATGCGAATGGGTTTGAAAACATGAACATAGATCAAATTGTCATAGAACTTGACACAGATCTTCTCAATGTAAACTAGAGATCATGGCTATCATTACTTAAACTCAAAAAACATATAAGAAACAAAGATATTTTCCAAACATGTCTTGTTAGAAAATAATGCATGCCATTAAATTCTAGCTTTAAAAACATCAATAGAGATGAAGATGCTATGGAATTTAATACAAAGTCTGTCAATGTAAACATAAGGCCATGTTCCTCATTGCATAAAATCGAAAAATACGTAGGAAACAATAATGTTATTAAAACAATTCTAATTAGAAAAAAATTGAAGTGACCAAAACAACACAGAATACGATATTTCCAAATAAAAATATGGAATCTTTATAGATGTTCGATTATAAATTCAAAACAGCGGTTGAACAACACCATTTTAAGAAAATATAAGATGTTCATGTTTATGATTGTGCAATATGAAATTAAACTTGGTTTAAAAGATATGTCATAGAAAAACAATTGAGCAATGCATCCAAAGGTAAGTGAATATGTAAAAAATGCAAAAAAGCATTAGACAATGACAAAAATTATCAAATTTGCAATTCCAAAGTGGATTAGGCATAATATGAAAATTTCCATAGTGAAAGAACTTTATGAATTGGAAGAAACAATAATATCACTAAGATTACCATCTTTGCAAATACGGGGCACTTGGACAACATTTTAGAAAACCACAATTAGCATTCACTGGTGGACTAATCAATGTACCTACTGACACATCTCAAATTCAAATTGCACTTCCTCGTGACATAAATGGATCTAGTACAGTGGTTTTGTCAGTTAAAAGATGTTTAATTCTTGAAATCATAATTGTTATTGGGTGAGTACGTGTTCATAAAGTCATGAAGACATTAACATGATTGTGTAAAAGTCCACTTTATAGACTAGAGAATGTCAGAATAAATGAAGGCTAGAAACAAGTCTTTGATCAAAACAAGGATGCATATGCATGTGAGACGGATATAGAAAACAATGATAATAATGATCACTATATTAAAGAGCTAATAACAAAGACACTATTACATGGATTTAGTGATTCGTATAGTATTTTATGATCCTCGTAATAATAAATAAATATTGCTCCGGAGGCTATAGGCCTTTGGGAATATTCAATTATAGGTATTAGGAAGATATGAGCTTTCCCATAATGTTTTACCAGAAAACATGATCAAACAGTGTTAACAAAAAAATTACATATCACGATATTTCTCTATGGGAAGTTTTGCATCAAGATCATGATTTTGTGTATGATATAACAAATTTGTTTTGCAAAATAGTGTGAATTATCCTAAGTCAAGTACTCAGTGGTATTTGGATTCCTATAAGAAAAGGATAGTTAAAAGGAAAAATACTAATAACTAGAGACATTAAAAGAAAGGAAAATTTGAAATGTATTCTAGCGTCGAACATTGGGTATATGGATCTTAGATGAATATGGACATCCCCAGACTATTTTTTGCATTTGCGCAAGAACTTATATGAAATGATCCGAAAGTTGGGTCCACCAGCTATCTATGTTTCATTCGGCAATGCTAAACATATCTCAGAGCCTTTAGTAAAGTCTTTACAATAAATACATCAAGAGAAAAAATCATCAACTAAAAACAAATTAGAGGAAGATGATATTCATATCTTGATTAGAAATGACCTTGTTACTTGTGTACGATATTATAGAAGTAGAATGAATGCTCCATGCCAGTTAATTTTACACACATTTTACATGAATCAAAGTACTTTGATGACGTCGTTGACTATTTCTTTGTAACAAAATTTCAAAATCAAGGAATCCAACATGAACATGGATTGCTATGGATAAAAAATACTCATATCTATGGAACAAGTACAAACATTGAAATTGAATGTTTCGTTGACAATTATTTATGTTGTGATTCAAGTAAAATACTTGAAAATCTGAAAATTATTCAACGTCATCGTCATACAAACACTTGTAGGAAATGAAAACAAATGCATTGTAGGTTCAATTTCCAAATTCCACTAATGCGAAAGACACAAATACTTGAGCCTATATAATTAGACAATGCAAAATAAAAATTGAATGCAAGAATGATATTTGATGCACTAGAGAATATGGAACATGATGAGACATATACATTTGATACTTTTCTTGAAAAATTAGGTATAAGTGAATCTGATTAAATCCATGCAATTCAATGTACTCTGAAACGAAAAATAATTATTTTGAAAAGAGAGCCAATAGATGTATGGACTACTAGATTTTCTTAGCATATTCCATTAATCTATGGTGCAAATATTGATGCCTAATTTGCACTTGACCCATATGTTACAATTACTTATTGTATTTCATATATGACAAAGATAGATAAAACAATGATGTCGATGTTTAAACATGTATGAAGTGATTGTTAAAAAATCGAGGGTGATATCATATAAATAATTGCAAAAGTTGCAAAAGATTTTTTGAACTTATAACACATGTCTGCACAACAAGTTGTATATATAGTGTTGTCATTCCCATTGAATACTAGTTCAAGAAAATGTATATTTGTTAATACTTCAACAATAGATGATCAAACATTTTTACTAAAAAAACCAAAAGAGTTAAGAGTGTGCACTAGATGATTCTAAAAACATAGCATGTTTATCAATTTTTGACCACTGAGTCCAATGACGAGAAAACATTGAACATGTATGCTTAGCATAATTTGCGTTGTGATATACACTACAAGGAAAGAAGAGAGGACATTAGAGGAAATTTTAGCCTAAAAGTGCTGATGAAATTTTCACGTATATATTATGTAAACCAATCAAAATCCTCAAAATTTAAAAATACATACATGTAAATATTCTAGAGCGAAAAATAAATAAATAAATAAAAATAAAAAAACTACTTTTTTAAATTGTATTTTTTACTTATCTACTTTTTTTAATTGTATTTTTGACTTGTTGAATGTAGAATTAAATTCCGCATCCAATGAGTACCCATTATGAATACTTTTGATAATACCCACATTGATAAAAATTGAAGATATATTAAAACAACGTGTTGAAACAAGTTTTTTAATGTATCTTCAATTTTTATCAATATGGGTCTTCACAAAAGTATGCATAATGTGTACACATTGGATGCAGAATTTAATTCTGCATCCAACGAGTGTCTACACTTAAAATTTGAGTTCATGAATGAAACAATGACAACATGGACTGATACTGATAGCATAACAGCTGAAAACATATAGAATGAATTGTTTGAAAGAGATATACCTACATATGAAGAAATACATAATAAACAATGTTATCAAGAATACAACACGTTGTTTTAATATATCTTCATTTTTTATCAATATGGGTCTTCTCAAAAGTATGCATAATGGGTACACATTGGATGCAAAATTTAATTCTGTGTCCGACGAGTGTCCACACTTGAAATTTGAGTTCATGAATGAAACAATGAGAATGTGGACTGATACTGTAGCATAGCAGTTGAAAACATATAGAATGAATTTTTTGAAAGAGATATACCTACATATGAAGAAATACATAACAAAAATTGTTATCAAGAATACAATATTGAATCAAATTTCCAATATTTGCAAAAGGTTAGAAATGAAAAATCAATCATTGAGAGACCTTATCAACCTCTAAAACAACCACATATACTAGAAGAAATAGAATTCTATAAAATGATGAGAACGTTAGAAATTGTAGCAAGAAAGACTAAATTTGACTTGTGCCGTAGTCAAATAGATTTATTCGATTTTCCACATTAGCAGGATGACTTGGATTGCAGTTAACTTGTGTGACATGAATTTCTCTACTAGTTTACTCAGTAAATTTGAGTTATAGGCTAGAAGTAGAGTTGGGCATGTAGTGATTGCTAAAATTTAGCAATCTAATTCAGTTATTTTCAGTTTGAATCAGTTAACTGAGCTCAATTAACTAGTTGAGTCAGTTGAAGGTCAGTTGAGTAGTAGAATTGTTGTTAACTCAATGATCTCACAGTTAAACTAGTCAATTAACTTAAAATATACCATACATGCATGGAATTCCAAATCCTAGCTGTATTGGAGGAAAATGTACATTGTAATTATCAATTGTATAGTAGTTGAGTGTACACGCTTGGAAGTTAAGTAGGTGAATGTAACAGCCCTGGTGAAAATCCATGTAATAAAAATTAATAAAGGTAAAATAATAACCATGGTTGATGGGACACTTATTCCAAGATTAATGTTGGGATAAATCATAGTGATGGGGATCATTGATGATTGATTAATGGATAAGGAAATTGGTAAAGGAAATGGCAAAGGCTTTGGAAAGACAAAATGGCATTTTGGAACATTTATTTATGAAAGTAATGTAAATTAGGAGAAAAGGGAGGTGAAAGGTTATATTTTGCATGTGAGGGGGGAAATGAAGGAAAATAATGGAAAATTAAGAAAATAGAGGCTTCATTAATAAAAAGGCTTCTGAGGGTCAGTTCACAGAATTTTTTCAGTTTAGTTTTGGAGCTCTCTCTCTATTCTCTATCACTCATACTCTTGGACAATTATATTTCACTTGGAGCACCCTTGGAGAGAGTCGCATACTTGGATTTTTGGAGCAAGAAGGCAAAGGAAGAGAAGAAAAGTGTAAGAGGACATCGAGATCAACAGATACAATGGGTTTTTCTTGTAGGTAGCGAGTTGCATGTATAACAATGGATTGGCATGGAGGAATCCCTAGATTGACAATAGATTTTCCTAGCCTTTCCGTTTCTTGGATAACCATGGTGTTGTGGATTAATTTCTTTGTTTTTCTAATTGGTTCTCATGTTTCCTTTAGCTTGGGTTGAGTTACTAGTTCCTGGAAGCCCTGGTTAGACAAATGCTCTGGAAGCCCGATAACATCTTGGGTTGAGTTACTATTCTTGGAAGCCTTGGTTGGACAAATGCTCTGGAATCCCATGGTGGGTTGAGTTACTAGTCCTGGAAGCCCTGGTTGGAAAAACGCTTTGGAAGCTTGGAGTAAGTTGTGGGTTGAGTGACTAGTCCTGGAAGCCTTGGTTGGAACAAGTGCTTTGGATCCATGGAAGGCTTGGGTAGAGACCAAACTAGTGATGGTTTTGTGATGTCCGACCGTGAGGTGGAATCAGTGTTTGATGGGTTGAGGTGGTTTAGCTTCTGGAAGCCCTAGATGGTTCTGATTTATGTTTTTGATGAGATCCCATATTCATGCTTGGAATATGGCACAGGGGTGATTCGCTGAAGAGAAATTTGGCTCAGCCATGTCTACATTCGAGCAGTTCGTTGAAGTCTCAAACCTGGTTGACCTTTACATCATTAATATAAGGTTATTTCTCATTGTTACTTCATGTGTATTGTATTGGTTTATATGTGGATTATACAGTTGTGGTTTCATTGGTATTTATGTTGTTATTATGTTGGTTATGAACATGTATTATGGCAATGGCTATGTATGGCTCTCATCATGTCTTTACTTGTAAACGAATGAACAATGTATCTATGGCCTAATGGATGAAAATGTAGCTAATGTATTGAGGCATCAATGCTTCTTCATGAGTCTCATATGAGTATGAGACCCCAATGCTCAGATCTGTTGTTTAAACCTTTATATTGCATAATTGTGACATGTTTGACGAAATGTATGTCATGGCTAGTAGGGGTCTAGTTAAGTCCTTGTTCGAGTAATTTCATTTGTATCATTTTTATGTTGTTATCTTTTAGTTCTGAAGGTGTCACTTAGTTATGAGCAGTGACCTGGGCTCTGGGCGTAAAAAATTGGCTCAAATCTCGGAGGCATAGGCATAACACTAGGCAGAAAAGTCCCCAGATGCATGCATACCCATGTTGTGGGAGCATCTGAAGCATTATGGATGCATGCTTATCCACATCAAGGGAGATTCCAAGAGTTTAATGGTTTAATACTCAGTGGGACCCAGGGGCTTGTTACTTGAGTGGTTATGATGGCTCACGGGAGTTCTATTGCTGATGTGGAAGGTCTGTGTGATGTGTTCCTTTGGTTCCACTTCCTTAATTGACACATAGGGAGTCAAATCATATAGTAACTTCTTGTCACATGTTTACCATGTTTGGCCGATTAATTGGGTATATGTGGATGGAGGTTGTTACAGAGTGGTATCAAAGCATGGTTCACCCCTTGACTCGATGGGCTATGTGTTTTTCATGCATTCATGTCGGTTGCATATGTGTTTCTTGTGTTGTGAGACCATGTGTTTGTTGCATTTGTATGGTATGGGTGATGGTTGCAGTGAGTTCACCATCTGAAGTTGATTGTGTTTTTGTGGAGTGTGTCATCACGATTGTACGGTTTATTATATATTGTTTATACATGTTAGTATTCACATGTGGTCAAGTGTAGAGTGATGTGGTGGTTTTTGTCATACACGAGGTCATGGTATGTGTAGTTGATATGGTCACGCATTGATGACTGGAATCTAGCTAGAATGATGGTTATATGCTTATATGCCTATGTGTTATATTTTTAAATGATGTAATGATTATGTTATACATGTATTACATTGATTTATTGATCCTACAGACAAGGTATCCTCCCCGAATTTTGTTAAGGTACGTTGGTTTATTGTGATTTGGTTTAGCTGACATGATATACCTTGCAAGAAGAATATCAAACATGACTAGCAAGATGGTAGACTATAGTTCTCGAGACTCTCCCTATGGATTAGATGAGCAGCGTGGTGTTGGGAACTCTTCTGATTTGGTATACACACTAAGAAGCTTAAAGGAAGAAATAAGGAGTTTTAAGGCAGACAATGACAAAATATTACAAGAATAGGAGAAACAAGCATAGGTAAATGCAACGATACTTCATATTTTGTCATAATTGCAGCGACAGGGACTACTTTGTATCAACCCTGGGTAGGAGACATAACTAATGGGGCATATGATAGTGGGTCTCATGGTGAGTACATTTCAGATAGAGATGACATGATCAGAGATGGAAGGTCCTTGGACACTCCGGATATGAGTGGTGATAGACACATGTACTATTATAGTTCTGGATCTGACAGGCATTATGATCGGCATCATTATCATCCTTATAGGAGGAGTGGTAGGAGATATTTTCTGGATGAGTTTAAGAAATCAAAGCCACCTACATTTGATGGAGATATGAATAAATAACAGGATGTAGAGGCATGGTATCTTGGTATGAGGAAATGCTTCAAGTTGCATGATTATTTAGAGAACATGAAAGCCAAAATAGCTACATTCAGTCTCAAAGGCAAAGCAGATATTTGGTGGGAAGATGTGAAGAATGTTAGAGGGATTCACAAGGAGGAATTCACTTGGAATAAGTTCGAGAGATTATTCAAGAAGAAGTACCTATCAAAGAGATACTTTGATGACAAAGAAAAATAATTCTATGTTCTAAATATGGGATCGATGATAGATGAGGAGTACACTAGCTGATTATTGGAGCTACTAAGTTATGTGCCTTACCTCAAGGAGGAGAAGGCCGAGATTCAAAGATTCACTAGTCGATTACCGATTGCATTCAAAGACAGGATTGTGTTCGATGAGCCTAGATCATTTGAGGAGTCCATCTGAAATCTAAAGAATTGTTGTGAATAATCGACACACAGATTTGAGACTAAGCTGGACTAGAAACGTAATGCAAATAACAAAGGAAAATGGGACAAGAATCGAGCAAGACCTCAGGACACAGGTAATAAAGAGAATGTAGTGCCATCTAATAAATTCAATGCATTTGACAGATGACAGGGACTTCAATTTGAGGATCAAAATAATGATCAAAGTTGGAAGCCTTTACAGTGTTGGACTTGTGGAAAAGATCATTGCAGGAGGGATTGTCCACAACTTCAAGGTGGTAGACCACAGATCTACAGTGCTAGGAGGCACGGATAGTGAGAGATGTTGAGTAGAGTATTCCTAGTATATATGCAGTGTTGGATAACATATAAGAAAATCATACAGCATTTATGATTAAGATGAACGGTAAGCTTTGTGATCAAGTTGTTTCTATTTTGATTAACCCTAGATCTAATTATAATTATGTTAATCCTAACTTGGTGGATAATTGTGGTTTGAATAAAGAAGTGCATGTAGAGTCTTGGTTAGTGCAATTGGATACAAGTACAAAGAAGCAAGTTCATCATTGGGTAAGAGCTTGTGCATTTGATTTGAATGGTATGTCTACCTCAATAGATTAGAATGTATTACCATTGGGATCATACAGTATATTGTTGGGCATGTATTGGTTGTACCTTCATAGAACCAAGGTGGATTGTTATAAAAAATCCATTGAGTGCTTGGATGAAAATGGAGAACAAGGAGTGTTGCAGGGTAAGAAGAAAGCAACATCAGTTAGAATGGTGGCAGTTATGTAGGCCAAGCATATTCGTAGGAAAGGGTGTGTGTTATTTGCAGTGCACATTTCTAGCAACAAAGGTAAGGAAGTTGAGGATGCAGATGTTTTGAGCAGGTACCTAGTTCTGCAGTAGTTTTAGGATGTATTTCCTACAGATATTTCAGAGTTCCCACCTCACAGGGAAGTAGAATTTTCTATTGAGATAGTGCCAGGGGAAGCTCTAGCATCAAAGGCACCTTACAGGATGAATACACCTGATTTGGTAGAGTTAAAGCTCCAGTTGAAGTAAATGTTGGATAAGGGATACATTAGGCCAAGTGTATAGCCATGGGGTGCACCGATATTGTTTGTGAAGAAGAAGGATGGTACTCTTAGACTATGAATTGACTACAGGTAGTTAAACAAAGTGACCATCAAGAATAGATGTCCATTACCGAGGATTGATAACTTATTCGATCAATTGAAGGGAGCAGTAGTGTTCTTGAAGATTGATCTGAGATCTGTATGTCATCATGTTTGCATAAAAGAAGAGGACATCTACAAGACAACTTTCTGGACTAGGTATGGGCATTATGAGTTTGTTGTAGTTCCATTTGGTTTAACTAATGCTCAAAATACCTTTATGTTCTTGATGGATAGTGTGTTGTGTCTGTATTTGGAAAAAAAAAAATATTGTGTTTATTGATGATATATTGGTATATTCAAAAAAATGAAGAAGAGCATGCCGCACATTTAGCAACAATGTTGAGATTGTTGAGAGAGCATCAGTTGTATGCTAATCTTAATAGGTGTAGTTTCTTTAATAATGAAGTACACTACTTGGGACGTGTGGTTTGCAAGGATGGCATAGCAGTGGACCCAGAAAAGGTAAGAGATATCATGGAGTGGGCAACTCCCAGGCATGTGGATGAGGTGAGATTTTTCATGGGATTAGCAGGTTATTATAGAAGGTTCAACAGAAACTTCTTGCAGATTTCTTATCCTATCACATCATTGCAAAGGAAAGGTAAGAAGTTTGAATGGATAGAGGAGTGTACTTCCAGTTTTGAGTAGCTTAAGAAGTTGTTGACACATGCACCCTTTTTAAATATTGCATATCTGGACAAAGAGTTTGTAGTATGTACATATGCTTCCAAGAGAGGACTTCGTGGAGTCCTTATGCAGGATGGACAAGTGGTATGCTATGAGTCACAAAATTGAATGAGAACGAGCAGAACTACCTGACACATGATCTTGAGTTGGAAGCGATAATACATGCATTAAAGATGTGGAGGCACTATATTATTGGCAGGAGGTTTTTACTTATGAGTGATCACAGTGGGTTGCGGTATCTATTTGACCAACTGAATCTAAATGGCAGGCATGCTTGGTGGTTGGCCACGATTAGTAAGTTTGATTTTGATATCAGTATATCAAAGGTAAAGAGAACAAGGTGGCATATGATCTTAACAGGCAGATACAGGTAAATCACATAACAACTATGAGCTCCTACAAGACACATTTACAGGATAGGATCTTGCTAGCAAGTTAGCAAGATTTCAGGTATATGGAGATTGTGCATAGGTTGCAACAGATTTCAGGTAGTGGTATAGGTACAGGTATAGGTGGTGGTACAGGTACACATACAGGTAGTGGTACAGGTACAGGTACTGATGTAGGTGCACAAGATGTGGGCTATTGTCTCATGGCCGATGGATTGGTTAGATTTAGAGACAGGATATATGTGTCAGACAACAGTGAGTTCAAGAAGGTGATCTTGAGGGAATTTCATGCCAAACCATATTCAGGTCACCTAGGCTATTAGAAGACATTGACCATAGTGAATAAGTTTTATTATTGGTTGAATCTGCAGAAGGATGTAGCAGAGTTTGTGGCTAGGTGCTTAGATTGTCAATAGGTGAAGACAGAGTGTAAGCATCCAGGTGGACTGCTATAGCCAATTCTGATTCTAGAGTGGAAATGGGAGGTCATTTCCATGGACTTTATCATATTTTTTCCAAAGAAAATGAGATAGCATGATTCCATCATGGTAGTGGTGGATAGGTTGACAAAGGTAGCACACTTCATTCTAGTGAAGTCTACATTCTCAGCGAGTGATGTAGCACAGGTGTTCATCAGAGATGTGTTCATATTTCAGGGTGTTCCAAAGAGGATTATGTTAGACATGGATGCAAAGTTCACTTCCATGTTTTGGAAGGAGTTATTTGCAGGTTTTGGGACAGAGTTGGCCTTTAGTACAACTTATCATCTACAGACAGATGGACAGACAAAGAGGGTCAACAAGATATTGGAGGACATGTTAAGGATGTACGTCATGCATTAACAGCGGAAGTGGGAAGAGTACCTTCCACTATTAGAGTTCTCTTATAACAATGGGTATCAGGAATCCTTGAGGAAGAATGTGTTTGAGGCATTGTATGGGCAGAGTTATAATAATCCATAAGTTGGAGTGATCAAGTTAATAGGGTGTTGATTGGACCAGACATGTTGGCAGACATGGAGCAGAAAATGCAGGTAATCAAGAAGAATTTGAAAGCAGCATAGGATAGGCACAACAACTATGTAGATCACAATAGGTTGTTCAAGGAGTTTTGATTTGGGGAACAAGTATACTGATGCATCAAATTGAAGAAGATATCCTTGCAGTTTGGATCTTGTGCCAAGCTGGCACCCCAATTTTGTGGACCTTTCAGGATTATTGAGAGGATTGGGCCAATAGCTTATTGACTTGCTCTGCCTCCAACAGTGAAAATCCATGATTTTATCCATGTGTCATTTCTTAATAAGTATGTTAAATATGTTGATAATTTGATTTACTGGTCGGTATTGCAGGTGGATCCAAATGGAGAATTCCATTCGAAGCTTTAGTGTATATTGTAGAGAAAGGTGTTCATGCTCCAGAACCAAGAAATTTGAGTAGGTTAAAGTGAAATGGAAGCATTTTGGGCCCGATGAAGCTACATGGTAGATGATGGATCATATGCGAACTATGTATCCTTCCTTATTCACTATTTGAGTGGTTGTTTTGGTATGCATATTTGGTATATGTTTTGGTACATGTTTTTGTGATGTTTGGTATATGTACATGTGATTATGGATGTAAATTCCACTATTATATCTGTTATAAATCTCCAATAAGCGGTATGGGTGTCACTCTCATTATGATGTTATACTTGTTATGTTGTCATGTTGGTTTGCTTCTCAGTAGGATGATCATTGTAAATACTGCAACGAGCTAAGTTATAAAGCTCCATGCGTAGTATGTTTTTCTTACATAATCCTTATTGGTTATAGGTGTTGTTGAGCACCGAGGATGGTTTTCCCCCAAGGGGGAGGATTCTGTAACAGCCCTGGTGAAAATTCCATGTAATAAAAATTAATGAAGGCAAAATAATAACCACAGTTGATGGGACACTTATTCCAAGCTAAATGTTGGACAAAAGCATAGTGATGGGGATCACTAGTGATTGATTAATGGTTAAGGAAATTGGCAAAGGCTTTGGAAAGGCAAAATTGCATTTTGGCACATTTATTTATGAAAATAATGGAAATTAGGAGAAAAGGGAGGTGAAAGGTCACAGGTTGCATGTGACGAGTGAAATGAAGGAAAATAATGGAAAATCAAGAAAATAGAGGCCTCATTAATAAAAAGGCTTATGAGGATGAATTCACAGACTTTTTTCAGTTCATTTTTGGAGCTCTCTCTCTATTCTCTCTCTCTCATACTATTGGACACTCAGAGTTTTCTTGGAGCACTCTTGGAGAGTGTGGCATACTTGGAGTTTTGGAGCAATAAGGAAAAGGAAGAGTAGGAAAGCACAAGAGGACATAGAGATCAAAATCTACAACAGGTTTTTCTTGCAGGTACCAAGTTGCATGTATGTTTCCTCACTAGTTTTGTCATGCATGGCATATGCATGTGGTTTATTGGTCATGATCTGTCAATGGCTTGGAAGATTTCTTGGATTGATAGTGGATTTTCCTAGCCTTTTCATTTCCTAGATATCCATGGTGTTGTGGGTTCATTTCTTTGTTTTTCTGGTTGGTTCTCATGTTTCCTTTAGCTTGGGTTGAGTTACTAGTTCCTGGAAGCCCTGGTTGGACAAACGCTTTGGAAGCCCTATAATAGCTTCGGTTGAGTTACTAGTCCTGGAAGCCTTGGTTGTGCAAATGCTCTGGAAGACCTTGGTGGGTTGAGTTACAAGTCCTGGAAGCCCTAGTTGGACAAACATTTTGGAAGCCCGGAGTAATTTTTGGGTTGAGTTACTAATCCTAGAAGCCTTGGTTGGAACAAACACTCGGGAGACTTGGAAGGTTTGGGTAGAAACCAATCTGGTAATGGTTTTGCGATGTCCGACCATGAGGTGGAATCATTGTTTGATGGGTCGAGGTGGTTTGGCCTCTAGAAGCCCTGGAAGGTTTTGATTGAAATGTTTTGAGATATCCCACATTCATGCTTGGAATATGGCACGGGGGTGACTGCCTGAAGAGAGATTTGGCTCAACCATGTCTACAGTTGGGTGGTTTGTGGAAGTCCCGAACTTGGTTGGCCTTTGCATCATTAATATGAGGTTATTTATCCTTGTTAATTCATGATTATTGTACTGGTTTATATGTGGATTATATGGTTGTGGTTTCCTTGGTATTTCTATTGTTATTATGTTGGTTATGAACATGTATTATCGCAGTGGCTATGTATGGCTCTCATCATGTTTTTTCTTGTAAACGAATGAAAAATGCATCTATGGCCTAATGTATGAAACTGCAATTAATGTGTTAAGGCATCAATGTTTCTTCATGATTTTTAGATGAGTATGAGACCCCTATGCTTAGATATGTTGTTTAAACTTGAAGATTACATAATTGTGACATGTTTTATGAAATTCCTGTGATGGCTAGTAGGGGTCCAGTCAATGCCTTGTTCGAGTAATTGCATTTGAATCATTTTTATGTTGTTATCTTTTAGTTCTGAAAGTGTCACTTAGTTCTGGGCAGTGACCTGGGCTCTGGTTCTTAGAAAATGGCTCAAATCCTGGAGACGTAGGCACAACACTGGGTAGAAAAGTTCCCAGATGCATGCATGCCCATGTTGTGGGAGCATCTGAAGCCTTCTAGATGCATACTTGTCAATATCAAAGGAGTGTACATGGGTTTAATGGTTTAAAACTCAGTGGGATGCAAGGGTTTGTTACCTGAGTGGTTGGGATGGCTCTTGGGAGTCTTGTTGCTGATTTGGAAGGTCTATGTGATGTGTTCTATTGGTCCCACTTCCTTAACTGACACATAAGGAGTCAAATCATATCATAGTAACTTCTCATCACTTTTTACACTAGTTAGCCAGCTACTTGGTTAGATGTGGGAGGAGGGTGTTACATTGAATCAGTCCATGGGAATTGTGTAAGAAAATTGGAAACAATTCCTATATTTTAGGAGCTAATTTCCTCGAGGATTGTTCTAGGAAATAGGAGCAAATTGGGGCCTTGAATTGGCTAAGTATGGGCCAGAGTAGGACCATCAATAGGAAAACAGGTTTACAATGCAGGGTGTGCTTTAGTATCGAAGCAAGACATTGTAATAGTTTATCATTATCATATGATTAATGAAAAGTAGAGGAGGGGTTTTCCTAGTTGGGTTCCCTTATAAATCATTGTGTTCTTATGGTGTTTTAATGGTTGCATGTGTTTCTAAATTGTGATTTCCATTCTGCAGAATAGTAGAGGAAATTTATAATCTCTTGATTTCGGTTTGATTTCCTTAGTAGTAGAAAATTTCTATTAATGTCCACATGGTATCAGAGCATACATCAAACTAGAAACTAGTCAATTGATCTTCTCCTTCAAATATTTTTATTTGTAGATTCATTGAAGTAGTTTTTCTTCCGCACGAGAAAATGAATTTCCTCAGGTTGAGATTAGAATATACCCTTGAGGGAACCTTGAATTTCATATTCTGGAAGGAAATAATGGAAACATTTCTCGATAATAATTGTGTGCTGAGTACACCAAAAATAAAATTCCAAATCTAGCAGTATCAGATGCACAATAGTTAGCTCAGTGGAAGAAGTATACTACAAAATCCAAGAGGGTCATCCTAGAGGGTGTGAGAGACCACATAGTTTCAAATTTACATGGAAAGGATACTCTCTTTTCTATGTGGAAGACCCTCACTAAGGTATTCAAGAATGGTAGTGATGTCAGGAAATTGGCATTCAGGAACAAGCTCAGAAATATTTGAATGCAGAAAAGAGAAACCATTCCACATTACCTCTCTAGGTTCACTCAATGTTGAAATTATCTTGGTCAAGTTGGATAAAATATTCCCTCTTTAGAACTAGTGATCGTAGCTCCCCTAGGCTTTCTAAAATCCTGGCACAACTACTAGGACTTTGTAAATGGAAGAGAAAAATTTCCAAATTGGGAGAGACTTTTGTTTGATTTGGTGTAGGAAGAAATCTGGAGGAACACTAGAGATGGAGTGACATCCAAATATGAGGAGGAAGAGAATTTTTCCTTGGTTGAGAAGGGAAATAAAGCTAAGGGCAAGAATGCCCAAAACAAGCTAGAGTCTAGTCAAAACAATGGTAAGAAGAAGGACCTAAGAAAGATAAAATGTTTTCACTCCCACAAATTTGAGCACTATGCAACAAAGTGTCCACACAAGAAGTCTAACAAGAAGTCTTCAGGGGGAGCAAGAGGTGAAGCACTTGCCTCACAATTTGAATTAGACTTCACCTTAATTATATGCATGGTGAGCACTATAATGGGAAGTGTCTGGTATCTAGATTCAAATGCCTTGTTCCATATGATAGGATGCAAATAGAACATTGGGATGGTGGGTAGTACAATACCAAAGGAATTGGCACTGTAACCTTTAATATGGATTCGAGCTCCCATCTTCATCTGAAAGATGTCATATATGTACTTAGGTAGCAGTATTGGAGGATAGAGGCTACTATGTTGTTTTTAGTAAGGGGAAATCCTTTCTAAGACATGTAGCTACCGAGCAAGTGAAACAGATTGGATTTCGAGTGAAGAATATCTACAAACTTGAGGTGGAAGCTTTCACTGCACTAAGTAGCAAGGCAGAAAAGGTACAAAGTTGAGATTTTGGAGAACTCTAGCACAAGCACATGGGACACTTATGCCATGGGGCCTTAAAATTATGCAGCAGATTACCACTGATCTCCCAAAATGCACCCTTGACCAGCATGATGTCTGTAAGGGATGCACATTGGGGAAATATGTCAAATCCACCTTCTAGAGCCAAGATAGTAGAGCTGGAGAAATCTGGGAGCAAGTCCACTCTGATGTATGTGGACCATTTTCTATAGGAAAACATAAGTATTATGTGATTTTTGTTGATGACTTTTCTAGAAAATTCTAGATCTTCTTCATGCAGAAGAAGGGTGAAATTTTCTCAAAATTTGTTGAATTCAAAGCATCGGTTGAAAAGGATACTGGTCATAAATTGAAATCCCTAAGAAGTGATGATGGAGGAGAATGTGTTTCTAGCACCTTCAAGGACTTTTGTGCCAAAGAGGGTATTAGAAGAGAACTAATAACACCCCATAACCCACAGTAAAAATGGGGTGGTCAAGAGGAAGAATAGAAGCATAGTGGGAGTAACAAGAGCCATGTTGCATGATCAGGAGCTGTCATTACATCTATGGGAAGAAGCATGAAAAACCAAAGATTATTTGTAGAACAAGAGCCCTCATAGAATACTTGGCATGATCACACTCGAAGAATCTTTCTCTAGGAGGAAGCCAAATGTCTCTCATTTTAGAAATTTTGAAGCTTTTGTATATTGTCATCTCTCCAAGGATAGAAGGAAGAAACTTGAACCTACATCTAAAATGGGATTCTTCGTAGGATGCATAGAGACACCACATAACTATAGGGTATATTTTCCCTCACTCAGGGTGACAGTAGTGAGGAGAGATTTCAAATTTGATGAGGAGAAGGCTATGAGATGCTCTCTAGAGAGATAGTTGAGTATCCCACCAGAGGAGGAGCTTCTAGCTCCAAAGTAGGAGTCTCATGTAGAGATAGAGGATGTTATGGAGCAACCACAAGTGGAGCAATAGACAAGAGGCTGAGTGGAGGCACCCACTCAGCCAAAATATTCCGGAGAGGGGAGGAAGAGAAGCAAAGAAGCTATCATATTGGTACAGGATGCATAGGAGCAAGTGGGAGCTCCTACATCTCAGTGTAGGAAGAGGAGGTCACCAAACAGGTACACTGGTTATATGGATCCCATGACACAACTCATTGAGATGGAGCCTTATTCATTTGAGGAAGATGTTTCTCAACCATTGTGGGTTGATTCCATGGTGGAGGAGTATGACTCCATCATGAAGAACAATGTAAGGGAGGTGGTGTGGAGACCAGAGAACAAGTCAGTGGTTGGTTCTAGATGGATCTACAAAGTGAAACATGCAGCTGATGGGATCCTTGAGAAGCAAGGCCAAACTTGTGGCCAAAGGATTCTCTAAGGTAGAGGGAGTGGACTATGAGGAAACATTTGCACTAGTGGCAAGATATTCCTTAATCCGAACCATTCTACCATTAGTTGCGCGGATGGGGTGGAAGATCCATCAGAAGGATGTGAAGAAAACATTTCTCAATGATGTTGTTAAGGAGTAAAATTGAATAGAGTAGCTAGAGGGATTTGAGACATATGACAGGGAGATACATGTGTGTATACTCAGGAGAGCCTTATATGGTCTCAACAAGGCACCTCAAGCATGGTACACTTGGATCGACACTTATCTCAGAGGATTGGTCTTCACCAAAAGTGAAGCAGATGCTAATGTTTATCACATTGTGGTAGATGGAAAGTTTCTTATCTTGGTTTTGTATGTTTATGACTTGATACTTAAAGGGGATGAGAAGTTGATCCACTCTTGCAAGGAGGAACTTGCGAGAGAGTTTGAGATGAAGGACATGGGTTTGATGGATTACATCCTTAGGCTGGAAGTATGTCAGGGTGATGGTGATATGTTTATGATTTAGGGGAAGTATTCCTCTGAAATACTTCATAGATTTCACATGGAGAATTCATGCCTATGGACACACCTCTAGCTACAAACTGGAGGAAGGAGGGTGCTTCTTAAGGAGAGGTAGTATATGTTACCATCTAAATACAACTAGTTAGATCCTTGATGTATCTGGTGAACACATGGACCAGCATATTCTATGTAATTAATCAATTGAGTCAAGCCATGGTGAAGCCTACCAAGCTATATTAAAAGGAAGAAAATCATGTGTTGAGGTACCTCAGAGGCACAACCGAGTATGGCATATGGTACAAGAGGACAGAGGGAGTGAATCTCCAAGGCTTCATTGATCCAGATTGGGTAGATAGTCCATCAAACAGGAAAATTTTGACATTATGATGCATGTGTTGTCCTTGATGGCAACTCACTTGTAACAGAACAAGTATATGGTAACTAGATGAATCCATGGGTTAGTTGAGAGGTGACAAAGTGATGGAACAAAATAACAGAATGATGGGACAAAGGTTTACAGATCATAATCAGAAGTTTGATAAAGGTGAATATTTGAAGATTTATACGTGGTTTCGTCAAAGCCAAGTCGCATATACACACAGGTACAAATAAGAAAAGTCGTGGGTTAATATTTGAAGATCTATATGCAAGTTATTCAAGGCCAAGTCGCGTATACACGTAGGTTTGGTGAAGCAATGCCACGTACATTTTCTGCACCATGGTATTCTAAATACTAGGGATCTTTACCATGGTATTGGCCCATAGTAATGAGCAAAACAATGGATATTGATCCCGTCAGAGACTACCACTGACACTAGTGTAATTTTGACCCATGGTATTGGATAAGGGCTAAACTATATAAGGAGGTGAAGATCAAAGTGCTAAGTGTGCATGTGAAAGGGTTTTTGATGAATACTTCAATTTGAAGTATATTTTCATTGTAAGGGCCATAGTTCTCACATAGGTCTGAAATAATTATGCATCGATGAATACAATGATGGATCAAGATCATGAGACCTGAAATGAATTTCCATTGTATGATCTATTCATGGATTGACTAGATCTAAGTAGTGACGCATTTTTTTATCTATGAATATGATGATCTTAGTATTTCTGAAATTCTAAAGAGCTTCACAATTTTAGGTCAAAATTTGTAGATCTATATGCAGGTTGGTCTCGGTAAAGTTGCGTATACACATGGTTCTCTTCTTCAAAGTCGCATATATAAAGTAAGGGGTTTTGTTCATAAATGACTAATCAACCTGATCATTGTTGTTGTATCTCTAATATCTGTCAATGATGTCCTCATGTTGATCTGGGTTGAGTGATGATGTCTGAAGTAGAACTGATTAAATGATGAAGTTGAATTCAGTTAAATGTTGATTGGTTGAAAAGATTATTGATGTTGCTGAATGTATGATGGTTCTGTAAGCTAACAGAATATTCCAGAATATATTTGGTCAACTCTGTGTATGATTCAGAATTACAATTTTTCAGTTTTCAGTATATTAAGATCTATACGTAGGTTGCTCTACCGAAAAGTGTGTATACATGCAGGTTGCCTTAAGTGAAGTAGCATATACATTTTGGGATATGAATGTTCAGGGTTGCAGTTGATTCTATGTTGATGCAGTATTTTGATTTCAGTTATGTGTTCTAGTTACACTGATCTCACTGTTCTATTTGAATTAAGTTGGTGTTTGCTTCAGTTGATCTACAAGTTATGATGTATTAAAGCACGTGGATCCAATGTGAAATTTTATGAAATGTGGTCCATGGATGTTGTTGAGGGTTGGAGCCTTTAGTGAGGAAGTCGAAGCTTCCTTCTAGTAGTAGCTGGTAATCAAATTAGGGGGTTGGAGCTCCCTTCTAGTAGGAGCTAGAGAATGAGTGAAGGTTGTAGCCTTCAGCAAGTGGGTGCTTGCATACTGGTATGAGTCTGCACCAGTGCAAGAATGTAAGCAGTTTTTGATATTAATAAATTTGAAGACTAAGACGACAACATCGGTGGTTTTCTCCCACATTGGGTTTCCACCTTAAATCTTGGTGTTCATGTGTGTTTCTTATTTGTGATACTTTATTCTGTTCTTATTGCACCTGCTTACTCCTTATCAAATGCTTGATAAATATTTTACATTCGGTTTAAGTTTAACAGATAAAGAACTAGTTCTTCTACAAGTTTATTAAGCATACACTAGTTTCTTTTACAACAGTCACATACATATGCGAGTTGGGTTCAGTAAAGTCACGTATACATTTCAGAAAAGAAAAATATTTTTTGTGAGTTTTTAAAATATTGATTCACCCCCCCCCCCCCCCCCCTCTCTCAGTATTTTTCGAAACAATCGGTATCGAAGCAGGTCTTTCAAAAGAAGCTTGATCGCTTGAAGGAAGATCTCCCAAGATGAGAAATTAATATGGAACGACATCTATCAAACCACCACTCTTCAATGGAAATAATTTTATATATTGGAATATAAGAACCAGATCCTATCTTCACTCCCTTGGAGTAGATGTTTGGGCAATTGTGGAAAGAGGTTACCAATATCCAGCTGTAGTTCCCACAGATGCAGCAGAAAAGAAGACATATGAAACCAATGCCAAAGTTGTCAATGAATTATTGGGAAGTTTGACAGAATCAGAATTTGTCAAAGTTATGCAGTTAAACACAAAAAAAGAAATATGGGACAGAATCATTCAAAGCTATGAAGGTGATACCAAGGTGAAAATGCTAAACTCCAAACTCTCAGAATTCAATATGAAACTCTCAGAATGCATAATGATGAAAGTATTGCTAGTTTCTTTCCACGTATAGATGAGATTGTAAATCGCATGAAAATCCGGGTGAAGAAATAACAATGTAAACTTCGAAACGGGAACTGATACTATTACCCGTTTCATTGAGATAGCAAAAAAGTGACCCGATTTTGAAAAGGGGCAATGCATAACACACATATTTTTTTATAGCATAGTTTTTGGCACTTTAATTTTTTTTATGTACATTACATTTTAGAATGTTAGTGATTTGCATGTTGATTTTAAAAAGTGGTGATTCTGCATTAGGCCCTTTTTTTAAAAGACCTATTTTTTGACTTTAAGTTTTCTAATGTATGAAATGTAAATAATTATTTTCTAAATTTAACAGATTTTGACACTTTAAATTGTTTAATGTATTAAGTGTGGATATTCTTTTTGAATGTTACATTTTTCTACACTTTAAAATTTTTTATGTCAATTTTTTTTTGACATAAAAAAAGAAAATATAAAAAAAACAAGAAAAACATAAAAAATGTAAAAAAAAAAAATTATCTTGTAAACCATTAAAAAAATTTGGAAAAAAAACAAAAGAAAATTAAAAAACTATAAAATTAAGTAACTAAAAATAGAAAATTTTTTAAAAGCATTAAAAAATAAATAAATAAATAAAAAATAAAAACAAGCTAGATTAACAAAAAAAAAACCAATAAAAATATAAAAAACTATTAAAAATAAAATAAAATTTAAAAATACATATATTTAAAAATAAAAATAAAAAATTAAATTTTAAAAAATATATATTTTGTGGATTTAAAAAAAAACCATTTAAAAATGAATATATATATATATATATATATAGATATATATATTTTCGATTTTTAAAAAATAAAAAACATTTAAAATTTTAAAAAACATATATTTATGATTAAAATTTTAAAAAACATATATGCACGCAGCTCCACCACCCAGGGTCGTGCCCCCACAGTCGAGCAATGGCTATCTGATTCCGAGAATGAGATAGGCACCCCACACGAGCGGCTTATCCGGTGATTTCCGAGAATTGGACACCCACTGCTCAGCCGGCTGTCGGGGTGCGACCCTGGGCAGTGGAACTGCATGGAGCTTTGCCGCCCACAACCGCGCCCCCACAGGCGGTCAGGCAGTGGCTGTTCAGTTCCTGGAATCAGATAGCCACTGCCTGGCCGCCCATGGCGATCGCTATCTGAATCCAAGAATCAGATAACCACCACCCGGTCGCCCTGGGCGGTGGAGATGCATGCAGCTCTGCCACCCAGGGCCATGCCGCCATGGGCGATGATAGATAAAATTGTTTTTTTTTTAAATAAAAAATAAATTTTGTTAAATATGTTAATTGTATTTAAAAGAAAAAAATTTAATGTTTTTTTTTTAACTTTATATATATTTGAAAAAAGTATTTTTTTTAATATTTTAAATGTTATATATATATATATATATATATATATATATATAATTTTTTAAATTTAAATTATTATTATTATTATTTTTTTTTTAAATTGATATTATAAATCAATGTAAAATCCAAATTTTAAATTTCTAATATAAAATTCGGAAATTTTTTTTAAATGTTTTTAATCTTAATTTTTGTAGTTTTTAATTGTTTTTTCTTTTGTTAATTTTTTGTTTCTTTTTTTTCAAATCTAGTTTGTTTTTAATTTTTATTTTTATTTTTAGTTTTTGTTAATGTTTTTTTAAAAACTCCTATTTTTATTTACTTAATTTTATAGTTTTTTTAAATTTATTTATTTATTTTTTTCCAAATTTTTTTTATTGTTTACGAGATATATATATATATATATATATATATATATATATATATATATATTTGAAAATATGTTTTTCTTCTTATTTATTTCTTTATATTTTTAAATTTTTTTAATTCTTATCTTTTATACGGTTACTTTTTTTTTAACATTTTTTTTAATATATATTTTTATTTGCGTTTTGCTATTTTTTTAAAACTTTTTTTTGTTCTTTTTTCCATTGTTTTTATTTTTATTTTTATGTTTTCATTATTCTTTTGAAATTTTAATGTTTTTGGAAATCATGATAAAATATTTTACATCATTATTTGAAAATGTTTAAAATTTACCCTAAAAAAAAAGAAAGAAAGAAAGAAAAAGTTATTCCAGCATCAACACTCTTCATTTTGAGAGTGTTTTTTGCACAGTTTTTGCACATAAAATTTCAGCTTTACTGGCATTTTTTTTAAATGTTGTAAATTGACCCTAAAAAAAGGCCATTGTTCTAGTATCAACACTTTTCATTTTCAGGGTGTTTTTTGCACAATTTTTTCACAAAAAATTCGTTTTCACTGCCATTTTTAAAACATGTTCAAAATTGACCTTAAAAAAAACCCATCGTTCCAGTATACATAATTTTCGTTTTTAGCACTGTTTTTCATGTTTTTCGGGGTTTTTTGACCAAAGTTCCCGTTTCGAGTTTATAGTTCCTATTTCAAAGTTTACATTGTTAAATAAAAGACACTACCTTAGTAGAGATAATATTAAGATCTCTAACTCCTAAATTCGAGTCAAAAGTGTCTGCCATTGAAGAGAAGCAGGATCTGCAGACTCTTAGTGTTGTTTAACTTCAAGGGATCCTGATTGCTTTTGAAATGAGGAAAGGAGGTCCCTGAGAAGTCAGGGAAGTTTCATTTAAAGCATCTGCAAAAGGAAAAGAAAAGGAAGAACACAAGGGATCAGGATATATATCAGAAGAATATGAGGTGAAATTTTTAATTAAACTTCAATTGGGCACTAAAAGGTTCAGAGATGAGCTTCCCTTCAAATATTTTCCTTGTGGTAGAGTTGGTCATTATGCTGCTAAATGTCCTCATAAGGACAACCATGACAAAGGGAAGGATAATGCAAAAGTTAATAGGAGATGGTTTGACAATAGAAGAAGTTATTATACTCATGATGATAGTGATGGCTTGTCAAATAGTGAAGAAAGACAATCTTATCAAGATCTTAAATTACTCGTGGCTTTTGAGAAAAATAACAAAGAGTCTAATGATAAATTTGTGGATGCTTTAGAGGAAAAATATTTCTTTGAAGAAATTACTCAACTCAAAATTTGTTTGGAAGAAAACAAAGTAGTCATAGATACATTAAAGCATCAATTCATAGAAAAGGAAAAGCGTAATGAGAAGTTAGAATGTGAAGTAGTAAGTCTAAGAAAGGAACTTGAGAAAATAAAAACTTTGAATCTTAGATTTTCTAAAGGATCTGAAACCTTAGATAAAATTATCAAGGTACAACATTCTCCTCTTATGAAGATAGGTCTTGGATACACTGGAGAAACATCTCATACAGAAAAGTCTTCAGCCACCACTGGATGTTATCAAAATGCAACAAACATTAGCCTGCAAAGCTTCAGTAATGCAACAAAATCCAGCTAGCAGAGCTTCAGTCCTCAGCAAAAAAATAAAGGCATTCCACAGGTAAATCATCTTCACTCCAATCTAAGGATGAACAACAACAGAAGCACCAGTCGAAAGGTAAACAACACCAGAAGATTCTATGATCACAAAAAACTCTTCTTTAATGGACAATGTTTCTCATGTCATAATTTTGGTCATAAAGTTGCTGAAAGAGTTGCATACAAAACCATCATGATTAGAGAAGCAATAAAACAAAGGAATGAGACAGGAGTCAAGAAGAACACTTATAATAACTTCTCACCTATTATAGATGAAATTAAATTCTCATTTTGCAGTAACTTTGGACATGAAGAATATGAATGTAGCAGCAAATTACAGCCAACATCTCATAAGGAGCAAATATCAACAAATTCTAAGGTATGGAAAAGGAAGGAGTTATAGCCTGAAAATTGTGGCATAGCATTGTTTGCAGAAGGATAAGAAAATCAATGGTACATTGATAGCGTATGCTCAAAACACATGACAGGTGATAAAGATAAACTTATTTCATACAATTATTTAGAGAAAGAAAAGAATGTAACTTTTGGAAATGACTCACCTGCTGTCATTAAGGGTAAAGGTTTTGTTTTTCTAAAAGAAAAGGTTAACGCTGGTAATGTTATGTATGTTAATGGATTAAATCATAACTTATTGAGTGTTAGCCAAATGTGTGACCAAGGAAATTAGGTGGTGTTTGGATCAAAATAATAAGTGGTTAATGAACTTGACACAGGAAATACCATAATAAAAGGAACAAGAACCCCGAGCAATCTGTATATATTGAAAGGTGGCCAAGAACAATGTTACCTAGGCAAGGCAGAGAAAAATTGGTTATGGCACAAAAGGTTGGGACATCTAAGCTTCTCTTGAATAAGCAAATCAAGCAGGCTCAAAGTTATTCATGATCTACCCAACATCACTGTACCAGAAAGTACCATATGTAAGTCATGTCAATTCGATAAGCAAACCAAAGTTCAATTTAATGCCAAAGAAGGATCAGCGAGCCTCTTGAACTTTACATACTGATTTGTGTGGACCAGTAAGTAAAAAGTCACCTCATGGAGAACAATACTATATCTTATTCATTGATGACTTTTCTAGAATGTGCTAGATCAGTTTGTTGAAACACAAAGATGAAGAATTTGATAAATTTAAAGTCTTCAAAGCATTCGTTGAAAATGAATTAGATCTAAAAATCAAATGCCTCAGATTTGACTGAGGAGAAGAATACATATCAGATGAATTCTTTGATTTATGTGAACAACATGGCATAAAAAGACAATTTTCTATAGCTAAAAATCCTCAACAAAATTGCGTGGCAAAAAGAATGAATAGAATTGTTCAACAAGTGGCTCGTGTTATGCTTGATGAGTCTGTAACTCCTAACACCTTCTAGGGTGAAGCTACACATACCGCGGTAAATATTCTCAACAAGGATCATGTTTGTGCGAATAGTGATAAAACTTCGTATGAACTTTGGTAGGGTAAGCTTCCCACTGTAAATAATTTTAGAGTTTTTGGAAGCAAATGCTTCATAAAAAATAATGATGAAAAACTTGGTAAGTTTGAAGCTAGAGAAGATGAAGGAATACTTCTTGGTTACTCATCTAGATTATGTTTTAAATTTTTTACTCACACACACATAGGTTCCCTTTTTACACAGTTGCATGTAGGGCCCTCATATACGCAGGTTACCTGTATTCAACCCACGTGTACGCAGAGTTGAAATTTTTAACATATTTTCCTGCGGTCAAATTATGAAAAAGACATCTAAAAAGTATCACAAATGATTAAAAGCATGATAAAAGGGTTACTTGGAAGTTTTGGAGCAATTTGAACAGTTGGATTAGACGGAGGAAGTTTGTTTGAGTTTGTCTCCACAAATCCTTACTCAAAACACAAATGACAAAAATGTGAGTCCAAAAGTCCTTATATAGGTTGCAAAATGGAAGTTATTTTTTCAAAAGTTGACTTTTATCTTATGGAATTTTTGACCTTTCGGCTTGGAGTGTCGGGAATAGGTTGTCTTTACAAGAAATTTTAGAGACTTCTTCGAGAAAGCGTTTTGGTCCCATGACCGCAGACTTGTCATGGCAGGCATTGTTTTCTTACTGGAATATAGGTTAGAGAATACCACTTTTCGTTGCATTTTGCATACTAGCCTCCATACTGCGATATGTTTACCATAGGGTCGACCCCATCGTGTCTTGGTTCACAAACCATTTTCACTAGCCGACTTTAAAATCATGACGCGATGGTAGAGCCAACCTTTACATGGGCATCTTAGTTATATTCTCGTTGACATTTGTTGCCCGTGCTGCTAATTGAGTAGGCTCAGGAGTCCTCTTTAGTCCCGCCATGACTTGTGCATTGAATTCTCATTCTCATTCTTCTACACTGTTTTCTAACCTTATATCCTAGGGGATCCTTTGTATTGAGTTGTACTGCTGCATTTCATATTGAATATTTGCACCTTTTGGCCTTGAGTTAGCTTCACTTGGACTCTTGTTTAAGCCACTTTTTGACCATTTCTTCTGCAAAATCAACCTTGTAATCACTTAGCCTCTGCGACTTGACGCACCCTTTTACCCATGGAAAGAACATTCCTTTGAGTGTCCTTGACTAGTTTTGCCACCTTGCATTGAGCATAGGAAAATTCCCCTCCCAGGAACTAGAGCATATTTTTTCTTGACACTCATTCTTTCCATTGTACTATAGCATTATTTTATTCTTTTTCAAGCTTCATATAAAAGAAAAAGACAAAAAAATATAGATTCCCAAAAAGAGCGGGAACGGGACATTATTTCCATATTTGATGGCAGCTAGAGTCAGTTGCGTCGCCCTTGAACAAAGCACTCAAAAGTAAGTATTTTCCTCCATTGGGTTGGGCTTTAGTTTGACTTAGGAGAGCATTAACCTTGTTTTCGAGCTAGTACTCCTCCGATTGGTTACCTCTTCCAATCATATGGAGAGTTTTTGTATGCCTCCTGCATGATGAACTTATACAAAGTTATCATATGTTGCCATGTAGTCGCAATTGAGTCGTGCTTTTTTTCAGGGGAAGTAAACCTAAGTCGGCCTCTCTGTGGTGTCTCTTGACCTATTTTTCAATCGGCCATCCCTAGTTGTCAGTGTCATGTTTGTTATCACATCAGCTATATTGGTCCTTTGCTCATGCCGGTTTGAGAAGGTCTCCATTGACTTCTTACTAGTGATTCTTGCTCTTATTGACTACGACAAATTTCTCTGAGGGAAAATCTAGAGCCAAACCTTAGCCCTATTTTCGTTATTGAGAGGTCACCTTGTGCTCAACATTGATCAGTATCATGGGTCTTTGATTGAGTGGTTTCCCTTGTGTTCGACATCAGCTTTCATTATCACACATTGGATTCGTGCAATGCCTTGGTTTCCATTTGACCCTATTGGTGGATTCCTTGCCTCTATGTCAGCTTTCATTATTGGTTGGTTTAGAGTGTTTCTATCGTGTGCTAGCCACATCTTGTGTACACTGGAAACGTGCTTCGGTTGGGTTACTACATCTTTGTTCATCTGATTCCTTCCACATTATTGGCCTACGTGTTACACTCGCACTAGATTGATGAAGGATGCCTTAATGCCTTCCTTCTAGCGGATCTTTCCCATCGACTTCAACTGATTGCTCTAGGAAAGAGATATAGAGTCCATTTAGCAGTACCTTAAGGTTTGCAATCATTAGTGGCAGATTCCTTCGTTATCGATATTGGGAAAACATCATTGTCTCCTCATTGATAGATTCTTCCAAGTGTTCGACTACAACTCATTTATTTTCACTTGTTAGATTGTACTGGGTACCTTGACTCTCATCATCATTATCGGTGAGTAGCCTCGCGTTTATTAACAATATACATCAATGACCGGTAATCAAACGATTTCTCACATGGTCGACTTCAGATCATGTATTCCCATTGTGTAGAAATGTACCATGGAATTCGATGAAGACTTCGGGTTTGCATCAACATGTCTTGGTTCACTTGTCAGTTGCTCATGTTTCTGCTAGTTGACACCATCCACCTTATATATTGTAGTTCATTACAACTATATCTTATATATTAGCACCCGAGTTGTAGTGTAGTACAATTTATTCCATAATGTTCACTTGGTACTATTTGGATCAGTTTCTTGACTTCAGTTATCAACTTCATGCTTTAGCATCATTGATCAGCTCTTTATATGTGATATTCAGACATGTACTTTCTTGATTATGATCAGATGATCCATTATGTATTTCTAGTTCCTTTATACTTGTATGTATATTGGATCCTCTTTTTTACTTGACATGCAGACATGCTTTACTATTTCAGAGCATGGGTATGCCCGCCTTAGACATCAATTTCTTTCTGATCTCTTTCGTTGGCTTCACAGGCTGAATTCTTGTGAAATCCTCCTCGGTCTCGGCATGATTCCTTCTATACACTTAATACATTTCAGCCATCATGTACCTCTTCTAACCTCATATATTAGGGGGTATCTGTTATAGCACCATTTACCACTCTTGGTAGATTTGATGCTGTAATTATGGCCTAGGGAAACCCTTCCTTCCAGACTTGGTCCAAAATTCAAAAAACAGTGTTTTATTCCCTATACGCTACTTTTCCCTGTGATAAAAGTGTGGACACGCGGGTCAGCATATACCCAACCTGCGCACATATGTTAAAACAATTAAAAAAATTAAATTTCCTTAATTTCGGGTGGATTTCGCGATTTTACCTGTTACTCACCTCCTATTTCCTATGGCCTAATTGTTTCCCAAAAAAAAAAAAAAAAAAAAAAAAAAAAAAAAAAAAAAAAGGAAGAAGAAGAAGGAGACAAATTTGGAGAAGTATAAATAAACCTCCATGGGAAGGCTTAAGGGAGAAGATATGAGATATTGATACTATAGTGAGATTATCCCTAATCAAGTCTGACGAAATCCCTGTGCCTCCTGCACTCCCCAAAGCTTCAAGAAACCCTTGTTTCCTTGTTGGAGATATCCTTCATCTTTCTAGAGATATCCTTATATTGGTGATGGAGGAAGATTATTGAGGTCGGGAAAGAACGGATCCAGAGGACGGTTCCGCTTGGAGCTGGAGAAGGACTCAGGTCGTATTTCTCCACTTTACTTATAGCTAACTTCAATAAAGGAATGATGTTATGTTTCTGATATTAAATGTGTTTATGCATCTATTTATATTGTAATTCGTTTATGAATCTTACAATGATGCGTAATTGTTCATTCATTTATATGATTTAAAGTTAATATCATGAACATGCTTTATGTTTCTATTGTTGTAAATGTTTCATTGGAATAATTTTTAGTTTCGAAGACATCCAGAGAAGCTGAGGGTTTTCACCATGCGGGATCTACTCAAACGTAGGACTTCCAGGTAAGGACACTCTTACACAGTTCAATAGAATAAGCATTTAGGTTGATTACCTAAGCATTTCTTATTGTGGTTTGTCTTCCGCCCTGCTGGGGTTCTCAACCCAAGAGCCTAAGGTGTTCTCACCCGCAACAAAAGGATACAAATGTTACAATAAGAGACTTCGAAAAATTGTTGAATGCATTGATGTTATGATTGATGAAGCATGCAAAGGTCCCAAAAAGGTAACATCAGCAAAAGAGGATGATGATGATGAATTCTTTCCCACATAAAATCACAATGATATAGAAGAAGAAACTAATGAAGCAACAGAAGAAGACACATCAGACAAAGAAAAGGCTCCATCCAGGTATGTTCAAAAGAATCATCCAGAAACTCAAATTCTAGGAGAAAAGGAATCTGGGGTACAAACAAGAAGAACCCTTGTAGGATCTTCTAGTTATCTAGATTTATTATCCACCATTGAACCACAAAATGTAAATAAATCTGGTAAATATGAATTTTGGGTTAATGCCATGAATGAAGAACTTGATCAAATTGAAAAGAATGATACTTGGGAATTTCTTCAAAGGCCTCATGATAAAAATGTTATTGGGACAAAATGGATATTCAAAAATAAGTTGAACGAAAATGGAGAGGTAATTAGGAACAAAGCTAGAATTGTTTGTAAAGGTTATTCTCAACAAGAAGGCGTAGACTTTGAAGAAATATTTGCACTAGTAGCTATACTTGAAGCCATAAGAATTTTTCTTGCATTTTCAAGTTTTCGAAATTTCAAAGTTCATCAAATGGATGTAAAATCTTCTTTCCTTAATGGAGATCTAGAAGAAGAAGTATATATTGAACGACCAGAAGGATTCATTTTGGGGAATGATGAAAGCCTTGTATGAAAACTCAAAAAGGCTTTATATGGGCTAAAACAAGCTCCGCGGCATGGTATTATCATCTTGACAAATATATTCAAAAACAAGGTTTCACAAAAGGATCAGCAGAAAGCAACTTGTGCACACAAATTGAGGGTGATAAACTACTATTTATTGTTGTTTATGTTGATGATATCATCTTTAGCAGTAATGAAGAATATATGAGTCAAAACTTTGCTTCTGTTATGCAACAAGAATTTGAAATTTCTTTACTTGGGGAATTAACCTATTTTCTTGGTCTACAAGTGCAACAAGCAAAAGATGGCATATTTCTCTCACAAACAAAATATCTCAAGTAGATTCTGAAGAAGAATAGGATGGAAGATTGCAAGCATCTATGTATTCCCATGATGACAGGATGTAGCCTCAGTTCTAATGATGATTCTCCCGCAGTAAACCAACCAGAGTACAATCCTATGATTGGAAGTCTGCTTTATCTAAAAAGTACCAAACCAGATATCATGCATGCAGTTGGCATTGTTGGATGTTTCTAAGCCAATCCAAAGGAATCGCATCTTCAGGCAGTAAAGAGAATATTCAAATATCTTCAAGCAACCCAAGGCTTTTGTCTATGGTATCCTAAAGATGTAGATCTTACCCTTCATGCATACACAGATATGGATTGGGTTGGAAATGTTGATGATTAAAAAAGCACCAGTGGAGGTGAATTTTACATGGGGCCCTTATTGGTATCTTGGTTCAGCAAGAAATAAAGTTCCATTTCCTTATCTATAGCAGAAGCAAAATATGTGGCTACAACATCTTGTTGCACACAACTTCTCTGGATGATGCAAACATTACAAGATATACAAATCAAATGTTCTCCACCCGTCTCCATCCTATGTGATAATACAAGTGCTATTAGTATTTCGAAAAATCCTATTATGCACTCCAAGACCAACATATTCCAATTAAGTATCACTTTATACGAGAACAAGTTCTTGAGCAAAAGGTTAAATTGGAGTACGTTCCCTCCAAAGAACAAGTTGCTAATATATTTACTAAACCTCTTCCCAAAGAAGCATTTGAATATCTCAGACAGAAACTAGGACTTGTCTCTACCTCATCTTGTTCTTAATCTAGTCTGCTCAGTCTACATGTGAAAATTCATAAGGTTTCTTTATATACATGGGTTTCATGAAGTAGATTCGCATATATATGCAAGTTTCTTTACAGACAGTGACATATGTTTTTCTCTGATAGAAAAATAGTGGGACAGACTCAAGATCAGCCTCTAACATGCTGCTAACAGCTATGATTTGATTTTTATTAGTCTAGTGTTGATGGGTACAGTCTATTGATATAGTATTGAGTTATGTTTTTCTCATTGATATTTATCTCATTGATGAAGATGCTTTGATGAATGAATTGTTGACAATGAACAGTTAGCACACGTTTAGGGGGAGCATTAACCTTACAAAATATAATGCATTGTTGGCATTATGGTTGTTGAATTATGATACTATTAAGATATTTTGGTCTCAGTTATTAATGTCATATCTATCATTTTTTGTAAAGGTCATGTGGAGACCTATGATGTAATAATTGTCATATTTAGTCATGTATGGACTTCAGAGGTCATGTCAAATATGTAATCCCACTTGGTTGGGTGGTTGAGTCAAATATGTATCCCCACTTGGTTGGGTGATTGATGTATGTATGAGTCCTTGGTGATAGGAAGGTCATATGCAGTTCAGTTATAGAGTCATGTTCTTCATTTGAAAATATTTTGAAGATTCAGCATGTGCTCAAGGGGAGCATGGATAGTATAGTGCAAATCAGATCCACAAGGGGAGCTTTGGTCTAGCCTTTGCCCTTGATGTCAAAAGGGAAGAGTATCTTGGTGTTTGAATAATGGTTATTTGATGTATCTAACAGGTTTCTATAGGTGATAAACACCAACATGGTTGCCATCAAGTCCAAGGGGAGGATATTTTTGGCATTATGATGCATGTGTTGTCCTCGATGGAAACTCACATGTAAGAGAACAAGTATATGGTAACTAGATGAATCCACAGGTCAGTTTAGAGGTGACATAGTGATGGAAAAAAATAACAGAATGATGGGACAAAGGTTTACAGGTCAGAATTATAAGTTTAATAAAGGTGAATATTTGAAGATCTATATGCAGGTTCATCAAAACCAAGTCGCGTATACAAACATGTACAAAGAAGAAAAGTTGCGAGTTAATATTTGAAGATCTATAGGTGATTTAGTTAAGGCCAATTTGCGTATACACATAGGTTTGGTGAAGAAAAGTTGTGTAAAATTTTTGCACTAGGTCTTTACCATAGTATTGGCCCATGGTAATGAGAACGACAACAGATAGTAATCCCGTCAAATATTACCATCGGCATTAGTGTAGTTTTGACCCGAGGTAATGGATAAGGGCTAAACTATATAAGGAGGTGAAGATCAAAGTGCTAAGTGTGCATGTGAAAGGGTTTTTGATGAATACTTCAATCTAAAGTATATTTGCATTGTAAGGGCCATAATATTCACATATATTTGAAATAATTATGCATCGATGAATACAATGATGGATCAAGATCATGAGACCTAAAATGACTTTCCATTGTATGATTTTCTCATGGATTGACTAGATATAAGTAGTCACGCATGTTTTTGTCTCTGAATATTATGATCTGGGTCTTTCTGAAGTTTTGAATAGCTGCATAGTTTTAGGTTAAAATTTGTAGATCTATACCCAGGTTGGTCTCGGTAAAGTCGTGTATATACGCAGGTTCGCTTCTTCAAAGTCACGTATATAAAGTAAGGATTTATGTTCATAAATTACTGATCAACTTCATCAATGTTGTTGTATCTCTGTTGTCTATTAATGATGTCCTCATGTTGATCAGGGTTGAGTGATAATGTCTGAAGTAGAACTGATTGAATGATGAAGTTGAATTTGGTTACATGTTGATTGGTTGAAATATTATTGATGTTGTTAACTATATGATGGTTCTGTAAGCTAAAAAAATATTGTAGAATATCTTCGGTCAACTCTATGTCTGATTCAGAATTACAAGTTTTCAGTTTTCAATATATTAAGATATGTACGCAAGTTTCTCTACAAAAAAGCGGACACAGTTTGCCTTAAGTGAAGTAGCATATACATTTTGGGATATGAATGTTCATGGTTGCAGTTGATTATGTGTGTTGATGTAGTATTCTGAGTTCAGTTCTGTGTTCAGGTTATAGTGATCTCACTATTCTGTTTGAATTAACTTGGTGTTTACTTCAGTTGATCTACAATTTTTGGTGTATTAAAGCAAGTGGATTGAGTGTGAAAATTTATGAAACGTGGTCCATGAATGTTGCTGAGGGTTGGAGCCTTCAGTGAGGAAGTTGAATCTTCCTGCCAGTGCGTACTGGTATGAGTCTGCACCACTACAAGATTGTAAGCAGTTTTTGATATTAATAAGTTTGAAGATTGAGACGACAGCAACGGTGGTTTTCTCCCACATTGGGTTTCCACCTTAAATCTCGATGTTCATTTGTGTTTCTTATGTGTGATACTTTATTATGTTTTTACTGCACCTGCTTTGAGCTTATCAAATTCCTGATAAATTTCTTACATTCTGGTTTAAGTTTAACAGATAAAGAATTAGCTTTTCTACAAGTTTACTAAGCATGCACTAGTTTCTTTTACAACAGTCGTGTACATATGCGAGTTGGGTTCAGTAAAGTTGTGTATACATTTTAGAAAATAAAATTATTTTTTGTGAGTTTTTAAAATATTGATTCACCGGCGTGGCCCCCCCCCACCCTCTCAGTATTTTTCCCAACAAAAAATTACTTCAAGGGTTGATTTGCAACTATTTCCTGGTATAGCAGGAAATAGAGGTATGTGGCACTTAGCTCAGTAGAGGTTGAATACATGCGGCTGGAAGTCAATCAACATGTGATGCCATATGAATGAGGAAAATACTTGTGGGTATTTTCACTCAGGAGATGGATTTGATAGTGATTTATTGTTGCATTAAACTCTCTAAGAATCCAATATTTCATGATAGGTCCAAGTACATCGATATCAGGTACCATCACTTGCAGGATTGTATGCAGAGGAGAATTATGATGCTACAATACATTCCAAATGAGGAGAAGGATGAAAATATCTTGAGAAAGAAATTTTCAAGAGAAAAATTAGCATTCCATAGGTGCAGGATAGGGGTGGTTCAAAATCCCTTTCTTTCTAAGAGGGAGTGTTAGAAATTATAGCAAGAAGAGCTAAATTTGACTTGTGCCTTAGTCAAATTTAGTAATTTGATTTTCCACATCAGTAGGATGACTTGGATTGAAGTTAACTTGTGTGAAATGGATTTGTATGCTATTTTACTTAGTAAATTCAAGTTACAAGTTAGAAGTAGAGTTGTGCATGTAGAGATTGCTAAAATATAGCAATCTAGTTCAGTTATTTTCAGTTTGACTCAGTTAACAGAGTTGAAGTAGCTAGTTGAGTCAGTTGAAGGTCAATTGAGTTGTGTAATTGTTGTTAACTCAATGATCTCTCAATTAAACTAGTAAATCAACTAAAAATAGCCTAGACATGCATGGAATTTAATTTTCCTAGCTAGAGTGGAGGAAAAAGCACATTGTAGTTATCAATTGTATACTAGTTGAGTATATAGGCTTGGAATTTAAGCAAGTGAATAGTTCCTTTGGAATCGCGTAAGAAAATAGGAGAAAATTCCTGTCTTTTAAGAGCTAATTTCCTCCAGGATTGCATAAGAAAATAGGAGAAAGTTGGGGCCTTGAATTGGCTAAGTGTTGGCCAGAGTAGGATAGTCAGCAAGAGAACATGTTTATAGTGTAGGGCGTGCTTTGGGATTGAAACAAGACATTGTAATAGTTTCTCATTCTCATCTGATTAATGAAAATTAGCTGAGGGGGTTTTCCGATTTGGATTCCCCTATAAATCATTGTGTTATTTTGGTGTTTTAATGGTTGCATGTCATTGCATTTGTTTCTAAATTATGATTTCCATTCCACAAAATAGTAGAGGAAATTTGTAATCCTGATTTTAATTCGATTTCATCAGTAGTAGAAAATTTTTATTAATTTCTATAGATAATTCTCTACCTAGAGTAGGAAAAAATAGTGAAATAAATAGTGACAAAGAAAAAAAATCTAGATCGGCCATTGTACGTACTTGCAACAGGTGGTGCAGGTATTGGAAAAATGTTTACTATTATAGCATTATTCCAATCTCTAATTCGCTTGTACAACAACATATTTGAAGTTGACCGAGCTCAACTAAAAGGAATCATAACAACATATACAAAGAAGGAAACCTTCAATGCAAGTGGTGTAACATTGCATTCTACATTTCATTTACCATTTAACAAATTAGAACATCTTTCACTTAAAGGTGAAAAATTAGACACATTGACAAAACATTAGGAACAACTTTGTGCTTTGCTTATTGATGAGTTGTCTTTGATAGGTTCGACATTATTATACGAAGTTGCCAATTTTTTGTAGGAAATAAAGAAAACTCCATTGGATTATTTTGGAAATATAGATGTGATATTTTCAAGTGACTTGTTCGAAGCTCAACCAATCAAATATTCTCAAATTTTGGAGCAACCAATTTTTTCAAAGAAAAAAACAACATATAATTTATGTAAGGAAAAAGTGAAATCCTATGAATCACATACCACAATGCATCAAAAGGACAACAAATTTATTTAAATACTTAACATAATGCGAGTGAATCAACAATACGATGAAGACATAGAATATATAAACGATAAGTGCTATAGAACTACTCCACTAGATCCTTTGTTTCCATATCTATTTTACAGGAACAAGGATGTATAGAAGCATAACCAAAAAATGCTTTCACATGTAAAGGAGAGCTAATAGTTCTTCATGCGATTGGCGAATATCACAATAGGGAAATAGGATATGTGGCATATGAAAAAAAATGAGATTACTACGAAGAATCCTTATCAACTCCAATGTTCTCATTGAGACATATGCAGGAAACTATAATAAAAAGGATGGCCTTGTTAATGGCATAGATGGAATACCCAAAAAAATATACAAAAAATAGGAAAAATGTTGATGTGTTATGGATAGATTTTGTAAATCAAAAAATTTGTAAACTGTAAAGAAACAAGTATCATGAACTATATGAAGAAAACATTTCATCGAATTGGACTCCAATATTACATGTTCCAAAATTGTTGACTTGTCATAGCAAGATCTTTAGAAATGAAATGCAAAAACAATTTCTGATATAGCTAGCTTGTGCTAGAACAATTCATCGATCACAAGGTTTAACAATGAATGGACTTGCATTTGATCTGAGAGGTATATCGACACATGTATTAGTTTACATAACATTGTCACATCTTAGAACCCTAGAACCATTGTATATTCTTCAAAAACTAACACAAAATAACTTCTATGTGAATAAGAAAATATTAGAAGAAATGAAATGCTTAAGAATGAAAGCATCATGGAAATCAGCATGTGTAAACGAGCAGATAGAAAATGCAAATACTTTAATGGTTGCAACTTTTAATACATGAATTCTACATGCCCATGTGAATGAAATTGTGTGTGATGAAGATATAATGAATGTTATGATTCTTTGTATCCAAGAAACACATCTAAATTTTCCGCCATCAAATAACTGAATTTCACAATTTCAATTTCAACATATCAAGTTGTCTTTATGGAGTACTTACTTTCATACAAGAAAAAATAGAAATCATATAAAAAAAATGTTTTGTTGGAAGTATACTTCCAATGTCGAATATGCATAATAAATGTATATGTTGAGCCACTTGTATCTATTTCAGCCATCATTGAAGCAACAGAAATAGCAAGGGCACAACTCATGCCTAGTGATTACATTTTTATACATATTATAGATTTCAATACTGATATCAAGTGAAATATAAAAAGAAGTAAAGAGTTATTAGAGTACATGGAGTTTTAACAATTACAAGACGTAACAAGAAATTTTATTTCCAAAGAATAAGACAATTATTGATCACATTTGGACAAATTTCTGCAACATGAGCCACCTTGGAGTGATCATGATGTAGTTCATGCTTGGTTACACTTTGTGTGATTCTAATCTTGCATAAGATATGCATTTTGTTTTGAAGTAGTAAATTTCAATGGCAATTATAAATGTAATACAACAGATTTTAGCAAATCTTAGCTATTTCGTATAAGTTGAAAGGATACATTTGTTTTCTCGTTCTCGTGTGGAATTCAAAATGGATAAGTAATTAATTTAATTTTACAAGGCAATAAGGACCATATATTACAGGAATCGTATATACTTTTGAGGTATGAGTATTCTTAAATATTTAGCCTTTTATTTTATTTTTTTATTGTTTTTCAATGTTTTATAACTCACATTTGTTAAAGAATTATCATAAATAAAGTTAATTTATGGTTTCACAAGTGCCAAATATGTGAAAGATGAACAAGTATTGTGCGGAAGTGTTGTTGTCTTTTCTGCATGTTCCTTCCCATACATACTCGTTGCTTCACACATTTTCTTCGCATACTTCCATCTGACGTGACACATTTTTTGTACATTGATGAACTCTTTTTAAATGTGATTAATTTTTGAAATAAACCTTATTTAGGGATGAATTCCCTTAAGAAAATTGACAAAGTTGCATGCATCTCTGAAATTTTTCAAATCCTTGTGTTAGGTTATTCATAAATCAAAGTCGACAATGAAATAGTAGTGGGGGCTAGCCAAGCGATCGAATCGCTTCGTAGTAGGGATAACTAAGCACGTCTTTTGCAGTGAGAGTTATTATTGATAAAATATAAGCTAATTGTAATCATCACAAATTTTTCATACTAACGCGGAAGCAAGATGCATAATAAATGGATGAGATGGTTTTGGAATTTTGAGATTTATTTTCACTAGTTTCTGTAAATGTTGGATTTGGTATCTTCAATTGCTATTTATTGAAAAAATGTCTTGTATAACAAATTTAACACTTGCAATAGAAAAAATTTATTTTACACTTGCAGTGGTAACATATGGTGATTATATACATAACTAAAAAAGTGTGCAATCAATTGGTATTCAGAACGTTATAGATTGAGAAAGTGTTTCCACCTACAAAACATACATGGATAATAGAAGAAGCAGATAACATTTTTTCACTAATGCGATTAACTCACTTTCTCGTATCGATGAGAACTTTCACTAGGCGACTGCATATAAGCGTTATGTGCATCTACCGATGGAAGAGAAGAACAACAACAATATTTGGACTAGTGGATTAGCAAATGATACATGTGTGCTAGAATTTTTTGGTTTCAGGGAAATTGTTCATTTGTGTGCAAACAATTTTGATTCAAGAACTAGAACAATTATGCTACCATCAAAAAAACAAACCTTTAGATTATTGTCTTCTGGATCCCACACATAATTGAGAAAATTTTCCACGTTTCGAACCATATAATATGGTTCATCATTAGGACAAAAATTCCTCTGAATCTAAAGGAATTCAGATGGATATTCAAGCTACTAGAACCTAATATGTGCTTGAAATTGATAGAAAAATATAGTTTCCCGAAGCCAGAGGCAAGAATGTCTAACATTGTTGGAGATTTTATTTCGCCAAATTAATAGGTTCCTTTCGATATTTTTTTTCTATTTATTTATTTGTTTAAACATCCATTTAGGGACTTTTATTCGCTCTATGCATGCATGATGGGCCAAGAAACTACATCAAATGTTCCAAAATGCATCCTTTATATACTTTATCACACCTACAAAAAAGATTGTATATTCAATCAAGTTGATATCATTTCTAACAAATTAGCTTTTTATTTAGTCAATTTATCTAGGGCCAATAGGTTCTTCATGATGGTGTATCCGATAACATCTTTCGTTGTGAACCATGTCTTTCACAACTTGTCGTATAATCCTAAATTCAATGTGAATCAAGAATTAATGTAGTTATGACATCCTATACTATGGAAGTATAATGTGTCTTTAAACTTTTTTCTAATTTAAGAAGTCTTTGTATAGCAATTCAAATGCATGATAACTATACAAGAGCCTCATCAAATTTTTTTCTCAAGCATAGGTTTTCCTATGGAGCAATGGTATGCACGAAGAAAGAGAAAGAAATACTCTAATTTGAATTTATCAATTTCAAGGTAAGTCATTGTTGCTACCAAAATTTGTTGTAGATAAGTATTTTGTTGCTAAAGGTTGTAGGAAATACCATGTCTGGTTGATTATATTTGAAAGCCAAAACAAAAAAAAATTTATTTCTTTGTCACTTACAATTGGAGAAATCACAATCAATAATGTGGCTTGTGTTGTAGAACTCGCAGAGATTTTGCATCCTTTTAACTTAAGTGAAGTTGAATCCATTAAATCCTTTAATAAGGAGGGTCTATTTACACACTTGGAAATTATTGTGTACGGAAACTTGTTTCCACATGTTAGAGAGAAAAGCAAAGGAAGTCAAAATACATCAACAAAAAATCAAGGGATAGTCATAAATGTTGAAAAAAATGTTGGAGAATCAAGCAATAGTACCTTTGTAGAGAAATTTGTACCTTCCACAAAAAATACTCATGAAAGTTCATCCTCGAGTCAAAATAAGAGAAAAGATATTCCAAGTACAAAACAGTTTGCAGTGCGCTATCAGGTAGTGGAAATGACAAAGAGCTTGATTGAAGATTCACTCTAGAAAGAGAATATATGGATAAATCATCCAAATCTGGAAGTCCTATGAAAATAAGAAGTGTTGAAGAAGTTATGGAAGTAGAATTTGAGAGCGTTGTGCCACTTGATCAGGTTAGTGCTCATTTAGCAGAAAACCAGAAAATAATGCAACAAATTGTTGAACAATTTACTACTTTCGATGATTGTTTTGCCACATTGAAAAATTAAAAGTATGACAGGGGAAGTAAAAAATTGAAGATTTTGAAAGTAAATGTTTGTTACAAAAATGTTATTGATCAAACGTAAATGCATATTGGTCTTTTTTGAGTTGGAACCACGTGGCTCCTGAAATTGCATCAAGCTACCAGTGACATACTTGCACATTCTATTAGCCAATAGGAAGGAAAAAAAACTTGAGTCTAAAAACAAGAATAAAATACCTAGAAGATGTTTTAAATTTGGGTCGTTTATTGATGACTCCATTGGAAATACGGACAACACCTTTCACAATTTCTACCCCAAACACATCACATATATTTGATAAACCTATCAATCCCCTTAATGTGGTGAAAACATATACTATCAATAGTATATGCAAAATATTGCAAATTATTAAACATGCATGGAAAGAAGCTTTCAATTTGGAGCATTTAGTACAAAGAACTAAGTCAGTTGTCGAGTGCATTGAACATGACCTTGAAGGAGACATGTATTTCATAAACAATGACTGACATGCTTTTAGCCAGACACTTGATTTACTTTTTGATATAGAGAAAAAAGGAAAGGAATTCAAAATGCTAATCCGATGAAGCAAATCAAATATGCATGGCCTTAGGGAATTAGGAGACTAGAGAACATTATTTATGAATGTGAAAACATAGGGAATCAAAGAGAAAATTGATATGTCAATGTTGTATAGATTGTGCAGGAATTAAACATTCCACACATCACATGTGACTCTAGATTAATTTCAAGAGAAACGTTGATGGTTGAAATGGATATGCTAAAACAATAAAAGGAAACAAAATTCAGTAGTGTAGTTAATTTTATTACAAAGGAAATTTGCTAATGGCTAATTACTTTTGTTAATGTTAATAAACATAACTTTTCTTTAGCTACTTAGTTGCAAGAAGAAGTCGTGAAAATTGAGAAGGAGATATGCAGTGAACGTGTCAAACATGAAATTACAATTTCTCCTATGAAATATTACATCCAAGCCAAGTTAAAGAAATTCCTTGAAAAAAATGAAAAATTCAAAAAACTGTTTACAGTTAGACAATCATCTATGCTTTAACATATTGTGATGGTTCTTAAATCTTAGAACATTCATTTTCCTTTTTATTAGTGATTAAATGTTCAGGTTTTTTAGATATGTTATCATGAATTAAGCCAATTATTAGATGTAGTTTCTTACTTTTCTTTGCAGGTACCCTTTTCATATTACAGTTCACGAGAGTCCAATTCTAGTCTTTAGTGAGACAAATTCATTTAATTTTATGGTTAACTATAAATATTTTAATAAGTGCTTTAGGAATCAAACATTATTCTCCGCACAAAAAAATTTCTAAGTGGTTTAATATTGAAAATGTAAATTACTTACATAACGAATTTCATTTGCACATGCTTTTTTTTTTCCAAATAGTTTTGTTTCAAAGCTAAATTATCAATTATTATGTGTTTTAAACTAATTATAGAAAAACTCTTGCTATTTTTTGAAATGCGAGTGTGGAAAGTTAAAGAGACAAAGAAGTTATGATGAATAGTTATGTAGTATTCTTGTTAGTGAAATTGTATTCATTGTTGTTCAAGACTAATTATGTTGTATGAATTTTGAGATTGTTCCCCAGTTTTGTGGATAATTTCAAGATGATTTTTTTCCTAAGTTGTCGAAAATATACTTTAAGCTTTTTAGATTGTATCTAATGTTCTTTTGTTGATTAGAATGAAAATGAATAGTCAATAATAGTTTTGATTGTCATAAATATATTATATCTTTGATGTTTATTTTAATCATATCTATGATATTTGGAATTTGAATCTAGATACAATTGTTTTTATTATAACTATTTTTGTTATTGTTAAAGACTTTTCAATCACAAACAATGATCACTCTGTTCTAATTCTGAATCTATTTACCAATTTTGTGAATTGCTTTGAAATGATGGTTTTGCAAAAGTGTCAAGGATATTCTTTGTGTTTTTCATTACTATTAAAGGCTTTTCAAGCAAAAACAATGATCACTCTATTCTAACTATGAATCTATTTATCAATTTTGTGAAGTTCTCTAAAATGATGTTTTTGCAAAAGTTTTCAAACATATGCTTTGTTATTTTACCTATATAATTTTGCTTACTTTCGCCTATACTTTAGCTAATATAGTTAATCATATATACTTATTCGAAATCAAATGAACACATAAACCAAAATTTTCATGTCTCAAACTGCTACTTAATTGACTTATCTGTAATATGGTCTGCATATTCATTTTACCCCACAACACTTCTTCCTCACATAGATTGAAAACATAGTTCATTTAATATTGGATAATACGAGTTCAATTGTAAAATGTGAAATGACTAATGCACTTAGAATTCAGAAAACATCAATAAAAATTTGTTCACCCTATTTTGATAGAGAAAAATTGGCCAATAGCAAAACAAGCTAACAAAGTAAATGCTCTTAATACGTGTTGGTTCATTGAATAAATGTCGAAAAGACCTGTATTTATTGGTAGGAGAGATTTAGTTAATCAAACAGGATGAGATTTAGGATATTAATAATATTGTATGTTGATATTTATTTCTAAAGTGTGTCAAACGAAGCAATCATTAATGGTAAGAAATTGATATAGTTACTATTATTAACATTTTCATTGTGTGGAGTGTCAAGGTGCAGTCGAAGTTTTTATTGAGAAGTAGCACTAGCTATAATAGCGATAATGTCAATATTAGTATTCTGAAATCCTTTTCCATACCTTCGCACTCATCATTACCACTTCTACACACCTCCAAACATGTAGCTTCCCAACAATATGTCTTAGTATTTCATTGTGTAGAATCAGGGAATTGATATCGAGAAAATATTAACCAATATTATATATTATTTAATTTATCCAAATTATCCCTCTATATAGGTGCAAAGGAAGCTTTCATTATGTAGAATAAAAATATAGGAGAGAAGCACAATATAGAGGAAGGAGAAAGGGTGAGAAAAAAGTGCAAAGTGTGGAGGGGTAGTGAATGTTTTCATTGTGCATAACTAAGTGGCCTAATATCTTTTATGCATAACTTTTCTGGTTGTGTGAACTTCCTTATCTTTGCGCTTACTTTGTATTAAGACTCAAGTTTGAATATTGGTACCAAATTTTTTTTCATGTTCGTATATATTTCCGTCACCATATACTTTTTCAATACATGTATTTTCGGCAAAGAATTTGTTTTGGATACACATAAGTTTGCATTTTCAGTAGACATTATTCCATTTGTAGATTTTTTGTGCACATTTTTATCCCATACAACACTTTTATGCAAGTAAATAATGGTTATTCCAACTTACATTTTTTCCATTTGCAAATGCAACATGCATGGTTGGCACATGTACTTTAGTTTTGCATGTGTATTTGTGTTGACGGTGTTGGATACCGCCAACATATAGGGGATCTCCCTGATATGAGGTCCCAATTAGACCTCACACCATTTGGTGTAGGATTCCAATCCAGAATATGGCCCGACTGCCATTTACTTAAATATATGCCTTGGTTTAAGAATTTGCCATGAGAGAGAAGTGCACATGTGCTTTTGAATGAGAAAGAAAGTGTGCCTTATGAATGTTCAATTGTATATGTATCAAGGTTATTTCACTACAATGGAGGTATAAAGTGAGACTTACAAGATAATTAATAGTACTAATCTAATGGATACACACAAACAGATGAGGAAGACTCTTCTAACATCAAGAGAAGTAGTTCATATAGATGCGACAATCGTTATAATCATTAATCACACATTTCCAATAAGTTAAGCACCAAATTCACAAAAACAGTTCAATTACTCTAGTACATGTGAAATTGAACATGAATCACAAACATTAAAAGAATAGTCTCAAAACATCCAAAATCCATGCATGAAAATGTTCTAGCCAAAAGGCTTCAAGTATTAAGAAAAATGTCTAAGACACAAAAGTATAATGAACACTAGTAGCTCCAAGAGTGGAGTGTTAGAGCCACTACTTGCCCCCCAAAAGTACCATCTCGATCTCTCTAATGCCTTGTGGGAGGATCCAAGGTTAAAAATCCTTTGTGGATTCTTTTATAACTTGAGGCATGACCTTTCATAACCTCAGGACTCTTGACTTTCCAACTTCTAATGACCTTTGGACTTCTAGAACCTTTGGACTTCCAAATGACTCTTGTAATTACATATGATTCTTGGTATTACATGTATTTTGGACTTTTTATGGCTCTTTTGTTAAGAAAAATACTGAGAGGGGGGATGAATCAATATTTTTAACTCTCTTTAATTTTTCACTTCATATTTTGAATTTTGTATGCTACTGTTCTTAATGCAAACAACATATGTACGCGACTCTAGTGAATGCAAACAACGTATATCCAGATAACTTAGTTTGACATATATTCCATCATATATTTATCTTTATCTAGTGCATTATTAATTGCATCATACATATAGTATGTAGTAAATAGAGAATAAAACACAACACATAATCAACACACATAGAACACCAAGATTTTAGGTGGAAACCCAATGTGGGAGAAAACCACCATTTTCAGTGTCTCTGTCTTCTCTTTTTATTATTAATAAAACTTCATTTCATATTTTATTGGCACAGACTCTTACCATCATGTAGGAACCCACCTGCATGAGGCTATAACCTCCACTCATTCTCCAGCGCCCACTAGAAGGGAGCTACAACCCCCTGATATCATTTACTGACTCCTACCAGAAAGGAGAACCTACCCCCTAAATAAATTTACCATCTACCACTGGAAGGAAGCTCTGACTCCCTTACTGAAGGCTCCAACCCTCAGCACCTCTTGTGGACTATGTTTCATAATATTTCAGACTGGATCCACCTGACTCAAAACATCAAAACCTACAAGCCACCTTTCATCATATTTTTACACTGGACCCACATCAACAATAAGTCCAATACCAAAGAACAACTTTGAAACAAAATACTGAATCATCAAATCACTAAATAAACTAATATATCCTATTGAATCATAGAATACAAAATCAACAATGAATCACCATAACCAAGTCATACTAATGCACAACCACTCATCAATATACCAAGTCATACAATGTTAGTCATCACAAAAACAAAGTGTTGTCATTGAAAACCCTAATCATAATTACTTCATAATGCATATTCTACTGTTATGACAAAAACTCGTGTATATACGTGCTTCCTCTATATAATACCTGCATACATATCTCAAATCAATGACTAATGAAATCTCTATCAAACTGAATCACTGTGTTAGTGACTGAACTACTAAAATAATGAATCACAACCTGAAAACCTAATCATAATGCAACATCATCATTATCCAATAAACAATATAATCAACCCAATCAACATTGTCATATACATATCATCATGATAGAGACATCATTGACATACAATAACAAATACAATATAGCAATCATCATCAAGCAACACTACAAATCATGACTAGATATGACTTAGAATATATATGTGACTATTAGTATCCAAACCAATGTATATACAAGCTTATTATGTTCAAAACCCACATAGAAATCTCAACATACTGAAAAACATATCTCAGTATATATATGAAACTACCCAGAAACAAATTTGCTTATGTATGTGACTATTTAGAAGCAAACCTACATACAAATCTCATATCTTTCACTGCAAATATAACTTCACAATCCACAGACTTTGGAATAATTCATTTAGATCACAACATTATTATAACCACATATCTATCATTGTTAGTTACTTAGACATTTGCAATAAGTAAGTCAATCAATCATATATTTCATCATATCTTCAGATCTTTCAAATATGGGTCTTCTCCTTGCTCCTTGGTGCACACTTGTTCTAGATCAAATCATTCATAACTAATCTATTACTTTCACACTTAACACCTTGATCTCCATATCCTTATATATTTTTTTCCTTAGCCAATACCTTAGGTAAATCCTTTGGTAATGTCGATAGTATTTGTTGACAGGATCAAATGAGTGTTGTTGCTCCAATTACTATGGGCCAATACCATGGAAATGACCCCTAGTATCCAGGGTTTCATGGTTCAAATTCTATACACAACTTTCACTTATAAGACCACATAAGTGCATGACCCTTATTCATAGGATATGCGTATATTTTCTCAAAATTCACATTTATCATCAATCTATAATATAGCAACTGTTTCTCTGTCTATGTCATTTATAGCATCTATACTAATCTGGATGAGTTCCATAGTCATCAATGTTGGCATCAAGTACATGTTTATCAAGCAGGTTTTCGTCAAGGACAACACATTAGCCATAATGCCAACAATATTCCCCTTCGGACTTGATGGCAACCACTTTGGTGTTTGGACACCACTTGCAAACACCAAGGCTTCTCTCCAAAATACCAAGTTTTCTCCCCAAACACCAAGCTTCTCTCCCCCTTTGGCATCAAGAGAAAAGGGTTCAATTAGGATGCATGAGGTACATCCCTTGTAGTATTGATTTCTATTGATCTGATCTATTGAATATGAATAATGAAATATGCATATTGACCTTGCTCTCCCTGAACATAAGCTGGACCTTCTAAAGATATACTATAAAAGTACAATATTTTGACTCGATCAAATATAACCTTTCCTATCACCAAGTACACATGAGTACATTAGACAGCCAACATATTGGACTCAAATTTTACATCAATGTCCCAAAATAAGGGGATTACATAGATGACATGACTTGATCCCAATAGCCCATACATGACTAAATTTTACAATGATTTATAATATGGGTCTTTTCATGATCTTTAAATCAAGATACATATATGACACTTATAACCAAAGTCAAGAACCTCAACCATGAGGTAGAAATACCATGATAGCCATCAATAACCATCATGCACCATATAGAAATCTGCAACATGATCATTTGATGGCAACAACATAGAAGCGTGAACATCCTCATCATCAAGAAGACATGTAAGATGAGGTAGTGTAGCATCAATTTCTCCAATAACATCAACATATGACCAAATATGCAATGTATCCAAGCATCACCAATCAACTGTAGCATCAGATTGCACGATCAAGATCTGTCAACAACTGATCTCCTTAACCGCATGTCATCAATATTAACATGCTCCATCCACATATAAGAAGAGCCACAATCCATAAGCAACAATATCAATATTTTGAACTACAACATCATAGATATCTTATACAACATCATATTATCAGAACCTCCAGCAATTAATCCATAACATACCTCATCAAGTGCATCAAGTAGGATCAACACATTATTAACACCTTCACTAAGTGCAACTCGAGAAACATATAGGCATCATCCATAACTTCACCACATGCAATCCATACATCATTGATGACCCATAACATAATGACAACAACATTAATAACCATATATCAAAATCACCAATAATCATATGAACTCATCATAGTAAAATAATGCACAAAGGAGTGCTAAAGAAACCATAATGCCAACAATGGACCTATTAGAAGCATAGGAGATGCTCCCCTTGAACCTATGTCAACTTTTCACCATCAATTCTGATCACATTATATCCATCTCATCATTCAGAAAATGCACCAAAGAACCATTTCAATCATTAGCAATATAAGATTTGCAACAACTTATAAACTAATCATGAACCAACATCATTCTAATAAACATATGAGAATCATTAAGATTCTGCAATAGATCAATATTAGAACCAGAGAGCCAATACTAAATTATGGAACCATATGAGAAGCTTCCCCTAAGTTTGTGCCATTTATTTTTCATTACTAAAAACCATACACAGTTGTATATATCAGAAATTGTGTATACATGTGACTGTCATTCATAAGATCCGCGTACATAATGTATAACCACAACTCCTCCTGAACATGACATGCATATTCCTATTCACTTCTACTTCATCAAATTCAATGTCGGTAGCATAAGCATAAAAAAATGAATATCAAAACAACATAAGGAATCATCATCAAGATGTACATGCATATATCCCCCTAAGATCATGCACCACTGATCCTATGGAATTGATAATCATTACTTGTTCTTCATGAGGTTATGTACACCACATTTACTTCTGCAACCCCTATTAGAAGAATGTATTAAGAAAAGATAGACTGCAATGGGAACCATTTTCTTTTACTCTGAATCTGAGCAAGAGGAACTATACCTCTTATTTATGCCCAAATTCTTCTTTACTAGCACATATAATTTGTCTGCATTCTGAATCCTCTTTCTATAACCTTTCTAGTCTCTTCTTCTATAACTTTTCATTTATTTGATGTAAACACAATTATATGTCCTTTTTCAGTTATTTGACTTACACTTAGAATATTTTGTTTTAGTTCTTGCACTAATAATGCACTAGTTGCTTTTGTATACTTATCAAGTTTGGCTCTACCTTTTCCCAGAACTTTTGTTGGAGCATTATTTCCAAGCACAACCTTACCATCTTTATTTTTCTTGAGAGAAACAAAATTGTTCTTATCTTCATACATGTGATGAGAGCATTTGATGTCTATGTATGATTCATCTTCATCTTCAAATGAACTCAGAGCAAGGCCATGCTTAATTTTTTCTTTTTTCTTTTGCTTAATATCGTAAGTGATGGTGAATCCATCTTTCTCAATAACAATATTCTTGTTTGGTTGATTTCCTTGGAAAATATCAACCTATTATCTGTGTGAATCCATAGACTTGTTTCTTCATTCTTTTGCTACATGCTAGAACTTGTTACAAATATAACATCTAACATGATCGAAAAAGGGAACATCATAATATTTTTTCTTAACATTTCTCTTATTACAATAATTAGCTTTGTGACCAAATATAGTGCATGTCAAACAATAACTTTGAAAGAAACTTGGATGCCTAGGAGTTGATGATCTTCTTGTAAAGTATTTTCTTGCTTGAGATCGAAACAATATTCTTTTGCAATTGGCTACAATATGTCCATAGTTATGACATATAAAAAATTCAACATCATTATTCATAGGAGAGAATTGATTGATAATTATATAGTTAGGAGAAAATGATTTCCTTTGAAAATTCTCTTTCTTTGGTTTTTGGTTTCGTTGACTTCTTAATTCTTTGCCAATTATTTCATAGTTTTCTTTGTTAGTCTCATAGTTTTTTGCATAAGCTTGTGATTTAGATTCTCATTTTACAGTTTCATGAAAACCAAGACTAGATTTAATGGAAGGAAACCTTTGACTGCTAAGAAGATTATCCAAAATCTTAATATTATCTTGAAATCTCAAGTGTTTATCCTTTTATTCTAATTTACCTCATAGAATGTTTACCTCAACCTCCAGTCTTTGACATAGATCTTCCTTTTCCAAATACTGCTTCCTCATTCCTTCTTCGACCTTTCTTACGTCGTCTAATTGCTCTCTTAATTTTATTATCTCTCCGTTCATCCCATTATCTTGTTCTTCAAATACTTGGAGTAGCTCTACATTCCGTTTGTTTGAATTTTCAATATTTGATCTTAGAGAGATGATCTCAGCTTCAAGTCCTTCACAATATTGTTTATACTATGCTACAATACTTACTAATTTATCAAGATTCTTGTTCTCATATGCCTACAACTTACTCTTAAGATTATTAGTCCTTTTCAAATCAAAAACAAGTTTCCTTCTAAGATCAAGTTCTTCCTCTAACATGTCTTCTTTTGAATCAGTAACTCCATATGACATATAATACTCATCTTTTGAAACATCATTCTTTCTTTTAGAAACAATATTTCCTGTCAATTCTCCTAATGAACAAACTTCCTCTGTTCTTCCTTCATGGATTTCCTGTAGATCATCCCATAATTCCTTTGCTATTGCATAATGCATAACCTTTCCTAATTTTGAATCAGGGATGTGACCAATGATTTCATATAATGCCACATTAATATTTTGCAATTCCATTTGATGGAGGAGTGTTATTGAAACCATTACATACTAAATTCCAAATATTAGATCCAAGGTTCATTAACTTAGACTTCCTCTCTTTTTTTCCATTCCTGATAGTTATCATCACTAAGCATAAGCATACCTTTATTGTCCATTGTTTCTAACTTTCCTTGTTCTTCTGTTGTAGATTGTCCCTGACCTATAAATGCAGATATTGCCACAAAATCATATGCATTAATTTCACTAATTTCCTAGATTAACGTCTTCCTTCAAGTTGCCTTCTTCTTTTGCTTCTTTCCCATTGTCCCTGATCCACTCTTAAGAGGTTAATCTTATGCTGGAGCGACTTTCTCTGATACCAATTGTTAGGAAAAATATTGGGGTGGTGAATCAATATTTTTAACTCACTTTAATTTTTCACTTCATATTCTGAATTTTGTACGCTATTTTTCTTAATGCAACTAGCATATGTAGGTGAATCTAGTGAATGAAAAAAATGTATATCCAGATAACTTAATTTGACATAAATTCCATCATATATTTATCTTTATCTGGTGCATTATTAATTTCATCAAAAATATAGTATGTAGTAAAGAGAAAATAAATCACATCACATAATCAACACATATAGAACACCATGATTTTAGGTGGAAACCCAATGTGGGAGAAAACCACCATTCTCATCATCTATGTATTCTTCTTTTATTATTAAGAAAAATTCATTACATCTTGTATTGTCATAAACTCTTACCAACACGCAAGCACCCACCTGTAGGAGGATACAACCTCCACTCATTCTCTAGCACCCATTGGAAGGGAACTAGAATCCCCTAATATCGTATACCGAATCCTACTGGAAGGGAGCACCGACCCCCTAAATAAATTTACCAGCTACCACTAGAAGGAATCTCTGACTCCCTTACTGAAGGCTCCAACCCTCAACACCTCTTATGAACCATGTTTCATAATATTTCATACTGGATCCACCTGACTCAAAACATCAAAACTTGTAGGCCACCTTTCATCATATTTTCACACTAGACTCACATCAACAATAATCTCAATACCAAATAACAACTCTAAAACCAAATACTGAATCATCCAATGAATGAAAAAACCGAGATACCATATTGAATAATAGAATACTGAAACAACATTGAATCACCATAACTAGAGCATACTAATGCACAACCACTTATCAATATACTAAGTCATACATTGTTAGTCATCACAAAAACAAAGTATTGTCACTGAAAAACTTGATTAGATTTACTTCAAAATGCATATGATATTGTTTTGACAAAAACCCATGTATATACACATTTCCTTTGTATAATACCTACCTACAAATCTCATATCACTGATTACTGAAATCTCTGTCAAACTGAATCATTGTTTCAGTTACTGAATTACTAAAATAATGAATCGCAACAGATACATCAACACTGACTCACTGGAAACCAAATCATAATGCAACATCATCATTGTCCAAGCCATAATATAATCAACCCAATCAATGATTTTAGATATAAAACATCATGATAAAGACATCATTGATAGACAACAACAAATACAACAGAACAATCATTATCAAGTAGCATTGCAAACCCTGACCAAATCTGGCTCATAATATATATGTGATTGTTCTTGGGAAAACCAACACATATATGCACTTTTTATGTGCAACACTCATGTACATATCTTGACATACCGAAAAACATATTTCATAATATATATGTGACTACCCAGAAATCGATCTTCATATGTACGTGACTATTTAGAAGGAAACCTGAATAGAGATATCATACCTTTCATTGCAAACATAGCTTTTCACTCTACATGCTTTTGAATAATTCATTTATATCACAACATTATTATAACCATAGATCTATCAGTGTTAGTTACTTAGACATTTTCAATAAGTAAATCAAACAATCATATATGTCAACATATCATCAGATATTTCATATCAGAGTCTTCTCCTTGCTCCCTGGTGCACACCTGTTCCAGATCAAATCATTCATAAATAATACATTACTTTCACACTTAACACCTTGATCTCCATCTCCCTATATAGCTTTTTCCTTTTCCACTAACTTAGGTAAATCTTTTGGTAATTTTGATAGTATTTGTTGATAGGATCAAATGAACGTTTCCACTCCAATTACTATGGGCCAATACGATGGTAATGATCCCTGGTATCCATATTATCATGGTTCGGATTATGTACATGAATTTAACTTATAAGACCTACATATGTAAATGGCCTTCTTCATAGGATCTACATATACTTTCTCAAACTCCACATTTATCATCAATCTATAATATAACAACCATTTCTCTGTCTATATCCTTTGTAGCATTTGTATCAATCTATAAGAGTACCACAGTCATCAATGTTGACATCAAGTCCATATTTCTCAAGTAGTTTTCCATCAAGGACAACACATTATCTATAATGCCAACAATCTATACATGACTCTTGGACTTCCACTTATTTGTCTTCACAATAATTACATAATTACATCATAACTTCCACATCATCATGTGATGAGACATGAAAAGTTACTATCATTGATGATTGAGATTCATAGTGACTGATGACATGGATTTTCTTGAATGGTGACATAGCTGCCACTCGTGTCTTTATTCTAGGATGCAACTTCCAATTGTTGATGTATTCACCCTCCAAAGGGTCTTTGATCTTATGGAGTCTTCATGCTGCTTCAATCATTAAGAATTCAATGTGTTATTTTTCTTTCATTATTTCTTTGTCTGCCTTATTTTCCCGATCTTCTTTATAGATGCCTACCATGTTGTTCCTGAAATACCTATAATTGCAATCACTAATGGCAAGTAAACATCAACCTGAAAAATCTCCTAGTCTAACATGTTTCATTCATATTTTATGTTCATTCCTTAACAATGTGCTTCGGAATAATAAGGAGAGCTTCTAGGTGCAAGGGTGCACTTCAAAAGGCTGAAGGGATAAAGTGAATAAGCTTCAGTGTTGCGGGATGCGCTCATGTACTCAAGAGAGAGAGACACTTAAGGGAGGGTGCATGGCGCATGTTCGAAGGATGAAGGATGAGGCTTTGGGCTTCCCAAATGTATTGTGCACTCAAGGGAGACAAGGAGGGAAAAGGGCACATTTTTGAAGGCTAAAGGGAAAGGATTCAAAGCTTCAAGGTGCACTCTTGCACTCAAGAAGGAAAAGGAGGGTGCAGGGCACAATTTTTAAGGACGAAGGATGAAGCTTCAGGGCTTCATAGTGCACTCATGTGCTCAAAGGGACAAGGAGGGTGCAAGGCGCATTTCTGAAGGCTAAATGAGTTAATATTTGATTATTTAGGGTGTGATCATGTGCTCAAGGTGTGTATTCCTTCGAGTCAAAGGAATGCGCTCAAGGGAAGACTTGGTTTTTCAAGGGCGCAGTTCGGAACAAGGAAGCGGAATATGCTTAGGAGTGTGTTATGTTCTCTTGGAGGGAACAGGGCACACTTTCAAATGACGAAGGATTCTCAATCAAGGCTTAAGAGTGCGCCCATGCACTCTTTGCCTTAATGGGCTCACTTGAACAATCAAAATTTGTCTAAGTCTGAAGGATAGAATAAGGTGTAAGCTTAATGAGTTTAGATATGAAATCATGTGCGCCACATACCAACTCATAAAGAAAATTTAGACAAGCTTGAAAAATGATAAATATACATCTAAATGCCACTTTGCATACATTCCCAAAGTGCAACAAACAAAGTGTGTGTGACTACGACAAAAAGTATCGTTTTACAACAAGCAAAGGTGTTATGACCATGAAATGTACTACAAATGTTCTTATCAACACAATGACACATTAGGATGATCATGAACACTTGAAACATTTAGAATGACTTGAAACAACACTCAATGACCAATGCAACACTAGATACAACGTGAAGTAGGCTCCAAAATTTGAATGTAGTGAAATTTTGGAGGGTGTTATAGCAACGACAACACTTTGTTTGACATTTTTTAGTTCATTTGCCTTGGTTTCGCACATGTGTTATTTAACATATTTCTAATTTTGCAAACAATTGTAATAATATTTTCATCTTCTAACCAACAACAAACTCTAGGTAGTCGGGTCAATAATCAAAGACATTTGTGTAAAATATTTACTTGAATTACCAAAACAAACATTGTGCAGATTTCGTTTTGCACAAATACATTAATTTTATCAATGTTAGTGCTAATAAGCTTTTTTTTTACAACAGGAACTTGAAACATAAGTTAATAGACATTAGCAAATGAAAAAAATTATCATTTTTCATTTTGTTTAAATGTAAATGGCAATGGAAATCGAAATGCAGTTATTGACAGACAATTTTTATCACATACACTTGTTGCATTGGTCTATATGTTATCTTTCTTTGCCCATGTTTCCATATGAGTAGTAAGAATATTAAATAAAGAAGCTAACTTCCAATTACCTTCAGCATAAGTGGATTTCAAAATGATTCTAACATATACGACTATGCAAAGTAAGCCGTAATTATTTTTTTAATGCTAGATGTTGAACCATTTGCAGTGCACTTAGTATCTATCATTGCAGGTTCTTGCATTAGTCAATAAAAAATTCAATGAAAACATATAATGTATGGCAAGTTTTATTATTTTAATTATCAATATCTTTTGGTTATATGTTTTAATCTTTTAAAATTCGAGTAATGTTAAATATTTAAATCTTTTGTTTTAATTGCATCGAGAGGCGCTCTCCAACCCAATATGGAAGAGATGTTGTAGGGTTACATTATGTTATGTGATGTGATGTGAGGTTATGTTATGTAAAAATTTTGACTCATTAAAATTGCATAATAATAAAAATAAAATAAAAATACAATTATATATCTATATCTATATATATATATATATATATATATATATGAATAATTATCAATTAAAACATTTTGGCTGGGTTAAATTACATAAAAATAAAATAAAACAAAATTGATAATTATACTTAACTAGCCTAGATCAATCTTAACTTTGGAGCTACCAAATGTTGAGGGGGATCAAATGTCTTGAGGTGAAAACCTCTTTTAGAGTGAAAAGAAATTTGATCCCTCTCGACGCCTTGTAGATTCGGAGTTAAGATGGGTCTAGGCTAGTTTAGCTGATTTTGTTGTATGAAATATGAAAATGTGGAAGAAGCATTCATCGTGCTTGTTCCTGCACTCTGCACAATGAAAGCTTATTTCTCACCTCTGTATTTCGTACAATGAAAATCTAACACCAATTATTGTTATATAAATTGAACTTCAATACACGCTTATTACTATATACATCAAACTCCAATGTAGGATGAAGCATTATGTCATACAGTGAGCAAAACAATGATTCAATGGACATTCATTCACACCAAATGAATTACAATTTTAATGTGAAAGGTAAAGTGTCACTGTCTGAAATAATGACTGTATTATGAGATCCTGCTTTCAACTTCAAAAAAATATTGTTTTGTATCATAAGTCCCTGTTGGTTTTAGAAATTGATAAAATTTTATTATAAATAAATTTCAACTGGTCATAGTTAATGTTTTATTGTGCAAAGCTTTCCTTGTGCGAAGGAATATTCCTCTGAACAACGAAAGCTCCACATAATAAAAATAGATCCCTATAATTTTTGCTTCCCTACATGCATTCATAAATGACACTGAATTTAGTTTCATAATAATATTAATTGTTTTTACCAATTGATAAAATTTGGTTTTCTACACGTCATCAATTTTCATAATTTTTTGACACATGTGAAATGTCACATAAACTTAATCAATGCTTGGCGGTACACATTAACATCTATTAGAAAATTAATTAAGGCATACTTCTATGACTAGCAAAAACTACATGGTCCTTAAATCTAAATATACTTCATAAATATGTATAGACATAATAAAACAGATGTGAAAGTGCAAGTAGTACCGAATCAACATGTAATTGGGACAATATTCAAGTTCTTAATAGTATTTAATATAATGCATTGTGTAACGTTTAGTAGTTGTAAAAAAAGAAATAATGTGTAGAGCACTCTAGACTTAGCATTAAAAATTAAATGTAAACTTGAACCAGGTGATCCAGAAAAAGCTCAAAAATGAAAGTGCTCAAATTCTTCTAAAATTAGCTCCAAATCATAGATCTCGTCATTTTGATTCCAACGATGCTTGAATCACCTACATCTGACACCATATGAGCAAGTTATTGTGTTCTAAAGTTTTGGCCAAACAGTGAAAAAGTCAAAGTTGCAGGTTGATTGTGCAGGTATGGATGTTGGTGTGGAAAGCCACGTGCCACTCTATACATTGACATCATCTTTTGACTGGGTTGTACAGATGGAATGTGGACCAATCACGTGAATGAAAGTGGCATTAACGTCATCTGTTGATTGAGCGTAGGTCAGTTTGTTGGGCCAATCATAGGCCGCCATGTGGGCCAAACATAGGGTCCCACATGGCCCTATGAGAGGCCACCAAGTGGCCCAAGAGTTGGCACCAAAAAATTGTTAAATCGACTGACAGGATCTGTAGAAATTGAACACATGACCTGTCAATTATGAAATGGGTGCCCTACCAATCTGCCAAGGGTGGTGCTTATTAACTAATGACCTCATTAGTATATTAATTTTGGTTTGAGTCGGAGGTTGGGGGGTAATGGACAGACCAACAAGAATTCACTCATGATTTTTCATTTGTTATGGGACTGATGGTGTATAGAGTGGGGGTTTGGCGCATGGCTACCCTGCCTGCACCCATGGACCATGACCATGACACATGCAATAAATAGCAGTGGGGCTATAGGTGGGGGCTACGACCCGTATTGATATATATATATATATAATATATATATATATATATATATATATATATATATATATATTAATGCCAACAAAATCATTGGCGGGGGATTTGAACCCTCAACCTGCGGCGCAATAATAAACCCTCCCACCAATAGGCCATAGGCCATTTTGTTGAAAATTTATCAGAGTTGAGAGCTAATGAAGAGCAGTTTGCAGAAATAATTTTGAAGGGGCTAATTTTGCTCAATTTTTAAACTTTTTTAGCTCAAGAAGAGCCTAGATGGGGTTTTTTTAGTGTTCTTAGCAGTGTGGAAGTGCCATATTTTCAGCTTAAAGCTTGTAAACTAATGTATTGAACATTTGAGCACTTTAATAAAGTGGTCACCATTGGAAGTTGGATCTTGAGACATAGCCCAAGATGTGAGAATTCCGTTGTCAATTTGCTTTTGTCTTATGTTGCATTTTTGTCCTCTTATTTCTGTAAAATTTCTGCAAATTAACTTATGCTTGTGTACTTTTGTAATTTTGATTTGTTGCCAAAAATGACATAAGCAAACCTGTAATTTAATCGATGGAACCGTCACTTTCATTTTTAGATCAATTTGGTATCAGCGCATGGTTTTTGTGAATGTTTGACAGAAATTGCAAGGTTTTTGAATGCTTACAAGGTCTATATTTAGAAGAGGAGAAGGAACTCTTGAATAATATAACCCTCAAGTTGGATCAAGAATACCACATACTCCACAAGTCATGGCACAAGAAGAAGGAGAAGGACAAGAATTGTTATCTAAGGATGAGAGAGCTTTTAGAAAATCTTTCTTTGATACCACAGAGATTGTGAAAGTGTTGTATAATGAAAGAACAACATGATTGCAAGGAGAAAGTTATAATCAACCAAAATGTGATGGTGTTGATGGGATTAGTCCTCCACCTCCTCCTCCTCCTTCACCCCCTTCTTCACTTCCTTCTTCACATAGACCAACTCCTCCTACATCTCTAAGAGGACATGTTAAGTCTCCTTTTCTTAAGCTTGATGTCAAGTTTGAATTTCCAATGTATGATGGAGAAGTAAATGTTTAAAAGTTGCATAATTAGGTTCGTCAAATTGAAGATTATTGCAGGATCCAAAATATTGATGATGATGTCAAAAAGATGCAACTTGATTCTCTTTGTTTGGAGGTGCAACTCTTATTTACTGGGAAGTCATAACTCAAGAATATTTGAAGAAAAGTGGTAAAATTATCTCTTCATGGAATAATTTTATAGTTGCATTAATGAATCAATTTTATCCATTAGCTTACATGAAAAAATAAATAATGGATTGGAAAAAATTTAGACAAGCTAAAGGTCAGAGTTTCCAAAGTTAGACAAAAGAATGTAGAAAAAGAGCATTAATCATGGGTGTTGATTTGACCTCAAAAGATACTCTTCTTAAATATATAGGTGGACTGCATAGTTATTTGAGAAATACTATGCTTATGTTTAATCCCGCCAATCTAGATGAAGTATGTGTCCAGGCTACTCATTTAGAATCAAGAGGAAAGAATGTTCCTAAAGAGTCTAGCAAGAAACCCTTTAAATCTAGAGACAAAGTAAAGGGGAAAGTTAAAGGCAAAGGAAAGAAAAATGCTACAGTCGAGAAAGAGGGAGAGAAACTTACTTGCAAACATTTTTCAAAATATGGCCATGATGAAGACCAGTGTTGGATATTACATTCATAATTGAGACCAAAGAAGTTTAATAGAAAGGGGAAACAAAATATTACTTCTACAACTCAACAAGATCTAGGATTTGATTCAGGTGATGAAACTAAAATCATAGCCATGGGAATGAAAGGTATAGCTTCTAATTCAAATACTAGTTCTTACAGAAAGTTTTTTGAATCTCAAAATGATAAAGAAATAAGTGATATTTTTCATATCTAGGTCATTACAAAATATACAAAGGTTGATACACTATTTGATAGTGGATCTCAAGTCAATCTTATTTCAGAAGAAATTGTCAAGAAAATTAATTTAGAGACTACACCTCATAAAAAACCTTACCCTTTGGGTTGGGTATATGATGATGCCAAATTGCAAGTGACAAGAAAATGTAAACTCAAATTTTCCAGCACTGTTCATTTTATAGATGAGGTTGAGCTTGATGTTGTACCACTTGAACTTTGTGGGATTTCCTTAGGGAGCCCATATTTATATGATCAAAAATCCATATTTATCGTCATGAAAACAAGTATCATATTTTCAAAGATGGAGTTGAGTATATTTTTAGAGCACATCATAAGAAGATAAATGTATCTCTTGTTAGTGCAAGACAAATGAAAAGGCTTGTGAATGCTAGTAAGAATTTTGTGTTGTTAATGATAAAAGCTAAAGATATTGTTGATTTATCAGGATGTGATTCTAAATCAATCATGAATTGGTTGAATTTGTTAATACTTATGACAAAAAAATTCAGGAACCTAAATGGTTACCTCCAAAAAGAGGAATCCAACATGAGACACAGATGCAACAATATCCACCACTTCTAAATATTCACATGGATAGAATGTTCGTTTTGGAGAATGAAAATATCAAGAAGAAAATCCAAGAGATTCTTGACAAAGGGATCATCAAACCTAGTACATCTCCTTGTGGGTCTCCTATTGTTTTGGTTCCAAAGAAATATGGTACATGGCACATGTGTGTGGATTTTTGACTTTTAAATAAGATCACGGTAAAGAATCATTAGCATCTTCCTCGCATTGATGCTTTTTTAGATCATTTAAAGGATTTTGTTTATTTTGCAAAGTTAGACTTGAGAACTGGTTATCATCAAATAAGGATTTTTGAAGATGATATTTGGAAAACTACTTTTAAGACAAAACAAGGATTGTTTGAATGGTTAGTTGTGTCATTTGGGCTTTGTAATGAACCTACTACATTCATGAGAGTTATGAATAATGTATTGCAACCATTCCTTGATGATTTTTTCATAGTATACTTAGATTATATTCTCATTTTTAGTAAGGCTCGTGAAGAGAATGTAAAGAAAGTACTAGATGTCTTGAAAAGGGACAAGTTGTAGTTGAAGATGTCTAAATGTGAATTTGGGAAAACTTCTTTGGTTTACTTAGGACATATTATAGGAGGTGGTGAATTGAAGATTGATCCCTCCAAAGTTGAAGTTGTTGTGAATTGGACTAAACCCAATAATGTAATAGAAGTTAGGAGCTTTTTCGGAGCAACCCAATATTGTTAACTTCTCATCTATCGCAACACCATTACATGCTTTGACAAGTGTGAAGTAGGTCTTTCACTGGAGAAGAAAGAAGCAAAAAGCCTTTAACACTTTGAAACATAAAATCAGTACAACACCAATTCTCGCACTTCCAGCTCTTAAGCAACCATTTAAAATTCAAACCGATGCAAGTGAATATGCTATGGGAGCTGTATTGATGCAGCATGGTAAGCCAATATGTTATCATTCAAATACCTTTTCTATGGAAGTTTCTAAGTCTACTAGTTAGAAACCTTCCATGCACTTTGCTGATTTATTCCTACCTACTTGTTTCGTTACTTAACAAGTTATTTACAATGTAAATATTGGAAATAAACAATAGTGCATGCTCAACATATTACAGATCATCAACTGAAGGAAACATAAACAAGCACACAAAATGACACCGTTATTTTTGTACCAATGTCCTTAGAAAAACCCAATGTGGGAAAATCGGTGCAGCTATTTGAGGGTTTTCTTATTAAGCAATTTCAGAGTACAATCTGGGTGCCAAATTCGGCTTACCCAACAGAGAATGCCCTTAGCAGAGTACCTCTCAGTCTGAGACAAATTTCTCGGCTAAAACCCTAGATAAACCCTCTAGCAGCTCCTCAGCTCCAATCTACCCCAGAAACCCCAGTGTCAGCCTTTATGGACTGTGTCAGACTCTCTTTGCCCAGTGCTAGCCCTGTGTCACCCTAAATGGGTCTGCATCAACATCAAGAGGCCGTGGGTCATCCTTCTGGCCCTCTGTGTCAGCAACACTAGCCTCTCTAAAGCACTGCGCAGCTCTTCGCTGCCTCTGCATGGCCCTACATGAGCCCTGGTTACTACTGCGTCACCCTCTCTGGCTCCTACACTAATCTCCCAGCACTATCTCTGCCTCTTTGTCTCTCTGTACTCACTTCCCCTCAGATGCAACTCCAATCACTAATTATATCTCTATTAGCAAACCCTGCTTTATAGAATAGAATGATTGATCATCTTGTGTACTCTCCAAGTGACCCTCAAGCCTCCTCTTATACTTTTCTCGCTGACATATCAACGGTCGAGATTAAGTCCCTAATCGATGGCTAAGATTAGATCTGGCTTGATCCATGTCTTTTGGACCATTCTAACACAGTTTTATATTAATCCACATTAATGTTTTAATTTCCCTAAGTTTAGACTTAGGGACTCCATTAAAAATATTAAATAGTTTAATATATCCTAAGCTGTTTAGTATCTACCCAAACCCTTTCTGGTTATTGGAGATCTCATGTGCCCCAACCTCTCCAAAAAATTTCATGGCTAGAGCACATCCGATGCTACCACAAATCAACACTCCCTCTTAGTGAGGATTGTGCTCTAGCAATACTCCTCACTAAGTATTACTCTAATCATCCAGCATCAGTCCCTATGTTGATACTAGGCTTGTTGCCCACCATCCTCTGCACTGATGCATCCTGTACTGCTACCCATCGCCCTGCCACTGCCACTACTGCATCTGTACTGCAACTCCCTCTGCATCCGTGTTGATGCTAGTACTTTCTCCCAACACTGCACTCACATTGCAACTCCTCTCATCATGCTACATCATGTTGCCCACTGCTACACTGCAACTCAGTTACTGAGAAGTAAGTAACTGATCTCCCAACTCTGACCTCTCTATTGGGCTAGAGGCACCTGCTGATGCTGAAGCTCCCTCTGCTACTGACAAGTGCTCCCTCTCTGACCTTTGCGCTTCTGCAACAACTCCCTGCATCCCGCACCGTCGCACACCTCTTTGTGCCATCCTACACTGGTGCAACACTCCTGTGCCTCTCGCGCTGCTGCAGCCTATTGGCCTCACGTTGTCCTGGGAATCCTACATTGTAGCTCTCTCTACTACTTCATCCACATCCATCTCTACCCACATCCACCAGTCCTACTACTCCTCTTCATAGCTCTCGTAGCAAGGTCTAATCCAAGAGGCTGGGTACCTCGAGGATCCTACCCTGCATCGCCTATAGCCCGAATGACTACAACTTGATGTCTCCCCACTTCCGCTCAAGTGGTGCATGTGCACTCATGGCATAGTCATCGTCTTTAGTCTCGAAAGACTCTCCCTTAATCTTCTTCCTTGGACACTGGGTCACATAATGACCTAGCTCCCCACAGTGGAAGCACTTGATCTTTGAGAGATCCTTCGTCTTTTGCTTTTCTTACTTTCCCTCAGATGCTAGGGAAACATCTTCCTCCTCCTCCTTTTTGACTTTGATCCCCTTACTGTTGCTTCCCGCCTTTGTCTGCCATCTGATCTCTTCTTGGAGAAGAGCTGCCCACATCTCATCCCAAGGTGGAAGTGTCGCTCTGCCCAGTATACTCTGGAAAAATACCTCCCAGTCTTTTGAGACTACATTCAGGGATGTACTCACCATCAATTCCTGATCCGGCGTGGCTTCTATGGAAGTCAACTGATCTAGGATCTCATTTAGTCCTCCGAGGAAGGTGTCAATTGGTTCTCCCTTCTTCATTTGATATGACCTCATCTGATTTTCTAGTAACATCCTTCTCTACACAGAATTATGTTGGTACAATTTCTTTAGGGCCTCCAACATCTCATTGTCATTTCCTTCTTGGCAATGTGTGGTACTACATGGTCCTTGACCCCATCAAGGATGATTCTCTTGGCCCTCGCCATTGCCTCCTCATACTTGTCGTTCTCAGTTGGGTAGACTAGGATAGTTATCGTCCTCAAGGCGAAGTGCTTGTCACGATTTCTCTCAAGTACGAATAAGATTCTGGCCTTCCAAACTGCGAAGTTTGAGGCTCCATCCAGTCTGTCCTGGTCTCTTACTCCGTGTAGTGTCATGCTGATCTTCTACTTCCCTCCTGGAATTTCTCGATGTGACTCCCTCTGAATCTTGATTTCCCTCCTGGAAATCCTTCTATCGATGTTGATATGCCCCCTACTCTCACCATCTGTGCAACCACACCACTGAACCGGATTTCTCGGCTAGAAACCCTCGGTAGCAACTCCCTCATCCTTGGCCTTGCCCTGTCAAGTACTGTTCTGACTATAGTACCCCACCAACTCCACTCTGCAACTTTCCCACAGCCTCCTAAACCCCAACAACCTGAAGGTGAGAGCTCCTAAGCTCTACACAATCTCGGCACCAGCAACTTGGCCTCCTCATCCAATTGTGTCACAACCCTCTAGCTCTCTGTGTGAGCCTCCCTTTGCCTCTGTGCTGCCTCTTCCTGGCTCAGCCTTGATGACACAAGCACTGCGTCACCCTTCCCTTGTCGCTCCTCTGCTAGGAATAGTATCTATCACTCGGGACAATGTAAATACTAGAAATAAACACTAGTGCATGCTCAACATATTACAGATCATCAACTAAAGGAAACATAAACAAGCACACAAAATGACACCGTTATTTTTGGACCAATGTCCCTGGAAAAACCCAATGCAGGAAAATCGATGCAGCTATCTAAGGGTTTTCTTATTAAGCAATTCCAGAGTACAATATGGGTGCCAAATCTAGCTTACCCAATAGAGAATTCCCTCAGAAATAGTACCTCTTAGTCTGAGACAAATGCCCCAGCTGAAACCTAGGATAAACCCTCTGATAACTCCTTAGCTTCAATCTGCCCCAGAAACCCCAACGTCAGACTTTCTGGACTATGTCAGCCTCTCTCTGCCAAGTGCTAGCCCTATGTCACCCTTAATAGATCTGCGATAGCCTCAGGAGGCCCTGTGTCATCCTTCTGGCCCTTTGCATCAGTAATGCTGGCCTCTCTGAAGCACTGCACATCTCCTGGTTGCCTCTGTGTGTCCCTGCGTGAGCCCTAGCTACTACTGCGTCACCCTCTCTAGCTCTTGTGCTAATCTCCCGGCACTATCTCTGCCTCTCTGTCTCTCTATACTAACTTCCCCTCAGCTACAACTCTAATCATTGATTCTATCTCTCTTAGCAAACCCCGCTTTAGAGAATAGAATGACCAATCATCTGGTGTACTCTCCAAGTGACCTTCAAGCCTCCTATTATACTCTTCTCGTTGACATATCATAACCGAGCTTAAGTCCCTAATCGACGTCTAAGATTAGATCTGGCTTGATCCATGTCTTTTGGACCATTCTAACATAGTTTTATATTAATCCACATTAATATTTTAATTTCCTTAAGTTTAGACTTAGGGACTCCATTAAAAATATTAATTATTTTAATATCTCCTAAACTGTTTAGAATCTTCCCAAACCCTTTCTGGGTATTGGAGATCTCGTTTTCCCCAACCTCTCCACCAAATTTTGTGGCTAGATCACATCCGATGCTACCAAAAATCAACATTTTCCAACGTATTAATTAATTATCCAACATATCATAAAGAGTTGTACGCTTGGTACAAAGTGTGAAGAAGTGGAAGCAATATTTGATGGGTAAATAAACGATTATACATACTGACCATCAACCTTTGCAATATATTCAATCAAAACCCAAGATACAACAAGCTAGACATTTCAGATGGATGTTATTTCTGCAGCAATTTCATTTGGTCATCGGGTATAAGAAAGGTATTTGCAACAAAGTTGTAGATATGTTATGAAGGAATATTGATAATATATTTGTCATTCTTAAGCATAACCTAATCATGCATGAAAATTATATTGAATGATATGCTCAAGATGAAGATTTTAAATATGCTTATGCAACTTTGAGTCAAGGCAATCATGTTGAAGAGTTGGATTATCATGTTCATAAGAAGTTGTTGTGTCATATTGGAAAATTTTTTATTCCACTTGGTGAAAGAGTTAATGTCATAAGGGAAGCCCATACTTATCTTATTGTTGGTCACTTTGGAGTAGGAAAAACAGTTTCTTCTATGTGCGCTACTAGTAATCCAAGTAATAGGAAACTGGGTTTGTATACTCCACTTCCTATCCCTTATCGTCCTTGGGAAAGTGTTTCTATGGATTTTGTAGGGGGCTGCCTATGTATAGAAAAGGACATGATTATTTGTCTGTTGTAGTGGATCATTTTAGTAAAATGTTTGAATTGTTGCCTTGTAAGAAATAGGTCACAACCGACAAACCACATAGATGTTCTTTCAAAATGTTTGGGTTCACTTTCGGTTACCTACTTCTATTGTTTCTGATCGAGATTCTTGATTTATCGGGAAATGTTGGTCAATTTTATGAGAACTCATGGACACAAAGTTAAATAAGAGCACAAAATTTCTTAAACCTACAATCAGACAAAGGCAATGAATAGAAGAGTAACACATCTCCTTTATGGGTATTGTGGCAAGCATCCCAAACATTGGTATGAGAATTTACATTACATCCAACATGCCTACAATTGTGACAAGAATTCATCAGCACAAGTATCTCCATTTGAATCTTGTTTAGGTTATTTTCCAAAGTCTCCTTTAGATTTTGTCTTTGGTAAATATATTACAGTATATGGACATAGTGATGTGGAAAAAGCCAAGCATTTCATTGAAAAAATTCAATTAGTGCATCAAAGGGTACAAGAACAACTCGAGAAAATCCAAGCCAAGTGTAAAGCAATATATGATAAGCATCAGGTTGATCATGATTTCCAAGTGGAAGATCAAGTTTGGTTGTACATCATAAAGGAAATATTGCAAGGTGAAGGTAAAAATGCTCAAAACAATCAAATATGGTCCTTTCAGGATTTGGAAAAGATTGGTAAAAATTCTTTTCGATTATATTTACCACCTTACATGTAAATTTATTCTATGGTGAATGTGGAAAAATTGAGATTGTATGAGCCTCCTATGATCATTCATCAAGAAGATAATGTTTATATTCCATCTATAGAATATTTTTCTCCTAAATATTTGAATGAGTTTCAGGAAGATACAATACTTGATAGGAGAATAAGAACTTCACACAGAGGAAATGTGGAATATCTTTGTGTGGGGCTCAAAAGTACCAATCCAGGTAAAGAAAGGTGGATAGAGATAAATAAAGTGAGTGATTTGTACCCTTACTTACTTACTGAGTAAAAACAGACTTTTGGTGGTCCAAAAGCTTCTAGTGGGGAGGAGTGATCTAGGGGATCTAAAAAATGCTCAAAAACAAAGTACACACATTCTCCTAAAACTAGTGCCAAATCATAGAGCTCGTCATTCTTATTCCAATGATGCTTGAATAACCTCAATCTGACACCGTATGAGAAACTTATCGCATTCTGAAGTTTTGGCCAAACAGTAAAAAAATTCAAAGTTGCAGGTTGACTGTGCAGGTACAGATGTTGATGTGGTAAGGCACGTGGTAGTCAGTAAATTGACGTCATATGTTGACTGGGCTATACATATGGAATACGGACCAATCACATGAAGGAAAGTGGCATTGGCATCATTTCTTAATTGGGCGTACAATCATTTTGCTGGGCCAATCACAGGTCACTACATGGGCTAATCATAGGGTGCGATGTGGTCCTTTGAGAGGCCTCCAAGTTGCCTTGGAGTTGGTGCCAAAAAAATTAATTCGACTGACAGGCTCTGTAGGAATCGAACACACGACTTGTCATTTGTGAAACGAGCGCCCCACCAATGCAGGTCCAAGGGTAGTGCTTATTAACCAATGACCTTGACATTATATTTATTATGGTTTGAGTCAGTGGTTGGGGTTAATGGGTGGTCCGATGGGTGGGCCCAACTGGCTCGACCCATGGTTTTCATTTGTTACGGGACCGATGCTGGATAGAGTGGGGGATATGTGCATGGCACCATGGCCCCTGCCTATGGCCAATGCCCATGTAACATGCAATAAAAATAGAAGTGGGGATATAGGCGGGGGATGTGGCCCATATATATATATATATATATATATATATATATATATATATATATGCCCAACGAAACCATCGGTAAGGGATTCTAACACTCAACCTACAGCCCAACAATGAGCACGCCCACCAATAGGTCATAGGCCATTTTGTTGAAAATTTAAAAGGGCCGAGAATTAATGAGGAGAAGTTTGTAAACAGAATATTGAAGGGGCATATTTTGCTCAATTTTTAATCTTTTTGAGCTCAAGAATAGCCTAGATGGGGTTTTTTAAGTGTTTTATGAAGCGTGGAAGTGTCATATTTTCAGTTTGAATATTCTAAACTGATATAATGAACATTTGAACACTTCAGTAAAGTTGTCACCATTGGAAGTTGGACCCAGATACGTAGCCCAAGATGGGTGAACACCGTCATCAATTTATTCTTAGCTTATGTTGCATTTTTGTCCTCTTATTTCTATAAAATTTATGTAAATTAACTTATGTTTGTGTACTTTTGAAATTTTGATCTGTTTCCTAAAATGACATAAACAAACTTGCAAATTAATCAATGAAACCTTCACTTTCATTTTTAGATCAAAACTATTTTGGCATTTTTTTGGCTAATCAACATGTAATCAATCCATTGTGCAACTTGCATTGAGTATCTGTCAAAGAAAATTGTAAGAATGAGAGGTGACACCACATAGAAAAAACTAGCACAACCATGAAATTATTTTGTGCTAGAGCTAGTTAATCGCGTTTGTGCACAATATTTATGTGTCATTGTATTGAAAGTCTATACAACAATGGTCATGATGACAATGAATTCATATTTGATTTGTGCAAGTTTATTGATGTTATACGTTTCGAGTGCTCTTACCACCCATCATCGGGGACTTAAATAAAGCATGATAGATTGGAAAAGAGTATTGGGTATTTATTAACAAAGAATCAACTAGTGATCATTAATATGATTGTTAAAACATATTTTTAGGAAATAAAACATGTTTATTAAAAAATATTCAACTAGTGATTGTTAATATGACGATTAAAACATACTTTTAGGAAATAAAATATGTTATTAAAAAGATTTGACCATAATATAAAAAGATGTTATCACAATTTAAAATAAAACGAAGATAAAGAAATTAAAATAAATAAGGTATATTTATTAAAAACATTTAACCATAATTTAAAATTAAATAAAATAAAGAAATTAAAAATAAGCTAGATTTTTTTTTAAATCACGACTTAAATGAATTAAAGTAAATTATTAAAATTTAAATTAATTAAAGGAAACTATTAAAATATAAATATTTAATTAATTATTTAGTTAAGCATTGGTGAGGCTACATCATGGTCATATCCAAGAATAACACCTGAATAGGGTGGGGAATTGAACTAGTGACTTAACATCTAGAAGTGTATTAACAATGCACCTAATAATCATCTATCCAAGACCCTGTGGACATGAATATAACTTACTTCTAATTTCTTTATTTTATTTTATTTTAAATTATATTCAAGTTTTTAATAAACCTGCCTTATTTATTTTAATTTATTTATCTTTATTTTATTTTAAATTGTGAAGAAATATTTTTAATAAACATATTTTATTTCCTAATAACGATCATATTAATGGTCACTAGTTGATTAATTTTCAATAAACATATTTTATTTCCTAAAAATAAGTTTTAATGGTCATATTAACAGTCACTAATTGATTCTTTCTTAATCAATACCCCAACACACTTTTCCAATCTATGATGCTTTACATGAGTCCCTGATGATGGGTGGTGAGACCACTTGAAATGTAGGACATCACTAAACTCACACACAACATATATCCAGAAACTTGTATCAACATGACTATGGGTTGTGGAAATATACACATGAATTCATATTTATTTTAGTTCGTAAATTTCTATTACTTAGTAGACATATATCAATGATATTAAAGCAGTAGCAGTTTTTGAAATAAAAGAATGAAATAATTTTGGACTTTTGAGATTTATTTTCACTACTTCTCATAAACTTCCACTTTCGTATTTTCAATTGCTATTTATTGAGACTGTTCTATGTAACAGATCTCACACACCAAATAGTAATAATTACTAATTACATAGAATATCAAGAAATCTATAGTTAAACAAAAAAAGTTATTTGCACTCATTCAATTAACTAGCTTTCTTTCATCCATGGGGTCTTACAGTGATTGAGCACGTATAGATAGAATGTGAACTCAGCAACAAAAGAGAAGAATAGAATTAAGATTTAAAGAAGAAAAATGGCAAATAGAAGAACACATTGAACATAGAAAATATTGGCATAAACTATTAACTTATGATTGGTAGTACTAGTTGGTGAATAATTTTGTCAAAAATCATGGATGCGAAAGACAACTGCCACTTTTAACAATTGTAAATTTTGCTTTCATATATTGTTAGTATTTTTACGTAATATACACATAAACCAAAGTTTCCATTGCAGAAACTTTAATAAGAAAAAAAACTAACTAATTGATTAATATGTAATGTTGTTTCGAAGGGAAGTAAGTGGAAGAAATGTGTGAGGGGAATCTGTATGCAGATAGAGAATATGTCGAAGGAGAGTTTTGTTGCTTGCGTAGTGTAGCTAGATGAAATGTGTTGTGACAATTAGCTTTATACCATGGTCTTCAAAATCATGTGTTAGGTTATTCATAAATCAAATTTAGTTCATCCTTTTCATACTCTGATATCAAATAAAATGAATCGACATTAACATAGTGGTGGGGGCCAACTCAACCATGAAATCAATTCTTGGTAGAGATAGATAAGCATGTTTGCGCATAATATTTATTTGCGATTATCCTTGCACAATTTTCTATTTACAATTATTGTTGACAATTTCTAAGCTAATTCTCATAATCACAAAATGCGGAGTAAATGGACAAGATGGTTTTGGAATTTTGATATTAATTTCCATTAATTCCTATAAATGTTGCCTTTTATATCTTCAATTGTTATTTATTGAGGGTTTCGTATGTAACGGTTTCTACAGGAGAGATAATAACAACTAGTGATTATGATTGGAGCAAATAATTACAAAGTTAAGTGGGGTTGAGAGCAAAAGTAGGTAGTAGAGAAAGGAAAGAAATTGTTTTCACTCATACAATTAACTAATTTGGTCATATAGATGAGAACTTTCACTGGTCGTTTGCGTATCGACGTTACCTGAATCTGCAAATGAAAAAGAAAAGAAACAATGGCTTTTTCAATAGTCAATTGACAAATGTTGTAGCGAATAAGTACTTGAAATTGTGTGAAGCAAATACTTTTCCTAATCTCACAAATGTGTGGATTCGACATTATTCAGCAATTCATCTTCTCAACTACTTAGGTTCTTTCCCATCTTTCTCTCTTATATATTTCTTTCTTTAGATAGTCATCTACGGATTTTTACTTGCTCTTTCCCTACCTAATGAACACGGTAACTACAGTAAATGTTCCAAACCCATTCTCTATTTACTTTCTTAGTGATACAGAACAAATTGTATAATTGACTAAGCTATCTGATTTTCAATGAATTTTCTTTACAATTAATCAATTTCTCTAGCAATAATAGATTCATTATGTTTCCATGTCTTTCACGACTTACCTTATTAACCTAAATTGAATATGAACAAAGAACCATTTATATTTTTGTATTATGTAATGTCCAAGCAAACAATTTGTTTAAATCTTTGTCTAATTCAAAATTTGTTTGCATAGCAGATCATTTACAAGATTTACAAAGAACCAAAAATAAAATAATTGGCAATGTATACTAAAAAATGGCTCAAGAAACCAACATTATCACGGAAGGAGAACATAAGTAAAATTCATAAATCCTACACAACAATTTACAGCTTCCACTGTTGGTATTGGTGCAACCTCATCCTCTAGTCTAGGAAAGAGAAAATCTACTGCCACTTGAAAACTAGTTCATGGTGATCTATCAGGTTGCAAAGCTGACAAAGAGTCTCTTCAAAGATTCATTCCATACAAAGTGCATACGGTTCAAATAACCATATCCAAAATTCCCACAAATATAGAATGCTTGAATAAGCTATAGATGTGGAAAATTACAACGATATACCACTTGATTGTGCTACTTCTTGTTTAGCAGAGAATCAGAGAATAATGGACCAAATTGTAGAAGAGATCATTATTTTCGATGAACGCCCTATCACAATGAAAAACGAAAAATATGACAAGGGCGACAAAAAATTAAGAATTTAAAATGTAAAATTTCATAATAAAACGGTTATTGATCAAGAAAAATGGATAATGATCTGTTTGGCATTGGATCCAAGAGGCTCATGGTATTCCCTCAATCTACCGATCATGCACTTGCACGGTCTAGTAACAAATAGGAAGTAGAAAATCTGATACAAAAAAAAAAAAGAATAAAAGAGAGAGAAGACACTTTAAATCTAGATCCTTTGTTAATGACTCCACTGGAAATATGGACACCACCATTGCCAATTTTTGCTCCTACTACACCACACATATCTAATGAAGTTTTAAATCTCCTTAATGCAATGAAATCATATATCATCAATAACATATGCAAAAGATTAGAAACTATTAATCATGCATGGCAAGCAACTTTCGATTTATTACATTTGCAACAGGAAATTAAGACATTTGTGCATTTGGTTAATAGTAATATTAAGCTAGGAAATAAATTCATTGACAATGTTTTAGTTACTTTTATTCAAAGGCTTGAATTACTCTCTGATATAGAGAAAGAAAACAAAGGACTTCCATATGCTAATTGAATAAATCAAGTGGAAGTTGGATGGATTGAGAGAATCAGTACACTACAGGACATCATTTCTAAATTTGATAGCATAAGCACTAGAATAGGTGATGCCTTTATGAAGGAAGTAAAGATTGTACAGGGCCTAAATGATCAAACCGTCATACACAATTCTGAATTAATTTCAAGAGACATGCCAAAAGTTGAATTGGACAAGCTAAAACAGTCAAAGGCATTAGAGTTTGATGCCATAATTGATTTTGCTATAGAAGAAATTACCAAATGGATAATTACTTTTGTTAGAATTAATGACAAGAACTTTGTATTAGCTGCACAATTGCAAGAAGAGGTTAGAAGAATTGAAGAGATATTCAGTAAAAATGCCAAAATGGATATTACAATTTCTCTTAAAAAATATTTCATTAAAGCTATAGTGGAAAAATTTGCTAAGGAAATCATGAACTTGATAGACATCTAATAGCTACATAGTCATGGTGGATGATTTTACATACTGTAAGTATTTTCAAATCCTTCAACATTTAATTTTATGTTTATTAATATTAGATAATTCAACTTTGTTGATTATGTTACCATGACCTTAGCTAATTATTGTATACAAATTCATGTTTTTTGTTGTATATATTTTTTCGAATTATGGTTCACAGGAGTCCAATCCAAGTTCCCATTGTGACAAATGCATTTAATTTTATGATTTTGTATTAGGATTTTCAATTCTCGGTGTTGTAGTTCTGACTTTGTTCAACATTTTTTTATGACTATGTTTTGAATATGATCTCATATATATATAAATTATAGCTATGGTGATTGGCATTTGAATATGGATACAACTGTTGTTATTATCACTGTATTTCTTACTCTTCAATGCTTCTCAAGCACAAATATGAGTTTACCAATTTTATGATATGTTTTCTATAAAGTTTCGAACATATGCTTTGAGCCTTTGGATTATATCTAATGAACATTTGACAACAGACTTGGATATCAGACATACATCTTTGAAGAATACAATGTTAACACTATGTCCTTAGAATTGAATAAATTTAATTTTGAGGAATACAAAATTGCAAAGAAAGATTTCATTGTGCTTCCTCTGCACTCCCTCATTCCACACAGTCAAAGATCGCTCCCCTATAAAAGATGCTAATTTCAAATATTGTATAAAGGTGAAAATAGAGAAAAATAGTATAAGAGAAAAAAAAAAGTTACGTGGTATTGAAGCAGTTAACGAAGAGTGATGGCCACATCCATTATTGTTGAGTATCTTTCTAATCCTAATTGTCTAAGTGTATTTGGTGTTTACAATTGTTTCAATTAAGAATTGTTTCAATTAAGACAATGATAGAAAATGATAACTTTGGTAAGAGGTGTTTTTATGTTCGATTTATTCTCATTTGATTATTATTACATTATACAACTCTGTGTTTTTTTTATATATTTTCTATGTATTGTGTGAAATGTAATGTTGTATGGAAGAAGGCATACATAAATGTACACATATATACAAAACATTACAAACAAACAAACAAAAAACTGTTCCATATCTTGCACAACCATTCTTCTGCACAAAAAAGACACTTCCCTTAATATTTCATAAGATTGTGAATAAAAGCACCATCGTTCCACTCCTAAAAATCAATAGCAAATGTAAGTTTTTCAATAGCCTTGCATCAACGTCTCCTAAATAGTTCTCCATGAGTACTTCTTTCTTTGAAAGACTTTCCACTCCACAACTTGCCATGTCTCTTTTGAATATGCTATATCTAGTTGTTTTGCATATATCAAACAAAACAAGCAATTTTACTAAGGATCCATATAATATTTAAGCACTCCACACGATGTATCAAAGTTACTTTTTTTGCACCTCTGAACAATAATATAAGAACATTAATATAAGTCATAATATGATCTAAATTAAAATGTGACATTCTCTTATTAATTTCTCTTGCTAAGTAAATTTCTCCTACAATGTTAAACTATCCTTATGTAGAATGCGAAGGAAGAAAGATTGACTCGATAGAATCCCTACTCCTGCACTTCCCGCACACCCTTTCTCTTGCGCTTCCTGCACACCCTTTCTCCATACGACTAAATAATAATAGTTACCCCCAACCCTACTTACATAATGGACCTGCAACCCCATCAGTTCTAGCATCTTTGGACTCTTTAAGCACTTCACACGATGTATCAACGTTACTTGTTATGCACCTTTGAATAATAATATAAGAAAAATGATATGTCATAATATTATCTTTAATATAAAACATGACATTCTCTGGGCACTTCCCCTTGCTAAGTAGATTTCTCCTATAATGTTAAATTAGCCTTATGTGGAACGAAGAGGAAAAAAACTTGACTTGATATAGTCCCTACTCCTACACTTCACAAGCATCCTTTCTCCCACACTTTTCACACACCCTTTCTTTGCACACAAAAAATAATAGAATTTAGCTACCCCACCCCCACTTACGTAAGAGACTTGCAACCCGATCAATTCTTCCATATAATATCTAAGCACTCTACACAATGTATCAATGTTACTTGTCTCGCACCTTTGCACAATAATATAAGCACTTTAATATAATGTCATAATATGATTTAATTTAAAATGTGACATTCTCTAAGCACTTTCTCTTGCTAAGTAAATTTCTTCTACAATGTTAAATTAGCCTTATGTGGAATGTGGAGGAAGAAAACTTGACTTGATATAGTCCTTGCTCCTGCACTTTCCGCACTTCCCGCACATCATTTCTCCCGCACTTGAACTTGAAACCTGGAAGTCGAAAGAGGGTTGATGCCTTTAGGCTTAAATGAGCCTACCTTCCCAAAACCAAGGGGATCTTTCTTCTACTTTCTTTCTATGGACTCAATTTGCGATTGCCTTCTCTCGAAAAGAATAAGTAATGAAATAAAAGCACACCTTTTGAGAGACGATGCATCAATAAAAAAATTCTTCTGATTTTGTGATATGACAAGCAAGGAGAAAGAGTGTACGGAGAAATTGTGTGTGGAGAGCTGGTATAAGTCGAGGTCAGGAAATACAGAGAAGCACTTTGTAAAATGAAAAATTGGAGCCTACCTTCATACTTTGCACTTTTTGTACACTCTTTCTCCTTCCTCTACATATTTTTTTAGCCCCACCGCTTCCTCCTCCACCCCACCACTCCACCTTAGTTATTTAACCTCCAATACCAAGGTTCAAAATTACAATCCCAACACACAATTTATCAAATATGACATTATGCACACTAAGAACTTTGTACCCACAATCAAAGATATTTATGCATTTCCTAGTGTAATTGAATAAATGGATGAATTTATGCGAAATGGATTTCATTGTGCACAACGTGGATAAGATTTCATTATGTGGAAATAGATCAATAAATCTTTCGTTGTACGTAGAAAAACTTTATTACATAAATGATATGTAATATTGCTTAGTATTTTCTTCATAATAATTTTGACACTATGCATTATGTTTCAATTTGCACAAGGAATATTGTAATTTTATGGGCTTAGTATCCCTCAGTATATGCTTAATATGAATTTCAGAACTCTGTACAATACACAAACTTGAAATTTCGCATATATTCCCCTCTCCACAAATAAATTGATATATAAAGTTGCTTGGTATTTAATTTCCGAACTCCACACAATGGATGAACTTGCACTTCCACATACATTCCCCTCCGTACAAATAAATTGATATATAACATTGCTCAATATATGATATATAATATTGCTCAATATTTGCTTAGCATGGTTTTTGTTATATGGAACACGAAAAATGTGAATCTGTAAATGACAAAAAATTGTTGAAATGCAAACATGACAAAATGCGGACCCTCCAAAATGAAGCATAGCCTTAATCTAGAACTCCACACTTCAAACAATGTATCAAAAATTCTAAGACATTTTTTTCATCGGTCACATATGTGGAATGTAGAAGTGTGGAGCTTCCTTGTGCAAAGCTTTCACTGTGTGGAGGAAGTACAATGTGGAATGCAGAATGTGGACATGACAATAACAACTACTCTGTAATATTGCTCAGTATTTCCTTCATATGAATCTCGACACTCCACACAATGTACCAATCTGCACAAGGAAGATTGTAATTTTCTAGGCTTAATATTCCTCAGTATATGCTTAATATGAATTTTTGAACTCTACATAATGGATGAACTTGCACTTTCACATACATTCCCCTATGCACAAATAAACTGATATATAATATTTCTCATTATTTTCTCAGTATATGATATATAAGATTTCCCAGTATTTTATATATAACATTTCCCACTATTCCCCACTATTTTATATGATATATAACATTTACCACCATTTTGATACAAATGCATAAATAACCACAGATTGACGAAATGCAGACACGAGAAAATACAGACCCTAAAACTTTGTTGTAACACTGATATGTAATATTTCTTAGTATTTTTTTCATATGAATCTCGATACTCCACACAATGTATCAATATGAATAAAGAATATTGTAATTTTTCAGGCTTAGTATTCCTCGATATATGCTTAATATGAATTTTTGAACTCTACACAATAGACAAACTTGCACTTTCATATACATTCCCCTATGCACAAATAAACTTATATATAATATTGCTTAGTATTAGCTCGGTATGGTTTTCGTTGTAAAAAATATGAAGATGAAAATGCATAAATAATGACATATTATCCAAATTCAGACACTCAACAAAATGTGAACCTTGCAGAAAGAAGCATGGCCTTAATCTACAACTCCGCACTTCGAACAATGTAGCAAAAATTCTAAGGCATTTTGTTCACTGGTCACACATGCAGAATGTGGAAGTGTGAACAAAACTATGCAGATTTGTCTTCCATTACATGCAATGTGGAATGCATAATTTGGACATGACAATAACAATAGATAATCTCATATGTTGTATTTTGTGCATAGTGCGGATGTGCGAATAACGATAAAACATGTATCCACATCAATTAATTTAGCGGTAGATGCAGGGACTATGTTGCATTGTAGCTATTAGTCTTGTTATTAATGTTTTACTTATACATTGCTTGATTATATTAAATAAGAGTAAACTCTAAATATTATTTGGATCATAATTCGAGTGAAAATTATTCTATTTAAATATGGCAAGTAATATTAGACTCTTCTTTGCGAGGGACTATAGCACTAGCTTCACGATTAAAGTGCATTGAATTTTCATTCTTTTCTCTAGTTTTTGCAATTTTAACCAAAGTTTCTAGAAAATGGTAAATATTTCTATTTTGCATCAATTCAAAAATAATTATCTAATTTCTGGAAATCTTACTTCTAATTTTCCAATTGGTTAAGTGAATGTTAATTTTGTAAGTGTTCATTCCATCAATTAGTTATCTTGCAGTAACACTATTATTCATGATACTATAAGTATTATAAGTATTTTTAACCGATAACAAATCATTCGGCAAGGTTTAGATGTTTACATAATAGGAGGTGATTATTTCCACAAAATTACCTAATATCAGCTTAATTCTCATGTTCACACTGCGAAAACTTTTTGGAATCTAGAATGTTCATAAAAATGAAATACTTTACGTGAGATTTGATCCATAGTGAGTTGTGTAATTTGGCCAATTTTCAACCATTTAAATATTCGCCATGAAATATTGAAATTGCCGTTAATGTTGAAATACTCTACGTGAACAGAATAAGAACGAGGACTGAACTTATATATGTGAACTCTTGTGAATGTCTTTGAAATCCTAAAAAACTTGTGGAGCTCTTCATTGCCAATGGTGGAAATGGCACTTGATTATCAATGTTGCCTCTCCTTTGGTAGTAGAGGACATACAGAAACAAGTTGTGACAGGAGTGAATACCCTAATACAGAAAATCTCAGCGTCCCTTCTTTGATGGCTTTTCGACAAATAAATGATTACAATGCAAAAAGAATAACCAATAATCAAATGAATGAGCATTGACTTCTCCATTTCCAGATCATTGTCAGATCTAAGAATCCTATCATTTTTTTTGGTTAAAGTTCAGTTTGTTTCATTACTTCAAAAAATCATTACATATCTGAGTAGCTTTGCGCTACTAGTTTGCATGTTACTAGTTTACATGATGAGAAACCAGATTAGTAACACAAGTCTTAAAATTACATAGCCTTCGTTTGACCATAGCTTCAGTTAATAAAAAAGTATTGGAAAAACTTTCAAACCAACTAGAGTCACACAGGCCCATCCTGACTCGACTAAAATTACAAAAATGGGACATGCCCGAACTATCTAACAAAGTCATGCTTGGAAATTTGGAAGAAAAGACAAACTGCCATCCTGGGCAATTAACACAAAGTATTGGAAAAACTTTCAAACCAACCAGAGTCACACAGGCCCATCCTGACTCGACTAAAAGTACAAAAATGGGACATGCTTGAACTATCTAACAAAATCATGCTCGGACATTTGGAAGAAAAGACAAATTGCCATCCTTGGCCTCAAATTCACCGAGCCATTCATACATATGAGAGACCAGACAATACCTGAAGTTAGTCGCTTTGGGCAAGCGCATTCCTGTTGAACCGACTCTGTTGCAAGTCGTTCCTTCCCTGTTGGTGTGTGATCACTAGAAGTTCTGTTGGCACCATCGAATGGACTCCTTCGCCAAGTCTTTCTGACTCCTAGCTGGCTGAACATTTGGCTAATTATCAGTTAAGTTGCTTGGCCAACTGTGTCGAGGCACCTTTTTGATTCCGAGCGTGGCTCGCTACAAGACCTCGCAAATGAATCCCCAATCCTTCATGGCCTTCGACCATCCTATCACTCTATTCTTTAAGCCAACAACCGGTGAAATCCTTAGAGCGACTTCAAGGTGATTGATTATTGGTTGCTGGTAGACATGTTGTCATGCCCTCAGAGAATTGAGAGAAAGAAAGGAACAACCCGTTAGAATACAATTGGACGTAAGGAAGAATCCCATTATAGAAGTGCAAATGAAACCGGGTCTCAGAGAATTATTCTGTGTAGAACTCTTAAGGGTAGCTTCCCATTTCAGAGATTCTAGACTCTGATTTCCCCTGACAGACCAGGAACTCACGACCTTTGGCGAATCGAAAGAATGTAGGAGATCCTTTGTGTTATCTGAATGAACAATTGCAGGTGGACAAGTTGTGTTGCACCCCAGAGAATCCATGGAAAGGTAGTCATAGAATGAGTATTTATGGCGAAGTGAAGTTTAATCCCAAGATGCCATAGTTGTGAGAACCAATGCATGCTTATGGTCAACCCATAGGATGAGTGCATAGTTGTAGTCTGTAGAGATGACGAGCGGCATAGCTGTTATAGACATTTTTGGGCCCTACAACCCCAAGCATGAAATGTCCATAAACCAAGGGCTCCTAAGTCCCTAAAAGTTTTATTCTAACCCCTAAAGGAACAAGGTCAACAGATTACAGCTTCTCCCAGAAGTTCTCCATGAAAAACTGCTAAGAATTGGTCAAAACAGGATCATTTCAGCTGCTCCACTGGCTAAGTGTGTTGCATCTCACCTAAATACACTGTGCGGGTGCCTTGCATTTCAAAAATCCCTTCTGTGGGGTGTGATGGGCGAGAAATGACAAATGGAAGTGTCATTCCGCGAGGTGGAGAGGCAATGGAAGCTTCCAGAATCTTCTCCTGTGACACTTGCCTCACTAAATTCGACCAAGGATGAGTAAGAGATCATTAATCTCCAAGTGGAAGCAAGAAATATCAGAGGGAAGACACTAATCAAATCATGAGCTGACTCATCTCCATTACAGATATCTATATATGGATCCCTCATCCCAGAGATCCAGAGGCTGGAATTTTGCATATTGTAAGGAATTGCTGTTGGTTTCTTGAGACAAACATCAGATTGTTGGGTGATCTAAGCTTTGTTTGAGGTGAAGAGGGGCTTCTTTGCTGGGAGGTTGATGCTGGGTCAGAACAACTGGTTGTAACTCCTCTTGGCTCTTTTCTTGTTTATCAATAAAAGCTATTCAAGTTTTCCTCCATGCTCTTGTGTCATTGATGCTTGCTACATTTGTATGGTCAATTTACATCTGATCCTAGATTGTTTATAATTATAGATCCATGTATTTGTATAGTGCTATGCTTCTGTTATCTTCCAGGTACTTTGTGAAGTTGGGCGTGCAAGGGAGCAGGTAGCTAAAAGACTATCAAAGAAGAGAGGAATCAAATCAGGAGATTAACGCAAGACAGAGGTTGGTCTTTCTGTTCCTCTCTATCTATAATTCATAAAGGAAAAACAAAAGTAGCTTTTCTCTATTTGTTTCTAAGGCAGCTGTCACACCTTAGTGGGATAGAGCAGTTCTATATAGAGCAGGTCCACAGCTGTCGAACAACAAGGACAAAGATCAACCTAGTAGTTTGACAACAACTTCAACAGAAGTTGCGCCGCCCATCATTCCTGAATTGACAATAAAACCGCCAAAGGGAGTAGTACACAAGTCGACGTTTAATCCTCGTGCTAGAGCGGCACAGCATTATAATATAGTGGAAGATTTGGCCCAATCGCCATCCGCTATGTCGACTCTTGAAGTACTACAGAATTGCCCATCCCAAAGGCAGGCTTTATTATCAGCCATTGGTGGGATAGACCCAAAGGATTCCAATCTTGTATCCTTCGATCATAAAGGATACGATCCTCAATTACCAGCTCAACTAGCTTTCCTTGTTCAAGTGAAAGCCCTCAAGAAAATTGTTCATCGAACAATTATTGATGAGGGAGCATCTACATGCATTATGTCGATGAGTTGCTGGAAAACTTTAGGATTTCCAACCTTGTCGCGATCTTCGACGACATTAAAAGCATTCGACGGAAGGACATATACCCCATATGGTATTCTAAGTAACTTGAAAGTTGAACTAGGAGGGAAGACAGTAGAAATAGATGTTGAAGTAATCGATGGGAATCTTGATTACAACATCCTACTAGGAAGACCATGGATATATGCTATGGCTGCTGTTGTGTCGACCCATTTTAGGAAAATTGCATTTCCCTTTCAAGAAGGGATTACAATCATCGATCAACAAAACTTCCTTCCCAATGGTTCTCAAGTTACAGGAAGCATTCCTATGATCCATGGAAGCCCCCATTCGCTTCAAAATATCGGAGTAGGCCTACTAAAAGATCCTATATTAATGGGAACTTTCACCCTTCCACCTCCAATCAATCTGGCGGAAGTAGCGTCGGTAGGAACCTGCAATATGATATCTTCTAAAAAGATCTCAGAAAACGATATCAACATGGATCATGCAATGGTTTTTCCCCCAAGCCCAACGGAAATATTGTAGCAATCAATGTTCCTAGCCTGGATGGCAAACCCAAATCAACGCTTATCAAGCGTTTGGATAGATAGATCTAAAGAATATGGTACCCCTTCAGATCCTTGGTCGCGAGTGCATGTCATCGACGAAGGAATTGTCCAATCAATGGTAATTGAAGGGCACCATGGAATGATTCCCACCATCGTTCCCTTCTTCCGGATTGTGGAGAAGATACTCAAGATGACCTTTATCATCCTTTAGTTTTTGATTTTCTATCAAATACTATAAACACGGTGGATTCCGAGCGAAACTTGTCCAACATTGAAGAGACTATCGCCATAAATATCTCGACCAAAACAGATGTTGTAGAGAATATTTATGTTGGCAAATGTTGTTCTCCTTCAGAACTGGAAATATATGATGCTCTTTTTCGCGAATTCAGAGATGTCTTTGCTTGGTCATATAGCAAAATGCCAGGCATTGACTCGAGTATCGTTGAACACGAAATTAAGATGTATCCAGATGTCAAACCAGTACGACAACGGCTACGGCAGGTGCACCCCAAGAAAGCCGCTGCCTTTAAGGCAGAAGTTGAGAAACTTCTCCATGCTGGTTTCATCTACACGGTTCCTCTAACCGATTGGGTATCAAATATTGTCCCTGTTATGAAAAAACAAGGAACAATTAGAGTGTGCATTGATTATAGGGATTTAAATCAAGCTTGTCCAAAAGACAACTACCCTACACCCTTTATCGACCAGATAATTGACGAATGCGCCAGATGCGAAATCTTTTCATCCATGGATGGATTCTCCGGGTATAATCAAATAAATATCCGCCCACAGGACCAGTCAAAGATTGCATTTATTTGTCTGTGGGGCACATTCGCATATCGAAAATTACCCTTTGGATTAAAGAACGCAGGGGCGACCTTTCAGAGGGCAATGAATTATGCCTTCCATGACATCAAAAACATCGTTCAACCATACCTCGACGACCTTCCGGCTCATTCGTGAAAGCGGACTGATCACCCGCAGCATTTGAGAGCGATATTTCTATGTTACCGACACTACAAGATACGACTCAATCCACACAAATGTGTATTTTGCGTCAGTTCTGGTCGTTTGCTTGGCTTTGTAGTCTTAAAGACAGGATTCGTCTCGACCCATGTAAGGTCCAGGCAATCATAAATTTTCCTCCACCTTCGAATTTGCTTCAGATTCAGAAACTCCAAGGGAAAGAAAATTTTCTAAGGAGGTTCATTCCAAATTACGCCGAACTTGCTAAAGGTTATACACATATTTTGAAAAAGGAAGTACCCTTTGTCTGGGATCAGGTTGCGCAAGCTTCCTTTGATGCTTTAAAAGAATCCCTAATGAAAGCATCATTAATGTACGCTCCTGATTATCAAAAAGATTTTAACCTGTATCTGGCTGCAGCGGATACGACTATCGCAATGGTTTTAGTTCAAGAAGTCAATGGAATTGAACATCCTATATATTATTTAAGTAAAAACTTAAATGATACAGAAAGCAAATATTCTTACGTTGAAAAGCTAGCACTCGTAGCTGTTCAAGAGATACAGAGATTTCGACACTATGTCCTCTTTCGAAAAACTACCATTCTGTCAGATTGCAACCCCATGACTTATATATTGTCGCGACAGTTGCTGGGGGGCAAATATTCGAAATGGATAGCAATTCTGCAAGAGTTTGATCTGGAATTTGTAAAATCCAAGTCAAAGAGAGCTCTAGTTTTCGCAGAATTATTATGCGATCTCCCATCGTCGTCCAACGATGAAACATCCGATGAAACAATCGTGGACGAAAGCTTGTTTCTGATATCTTCAAGCAATGAGTGGTATGGGGATATAATCATTTATCTCCAAACCCAAAAATATAGGCCAAATACCTCCCGCTCCGAACAAAAACGTATTCGATACCAAGCAAAAGACTACATGATCGTCGGTGATACACTTTACCGTCGCGGTATCGATACAGTTCTGAGAAGGTGCCTCACCCATGAGGAGGCCGAAAAAGTCCTGAATGATTGTCATTCAGGCGCGTGTGGGGGGCATCAATCCGGTTATGATACAGCGCAAAAAAATTTATGAGCAGGATACTTCTGGCCAACAATGTTCAAAGATTGCATAACCGCAGTCAGAAGTTGCCATGCTTGTCAAATTTTCGATAGCAAAACCAGAAGACCACCCGCACCTCTATAGCCAATAGTTGTTGTTAGGCCATTCGCCAAATGGGGCATCGATTTCATGACATGTAACCCCACCTCGACCGGGGGGCATGGGTATATCATAGTCACAATTGACTATTTTACCAAACGGGCCGAGGCGATGCCTACATTAGATAATACTGGTGAAACAGCTGCCCTCTTCTTTTTCAATCATGTAGTCCCCAGATTCGGCATACCACAAGCTATAGTCACAGATCATGGATCGCATTTTTGCAATCACATGATGGTGGAATTAGCTGCCAAACTAGGGTTGTCTCACGACAGCTCTACTCCATATTATCCGCAAGCCAACGGACAAGTTGAAGCAATCAACAAAGTCCTGAAGCGCATGCTGCAAAGGATGATTGGAGTTCACAAGAGAAGATGGCACCTAATCCTATACTCAGCTTTGTGGGCTTACCGAACATCGGTAAGGAATGCAACCGGGTTTACACCTTTCCAACTGGTATATGGCCTGGAAGCAGTCTTACCAATCCAGTGTGAAATCTCGTCTCTCAAACTCGCAATTGATCTCCTCCCCGGAACTTCAAAAGAAGACGCTCGTTTCTTGGAATTAATCCAATTGGATGAAACCCGTCGTGATGCCGCTTTGGCTAACGAAGCCCATAAGAAACCAATCAAGGCACAGTTCGACAAAAATGTCAAACCCCGTGTCTTCTCAGAAGGTGACTTGGTCTTGCTTTACGACCAAGAATCTGATAAATTGGGAGCAGGTAAATTTAAGTCTTTATGGATGGGCCCCTATATTGTTAAACGAGTGTTAGCAAAAGGAGCCTACGAGTTAATGGATTACGACGGAATTCCACTGGCGCAACCTCATAATGGGTTGTACCTCAAGCGTTACTATGCGTAATGGTAACCTGTGTGCTTTTGTTATGTTTTTGTTTTCGCTAAAGTGTTTATTTTGGTCAAGTAATCCACTTTTTACATTTATTGCAGATGTCAAACCTATTGGAGTCATGTGTTGGATATGCCGACGGAGCGAGTCGTAGTTCGCGGAACCTATCTTCCGCGGCCTGGGCCATTTTTGATCCAAGCGGCGAGTTAGTAAGTTTCAGAGGGGTATGTATTGGTCGATCAACAAATAACATCGCTGAATATAGCACGTTGATAGAACTTCTCTCTGACGCCATCACACATGGTATACGCCGACTGATCGTCAGGCTAGACTCACAACTCGTCATACTACAACTCACTGGTATCTACTCTGTCCGAAATACAGCTATTTATCGCATGTTCCTAAGGGTTAAGATTTTGGAAAGACAATTTGATTTTATTCAATATCAACATATTTCCAGAAACTTAAACACATTAACTGACTCATTAGCAAATTATGTGTTAGATAGACATTTGCAACATTTATAAAAAGGAACATACCATCAATGTTTACATTTGGATCATGTAACTTAACCAAAATAGAACTCCGAAAATCAAAAATATATATAACTGTTTGTGGTTTACACATAATGTTCTGTAACCAAGACAAAATCGGTCAAATAACCAAAAAACTCAAAATGCTAGGGGGCACCCTAGTCTAATGATGCTCGTGATAGCAAGTCACAGCCTGTACGATCATGCGTAAGAGACGAGTCCATCGTCTTGGCACACCAGTAGTATGCCGCTATAACCTCAAAGGTAGCTCGTCAGTCCTCACATCTGGAATACCAAGAGTGAGGCCCTCAACCTGCTCCTGTAATGTTGTGAGAGTCTCGGCCACATCAAGGTCGCGAAGGATAGCCCTTCCCACAGCCTCTCCTGCTGGGGCAGCAGCTGGTACTCTCAGGCGTACTACTGGCCGAACAGGACCAACATCTGCATGAACACATGAGTTTGATTAAAGTCTTGATAGAATAAAGCACAAGGAAATTATAAATGAAAAACGATAAACAGGAATATGGTCAAAGATTTTACCAATGGCACTCCACTGTTCGCCATCCGGCAGTACTAAATCTGGATCACCCAAGAAGTCCATGCCAGCATATGGATACTCAGAATAAACCATCTCCTAACGATCAAACCACCTGAAGAAGGTATCAGAAAATGAAATCTGAGACTGACCAGCATGCCCAGACATATGGTCAACCCATCTCTGCATACGTGGTTCAGTAGGTGAAGGTAAATCGAGTGCAATATACTGCAGCTGCATCAGTGGTATCTTCTCCAAGGCAAAGGCGGTCAAAATAGAACCATACCCAAAGTTCTTCAACCTCCCGCTCTTTATCTTGGTCAACTATTCTTTCATCACAAGAAGTACTGCGTCGCACCAGTTGAACACCTTCGGTTGGAGGCATTCCAAGGCATACTGCATATAAGATCGGTTGGCTACATGAAGAGCCGCACCACCAGCCATCCTACCAAAAGTAAACAAAATAGTCTTGAGGGACCTGTCAGTGACATCACGGATGATGATATTGCCATCTTTACTCGGCTGAGATCCCTCTCTGCAGTACCGGCGAACATAATCTCTCACAGAGTCACCTCCTCGGGTTGAACCTGATAAAGAGATGGGGGCACCCCGCCTCGACAAGCCAGTCAAGAAATAGATGTCTACTACAGTCAAGGGGATAGATTTGCCCCTGATTTGGAAAACCTGGTTGGTAGGATCCAAAGCATCGAGCAAATACTGCAATAAGTTGAACTATTGTCTCATGCTAGAAATGCAGAAAAACTTCAACAAGCCACAATTCCGCAGTGCGTTTACTGTAACCGGATCATGTAGGGCAAGCATGTCCTCTTCTTCATGCTCACGTTCTCACCATGTAATGGTCATCTTACTCCACAGATCTCTAAAAAACAAACAGGAGAAGAGTTAGATCCTGATTTTGGTAAGAAACAGACAAAATTTCCATCAAAAATTGTGCACATAATTCCTTCTCTGCGCCCATCGCACCTACAGTAGTGTTCTGGGTGCGTTGCATGTCAGATGGCCTTTAGACCTGCCAATATTCAATGCACCTTTCGATACACAGAGGGTGCGCTGAAGGCAGAATGATTTTTTCAAACCCTAGAGGCTCAGAAAAACTAGGAATCAAGCTCAGAATGTAAAATGGAAAACATGAAATGAAAGAGCTCAGGTTTAGCTCCTACCTGGTCTAGACAACGCCAAGAATCGTCCACAGAATCTCCCGAAATCAGCTGATGAAAATCAAAGGGGGAAAGCACCTCCAAAGCTCCAACAAACCAAAGTTCAAATGAAATGGTAAAATGAGAGGTAAAAACACTTTTTCATTACTTTTTACCTAGTTCAAAGTAAAATATTAGTGTTCCAACTCATTTTCAAGCATATATTGTTCATTTCTGACTAGTTTGATGAAGCATTTGAAAATATAGTACAATCTTTGAAAGAACAAAGCTATTTATGGTAAAGTCAAAAAGGGACCATTCAATCGAGTAGTTTTAGCACATAGTTCAAGCTCGTTAAAAAATAAACATAAGCCATGAGCAAATGTTTCCCCCCGCATTTAAGCTCGTTAAAAAATGAACTATTCCCCGGTAAATAACTATCGTGAATGTAGTACTTCAGCCATTAAAGCCTTGGTCGTGTTTGCACCGTCACCTCCACTTTTGCATTGGCCGATCATTCACCCCCATTTGATTGTTTACCCATTTTGAGGAACAACTGCGAAGAGTGAGTTCACTATCCATCCTTATAACACTGCCGTGATTGGAAAATTCCAAACCTTACCTGGAATCAGTTACTACCCATTTTATCACTCGTTCCTCAAAAGACGAGTCTCCTTTAAGCTCTTTTCAACTGACTTGTAAAATATGAAAAGATTGCTGAGCCATTGGCCTCTCCAGCTCGTTAAAGGGACAGGAAGTGCTATCCCTCCTCTAAATTTTAATCTTTTTGAACCTGAGGGATTATTACACAAAAAGATCGAGCGCTTGTTTTGTTCGGCTTGTTAAAAGTATCGAAAATTCATCCCTTCTGCATTGTTTTATACTTTTTCGGACTTAAGGGATTAGATGACGAAAAAGGAATTTTGGAGTTACCTTTATGTTCCTTTTCAGACTCTCTAAAATTGAAAAGGACCGAGTTATCTTTGTCGTTAAACTCGTTAAAAATATTAATAGTGACAAACTTGTCTATAGACGAGAACGAGTTTCACTATCGCTAGGCTCGTTAAAACATAGCGATGGGTTTTCCCGAAGGGCAAATTATAGAACAAGCATATGTTATCCTCCTCAAGCTTGACAAAAATAAAGAGGTACTGGTCAACAATGACTGGGGAAAATTGGGAAGAAAACTTGAAGAAACTTTGTTGGTAGCAAGTCGCTCTTGAACATGACACTTCCACTCCGTGTCCGAGTCGGGTTGGGTTGTTTCATTCACTGGTCACATCACCATGGTCCCATTATACCATCCACATTTGGGGTTAATGCTACCAATCCATCATGTCAGTGTCGCCGATATGTTCAAGAGAAGTCATTCAGAGAATTCACCTGTGTCTCACCCACTACCATACATTTATACTCCATTCTTTCATGACCGCCACCCTGAACCTTATATCACCAGATCGTTTTCACCTCCATTAAAATCATTTGCTCCGTTCCGTGTCATTAATGTGGGATTCATTAAGGCCCTCCTGTGACGGATCACTTCTTGTCGACATCAGCTCATTATCCAAGAAGTTGATCTAGGAACACCCCATTCAGTACTTTGAAGCTTGCATGCCTCAATGGCAATTTTTTCACTTCCGGCGACAGGTTTACATCAATGGCCTTCGACCGAAAGATTTTGCGTGGTGTTCGACACCAAGTCCTTTATTCACACCACGTGAATTATACTGCAGTACCTTGAGGGTCATTATCATTATCGGTGATTCCTCTCGCGCTTGTTAACAGTTTACATCATTGACTGGTAATCAAGCGATGTCTTTCCATGTTCGACTCCAGAACAACTTTCACATGGATCGACTTGTACTTCGAGTGAAGATCGAACAAGATTGAAGACCCCGGATCTAGTTTCATCCATCCGAGCTGCGATATATATTCAGGGAAATAAAGACATCAAATGTACATCATTGCTGCACAAATAATCATCCAATCAAAAGGATGATGGCTCTATCAGAATCATCAGTCTACACTCAGACGATTGTCTGTCCTATGTACATGAAAATGGATTTATAAAGCTGAGCATGGGAATGCCCGCCTCAGCTAGATCATGAAAATATTATGAAGATAATGTATTGTATTGTATCTTATTACAGGTCTCCTCCCAGCATTGAAAGAACTTCGGATCCTCATAATAAAGCATTTCACCCGACATCAAAAGATTAACGACCTCATGCTTTAGGGGGCAACTGCTATAGACATTTTTGGGTCCTACAACCCCAAGCATGAAATGTCCATAAACCAAGGGCTCCTAAGTCCCTAAAAGTGTTGTTCTAACCCCTAAAGGAACAAGGTCAACAAATTACAGCTTCTCCCAGAAGTTCTCCATGAAAAACTGCTAAGAATTGGTCAAAACAAGATCATTTCAGTTGCTCCACTGGCTAAGTGCATTGCATCTCACCTAAATACATTGTGTGGGTGCGTTGCATTTCAAAAATCCCTTCTATGGGGTGCGATGGGCGAGAAACGACAAATGGCAGTGTCATTCCGCGAGGTGGAGAGGCAATGGAAGCTTCCAGAATCTTCTCCTGTGACACTTGCCTCACTGAATTCGACCAAAGATGAGTAAGAGATCATAAATCTCCAAGTGGAAGCAAGAACTATCAGAGGGAAGACACTAATCAAATCATGAGCTGACTCATCTCCATTACAGATATCTATATATGGATCCCTCATCCCAGAGATCTAGAGGCTGGAATTTTGCATATTGTAAGGAATTGCTATTGGTTTCTTGAGACAAACATCTGATTATTGGGTGATCTAAGCTTTGTTTGAGGTGAAGAGGGGCTTCTTTGCTGGGAGGTTGATGCTGGGTCAGAACAACTGGTTGTAACTCCTCTTGGCTCTTTTCTTGTTTATCAATAAAAGCTATCCAAGTTTTCCTCCATGCTGTTATGTCATTGATGCTTGCTACATTTGTATGGTCAATTTACATCTGATCCTAGATTTTTATGATTATAGATCCATGTCTTTGTATAGTGCTATGCTTCTGTGATCTTCCAGGTACTTTGTGAAGCTGGGCGTGCAAGGGAGCAGGTAGCTAAAAGACTATCAAAGAAGAGAGGAATCAAATCAGGAGATTAACGCAAGACAGAGGTTGGTCTTTCTGTTCCTCTCTATCTATACTTCATAAAGGAAAAACGAAAGTAGCTTTTCTCTGTTTGTTTCTAAGGCAGCTGTCACACCTTAGTGGGATAGAGCAGTTCTATATAGACACTTTTCCCTGTAACAATAGCAAACATTTATCCGCATAGCCAACCCTTCGATTAAGGCGGTCATGCTACTCTGCTTTTGTAGAGGATTATCTAAGGACGTTCGCTCGGAGGCTTGATGACTCCTGCTACTAGGCATCTTCATGATGGATCTGAATTATGAGAGGAATCGCTCTCTTGCATACCTAGTAGCACGCGTCATCAAGCCTCCGAGTGAACGTCCCTTTGTTATCCAAATGACTATATCTAATTTATCAATCCTAATCATTATTCATTTACTCTGCAAGTTCAGATCAGGTGTAGAGTTTTTCCGATTCTGCGGAGCTCTGCGCCTCTGAATCCTTGGAGTTAATCTCCACACCTCCAAACTCTACATTAATACTCACTATATTTTCTTTACGAGTTATTCATAGGACCATTGTTTTTGCATGTATATTTTTCCACCATTTGAGTAGTAGAATTTATCCCATATGTAGAAGTTGTTATCACCAAAAACAAATTTTTCAATCGAATCAATCCACAAGCTAGAGAAAGAACGACATATATGCATCACAAACTATAAAACAAGTCACGGGAACAAAGAGCCTAAGGTGCTAGTGTACATGCAACGAGCTGAAGCAAAAAATGCATGTTTATGTGAGAGTACATATTTATGTGACTAAGTTTCAGTAGATATGGCGTGGATCCTATGTGAAGTTTTGCAAACTTGCAGTACTCGGAGCAAATTTCTGGTTCGTGTATTGTTTCAACCTGCATGGAACAATGACCAGATTATGTGATCAGGAAAACACGAATAGCAAGGTTGGGCATTGAATATGCTCAGAAACTATGACACTAATAACTAATAACAATACACTAACAATGTTATAAAATGTCTTCTTGTTGACCATTGCTCAAACACATTCAACCACCATAGTTACCATGTATTTATTTATTTAAGGAACCATTCATGATATCTTTGAGAGATTAAAAACTCATTTACTGTGAATGATAAAGAATGACAATAGTGGGTACGATTTAGGCAGAGTGCAGAGGTATTGCTAACCACACTTCTCCTCACCTCCCCATTGGGTAAACAAAATGCATACGGAGGTGCGAAGAAGGGTGATGCTATGAAGTCTTATCTTATAACGTGTTCTTCAAAATCTTTCCAAAATACAACAAAGGTGCTAAAAAAAAATGCATAGATGACACATTTTTCCAAATATTTATAACTCTTATCAACTCTTGTATCGGTAATGGAGCAAATGCAATTTTGTGCAACAAAGTCACACAACGATTAAAATTTTTTCGATAACTTTATCATAGTATAAGCCAGTTGTGACTAGCTAGAGATAGTTTTATCAAGCCTTGAGTTTGCTCATACATGCGAATAGTGATTTTTGCAACCATAAAAGTTTAGAGGCACATATCATGGTTAGGAAGCATACAAGATTTAGTGTTTATTGATGAGAGAATCTAGTATGCATTTACGTTGTTCCTTATAACGATCAAGGAAATTACCAATCAGAGAGAGAAAATCAATACAAGCATGTGAAGGATGAGTTGGACAGTTCTGTATGGAATGAACGTGCACATAAAATTTCAATGTCGGTTGAAAGCTACAAGTTTCGTAGAATAAAATATGAAAGACTTGATTAGATGTTAGAGAGTTGTCAACCCTATTAAGTCAATTTCCACGTCTGCAAAGATGGCATATGAGGGAAATCAGATAGATCGGCCTCGTGTTTTAACGTTTTGATTATTTTAGATTTTTATTGAACAAGTCAACGAATCAAACAAATTTAGTAAATGAGAAGTTGAATTAAAATAAATGTTTATCTCTCTTATTATTTAACAATATCAGTCCAGATTTATTTTAAATATGGATTTAATATGAGACGAGAGAGATCAAAATTATTTCATGTGTAAATTCATTTAGAGTGCAAAATACAATGTGTTATTTTTCATTGTTTAAATTGTATTTTTGGATACTAAATAGAGTATATATAAGACCAAATAATATTTTAACCATAAAACTTAATTTTTTTCTTTATATATAGATATATATGAAATTGATATCAACATAAATTAGTTAAAATATATATTTAAATAGTTTATTTAAATCTTTTGTTGAAATATTTTTGAAAAATATAAATTTAAACATGTGATACACGTATTTTTTTACTTCTAATTACTTTACAACATATTCTTTGTCTAATTATAGCCAACATTATTTTTCTATTTAAAACATATTTTTAATTTTTAATTTAAAAGAACAGAGAGACGAAAAATTTACACATCCCATCATACTAAGATGTAGAATAAACATCCCCTCTCAATAATACAATAAAATAAAAAAACAATATCAAAAAGTAAAACCAAATTTTAAAATCAATATACAATGTACATGTTCGATGGTGGGATTTAGTAACATATTGGAATTTTCCTTTGTGTTGCAAAATAAAAGAGGCCTACGGTTCTACGAGGCATTACATGCCAAGTTTATTACAAAATTCTTTAACAAGTGATCTCCGATGATGAAATCAAAGTTAGATTAAACTTTATATAAATTAATTGGTTTATATCCCATGGAAGGTGTCACGCCCCTACACCTGCGGTAATCTTTCAACCGCTTATAGCGAGGTGCGGCACTACAAACCGTTTTCTTTTCAACAATACTTACGATTGTAGACTACGCCTTAACATTCCATACTTAGTTTATTTTCGTTACCAAGTATTATTAATGTGTTCCTTTATACAAGTGAAAGCCCATAACATTCACATAAACAACATTATACAATAAAAATGCACAACAGTATAAAGGGAGGGGCAACTCCCTGCAATATGAGTCTGCTCGAATCGATATATTATACAATTTTTCCACTTTTACAAAGTACAGACTAAGTCCTTGGGAAACCCCAAATTTATACTTAGCCAAATTTTCACAACTTCGGCAAACTCGGTTGCCCAGCGCGTCGACGCCTCCGCACGGTCGCCGCACGACTCTCCAACCCTTCGTTCACCTCGTCGCATGATCATGTTGTTTTCCCAACTTGGGCGCGCCTCCAATTCGCCACACATGGGTGCCTCTGCCCGAGACACACCTCCGTTCACAATCTCAACACTTCACCTAGTCACCATGCACATTTGCACGCCGGGCAGGCGCTCACCCGAGTCGCCAAGACACCCACGCCAAGTTGTCGCACAAACCGAGCGCCACACACCCATGCACGCCTCAATCGTCCGTCGGGCGCCACACACCCGTGCACGCCTCAATCGTCCGGCGGGCGCCACACACCCGTGCACGCCCTCACCCAACCACTGAGCACTCATGCCCGCACCTTCACCCACAACCGAGATAAAGCGAGTCACCTCCGTGCAACTGTGCCCAAGAATGGGCGCATCCAAATCTGTGCCTTCCTCTTAGTACTGTGCACTAAACCTGCGCCTTTCTCCCTTAGAGTGAAGAAGATGAGCGAGTGACTTGTTGTCAAATGCGAGCCAACGCTCTACAATATATATGCGTAGTAGGGGAGGTCCTGGTTTGCCCAGCCGACCTCTCCCACACCCTTGCTCCATCACAAAAGCCCCTAAGTCATCCTATTGGCCTCCATATGTATTAACATATGTCCCACACCATATAAACATGTCCAAGCTCCCTTCCTTGTGCGCATTATCTCACATAACCATCGCACATCCAAGTCGTGAGCTCGTCCTCCAACCGAACCGCAGGTCGCACTGTTCATCCGCACGCACGCATCGTCGCCCGCGCACCCAAGAACAGCAAGTCATTACATACTCCTCCACCTGAAATCGTTGTCATCCTCGACAACATACCATCCTGGTAGCCATCCACCAAGATCAGTAACAACTGTCTCATCCATGATGTCAACTCCTCCACATACTGCAAACATCCCTGCAACATATGTAGAACCACCGTCTCCATCATGTCTTGTCCCGGCAACCATCTGTCACCAAGATCACCATACCGAGGTATACACCTCATCGGTATGTCATACATCGAAAATCATCTCAATCCATGACCATCGATCACCCTGTCACAATCTGCACATGCTGCTCTCCATCGTGGAAGGCTGGCCCCTCCATCCAAGCTACATGCCACTGCAACATCTCGTGTCGACCTCATCATGTGTCATCCTCATGTGAACTACTGCCATGATACTCCAACATAATGCTAACACATCTCTGCACATCGCTATCCCCCATGTCTGAACTAGTTGGGTAGCTAATCCAACTGTCACGTTCAAACCATGAGAATGCACATCCTCAAGCCATCATCAGTCGTTTCTCATAACATCCTGTCACATCATCAACTCGATCAAGAATCCATCTCCATACAAGTGTAAGCCATGCTCAGGTCCATGAAGTAGTCCTCATCTCATCTGCAACATGTTGTCCATGATGTTTGGTGTCAATGTGTTGTATGAAATCAGCCACATCTATCCCAACATCATCATCCATGTGTGTGCCTCCTCAATATGAAGAGACCATCTCATCAAACTCCGACTCTCGATGTGCCACATCTAGGTCCATGAAGCAACCTCCATCATATCTGCAATGTGCCATCCCTTAAGTCTGCCATAGAAACAAGTATACACCTGTCTCATCTATCCATGTGCTGCCTATGATCATAGATCAACCAGCTGTCATGTGTCAAAAGTGGTTGAGTCTCAGCTCAACCCATGCCCAAGTGTTGCCACCAAGGCATCATCATTGTTGTGACTCCATCACTCCAAAGTGTCTCGTATCGATCCTCCACATCAAGTCACTCTTTCAAGCCATTCCCATACATGTACTTGAAAGTATGCACCCCATCCTGCATCAAAATCTCTGACCTCAGCTCCTCAATGCATTAGATCCTCCAAGTCCACCATATATGAAGTCCCTAAAATTCACAACCTCATGTCATCATGAGCTCCATCAGCCATCCCCAACCAACATCTCAACAAGCATACAAGTCTCGGCCCAAAGGTCTCTGCAAGATGCCTCAGCTCTCCATGTAGTAGGAATGCTCCATAGTTTGCTCACAACTCCATCCAAGTCCATGGCCTTGTTGTACATAAGTGCATAACCTCTCCATCGGCTCATAAGTAAAACATCCCCATGTCACACCAGCAAATCTACCTGCACAACATCCCTGCCTTAGCACTCCTCATTGGATGCCCATAAGTGACACCTCTACAAGTGCTCCTGCACAATGCCCTTGCATAAGACTGCCATGCTCCATGTCTCCAACCTGATGTCCATGACTAAGTTGCCCATGTAGTCCAACCAAGTAGACCACCACAATAACCGGTCATCCTCATCCAAGTCTGCAATCTTCGATCTAGTGAACTCGGTCACCCAACCATATCATCATCATCACATCACGAGTCCCTCTCATCATGGCTCCTCCACTGAAGGTTCCATCAAGAGTTGCTCTTGGCCTCGGCCATGAGAAGTCCACCCAAGCATCATCGTACCTCAAGTGTGTGCCCTCCAATTTGTCCATGAGTTATGCCGGGCACTTAGCCAATTCTTCATGTGGCTAAAGCATGACCCAATCCTCTGCAACGATCATCATGTTCCTCCCTTGTCATGGGCCTTTGTACCTTCTGCCATAAGGTCACAAACAACCCCAACAAGTCCTGCAACAGTCAACAATCCTTGCTTCTCCATACAAGGTTCCATCATAGTCATCCATGGTAAGATCCTCCCTAGCATTGGCAAACTGTCTTTGCCCTTCCCTACATACGGTCCATCTACCAAATGCTCAAGTGAAACACAAGTACCAATATTTACTTCATCATCATGAGGTTCCTCCATATGAGTATCCTCATCCATCCATGTCTGCAAACTGCACGATCCTGGTCCATCTTGATCAATCTCAAGTTCATCCTCCATCGTTGTCACATCTGCAACATCTTCAATCATCACGGCTTCCTCTTCCTTGTCGGCACAATCTGCAACTTCATCTTGCTCCATTGTCCAACCAAGTTGAAGAAGTTCGTCTTCAACATTCTTTTCCAAGACCTCAAGCTTATCTCGAATCTGGGGGTTCTCTTCTTTCATCCGCTTCAACCTGTATAAGGTAAGTAAGAGCTTCCCTTCGCATTCTTCCAAACCTGCCATGCCTTGTCGTTCAGCTTGGTCCAAGCACGATGCTTCACCTCTACTAAACCTGTTTCACCATTCACCTGAATCACCCTGATATTCCACCTGTCACCTGCAAAACTTGAACTCCCTACCAAGTCTTCGGTCTTCGTAGAATCAGCTCCTTGATTCAGTTCACCAGCTCTGATACCAACTGTCACGATAGTGCAGTGGGATCAGCGCTTCATCGTCAACCCGACCAGCTCCCTAATCATCATCTCTGATACCACCTGTCACGCCCCTACACCTTTGGTAATCTTTCAACCGCTTATAGCGAGGTGCGGCACTACCAACCGTTTTCTTTTCACTGATACTTACGATTGTAGACTACGCCTTAACATTCCATACTTAGTTTATTTTCGTTACCAAGTATTATTAATGTGTTCCTTTATACAAGTGAAAGCAATTTATTTTCGTTACCAAATATTATTAATGTGTTCCTTTATACAAGTGAAAGCCCATAACATTCACATAAACAACATTATACAATAGAAATGCACAACAGTATAAAGGGAGGGGCAACTCCCTACAATATGAGTCTGCCCGAATCAATATATTATACAATTTTTCCACTTTTACAAAGTACAGACTAAGTCCTTGGGAAACCCCAAATTTATACTTAGCCAAATTTTCACAACTTCGGCAAACTCGTTTGCCCAGTGCGTCGACGCCTCCGCACGGTCGCCGCACGACTCTCCAACCCTTCGTTCACCTCATCGCACGATCGTGTTGTTTGCCCAACATGGGCGCGCCTCCAAGTCACCACACATGGGCGCCTCTACCCGAGACACACCTCCGTTCACAATCTCAACACTTCACCTAGTCACCATGCACACTTGCACGCTGGGTGGGTGCTCACCTGAGTCGCCAAGACACCCACGCCAAGTCGTCGCACAAACCGGATGCCACACACCCGTGCACGCCTCAACCGTCCGTCGGGCACCACACACCCGTGCACGCCCTCACCCAACCATCGGGCGCTTCTGCCCGCACCTTCACCCACAACCGAGACAAAGCGAGTCACCTCCATGCAACCGTGCCCAAGAATGGGCGCATCCAAATCTGTGCCTTCCTCTTAGTACTGCACACTAAACCTGCGTCTTTCTCCCTTAGAGCAAAGAAGATGAGCGAGTGAGTTGTTGTCAAATGAGAGCCAACGCTCTACAATATATATGTGTAGTAGGGGAGGTCCTAGTTTGCCCAGCCGACCTCTCCCACGCCCTTGCTCCATCACAAAAGCCACTAAGTCATCTTGTTGGCCTCCATATGTATTAACATATGTCCCACGCCATATAAACATGTCCAAGCTCCCTTCCTTGTGCGCATTATCTCACATAACCATCGCACATCCAAGTCGTGAGCTCGTCCTCCAACCGAACCGCAGGTCGCACTGTTCATCCGCACACATGCATCGTCTGCCTGCGCCCCCAGGAACCGCAGGTCGTTACAGAAGGTGTCAAGCTACTTATAAGGAAATAAATTATTTCAATAGAAGTTTAAGTTTAATGACTTTTGCACAATATTTATAACTGATAATAATACACTAACTAATAATAATACACTAATATGGAACCACATCAGTTATGAGGAGCTAGGCACCTTCGAACTCATGGAGTTAATCTCCGCACCTCCGAACTTCGGAGTGATACTATATTTTCTTTGTGAGTTATTCCTAGGACCATTTTACGCATTGTTGTTTTTACATGTATATTTTTCCACCGTTTGATCTTGAAGCTAGAGTAGTAGATGCCACCCCACATGTAGAAGTTGCTAACACCAAAAACAAATTTTTGGATCGAATCAATCCACAAGCCAGCGCAAGAACAACATATATGAATCACAAATCGTAAAGCAAGTCACATGTACAAGAAAGAATATCCCAAGGTGCTAGTGGGCGTCCAACAAGCCAAGGCACAAAGTGCATATTTGTGTGAGACTAAGTTTCAGTAGAACTGGCCTGGAGCCTACGTGAATTTTTGCAGACTTGCAGTACTTGGACTGAATTTCTTCTTTGTGGATTGTTTGATCCTGCATGGAACAATGACCGGATTATGTGATCGAACAAACACGACCAGCAAATCTGGCTATTGAATATGCTCAAAAACTATGAAACTAAGTTTATGGAATATGCTCAAAAACTATGAAACTAAGTTTATAATCCTTAAAGACTCGTTTCTAGGCAAAAATTTAATGGATAACTATGTTGATAACTCAAAAATATGCAAAAAGTATCAGTTTTGTGCATATTTTTGTTGGAACCGCATTGATGGCACCCTGGATTGTTGTAAAATGGTTGCTCCCTTCCTCCTTGGATGCTGATATAATTCTAGCTACACTCTTGAGTTTTCAAGATGATCTATTATTCAACAACACCAGGGTATCCTTGTCTACATTGGCGTCATTCATCACATGGCGTTGAGAAATTGTAGCGATAGAGTAAGAAAGTTTCAGAGAAAAGACATGAAGTGATGTAAAAGAAAAGCGAGAAGGGTTACTCTCTTACAGTTAGACATCATGGATATGAAAACAGGACGAGATCAATGCAAAATGTGCAAGGAAGAAGATATTATTACAAAAAACACTTACGTTGATAGAAACCAAAACACTTGCATTAGAAACCAAGGAATCGATGGTATTTATATTAGTAGAAGGCCAAGTGTGATTTCAGTATCATTTCAATTGCAGGAACCCTTAAGGAATTGAGCTCCAGGGGAGAGATGATGAGAATGCAAGAGATTTGATCCACAGTGAGCTGCGTCATTTGCCTATTGTTCAACAATTTAACCATTCGCTATGAAATATCGAAATTTTCATTGATGTTGCAAGACTCTACCGTGAATAGAAAAAGAACGGGGACTAAACTTAAGTATGTGAACTCTTGCGAATGCCTTCAAAATCCTAAAAGGCTTGCTAAGCTCTTCATTACCGATGATGGAATTGACACTTGATTGTCGTCATTAATCATTTTAGGTAGTGGAGTCCTAGACATGCCAGAAACAAGTTGTGACAAGAGCGAATACCTTACCCCATTTTCATATATATCGAAAATCTCCAGCAACCAATTTTTTATGGCTTTTGGACTAATAAATTATTACGATGTAAACAGAATAACCAATAATCAAATGAATGAGCATTGACTTCTGCATTTCTAGATCATTATCGGATCTAAGAATCCCATCATTATACCAATGAGTATATTTAATTGGAGTCTTACCGAGGTGGAGGAATGGACCGGATGGTTAAAAGTGGTAGGAATTCGGGCAAAAAAATTTCAAAAAATCTTGTAGAGACAGTGTTTGAATCGTGTTTTTATGATGGAAATGGATTCAGCACCATCAAAAACGTCTAGGACATCTAAAATTTTGAAGTTTAACAATTATAACTTGGATTTAGAAAAATCCTTGCCAGATTTTCTCCATAACTTTCAGAGCAACTCCTTCCCCTTGTTAGACCATAGCTATCTAATTTATCCATCCTAATCATTACTAATTTACTTCGCAAATTCAGAGATGCGGATCTTTTCTGGTTATGCGGAGCTCTACACCTTTGAACTAGTGGAGTTAAGCTCTACACCTCCGAACTCTGCATTCATACTGATTATATTTTCTTTGCGAGTTATTTGGACTGATTTTATGCACTGTTGTTTTTGCATGTAAATTTTTCCACCATTTGACCTTGAAGCTAGAGTAGTAGAATCCACCCCCGTGTAGAAGTTGGTGACTGCCAAAAACAAATTTGTGGATCACATCAATCCACAAGCTAGAGCAAGAACAACATATGTGCATCAAAAATCATAAAATAAGTCATAGGCACAAAAAAAAGAACCCAAGGTGCCAATGGACGTGCAATGAGCTCAGGCATGAAGCGCAGATTTGTGTGAGACTAAGTTTTGGTAAATATGGCATGGAACTTGCGTGAATTTTTGTGGACTTGCAGTATTTCGACTGAATTTCTTGTTCATGGATTATTTCAGCTTGCATGGAACAACTTATGGAAACTAGTGGAACTGGCTCTTGGAATAGTTTTTTTTTATTCTTCTTATACCACATAGGGAAAAGATGTCTAATGTTGTGTAGGGACCAGTAATTGATATAGTACTGGTCCCACCAAACTACCAGAAATTAAGACTTTTGCAACCAATATTTAAACAAAGATAAATAATATTAAGTGCAAATAAGTATTAATTTATGTCACACAGGGGAGAGATGTCTAATGTTGTGTAGGGACTGTCATTGATATAGTACTAGTCCCACCAAACTACCAAAAATTGAGACTTTTGCAACCAATATTTAAACAAAGATAAATAACATTAAGTGCAAAAAAGTATTAATTTATGTCCAAAATTTCCCAAAACATTGACTCGGCCCACAATTGTCCATAAATAGTATCTTAATACTTAATAGTGCAAACCATATTAACCCAACTAGAAAACAGATAAAACCATAAATGCTTCTAAAATGGTCTATTCCAGAAGTACAAAGTAGCAGTCACTTCAACCCCCACTCATTAGAACTGAAGCTTTGTATCCCAAATAAATATCCATACCTGCACATAATAAAAATGAATGTAATTCAGCGATAACTGTTATGTTGTTCAACATTTAAACCCCCTATGTTCAATAAATGACACCCAACCCAATAACATTTAAACCCACTTTGTTCAATAAATGACACCCAACCCAATAACTTCAATAAATGACACCCAACCCATTCTATTTCTCATTAAAACAAATCAAAGCACATGGATCAACAAATAACAAATTCCCAACCATTGGATCACATCAAATTAAATCTAGATCACACATTCAAAATGAAGCCATTGCAATCCATGTCCATCTTTACCACCAATTAAATTCAAGTGCCAAAAACTATAAAAGAAGTTCAACCACTTTTGAAGTTGCATGTTATGCTTTAAAACTATTCACCAACCTTGAAGACAAAATATCACAGAACAGTTGGCAGTATATCCAAGTTAGTTATATCAATTACAACACATTTTTCTTACAATTCTATTTTCATTTCTCACAGTTCTTACAGTTTCAGTTCTTACAGATTCAATTTTAGTTACAGTTTCAGTTTCATGAAAATCAACACACAGCCTAGGGTATTCTCTCTTAGGTCCATAATGCTTATTTTAAGGGATGGATAAAGACTAACAATATAGAAAGCTAATGGGACGATATTAATAGTATCAAGTTGGTAAATTAAAAAAAAACTGGTAGATGAGACAAATTAATGAAGAAAACGACTCTAGTCAGTACATGAAGAGAAACAGGGTGTCGCTTGGTGCCTTTAGCACATCAAGAATCTCATGTTTAAATACAGAAGCAACATGCAACAATAAAAAGTTGAGTGAAAAGAGAGGAACATGTTGAATGAGGATTTGGACAAAGAAAGCCTCAAGAACCACTTAGGTAACATAACACATTGAAGGGATTAAGACAAGATGGGAGTCTGACAAGGAATGATGTAGGGATTCAAACAAAATGCAACAAAATGTAAGAAGTATGCCTGCAAAATATTCACCCACGTTGACGTGAAAATGGAATTGCAATTCATGTACATGGATTTCAACTAAGCCCACCTTTGAAGTAAAGATATTCCACAAGATAGATGGTTGAAGATACATCCATATAGAGCTTGTTTTTCTTGTTTTAAAGTTTTCTTGTTTTAAACCTTTAATGTCATTGAGACATTTGGACCCATTACCCAGGTAAAGGCTTCTCATTCATATCTGAACAATTTAGATATCATATCCACAATGAACAAACAAACCTAGAGACAAAGTTTCAAATACATTTCTATCTCTACTGAATGTAAAAAATGTGTTTATAGGATACCACTCCAAATATCAGAGTACATAGCATAAATGAGGTTAGAAATGCCATGCATCTCTGTGAAATTAACATTCAAAATTTAGCATTTTTTATAGGATTTATGAATTAACACACCAGACTAGATTATTCTGAGTTCTCTCTTAGGTCCATAATGCTTATGTTAAAGGATAGATAAATATTAAATACTAACACTATAGAAAGCTAATGGGACTATATTAATAGTTTAAAGTTGGTAGATAAGAACAAAGAACTGGCAGATGAGACCCATTAATAAAAGTAACAACTCTAGTCAGTAGATGAAGAGAAATAGGGTGTTGCTTGATGCCTTGAGAACATCAAGAATCTCGTGTTTAAAATTACAGAAGAAACATGCAACAATATAAAGTTGAGTGAAAAAAGAGGAACATGTTAAATGGGGATTTGGACAAAGAAACCCTGAAGAACCACATAGGTAACATAGCATATTGAAGGGATTAAGAAAAAATGAGAGTCTGACAAAGAATGATCATAGGGATTCAAACAAAACACGGCAAAATCTAAGTATGCCGGCGAAATATTTATTGACATCAACGTGAAGATTGGACTAAGAGCTATCGTCCTTCTTGGAGTCAATGTAAGCACAAAAATGTACATGCAAGGTCCATTAAGAAAATATGAGCATGTGGTTCACCTCATTTACATATAGAGAGGAAGTTGAAAATCACCATAACTTGAAAAGCCCCCAACTTTTAATGGTAGCACCTTAGCTATTGCAGCAGAAGTTTGGTTGCTTGGAAATTTCTCTAGTGACATGAAGGCTAAAATAGCAACTTATCATAAGACAGCATGAAAAAATATGTAGGAACATGATGAACAACTCAATTGAAATTTGTTTACCCATAATTTCACAAGGCAATTTCTTTCTAAGAATCATTTTTAACAAAAGCTTAATGAAATTTTATAATAAGAAACAAAAACTATGGCCCAATTGGAAGATAAGCATTGATTTATTGTCCTTGTGTTGGTTGCAAAATATTGTCCTTGTGTTGGTTGTAAAATAGATCAGAAGCTTCAGATGAGTTGCTTAATTAGTGGTCAACAATTGTAATACAACTTTGGGTGTTGGAACCGAAAACCTTGTATGAGGCCACCAATAAACATCATCAATACTAATGGTAGCATAAACAAGACTGCAAAATAAAGTGAAGAAAATTTTGAAAGGAGAAAGGGAAAAGGGGGTTTAGATCATTCTTGAAATATGATCAAAAAGTAAACAAAACAATGTAAAAGGAAGAAAATAGCATAAACAAATGAACAAGAAGCAGTGGAAGGGCCTTATTGGAAGGTTGTATGTGAAACACAATGTAACCATGAACAAATTCGCAGTAACATGGAGATCGTTCCACCAACTCAAGAACATGAAACTCCTGTTGTTGATATCGTTAATGACATTGTTGAACATGCAGTTGACAATGACCAATTGACATTGCCAAGCCAAGTAACCCCATCATCATGGCTAGCAGAAGTAATGATTAATATGAATTCACATAGTGTCTCAACAACCAATGAACAAACCATGAACATGCCCTCACAACCAGCAGAATTGAACAGTGAAATTGTTCAATTTTTTGTGGATAATAGATCAATGGAAGAAGATGAAGCACATAGTGAGGCATCAAATGAAGATAATGATATAGTTCAATCAATTCCATTAGATACTGAAAGGGAAGTACCAAGCATGACATGCAAGTGGGGAGGGGTGGAGAAGATACTTGGCCAGTTCCTAAAGCTACCAGTAGAGAGAGTATCAATGAAAAAAAACCAAGGTACACCGAGTAGTCTTCATTTGGGCTGAAGCTCACAATTACTCACCTTAGAGGACTATATAAACCTATTAGTTGAGTTTGAAAAAAAAAAAAAATTTGAAATGCAAGAATTAAACAGAAAAAGAAGGATCTAGTCAAGGAGCAGAAGGTAGCAAGGATTGTTGCAGCGCAACTTCAAGCAGATGAAAGGATTGAAAGAGATAAAGCAAGGCAAGTTAAGGACCAACAAAAACAAATGGCAAGACGAGAAAAGGAATCTAGAAAGACACAACAAATGCTTGAAAAGGAATAATGGATGATCAATATGGTTAACAATGATGCAACAATAGCTGATGAATCCAAGATTATTTCAAACTCATTAGACTCCATTGCAGATAATACACCATTATTCCAAGATCTCATAAACATTCAAGTGTCTCACTATCAAACTGACGGTTTACCTAGTTGCCTTATTCCTACCAGAGGAGGTGTCAATTCTATGTATGCTCATTACACACCTCCACTTAATGCAGGGGTCAGTAGTGCAAATGTGAGGTATGGGTACTCAATACCTCCATGGTTGGAAGCTGCAAATTGGACTCAATCATATGGCAGCAATCAACCATTTCCTAATCAACCCTTTTTAGGTAGGCCAACCTACCTAGCTCAAGAAGGTAACTCGGGGAGTTTTGGCACTCAAGATTCTCAGGGCCATAAAGAATAGGGGTGTCATATGTTTTTGGTTGTAACCACATTATGATGTGGATTTTGGATGGATTGTATCTTTTTCTTCTCATGGAAACATTTTGGCTTACAACCTAGGTTGTTTTATTTCATACTGTGTGCGGCATTGTAGCCAAAATCCATTTTAGAAGGAACATCTATAGTCTATTATAATGTAGAAATCTTACCTGAGAATGCAAATGGGATTTTTTGTTATGCATCTACACACCAAATGGTTTACACAAGTGAAACGATGACAACATTTTTAGTTTACATTCCATGAGATTATAGCAATACTTCATGATGAAACAACAAATAATGCACATAATACTTATAATTAAAACATAAAACATTTCAGGGATTTCCTTGCATGGGAAGGAAGATAATTGACTACTTGAATCCCTTTCATTTTCTACTATACATTTTGAACTCTCCATATGCTATCTGGTTGCACACAACATTATGAAAGGATTTTATTCAGTCCTTGTCTTTTTTGGCTAAACATTGTATAAAAGTCCTCTCTGGAAGCTATGAGAAAAGATCACTGAACTGATAATCATAAACATCAAGAAAACACAACATAAATGTGTCTACAGAAAGTAAATTTGAACCATTACAAATGAATGAAAATTATAGTTTTTTCCTCTGGAAAAATCTTGCATCTTTCCAAATAGTACACACAGAAAAACCCCTGATTTTTGTTGAGCAAAAATCTAAAACAAGTCAATCAACTTCATTATTTACAATATAGTAAAATCACTGAAAAAATTAACCAATACTAGAAGTACTAGTAAAAGAAATCAAAATATTTGAATGCAAAATTACCACAGAAAATATACATAGCATCTGAAAACCCAAATCTACTAGAAAAAAATAAAACTAACAGACCTAACGAAACACAACATGTGTAAAAGCCTGAATGGACTGCCTCCTTGATGAAAATTCAACTCAAATTTTCAATTAAATTGGTCATTTGTTACTGAGAGCATAGACCAAAAGTGTAAAAGAACAAAGATTCAGAGCCACTGAAATAGCAATATGCAGGAAATGGTCAACATTCATCCCCTGCAGACAAAAACACAAGGCCATAGGAAATGGCTCCAATAGTGAACATGAGAAAAAATAAACAAGTGTTCATTATAATATTGTCCATAATAGGGGCCAAAATGGCCCTCTATACATCCATGCATACACTGTCATTGGAAATAATTGGCACCATAAACCCTACATACCCCAATATTTCTAACCGTAAAAAGAAAGCAGATCCACACCAATCTATTTAATGGCATCTAAGATGGAAAGAGATCACTAGAATGAACTCCCTAAGGTTAGGATGGACAAAGTGTTCTATGGCTAAAGGTAGTTTGTTGCAAGCACGTTCTCTACCACATCATGTAACAACGATCTAATTGAGATGCATAAACACAATTGTGTAAGCATAATCAATCTGATGAGTGTGTTGCTTGCAAGTTCAAATCCATTAAAAAGTTCACAATGCTTTATTTGTGAGAACTGTTGGTTTTTCCTTGGCTTGGAGGACAGATTCTACTTCACCATAGCTACTCCTGCTACTCCTTTTGGCACCACTAAAGAAATCATTTACATGTTTAGTTATTGTGGCTCTGAAATATTCTATGGGGCTATGGCTCAACTTCAGTCTCTGTGACAACTAGTGCTTAGTTCCAATGTACTTAGCCACCTTTTTGTTGTCAATCATATTGATCCCTTCGATGGTACCCTATATTTTGTGGAAGGAAAAAGGTTGGCTAGCTTGTTAGTTTACTTTCAAGAGCATGCCTCCAACACATGGTTTCCTCTGTTATAAGTTTATTGGCAGTTTATTTTGCTAAATGTCAATCTCTATACTTGACACTTCCAACTGTCCAATTTCAAGTTTTGGAATTGAGTTCATTGCTACTCTTTAACATGCTCAAATATCCACATTTAAATATTAGATTTAAATGCCTTAAGAAAATATTTTTACTTGTTACAATTGTTGCCAATAACTTTGTGGTTCATTAAAATATACCAAATACAAATTAAATTATAACTGACTCAAGCAACACATGATGGCCTAAAGAAAACTATAAACGATGTAACCATACCAGAACTCAATTAACAATCTTCCACCAACACAACTTATAAATCAATCTATCTGGGAACACACTACCAGTTAAATCCAATGTATAGCATAAACATCAAAACTCATACATTCACATTAGGCATAAGCAGCAAAAATATCCAACAGAATATGAATCAGTGCAAAACATAATTCACCCAAACATGATAAAGTTGCATCCGAACAAATTCCATCCGAAATGAATAAATTAACACACCCTATTGTTTAAGCTAAGATAGGATAAATACACAGGCCATGCTTCCATATAACTTTGTGGTTCATTAAAATATACCAAATACAAATTAAATTATAACTGACTCAGGCAACACATGATGGCCTAAAGAAAACTATAAATGATGTAACCATACCAAAACTCAATTAACAATCTTCCACCAACACAAATTATAAATCAATCTATCTAGGAACACACTACCAGTTAAATCCAATGTATAGCATAAACATCAAAACTCATACATTCACATTAGGCATAAGCAGCAAAAATATCCAACAGAATATGAATCATTGCAAAACCTAATTCACCCAAACATGATAAAGTTGCATCCGAACAAATTCCATCTGAAATGAATAAATTAACACACCCTATTGTTTAAGCAAAGATAGGATAAATACATGGGCCATGATTTGATATAACTTTTTGGTTCATTAAAATATACCAAATACAAATTAAATTGTAACTGACCCAGGCAACAAATGATGGCCTAAAGAAAACTATAAACACTGTAACCTTACCATAACTCAATTAACAATCTTCCACCAACACAACTTATAAATCAATCTATCTGGGAACACACTACCAGTTAAATCCAATGTATAGCATAAACATCAAAACTCGTACATTCACATTAGGCATAAGCAACAAAAATATCCAACAGAATATGAATCAGTGCAAAACCTAATTCACCCAAACATGATAAAGTTGCATCCGAACAAATTCCATTCGAAATGAATAAATTAACACACCCTATTGTTTAAGCTAAGATAGGATAAATACACAGGCCATGCTTCCATATACATCGATGGCATGGACCACCCTTTTCTTAAATAAATGTCCTCTGAGAATGAATCAATTGCAGAGTAGAATGACAGTTACAATAAGAAAATAGTTTATGAAATTTGGAGTAAAGACTGAGGACTTATGAAGCGGGAAAGCCAATGCACACAAAACCATAATGAAAATAAAAAAGTAAGCAAAACTGTGAAGAACTCTGAAAGTTAAGAAAACACCTAAAGACACACAAAACCCTAAACCTGCAAAACCCTTTGAAATGCAACCTGAAACTCCAAGAGAAAAAATAACAAAAATTCCAATAGGAAGGTGAGGTGTTGAAAAACATAGAAGGTGAGGTGTTGAAAAACACAGTGGCAATGGCTGGTAGGATTTTTCCTATCGGATAGACGTAGAAGCCATGTCCAAGCGTATTCCATGTCCAAACCTTCTCTAGAGCTCGCCAGACCTGCAACCAACTTTGAAAACATGAAAAAAGTAGGAAATTAGCCAATGGAATAAATATTCAAAGACAATTCGAAACAAAAACCATAAAACCCTGTAAATTACCTATAAATTTACCTTCGACCTCGAACTGGCTATAAATTGGTACTGGCTCCTTCCCAAACAATAGGTTGCGTGAATCAAACAACCACCAAGGTATTTGTAAACCCTCGGTGGTCCAAAACGAACAACACTGGCAGGTGGAATGAAACAAGAACAGTAGAAACCTTGTTCTGTTAACGAGCGCATGCAAGCAAACTAGTCGGGTTAGTAGGTCAACAATGGTGGACAATGTGCACATGTAATGGAGTCGTCCCGTGCCATCTTCGGTGGAGGGCTTCGCCCAAACACCAGACCCAAGCAAAAATACACGGAGCAGAACAGACATCGTGGAAAACAGGCGAAAGCAAGCAAAGGAAAGAGTAAAATTAGGTTTTCGAAGGCTGACACCCACCGCAACACGTGGCAGGACACGTCGGACAGGTGTCGTACAAGTGAGAGTGGAATTCACGTGCCCGTAGCTGAGGTGGAGGGGAGGGCGCACAGGTAATGGTGTCCCTCCCCTATCTATTTTCCATAGGTGTAAAACTTTGTTCATCGATTATTTCAGCGTGCATGGAACAACGTATGGAAACTAGTGGAATTGGCTCTTGGAATCATGTTTTTTATTCTTCTCATACCACATATCTATTTTCCATAGGTGTAAAACTTTCATGTGGTTAGTGGGTGTAAAATTTTCATACCTTAGCTCACTCACTGAAGGTATTGTATTAGTGTGTTTTTTTGGGTATAAGACGTAGTTTTTTTTAGTGTTTTTTAATCAATCCCCAAGCTCTTGCATAAATGTATGGATTTGAAGGAAAGTACCATGTTTTTTTGGTATGTATCGTGATTTTTTTAGTGTTTTCTTTATCCATCCCCAAGCTCCTGCAGAAATGTCTCTCTTCAAAGTAAAATTCCATGCTGATCTTATTGCAAATGCAGCATACATAGCTACATCTAGGAAGGGGATTCTAGTTGCATATAGCTCGATGTTGTAATTTGTAGCCCATAAGATAAAATTCAAAGTGACGTGGTGTATGGAGGAGGATTTGGAATCATAGATGTGAGAAGGTGTGCGGAGGCTTTTATGAAATGCATAAATGTGTGAACCACTTATTTGACTATTACAAAATTTTGGATTCTTCCATCTATTTATTTTTATTTTTATATGAATTAAAAAATGTTATATATCTATATATATATAATCAATCTAATGTCCAGTTCAATTACTGGAAAATATAGTCATTCAAATTCTAAATGTTCGATGCATATTGATTATTCTACCTTAATATTTTCCCCCATTTCTCCGACATCGTGTTTAAGAATAACTGAATTATCTATTCATCAAACTATTAAAGTGGTTTAATTTGTCATCCACTCAAAGAATTGTGGAGGATTATGAAAGATTTCATTTTGCGAAGGAAGCTTCCTCTGCACCTTGACACTCCGCATTAGTTTAACTTATATTGACATTAGTTTAACTCATATAATATTGTAACCTCATTGGTGTACCCAATGTGGAGTGTGAAGGTGTGGAGGAAGGCTTCCTCTGCATAGTGAAAGTTTTCATTGTAAGCTTCATACAAGGAAAGCCCTGCACAATGAAACATTGAATATTGTATAGAAAAATCAATAAACACTAGGATGTCAAAATATTTTTTTAGCCCATTGAACCAAAACCACCAATAGAAAAATTCAAAGAATTGCAGAGTGCAGAGGTGGCTTTCATTGTGCAGAATGTGGATGTGGAAAGAAGTGTGTGCGAAAGTGGGAATAGAGAAACGGTTGCAGAAATGGAGCATTCTTGAATAACGACAAAATACGAACGTGCAATGCCTTAATCAATTAATTAGCGCACTACAACACAGAGGAGGGTTTTAAGGCAATATTTGAGACAATTTTTGGGTAAATTGTCTTAAGTTGAGACAAAAAAAAACTTGTGTATTGTCTTAAATATTGTCTTTAAGTAGGGGTCTCAAATTTAATGTCTCAAAGTTAATGTCTTAAAAAATTGTCTCTATAAAGACAATATATAACACAAGTGTTATTATCTCTTAGGAGACAATTTTTTTGGGTAAATTGTCTTAAGTTGAGACAAAAAAAAAAACTTGTGTATTGTCTTAAATATTGTCTTTAAGTGGGTGTCTCAAATTAATGTCTTAAAAAATTGTCTCTATAAAGACAATATATAACACAAGTGTTATTGTCTCTTAGGAGACAATTTCATTTTTGTCTCTCTAGAGACAATAATTTGGATTAAAGACATATTGTCTTTATAGAGACAATATGTCTTTTGTCTCTTTAAAGACAATATAAAACAATGAATCTAGAAAAATATCTCACCATTGATATAAATCAATATAAAATGTATTTAATTAAAAATAAACAACAATATCATTGATTAATTCATATTAGGGCACAGTGGAATCGAACCACCAACCTCCTGCATGTAAAGCAAATGCTCTTCCATTGAGCTAGCACCCTTTAAAAAATTATGTGATTAGGTTGGGAAGTTAGAGGATGTGGCAGAGATACAGGAGGTGATGATGGAGCTTCAGGATGGTTTCCAAGATGAAATGGATAGGACGGAGGTGGTTGAACTTTCACAATATTGGTAGTATTAACATGATCTTGTATAGGTGCTTGTAAGTGTAATAGAGTATCACATCGATCACTGATCTACTTACCTTATATTGATCTCAGTCTAGTAAAGGATAGTGTGACTAATGAACATAAAATTTTAGGCATACTAATATGTACTAGTATCATGTACTTATTTCTCTATACAAATGACGTGATTAGTGTTATTCGTTATGGATAAGTAAGAACATAATCAATGTAAGTAATAAAGATAGTGATATCCTAATAGCTGATGTGATCAAGTAGTGTGAATAACGATATGTCAATAAATACGAGTAATAGGATATACAATGTCAAGTAAGGTAATCATGTTTACATAAGCTTTATTCTAAGAGTTGACACATATGATATGGAAACACTAGTAACACTTATGAATCAATGCACTTGTTCGAGCTTATTAGAACAGTGAATACTAGTAATCTTCATCTACATGGGTTTAGTTCTAGTACAGTAACTATGACAAGATGCTTAGTCTTAATATGATGATTAACCTTATCAAACTCATGTATAAGTGAAATAGTGATGCAAGCCTTACTTAGCTTGTTTCCATTAGATTGATTTCCAAGTAACTCAACTTCTTAAGCATATTATGATTACTATATTAGCTTGATCTGATGCCGATTCATTATTGGTTTCATGTTATCTATGAGTTATAAGAGTGTAATTATTAATAATACTTACATAACCATTATACTTAGTAAGCTACTAGCTCTCATCAATACCACATGTTCCATCATTGCAATATTATACATATGCTTATGAATCATTGTTTCTATTATCTCATAGTAAGAGTGCAGTTATAGATAATATAGTTAGCTAAACTAGTATTATGTCCATTACTCTTAACAATTGTAATCACTAGTCTATAAGCAGATATAAATGTGTGTACTATTACGATTGAATGCTATGGTTGAATAAGTTGTAACGCCAATATGTTTACTACATATAAGTAATGCTTGAACTGACACTTAGATTGTATTCATACTTGTCCAATCAACATAGTAAGTAGTTATACTGATACAATGAGAGAAGGTGTGATTTATTACCATTATATAAGGAGCTTAGTAGTTTCTATAATGATAAGTCGTTACATGGTTTTATATATATTACACCATAAAACATAGTTACTAGAGTTATTGGAATTGAACCAAACTATTACTATAAGCTAAGTTGAACAAGTACAGTGGAATATAGTAATCTATAAATACAAGTAAGCTTATAGATATCTACATATTCAACAAGCTTAAGCACAGTTATAATGAAGGAATATGAATTGGGACCATTGTACTCATAAGTATTGTATAAGGATAACACAGCGTATCCACCAACTTTGTACATAGCATGTTGTTCACACTAGAGCTTATACCTATTCATAACATGTCAGTGTTTCCACAGAAGGTGATGATGGAGCTTTAGGAGGGTTGCCAAGATGAAATGGATAGGTCAGAGGTGGTTGAACTTTCACATCAAATATCCCAAAAATAATTGAACATATTAAACTCAGAAGAATTAGACATGTATTGAAGCGTGTGTCCAGGAAATTCATCTGCACAACATCCAAAAGAAGAGTTAACTGAAATATGAATTGTAGCAATTTCTTAAACAGGAAAAAAAAATTAGCTATTCTATCATTATTGTTGAGTTGGAAGAATATGCAAGATTCAAAACAATTAACTTTCTTGGGAATAAGCATCAGATCACTAAATATTTGATTTATTTGAAGTGTTAAATTTTTTTCCCCAAAAATTATAGGAACACATTTACAAGAAAATTGATATAGTAACAGAGGGTGGGAGTAAGGTAGGATTCCTCGTACAGGAAGAAGAATAAATTGTTGCAAATGTAAAAGTCATATAGTTTTCTAGCAACATCAACAACACCATAGATATATCTATGAAATAGAACTCGCCAGCTTTCATCACTCTCCAAAAAAATATGACATAAGCTCTCATAGATTAAGCCTCAGATAAATATTTTTCTTTCATGTTTTGAGTATCAACTGCAAAGATGAATAGTACATGCCACAACTTGAGCCCAAACTTTCAATTGTTCCTTCACTTGTTGGAGATGGTCTCCAGGGTTGGAGATTTTCCAATTGGCAATAGGATATTGTGTATAGCCCTCTTTGTTTGGAGAATCCCTGTTATCAAGAATAGATACAAGACAGGATTTCTGATGATGGTCATCTTGAAATTGTTGGTCGATTGCATAACATAACTCCAAGGCTAGGAAGGTATTGAGAGCTTAAACATTTCTTCATAATTGAAACTGAATCCCAGATCTAGACACCCATTCATATGCTCATCATCATTTCAGGTTAATGCACTAGGAAGATGAATTCTATCAACTTGAAAACCAAAACCTCCTCACAGAAAATATTTTGCAAGCAATGTCCAAAACCCCAAAGAATTGTCACAATTTTTGAGACCCTATTCCAATATTTCCAAAGTAGAGCGGGAATACCTAGGGTTCCATTTCTAAAAAATATCCAGAAGCGAAGTGTCACAAGAGGATTTTATATATAGAATATAATTTTATATATTATAAATTATAAAGTATATATATTCAAAAAGCAAAAAAACACACATGAAGTGTCAAATTCATTGTAGAAAAGATGAAAAAAATACAAATTTGTTATTTATCTACACCATTATGAAGTTATAAAATTAATCATTGTAGTATCAACCATTTAGTACCACACAAATTACATCAACCATCTTGTAGTCACAAACTTACAAATATTTAATTTAGAGCCAGATAAGAGGAAGTAGAGCAAATTATGAATTTATGAATTGAAATAGGTCGTCATTACCAAAGAGTTACACGACCATGTGTCTACTTTTCAAAATAGATATCATATTAGAAAACAAACAGAAGTCAGAAAACTGAAAATCCAATATGACAAGTAAAGAAGTGAGGGAAGAGACAACTATTCTAATCTACTCTCTACTTTTCCTTCCAGTTGGCACGACCACAAACCCCATGCCATTGTGGTTGTGGAGGTAACTGTAAAGATGAACTTGGACCTAAAGTTGATGCTGCTAGAGCCCTAGTGGGAGTGACAATGACAATAAATAGTGATGGAATCTCAACACAATAATCATCATCAAAAAGAGAAATCTTCATGTTTTCCAAAGCCAATGTTGCATCCTTCAAATTATCCTCCTTAAGATAGTTGTCTGAACTTATATGTTTTATCTATCTTACCTTGTCGTAATAATGGGACAACCACCATAAGTTGTAATACACATAAAATAAGCTATCTACCTTATTTACATTCAACTTATTTCTCCTCATCATCATCATCATCAAAAAGAGAAATCTCCAAGTTTCCCAAAGCCAATTCTCCATCCTCCAAATTATCCTCCTCTGGATAGCTATCCCAAGTCATATGCTTTATCCATATTACCTTGACGCAATAATTATACAACAACCATAGGTTGTAATGCACATAAACTAAGCTCTATAGCTTCTTTACATTCAACTTATTTCTCTTGAACCTATTTATGACATTGTAGGTTCTTCAAAACCTCTCCACAAAATGAGAGTTAAAAACTTGTTAAAGCACTCATGTCACACACCACAAATATGGGGTAGTAACACCACTAATGTAGTTGCTCAATTGACGTCATGTGATATCACAATGTTCCTCCTCAAGGAAAAACTATGTAACCACTATAAACATCTACATCGATGTATAATCTTCTATTCACCCCGCCACCAAGCACTAATGCTTCCACCTATGACATAGAATAGTATTTTAAGATGGAATATTTATTTGTGTCCACCAGTTTTTCACCTCCATAGGAATATGGTTATACAGGTTCTCATCTCTAGGCTGGAAAATGTCTTTCACCCATGTTCATATGCTCATACACCCTCCCCAATCTATTATGCAACTAGCTCACAAAATAGAAGAAAAGATAGAGCAATGACTTCAAAATTAGCCTCTTTAAGGGGGCAACCTCCTTTACATTACACAAATGAACAATTCTTGGATGATACAAATGACAAGACCTCCTTTATATATATAGGAGTCTAAGGGGTCACAATATAGTCAAAGCCGACATAACAATAATAATGTAAGGGCCCCCAGCTCAAATGGTCGACTGATAGTATGAGAGGTCATCAAATCTCCTCGATAGGCCTGATGGCCGTGCAGCTCTACATGGACGTACCTCCGGTGGTGAACCACATCAATAATAACAATATGTGGACAACATGGGCACAACAATAACAATAAGGGGCTACAATGACAATAATAACAAGGGAATACACTAGTATTATAGGGTCCTAACATGCCCCTCTCCTTCAGAAAAGTGTTTTCCTCAACGCTTGAGTAGTTTTTGATGCTTCTATATAAAATTCTCATCCTCCCATGTGGAATATTTAGTGGGTAAGTTCTTCCACTTGATGAGATACTCTTAAATTGATCGAATTCGTAGCTATCGAGTTCTTGTTTCTGTGACTACTCTAGGTTCCAATATGATTTTTCCTTCCTCGTCAAGTTCTGGCAATATTGTTTGAACTGGGATCTTGTCACCTACAACCTTCTTTAAGCATGAAACATGGAAAACTAGGTGCACTCGGGACGTTGTAGGAAGCTCCAATTTGTATGCCATAGTACCAATCTTTTGGAACACCTTGTATGGACCATAATACTTTGGTGATAATTTATTATCCTTCTTAGCTTGCTTGAGGGAGATTTGTTTGTATGGTTGTAGTCGTAGAAATACCCAGACACCTACATCAAAACTTCTTTCACTGTGATGTTGATATGCCTATTGTTTCATTCTATTTTGTGCCAAAGTGAGGTTATCCTTTAAGAGTTAGAGAACTTGTTTTTTATGCTCGATGTGATCTTCCACTGCTTGAACCTTATAATTTTCTCTTAAATATGATGTGATGGACGGTGGATGATATCTGTAAAGTGCCATAAATGGGGTCATTTTTGTTGTAGTATGGAAGGAAGTGTTATACCACCATTCAGCCAGAGGAAACCATTTGACCCATTGTGTTTGTTTATTAGATACAAAGAAACGAGGATATCCTTCCAAAAACTTGTTCACTATCTCATTTTGCCCATCAGATTGGGGATGATACGATGAGCTATGAGCTAATTGAGTACCTAGACAAAAAAAAAAATTTGTCCAAAAATTTCCAGTGAAAATGGGATCTCCGTCGCTTCCAATAATCTTTCGGTTTCCAGGTAGCTTTTAAATTGTTTCCATAAATGCAGTAGTAATTGTATTGGCTTTAAAGGGATGAGATAATGCACAAAAGTGTGCATACTTGGTAAGTCTATCAACTACCACCATGATGACACTCTTTCCTTCGGACTTGGGTAAACCTGTGATAAATCGATTGAAACCTCCTCCCAACGTTGACATGGAATGGATAAAGGTTGTAATAGACATGGGGCATTTGTTTCAACTTTATTTTGTTGGAAAAACAAACATGCTGCCACAAACTTTTGAATATCAGATTTAAGGCCATCCCAAAAAAATTCCTTCTTAACCCTGTGGTAAGTTTTTAAAAATCTTGAGTGCCCTCTTGAGGGAGAGGTGTGCAATTCCATAAGAATATTTTGTTTGAGTTGGGAATTCTTACAAAGGTATAAGCGATATTTTTACAATAACAAATCCTTTTTCCAGGTAAATGTATCAGATGTACTAGGGTCTTGTTATAACTTTTTAATGAGTGCCCACACTTCTTCATCATTCTTCTATTCATCCCTTGCTTTGTTTATCCAATCTAGTTGGACAATAGAAATGGCACAAAGCAATGCTTCCACATCCTCATCTTTTCTTGAGAGTGCATCTGCAACAACATTTTTATTCCCTTTTCTGTAGATGATTACAAAGTCATAACCCAACATCTTTGTGACCCATTTTTTCTGCTCTTAAGAAAATAATATTTGTTCTAAAAAGTATTTAAGACTATCATGATCTATTTTTACCTTGAAGTGTTTTCCCATTAGGTAAGGTCACCATTTCTAAAGTGCATGTAGTATTGCCAACATTTCCTTCTCATAAATAGCTTTGTGTAAATACTTTCCTTTGATTGGATGACTTTCGAAAGCAATGGGTTTTTCTGCTTGCATTAAAACAACACCAATTCCATTTCCTGAGGCATCACATTGCACAATAAAAAAATTTGTGAAGTCTGGTGTAGCTAAGACTGATGCTTGGCACATTGCCTCTTTAAGATGTTCGAAGGTTTTCATTGCTTTTGGAGTCCATGAAAATGCATCTTTCTTCAATAATGTTGCTAGAGGTGCTGCTATTCTCCCATAATTCTTAAAAAACTTGCGATAATACCCTATCAACCTGAGAAATCCTCGCAGATACTTTATGGATGTGGGGATCTTCCATTCCTTAATGGATTTAATTTTGCTAAGGTCTACCTTAACACCTTCATGAGATACAATATGACCCAAATATTCCACCTCTTGTAGTACAAAGAAACATTTGGAGGTTTTTGCATATAATTGTTTCTCCTCTAATACTTTGAGCACTCTATCAACATGTTGAACATGATCCTTCCAAGACTTGTTGTAGATTAGTCTATCATCAAAAAATACTAACACAAATTTTCTAAGGGTGGGTTTGAAAATGGAATTCATCAAACCTTGAAATGTAGAAGGTGCATTTGTAAGGCCAAAAGGCATGACCAAAAATTCATGATGACCTTCATGAGTTCTAAATGTTGTTTTCGGAATGTCTTCAGTCTTCATTCTGATTTGATGATATCCTGAATGAAGGTCCAACTTGGTGAATTAAATTTCTCCATGCAATTCATCCAATAATTCATCAATGATAGGTATGGGAAATTTATCTTTAATAGTGACCTTGTTGAGCTCCCTATAATCCAAACACATGCAACATGATCCATCCTTCTTTTGCACCAATACTACTGGAGCAGAGAAAGAATTTTGACTAGGTTGAATTATACCAACCTCTATCATTTATGCAACCATACGTTCAATTTCATTCTTTTGGGCATAGGGATATCTGTAAGTCCTGATGTTTGGAGGAACACTTCCTGGAATCAAATGAATAGCATTATCATGATAAAGAATAGGTGGGAGGCATTTGGGAGTCTCAAATACCTTGGAATGATTGTCCAAGACTTTTTGGAGATCTGGAGAAATAGATGATTTCGACATGGGAACCTCTAGTGAACATAATTGTGTAATTACACCACATTGTTCTTTCTTTAGAAGCTTTTTCATGTCATTAGAGTTGATTATCTTTCCTGGTTTCCCTATGATACCCCTTAATTCAACTTCCTTTCATTCTGGAAAAAAAATCAAAAAAATTTCTTGAAAATTAAAAGTTATCGTACCCAAAGATTGTAGCCATTGGACTCCTAGTACAACATCAGCACCACCCATTAGAATAGAAAGCATTGGACTATTCAACACATATTCTCCACTGGATAGCTTGATATTATGGCACTTTCTAGAGCAACTTATCGTTCTTCCATTTGCAACCATCACTTGACACTCCGGTGCTGGATATAGGAAGCAATTCAATTCTTTTGTTATCTTACAATGAATAAAATAATGGGTACTACCCGAATCAATCAACACTATTACCTTTTTCTTCTTGATATGTCCTTCTACCTTAATATTTTAAGGAGTGGTTATTCCAGCCAATGCATTACAAGATATGGTCAGATTCATTTCTTCTTTCTCTAGCTTTGTTCCTGGTGTGTATCCTCTTCTTTTGATGTTTCTTGCTCCTTTTCTTCTTCCTCTTCATAATCTATGTAAACTAGTTTCTTCTCAGCACACTTATGACCTTTAGTGTTTTTTCTATCACAACTATAACAAATCCCTTTTGCTCTTTTCTCTTCTAATTATTGTGGTGTCAACCTTGTAGGTTGTGCAAGGCGAGGGGCAACAACACTACCATATTTATAGTTGTGATTGGTAGGCTTCCTTGTTTCCATAATTTTGCTTTCAATTTTTCTTGCCAACCTAAATTCCTTCTCCAATGAATCAGGTTCCCAAATGAAAAGCTCATGTTGGATTTTATCCTTTAATGTCCCTATGAACACATCAATCCTATGCTCCTCTGGAATATCTTTTACCCTTATATTCAATTTTTGGAAGTCCTCAATGTGCTCCACCATTGAACCTTTTTTTTTAGATTTATCAATTGGCTAAAAAAGGTGTTGCTTTTTGTATCCTCATAATGTGCTATCATTTCTTCCATAAAAATTTCCCAAGTGACAATTTGTTTACGAGAGCAAAGCCATTGATACCATACAAACTAATTGGGTTCCAAATATAAAGTTGCAATGCGTACCTTTTGTGTGTTTTTCACATTATGGAGATTGAAATATTGCTCCATCTGTAGTATCCATGTTACGGGATCCTTTCCATCAAACTTCCTCATATCGATCTTTGGAACATGGTGGGTCTTCAATCCAACATTAGAGTTTATGAAATCATGATTAACATTTCTTTTGTTCTCATCATGAGTTTCCTTTACTACCCTTTCGCCATTAGTAAGAATTTCTTGTAGCAACTTTGTCAAATCTATCTTCAAATCTTCCATGTTTCCTTTAAGTTTTGCTTCTATACCATCCATCTTAGCTTCCACACCATCCATCTTAGATTCCACACTAATTCATATTAGCGTCCACGCCATTCTTTAAACCATCCATCTTCGATTCCACGCCATTCTTTAAACCATCCATCTTTGATTCCATGCCTTTCTTTAAACCATCCATCTTAACTTCTGTTACTTTTTGTGAGAGTGAAATTTGTTGCACTTGGTCTCATAATTTTGATATATCATGTTGCATTTCTTCCTCTTCTTCATGAGTCATGCTAGAGATTTCAGGTTTCTTACTAGGTGTTTCCATTTTCTTTCTTCGGGGCATCAATTAATGATAATTATGCTTCACTATGTCCTTTGAATTCCTTCAAACTAATTTTTCAAACCAAAATTATGCAAAATTTTAAAAAGACTACACACCTTTTTGGCTTTGTAGGAGCTCAATATTGAATCTATTGTATCTCTGTAATTTCGAATCTCCAAGGTCTAAAATTTCGACATGTGATAGCCCTATGAGTCCTGTTTCCAACTCCGCAAGTCTGATCAAGATTGGATTCTCCAATAAATAGTATTCCAAATCTCCCACGATGACCTGATTATAAACTAGTTCAGTAGAGCAAACTTGTACAAAGTACTACTTGTCACTATTTTTTACCTTCGACCCTAAAATAGATACAGAAAAATACATTCCATCCTATTTTTGCACCATTTTACTAAATTTCAATCTGATGCTCAGAGAGAAAGTTATGATGATGTTCCCTAGGTCACCTGTTTGAGATATAATTTGGGAGCCTACAAAAACCCTAACTTTCTTGGATCATATCTCCGAAAATATATCAAGACAAGATCTACAATTCATACTCAAGGTTCATCACGATTTCTTCTCAAATGGGTTTTATTTTTGCTTTTTAAACATCGTAGAAAAAAATTTATAACGAAAATTCCATGATGACCTGTTTGAAGCAGCGAAACCATAGAATCCAAAGCTTAGATACCAATTGTTATGCAACCAGCTCACAAAATAGAATAAAAGATAGAGCAATGACTTAAAAATCAGCCTCTTCAAGGGGGAAACCTCCTTTACATTACACAAATGAACAATTATTTAATGATACAAATGACAAGACCTCCTTTCTATATATAGGAGTCTAAGGGGTCACAATATAGTCAAAGCCGACATAACAATAATAATGTAAGGGCACAACAATAACAATCGTGGGCTTCTATGGGGCACAATAATAAAAATATGTAGACAACATGGGCACAACAATAACAATAAGGGGCTACAATGACAATAATAATAAGGGAATACACTAGTATTATAGGGGCCTAACATAATCACACTGATCTAAACCTACAAATCAAATATGTTATAAATTGGCTTGGTAAAATGCAAAACATAGTTCCCTTGTGACCATAAATGTGCATTAAGAATGGTATCACTCACCACTAGAGCACCATCTCCATGTAATGTATTGTGCAGACTCAACTGCTTCCATGAATCACCCACCACCATGTTAGGCAATACACCTGAAGGTGAGATAATAACTACCAAATCTAGTATGTGAAAATTCAAGTTATTACAAGTGACTGCAAAAAATGTAGAGCGAAACATTGTGCCAAGTGATGAATTTCATGATGGAATTCCCTCCCTTTTGGAGGGACCATGAATCCATTCACACTCTTTATCCTTCTCAATATCATGCATCAAAAGATTCAACGTGTGCACCAAACAACCATAGCAAAAGGTGAGTATGAACCTATTCCCTTACAATTAATAATTACTTGAATCACATTGAATTTCCCAACCTCATTAATGGTTATCAGTAGAAGGTTTGCAATTCTCTAATTCATCGACTACAAGGAAGAATGCACCACTAGTTGTCACACTAAGAAAATTTCTCAAATGTTGGCTTTTAACATTTGTCCAATGGCCAGATATAATGGATAGCCCACTATCCACCCACTCATCTGTAAATCATCCTAGATCTCTTTGGACTTAACCTTAATACATGCCTAGAAATATAGCTTGATTTCTCATATCCAGGGCTCTTGTGTCCTTTAGAAACAATGTTGTAGATGGCCTCAACCATAGTTTTCCAAGAAGGGGAGTGTCAAACATTAAGGGTATGCCACACAGAAAAACCTTGCCACTTATAGATCCACATGCATAGAGAAACATTACCATTTTAATCACTTTGGCCCCAGTACCAACATCAAGTAAATTTTCTATTAGTCTACTTTTTCTTCCACACTTTTCTCCTGAATTCACGCTAACATAATGGGAACTAGATGTGGCAAATGGCATCATATGGAACCTTTTCTTTTATACCATGCTTTCTATGTGCACCTACTCTTCCTTGATGTGTTTTTCTTTCTCTCTTCAACTCTCTCACTTTTATCCATAACAGAATGTGATCATAGCAACCTTTGATCTCCTCCATGTTGTCACTAATATGCTTTTGTCATAAACTAACAAAATGTTGTCTCAAAATAATTCAAACGTAGCCAAAAATAATGAAATGGTGGAATAGAATGAGAGGTTTAATGCTTCCCTTCCATTTTCCCTAAGATGTGAAGCTTTCCCGTGGGCCCACACTTCAAAGAAAACAAAAATAAATAAAATTTAAAAAATAAAAAAATATGTATACACAAGTGTTGGAGAGCGATGTGACAACACAAGCATCGAAGGTGGAGCAAGGGAAAAGTGCTTCGTGCAAGCGCTTCATTTTGGTGTAGGAGCACCTTTAGATGGACGATTGCTCCCAAAAATTTTGTATCTCAAAGAGTTGTTATGTTTGGATTATGTGTGAGGGAAAAAAGCCCTCACTTTTGAGATCCAATCAATGGGAACTAAGGGATTAGTCTTTGTTTCTTCTCTTTTTCGGATGCATCTTGCAGATATATCATGCAACGTTAATGGCATCTCTAGAATGCATCTCTTCACATTGAATATAATATACAACTATTTTCCAATGTGATTAGAAGAAAGCTTAAAAAATAAAATTACAATACCCATAGAGAAGGTCTTAATTGTCCCATAGGAAATGTGAAGTGTTACTTTTGTACATGATTTATATTTTGATTCTAGAGACCATCTAGAGCTTCTTTGTTGGTGTATTTTTGGTTCATAGATGTATTTTTTGGTTCAGAGATATATTGACAATGAGGATCCAAAAATAGGCAATGATTTTGATGACATGTAGGTGGGTGTTCTGGCATGATTTTGTTTTACACTGGAGGCCATCTGGAGCCTCTTTGTTAATGCATTTTTGGTTTAGAGATATATTTCTCGGTCACTGATTTTTTTTCCAGTTCTTTTATGGTTTTGGATCTATTCCTAGTTTGGTAGGTGGACTGGTTTAGTGACTCGGTTCTAATAACATTGTCCAAAACATGTTCAAATGATCCTCTTTGGAACCAACAAAATACAAGTCTAAACAAGCATATGCATGAACAATCAAAGGGGAGCTAATTCCCACAATGTTGTCAAAGAATAATCTTTAAGATATGACAAAGACAACATCAAAAGCATGTTGAAAATGAAATTGAATTGATGCAGATGTTATTAGAGAAAGAGTGTTAAGGACGATCAAGAATGCTTCAAGCAAACAACTGAAGAGAGTTAACCATGTGCTAATAGGCTTAATATGAGTATTCCAGGTACCACAGTTAAAAAGATGGCTCTGAGAGTGTTGAGGATGAACAAGAATTCTTCAAGAAAGAAACTAAAGAGAGTTAATTGTGTGCTAATGGGCTGAAAATCTCAACAAGTGTTCCAAATACCACATTCAACAACATGGTTTTCCCATCAAAAAAGTGTTTTCTGTAATGCATATGTGCAAAACAAAGCATCGAAGAAAAGTTGTCATTAAAAAAATGTTAAGAAGAGATTGCTAACACTACCAATAAATTATAAAAAGAGTGATAAGCATTGTATGGTTGTACAATGAAGAAAACTAGTCAATAAGATATCCTCAAGAAAAATCTCATCTCCATCACGATAGGTGAGGCCTACCCAAGAAAGTGAAGTCAAGATGATACACTAACATCTAAATTCCTAATAGGGAAACCTTCCAAAAAATGATTCCATAAAGTGATTAAAATAGGTCCACATAAGATTTGAGCAGGATCTAGCACACTTGTCATTCCAAAAATGTTGCTAGATTGTCTCAGTCACCCCACAATGCATGTAAAGAGAATTTGTAACCCTAGACTTGGAAATTATCACTGTCAAAGATAGTCTTTGATAAATTAACAATTAAAAAAATACCTTGAGATAGTCAGAGACTTTGTGATCTCAAAATAAGTTCAACCCATGAATCCCCTTCTTATCCTTGTCCTCAATATGCCATTTTTTGTTAAGGATCTCCTTAAATGGATGCCTCACATAAATCCTTTGATAGAACTATTGGGTCTTGTAAGTCCAAATTGGTTTAATATAATACTAAAGCTAGCCCCTTGAGATCAGTACTGGTTTATTTTTATTAAGGTTGTCAAATTGTGGGTAACAATGATTAGGCTTGCAATAATTTGTTTAGTGAATAGACAGAGATCAAAAGCTATTACGTACAAAAAAAATGATTGTGGTGAGTAGAAAGCCTGTTATAAGGTAAGGTGAAGGTAAACATAAATGTTAGGCCCCTATAATACTAGTGATTCCCCCATTACTATTGTCATTGTATCCCTTATTGTTATTATTGTGCCCCTATTGTCCCCATATTGTTATTAGTATGCCCCATAGAAACCCACTATTGTTATTTTTGTGCCCTTATGTTATTATTGTTATGTCGACTTGATTATATTGTGACCCCTTAGACTCCTATATATAGGCGGGAGGTTTAGTCATTTGTATCATCCAAGAATTGTTCATTTGTGTAATGTAAAGGAGGTTTCCCCCTCGAAGAGGCTGAATTCTAAGGCGTTGACCTATCTTTTCTATCTTTTTGTGAGCTAGTTTCCTAACATTTGGTGTTAGAGCTTTGGATTCTAGGGTTTAGCTACTCCAAATAGGTCATTGTGGCATTTTCGCTATAACTTGTTTTTTGTGACGTTTTAGAAGCTACAAAAAAAACTCGTTTGAGCCAAAATCGTTCTGAACTTAGGGTCTGAATTTCAAAGCTTGTCTTGCTATATTTACGGAGATATGATCTGAGGAAGTTAGGGTTTTTACAAACTCCCGAATTACATTCCAAACAGGTCACCTGGGAAAAACCTTCATAACTTGTGTTTTGAGTATTAGATTGAAATTTCGTAAGAATTTTTAGAAATAGGACGGCCTATAGTTTTATGTGTATTAGTTTCGGGTACTAAGGTCGAAACAGTGACACGTGGCACGTCGTAGAAGTTCACTCTACTAAACTAGTCTATAATCAGGTCACCGTGGGAGATTTGGCATAACACTTCCTTGGAGAATCCAATATTGATCATACTTGCGGGGTTAGAAAGAGGACTCAAAGGGCTACACCAGGACAAGGTTTTAGATATTCGAGATCCGCAGTTATAGAGATACAACAGATTCAATATCGAGCTCTTACAAAGAAAAAAAAAGGTGTGTAGTTTTTTTTAAATTTTGCATAAGATCGGTTTGAAAAATTAGTTTGAAGGAGTTAAAAGGGAATAGTGAAGAATTATTAGCATTAATTAATGCCCCGAATAAAGAAAATGGAAACACCTAGTAAGCAACCTGAAAGCTCTAGCATGACTCGTGAAGAAGAGGAAGAAATGCAACATGATATATCAAAATTACAAGACCAAGTACAACAAATTTCACTCTCACTAAAGGTAAATGAAGCCAAGATGAATGGCGTGGAAGCTAAGATGAATGGCATGCAAGTTAAGATGGATGACGTGGAAGCTAATATGAATGGCATGCAAGTTAATATGGATAGCGTGGAAGCTAAGATGGATGGAATGGAAGCTAAGATGAATGGCATGGACGCTAAGATGAATGGCATGGATGATAAGATGGAAGAATTGAAGATAAATTTGAATAAGTTGCTACAAGAAATGGTCACTAATGGTGAAAGGGTAGTAAAAGAAACTCATGGTGAGAACAAAAGAAATGTTAATCATGATTTCATAGACTCTAATGTTGGATTGAAGACCCACCATGTTCCAAAAATCGATATGAGGAATTTTTATGGAAAAGATCCTGAAACATGGATACTACAGATGGAGAAATTTTTCGATCTTCATAATGTGCAGAACACACAAAAGGTACGTATTGCAATTCTATATTTGGAACCAAATCAGTTTGTATGGTATCAATGGCTTTTCTCTCGTAAACAAATTGTCACTTGGGAAATTTTTATAGAAGAAATAATAGCACATTATGAGGATACAAAAAGAAACACATTTTTTAGCCAATTGATAAATCTCAAACAAAAGGTTCAATGATGGAGCACATTGAGGACTTCCAAAAATTGAACATAAGGGTAAAAGATATTCCAGAGGAGCATAGGAGTGATGTGTTCATAGGGATGTTAAAGGATAATATCCAACATGAGGTTCACCTTTGGGAACTTGATTCATTGGAGAAGGCATTCAGGTTAGAAAGAAAAATGGAAAGCAAAATTATGGCAACCAACCACTCACAACTATAAAGATGGAAGTGTTGTTTCCCGTAGCCTTCTACAACCTACAAGGTTGACACCATAGCAATTGGAAGAAAAAAAAGCAAAAGGGCTTTGTTACAGTGGTGATAGAAAATACACTAAAGGTCATAAGTGTGCTCAGAAGAAATTATTCTACATAGATTGTGAAGAGGAGGAAGAAAAGGAACAAGAAATGTCAAAATAAGAGGATATACTCCAGGAACAAACCCTAGATAAAGAAGAAATGGATCCGACCATATCTTGTAATGCATTGGCTAGAATTACCACTCCTCAAACTATTAACATAGAAGTAAATATCAAGAAGAAAAAGGTAATAGTGTTGATTAATTTGGGAAGTACCCATAATTTTATTCATTGTAAGATAGCAAAGGAATTGAATTGCTTCCTATATCCAGCACTAGAGTGTCAAGTGATGGTTGCAAGTGGAGGAACCATAAATTGCTCTGGAAAGTGCCATAATATCAAGCTATCCATGGGAGAATATGTATTGAATAGCCCAATGCTTTCCATTCCAATGGGTGGTGCTGATGTTGTACTAGGAGTCTAATGGCTACAATCCTTGGGTACAATAGCTTTTAATTTTCAAGAACTTTTCATGAAATTTTGTGCAGAAGGAAAGGAAGTTGAATTAAGGGGTATTGCAGGGAAATCAGGAAATATAATTAGCTCTAACGGTATGACAAATCTTCTAAAGAAGGAACAACGAGGTGTAATTGCACAATTATGTTTTCTAGAGGTTCCCACATCGAAATCATTTATTTCTCCAGATCTCCAAAAATTCTTGGACAATCATTCCAAGGTATTTGAGACTCCAAAATGTCTCCCACCTATTCGTGCTCATGATCTTGCTATTCATTTGATTCCAAGAAGTGTTCCTCGAAACATCAGGCTGTACAGATATCCCTATGCCCAAAAGAGTGAAATTGAATGTATGGTTGCAAAAATGCTAGAGGTTGGTATAATTCAACCTAGTCAAAGTTCTTTCTTTGCACCAGTAGTATTGGTGCACACGAAGGATGGATCATGGCGCATGTGTTTGGATTATAGGGAGCTCAACAAGCTCACTATTAAAGATAAATTTCCCATTCCTATCATTCATGAATTATTGGATGAATTGCATGGATCAATTTACTTCACCAAGTTGGATCTTCATTCAAGATATCATCAAATCAGAATAAATACTGAAGACATTCTGAAAACAGCGTTTAGAATTCATGAGGGTCATTATAAATTTTTGTTCATGCCTTTTGGCCTTACCAATGCACCTTCTACATTTCAAGGTTTGGTGAATTCCATTTTCAAACCCTTCCTTAGAAAATTTTTGTTAGTATCTTTTGATGATATACTAATCTACAACAAGTCTTGGAAGGATCATGTTGAACATGTTGACATGGTGCTCAAACTATTGGAGGAGAAATAATTATATGCAAAAAGCTCCAAATGTTTCTTTGGAGTACAAGAAGTGGAATATCTGGGTCATATTGTATCTCATGAAGGTGTTAAGGTAGACCCTAGCAAAATTAAAGCCATTAAGGAATGGAAAATCCCCACATCCATAAAGCATCTGCGAGGATTTCTCGGGTTGACAGGGTATTATCGCAAGTTTGTTAATAATTATGGGAGAATAACATCACCTCTAACAACATTATTGAAGAAAGATGCATTTTCATGGACTCCAGAAGCAACAAAGGCCTTCAAACATCTTAAAGAGGCAATGTGCCAAGCACCGGTCTTAGCTACGTCGGACTCCACAAAAATCTTTATTATGGAATGTGATGCTTCAGGAAATGGAATTGGTGTTGTTTTAATGCAAGATGAAAGACCCATTTCTTTCGAAAGTCATCCAATCAAGGGAAAGTATTTACACAAAGCTATTTATGAGAAGGAAATGTTGGCAATACTACATGCACTTAAGAACAAAGATTATCCTCTGAAGAGCAAAAAAAATGGGCGACAAAGATGTCGGGCTATGACTTTGAAATCATCTACAAAAAAGGGAAGCAAAATGTTGTGGCAGATGCACTCTCAAGAAAGGATGAGGATGTGGAAGAATTGTTGTGAGCCATTTCTATTATCCAACCGGATTGGATAAACGAAGCAAGGGAGGAATGGAAGAATGACGAAGAAGTGTGGGCACTCATTCAAAAGTTACAATAAGATCCCAGTACATCTGATACATTTAGCTGGAAAAATGATTCGTTATGGTACAAAGATCACTTATACCTATGTAATAATTCCCAACTCAAACAAAAGATTCTTATGGAATTGCACACTTCTCCCTTAGGAGGGCACTCAGGATTTTAAAAAACTTGCCACAGGTTAAGAAGGAATTCTTTTGGGATGGTCTTAAATCGGATATTCAAAAGTTTGTGGCGAAATGTTTGGTTTGCCAACAAAATAAAGTTGAAACAATTAAGACCCTAGGTCTATTACAACCTTCATCCATTCCAAGACAACATTGGGAGGAGGTTTCAATGGATTTTATCACAGGTTTACCCAAGTCCAAAGGAAAGAGTGTCATCATGGTGCTAGTTGACAGACTTACCAAGTATGCACACTTTTGTGCATTATCACATCCATTTAAATCCAGTACAGTTTCTACTGCATTTATGGAAACAATTCAAAATCTACATGGAAACCCAGAGATTATTGTAAGCGACAAAGATCCCATTTTCACTGGAAATTTTTGGACATAATTATTTTCTTGTCTCGGTACTTAGTTAGCTCATAGATCATCTTATCATCCTCAATTTGAAGGGAAAACTGAGATAGTAAACAAATGTTTGGAAGGATATCTTCGTTGATTTGTATTTGATAAACAAACACAACGGGTCAAATGGTTGCCTCTGGCTGAATGGTGGTATAACACTTCCTTCCGTACTACAGCAAAAATGACCCCATTTATAGCACTTCATGGATATCATCCACCATCCATCACATCATATTTAAGAGAAAATTCTAAGGTTCAAGTAGTGGAACATCACATCGAGCATCAACAAAAAGTTCTCCAACTCTTAAAGGATAACCTCACGTTGGTGTAGAATAGAATGAAACAACAAGAATATCAACATCGTAGCAAAAGAAGTTTTGATGTAGGTGACTGGGTATTCCTATGGCTACAACCATATAAAAAAATGTCCCTCAAGTAAGCTAAGAAGGATAATAAATTATCACCAACGTATTATGGTCCATACAAGGTGTTGCAAAAGATTGGTACTATGGCATATAAATTGGAGCTTCCTGCAGCTTCCCGAGTGCGCCTAGTTTTCCATGTTTCATGTTTAAAGAAGGTTATAGGTGACAAGCTCCCAGTTCAAACAATATTGCCAGAACTTGACGAGGAAGGAAAAATCATATTGGAATCGGAAGCAGTCACAGAAACAAGAACTCGACAGCTACAAAATCGATCAATTTCGGGGTATCTCATCAAGTGGAAGAACTTATCTATTGAATATTCCACATGGGAGGATGAGAATTTTATATAGAAGAATCCAGAACTACTCAAGCGTTGAGGACAATGCTTTTCGGAAGGTGAGGGGCATGTTAGGCCCCTATAATACTAGTGATTCCCCCATTACTATTGTCATTGTATCCTTTATTGTTATTATTGTGCCCCTATTGTCCCCATATTGTTATTAGTATGCCCCATATAAACCCACTATTGTTATTTTTGTGCCCTTTTGTTATCACTGTTATTTCGGCTTGATTATATTGTGACCCCTTAGACTCCTATATATAGAAGGGAGGTTTAATCAGTTGTATCATCCAAGAATTGTTCATTATTGTAATGTAAAGGAGGTTTCCCCCTCGAAGAGGCTGAATTCTAAGGCGTTGATCTATCTTTTCTATCTTTTTGTGAGCCAGTTTCCTAACAATAAATATAACATTTTCCAAGCATTAGATGTAACATACCATATATATATATATATATATATATATATATATATATAGTACCACTAATATCATCATTGACCCAAAAAAGTTTAGGATAATTACCAAATAAGGTTTTGCACAAGGTTAAGCTTGCCAGCATACTGCAAGTGCAGCAAATAGTATTTAGTTTATCTTTGAGGTTATTTTGAGACTCATGTCATGCCATTCTCTGGACATATCTTCTCTATAAAAGAACTCTAAGGTTTTATTTTAATAAAGCCTCAAGTATAATAGTAAATGTATTCCTCTTCATGCCTAGAGGTAATGTATTCCAGCTTGTAATTGCAATTAACATTGTCTTCACGAACAATTCTAACAGTAATCAACACAGTGCAAGTTCCTAAACTGTCTAGTATCTTTAACCAATCTTCTTGACCAGTAAATACTTTCGCCAAAGCTACTACTTCAAGTACTTTTTGTGCAGCAAATGCAAGCCACAACTTAAACTCATTATCAACCTTTGTCTTATTCATTAAATAGGCTTGACCAATAAATGCTTTGGCCAGAGATAGTACTTGAAGTAGTTTTCATAGAGAAAATGCAATCCAGGACTTAATCTCATTATCAAGCTCTATCTCATTTACTAAATCCACATCTGTATGGAGAAGAGAACAAGAGGTGGAGACAACTATTTTGCCTACAATGCAAATAGATGGAATTCTTAGATTAATTAGGAAAGCATATGGAATTTATGTCCAAGAGCACCCCAGCAAGGTAAAATAGTGTACATAGTGCACACATACCTTTACCAACAATCTCTTCGAGATCCTTTAAAATGCTAAGCAATTTTTCCAAATCATTAGCCCAAATGTTTCTCCCATCAATTACTCCAGCAAAAAGGTATTTGTCCTCAGGAAAGCCAAAAGTTTTGACAATGTTGAGTGCTCTAGTTCCATGTACTAGATCCAACCCAATAGAAGATACAACCTTCAACTAAATGATGGTCCTGGGGTAAATGGTATATCTTAAAAGGTTTCCCTCAGAGAAATATTATTAAGGCTCCAAAGGAAAATTATTGAGGAGGTCATAGATAGATCTAGGAGTTGGTTATACTTTGATGATGTAGTAAGAGGGCACTTCATATGAGGACTTATCTTGAGTTATTATTAGTAGTAAGAGGGCACTTCATATGAGGATAGTTCTCATGCTTAATTTAACTGATAATGAGAGAGGGAAAGATTTAGTTATTTTAACCACTATTCAAGACTAGAATCACAAAAGAACTAGCATTTTAAATATCTAGAGCTGATTCGGGCTTAAGAAGCAAGAGAAGGGGCAGATCATCACTGCCTAGTGTCTTTCACTCTTTTTCATCAATCTTTGTCTTCTTCTCTACCTCTGTATCCAACCTTCTAAGTTGTATAGCTTCTGTTAGGGGCCTTCAAAGTTCAATAAGGCATGAAGTAGTGACATATTATGACGTCTATTTTGGTTCCTTGGAACAAACTTGATCTGAAATTATATGAAGAATTTTAATTGTTGAGCATTCAAGTGATACAATGATTGCTCTATTTTCTCAATGATTCACTTCTATGATCTCTAGTTTCCCAATATTTAATCTAAGATTGTCTTTCTAGTGTTCAACTTTCCCATGGTCCATCTCATCCATCACACATAAGGACTTGGACCATTCATACATGCACTTCGAATTATATTTTTACATAGTTCAAGCACTAACTACAGAGATCATTTCATAGATTTGAGAAATATGTGTGCTTATTTGCAACATTCAATTGCATATCCACATGCTGTTGTTGTTGACTTGAATCCCTACTTTGCATATTTTTAGTGTTTTGATTAGCGAAATTACCTCAAGGACACACCCTCAGATTATCAAGCAGTCATTTGGAAATGAGAAGTTCGTTATTAGTGACAGGGACAACAAACCTAAATTGTTCTTAGAACATCGTGGGATTGATTACCCAAGGGGAATTTCTGAGTGACCACACCCCAACAAAGAAAATAAAATTATGTTAATGTCCACAAATTACCAAAATATGTCAATGTCAGTCTAGAAGACAACAATCAACAACAACAATAACTAGTGCCTAGAGCATGAGCATTTACAAAGACCAAGAAACCCAAAACTAAATCCTAGACTAGAAAAAGAGTAGACAAAAATATAGAAAGTGGGTGAACTCAAAAGTATCAACTTGGATAGTGTGGTATTTAATATATCAGAAGAAAACACTCCTCCATGAAGAGAAACTAACTCATATGAATAGAACGTCAAGGAGTAGAAACACCCCAAGTCAGTGATACTCGGAGGAGGAAACATCATCACTGCCAATGACAATAGATGTGAATATTCTTCAGTCAAAATATTACAAGCTTCTTCATCCTTTATTCGGCATTGGATGTTTGTACATGGATTATTGAAACCTCAGACTTGCATCTTAGACATTCAGTAGACTCTTTAGGCCAATAGATCACCTGACCTAATTTGATGATATTGCCCATACATTGGGACATGACAACAGTTTTTACTCCCCATTGACATATAATGCGGCCTCCATTTATGGGTTCTTTTGCTCTTGTTGAGTAGCCTTGATTCTCGAGTCCATTGCAACCTTGTTGGACTTGATCCTTTTAGACATTCCCTTTTATGCTATTATATTTTGTACTTCATTTTTAACTTGAACTAATTATGATGGAGTGTGAGGTTCTTCCACTGACTCACTAGGTGCCTCCAAAAATGGAATATTACAATGTACCTTCACAATTCCATTAGTTGTTTTTTGCTACTATTGAAATTAACAAGATATTTGTTTCATACTTCTTCCTTATTTTCTTATGAATAGATTACCGGGGGAGAGTTAGAAGTTAGAACTACGCATGAATTTTAGAATTGTTAAGGGATATTCCAGGATACATTTGATGTAGCCTTCTTAAACTCTATTATGGCTACTACTTTCAAAGAGACAACCCCAGAAAAATAAGAGATGTTTTGTCCCTTTCTATTCCTGATGAACATACACATCACTTGAAATGTTTGCACAAAGAAAAGAAACAACAATTTAAGATACACTGTGCAACTTTCCAAAGATTTTGTTTAATGCATGACCAACCTTGTCCAACAACCATGTAGTTGTTTGAGGAGGAGGGAATTTCACATCAAACTTCTCACATGCAGCCAAAAGATACGCGTTTGCCTCCTCATATGAGATGTCTTTACATATATTGAGTTGTGCGGCCTCTTCCAACCCTTGAAGCATGTCTATCCTTCTGAAATAAACAAAAAATTAAAAAATTAAACAATAAAAATAAAAAACACCTACATTTCCATTACCGTCAAAACATCATAGAAAATGGCCCCAAAATAAGAACATGCACATATTGAACAAAAAAAACTATCTAAACATCTCTTAAATGCTTAGAAATCACCTAAAAGGAGGAGTGAAGTCAATTTCTATAGGATCCTTGTCCACCCCATTGGCATGGTAAAGGATTTTATAGCCACTAGTTAACTTCTTGACCATGCTAGAAGAGACCCAAAGAAATTTTTTAAATCAAAAACCAAATATAAAAATATTATCTACTTTACTAAGCGTTAATGATAAATTAACAATATTGCCACTCAATCATGTTTACTTCATCTGAATGTCAAATTACTACAATAAAACACATCAATCAACTCCATGGGACCAAGCTTCTATAAAAATGCTACTATTTGAACTTGATAACATTTTTTATGTCAGTTCCATCAAGTCATTATAGTCGGCATAGGCCATGTAAAATTCACAAGTAGTGAACTGTGGGTTATGAATTAAATCAATGCCCTCATTACGAAATTGTTTCCCAATTTCATACACACGATCAAGTCCACCCACAATCAATTATTTCAGATAAATCTCTGAAGCAATGCACATATATAGCTTCATATTAAGGTCATTGTGATGAGTAACAAATGGCCTAGCAGTAGCTCCACCAGCTATTATATTCAGCAGTGGTGTTTCTACTTGTTTATCAGATTTGGCATGAGAGATATTATATTAACAAAAGGAATTGGGTAGCCAAGAAAAAAAAAATTAATGTCTTTTTTAAGTAGAAAGTATTATCATTGCAATTAGAAAAAAGTTGCAGACAATAGTATAGAATACAAAATTCCATTACCTCAAGAAAGTCAAGGTCATCAAGGAACTCCCACACATAAGATATTATCTTTTCTCTTGTTTTGAAGATATGCCTAACCTCTGAGTTGACCATCAAATCTAGATAATGTTGTCGATATCTTGTTTCTTGTCAACCAAAACTCCACAATAATCAAACTGTGAGTAAATCAGCTTGACTGTTGTAGCGAGTAATGCAAAAAATGAAGAGAGAGATTTTCCATTCTATTAAACAAGTTATTCAATACAAACATCAAACTAGAGTTTGTTGATGACCTTATTCTACAAACAGTCAAAAGATACAAGAACACATAATGGCCCAATAAACTAAATGCTCATAAGAAGCAATTTCTAACACCATAAACATAAACGTATGGTAAAATAATATTTAGGTCAAAAGTAACTATTTAGGGACACTCACATAATTTAAAAAAAAAAACGAAATACCCAGTCTTTCAAAACATATCATTCATGGTTTCTAGGCTAACCAAGAGACCATATATCTATCATCTTATCTCCCTCATTTTCCAAGAACACCACAAGTAAGATGATATACATGTTCTATATTTCAAGAGAAATTATAAATATATAAAGCTTAAATGATCCTTGGAGTATTCAGAGCCTTTGTCTAAGCCAGGTGATCTTTCGTTGGGAGAGATCTTTGCCTTGGCATCATGTGTAGACAATGTGGAAGAACTAAAAAGGATGCATGAAGTATGCTAAGTTCTCCATTTTTTTCCCTGTAATGCAACCAATGGACATTTCCATTTACTCATGATACAATCTCCTCTATAAGAGTTTATAAACAACAATATAAAGAAATCCCATGTACACAACATAAATTTGCAATAAATCAAGAAAAAAAATAGAAATAAATCCTTGGTATTACAGAAGAATTTCAAGTTCTCTGATCTCATATTGTGGGGGACACTTGAAAATGGGGTGCATCTTCGTCTCCTGCTCCTAAAGGTGGCACACTTGGTTGATCCTATCAAATCATGGTATACGCTAATTTGGAATCGATGATAGCAAACCAAGAGTTTCCCCAAAGGGATCCCGAATGAGTGCATCCAATGCCTCTACTCCCACTTTGTATCGACATCAGTGTACCTAAAACATTTCCATTGACCTACTTTTATGGTCATTTGTTGGACATTAATGCATTGCTCATATCTTATCATTTCTGCATATACGGGGAGAAAATGATCATTAGAGATCTTTTGAGGTCTAAAATGGGCCTCCTAAGAAAAATATACAACCAAAATAAACTTTATAAGAGCCAATAGGATTCAAGATGATGATGTCAACCATGGGGGATGATTCACCATTTTTGGGGTAAAAAAGTAAAAATATTAAAAAATAATAAAATAATAAAACTATTTTTTTAACTTATCTCCTTAAGGTTTTACTCAAATTTCGAGCAGGAGTACTCATTGGATGCAAAATTTAATTCCTCATCCAAGGAGTACCAATGTTGCATACTTTCGATGGACCCTGCTACATGAAAAATGAGAAATACATGAAAAAACGTGATTGCAATCACGTTTTTCATGTATTTCTCATTTTTCGTGTAACAAGATCCAACAAAAGTATGCAACATGGGTACTCATTGGATGAGGAATCAAATTCTTTATCCAACGAGTGTTTCTGTTCAAAATTTGAGTAAACCTATAGGGAGATAATTTGAAAATACGAGTTGAAAAAATAGTTTTTTTTTTTTTTTCCCCTCTAAAATTTCATGATGTAATCTAATCTTATTTTATTATTTCCACTATTATGTTATAATTTCCTTATGAGGCCCATTTTAGTCCTCAAAATTCCCCTAATGAATGCCATCCCACAAAATAGTTGCACACAATCATATCTAGATAGTAGGAGAAAATAATTTGTAGGAGAAAAATACTTGTGATGACCATTAGAAACATGGAGACTCCCATCAAAGAGAAATTATCCCAACCAAAAGAAACTACCACCAGAATGTCAAGTTAGGAAACAAAAAAAATGGAGGGATGTGATTAAATATTTGTAGAGATGAAAAAAAGACGAGAAAATTTTAAACCCAAAATCATCAATTAAAAGAGTGCATTGTAAGTTTGGGCAATAACGAAGCAAAAGAGGGCAGTTGCAAGCCCAAAAGTCTATTGTGAAGGGCATGAAAATTGCCCTAGAGGCATTCCTTCTTTTCTAGAATTTGTTTTTTTATACATGGATAACCCATAAAATTCAACTAACATAAGGCAAAAACAAGAGCAGTGTTTAGAAATGAAAATAATAAAAAGAGCAATGTTTGAAAATGGAAATTCTAACAAGAGCAATGTTTGAAAATGAAATCATATGTTTAATTACATGTATTAGGCATTATACACTTTGTTAAAAATATCGCATTTAGATATTTTGATAATGTAATATAACTTCATAAAGAATTAACCCTAGAAGGCAACAACATGTTCACCCCAATGAACCAAAGTAAAAAGAGGTATATCATTGATTGGTTTCCAATTATATAAGTCTCTAGGAAAGGAGGTGGTCAACTATGGGCAATTTTCTTGGTGACTTCTACCTTCACCTTCAATATGAGAGTGATGGAAACTTAATGGACGACCAATATCAAGCTCTGGAGAAGTAGTAAATATTGTTGAAGACAAGGTCATATACTCAAGTGGCTCTTCTAAAAAACCAACAAGCACCTCCGCCATTTTCCTAAATGGCCCATTGGGTGGGATATGACTTGGATGTGATGTTCACATCAACATTTTTAGCAGAATTCTCAAATGTAGAACTTCAAAATTTTGTATTGAGGTGGAGCTAAAATCTAGGTAAAAATAAAATATGTTATTTCAAGTTAAATCATCCAGAGAGCTATAATACCCTGAAAACCATAACTAACTATAGGCATGGAATATGATTCAATTGTTCCTCCATTAACCAGCTGGGAAGCAATTAGGAGACTTTCGTCACAAGGTTTAATCGTTTCAAAATCCGTAGACTATTCCTAACCCCTTTTATGGAAAATGGTATTAGTGTAGTAAGTATGAGTGCCCTGTGATCTAGGGAAAAATTGACAAGGTCATCAAAGCTGAACACCTTAGTAAGGGACTGAGTTATTATTCTGGTGTATTCTTCTATTGCCATACATAACCATTTTAACATAATTTTCGTTTGACAAACATAGTCTGAAACAACCAGTGGAATAACAAAATTATTACAAAGCCTTGGCAAGTTCATGATAACTGACCTTTTTCAGTATAGGTCCCCATATTTCCCTTATGATACCGACCACACAATGTTGAGTTCAGTCTCCTCTTTCATCGCCACAATTCCCTGACTAAATTGTGTCCGCTACCTACTGATTCTTCCTTTCTCCGCTTCTTCCTCTCTTTCACCTTCTCCTACTTGCTTCCTCTCGTGCTTTCCTTGTCCCTTGCTAGTACCAATCTCCCCCTTTTCTACTACTCGCATCCTCCTTCCGGTTGGTTAGGCCTTGCCTCTCTGGCTCAATCCCCGATGGCCCCCTGGCTTTCCTGGCTTATTGTTAACAACTCGTTTCCTTTGGCTACCCTATTTCTTGCACTTGGCCTCTCCCCAAGATTCCTAATAGAGATTATTTACCATAACTAGTGGGAGAGAAAGATTGGTTGGAACCTCATAAGGAAAGCATGGTGTTTATTTTAGAGGTTCAGGAGAATTAATTTCTAAGGAAGAAATAAAAGAAATTTTGGGACTATTTCTCTGGTAGGAAGGAGAAGAGCTCAGAGGTAGCTAGTTGAAAAGAACTAGCTAAATGTTGGTAGGACTGTGATATCTCTTTACACATTCCAAGAGAAAATAGATAAGTATTTTGTGGGTATCAAAGTTAGTACTGGTTAAATGTAATAGAAGAGTGACTAGACCGAAAATTGGAAACTTTATAGTATGCTAATAATTGTATGATTTTCATAAAGAACCTAGAATGGTACAGTTCTATTTTGTGACATAGAGACATCAACATTAATTTGGAGCCACTACATTCAGACAATGAAAATTTTATAGGTAGGTATTTAGAAGCACCTATGTACATGTAAAAAGAATACCAGTTTCCAGAAAGATATTATGGTTTCTTGTTCAAATATTATTAATTGAATTCAAGTTTCCAGAAAAATACTGTGGTTTCGTGTTCGAATATCATCAATAGATGGAATTCCCCAAGTATATGAGGGAATTAGCAAGGAATGATATTGTACAAGGAATAATTGTATTAAAAAACAATTAAAGAAAAGGAGGGGTCTGTGCATAAAAGAACACACACACACACAGACACACACATATATATATACCATGGCTAAATAATTATTAGTGGAACCTAGGTTAGTTACCACAGCTTGGTGGACAAGTAAATGCCAATTCTTGTGTTGGTAACAGTCCTTGGAATTGAATAATTGCGCCTCAGTAATGCAGAGTCAGTTCCATGATGGGTTTTTCCAAGCTTCCTCAAAATATGACCTTATTAAAAGAAATAAAAGAAAGACCTTGTTTATAAATATATGGCCTGTAAGAAGTGTTACAAATATTCTAGATGTTGAATGACAATATATAAATGATAAAGGAAAAGTTTGACAAGAGAGAATTCCTTCCAAAAATGAGAAAACTTAGAGACAATTACAAATTTCAAGGTTTGAATTGCCAGTGATTTTTGTTGCATGACAAACAACAAACAGGCAATTTGTGCCAGATTTAGCACTAGATTTTAGTGCATTTTTTTCTCAATTGGGATGAGCAGCGTGGTGCTAAATCTGGCTCTATTATACAATTTTTAAAGTGTCCTTTTTTGCGCCAAATTTTACATCTTTTTTAACGCCAAATTTTGTATCATATTTTGCACCAAGATTTGCATTTGGTTTTACAATGGGCTTTGCTTTTAGTTTTGTGCCATTTTTTGCATCTATTTTTGCATCATTTTTTGCTTCCTATTTTGTGCCATTCTTTGCTTCTAATTTTGTGTCGTAATTTGCATCGAGTTTTACACCATCTTTTGTATCTTAGTGCATTTTTTGCATCCAGCTTGTGCCAGTTTTTGCATCTAGTCTTATGCCATTTTTTGCTTCTAAATTTGTACTTATTTTTACATATATTTTCGCGCCAGTTTTTTTGCCTTTTTTTACACCATTTTTTGCACCCAATTTTGCACCATATGTTGAATATGATTTAGTGCCAAATTTTGCATCCATTTTTGCACCATTTTTTGCATCCATTTTTGTGTTTTATTTGTCTCTCTTTTTTAATCCTATTTTGCACCATATTTTGTGTCTAATTTTGCATCATTTGTTGCATCCAATTTAGCATCATTTTTAACACCATTTCTTGCATCCTTTTTAGCATCTAAATTTGCATCCTATGTTGAACCATGTGTTGCGTCCACCTTTGCATCCAATTTTGTGTCTAATGTTACATTCAATTTTGAGCCATTTTTTTGTCTACTTTTGCATTTGTTTTTGCCCCAAGTTTTGAATTACTTTTTGCACCTCATTTTGCATGCAATGTTGCATCTCAATTTGCATCCAAATTTGAGCCATATGCCCATTTTTTGCACCATTTTTTGTACTTTTGTGTCTAATTTTGCACCATTTTTTATGTCCAATTTTGCACCATTTTTTATGTCCAATTTTGCATCTTTTTTGGTGTCTAATTTTGCATCCTTTTTGGTATCCAATTTTGCATCATTTTTTCTACCACATTTTGAATTTTCATCTAGTTATGCATCATTTTTGGCATCCTTGGTTTCACCCTTTTTTAGTCCCATTTTTCATCTTGTTTTGTGTCTTTTCTTACATCCTTTTTGCACCCAATTTTGCATCCTAATTTTACACCATTCTTTGCATCCTCATTTTGGTGTCCATTTTTGCATCCTTGTTTGCACCCAATTTGGTATCCTTTTGTATGCCCTATTTTGTTCCCTTCTTTGTGTCTAGTGTTGCACCCTTTTTTAATTCTACTTTAAAACCCTTTTTGTGTCATTGTTTTCATCTTGTTTTGATGGCTAGTTTAACATCCAATTCTACTCCCAATTTTGCATCCATGGTTACATCCACTTTTGGCTTCTTGTTTAGAGTTTTACTTTTATTTCCATTTATGACCCCCTTTATGGGTTCATTTTACTAATTTCAATTACATAGTGAAATATATTATAGTTTCTAAATATCATTTTTTTATAGGATTTAATGCATGGTTATATGAACATAAAACCCTCTCAGTTTATCCCGGAAACCTAGGATAGACCGATTAAGAGAAAGGTTGTTCTAAGGCTCAAGATTCTTAGTAGATCAAGATGTAGAGTATAGATTAAGAAAAAGAGAAGGAATTATTGTGAGTCCTCACATGTAGGTCTTGTTGGAGTTTTTAGTGTAGTTGGGAAGCACTCCTAACTAGCTCCAAAGCTTGGTTCTACACATAAGAGTGAGAACAAAGCAACCTTCACAGAATAATATCTTGACAATGGAAACTATCATAAACATATACATATTACTGAATAAATAAATATAAACCAAAATCCCATACATTCATTAGTTAAATAGAATAAGTAAAGGATGAATAATAGAATATGGAAGAAGAACAACTGATATATATTAATAAAGGAGTTGGAGGAAAGTTACAACCATCAGATGCAGTTGCAGCAGCACCTCCCCCAACTCCTAGCTCCAAAACTCTCCCTCTCAATATAGATCTTAGCAACATGACAATACAAGAATTCCCATCCTTTTCTCAATGGCCAAGCCTCCAATATATATGAAATTAAAGGCCATGAAGATTTCCAAAATTCCTCATTAGTTCCATTTGGGAAAAATCTTTTGGGTGAATAATGTTTCCTCATAGAAAAATGGAATTTTCCACTTTTAGATTCTTTTGTGCTTAGGGAAAAGCTTCCCCATGCTTTATGGCTCTTTCCCGCTTTTGTATGCTTTTCTTTTTTAGGAGAAAGCTAAAGATGAGGATAAAGAGATCACATTCCACCATATGAGTTTCTGAAAGTGAACAAGAGTGTCAAAATCTAATTAAATCAAGCTTTTTTCCTCGTGACTGAGTGAGAATTTTGGTAACAAAAGTTAGATGAAGGGGACAACTTTTTATAGACTAGGATAATGTGGTCCTCGTGGTACATAACTTGTATTATAGTCTTATATAGTCTAGGAGAAAGGGGTATTTCAACCAACAACATAGTATTCTCCTCCAAGATGATGAGGAGGTATTTTCATGTATAACACATTTAAGAAGATATCACAATTCAAATTGATAACTTAATATTTGTAAACAAATTTAAGGGTAATTGACAACATTCATCAAAAAGATAGTAGTATCCTCATATATAACAATTCTCCATCAAAAAATCATTGACAATTTTCAATATACATATATGACTACTAAATCAACACTTATCGCAGATATTATTATTCCAAGATAAATTCACAACATTACATCCAAAAATAGTAATATCATCATACATAATGATTCTCCATCAAAAAGCATTGACAGTTTTCAACACATATATAAGTAACAAGATAATACTAATAATATCCTCATCATCTTTAATCAAATCAACTAAGATTCAAATGTGTGATTATCATATCAAAATCTTTCGTGAACACCATTATTCTAAGGTAAATTCATAACATCCATCAAAAGATAGTAATATCATCATACATAATAATTCTCCATCAAAATAATGTTGATAATTTTCAATATATACATAAAATAACAAGATAAAAATGATAATATCATCATCATATTTAATAAAATCAACTAAAAGTCAATGTATGATTACCAAATAAAAATGTTTCATAGATATCATTATTCTAAGGTAAATTCACAACATCCATAAAAAAATAGGAATCTCATCATACACAATAATTCTTCATAAAAAAATGTAAACAATTTTCAACATATTCATAAGGTAACATGATAGTACCGATAGTATCATCATCATTATTCGAATCAACTAAAATTCAAATGTATGATTACCATGTTAAGACCTCCCAACTAAATATAAAAAAAATAATGCATGGCTAGCTAGAACCACGAAAATCATAGTTAAGATAATCCTCATGATCATTTCCATGATCATCATCATGACCATCCTGATAATATCATCCACATAATCATAACCAACGCCATTTCCATCCTCATCCTCATCGTCTCTGGTATATGATGTAATCTAAACATAGTCTGTATCATCATCTTCGTGGTCATTACCTGCAGCATCCTGGAAAAAAAAATCAATATAACATGTTAGTACTAATTCTATAGCACGATGCATATTTTTATTACAATGTTAACCATAAAATGAGGTATGACATAATAAAATTTAATAGTACTAAAAAATAAAATGAAAATATGGTTTAAGATATATTGGAGATCCAACTAAGATTACCCCTGTAATTCACATTAAGTAGTAGAAGCATTTTTTAATGCATATGAAGTAGGTACCCATTTGTCCTTCATGTTATATTGTGAATGTTTCTTATGATTTCCATGCACAATTGGTAAATTAAGAGTTGCTGGAAGCTTTACTTCAAATAACAATTGTAATTCAAATTAGAAATAGAAGAAATTTTAACAAAAAATTAATGTCACATGAAAAAATAATTTGTTTTTAATGAAAAATAAGTCGCACACAATATGAATGTCACATGAAATATTGAGTTGTTTTTAATGCATGTACTTTTCTCTATGATAAAATGGATCTTAATGTTCGTTCAAGAAAACATGCTCACAAATAATTACTTCATTTTATCCATTATCACACTTAATCCATTATACCTAGTGACGACAATGATTCCATTAAAATTTCTTTGAACTCCCTAAATATAATGTAAAAGAGAAAACTCCACGACCATGACCGCAACCCCCTCCCTTGCCTCGTCCACCATCAAAGACAATGAACTTGGAGTTATGACCACAATAGCAACCCCTCCCTTGCCTCGTGTCCACCATTAGAGACATTGAACTTGGAATTAAGAGTACTCATGTTTTCTTTGCTCTAATTAATCTCCAAGGAATCAAAACTTGATCAATATATCAAGGACTCCATCAAGGAATAGATATATCACAGGCGAAGCTCAATAGGCTTTGCCAAAAGAGTGTGAAATAACACTTATCTCTGTTTTATGAAATAACTCGAGTGAGTGGAATGAATGGTGGGAAACACTTACTAGGGAAAGGAAGATTTTTGGTCCGTCCTTATTTCTATTATTATTTTTGCTTCTTAGAATGGAGGGAAGTGTTTAAAAAAATTAAAAAAATTATTTTAAATTTTAAAAAAAAAAAAAAAAATTAAAATTAAAATAATAAAAATTAAAATTAAAAAAAAATGCTTATGTTTTAGTTTATATATATATATATATATATATATATATATATATATATATATATATATATATATATATATATATATATATATATATATATATTGAGTTTTATATATATATTGAGTTTTAGTATTTTTTTTTTTTATAAAAAAAATATATTTAGTTTTTGGTATTTTTATTATAACAAAAAATATAATTTATATTTATAAAAATGGATTTTAAACATTCCATTCATGCTAAATTTTTTATTTCATGATAGAAATTTAAATTATATATAAAAAAGTAAATTCCATGTGTTGTGTCGCTGAGATGGGTATTATACATCTCTTCCTTGATAAGTTATAGAATGTGCTTGGGTTCTCTTAATGCAATAAAATTAATTATGCTCTTCATTATATCTTGAGATGTTCAACTTGCACCTAATAAAACAATAAAGTTAAAATAGGTTTTCCTTTGTCCTTTGTAGATCTCTGTCCCCGTTAATCTTGGTATTAATATATTAATTGTTTTATGGTGGCCTAGAGTGGTCAATCCCATTAGTTGCATGCTTTTTAGTTTTTTGTTAGTGACATTTCTTAGGTTTGATAACATGTTATTTAATTTATGAAAATGTGTTATTTTCTATGTTATTGTTAAATATTAATATTAAATATGTTGGTTTTGAGCATTGTTTAGAAAAAAGTTCCCAAAAGGTTTATATATTGTATTTTATAATGTAATGATTCATTGCTTGATGAAACTGTTTTGGATATTTTTTTTAAATGATTCATTGATTGATGAAATTTTTATGGATATTTTTTTAGTATATTAACTTGTATGTGATAAAATCAAAAGTCACCTCTTTTTGAGATTTTCATTGGTCAATTTCCCTCAAGGCCATCAAGTTCACCATTTGGTCCCAGGTTAAGGAAATATAGGAGTCATGAAGTGGCATTTTCCAAGCACTTAAATCTAGAAACATGTTTTTTTTTAATTCACATTATACTTCCTTTCTGTGTAAATTCTCCATGAAAATAGTCTCTTGGAACATGAGGGGCCTCAATAGTAAAGGAAAACAAAGACTCCTAAAATAAAAATGGTACACAAAGCACCCATCAATAATTTTGATATAAGAAACAAAAATATTAAGTGGGGTTCACCAAATCAGGGAGGAATTTCCAAGTAGTAATGTTTGATGCTTAGAGATACTTGGGTGGAATGGCTATTATTTGGAATAATCGGGACATCAAGGTTACCAATATGTTTACTTCTTTTTGTATTATGACAATCAATTTTAGTTAATTGACATCGAGTACTACTACCATGTATCCAATTTCTATGACTCCAATATCTAAAATGGAAAACCTATATTTCTCAATTCTATTTCCAGTACAATTAATTTATACTCCCCATATCCATGGATTATTAAGAGTGACTTCAATATTATCAAGTGTCTTGAGGAAAAGAAAGGATGAATCACAAGGTTTACCAAGAGATTTTGTAAGCTATACCATCAAATCCCTAAAGTAGTATCCATTAAAGTTCTCAGGCAATGAGTCTTCAACCCACACATGTGGATCAATGAGATGTAATACATGTGTGTGTGGTGACTAACTTAATACAATGTTCTAATAACTCCACAAACTTAAGTATTTCACTCCATCACATAAATTGACCATAGTGTGACATAAGTAAACCAAGAGTAGACATGAAACCCTTAGGCAACAAACATTCCCTAGATCCTCAATTAGGTGCTGAAATGATGAAGTGAAAATGCAACGAGAAAAGAGGACTTCATGATTTAACCATCATAAACATGTGATCAAGTGTGACTAGGAGTGTACATATTCATATGTTTTCTAAAGAGGGAATTAATACATGAGTTACCATTCATTAGGCCTTATTTTTCTTTCTTTTTCTTTTTCTTATATATAGGACTTAGGGAATAAGGTTTTCATAAGTTTGGCACAACTCATAGATATAACATTTACATGAATTTTCACTTCAACCTTAGAGTTTAGACTTAGATAAATCATTATAGTGTATCTTTAATGATTTTAGCTTTCACTTTTTTATTTTCTTTCATCACAAATGACAAAAGGGGAAATATTTTGCCACAAATCTATGAATGCTTAATCATAAAGGTGTCATGCGATGAAAACAAATTAATGATGTTATTCTCTATGAAAATGATGGGTATTCTTGAGAAAATCTTATGCTTGTGGATGTCTCCTCCCTGGTTGAGAGGGAGTGAGGGTGGACACCATATTATCCATGTGTCATGTACTATGGCCAGGACTAACAGTCGTAAGCCTAGTAAAGACACCAGTAGTGAGAATGATGGATTGGATAAACATCTGAGACCAATATTCATTGAGAATTTGTATTTTGACTAGGACTAATTCCATAAGTCAAGTACGTTAATCCAAGATAAGAATAGTCATGTGGATCGACATTTCCTGGTGTCAAATATTATGACAATGGATTAGGAAATGATCATGTGAGGACATACCTGGTGAACATCCTAGTGGGGTAAGTGCCTAAAGAGGCAGTGGTGTCCAAATTTATGCCTCCCAACATTGTGCTCTGATCTAATGGAGAGATAGAACTTGTTAGTCAAGGCCTTGCTATTTTGACAATGTTGGATATGATGATATAAATCACCGTTGATGCTTATCAATCCAGAGCCCTTCTTATATGAATATTTCAACTTGAGATTACTTTTTATCTCATTATGAGTACCTCCCTAGTTTAAAGGGAGCATCGTCATCTTCATTATCGTCATCATCACCACCATCATCGTCATCATTATTGTCATAATCACCATTCATGTCATCATCATCATCATCATGACTATGGACATTGTTGTGAATTGTTCATAATTATAGGTGTCGTAAGAAATATCATCAACCCAAAAAATGTTACGACTGCTCGAAAATGGTTGCTATGATACATGATATATGCAAAAGAAATAATAACTTTATTTTGAGAGATAATCGATGATCATCATCATCACTACCATTATCATCGTCATTATAATTTTCATCATCCCCATCATCATAATTAATGTAATTTCTATCATCATTGTTGTCATCTTTGTCATGAACATCATAATCATCATTCGTGACATTATTGTTGTTGATGATGACCAAGATGAAAATAATGATAATGATGATTAGATGATGATGACGACTTGGAATACAATGCCAAAGATAATGATTATGATTATGACCATGACAACATTTAAAAATTGGGAAGATTGGCCAAGGTCATTAGCAGCATCATCATCATTGTCAGTGTAACCCCCATCATCTTTATCATCATTGTCATTATCATAATAATCACAATTCATGTCATCGTCATCATTTTCATTATCATCATCGTCATAATTATTGGCATTTTCATCAGTTGTTCATAATTTTCAATGTCATAAGAAATATCATCAATGCAAAAAATATGATGAGTGTTGGAAAAGGGATGCAAAAGTGAACAAAAAAATAGGGGAAACAATAGGCATAAAATTGGATGAATATTAGACACAACATAAGTAGATGCAAAACAAGACAGAAAATTTGACATAAAAGTGAATGAAAAAGTAGATGCAATAGTTGATGCAAACTTGGACACAAAATAGGATGCAAACATGGATGAAAAAATGGAAGAAAACATGGGTGCAGTAGTAGGCATAAAACTTAGCATGAATTGTGGTGAAACAAATGTGGATAAAACAACGAACGCAAAAAAGGAGGAAAACTTGGATGAAAAAAGGGATGTGAACATGGACCAAACACGGGTGCAATAGTAGACACAAAATTAGATGCAAAATTGGACGCATCAGAAGTGGATGTAAAAGTAGATGCAAAATGGGATGCAAAAAACATAACAATATTTGATGCAAACTTGGAGACAAAAGAGTATGCAAATGTGGATGCAAAAGTGGAATAAAATGTAGGTTGCAACGATAGGCACAATATATGGCACAAATTGTGGCACAACAAAAGTGGATGAGAAAGTGGATGTAATAACAGACACAAAAAAATAAATAAATAAATAAAAATTCAAACTTAGATGCAAGACAAGATGTAATAAGGGATGTAAAAGTGGATGCAAACATGGGTGCAACAAGAGAAACAAAATTGGATGCAATAGAAGTAGATGCAAAATAAGGCACAAAATAAGACGCAAAACCCAACACAAAAGTGGATGCAAAAATAGATGCAATATTTGATGCAAAGGAGGATGCGAAGATGGATGCAAAATTGGAAGCAAACGTGGGTACAACAGTAAGTATAAAACATGGCACAAATTATGTCACAACAAAAGTGGATGTAATGTTAAATGCAAAACAAGAAGCAAATGAAGATGCAAAATAAGATGCAAAGGGGCTGCAAAAGTGGAAGTAAACATGGGTGCAACAATGGATGAAAAAAAGGATGCAAAAGTTGATGCAACAAAATTTGATGCAAAAGTAGATGCAACAAAATTCGATGCAAAAGTAGATGCAATATGAGACACAAAACCTTATGCAAATCTTGACGCAAAAGTGGATACAAAAAGAGATGCAAAAATAGATGTAAAAGTAGATGAAAACCTAAACATATATGAGGATGCAATCGTGGATGCAAATTTAGATGCAAGAATGGGTGCAAAGGGAGGTGCCAAACTAGGTGAAAATTATGGCACAAGAAAATTGGATGCAATAGTGCACACAATAACAGATGAAAAAGAGGATGTAAATATGGATGAAAAACAAGATGTAAAAGTGGATGTAAAAAAAGTAGATGCAAAATTAGATCCAAAACTAGACGCAAACCTCGATGTAAAACTTGGCACAAAGGGGATGCAAAAATGGATGCAAAAAATGATTTTAAAAATGATGCAAAACAGGATGCAAGAGATGATGCAAAAATTGATGCAAGTGTAGGTGAAAAAAGTGGATGCAATAGAGGATGCAAAAGTTGGTGAAACAAAATTAGGTGCCAAACTTGATGCAAAACATGGTGCAAATGATGGCACAAAACTTGGCATAAAATCTAGCGTAAAACCTGGTGTAAAATCTGGTGCAAAACCTATTACAATACCTGGTGCTAAACTTGGTGTAAGACTTGGTGCAAAACAAGGTGCAAACTTTGCATCAAGTTTTGCACCATATTTGATAAATGAACACAAATAGCACAAAAAATGGGCTCTAGGCGCGAAAAAGAAAGCAAAAAGGGACACTAATCACATTATTTTGTTGTAGTATGAGAAACTACGGATTATTAGAACAACTCGGATTATATTCTATTTTTACATCACAATTTAGAAGTCAAAAATGCAGGAATTTAACTCTAGATGTATTAGAAACCCTTTTCAAGGAAATAAGCGATATTGAACATGTATACTCATAATAACAAAAAAAACTAATTATTACTTTTCAAAAAAAAAACTTATTTACAGGTTGTTAGATAGATGCCAATGAAGGTAGACTAACATAAATAGTCTCCAAAGGTTGGACTGGAGTGAACCTCAATGAAACCCTTTTACAAACATAGTGAATAGCCATAGTCATGATAGAGAGGAAAGAAGTAGTAGACTACCACCTGAGAAACAATTTTTAAACACATTCTTCTAGAAAGAGACAGTTAAACGGTTAACCAGCAAGAATGGCCAGTAATACAAGAATAGATATATACGTTCCCATCAAGCTTCTAAAAAAAATGCAATAGTATGTGTGTCATGGCTCTTTGTTGGTCGTATTGTTTGAATACAAGAAAATTACAAATTTTTTGTGTTTGAACCCTAATTTCGAAAAAACTATGAAAAGGCAGTCTTGGCCATGGTCAAAGAACCATGTAAAGGAGAGAATTTCATGTGAACCTAGATGAATGGAGAAAAAAATTCCATGAGTAAAAAACCCTTAACAGCAAGATGCATATAAGTTACATCTTTCAAGGAAGAGCACGAACTTATGGAAAGATTCAGCAGAAAATTAGCCAAAATCGGAAGTTTGGGAAAGACGGGACAACTATGTGAAATTTGAGGAGCTGAATGCCTAATTATAACATGACCGAGTTTCAATATTAAACGACCTATTAATACCTTTAAAAATTTTGGAGTCAAGATAGCTTGATTGCCATCCCTGGAATTTACAGAGGACCAGACAAGGGAAAAGGATGTAAGGTAAATGATGCAGGTAACTAATGGAAGCTAGTGTTCTGTCGAAATAGGCAAACCTGGAGTGGCTATAACAATAAACAATTTTAGAACCTTTGAGTTTGGAATTGGTAAGCCAGAGAGAATTTGGTTTTGGTTTTTTTCCATCCCTCGAAGAACCATGTATTGTAGCAATAATTTTACAAAGATAGATAGCCTCGTGGTTAACGTAAGTTGAGGCAAAAAAAAAAAACTATAATACAACAATAACCCAATAAAACCACTGTATAAATTCCTACTATGAAGGGAATGAAAATCTGACCTGAAAACGAGAAAAAACCTTGGTCCGTCGCTAAGATCACCAAGCCTTAGAACATTAATATCCAAAACCCACACAAGGAAATAAAACTGTGAGGGAAAATTGACGAGGTAGAATTAAAGAAACCTCATAAAATTGTAGAGCTTACTCTCAAACGGCGGATCGAGCAAATGAGACCAAGTCAAGGGTGAGTGGTAAGGGTTACCGAAGAAACCCTCTAAGTCATGTTGGACGTTAATCTAAGCCCAAATGACATTTATCGTCGATCATTGGACATGTCAGACCACCACATGTAATGACAATTCATTTAATCATATGCCTTTCAGGAATTTACTTTTGTTATAGGTTGCAAGGTCTAGAGCCTTCGAGTCTTGGCCAATATAATGTTAAAGTCACACCACATCATTAGTATTAAATTTTCATAAGATCTTAATGATAATGCAAGAGACGCGATGATAATATTGCCAAACCATACAACGGATAACATAAAATTTATTTCAATATCAATAAGGATGAGTCAACCATGAAGGGAGAGGGAGTCAAAGGTGCGAACTTGAATAGATATTTTTAAGAGGTCGATAACACCCCAATGGTCCATGCCATGGGAAATTGACTTATAGGGTTAATAAACAGAATTTGATGCATATCCACATCAAGAGAGTAGGAATCTTTATGTTTAAGTATAAAATTGGAATAATGCATAGAGGGAAAGTGTTAAACACACATGGACAGCAAACAATGTGAAAGATAAATCATTCAGTACATTTTTATTAACAATAGATATACATTTATAGTACACATATGTGACTCTTGGGATTCAGATCCCAAGGTCTCTTGGACTGCTTTGTCCATTCAACTTCCCCACTAACCCACTTAGGATTAGGTGTCCAACATTCCCCCCCTTAATCCGAAGGGTTATGTATGAGTCCAAGAAGAGAGCTGTAATACAAAATGTGCAAAAAATTCATGGCAGCACTAGGCTAAATGTGCTCTATGAAATGTTGGTATAAAGGGCGATGGTTTAAGGATGACCACCAACACTGGAACGCTTAGTGCAGTTCCCGGAACTCTTCCAAAACTGGCAAGAAACTGAAGTTTTCTGCTAGAGGAAGTGATCCTATTGTTTTAAAGAGGGAAACCTTCAACCATAAAAGGGAGGTCTCACCTCGCATAAAAGGTAAAACTTCAACCTGAAAAGGGAAGTCTCAACCTGTGATGGTTTAAGGATAACCAACAACTCTGGAATGCTTAATGCAATTCCTGTAACTCTTCCAAAACTGGCAAGAAGCTAGTGTCTTCTGCTAGAGGAAGTGTTCTCAATCTGTGCACGGGCATCTTTGTCTCTGGCTACAACTCTGAAACTGGTGTGGCAGGTTGTGGCTCAGGCTCGCTTGATGTGACTTTGAAGCTTGTAGATGACCATCATTTCCCCCCCTGTCAGATACAAGGTGAGAAGATGGAGAAAACTCAACTGCAAGACTGTTCAATACTTTGGAACAAGTTCTGATATGTGTTTGGAATATCTTCTTGGCTGTTGATGCCCATTGCCAAGAAGAGATCCATCCAAGATGAATCTTTGTTCTTGCAGGACGTTTATTTCTGAAGCATCTGTGTGAAGAATGGCTGGTTTTATGACAGTGCTTACATGGATGAAGATCAAAACAGTGATCTTTCAAATGGCCAACTCGGTCACAGTGTTGGCATTTCACGATCTGTTGTTGTTGTGGTTGCGGTGGAAGAGGAGTAGAATCTGGAACAGCTGAAGCTGAACTGTCATGAAGAGCAGGTGAACTGTCATGAATAAATCCAGCACTCTGAAACTGAATGGGCTTGGCATAGTCTGGAATATGAAAGGACAAGTCCTTGTCATATCCAAGACCAGTTCTGTGCTTGTTGTGGACAAGCTGTTCCCAAGGTTTGATGATGGGCTTGGGAAGTGCAGACTGAGTTTCTGCATCTGCATGTACAACTGCTGCTTTATTGGGTTCTGGATCTGATTCAACCTCAATCTTACTAATTTCACCACTTGCTAGTTTAACCTTGAACAACATATTGTTTTGAGCAGAAAACAATTTGGAATGACAAATCTGTTGAAGCTCATCTTGCTGGAATTGAGATTCTAGTTGCAAAAAATCAATCTTTTCTTGTGCATCATGCAGGCAGGTCTGAATGTCAAAAAGGGTGTCTTTGCTGACATTTACCATCCCACCAATAGTGGAGTGCATTAGTGTATTCAGTAACTCTAATACATCATCAAATCTAGCCATTTTCTCCAACTGATAATTTACACAAAACTGGTTGATTAAATGAGAATTTGCAAGTTTGCACACCAAATGGACTATAACTGCGATAACTATAACCTCTTTTTGTTTGTTGAATGCTCAAAACTGTAACCTTCTATCTGTATTTTGCATTTTGTAAATATTACCTTATAATAAACACCCTCTTCTGCATGTATATAGTATAGAAACAGTGAGGTTAAATGTGTATAGATAAAGTGATGACTTCTCTAGTCCAAAGTCTGCTGTTAATTAGAGCTGTTCATCATGGGATAGGAGAAAACCCATATCAAATGCCAGGAGGTATTACAGGATTTCTGTTTTACTAAACACACTTACAATATGAATCCAAGCTCAATGCACATGTATATATATATATATATATATATATATATCGGTCGGCTTCCCAAAGCAATTTTGGAAGATAATGAAATTATTCCCTGAGCGAATTTAAAATACCTGGTCCTCCGCTGAGTTTGAACTCCTACAGTTTCATTTCAACTTACAAATTTTCGGCAGCTACACCGCTCACGTTTCACTGCACTAAGTCGAACCACTTATTCAACTGCGTGTTTGGTCCATGCAATTCTGGAAATGAATACTCAGCTTGGTTGTACTCTGCTCCAGACATCTCCCTTCTGCGTATCAGTCTTCTCTCCCAGCAGGGTGCAATTACAAAGCGAATGACTGCAATTGAAGAAATGGCTGGAATGGATGTTCTTTGCAGTGATAAAACCGGCACTCTTACTCTAAATCGTCTCACTGTAGACAGGAATCTTATTGAGGTATTCCACAAGGATATGGACAGAGATACAGTAGTCCTGCTTGCAGCTAGAGCATCCAGACTAGAGAATCAAGATGCTATTGATGCTGCGATTACAAACATGCTCGGTGATCCTAGAGAGACACGAGAAAACATTACAGAAGTTCATTTTTTTTCTTTCAATCCTGTCGATAAGCGGACACCCATTACCTTGATTATTCAGCAAATACCACAAAGAAGGAAAAGAAAACCCAAAGTTGTATGAGAGAGCGATGTCAGAACTTATGTTGGATAAACTCTCTACCGTGTAGCCATGCTTTCACAAGTAAAACCCTTTCTTCCATTAACAATACCTGAACTTTGAGAATTCGCAATGATTCTAGAGTGTTCTTACGCTATTTGATCATAACATGATAACAATGAATTCCTATGATTGCCGAAACTCAGCGAGTATAACTGAGATTGCCCCGCTAGAGCCCTGGCTTCTTTTCAGAAAACCCCTTGCGCAGATGGATTTCAAGGTGGAGACGAGATTATCAGGCTGAGATGCGGGCACGTCCACCATGACAAGTGTCTAATCCAATGGCTTCAGATTAGAAATATATGTCCAGTCTGCCGATGGAACTTGCCTCCCCGTTCTCGTTTCTTCGCACAGTAATTCTAGACTCTCTTTCTTCCACGCATCCCACTCTGGGTTTCAAACTCACCAGGCCGAGCACTCACTCTGTTAATCATGGCGGTGTAGACTATATCCCGGAAGGCGTGATAGAGGGCGTTCCAGTTGATGTTGACCGGGTTCGAATCTTGACCACATTCCATGTTCTCAGAATGCCGGATCCCAAGATTTCCTACTCTCTGTTGCTCGGCATGCCATGGCTGGAAGCAGCGATGGCCAAACTAAATGTGAATGTGGAGGGGAGGATTGAGGTGAAAATATTTGAGGGTGACGAGACCGTTACTATTTCTGAACGAAAGAGGGCTACTGATGAGCAGACGACGTTACCTTTCCCTGTCGTTACAGGGAGAATAATTGATAATCAATGAATAAATTCTACACTCGCCTCCCTCGGGTTCCCTCCTCGAAACCAAGAAAACGCACGAGGAGAAGCTGCGATACGATTCCGCAGAGTGATTCATATCTTTTCCCAAATCACATTTCTAGTTTCGGGAATTCACTGTGGCTTGCTCACCGTGGTAAACAAAATCACAGCCCTTTAGAAAGCGTTTCTGGTATATCTCAACGACAGAGACATTTGTAGATGGGAATGGCAATAGTATACTGAGTTTCAACGCATTGATAATTCAAACATTCATGCGCAGAGAGGGACAGAAACGCACATCAATTACTTCTGATCTGAGGGCGCTGTCTCCAGAGGCGCTCAGGACAGAGGGCGCAGTCTACAGCAGTGGCAGCGCTATATGCTCAGAGAATCGCTCAGGGAATCGCTCAGAATGATGCAGCGCTCAGCAGGAGTTACACTATTTTGGAACCTGGGACCTGTGCTCAAGTCAGAATGACAAAGGCCAGTGCTCAAACCAGTTGCACAAAACTACACAGGCCACACATCATGGCTCTGATACCATGTTAAACACACATGGACAGCAAACAATGTGAAAGATAAATCATTCAGTACATTTTTATTAACAATAGATATACATTTATAGTACACATATGTGACTCTTGGGATTCAGATCCCAAGGTCTCTTGGACTGCTTTGTCCATTCAACTTCCACACTAACCCACTTAGGATTAGGTGTCCAACAGAAAGAAAAGTACATGATTATAACTTTATGCTCAAAAAAGGAAAAATTATTAAAATAAGGTGGGTTACAGAGCAACTTGTCCCTGCCGAAGGGCATGATTACAAGAGTAAAGGCTATCAATTTCTGCAGGGGTTGGTGGATGGGGAATCGAATCCATAAGAGATCGATGAATCAGGAAGCACTCACTTGGTCAACAAAACAAGCATGATCCAATAGGTAGCATACTTTTGATGAACCGTGCACACTGCAATACCTAACTCAGCTCTTAAAAATAAAAATATTAAAGCAGGGCAAATTGTTGACATAACATATCTACTGTAGCAAGACAATTGGAATATAGAGACCCACTTAGAATCTGCAGATTTCTCAAGAAGTTGCCAAAATTTCTCCAAAACCTTTAAAACCCCAAGCATTTCCATTGTTGTGGGTGTGATTTCTTTGGTATGTAGAAGAATCATGACAATCTTTTTCACATTCTCATTTTTTTCGAAGAAGAAAACAGAAGATTAGCAGTGCTTACGAGATAACATACAGTAGAATAAGTATCGATAAACCAAAGGATTTTGGAAGGAAATCTATCACTTCATGGATTAGTCTAAAGTACTCAAATGGTTGGAATCCTTTGGAAGATGAAGGAATAGGTTGTGAACGCTTCTATAGCTTTAGATTTAACCTTGAGGAAATTGAATCTACAACACAGTATTTCTCTAAAAATAATTTGTAGGGGAAAAACAACTATTGTGTTGCTTACAAGGGGTTACTGAGAGACGGGTCTTTTGTGGTCATTACAAGCATCAGTAATATGAGTTTCAAGACGAAGGAATTAGAATTCGAAGAGGGTCTCAGGACTCTTTCGTTACTTCGGCATGAAAATGTGGTGAGGTTAAAAGGTTTTTGTTGTTCCAAAGGTAGAGGCAAGTGCTTTCTTATGTATGATTTTGCACTCAACGACAATCTATTTCAGTTTCTAGATGCACAATATGGGAGGGTACTCCACTGGCTTACCAAAGTAAGTATTGCACATAGTGTTGCGAAAGGTAAGTCTCAACGTTCTTTGTAGGGGATTTCCTTTTTGGTTTGCTTTTGGTTTGTTTTCAGATGTCAGTGCGTTGATGAATCATACGTATTTTTCCTTAACTAACACATTAACATAGAAGAAATGGTGTTACAACAAGCACAGTTTCATTAGATAAAGCATGTGACTAGGAATCCATTATAAGTGCAAATAATGTTAAATGTGGGTGGAAATTCTATTGCTACAAGACAAAATTATTTTTCTCTTATTTTCAAAGTTGAGGCTCAAGTTATTCACTTGTGGCTTAGAAATTGTGTAATAAAGCCAAATATTTAGCTTTCAAGCTTCAATCCATTATGGTTTAAGCAGGAACTTTCTTGAGTTTGATATAGCAGACATATGATGTTCAGATATGTTGGTCTATTCCAAATTCAACAGTTATGAGACCATGGTTGAAGTTCTTATTGCTGGTCACAACGGCCCAGAATTATGCCAACCTTTCTTCATGTATCACCATGTTTCTCCCAAGTTGTTGCAGGAAAATTCATTGAGATCAACTCAAAGGAAAATTCTCTGGAAGAAAAGTCTTTGTTGCAGAGTTCTCCCAAGTTGTTGCAGGAAAAGTCATTGACATCAACTCAGAGGAAAAGTTTCATCTGGAAATTGTCAGTATGACCTGAGACACTCAATAAGCTCGATGATTATAATGTGTTAATGAAAATTTTACCATTACCAAGCATGTCCAACACAAAATATTGAATACCATTGCATCATCATACAAATTAAAATCCACAAGTAATAAATTCCTAAGATTTAGTAACCAGAGACATAAAAGACCTTGCATTTTGTATATTCAAATAATTTCAGATACAATAGAGGACAAAAGTAGCTACAACTACTTAAGTCTCCAAGATATTTTAGTAGAAAGAAAGAAACATTCATCAACCACTAAATTATTCACTAAACACCAAGCCTCATTCACAATGTATCATAACCAGTTAAATTGTCCTTGTTAAAATCCAACTAGTGAAGGCTTAAGACCATCTTACAGAAAAGAAGGTCATCGATTCATACTGCTCTTCAAAGAGTCAAACTCTTCCAAACCTAGTAAAAGTGCTTAAGGGCTTAGTTTTCATCAATCATATATTCAACTTGTAGATTAGCAGAGAAAGTCCTTAAAGACCACCAAACCACCCAGTTGCAGTACCTTCTAAACATGTCTGACATTCCAAATGTCATTCATCATTTTTAAATAAAAAATAGATAAAATTATTTTCTCATAGTGGTATATGGAAAATGCATCAAACATCCTTTCATTTTTTCTTTATTTTCCTATCATAAATGAAGGCAATTGCAACAATATTATGACCAATTCATAACAACAAAATATTAGGCCTACAGTTCATTTTTAGAAAGTAATTTTTTAGAATAGGAGAAAGCCCCACAAATCTTAGTGCTCTGTTATTACTGATCAGAGGGCCCATATGTAAGCTCAAGGGACAAACAAGAATTAGAGATAATTTTAGGGTGTGAATTATGGTGTCATAAGTCAACTATTAAGCATGCTGGTATAACTCTTTGAACTATTGCAGAAATTGAGTTAATAAGAACAAATTTGAAAACGTAACATAAAATAGTGCAAGTAAACATAAGAACTAGAGAAATGCCAATAAAGCTTATTTTATATTATAGTTGCCCCAAGTTATTTTCCTAATATCAAGTTGTCAGATACATACAGAAATTGAAAGTTGAAAGTGTCCTTAAAAAATAGAAATTAAAAATCAATCTACAACAACCAACCTAACATGTCATAAAGGAGAAATAATAAATTCCTTTACAAGAAGCAGTTGCCAAACAAGTTGTAATATACAACAATTCCATGAGCTTGCAGCGTCTACTTGATTATCGACTTATCATCGGAATATAGCCAATTCACAGATTACATGGATATTAAATGATTCAAGAAACCTAAGGTTTAACATATTTTTCGTACAATGAATCTATGTCCTTTTTGGTAGGATTTCTTATCTGTAAAAGTTTTGCAGCATATCTAGGCTTTGTAACCTCATGTTTAAGTTGTGAGCTTAGGCCATATTTGAGCACAATCCCATATTTTCTTTAAAGGAAACAAAGCAAAGCACAAATGATTTCTAGGACTTTTATTCAATCTGTAATATGAGGAAGAGATAAGGCACTTACTGGAAACAGATTGTTGGTGACCTACATTTTATAGAAATCCTTTACAACATCTTGTTTGTATGATGCTAAGATAAAAAATGGACTGAAAATTAATATTCTTGCTATCTTTGTTGCAAACAAAATGCCTTCCTTGTATTGAATATAAATGACACTGCATATTTCCTATCAATACAAAGTCATTGGAGCATCAATCAAATCTCACGCTTGCAATGATGGTCATTTGCCCCAAACTAACAATTCAGTACTTTTCAAAAAATTGTTAACAAGTTTGAGTGCTTCGTGCCACTTGCTTCCCATTTAGCTCAGAAGGCTATCACAAGGAAATTTTTACTTCTAACCTTAGCAACTTCTCTAGATTTGGGTCCTATCCAAATACATCAACTGAACCATTAGGTAGATCTATGCACTAAATGAGAATTGTAAAGAAACCTACTTCACTAATTTAGATATTCAGAAAACCCTAATATATGCATGCCACACATATACCACTAGTTGTAAGTGAATTTGATAAAGATCTTCTTGCAGTCTAAATTATAATACAATATGATACAAATTCTCACCCAATTGACTTTATCTATGCAGTTGCACATATAAATACATGCTAAGATAGTTTTGTGGTAAAAACACAAACCCCCCCCCCCCCCCCCCCCACCGCAGTTTTCACTTAATTCTCATTATGGGGACCATTTAATTGAATGGTTGGTCATATTATTATTCACTTTTGAGAGTTTAGATTGCTTCAATGAGTTCAATTTGTTCTTATGTTCTTATTATAACTTGTTTGATCTCATTTGGACATTTGGTTTGTAAATGGTGTCTAATTTTTTATTGAATATTTTTCACTACATTTGCCTAATGATATCTATATAATGTATTTTACCTTTTTTTATAGGTTTTATTTCTTTATTTTTACTTTTATTTGTAAAATATTTATTTATATTTGTAAATAGTTTTTTATTTTTATCCCTTACATAGCCCCCGAGACCAAGAATCATACCTAGGCTTTAAGCCTAAATCATAAAACAAGTGGCATATATATTAATACCATATATCAGAGCTATGGGTGATCAGGATTTTGATATCGGAAGAATCCCTTTGAGAATCCTCGAAATCAAAGTCTGAGCCATTTTATAGAGGGGTTTAATAAAACAAATGACCAAAGTTCGAACCATATTAAAATTGAAATTATTAAGTGGTTTGAACTTCGTATAACCCAAAGCCCGACCATATTATAATATAGTCGATGGGAGGACCCACTTGCCACATCATTACTTTCACTCCCGAGGATCGGTGATCAAATATTTTCAACTCAACAAGCTTTTTAAAACTCTGATCTCCGATAAAAAATATTCATATCTCGTCAATATTTTGATATGGCACTCCAACGATTTTCCGATAACCAATCCTTCCAACCTCTGATAATCATCTCCCTCCAATCTCCGATCTTTGATAATCATACCCTACGACTTTCGACTTCTGATAATCCACTCACCTCTTATATCTGGACCCAATACACTATTTAAAAGGAGTTCAATAAGATATTGTGTCCACTCCATATCACAGCCTCCAAATATCGGTGAATCGATGTTTTTGTTTCTACACATTGTAAAAATTTCTGATGGGATTACCTTCGATACCACTCAGCTCTTTCCACGTGTATCATCCTCCGGCCACTGTTATAGCCACTGAATTAAAATTAAAAGGTCTTGGGGCATAATTAAAAGTCATATGTGTATTGAGTTTTCCGTCATTTTAAATGGATAATTTTGATTTCTCTGTTACAGGGAAACACCTGGGCCGAATCGAATAGATCATTCGATCAACATCTACTCAACCACGTGTTGAGATCCAAACCAAAATAGACAGAGGAGGTTAAAACAAAATCTTAAACAAGGACTAATACCATGAAGAGCATGATCTTGTCAGACAATTTGCTTAGTGGTTATCAACAGAAAATAAATCGAACTCAACAGCAAGCTAAACTAACGAATTTATCAAACAGAGGCGATCTACATTTGGCTTGCAATTCAATAGAAGAAAAAACCACCTGATTTAATTGCTTTTATTATCTCAGTTGTTGAGAGATACATGGAGCTACTGTTATTTTCACAATTTCACCTTAAGCTCTGTATAAATACAATCTCCTCGACAGAGACAAGGGGAAAAGGAAAAGGCACGAGATAGAGCAGAGAATATAATAGAGAGGCATTATTAGAATAGGAAATTCTTTCACAAATCTGTGATTTATGTGATTGGGGTTTGGTCTCTTTCAATTATGAGTTGTGTAAAGAGGAGCAAGGTTTGCACTATTGTAACTATTGTTTCTATTAGCAAAGTTTGCGACTTGGAGTCTTGTTGAGGATCAAATCTTGTATTGAGTAGGAGAGGAGGTTTGATTATTTTGTATAGAGATACTATTATATTTAATAGCAAATTGCTTTCCTTTTTGGTAACATAATTATTTCTATGGAATTTATATTGTGCACTACTATCAATATTGATTCTTATATTGTAGATTAGTTATCTAATCTTCAATACAAAAAATTGTTATCATTTATTACTTATTAAGATCATATTTTGAGTAACTATTTACTAAAAAATATGTTATCTTATCCTGATTTAATAACCAGTAACATTATGTGAACTAATTCCTAATGTTATTGGTTCATTATTTGTTGTTTTCATTAACATTATGTGAACTACTTCCTAATGTTAGTGATTCAGCAGTTATGATTAATTTATCTCTTAAACATAGCATGATAAGTAATTACAATGTCAATTAAATGAACTATTTCTTTAACTAGATATTGTTATGAAACCAGCTCACAAAAAGATAGAAAAGATAGATCAACGCCTTAGAATTCAGCCTCTTCGAGGGTGCAACCTCCTTTACATTACACAAATGAATGATTCCTTGATGATTCAAATGACAAAACCTCCTTTCTATATATAGGAGTCTAAGGAGTCACAATATAACCCAACCGACCTAACAATAATAATATAAAGCCACAAAAATAACAATAGGGGGATTCTATGGGGCACAGTAATAACAATATGGGGACAATAGGGGCACAACAATATTAATAAGGGATACAACTACAATAGTAATGGGGTAATCACTAGTATTGTAGGGACCTAACATGCCCCTCTCCTTCAAAAAAGTGTTGTACTCAACGCTTAAGTAGTTCTAGATGCTTCTGTATAAAATTCTCATCCTCCCATGTGGAATCTTCAGCGGATAAGTTCTTCCACTTGATGAGATACTCTGAAATTGATCGATTTCGTAGCTATTGAGTTCTTGTTTCTGTGACTGCTTCCGGTTCCAATATAATTTTCCCTTCCTCGTCAAGTTCTATCAATATTGTTTGAACTGGGAGCTTGTCGCCTATAACCTTCTTTAAACATGAAACATGGAAAACTGGGTGCACTCGAGAAGTTGCAAGAAGCTCCAATTTGTATGCCATAATACCAATCTTTTGCAACACCTTGTACGAACCATAATACTTTGGTGATAATTTATTATCCTTCTTAGCTTGCTTGAGGGACATTTGTTTAGATGGTTGTAGCCATAGGAATACCCAATCACCTACATCAAAACTTCTTTCGCTGTGATGTTGATATGCCTGTTGTTTCATTCTATTCTGCACAAACACGAGGTTATCCTTTAAGAGTTGGAGGACTTGTTGTTGATGCTCGATGTGATGTTCCACTGCTTGAACCTTAGAATTTTCTTTTAAATATGATGTGATGGATGGTGGTTGATATCCATAAATTTCCATAAATGGGGTCATTTTTGTTGTTGTATGGAAGGAAGTGTTATACCACCATTCAGCGAGAGGCAACCATTTGACCCATTGTGTCTATTTATCAGATATAAAGCAACGAAGATATCTTTCCAAACATTTGTTTACTATCTCAGTTTGCCCATCAGATTGAGGATGATAAGATGAGCTATGAGCTGACTGAGTACTGAGACAATAAAATAATTCTGTCCAAAAATTTCCAGTGAAAATGGGGTCTCTGTCACTTAAAATAATCTTTGGATTTCCATGTAGCTTTTGAATTGTTTCCATAAATGCAGTAAAAACTGTACTGGCTTTAAATGGATGTGATAATGCACAAAAGCGTGCATACTTGGTAAGTCTATCAACTACCACCATGATGACACTCTTTCCCTCAGACTTGGGTAAACCTATGATAAAATCCATTGAAACCTCCTCCCAACGTTGGCTTGGAATGGATAAAGGTTGTAAAAGACACGGGGTCTTAATTGTTTCAACTTTATTTTGTTGGCAAACCAAACATTTTGCCACAAAATTTTGAATATCCGATTTAAGGCCATCCCAAAAAAATTCCTTCTTAACCCTGTGATAAGTTTTTAAAAATCCTAAGTTCCCTCCTAAGGGAGAAGTGTGCAATTCCATAAGAATCTTTTGTTTGAGTTGGGAATTCTTACAGAGGTATAAGCGATCTTTGTACCATAATGAATCATTTTGCCAGCTAAATGTATCAGATGTACTGGAATCTTGTTGTAACTTTCGAATAAGTGCCCACACTTCTTCATCATTCTTCCATTCCTCCCTTGCTTTGTTTATCCAAATTGGTTGGATAATAGATATGGCGCACAACAATGCTTCCACATCCTCATCCTTTCTTGAGAGTGCATCTGCCACCACATTTTGCTTCCCTTTTTTGTAGATGATTTCAAAGTCATAACCCAACATCTTTGTGACCCACTTTTGTTGCTCTTCTGAGGATAATATTTGTTCTAAAAGGTATTTAAGGCTATCATGATCCGTTTGTACCTTGAAGTGTTTTCCCATTAGGTAGGGTCACCATTTCTTAAGTGCATGTAGTATTGCCAACATTTCCTTCTCATAAATAGCTTTGTGTAAAAACTTTCCCTTGATTGGATGACTTTCAAAAGCAATGGGTCTTTCATCTTGCATTAAAACAGCACCAATTCCATTTCCTGAAGCATCACATTCCACAATAAAGGTTTTTGTGAAGTCCGGTGTAGCTAAGACCGGTGCTTGGCACATTGCCTCTTTAAGATGTTCGAAGGCCTTTGTTGCTTCTGGAGTCCATGAAAATGCATCTTTCTTCAATAATGTTGTTAGAGGTGCTGCTATTCTCCCATAATTCTTAACAAACTTGCGATAATACCCTGTCAACCCGAGAAATCCTCGCAGATGCTTTATGGATGTGGGGATTTTCCATTCCTTAATGGCTTTAATTTTGCTAGGGTCTACCTTAACTCCATGAGATACAATATGACCCAGATATTCCACCTCTTGTACTCCAAAGAAACATTTGGATCTTTTTGCATATAATTGTTTCTCCTCCAATAGTTGTAGCACCCTGTCAACATGTTCAACGTGATCCTTCCAAGACTTGTTGTAGATTAGTATATCATCAAAAAATACTAACACAAATTTTCTAAGGAAGGGTTTGAAAATGGAATTCATCAAACCTTGAAATGTAGAAGGTGCATTGGTAAGGCCAAAAGGCATGACCAAAAATTCATAATCACCCTCATGAGTTCTAAATGTTGTTTTCGAAATGTCTTTATTCTTCATTCTAATTTGATGATATCCTGAACGAAGATCCAACTTGGTGAAGTAAATTGATCCATGCAATTCATCTAGTAATTCATCAATCACAGGAATGGGAAAATTATCTTTAATAGTGAGCTTGTTGAGCTCCCTATAATCCAGGCACATGTGCCATGATCCATCCTTCTTGTGCACCAATACTACTGGAGTAGAGAAAGAACTTTGACTAGGTTGAATTATACCAGCCTCTAGCATTTCTGCAACCATACATTCAATTTCACTCTTTTGGGCATAGGGATATCTGTACGACCTGATGTTTGGAGGAACACTTCCTGGAATCAGATGAATAGCATGATCATGATCACGAATAGGTGGGAGACCTTTGGGAGTCTCAAATACCTTGGAATGATTGTCCAAGACTTTTTGGAGATCTAGAGAAATAGATGATTTCGATGTGGAAACATCTAGTGAACATAATTGTGCAATTACACCTCTTTGTTGCTTTTTTAGAAGCTTTGTCATACCGTTAGAGCTGATTATCTTTCCGGTTTCCCTGTAATACCCCTTAATTCAACTTCCTTTCCTTCCGTAGAAAATTTCATGAAAAGTTCTTGAAAATTAAAAGCTATTGTACCCAAGGATTGTAGCCATTGGACTCCTAGTACAACATCAACACCTCCCATTGGAATGGAAAGCATTGGGCTAGTCAATACATATTCTCCCATGGATAGCTTGATATTATGGAAATTTCCAGAGAAATTTATTGTTCCTCCATTTGCAACCATCACTTGACACTCTGGTGCTGGATATAGGAAGAAATTCAATTATTTTTCTACCTTACAATGAATAAAATTGTGGGTACTTCCTGAATCAATCAACACTATTACCTTTTTCTTCTTGATTTGTCCTTCTATCTTGATGGTTTGAGGAGTGGTAATTCCCGCCAATGCATTACAAGATATGGTCAGATTCATTTCTTCTTTATCTAGGCTTTATTCCTAGAGTATATCCTCTTCTTTTGACCTTTCTTGCTCCTTTTCTTCTTCCTCTTCACAATCTATGTAGAATAATTTCTTCTCATCACACTTATGACCTTTAGTGTATTTGCTATCACAACTATAACAAAGCCCTTTTGCTCTTTTTTCTTCCAATTGTTGTGGTGTCAACCTTATAGGTTGTGGAAGACTAGGGGCAACAACACTTCCATATTTATAGTTGTGAGTGGTATGCTTCCTGGTTGCCATAATTTTTCTTTCCATTTTTCTTGCTAACCTGAATGCCTTCTCTAATGAATCAGGTTCCTAAAGGTGAACTTCATGTTGGATATTATCCTTTAAAGTCCCTATGAACACATCAATCCTATGCTCCTCTGGAATATTTTTTACCCTTATGTTCAATTTTTGGAACTCCTCAATGTGCTCCATTATTGAACCCTTTAATTTGAGACTTATCAATTGGCTAAAAAAACTGTTGCTTTTTTGTATCCTCATAATGTGTTGTCAATTCTTCCGTAAAAATTGCCCAAGTGATAATTTGTTTACGAGAGCAAAGCCATTGATACCATACAAACTGATTTGGTTCCAAATACAAAGTTGCAATACATACCTTTTGTGTGTTTTGCACATTATTGAGATCCAAAAATTGCTCCATCTATAATATCCATGTTGCAGGATCCTTGCCATCAAACTTCCTCATATCAATTTTTGGAATATGTTGGGTCTTCGATCCAACATTAGAGTCTATGAAATCATGATTAACATTTATTTTGTTCACATCAAGAGTTTCCTTTAGTACCCTTTCACCATTAGTAAGTATTTCTTGTAGAAAATTTGTCAAATCTGTCTTCAAATCTGCCATGTCTGTCTTCAAATTTGTCTTCAAATCTGCCATGTCTGTCTTCAAATTTGTCTTCAAATCTGCCATGTCTGTCTTCAAATCTGCCATGTTTGTCTTCAAATTTATCTTCAAATCATCCATCTTAGCTTCCATGCCATTCATCTTAGCTTCCACACCCTTTATCTTAGATTCCACACCATTTATCTTAGCTTCTGTTAGCTTTTGTGAGAGTGACATTTGTTGCACTTGGTCTTGTAATTTTGATATATCATGTAGTATTTCTTCCTCTTCTTCATGAGTCATGCTAGAGCTTTCAGGTTGCTTACTAGGTGTTTGCATTTTCTTTCCTCGGGGCATCAGTTACCGATAATAATGCTCTACTATGCCCTTTGAATTCCTTCAAAATAATTTTTCAAACCAAGCTTAAGCAAAAATTTAAAAAAATCTACACCTTTTTTCACTTTGTAGGAGCTCGATATTGCCTCTGATGTATCTCTGTAATTTTAGATCATCCAGTTTTGAAATTGTGACCTGCAGTAGCCCTCTATGTCCTCTTTCCAATGCCACCAGTCTGATCCAAATTGGATTCTCCAAGGAAGAGTTATACCAAATCTCCCACAGTGACCTGATTATAGACTAGTTCAGTAAAGCGAAATTATATGACATGCCACGTGTCCCTGTTTTGACCTTTGCCTCTGAAAAATATAAACAAGAAACTACAGTCCATCCTCTTTCTTTACCTTCTTACGAAATTTCAATCCGATGCTCAGAGAGAAAGTTATGACGATTTTCCCCAGGTCACCTGTTTGGAATGTAATTTAGGAATCTGCAAAAAGACCAAATTCCTCAGATCATATCTCCGCAAATATAGCGTGAAAAGCTCTGAAATTCAGATCCGAGGTTTAGTGCGATTTTGTCTCAAATGGGTTTTTTTTGCTTCTGAAACATCGCAGAAAAAAAAGTTATAGCGAAAATGCCACGATGACCTATTTGGAGCAGCGAAACCCTAGAATCCAAAGCTCTGATACCAAATGTTATGAAACCAGCTCACAAAAAGATAGAAAAGATAGATCAACGCCTTAGAATTCAACCTCTTCGAGGGGGCAACCTCCTTTACATTACACAAATGAATGATTCCTTGATGATTCAAATGACAAAACCTCCTTTCTATATATAGGAGTCTAAGGAGTCACAATATAACCCGGCCGACCTAACAATAATAATATAAAGCCACAAAAATAAGAATAGAGGGATTCTATGGGGCACAGTAATAACAATATGGGGACAATAGGGGCACAACAATATTAATAAGGGATACAACTACAATAATAATGGGGTAATCACTAGTATTGTAGGGACCTAACAGATATTCATCATAAGATTTTCATGCTAAAATCCCAATTATTATTAGTCTTGCTCTTAGTTGTATGGAGGACTAATCCTTCATCCAATCGATATATTCTTAGGAAATATAGAGTTAGATTTGCATTTAGTTTAAAGACCACATTTCTTGAAGTCCTCTTCTTAAGGAGGCAAAGCATTAGAAGTGGTTTGGTTGAGCCCCAAATCAACTTAAGGGATTACTTTCTTGCCAAGCTAGTAGCAAGAGAGTCATCTTGATTTCTCTCTCTATTGGTGAGAGAATAGAGATATTATAAGCCAGCATAGATATAGAGAAAGGGTAATTGGACCCAATAGAACCAGTTGGAACCACCATTCAATGGATATAGATCTAAGTTACAAATCTTGACTGGGTGGTATCCTTAAAATGTTGATTAGGCCATTTTTGTTGATCAACATTTTTGGTGCTAGAAGGAGGGCTTGAAGGCCTGTTGTCTTTTAGAGCTTTTGTATTTTAATTTTTTATTTTAATCACAATGGATCCTCTCAAACTTTCAATTTGGAGTTGTATCTTTGGATGTGCATCTGCCAATACTCCATAAATATTAGTAAGACACTTTTCAAAGGTAAAATTTAATGGTAAAAAGAATTCTTCTACATTTGATCATGCCTTGAAATTTATTCAAAAAATTTCAAAATATACTTATCATGATATTGATGAAGGTATTCTATGCAAGATTTTTACTCTTACATTCCTAGGAAAAACCATAAGTTGGTGTTAATCTCTTCTAGTTGCCTCTATTCACAGTTGGGATCAATTTATCACAATGTTCCTTTATCAATTTGACATATATGATTATGAACAGGTATGTGATGAATTTGAAGATCTACAAAGGTTTGAAAATGAATCTCTCTTAGATTTTACTATTAGATTTCAATTAATTTGCTTGAGATTCAAAGCTGAAGATAAACCTTCAGGAATTGAATTGATAGATTGGTTTGAATATATTTATTCTCTTCCTCCCATTTCAAATCCGTATGTAAAAATTGCAAGTTTTGATGACTCTCCTTCAACTTCCAATAATATTATTGAAAACTCTAATTTACAGGTGCATATTAATCATGATGAAATGGCCTCAGCCATGTATGATAAATTCCTAAATTTAGTACAAACCTCGTACAGTCTTAATGATAATCATGTTGATGAACCATTATCACAAAGCTTGCAAGAGTTTTATAAACAACTACAAGAAGAAATCAGTAATGAACTTGAAGGACCATCTTCCACAAAATCTGAAAATCATTGTGAGTTAAATTCAAAAAAACAGATTATAAATCAACAAGTACAAATAGAAATTGAAGATTCCAATAATATGTGATCTTTTGTACAAATTTTTGAATTTGATTGTGTTGTTCAAAAGACAAATTCAAGGCAGCCAAGCAATATTCTGCAAGAAAGTACAATTAGCCAAGTAAATGATCTGGAATCTAAAAATTGCAATGAAGAAAATGCACAAGAATTCACAAATAGAGATATTTTTAAATTCATTACTTTTGATTCTCATTTTCACCTCTATCTTAATATTTTTGCTACTAGAAATTTATCCCCTTTTTACTTTAATGTTGTTTCAGAAAACAGAGAGGCTGATATAAATGAATTGCCAATTAGTTTTCATTAAGAGAGAAAATCATTCATTGATCATTCTTCTGGCATTAATGAACATGTCCTTCGTATTCCTTCTTGTTTTGATATATCGGATGATATTGAAGGGAATTCTAGAGAATGTTGTGAAGTCATTTACGATAATTACTCCGACATTGAGGATTTTGACTTGTCTTCTTCTTAAGTGAATCCTCATGATCAAATTCAAATCACATGTGAAAATGAAGAACATTCTAACTCATAAAGTTTTCCAACTAGTTCACATTTGCAAACAATTAATCATACTCATGATTTCAGCATTCAAGAACCCATTCCAATCTATGATTTTTATGATGATCAAATTCTCACTCATATTCATAGTCTTGGCCCTTTCTTTAATTCACAAGTTGGTGTTGGCAATCATTCTATTTCCATTATGCTAGCCAATCCTTGTGAAGAGGAAATTACTTTAAGTCAATCCTAATTGTGTTGGAACAATAATTGTATTACCATTGCAAATAGTGATTTGAATTTATTATTGTTCCTTCACTTATTTTGTTTGATTTCAGATTTATTTTTTGTTTTCATTTTTCAATCTCTAGATATCTTATGATGGCATATTGAGTAGTTCAGTATTGAACACTCAATTGATGCATTGCCTGAATGGGAAGATGAAGTTTCAAATCACAATCATGAACATCAAGAGTTATTACTTTTCCAATTCCAATTGATGTTCATTTCTTATCACTTGTTACTTTCCTCTCCAAAGCAGTGCCAACAAGAGAGTATATTTACAATATGACCAGCTATCTAATTCTATTAATGATCTTTCGTTGAATCTATCATATTTCCATCCATATTTCATTGACACATTTGAGATACATTTGGAAAGTTTTCCCTCACAAAAGATTATTAATAATTTAACATATGTACATAAGACTGATAATTTTTTGCAAACCATTGTATCTAAAAATCCATTTCCATAATCTGGCCTATTATCTTCTCCTTTAAACATCTTCCAATCATTAATGGAAATCCATCCAAATTTCTATGATCCAATTGATATTCAACTAGAAAGGACATTTCAAGAGAAGATAATTGTAAATAAGTTGCTTTCTGTAAATACATTAACAATAATTGTACATAATGTTTTCAGATTTATTTCTGTTGGTTTAAGTAGATTTATACTTTTGTTACTAATGTTTGATGTGCACATTCATGCAAAAAAATAAAATGCTTGAATGGCTACATTGGAAGTTTGATTTCACATAGTCTTCATCTTCTTTTTAGATTAGGATTAGGAATAGATTAGATTGCTTTTTGTTCATGTTTTGTAGATTAAATAAGCAGATGATTTTGAACATTTTTTATTAATAAATGGGATAAGATGAGGATTCATGAGGTAACTTATTATCAAATTCTTCCAGGTATGCATTTACATCTTCATTATCATATGTTTGTGTGTTTTATTCAGTTTGTTCTTTTCTTCTTTAGTTTTTCTTCCTTATGTTTGTTTGTCTTCTTGCAGGTTTTATTTGGAATAATTTTGAAGACCAACCTCTACTAATAAAGCAATTGTGAAAATTTTAATGTGGAAAATTGTCAAAATGCATTCAGGGTGATTTTTTTTCTCATTCCCAAAGTTTTCATTTATTATGGAAAAATGATTATGAAAACTTATGTGTTATTTGGAATATGAACTTATAAAAGTAAATAAACCCTCTTTGATTGTCTATAAGTAAATTTTTATCACAGCTCTCATTAGATTAGAAAACTCATTTTAATGAATAACAAACTCATTAAGCAAGACAACATTAACATGTTAGGCATTCTTCTTAACAAGAAACACAAATTCTCATGTCAAGATCATTATTTTTACTTGTTTAAGTTGAGTATTGTTTATCTCATGATTTTCTTTTTGTGGTTGTTCGCTTTTATTTTTTTTTCTAGTTTCTCTTGGCTCTCGACTTTGGGTTTGAGTCAACAACATCTCTCTTCTTCCTTCTGCAATCCCCTTGTGTGCCAATTTTACCTTTGCCTCAGATTGATTTTAGTGATATTACCAACCTCTTTGGAGAGCTCTTTTTGACCCAACTTTGGTTTAATATTTGGCGAATTCTTACTCTTATCTAATGAAATTCATTAGTAAAAGGAAGAATAATATGAAGATCATTAAAGTGATATCTTTCAAACTCACATTGAAACTCTGACTTTGTTTGTATTTTATTATCATTTGAATGTTCTCTTACCTTAATACACATAAGAGAAATCTAGTTTACAACATGTTGTATCCTAAAATAGCAACTAAAGTGACAAAAATCAAAAGATAATTTAAGTATTCTATAACTCTTCCATGTCATCCTATCTCTTAAGGAGAGGATTTGTCTCCCCATCTATTAATACAAATCATCATAATGTAATTAAAAACTATGAAAAACGCCTAAAAGATAGGGGTTATCCTAAAAGAGCCAGCCTACCATGATCATGGGCTTTGATTGCTATGACATTATCACATCTGATCACCAAGCCAGGATAATGTCTTACAGCAATTCATTGTAAGACAAGAGGTCTCATCACAAGACAGCTTGTTCATGACTATTAACGCTTGTGAATTATGGCATTGTCAATATATGGTCACCAAGCCAAGACAATGGCCTTCAGAATAACTAAATGAAATATGATTCCTCAAGTGATGCCAAACAATAGATGGGATACAAACATTTCCTTGGGTTAAAAGGTAACCCTGCAGAGGCTATGGACACCTGCTGGTAGCAATGTCTCTACCTCTGGCAATGAGAGTTTGTCCTTTCGCTAAACTTAATCATAATCCTATGTTCTTTAGTTAAAGCTATGATTAATTAATGGTTGGTGAAAACATGGTCTTGCTCTTATGATCACTACAAAAGATGTTCAAAATGATTAAACTCTACTTTGACTTTTTCAGAGATTTCATTGACTTTGAATTTTAGCACTTTAATTTTATTCAACCTTGTTCCTTTTCTTTTAGAGTTTCATTAATATAAAAGAGAGATAGTTGGTTCTTCCCAATGTGTCACCATTGTTGTGGTAAAAACACAACTCCTCCATTTTTCACTTAATTCTCATTATGGGCACCCTTTAATTGAATGGTTGGTCATATTACTATTTGATTTTGAGAGTTTAGATTGCTTCAATGAGTTCAATATGTTAGTATCTTCCTATTATAACTCGTTTGATCTCATTTGGGAATTTGGTTTGTAAATGGCATCTAATTGTCGATTGAATATTTTTCACTACCTTGGCATAATGGTATGTATATAATGTATTTTACCTTTTTGTTTTATAGGTTTTGTTTCTTTACTTTTACTTTTATTTGTAAAATATTTATTTATATTTGTAAATAGTATTTTTATTTTTATCCCTTGCATAGCCCCTCAGACCAAGAATCATATCTAGGCTTTAATCCTCGATCATAAAACAAGTTACATATATAATAATACCATATATTGAAGCTATGGGTGATTATAATTTTGATATCGAAAGAATCCCTTTTAGAATCCTCAAAATCAAAGTCTGGGCCATTTTATAGAGGGGTTTAATAAAACAAATGACCAAATTCCAAACCATATTAAAATTGAAATTATTAAGTGGTTTGAACTTCGTATAACCCAAAGCCCGACCATATTATAGTATAGCCAATGAGAGGACCCACCTTCCACATCATTACTTCCACTCCCAAGAATTGGAAATCTGAGATTTTCAACTCAGCAAGCTTTTAAAAACTCTGATTTCTAATAAGCGATATTCATATCCCACTGATATTCTAATATAGCACTCCATCGGTTTTATGATAACCAATCCTTCCAACCTCCGATAATCATCTCCCTCTAATCTCTAATCTCCGATAATCATACCCCTACGACTTCTGACTTCCAATAATCCACTCACCTCCGATATCCAGACCCAATACATTATTTAAAAGGAATTCAATAAGATAGCGTGTCTGCTCCATATCACAACGTCCCAATATCGGCGAATCAAAATTTTTGTTTATGCGCATTGTAAAAAGGTCCAATGGGCTTACCTCCGATATCACTCAGCTCTTGCCACGTGCATCATCCTTTGGCCACTGTCATAGCCACTTAATTAAAATTAAAAGGTCTTGGGGCATAATTAAAAGTCATATGTGTATTGAGTTTTCCGTCATTTTAAATGGCTAAGTTTGATTTCTTTGTTACAGGGAAATGTGTGGGCCGAATCGAATAGATCATTCAATCAATAGCTACTCAACCACATGTCGAGATCCAAACCAAAATAGGTAGAGGAGGTTAAAGCAAAATATTAAATGAGGACTCATACCATGAAGAGTGTGATATTGTCAGACAATCTGCTCAGTGTTATCAATAGAAAATAAATCAAACTTAACATCAAGCTAAACTGGGCACTTTATCAAACAGAGGCATTCTACATTTCACGTGTGATTCAACAAAAGCAAAAACCACTTGATTTATTTTCTTTTATTATCTCGGTTGTTGAGAGATACATGGAGCTAGTTTTATTTTCACGACTTAAGATCTATATAACTACAATCTTCTCAACAGAGATAGGGGGGAAAAGAAAAGGCACGAGATAAAGTAGAGAATATAATAGAGAGGCATTATTAGAATAGGAAATTCTTTCCCAGAACTGTGATTTATGTTATTGGGGTTTGGTCTCTTTCAATTATGAGCTGTGTAAAGAGGAGTAAGGTTTGCACTATTGTAACTGTTGTTTCTATCAGCAGAGTTTGTGACTTGGAGGAGGCTTGTTGAGGATCAAATCTTGTATTGAGAAGGAGAGGATGTTTGATTAGTTTTTATAAAGATACTATTATTTTTAATAAAAAATTACATTCCTTTCTGGTAGCATAATTATGTATATGGAATTTATATTGTGCACTATTGTAAATATTGATTCTTATATTGTAGATTAGTTATCTGATCTTCAGTATAGAAATCTGTTATCATTTATCTCTTGCCATTACTTATTAAGATCAGATTTATGAGTAACTATTTACTCAAAAATCTGCTATCTTATCCTGATTTAATAATGAGTAATGTTATGTGAACTAATTCCTAATGTTATTGGTTAATTATTTGTTGTTTTCATTAACATTATGTGAACTACTTCCTAATGTTAGTGATTCAGCAGTTATAATTAATTGATCTCTTCAACATAGGATGATAAGTAATTGCATTGTTAGTTAAATGAACTATTTCTTTAACTAGATATTCATCATAAACTTTTCATGCTAAAATCCCAATTATTATTATTCTTTCTCTTGATTGTATGGAGGAGTAATCCTTCATCCAATCAAGATAGTCTTAGAAAATATAGAGTTAGATCTACATTTAGTTTAAAGACCACATTTCTTGAAGTCCTCTTCTTAAGGAGGAAAATCATTAGAAGTGGTTTGGATGAGCACCAAATTAGCTTAAGGGATTAATTTCTTGCCAAACTACTAGCAAGAGAGTCATCTTGATTTCTCTCTCTCTGTTGGTAAGAGAATAGAGATATTATAAGCCAACAGAGATATAGAGAAATGGTAATTGGACCCAATAGAACTAGTTGGAACCACCATTCAATGGATATAGATCTAAGTTATAGATCTTGACCATGTGGTATCCTTAAAAGTGTCATTAGGTCATTTTTTTTATCAACAGATAGCCATCACACTACTCATTTCTTTAATCTATTAACATTAACACTTAGAATTGTACTTTTTATATTGCTTGGTCTTGTACCTGGTGTAAGGTTGAAGGGAGCAATTTTGGAAGGAAAACTAGTGCAGTTGGCTTTGGAGTGAATGAGTCACAGATGATGAACAACATCTAGAGCTACATTTGGTGAGGGTGACTAGACCTGCTGAAGAAGATGAGATAGGATTGGTGCATGGAATCCACCACCCCATACACCTTTATTTCAGCATTTTCATGACCTCCAGTCTATTCCAATTCGCTTGCATGAGGATAAGTTCGATGTATCAGTGGACTAATCAATATGTGAGCTAGTCCTGAGTCCAACAAATGAATGAAATCGGGATTAACACCCCAATAGGGTGGGTTTATATATTTTCATATTTTTTATGATACCTTATGCGAGTGGATTAGGTTTAGTTTAGTTTTACAGTTTTATTGCATGAAGACAACCTTGAAGGGTTAATAAAATTGGAGAGTTGATAAGTGTGAAAAAGGTGTTTTATGCTCTAGTTGGATGGTTCCACATCATATAACTTGTTGAACTAGAAGGGAATAACCCTATAATGGTATTTTGTTCCAGTAAATGCTCTACTCAATGGATAATGTTACAAGAATCAAAATATGACATTTTTCTTGGCATACTCGGTACCTCCAAATGAAATTGCTAGAATCCAAATATGAAAATTTTCTCAGCATACTCGGTACCTCCATATAAAATTTCTACCAATCCTTTCAGCTCCACGATCACATACTTCCAAATGAAATTTCTACCGATCATGGTTCTGGATGTCATCTTCCCTCAAACGTTTGTAGTTTTATGTGAGATGCACTGACCAAAGCTCATATGTGGATGTTAGGTAGCTTGGATGAGTCTTAGATCCCATTGGCACAAGCGCTAACCACAAATCCATTGTTAGAGATAAAATTAGTTTCCTTGGAGTTGAATTTGGGTTTTCAAGCTAAAGCATTCAGAATTGAAGTTGGTTTGTCAAGCTAAAGCGGAGGAGAGGTTATCCACCCTGCTAAGAAGTCTCTGCCTGCAACTAAATCTAAAGGTAGCCTCTGATTTTTCTCAGGAGAAGAATAAGAAGACTAACAAGTGTCTCGTTCCTTATACACCACACCAACATGCACACAATCATATGGCCCTCTTCAGTGTTTCCATGGTTATAGTCAGTGTTTCCATGGTTACAGGTAGCATTTAATGTTTATAAACTTAAGCTAGCATTTAATGTTTATAAACTAATGATAGCATTAGTTTCAAATCTTGGAAATATGAATCAAATAAATGCATGGAACAAAGATATTGTATGACTAATATCAATGATATGGTTTGTCTGCCTTGGGAAGAGGCCAAATAAGACCATCAATTATCTTATTGGTCCTCAAAGTTAAATTGATAAATTGATAGGTTGAGAACAATGGTTATTTTATGAAGTGGGTAAAGTTCATAAAAACTTTGAATTAATATGCACAAGTACTAATGATAACTAATACAATCGATTACTATAGTCCCATGTTGTAGAAGGAAGGGACTAATAAGGAAAATACTCCCATCTTCATGTCTCACAGATTAAAGTCCAAACTCTAAAGAGAGACTATGAACTATAATCAATTAATAAACTCTCAATGAATTTGTTTCTCTGTTGAAAGATTTTGATTTTTGTAATTACTTATATATATGGTTGATGTTATTTGTTTTTTAGAGGTAGTGTGCTTTTAGTGCACTCTAAAGATGATATTTAAAAAATATATATATATATCTAGTGTTCATGAGGGTTTTCGAGGGATCCCTAGTGAGGGATGTTACATGCGACAACTCTTTAACGCTTCCTCTATTCCACTTCCATAATCTTTTACTAAGTTTCAACATCCTTTGTTTGTTTGATGTTGTGGAAAAGCTAATAGATCCTTTTCAATATCTTGGTCAACATAAGTGTGGATGCAGCCTCAGCCATGAGTGAGAACGATGAGTCATGAAGATAGGGTCATTTTTTAGACTCTCCTTCGAAGGATCTAGCTCTGGCCATATGGCATTTATTGGGCTTCACTCATCAACTTTGAACACTGTTATTCTCCCATCATGGGGTTTAAGCACATAACCATTGAATGTAGTTGGTAAATTTTCTTTAGTTAATTATCACATCAATAGCCCAGAAAATATCTTTTTGGGGCTCTGCACAATGAGTCTAGAAGGTAAAATAGATTTTCAAGGCTTTGCATGGTGAACCCATGTCAAGGGTTCCTCTGATGTGGAGAAGGTAAGGCCATGGCTCTAATAAATCTAGAGACTCCCAAAAATCCATCCTTATGCAAACCTTGGTTGAACAAATGTGGGACCAACAATGACTATTGCTATAAACCCTCCTTACCCAAGAACAAGATGCCTAACAAAGACCTAAACTATGGTTTTTTTAGCATTATTGTGCATCAATTCATATTTACTGTCATGATAGGTCTTCAACGTTTATTTTGGAAAGAGTTACAGATTACAATGGATCAACTACTTGAGACTTGATATCAAGTGAGGTAGTTTTAGTCCAAATGAATAAAATCTTATCATTCATCTGCATACCATTGTTAGAAACATGTTGGTTTAAGTTTCATCAATTTATTAGTTCTTGGTGGTGCATTAAAGGATTGACATTAAGATATATTTTAATGGATTAAATATGTGTAGGTGGGCATACATAGCATTCCATCCACCTAGAAGAATAGATAATGATATTTAAAATTATTAGAACTCTTGGATAAAGAAAGAGCTTGTTAAGGGTGAGATAATCTCAAAGAATATTGAGGCTTCCAAAGTACATATTAATTTTCCATAGTTCTTGTTCGAATAATCTGCAACTCTCGACAATGAGAGTAAGATTCTAAAAATTCAAGAATTTTAAACATCCCTAGAAACAAAAAGTGTAAGAACAATAATTTGCAATATATATTATAATGGCACAATGGTTTGCATGTTCAAGGACTCCCAGTTTCAAATACATTGCATCGATACAACATCTTCAACCCAATTGAAGGCTCCTTTTGTTATAATCCAAATTTAGAAAAAAAGTAATGGAATTACACTACATCATCCATGAATGAGAGTGACTACATGAGATCCTCGAATATGGCGTTGTTAAATTATTCTCATTGTGAAACATTGGATCATGTTGATCATGCTAACATAGCTAGATTGTGGGAATCTAGTTCCAACTATAATGGGGTTGTTTTAGGATATTTCAAGTGCTTATACAATGGTGAAAAATATAACCATGACACTAAAAATAGTTGCAGCTATTTGCCTCCACTTTATGATGTCAGTGAAGAATCTGCAACCATTGATTTAAAAGATAGTGACAACAATTCACTAAGATATCTGGAGCAAAACCAAAAAAATGAGATCAATATAGCCCAAGAAACATGAGCATAAAATGTGAACAAAGTAATTTAAGATGCAAGAAGTGGAAACAATGATATAACCAATAAATTGAAGATAATAAGCCAAACACTAGGAACAAAGCATTTGTTAACATATAACTTTTTGCGCTGCCTCATTGTCCACTCTAGGAAAAGTCTTTCCCGAAGATATAGAAGCTTTATTTACATCAAAATATGTCTGCCAAATCATGAATACATTTAGATAGACTTACAATTTTTAATCAAATGATCTAGAATATAAAACATCAGTATGAAAACAATGATCAAATGGGAAAAGGGGTAGATTTTAAATGTGTGTAACAACCAACTCCTGAGCTCAAAAACCTAGATTGTAGTTATATCGCCATCCAAGGTCTTCATGCATAGCTCACTAAAGGTATATCAAGAGGCTATTAGTCTCTTGGCTATAGAATTGGAATGTTTTTATTTATAACTTAGTGAAATGGAAAACATGTGGAGACAAGCCGCATTCTTCTTCTTTCACTGGACCATGACAAATGAATAAAACAAATAGTATCAACCTCTTGGAAAAGGAAAGTTGAGAACAACAAATACCATGAACAAGCAAAGAATCTAATGAGGTGAAGGGCTAAAAAACATACCACCCATAACAAACATTTCCATTCAAAGATTATTCTATGTTGGGCCACAAAAAAACATTTCAATAGAAATTTCATGTAGCCTACTACTACAAAGGAAATTCAAACCCCAACTTCTTGTTCCACTTCTAATTTTACCCAAAATTACCTCATATTTAAAGGTATCACCATATCTTATACCAAAACAAAAAAATATATATATCCTTTTGAGAAATAAGATCATCAAACAAAATTGAACCATACATATTAATGAACCTTATTTTATATATTAATATTAGGATGAACCTATTTTTCTATTGGAAAGAGAGAAAATTTCATAGATACTAACGAATCCTTATGCATTACCTACATTTGAATGAGTTAACAAAAATTAATGGCACTAGGAGAGCGATCATATTGTGTTTTTGGAAGAGATCTTTGATCTCTTGCTCAAACACCAAGATGTTTCTTGTCTGTTGTAGCAAAAATGGAAATCCCCAATGGAGATCATTGCCTTCACAACTACTCCATTTCTACTAGTGCCTTGGGCATAAAATTGGACTCTTTTCCACTAAAGCTATTAGATGCCATTTCATTGAGCTACGGTGATAGGTGAGAGCCATGCATAGCTCACTAAAGGTGTCTCAAGAGGCTATTAGTCTATTGACTATAGAATTGGACTTTTTTTATTTGTAACTTAGTGAAATGGAAAAGTTGTGGAGACAAGCTCCATTATTATTCTTTCACCGGTCCAAGTAAAATAAATGAATAAAATAATCTCAACCCCTTGGAGAAGGAAATTTGAGAACAACAAATAGCATGAACAAATAAAGAATCCAATGAGTTGATCTGAGAGGGATCTCCCTTTGTAAACAAGCATCCATAGGCTTGTTAGAGTCAGTATGAATCTTTACTAGAAGTTGAGTAGTCTTCACATCACCAACCACATCCAATGGAAAGGTACCAACCCCTACTATACAAATGATGTCTCCAAATAAGGTGCATTCGATACCAATAATATCATCTTTTGAATCTATTCTCAAACTTAAACGCCTCAAACTCTGATACAAAGAGGTCATCATCAACTACAATCATATCAACTAGATCACACATGTTATTCACTTGTTTATTGGAAGCTTCACCATCATCAACAAGGTCTATTGTTGGATTCATCAATTCACAACTCACTTTGCAGTCACCATCCACATGTGTCTCGCCACTGAAGTCCCACTGCACAACTGACCTTCCACTAGTTCCTCCAACAATTGGAACTAGTTTAACTGAAAATAACTTGAGATAAATAACTTTGATTGCTATAAATTAGAAATCACACATGCTTAAATAAACTCTAACTCCTCCAACTCGAATTTACTGAGTAAATCAGGGGACACAAGCCATGTCACATAAGTTAACTGCATCCAAGTTGTCTACTCATGTGGAAATTCAAACTTTATCAATTTAATCAAGGAAAAATAAAATTGAGAATTTTTTGCTCCATTTTTCAACAGTCCCTCTCAGTAAGGGATTATCAACCACCCCTATCATGTACCTATGGAACTCAAATTTCCCTCTTGACAATTTTTTTTTCAAAATGTCAGCATCTTGTTCCTCTGTCGGAATGTAGTGTAGCAACATTATCTGCCTCTGCACACAGTCCCGTAAATGGTGATATCAGATATCTATATGCTTGGATCGACCGTGAAATACATGATTCTCAGAGAGTTTGATGCAACTATGATTATCACATTAGATCACAGTCAGATCCATCATCTGACCAAATAGTCGATTGTACTATGTAACAACCCCCCCATTTATACGAGTAATAGTTAATATTTGACATATAAATTGGGACCCTTTTAAATTTTTAGCCTTTTAAAATAAATTCTAACTCTACAAATTTGTCTCAAAAAACCTTCAAAAGAGAACTCATGCCTAAAGCTCTTATCACAAATCGCATCTCGCAGTTTTCCATGTAACAATTGTTAACATTCCATTGAAAATCCCGAAATGCAATATGTGATGAGGTCCCCACTGCGATTTTACGATCACCACACTTTAATAACACGCAATCACACTTTGAAAATTGCAAATTAATAAAGAATGCCATTGTGTCACCCCTTAGTAATTTGCAAAATGCGATATTGCGATTTTTGCAATCGCATTTCACATTAACTCTGAATAACGTTATATGACAACGTTTGAAAGTTGTGATGCACAAATAAAGTGTGAAGCATGGAGAAGTTATTAAGTTTTAATGTAATAATGAGTGGTTTGATAGAGTAATTAATGTTTAGCATCTCGAGGAGAGGAATTGATGTTTTCAAGTTATGGCTAGTTAACACTGAAATCTCATGTAAAATCTTCCCACGATTCAAAGTCATTTCAAAGAACTCTCAGCCTTAATTGCCCTCCATTGTGTGCGCTGATATATCTCTTTCGTTTCAGGAAAGCTTCAAAAGAGATGTCATTGCGAAAGGTAATGCAAAAGCAGAAGAAGCAGAGCATTACAAAGTCTGAGGTATCAGAAATGTCACCTATATTCGTTGATACAGTTTGCAACGTCGATGGAGGAGCGACGGCATGGGAAGTCATATACAACAGACTTGAAGATGAGCGTCCTAAAATTACTATCATAAAGGCAACGGTTGACTCAATAAAACCTTCGGGGGTCCAATTCAAAGATTCTGCTTGTTCCTTCCTTCACAGAATAGGAGCAAGAGCGAAAATACTCCCATACACTGATATGATTAGATGGGTGGTGGAAAATCTCAGTATTGAAGACAGGAAATTTAGGAACTCGAAGATGGAGCTAATGGGGTCATTCAAAGCTGAAGACCTAAAGCAAATATATCATATACCTGACCCTTGGGACATATATGACAAAACATCCCTGGCCAACTTTGCAAAGAAAAATGAAGAACCTTTCAAGATGATCCAGGGCTGGAGGGTCATAGAGAACAAGTTCAAATATGATAAAACGGGTATGTATCATGCAACTTCTTTGGAAAACCCTTATAACTATGCAGCTTCTATGTTATGTAGGCTATATGGATTACCTAATAATACCAAGTTTTCCATAGAATGGATTCCTTTAATTGATGTTTGTGTCAATTCCCATAATTAATTGGGCCACTATCCTATCTGATAACCTAGGCACTGCCCTCTCCGAGTATCGTCAAAAGAGATCCTCCTTCACAGAGAACCTTCCTCCATTTTATTTCAGTGCCTATATCATGGATGTTATTTGTTTCTATCCTAAATTTCCAATCATGGGTTTGAAATGGACTTTGCAAGACCCCTACCCCATCCATCTCAGCCATAAATAGATTTGGGAATCCCATTATATACCCCATTTTTATAAAATATGCCACGGTGTTATTTTACCATTGCATCAATTTATTTTTAATAAGAAAGCCCCCAGGTTTTCTAAAGAAGCCGCTACAGACCTTCTCGTAGTAGGCAAGTATTTTGTTGAAGAATGGTTTACATATATCAGAGTTTTTGGCAGTACAGCGGACCCACATGTACTCCCTTTGTATGTCTCTGATAAGCTACTAGCAAGAGAAATAGCTCACCAGACTGTGGGTAAAGGCTTAACCAAGACCCTAAAAGATAACAAGAAGTCTTTGTGGCCATCCTTTCCCATTCGGTGTGGTTCTTTTTCATTGGCAAATTTCAACCATGCAACCAAGGAATCACTAAGCCTAGAGAGCCTCAAGCTCCATACTCTGCCAAAGAGGCAATTCAACCCAGACAAGATAGCACACAATATTACTACTGCAGTAAAGATCAAGCCCTTCAACCATGAAGCTAATAATTCTGAAGATCTTTTACAATCGGCTGAATCATTCGAACAAGCATTTGATTGGGTGAAGGCCAATTTGAGTCCTGAAGATTTTGAAAAGTTTCAGGAATTCAAAAATCAAAGGCTCGAAATAATTCCATTGCATTTGTTAAGAGTTGATGACAAGCCCACACCCAATGTAACTATCAACAGCGAGGGACAAAATTCTCACATAGAGTCTCAAGTGGACACAGGGAAAGCCCAGGACACCGAGGATAAAGCGGAAATCCAAAGGGCGGCGATCGCAAAGTTATCAAAGACTGACTGGGAGGCATATTGGCAATACCTTGTCAAACATCACAGCCAAATCATGACGCTCAATTTCTCACTCCATTCAACTCAAAGGATGTTGCCACCTCTCATAGATGCTATCTTCACAGGATAGGTCAGAACGCAGTTTGGGGCACCTCCTCAAGTGAAACCGATGTCCAATATATGTGATCTAAAGGAGAAGCTGGTAGACAGCAAGTCATCTTTATAACCTCTGCTCATCAAGTCACTTTTATTTTTAGAGTTAGTTTCTAATTAGGAGGAAGGTTGTTTGAAACCTCCTCAAATTTTTGTATAATCTATTTTTGAACATTAGTTAGACAGTATTTATACCCTTCTCATGCATTTAGAGAAGGGTCCAAAATTTTATCAAAAACACTTGCAAAGAATGCACTTCTATAAGTTTGTGAATGCCTTGATGAAATTATGGAACATGATCATTTCTTTTAAATATCAGACTACTTTCCTTTGTTGATGCACTATTGTATACTTGGAGAATAATTTGATTTGAAGAAAGGAGTTGATCTATGTCATTAGTCAAATGAGTAGAACCTCACACATATGGTACTTTTATCTTGTATGATTAGTTCTATTTTTGTTTAATTAGTGATAACATTTCGTTTCCATGAATTGTATATGGAATATATTATTTCTGTTATGTGTTAATTTCACTATTGTATGATGCCTAGATGAAAGTCATATATAATCATTAGATATATGTGATATAGTTTATACATTTCTTTGACTAACTATTTAGTCAAAGAAATTAACTTTACACATTATCATCTCTGTTTAATGCATGAATGATATTTATTATCATATGTTAAACAGATATCGTTTAAGATTGCATATCACACAGAATACTCGAGTTTATATTAGATTAAGTTAGCTAGAGATTTTCATGATAGAATAGGCCATTTAGTTATCATTTTTCTTACTGCAATCGCTTGAAAACCACCTACTCTTATTTTAAAACCCACATTGGGAAACTAGTCCCATCATCCTCAGTTGGAGCCACCACCTCAAACGGAAAAGGAGTTGTCTTTAAGGTTCGGACTGGTTGGTTATCCCCCATGTTGGAGCAGCAGAAATCTAAGGCTTCAACACAGTCCAACAAGTATCTTTCTCATTCATATCATCTCACATGTTGCTTGACTTGCAGCCATGTATTCTACTTCTGCCAAGTTGAGCACCACAGATCTTTACTTCAATTTGTACCAAGAAACAACTACAAGCCCAACACTAAAAATTCCACCTGATGTACTCTTTCAGTCTGATGGACTTCACGCCAAATCTGCATCTGTGAATCCACACAACTCCACTCCCTCTGCCCGTTTATACTATAGTCCAAATTGGATAGTGCCTCTAAGGTACTGTAAAACATGCTTAACTGCCTTCTAAAATAATTTGGTTGGTCTAACCATAGCTTGGCTTAGTTGGTTGACTACATAGCACATATATGGTCACATGTTCACAAGATACATGAGTGAACCCACTAGCTATTGATGAATGGTAGCATCCACTTCGACTTCACCTGAAGTAGCATCCTCCTTCCTCTAGTTGTTTGCTAGAGGTGTCTCCATGGGTTTAAAACCCTCCATGCAAGATCTCTACAGTATCTCATTTGCATACTTTCCTTGATAAACAAAAAATTCCCCATCGTCTTGCCATACTTCCAACCCAAGGAAGTAGTGCATGAGACCCATGTCCTTCATTTCAAATTCCCTTGCAAGGTCCTCCTTGCAAGATTTGATCCTGGTGTACCAAGCACGGGGTGCTTGTTTGAGACCATACAACACTCGCTTGAGTCTGCACACATGAGAATCCCGATCAAATGTCTCAAAATCTTCTAGTTGCTCAATGTACACCTCCTCCTCAATAACCCCATTGAGAAATGTTTTTTTTACATCCGTCTGGTGGATCTTCCACCCCATCTACGTAGCTAGAGAAGAATTGATATAATGGATGAGTACCTTGCTACAGGAGAAAGGGTATACTCAAAGTCAATTCCCTCAACTCGATAGTACCCATGGCCACAAATATGGCCTTATACTTCTCTATGCTTCCGTCTACTACCTGCTTCACCTTGATGATCCATCTCGAACCCACTATTGATTTATATGTTGGTCTTGGGAACACTTCCCAAACATTTTTCTTTATGATGGATTTTTTTTCCTCCACATTGCATCAACCCATATAGGTTGCTCTACTGCTTCCTCAAAATAGGATGGCTCAGTCTTTACAAGCTTAGTCATAAGAGCCATGTAGCCAGTGTTCCTCTCAGGTGACCTCATTTTTCTGCACAGTTTTGAAGGAGCTCCCACATTCTCCCTCGCATCTTACACAAGTCTATCATCTTCCCAGGTTCCTTTTTTGCCTTCTCTAGATGGTTCTGCTTGAGTGAATGTCTCCACTCTCTACTCCTCAATTTGTGGCTGCTCCACAACTTCCTGAGGCTCCTCCTTTCGAGCTAAAATCTCCTCTTCTGGTGGGATCTAAAACTCCCTCTCAAGAGAGCACCACATCACTTTCTCCTCATCAAAATTTACATGCCTTCGCACGATTTTCATTCTGATGGATGAAAAGTATACACAGTAGTTGTGGGCATTTTATGTGTAACACAAAAATACCCCCAATTATGCAGTCGGCACAAGATTATTCCTTGAGTCTTTGGAGACATGGCAGTAAATAGAGGCTCCAAAAATCCTAAATTGCGACACATATGATTTTCTCCCCAAGGAATCCTCATCCAGTGTAATATGCGAACAGACTATTGTATTGCATGTTTTAGCCCACAAATGTAGAGGTAGGCCTTGGTCATGCAACATCACCTTCGTTGCTCCCAAAATACTACCATTATTTCTCTCAACCACCCCATTCTACTATGGGTTGTGAGGTGTTGTAAACTCTCATCAAATGCCTTCTTTCACACATAAATTTTTAAATTCATTCAACACGTACTCACCTCCATTATCGCTCCTGAGATCCTTCACCTTCTTGCTAATTTCTTTCTCAACTAGTGCCTTGAATTATACGAACTTTGAGAATTTCTCATCTTTCTTCCGCGTGAATAAGATCCAACACTTTCGTGAGAAGTCATCAATAAAAATGACAAAATATTTTTGTCTGGCAGTGGAGGCTACCGAGAAAGGTCGACATACATCAGAGTGGATCCTTTCTAGGACTGCATGTGCTTTGTTTTCCCGATCATGGAATGTGGATTTTGTGTACTTCCCCAATGTACATCCTTTGCATACATCATGTTTCTCAAGTGCTCCTTTAGAGAGGCCAGTGGTTATTTGTTGTTTAATCTTCAAGATGCCATGATGCAAATGGCCAAGTCTTATATGACAAAGTTTACTGAAATCGCGCCATGCACTTTCTCCACCTTATTGCTTAATGCAACACAACCTTCCACATCTAGGTTATACAAGTTCTTCACAGAAACCCCTATCTACTCCACTTATCTCGTGGCTATGTGTCTCAGGAATTCTTTTCTTTTGTTGTAGATCACAACATAACCACGGTCTTCCAAAAATGCAACATAAATGAGAATTTTTTTTAGGCCTAGAAATGACATCCTTGAGCCTAATAGGGGACCCTGACTCCCTCTTAAAGGTGATTGTATCAATACGAGTCAGGTTGTACCTTTCGTCATCCCCTAGCTTGATGTGCATCTAGAGATCTTTCTCCTCTAGGCCACTGAAAAAATCTCTATACCATGTGATGCGGAAAGATGCACTTGAGTCCAAGTACCACACACTCCCCATTATTGTGTTGGAAATCCATGCAATAAGGGTAAAGTCAAGCTCGAGCTATGAATCCAAGGCTTCAACTGTTGCTCCTCCTAAGGTCTTCTTCCTTGCCTTTTTTGTGGACACTTTGTGGCATAGTGCTCATATTCATGACAATGGAAGCATTTAATTTTTTACAAATATTTCTTCTTCCCCCTTGGCTAGATTCTGGTTTGGTTTGAGGTTTCTTCCCTTTTCCCTTCTTTCCCTTTCCAACCAATGCATATTTTTCTTCATCCTTTCCCTTGGATGAGATCTCATCTATGGTATTCCACCTTACTTCCTCCTGTACAAAATAGGACCATAAGTGCTCCCAATTCGATATTTTGTCCCTCTCGTTCATTGAATCTTGATAGCTATGCTAGCTCTTGGGAAGGCCTAGAAGGGCTAGGCTTACCTAGTCATCCTCTAAAATAGTAACACCAACTCCTAGAAGTTCATCACAAACTTGTGTGAACCTGCTTATATATTGCGGGATAAAGTCATTCTTCTACATCTTGGTATTTCAAATTTTATCCTTGAGCACCAGCTTCCTATGGTCACTACTATTCTGGAACAAATTTGCCAGTGCCTACCACATTACATAAGGTTTTTCTTTCCCATGGAGATTGGTGAAAATGTGGTCCCATACTCCCTCCAATATTATTCTCCTCGCCTTGTTTACATCTTTCTTCCACTGAGCAAGGTTCTGGGAATCAAATTTCGTTGGTTTTGCAACATCTCTCTTGATGTATTATAGAAATCCATTGTCATCAAATAACTCCTCCATGAGATCCTTCCATGCAATGAAATTAGAGGTACCTTCCAAGGCATACTCTAGCCTCATACCATTGATGGTTATCTTCTCAGCTATGAAGAGATCCTGCTAAACTGAACTGCAAATTCGAATATCTTAAGAAACAACTTCGGAATTCCTGCTCTAATGTGAATCCTGCTCTGATACCATGTAGAAATTATTGTGTATATTTGCAACTGCTCATGAATTCTTTTCAAAATTACAAGACACAAACCTACTCTACTGCTCTGTGGAAGTTAATTCACAATTTAGAATAAAAAATTCATACATGCAATAAGAAATAACACACATGCACAAAATATTTTTCCTAGGGAAAGCAATCTGCTAAAAACCCCAATGCTTGCTTGCATTAATCCAATGAATAGAGATATATTACAATTGCTTTGCTCAACTAAGCACAACCTGCAAGTGAATAACCTATCTCTTTGCTCACTGAGAAGCTCTGACCTAGACTTAGTCAATTTATGCCTTTACTTGAGCCCCTATTTCCTTGCACAATTCCTTGAGAAATTAGGCCCCTATTATTTAGGATTTTTTCCAAAATGGATTATGCAATTCCTAAGGTTGATCATCTGACTGCATGCAACACCTATACACTCAAGACTAGTCTATAATTGATGTTACACTGCCTTGGAATCTCCACCACATTTGGGGAACTCGAATTATTTGCATGCACTAGTTATTTTGGGTTGATTGATTAATTAACTGGATGATCACTAAGTTTGACTGAAGTCCCACTACATAACTGACCTTCCACTAGTTCCTCCAATAGTTAGAACTAGTTTAACTGAAAACAACTTGAGATAACTAACTTTGATTGCTACAAATTAGCAATCACACATGCTTAACTAAACTTTAACTCCTCTAACTCGAATTTATTGAGTAAACTGGGTGACACAAGCCATGTCATACAAGTTAATTGCATCCAAGTTGTCTGCTGATGTGGATATTCAAATTTTCTCAATTTAATCAAGGAAAAATCAAATTGAGAATTTCTTGTTGCATTTTTCAACAATCCTTTAGGTGAATCTAATCCATGTTGTCGATGACAGTCAGGAGTTCCAGCATAACAATGTGCTGATAACAACAACCAACGGATAGAAGTAGCATTCAAAATAAATGAAATAGTCAAAAAACACATATTAAAACACAATCGATGGAGACCCCAAAAAGTACTCCAACTATGTTACTGCCTATCCACGTTCAACAAAAGTTCCTCCATCGCTCCTCTCATGAAGCACACCTTTGTTGTCGGCCTCCATCGCCCTAAATCCCATTAGTTGTTGTCGGCCTCCATCACTCTGCTTCCTGAAGAACCCATCAACAGCATAAAGACAGACCCCTAATCCTTTACCTTTACCTTTTTTACTAGCACCTCGTATTGAAAATTTTAAAACAAAATTAAATTTTAAGACAAAAGATTTATTTTGTCTTAAAATCCCCCTCTGTGTAGTAGTGTCAAATGCAACGACAAACAAGTTGTCTCTAATTGTATTAGCAGAGATTGAAGGGACATAAGAGGAATTGATATCCGAGAAATTTTGTCAGGAAAAGTTGTCGCATTCTTCAGATTTGGCTACCCCCACAAAACGAAGAGCCCAACAAATCGTTGTCTTTATATAAGATAACGTGAATGGTAAGTGAAATAACAACCTCAGTACAGGTGCGAGACAATAGTAGCCTACAAACTAGCAGACTTAGGGTGCACTATTAGAGTCAATTCTGTTAGATAATATTTTCTTAAACTGATATTTTTTGTCTTAATTGTTAATTGTCTTAAATGGGTTTCGTTGAGTGGTCATTGTCTTAAATATAAAGTTTTGTCTTAAAATATTTTTGTCTCAAACTGTTTTTGTCTTAAATATAAAGTTGTCTTAAATTAATTTTGTCTTAAACTATTTTTGTCTTAAATATAAAGTTGTCATAAAATATTTTTGTCTCAAATTGTTTTTGTCTTAAATACAAAGTGTTTTCTTAAAATATTTTTGTCTCAAATTGTTTTTATCTTAAATATAAAGTTTTGTCTTAAAATATTTCTGTCTTAAACTGTTTTTGTCTTAAATATAAAGTTGTCTTAAAATATTTTCGTCTCAAACTGTTTTTGTCTTAAATTTAAAATTTTGTCTTGTAATATTTTTGTCTTAAACTATTTTTGCCTCAAATTGTTTTTGTCTTAAATTTTATATTTAAAACAATTCAATTGATATTAAATTTTAATATAAAATAACTAAAATAAAAAAGTGATTTTTTAAGGAAAAAAATTCTTGTCTAAAAAAAATGTCTTACTTTAACTCTTAGTAGTGTAATAGTAGCATTGCAACCATTAATCTTATTATAATTGTATTAAACTTTAAAAAAATTTAAACACTACAACAAATTATTATATATATAATATCATGATATTAAAAATAAATTCGGATTAAGCTCAACGTGGTGGATAAAACCTTTCGATATAAACTCTTATATTTATAGAGTTCAGGCTTCTGTGATCCATATCCAGTTTGTGAGAGATTTTTCGGCGTAAATCACATGAAAAACCATTTGTCGACGCGTTTCGAACCAACTAGTGTGGTTCATCGTCAGGACAAGATGAAGAAACAGATCCAGCCTAGCAAGTTAAATAGTTTGAGCAGAGCCTCCAACGGCTAACTTGACCAACGGCTAGTTTGACTCTAGGACCGGGGACAAAATTATTTTATTAATTTAATTAGCAATCTCAGGGATCAATAAATATATAAAATTTTTAATGGGTATTAGTTCAAAAAATATATTATAAAAATGATAAGTTAATTAGAATTTAAAGGAAAACCAGGACCTTATAAAATGAATAAATATATAAATTAATTTTATTAAAAGAATTATTAAAAATTTTAAGTTAATTAGGTACATAAAGGGCATTATAATATTAGAATAAAATAAAGTAATACCCAACGGGATGCTAGGTTAGTTAGAAAATTATTTAAAAAGTAAAAGTTGATTAGAAATTAATTGGAAAATTAGTTATGCAAAGGACCTCATAATAACCTATATGCATAAAATATATAAAAATAATTGAAAAGGGGTGAGAATTTAGAAAATTAGTACCAAAGGACCTAAAAAAAAAAAATACAGATAAATATAATAAAAAATAAAAAAAATAAATATAAAAATAATAAAAATATATATATATATATATATATATATATATATATATATATAAAATAAATAAATAAAAAAAAAACTTAAGGAGGAGGGCGAAAAAATGACTAGGAAGGGAGTGTTGGGACCCAACACCTACTGATTTTCCAGCCATCTTCCCTATTGAGATTGCTTGGTCTCTTTTCAATCTCAAGCGCTTCCCTAAATTTACGATGATGGAAATGCGAAACCCTAGCAATAACACTAGCCTCCTCAATACAAACATGATGATTGGTTTTCTCAGCATGTTCAGCTAAAGCGGAAGACTTAGCTCTCCTATGCTTAAGGTCCGCTGCATGCTCGCTAATCCTTTGATTAATGGAGCGACCAGTCTCCCCAATATAGGGGGTCCCACAGGAACAAGGGATCATATAAACACCTTTCATATCCTTAGGGTCGATAGGATCCTTCACTGATCTGAGGGACATACGAATGGTGTTCAGGGGCCTAAAAGTCACAGGGATACTATGCTTCCTGAGAATCCTTCCAATTCTATCAGTGACCCCTTGAACATACGGAAGATGGACACCTGGAATTCGCTCCTTCGGTTCCCTTTTAGTCAGAGAATTCTTGGAAGCTTTAAGGAAAGCCCTCTCACCCATGTATCTACTATAACCATTCTCAACAAAGACATCAAGCAGATGGGACTTTTCTTTCTCAAAGCTCTTCTTGTCTGAGATTCTTAGGGCCCGAGTAGCAAGGGTATTGAGAACACCCATCTTTTGAGCCGGGAAATGGTGGGAACAGTATCTTCATGCCAGTTCCCACCATTTCCCGGCTCAAAAGATGGGTGTTCTCAATACCCTTGCTACTCGGGCCCTAAGAATCTCAGACAAGAAGAGCTTTGAGAAAGAAAAGTCCCATCTGCTTGATGTCTTTGTTGAGAATGGTTATAGTAGATACATGGGTGAGAGGGCTTTCCTTAAAGCTTCCAAGAATTCTCTGACTAAAAGGGAATCGAAGGAGCGAATTCCAGGTGTCCATCTTCCGTATGTTCAAGGGGTCACTGATAGAATTGGAAGGATTCTCAGGAAGCATAGTATCCCTGTGACTTTTAGGCCCCTGAACACCATTCGTATGTCCCTCAGATCAGTGAAGGATCCTATCGACCCTAAGGATATGAAAGGTGTTTATATGATCCCTTGTTCCTGTGGGACCCCGTATATTGGGGAGACTGGTCGCTCCATTAATCAAAGGATTAGCGAGCATGCAGCGGACCTTAAGCATAGGAGAGCTAAGTCTTCCGCTTTAGCTGAACATGCTGAGAAAACCAATCATCATGTTTGTATTGAGGAGGCTAGTGTTATTGCTAGGGTTTCGCATTTCCATCATCATAAATTTAGGGAAGCGCTTGAGATTGAAAAGAGACCAAGCAATCTCAATAGGGAAGATGGCTGGAAAATCAGTAGGTGTTGGGTCCCAGCACTCCCTTCCTAGTCGTTTTTTCGCCCTCCTCCTTAAGTTTTTTATTTTTTTATTTTTTTATTTTTTTATTTTTTTTGTATATATATATATATATATATATATATATATATATATATATATATATATATATATATATATATATTTATTTATTTTTATTATATATATATATTATTTTTCTTATTTTTATATTTTTTTTTTATTTATTTATCTGTATTTTATTTTATTTTTATTTTTATTTATTTATTTATTTATTTATTTTATTATTATTATTATTATTATTATTATTTATTTTTTATTTTTTTATTTTTTTATTTTTTTATTTATTTATTTTTTATTTTTTATTTTTATTTATTTTTTTATTTTTTATTTTTTTTAAGGTCCTTTGTACTAATTTTCTAAATTCTCACCCTTTTCAAATATTTTTATATATTTTATGCATATAGGTTATTATGAGGTCCTTTGCATAACTAATTTTCCAATTAATTTCTAATCAACTTTTACTTTTTAAATAATTTTCTAACTAACCTAGCATCCCGTTGGGTATTACTTTATTTTATTCTAATATTATAATGTCCTTTATGTACCTAATTAACTTAAAATTTTTAATAATTCTTTTAATAAAATTAATTTATATATTTATTCATTTTATAAGGTCCTGGTTTTCCTTTAAATTCTAATTAACTTATCATTTTTATAATATATTTTTTGAACTAATACCCATTAAAAAATTTATATTTATTGATCCCTGAGATTGCTAATTAAATTAATATAATAATTTTGTCCCCAGTCCTAGAGTCAAACTAGCCGTTGGTCAAGTTAGCCGTTGGAGGCTCTGCTCAAACTATTTAACTTGCTAGGCTGGATCTGTTTCTTCATCTTGTCCTGACGATGAACCACACTAGTTGGTTCGAAACGCGTCGACAAATGGTTTTTCATGTGATTTACGCCGAAAAATCTCTCACAAACTCTTATATTTATCGACACAAGTTTTAATTCGCAATTTATTAACTTGGACACTACATAATGGAAGATGTATATATATATATATATATATATATTGCTTTCATGAATAATTACTTGTATATGTAAGCATATAGTACCAATCAGCTGCATGGTGTTATCATGAGTCGTTTAAAAAATATCGAAATCATAGAACTCCAACTGTAGATTGGTATTATTATTAGTCGTTTATAAAATAAAATTGAAATCATAAAAGTCCAGCTGTCGATTTGGTACAGCGGATAAGGTCATATCATAGCAAAATAGAAGTCCGGCTGTCGATTTGGTACAGCGGATAAGGTAAGATCATAGCAAAATCCAATTTGTGGAGGGAATTGGCATAAGTGAAAGTTTGCAATTCAGAGTAAAATACAGTTTCGACTTCCCTATGGTTAGTAGGTCTATATGATTAAAATTAAATAAACGAAGACAAAATTTAAACCATAATCTGTTGTAAACACCTCTGAGGTTTGTTAGGCCGATAGGCCTTCTTATTGAAACAGACTTTCATCGTCCTTTTCAATCTCAAGTTGACACCTGGCATCCATATTCTGCGGGCTTCTGTTTATTCTCAGTGCCTAGAACTTCCGGGTTTCTGTTTCCTGTTTCGATTTCCAAGTGATGTTTAGGCCATGGCATTCCCTGACTGAGGATGCTGTGGATTTCTCGGCGAAACAAAGAAACAGCGATAACGATGGACGGTACAGGAGGCAGGAGACAGCAAGGGGAAGGCACAGGCAGAGGGAAAGGCACATGCACAGGCACGGGCAAGGGCAGATCCACATCTTCCTCTTCCTCCCAAAGATCTCTTAACCAGAAAAAGGATCAAGCGGTTTTAGGGTTCCCTTGCAAGAAGCCGGTCCGTATCAGCAAATCTCTCAAAAAACAAATCGATGGAAGATCAGAGAAGGCCACGGGCAGAACTCCATCGTTGTTGTTGGGTGCTCCCACGCCCGAGAAAAAATGCAGTGAAAACTCTTCTTCAAGAGTTAAAAACAGGGGAGTTGCTATGTCTGTCAAGGAGGTCGCAAATCAAACCAGAAAACTATTACAGAGCTCAAACGATTCCACAGCTCGTCCCAAAAGAAATCTGCGTCAAAAATCCATTTCTGCCCCGCCCAAAGCTCCGAAGACTACAGATTTCAGTCTTCCAGACAAGTAAGCATATATCTGTCACTATATTTCTACAATCTGATTTTCTGGGTGTTTGATAAACTCGCGCATTTATGTGTGGGTGTTATAGATATGAAATGCTGGCAGAGCTTTTCGATTCCATGGAGTCTGCCATCAAATTGCTTCGGCTTCGTAAGGGAAACAGTAGCTTCTGCAATATCTGCCCCCAAGTTGAATCGATGACCCACAAGTATGTATAAACCAGAGACTGGTTTTCGTTCTCCTCTCAGACCTACAATGCATAGAGCTTGATAACATTAGTAGACATAGAACTTCTTCTCTGTCCAGGATCTAAAGATTGGCCGATTGTAGTCATAGAATGAATGCTCAGACTTTTAAGGTAAATTTTCACAGGCATAGTAAAAGATATTTTCATCACCGTTTGGGAATTAATAGTAAACCCTAATTCTGGTTGCAGGAGATTTATGTATAACCATGTGGCACAAATGAAGCACATTTTGCCCGAAGGGCTTTTGCTGGAGAAGATCATGACACATGATGAGGAGACGCTGTGCATGAAACCAGAATTGAAAATCACTGTCTTGCATGATGCAGTGCTAAGTGGCAAGAGCAAGCTCTCCAAAGCCAACAATACATTGGGTTTGCGAAAAGCATTTCGTACCCGTCTAATGGAATTCGTCAAGGCTCATCCCAATGTGAGTCTGCTAGCTATCCTGTATTATTATTATTATTATTATTCCTTAAAATCCTTCAATATTATGAGTTTTAACTGGGTATGTACATGGTGGGCTTCATCGATTGCATTTCAGGGAGATGATGTTCCGGAGGCAATCCTGCCAGAGCCCTTCAATAGAAAATGTCAGCTAACCTCCCCAGGCTGCTCTCTACTTCCTCCAGTGATATGTAAAAGTCCTTCCCCAGCAAGAGGTGTTTCTTCTGATCCGCCTGCCCCTCATCAAGAAGACCCTCAACCCTCTATGATGTCCTCACTTTTACCCAAAAATTTCCAGAGGCGGTTTCCTCAGAGGAACTTCACAGCTGAACCATCTGCAAACCCACCATTCCCTGTGCCGGAGCAAGTCCCAGATTTGAAAGGTTACTCGTCGTTCTGTTGCCTTGAAAACAACTTCTGATGTGTCCCGCACACCTTGCAAAACAGCGTCAGAGTCCGAGAATCCAAACACGCCTATATCAAAGGGTTATTTCTCCCCTGTAACACCAAGGGTTACTCGTCGTTCTGTTGCTTTGAAAACAGTTTCTGATGTGTCCTCTGCTTTCAAAACACCAATTGTTAAATCCATACTGAAAACTAATATAAAGAGCCCTATCAGTAAGAAATCTCTGCGATTTGCGGGAGTTTCTGCTGCACCTATTACATCCCCTCCTTTTTTGTCTCCCGGAACGCCAGGCTTTGCTTCTCCAAAGGCCTCTCGTCTTTCTCAGCCCACTGTGAAGAGATCTAACAATACCAATGTCAAAAGAGCAATAGCTTTTAACAGATCAGAAAAAGATTCCTCCGCTCCTCTTGCTTGTGAGCAGCCTGGAACCCGTTCAACACCTCTGAAAAGGAAGGCAGAGGAAGCCAATTTGGATGATGACCTCACTCAAGGTTTTCAATCTCCACAGTCCCTTGTACTCTCTACACCTGCCAAATCCGGTGAATGGGGTAACTCTGTGGATTCATTTAAGTCATCACCTTTGAGGAGGGCTGCAAATCCATTTGCCATATCGAAGAAGAATGAGAAGGTGATGCAAAACTCTACATATCCTCAGCATGATAGAAAAACATTCAGCTTGGAGAACACTCCAGTGAAAGGGTTCCCTAATACTCCACCCTTGCATGCTTCAAAGCGATTCAGATTCGATGTAGATGAATCCCAGACACTGCAATTTGACACAACTAAGAATTGCTCTGAAACAAGCCTACTGTGCTTACGATCTCCTAAGAAAAGCAATGCTGAACCTTGCAAGCTGGACATTGGTAGAGAATCGAATGTTTCAGAGTCAGCTGAAAAGACAAGTAACAATATTCAGGAGGCTTGCAAGATACATATCGATGGAATGTCTCAATCAGATCAGGAAATCATTGACTCCATTCCAATGCCAGTGTTGCAAGAGGTAAGTTCTTGTCATTATCTTTCGTGGTTTTACTTTGTTCATAATTAGTTGATTCAAGTCAATGACATTAAATTGCTTTTCAAACCAAGCTTTACCCCATGTTCGTTAGTGCCTTGGAAATTGCATTGGCATATCATGTCAAATTGCAATGACTTTTCTTTGTGATGTTCTTTGTAGTTGCTAAGACTTTATCTGCTCTGGCTGATTCTGGGTTGGTTGCATGTTGTGTTGTAAACTGAATGCATGTTATACGTCAAAATATATTGTAGCAGAGATCATACTGCAGGTCACTTTGAAATTGTAAAGTTTTTTGAGCTTCTGAGTAAAATTTTCCCCTTTGAGTACTAAAGACTGTTTGTAACTTTGTAGGTCTATGAAAAAGAGTTGAAGACGATAGAGGAGTGCAAGTCGGGTGTATCTGCTGCTAATATGCGTCAGCAGATGATTGGATGCTTGCCTAGACTCTTCAATATGATACGTGATATATTTCGTTTAAGCAAACGCTCAGTTCTTACAAGACAGGAGCTTGTTCACAAAATAATATCAAATCACATGGATGTTACTGATAGAAGTAAATAACTCTCTTTGAACATCTCTCTTCTATTGTCTTGCAGGAAACAATTTCAATGCCATGCTATGTGATCTGATCTCATGCTTAATATTTTGTACTCGCAGGTGAAGTTGAGGAGCAATTGCACCTCCTTAGACAAATAGCTCCTGAATGGATTTCTGGAAGGATAGCTTCCATTGGTGACTTTCTATACAGGTATGCTATGCATGAGTTGATTGAGATAAATGGAATCAACTAAAATGTGAAAGGTATTATTCTTGTGTTATGTATAACTCGTTTTAAATTTTTTACTTGGGCTCAGTGTCAAAAGTAACATAGATCTGTCAATGATCCACGCAAGAATTGCAAGCGCCTTGTAAACACATGCACTATGAAAGCTGGTGGGAACATGGAATATGTGTGGGAGTGCTAAACTACGCAGGCCAGTCTTTCGGACTCTGCAGCTGTACTCGTTGAAGAAATGCTTTCAAACATCACTTCTGTGGATTGGTACTGTCATTTATATCTATTTTTGATAGAAAGTGAGGTAACCTCTCCAATGCTTTTCCATGAGACTAAGGATTGCCTTGTGTTAAACACATGTTTTGTCACTTTGCCATGTGGCTGGAAATTATTATCAGGATATCCTTATGTTAAATATTTAAGTTGTCATTATTGCAAATCTAGGCTTGTAGTGGACGTGGCCGACCCACACTGGTTAAAAGAAACATATGACTTGCTTCCAAATTTCTATTGAGCATGTAACCGAAAAAATCATGAGAGAATCTGCCCATATTGCAGCTAAAAGGAAGGAGGGGTAACTGTTTAATAGGCAGTTTTTCATGCAGATGGTTTTTTTTTTCATCAAAATTGAATTGTGGCAAGGGAAAGAAAGCACTGCACTGTTTCTAAAAATTTAGTGTTGTGAGAAGACTATAGGAATGTTGAAAAGAGCAAGGGAGACTCTTCCTTGTGTTATAGTCCTCCCAGTTTTAGTCATGTAAACAGTCTATTCTGTAAATACTGCCAGTCATTTGTGTTCCTTGCTTCCGTTGTGTTGCTTCTGTAGAGCAGAGCACTTGCTTGCTGCATTGTCTGGCCACACAACAATAAAAACCGCAAGAGAGAATGTCATGCAAGAAGTATGCACACGCATTCCTGGACTCTGTGTATGCATCTTTTTCATATAATTTTATCACGAAGTTGGCTGCGGTGCTTTGACATGCCTTTGAATATTGTTGCAGGTTAGAAGACATTTCAGGCCAGAGTTATTGAATAGACTTGATGAGATAGTTGTATTTGATCCTCTTTCTCATGATGAGCTCAAGAAAGTTGCTAGACTACAGATGAAAGATGTAGCAATTCGTGTTGCAGAGAGAGGTGTTGCTTTAGGGTTTACAGATGCCGCTCTGGATCTTGTTGTTCACGAAGCCTATGATCTTGTAAGTAATCACTTTGTTTCTTGTTTTATTCAGTCTAACTTGCCAGGGGATGTGCCCCCTACCCTAATAAACTTGACACTGCATCTCCTTCACCAGTCCTCCCTTTCCCTATTGCAGGGGACATGACCCACTCCTTGGACACATGTCTCCACATCGTAAGAGATGTTGAGTTAGGGTTCCCTCACTAAATTGGACTTACCTCCCTTTGAAACAATCTAGAATTGCGATTTATATGTTCTATTCTGATGCCTGGTATTTTTCATTCATAATGTTTGCTCGGTGTTCTTCATGTACAATGATTTTATTCAAGGTCTTATTTCTATTTTCCATGCCCTGTCATATAAACCTGTGTGGAAAGTTATTCTAGGAGTTTGATGTTTTGCAGAGTTTTGGTTGTGGTGGCCAACAGTGAATATTAAAAGCGCAGGACTTTTCAGTTTACAATTTAATTTTCTCAGATTTTCAATGGTCTATCATATATTTTGCATGAACCTATCTAGGGAGTAATTTTAGTCCGATATTTTTGTTGGCAGTTGGTTGTGGTGGCCAACGGTTGATCTTTAAGAGCTGTGAACTCTTCAGTTTACAGAGTTGCTTTCTGACATTTTCAATTTTCTCAATTTTCACATTCAGTTTCGGATTTTCTAATTTTCACATGATCTTCTTCCTTCTGTATGGATCCCATCGATATAACTTTCAGTTCTGTTCTTTAAATTTTAACATTTTCCTCTGGCACCTGAACTTTAAAAATGGGGTGTTGCCTGTCTCTGCGTACTCGGCGAACTTAGTTCAAAGTATATAGTAAAGGGATGTTTTTGGTGTGTTTGCTGATTAATATAAATTAATGCATTGTTTACTTGTTAATACTAGTGAAGCAGGCAGGATCATTATTAGCCTTTGTGGTTTACGGGTAATTTAGGTCAAAATTTGTGAGTAAAATGCAAGACTAGTTGGGGATTCTCATTTAAAACCTCTAAATGGATAACATGGTAACGTGGTACTTGCAGGTTTATGGTGCTCGCCCCTTGTGACGATGGTTGAAAAGTAAAGTTCTCACTCTGCTATCTTGGATGCTCATCAGTGGGGAGATTGATGAGAACAATAAAGTATACATTGATGCAGTGCCTGAGTAGCAGACATTATCTTATCACTTAAAATATTTGTCATGTTCTTTATTTTATAGAACTGCAGACAATGGATGATGGTCTCTACCTTTCTTGATCGTCATTGTCCTTCTTAGGCTCATCTTTGTTATTCTCCAGTCCCTCAAACAGGCACCCAAAATGATCGGTTGAAGGAAAATTGTTGAAATTACTACGAGGAGAAGGAGATGATCTACCTTATTGGACCAAGAGGTAATTGACAATGTCCATGGAATTAGATGAATTGATTGAGGATGTATCTGGAGCAAACTCTGGGAGTTGTGACATCCAAACTCATCTATCACTTGCAATGCTTGGAGTTGATGATGATTTGGTATCAAATAGCAGTCCAGATTTTAAATCTACTTCTCTGAGCTTCATAATTTTTCTTACTGCTTGCTTCTGTAAAAGCTTCAATATTTTATATTTGGTGTATTATTGTGAGCCAATGTCACTACTTAGTTGTGTTCAATTTCAATCACTCTGCATAATGGCTGAAGCTGTGTCTGAAGTTGAGTGGAGTCCATGTAAAGTCCCCTGCCCACTTGATCTACTTGGAGCAAACTTTTAGAGAACAAGAACATGATAATAACAAACCTAGGGGCAAAACCTTCTGCTCTGCAAATTCCAGTTGGGGACCTTAATAAATATAGTTAAAGTCTATAAGCACTTTTTAAGGCATTTCAACACACCTCAGTAACTAATTTAATCATTTGCACATCTCTTGTCTTTTGGTGAGCATTTCTTGTCTTTTCCCTTGTGTTTCTTTACTTGTTTAAAAATTTTGAACAATTGATATCATTCAACGTTTTTGTGAATTAATTAAAGTCTGGCCAATTTTCACTGATGAATCCATTGCTACTGCGTTGTAGCATTTCTTTTTGCATTCTGGTCAGGTGAAGCACTAAAGCTTGATGCATATTTAGCTATAATGGCCCTAGTGTCTTTTAACTCCTCAATTTATATTTTACGCGACAGCGAAAGAACTGGTAGCTTGTTAATTGAAAAGAAAAACTTATTGCTGGATGATACAGCTTGACATTATTCTTGTGGTTTATCTCTATTGGATGAGTTTATGGTTACACTCCATTGGCTGACATTGGAATGATGGCCATCTTAATTACACTTCATTGGCTCACTGAAGAGTAAAATATGTAAACAACTTAATAGTGATTATTGATGAGAGGATGAGATTTACTGTTTTGTTCTTTATGTTATCTGCAAAACATAAAACACATATAGTTGAATAGAAAATATTGATTGTGAACCAAAACAAGTTTTAATTGATCTAATAAAATTGAAACTTGAATGGCCACTGTAAACGCATGTGATAACAAACACTACTTATGAGAACAATAGTGTTTGACAATAAATTTCTAATTAGCAACTCTGTATTTTCTTTCAATTAATCCAATTGTGTCTCTTCTTGTGGTCACTCGTTTTAGTGACCCACTGGTGCTCACTAGAGCTGAAAATTTTCTTGTCCTTGCCTTTGGAGCAATTGTATGTATGTGGAAGGAAAAGTAAGTATGATATCGCTACTGATTTGCCAGACCATTGTTATGTACTTTTTTAGGTCTGAAGATGTGTAACTTGTGGTTTAGCTTGATACATTCTCTTTTATACCACTTTACTTTAACTTTGTCTATATCATAAGTCTAGTAGCGATTTAAGTGTATGTCTGCATGGCAGAACTGCATTGGGCTTGAACTTTTATAAAAAATTACATTGTATTTAAAGAAATATGATGTCCAGATAGCATAGAACTCCAAACATCAAATCTCTTTGCTCCTTGTAGGCTTCAACCAATATCTCTTTTAGAGAAATTCAACAACTCTAATTTAATAATCCTATCGGCCTCTCTTTGTACCTTTTGGGACAATTGCTAGTAGATAATAACTATCAATACATTTGTTATATGCGATGCATTTTTATGGTTGTATATATTTGTATTATTACTTTATGTTGAAATTAATTTAATTAATTTTAATTTCTTCAATAATTATATTAAAAAGATTAATGTGGTTGATAAATATTAAAAAAAATTATTGTAATAAAAGAATGTCTTATCAATGTACATATTTATTTGATTAATTATATGTAAAAAGGTTATGGGTCAATTTTAATTTGAGGAAAAAAATGAATTGCACATCTTATTGTAAAATGGACAATTTTGCTAAATAAAATATCAACTTATTAGAATTGGAAGAATCTCAAATCCCTAAGAAATTGGTGGGCTAGGAGCCAAGCGACACGAATCTAATTTTTTAAATTTATTAAAAGTCAATGCAACCTAACCAACTCTATAACACACTACAGTGGTTGATAAGCATTTAGACAAAGCATATGCTGGGCATATTCCCTTGAGAATCAATCTAAGACGTTAATTAAAAAAATAAAAAATAAATAAAAGTCAACAAATCCTCATCCACCTTAAGTTGAAATAGGAAGCCTTCGGGCACCATATTTAGAAATATGGTCAACATAATATGGTGTAATTATGTTTAGAGGTGCATTTTAAAGTGCCATATAAGGGAGATGTGTAATTTTTTTAGTGTTTAATTTTGAGTGTCTCTTTTAAAGTAAAAATAGAATATTCTCTAAATAAATAAAAAATAATGTCCACTATTATATATATAGATAGATAGATATATAATTTTTAAATTAAAAGCGTTATAAATCATCAACCATCCCATTTTCTCCTCGTGGGGGTGACGGGCGTGTAACGTATGCAAGACAGGGGTAATAATAGCCCCCCACACAACAGTGATGAAGTCGAGGTGCATTGAGCAAGCAGAGGTGGGAGGCCTACGGAAGAACATTCTCGAGAGTGTCAAGGTTATAACACTTGTGGCATTGATTTTGAAAAGCATTTGCAGAAATTGGGAGATGAAATTTGGATTCACAGAGGGAATTGCAGGAACCAGTTATGTGGGTTGTCTCTCTAGAATGTCGAGCTTGTTCACTGGTCATTGTGTGTCTTCACTCATATTCCAAGTGACCAAGTATGGCAAATTTTGACTTTCAATTGTATCTCGAATGGTAATCTGGGATCTGGGCTTGAATTTCTCTCCGGCTTTGAATATCTCAAAGAGTATGGTTCATGTTGTCAAAAAATCCACAGAGGGGGACTTTGATGGTTAGTTGGGTCGTGCAGTGGAGGGAAGGCCAGACTGGCCACTGTTGGGTTATCTCAGGTAATTCATCCTCTAACTCCCCTTATAGGAACATATGTATAGTCTACTCTTGTTGTGTGGCTCACCTGTCAATTAAGCTAGTTAGACTTAGTGTTATGTTTGTTGTGTAAGTGGTCCTGGTGGATGTGTTTCTTCCTTTCACTGTGTTTCTCCTCTGGGGGACCTTATGTTTTCCTCTGCCTGGTCATGAGTTAGGTGTTGGTGTCAGGTTCGGCTCCTCTGCGTCAAGGCTGGAAGGGTGGGGATCGCTTGGCAAGGTTTTTCATCCAAAAGGCTTGGTATTGTACTTGTGGGAAGGCCAAGGTTGTGGTCAACCTCCCTATTCATTCTTGCACATTTAGAAGGGTGGTCAAGGCCAATTCCAGTTTTTGGCGGTACCTGGAAACGTTTGTGGCACGTTTTGATAACTTTGTGTTCGCACCAAGGGGTCTGTGGATATTGTCTATTTCTCATCAGATACGGAAACGGTGACTGTTACCCCTCTAGTTTCCAAGCACGGGTGCGTCCATGTGAGAAACTTTGTTTGTATTGACATAGTGGGGTTACTTTTTGTGGTTCTGCACAGTCGAAATTTAGGGTCATCCATGCAACGACAAAGAGACAGGTCTCGATGTGGTGGGGGCAAATGGGGTTGAGGAGAAAGGCCTCAAGGAGGTTCGCTGGTGGATGATGGAGAGTTGGAACAACCTCTCAGTGGTTCACCTGGGAGAGTATATTTTCCACCCCCATTCGACTCCCTCCAGGCCCAAATTTTCCTTCTCCAAGCATCAGTTGAGCAATAGGCTTGAGACCACCATAATGATCGAAATACAGTTATCAGTTTTCCTAATGATATTCAGCACAACCAATGGCACATTTTGGACTGGAAAGACTCACTCTATCGCACCCAAAAGAGATTACAAGATCGGATGGATAGCTTTGAAAGACATATGGCCCATATGGAGTCCCATGTGCATGATGATTTTCACTGCCTTGGCGATGGTGGTAATGCTACTGAGGATCCCAAAATGCTAATGTGTAATGAGGCGGGTCAGATACATTTTCTTTTTGCTCAGTTTTGGGCCTGTTGGGCCATTGGCATGTGGTCTTATAGTTTTGTGCAATTATTATCGGTTTTTTGTTTGTTTGTATTTAATGGCCAACAAATCTGGTAGGGGTGAGGCCTTAATTTGTTGGCAAATGATCTTCCCACGATGTAATCACTTCATGAATTAATAAAAAATTATTGACTTACAAAAAAAATCATATGCTCACCCTGCTCACTCTATTAATTGTTCATATTAAATGTGGTAAAACTATTCCACTTTCACTGTCAGCCATGAATAAAATATTACCTAACATAATTTTATATAACTTTAAAGAGAGAAAATATTTAAAATCAAAAATAAAATAAAAAATCTTATATTTTGAGTGTGGGAAAGATGTATAATTGTTAAACTATTTTAATTTTCATGTTAATTAATATATTTCATCATAAAAAAAGTGTGTGTGTGGGGGCGAGCAGAAGAAGGGTGAGATAGAGAAATGTTAATATTGATAGTGATCAACGCAAAGCAATTGAAAGTAAAAAATAAATCAATTACTTATTAATTAAGAGAGATTTGTAATTCTGTCAATTCTAATATAAAATTGATGTAAGATATTTGAATAATAATTATAACAATAAAACAATTGAATAAATAGGTTGAGTAATATTTACCTGTATTTAAAAATATATATTAGAAATAAAAAGTATTTAATGTGGATAATGTGGTTCATAAATAAAATATTCAATGTCCATGTTAAGTAAAATAACTCAATGTCAACTATGTATAGGCATGTCTATTTTGAAATAGGGCTCATAAATTCTAAGTTAATTATCACTAATTGTTAGGTGGATGTAGGGATTGGAGAAAATTCTAGAATATTCTTATTAGTAGTCACAAGTCAAAGGTTGAGATTTATGTCAAAAGTAGTTATGCCCTTTCTACCCATTAAAAGATATATCATATGAACATGAGTTATGTTTTTTTGGGTATGTGGTATTAATGAGTCATGGTATTGGCTTATGGTATTGTGACAAAGTCTATATATAGATTAAGAATCTCCATCATAAAATGGAGATTCTTAATATTGTTATGGATATGAAATTGTTACGTGTTTTTTTTAATGTATATATGTTTAGGTCATATGTTAATTCTTTTAATAACAATAATCATCATCATCATCATATCATCTAAAATAAAATTATAACTTAGTTATTTTTAATGCTTTTTTTAATCTTGATTATGTCAGATATACCATAAGGTAATTATTTTGATACCTATTTTCTTTTACTATAATTTTAAACTATGTATTTTGTTGAGCTAGTATATATGGGTAAAAATAAAATTATGTGTATATTGTATAAGACACTTGAGAATTCTTATGGTTAAAACATTTCAAGTAGTCTCACTACACTACATTTTGGTCCTTTAACTTTCAAGATGTTAAATCCATTCATTCCTTCAAAATTACATTTTAAACAATGACAAATTACACATGATGTGTGTGTAGACCCAATATAGATCCATCTTAACCACATATCTATCAAGCCTTGAGAGATCAATTCTCGTGAGGTATAAGCGCATATGTTTTTTCAAGTTTTGCACTCTAAAGTAGATTTATACTTCAAGAGGTTTGTCTCCCAGCACCTACTAGATATGTGGTTAAGATGGATCTATATTGGTTATGTATGTAAATTAAGTAAAGTCGACAATGTTTCCTTATTTACCATAACAATAATTGTTCAAATAATAGGTCTAAATTCATGAAATATGTATATATATAATGTATTGCAATATATAGATATATAGAGAGAGAGAGTGTGTGTGTGTTATTTTATGAAACTTATAAGATCATACATACTGTGATAAATATTATTTATATTCCATCATGCCTTTTTTCTTTATGTATACCCTTAGAACCAAGAATATTTTTATTTTTTTTTGCTAAAACATAATAGAAAAATTTTATATTAAAAATCCATGTTTACGGACACAACCATACATCAACAGTTACAAAAATTAAATCTCATGCTTGTGATGTCTTCATGGATATGATACCCAAGGGTTAAAAAAATCCAACATCCACTTGCTACTAAACTTATAGAAAAAGCATGTCTCATTGCATATAATCTCCAAAAAGTGACCAATTTTTATATATACTTGTACTTCATTCTATCTAGAATTTAGAAATGGACAGTTCCTCTTTAACCAATATTATCCTCCATAGGAGGTACCACAACATTTAAATCTGGAAGACCAGTGAATGTAGGATTGGTCAAGGCCTTAGAGGAGGAGGTACCAATTTGCAATTGGCTCAAAGAAACTTGAAGATCAACCACTTGCTAATGGAGAGAGGCTAGCTTGTCTTGGGTGCGTTGCATTTGGACTATGTGCTCCATGAGCAACTCCGTTGCCACATTCAGAATTGAAACTATTTGGCTATGTCTGATTTGAAATTGGAAGAGATCTTGTTGTAGATGACATAATTCCTCCGCCAAGTCAAGTTGAAATTTTTTCCATGTATCTCATAAAGTCATATTTCCATAATTCATATGATGAAAGATGGTGAGAGCACAGAGGCTCACCAAAGAGATGATATTAGGGGTTAGCCAAAAATAGAGCAGGCAAACACTCATTACTTCACATAATAATATATTCCAAACAATAGTTGCATCAGGGAGAAGGATGAGCAAATTAACAACCAACAAAGAAGACCAAAATCCTAAGGAATGAGAGAAAGGACTCTCCCTCTTCATAAAATAAAATAGAGTAAAGATAACTTGAAACAAAGCTAACTCACTAGAAGATTTCTCCCCAAAATGAACACACCAAGTAGGGATACAAGGAAATTAAAGGAAATAACTTAAATTTACCCCAAAATATCTTCCATCGGTATAGAATATTTGCAAACTAGACTAAAATCTATAGAATGCCATACATCTTTAAATTGATATGAAAGACATTTTAGTTGTTGAACTTCCACTTACTGAATAACAATGATTAGATAAGGAAAAAGGATTATCATACCAATTATTTTCCATAGGGGCCACAGAAGGTGAATCCATCGATAAACTTAGTGCATTATAGAGAATTTCGCTTTACACAACATGTCACCATACCTGGACGTCACTTCAAGATCCAAATTTTCACCTTACCATGGGTCCATAAAGACAGATCCATGCCAACCATACACCAAATCCATCAAAAGTAAGGCCAATATTGAAAACCTCCATGAAATCCCTCACACATTCATATCAGCCCATCTGAACCTCCCCTTGCACTCAAGAATTGAACAAGTCTGCATGTCCTAGTTTTTTTGTTTCATCGGGTACATGAATGTGTTATGATTCTACCCAAACCAATTACAATGAAGGATGCACGTCGATGTTGTTGACATAAGGAACTCATCCATCATATGCCCACCAAATTTCTCCCTTCCGATCATACTAATTTTCATGGAATTTGGGAGTAATTTAAGTGATTGTTAATCAACAATAAACATCTCTCCAATATTGTGGCGCAATTTTCCATTTGATCCATTATGAGGTTATTGTGTTGGAGGATATGGAAACAATTAACCTCCAAGAACTAAACCAGAAGAGACATTATACAAACAAAAATTGAGTTAAGATGTAGGTGTCTAGGAGTATCTTTCCTAATATGATCTATTACAATTAAGGCATCAATTATTATTAATTATGAGAAACCATGGGCCCTATCTAAGATAATCCTATGTAGGATATCATAAGCTTTGACTTGATTGTTGAAAACCCTCTCCAAGCTCCAAGAAAAGTTAAATCCTCTAGGGAAAAATATAAACCTCCCATAACTACAACCCTTAAAAACATTAATGTGGGTTCAAGAATCCATGCTTCTAGTGTTTTCATATGCAAAACCAAGAATATATTTTTTCCAAGGAAAAAAATCGTAGCTTTGTTTATAGCAATAAACAAAATTATATTTGGTATATAGATAACAACATGTGTATTCAATAATGATCTACCCATATCCATTCTATGGAAAAACATATGCAAATACAACCCAACAGAGATGAGATGTCCAAAAAAAAAACCACAAGGGTCAACATAAAGCCTATCCAAACTGGGCACAACTACATAAAAATGGCCTCATAAAGATATAATGTAAACAACCATAGAGGTTATACATCTAAACAATATTTGACCCCAAGGGTTCGCACAAAACACACATAAATGAGCACAGCTACACTCTTGAGCTTTCTGATATAAATTAGAAAATTTTACAAAATTATTGGGCCAAAACCCCATAGCAAATAACAAGACAAACTAGCAGCGAAAAAGTTAGCATCAAGTGACAAATAAAAAGAAGTGATAGTGAGAAACCACAATGATTGAGGTGAAGACTGACTTCATGGCATGAACCCGCAAATCCCGACTAGAGGAAATGACAACAACACATTTGGCAGAGGAAACAACAACAATGCATTTGGTAGAGGAGATGGCAGTAAAACAGCCAATAGAGGAGATGTCAATAGCGCAACCAACAAAGGAAGGAGGGGCGAAGGATGTAAGCTATAGAAAACAAAGTGAGACTCCGTTAAAATGAACCAAACCTAAGCATGAATGTGAGCCAACAAAAAGCAACAACGGGGCGAGGCGACAATGAACGAGAACTAGGCTTAAGTGGCAGACTAAACTAGGGAAGAGAGACAACTAGGGTTCCCCAAATTCCCCTTCGGCTCTCCTTTCATTTCTTAACAAAACTAAGAATATATGTTAACATAGAATGAATATATATAAAATTAGGTGTATTACAATTACATGAGTAAACTATAATAGTTATATTTCATAGTTTGTAGGTGTTGGAATAAGGGATCTATTAATAGAATTAATTTGTAGTAATTAGTAGTATTCATACTTATGAAAAGAAAAAATGAATATACACACATTAGGATGAATGTATACTTAAAGCTATTACAATTAAGGTTTTAAAAATTTAGTCACTAGATAAGAACTATTTTAAATAGAAAAGTACACTAAAACATGAATTTTCCTGATTCCAAAACAGGGACTGCAACTTGAGCTAGGGTTGGAGTTGGCGCTAGGGTTTTGACTTAGGGTACCATGGCAGGACGCGTAGGGGGGAGTGCTACTCCCTCCTACAGTCAGGTAGTTACAAAGGGAAGTAAGGACACGGGAAAGAAGCATTTCAAAAAACCTCTGGAGAAGGTATCAGAGGCAAGAAGCAAGGGAACATTGGGAAGAAACGGACTTCAGGATCAGGAAGGGGATCAACAGGAAACAAGTAAGGAAAAGGAGAATGGAGGCAGCAGTGAAAAACCTACTTCCATAAGGACAACTGGGGTCTGCAAACCCAAGTCGAGCATTATTCCACGGGTCATATTGAGCGATCCAACGCTACAAGCGCATAGGGATCATATGACGAAACATGCGATCATATGTAAATTCATGGGGTTATGGCCGACGGAGAGGGCGTTACATGTCTGGATAAGGAGCCATTGGAAGCCAAAGGGGGAAATACATCTACATTTGGGTTCTAAGGGCTTCTTCACAGTGGTGTTCACAAGCCTAGAGGACAAAGATAGAGTGTTCGAAGGGGGGCCATATTTCTATGCTGCGGCAGGACTCTACATGCGGCCATGGATGATGAACTTTGTCCCGAAACATGAAACATTCACATCGGTACCGGTATGGATCAGACTATACTCCCTTCCTCTAGATTATTGGCTACCAGAACCTCTAAAAACAATAGGCAACAAGCTAGGGCATTTTCTAAAGATCTCATAGGCAACTCTGAAAGGAAAATATACCTCCTTCGCCCAAATATGTGTGGAAATGGACTTATCTGGAGCCCTTCTGGAAGCGATAATTTTAGAAGTGTATGATGAAGAATGGGTGTAGACTGTGGACTATGAGCACATCCCATTTAGGTGCCGCAAATGCCATGAACATGGGCATCTATTCAGAGACTGCCCAACAAACAATATGGAAGGTAATGGGAAAACTACTGTGGATAGAAATCACGAGGGTTTCACCAAGGTTGGGGGCAAAGGGAAAGGGGGTAAACGTCCACAAAAGAAGATAAATGAGGATAGACATACAAGACACAACAGTTTCAAGATCCTAGAGGAAGAAGAGGGGAACAAGGATACAGTCTAGGACATGGAGAACATAATCAAGGAGCAGGAAAAGGTAGCTGACATGGAGGATGATCTACCAAGCTATATGGAGATCATTAGGGACCATGAGATGACTCTCAGGGAAGCGGGAACGGAGGACCATGAACTACAGGAGATTCTAGATAGGAAAATCTAGATCTAGAGAAATTTCTGGAACAAGGGAAGATCATAGGAGTGGACTCCCTACCAAAAGAGGATTATGACAGAGTACAACTGCTCTTTCTATTGAGATCACAATCGAAGGGAGCTGGAGTCAAAATAAATCATGAAATCCAGGAGCCCAGTGGGGTCAAAATGATCGAGAATATACAGGCACAATCTCCAAATAACTCAAGTAGGAAAAGAGGAAGAAAAAGAAAAAATGAATTGTTGAACGAATGTGGAAAACTATTGATCAACTCAGGTAAGATGAAAGATCTCACCAATTATTCCTTTACTAACCTTTCTTAATGAAGCTCACAACCTGGAATATTAGAGGCATAGGAAATAGAAGGAAACAAAGAAATCTTAGTAACAGAATGAAAGAAGAAAAAATAGATATGGTTTTTATTCAGGATACAAAATGTTCGATGGATAAGATAAGAGAAATTCATAATAAGTGGCTAATCAAGTATGAATATCTAGAGGTTAAGGCAAATAACTCGGCAGGGGGGATTCTCACACTGTGGGATCCACAGAAATTTGGAATCCTAGATGCTACTATCTTTCTTTGGTTTGTCAACCTGTAGGTGATAAGGAGATATACATGATCACAAATGTTTATGGACCTCAAAAGCAAGCAGACAAACTCAAGCTTCTCATCTCCCTGGAGGATCTAAGAGCGAGACATCCCAATATTCCCTGGATCGTTGAAGGAGATTTCAATATGATAAGATCTCTTTCAAAGAAAAAAGGAGGTATTAGACAGCTAGGCAGAGACTCCATGGCCTTCCAGAATTTCATTATGAACATGGGGCTAGTGGACATTGAAACAATACATGGACCCTTCACATGGAACAACAAGAGGGGAGGGGCTTCTCAAGTTGCCTCCAAACTTGATAGATTTATTATTTCAGAGGATCTCCTTCAAATAGGCCCTGCTATTACAGCTTCCATTCTACCCTTTGGAGGATCGGACCACTGACCTGTACAGCTAGAAGCCACCTTTATGGGTACACCGAGAAACAGACCTTTCAGGTTTGAAAATGCCTGGCTCTCTCACCCTAAATTCACCAGTAACATTGATAAATGGTGGAGAGAGGATTTAAACATTCAAGGCACTAAAATGTTCATGCTCTAATAGAAACTTAAACATATCAAATCCAGACTTAAAGTTTGGAACAAAAAGGAATTTGGCGATATCTTCAAAGCCAAAAGAGAAGTTGAGCAGAAGCTCCAGGAGATCAATCAGATCAATATCACAGATAGCTTCACCGAGGAGCAGCAAAAGCTAACTGACACTTTGCAGGAAGAGTGGGAAGATCGATGCTTACAAGAGGAAATTTTCTGGAGACAGAAATCAAGGATACAATGGATTAGAGAGGGAGAAATAAATACAAAATTCTTTCATAAATCCACCATGGCTCATAGGGCACACAACAGAATCACAAAGATCAAAGATTCTCAAGGGATTGAGCTTGTATCTCACAATGATATGGAATCGGTCCTTGTACAACACTTCCTCAATATTGCAAAGGAGCCACTAGAGGATAGATCCAGGTTCATTGACCATTTCACTCAGTATATCCCTTAGCTGGTTACCAGAGAGGACAACCACAATCTTAACAGGCCAGTGTCGGAAGAGGAGGTCAGTGAAGTGATTAATGAAATGCAAAATGGAAAAGCACTAGGCTCGGATGGATTCAATGTAGACTTCTTCAAAGCCTGCTGGGAAACAATCAAACGGGATATCTCGAGGTTGTGGAAGACTCAAGACAATCCAAAAAGGTTCTAAAGGCTCTTAATGCTTCCTTCTTAGCTTTGATCCCTAAACAAGAAAATGCCATGACTCCGGATGGTTTTAGACCCAGGTCTTATGTAATGTGGTGTATAAAATTATTTCCAAAGTGATAGCCAATAGACTCAAACCCCTTCTACCATCTCTCATCTCGGAGGAGCAAACAAGCTATGTGGAAGGAAGACAAATCCTCAACAATATCATCCAAGCTCATGAGGTGGTACACTCTCTCAAAAGAAACAAACAAGCTAGTATGATCATTCAGTTGGACCTAGCGAAAGCCTATGACAAGCTAAGTTGGTCTTACATAAGAGCAATTCTAAGAGCCTATGGCTTTGACCAAAATTGGATAAGATGGGTTATGGCACTAGTCACCACGAATAGTTTTTCCATACTGCTTAATGGAGCTCCATGAAGAACCTTCACACCCTCCAGAGGACTCAGACAGGGAGATCCGCTCTCACCTTTCCTCTTCGTTCTCATGATGGAAGGGCTAGGTAGAGCGATCAAAATGGCAAATGCTGAAGGACAAATCCAGGGTATCAAACTCACCTTGGATGGAAAGGCAAACACTCATCAACAATCTTTGGATGATACAATGTGCAGGGCATACCCACAGTCAAGGAAGCCAGAGAAATCAAAAACATCTTAAATGACTTTGCTATGGCAGCAGGCACAGAGGTAAGCCTCAACAAGTCCAAAGTCTTTTTCTTTAACACTAATATTGCTATTCGGAGAAACATTACCAGAATTCTTGGGTTTCAAAGGGAACAACTACCTTCCAGATATCTTGGCATACCTCTTACGGACAAACCTCTAAGCAAGAAAGTGTGGGAGGCAATATGAAATAAACTTCAGGACAAGGTCAGAAAATGGACATGCAGGTCACTAAATTTGGTAGGGCGCCTTGTGCTCACACAAGCGGTCTTGCAAGCCATTCCCATTTTCATGTTCTCAACTCTTCCTGCTCCTCAAGGTATTAAGCAGTAGATAAGGAGCATACAAAGGGATTTTCTATGGGGTAGAGGAGAAGAGAAAAAGAAGTGGGCTTTAGTAGCCTGGGACAAGATATGCAAGCCCAAAAGCCATGGTGGCTTGGGGCTTCATGATCCTGAGACCCTCAGCAGAGTTTCAGGAGCCAAACTTTGGTGGAGATGGAACAAGGAGTCGACTGCTGCGTGGGCTAAGCTTTGGAAAAAAAAATATGCCAAGTATTGGCAGGATAAGGATCACATCAGAATGTCAGGGCAAATCAGGGGCTCCCATATTTGGAACCTTGTCTGGGAAAATAAAAGTATTGTTCAGAAACATTGTTTGTGGGAAATCTGAGTAGGGAACCTAGCTCGATTTTGGGAGGACAACTGGCAACAGGAAACCAACCTTTATAAGGATGAATTGGCAGCTCTCAAGAGTGACACAGATAACAAAGGTCTACTTTTGGTAAAAGACTTCTGGGACCAGGAAAGGAATAATGAAAAATGGAGGAATTGGAAGGATCTAGGACACAATGATGAGAGTCCTCTGAAGGCCCAAGCAGATGCTCTCACCCAAGGTCTAGAGCATAGAAGGATTATGGTTTCCTCCTCACCTGACCAATTAAGATGGGGAAAGAACACTAAAGGTAACTTTAACCTCAAAGAGGCTAAACAGGAAGTTACAGGATTTAACTATCTGAATCTTGATCAAGTCTAGAAGAAGCTATGGCAGAGCCCCCACTGGATGAAAATAAAGTTATTCATCTGGCTATTGCATCAAAGGAAGATCTTAACTTGGGAGAATATCCTAAAGAAAGGCTTCATTGGTCCTTCCAAATGTTACCTCTGTGGCTCACATGAGGAGACGATGGAACACCTTCTTAACCTCTGTCCTTTCACATCCAACGTGTGGGACTGGGTGGCCTCAATCTTTAGACAAACTGACAGGGACAGACTCAGCATATCCAACACTTTGAAGAACTAGAGGAAGAACTTCTCAGGGAATGATATTATTAATAAAGCCTAGATTCTGGTTCCATGCTTTGTTATCTGGAATGTTTGGAAAGAGCGCAACAGTCGGATCTTCAAAAACAAAACAAGCAAGCCCCAACACATAATTGACCAAATTCTAAGGCAGCTCAAAGACACAATAAGAAGCTTGCTGAGGACACTTCCTAAGGATCCTCCTCTGCCCCAAGAGGTGAGTATTATACTTCATTTGGGTCTCCAGTCCATAAGCCCACATGGAATAATTAAGGGAGTGAGCCAAATAAATACAGATGTTAACATTTGGCAGCCTCCTCCTTATGGTTTCTTAAAGGTTAATATAGATGGAGCATCTAAGGGCAACCCAGGATTAGTTGGCTTTGGGGGTGCCATAAGAGATGATCAGGGTCAAATAAAGAAGATCTTCCATGGCCACTTGGGGAAGGCCACTAATAACATGGCAGAGCTCATGGCACTAGAGTAATGCTTGGAAATCCTGGTGGATTCAAATTCACATAATGTTATCATTGAAGCAAATTCAGAATTGATTATTAGAGCAACCAAGAAAATATGCAATGGAACTTCTCTAAATAAAGTGTCGAAGCATTGGAAGCTTTTGCAGGTCTTTCACCGTATCTACTCCCACCTGCAAACCCTAAAAACTGTCAGATTTGTCCATGTGAAAAGGAAAGCTAACATGTTAGTGGATCGTTTGGTGAATGAAGGAGTCACCAATAGGGACAGGGATTCTTGGTATGCTTGGGATTTCTACCTCCAGGCAAACTGTGGGAGGACTGTCTCTATCAGGCGAACAAAGATATGGAGCTATGGATTAACAGGATGGATCGAAGGGGTTCAGGAGATAGGCGGGAGGATGGAGAACCCTAAACCGTCTGCCCTTTTTGGTTTTGGCTGCAATACAAAGCTATGTTTTCTATCGATTGGGTGGCGAAAGGACTGACTCGGGAAGTACCACAGGTTTGGTCATCCATTTTCATATCGCTTAGATGGTGTTTGACAGAGAATCTGGGAGGAAGGCTCAAGAACCGCCCACTAGACTGGATTAACAGTTATCGCTTGGTGAAAGAGCGCGCATGCTTTTCCACGAGACGATCAATTCAAAAACCACAAGTGGTATATCAGGCGGGGTCCAAGTGGTATCTGGTTTTTTGAGGTTGGCCCCCGATTCCACTCTTCGTGCGACACGTAGCGGCGAGGAGGCGAGAGAAAACCGCCCTCATCGGGTGGTTAATCCTCGCGCTACTTGTCCACCCGATATCTACGAAGACTGTCGGATCCAAGTCGGGTGATCAATGATGGAGATCTGTTTGTGTTAGTTGGTTTGGTGTTTCAGACCCGAAAAAGTTTAGAGAGCTGGCCTAAAGTTTTCTTCGAGTCTGTAAGAAAGGTTTAAGTGTGGTTTGATGTTGGCATTCTTGTGGACCCTCGGCGGGTCACTTGTGGCATTTTTGTGGGCCTCGGTTCTGTGGACCAGTCTTCCAAGGAGTCCAAGGTTTCATTTGGTGCACGACAGTACAACCAGATGGTCTATTGCTTGCTTTTTGTCCAAAGTGTTTGGCTGGATCTCCCCAGTTTTCTTGTTCAAGCTTCTCATGGTTTTGGGTGCGTGGTTCGGATTTTTGCTAGAACTACTTTCTGTTGAACTCTCACAGAGCGGGTGTGGCTACATGTAAATTATGTATTATTGGCTAGATTAATAGAAGGTCCTACTCTTACTTGATCAAAAAAAAAAGAACTATTATAAATAATTAATTAGTTATGTCAATATAGTTACTAAAAAAAAGTAAATATGAATCTTTAAGATGATATATAAAATTAACAAGAATAGTTAAATATAATATCATCTTCAAATTATCATTTTAAAAACTAACTTTTCCAATGCTATTATCAAAAACATGAAGTTGAATTCTAACTATATATATATATATATATATATATATATATATATATATATATATATATATAATTTTGACCCACCCATATATATATATATAATTTTGACCCACCCATATACTATTGCATGGACAACGTTTTTAAGTATTTCAATCAATTTATTATCTCAAGGTTCAATTACAAAACACAAATATGATTGAAATAAGTTTAATTCAGTTTTAATATTAAAAGATGTCATGTAAGTTGATTCTCAATGAAGAATTTCTTGAAAAAGTGCCAAAATTGGATGTTGAAAACTCCAATGTGAAGAGAGCATACCAAGAAACCTGAATCAACTGAAAGTTTGATACATCCCTGAAAGTTGCTTGACAACTCCATCAAATGCCAAGATGAAATGAAAAAGGATCTATCTATCCTTTGCTTGGTAAAATAACCATCCAAGTGAACAAAAGAATGTCCACAAATGCTCTCAATCAACATCCCAATCGCTTTCCCACTAGAAAATTTTGATGCCCAATAGCAGATTTGATGATGGCCATTGGTAGATTTGATGATGCCCACTGGAATATTTATTGATGCCCACTGGCATATTTGTTGAGTTTGTGGAAACTTTTAGTCTGACCACCATCTTCAATTCCATTATCACTTCCCCCCTTTGTCAACTGAAAGGAGAGACAATCATCTGCATTTGATTTTTGAACTCCCCCCTTAAGGTGTAGGAGAGTTTCTCTTTTTAATTCTTTAAGAAACTTTATCTTTACCTCTGTCTTAAGTAGATTGTAGGACTTATGCAACTTCTTTAATTCTAGATTCCATTTCCAAGGGTTTATCCATCCATATTTAACTTTCACTTTAGTCTTCTTTTGCATTCGACATTTCTTTGATAGATGATTTGTCTTTCCACAATGAAGACAAGGATGGAGGTCGAAACGTTTACTCGCCATATGACCATTTCTCTTACAATTGTTACACATAACAAGATTCAGGGTACTTTCTAGAAAACCTGCACTTACAAACTGAACTGGTTTTGAGAAATATGGAACATAAAAATTGTTTCCTTTGTTTTGCCCCAAACCATGTTGATCTATGTTGAAAGAAAATTCTTCCCAAGTTTTGATTAGTTTCTTGAAAAGATCATTTTCTTGTTGTTCTTCACACCTTATACTGTTGTTGATATTTTGTGTGTGATTCATTAAATCATATGTATCACACTAAGCTTAAATCATTTCTATTAACAATTCATCTATATCACATGCTTCATTAAACTTTTCAATTGGATATTCAGTACAACTAGTTATATCATTTAGTAGTACAACTTTCTAGATGAGATCAATTGTGTCACAACTTTAATCAATCTGGTGGATTAGATCATTTGTGTCACAACTTTCATCAAGCCAGTGGATTAGATCATTTGTGTCACAAATTTCATCAACATGTTGAATGAAGTCATCTGTTTCACAAATTGTATTTGTTGTTTGGATGAGGTCTTCTGTGTCAAATACTGCATCTATCTTTTATATACATCATGCATCAAGTAGATCTTTCTTTTCAATCAATTTTATTTGGAGTGCATTAATGAGTTGTTCTTTCATATCTAGTTCATTTTGAAGAAATTTTGTTGCTTCTAATGTGCTAGTTAGCTGATTAATTATGTCTTAATTTTTCTTTAACTTCCACTCAAGCACTTTGATTTTGTTGTGCAATTCTTGATTACACTCTTTCAATTCTTTAATTTCTAGCTCTACACTTTGAAGATGTTTACCTCATTTACCCATTTTTGTCTTTAACACGCTCACTTGATTATCATGCTCGCTTTCTTTTAAGATTTGCTCGATTTTCACGCTCGCTTGAGCATGTGACCTTACGGTGTCGAATACTACCAAAAATGCACCCAAGTTAATGATTACAATGAGATGCAATGAGCAGATGATTTCTTATTTATCTATTAAGAACTCAACCCCAATCAATTTTACTTAATGGCTAGTTTAGCGTGTCGGGCTCCACTGATCATGCACCCAATTAGCTTGAGTATGTGACCTTACGGTGTCGAATACTACCGAAAATGCACCCAAGTTAATGATTACAATGAAATGTAATGAGCAGATGATTTCTTATTTATCTGTTAAGAACTCAACCCCAATCAATTTTACTTAATGGCTAGTTTAGCGTGTCAAGCTCCACTGATCATGCACCCAATTACAATCAATGACTCTAGCTTGACATTGACTCTAACTTGATTGACTTTTTACAATGCTCTTTCAATTTGACTTCTTTGATTGTAGCTAGTTAACTTTTCAAACACCCCCTCGAAGTAAAAACATTACTTCGAGTTACAATTTTATCACTTCAAAAATAAATAAATAAAGATTTACACCTTTTTACTCCAAAATTCAACTTATCACTCCCAATATCACTTATCGCTCCAAACAAAAAAACTTATCTCTCGAAAGTGCACTAAAGCACATTTACATATATTCCAAAAAAATTATGATGTCAACTTTCTTAGAAAGGTGAATTTATGTTTATAGAGTTAAGAAAACTCCAATATTGCATCAATGACTTCGACATCCGATATATAAGTTGCAAGGGAAAATTCCTTAATAGTGGATTTGGGAACTGGTAATCAAAGTTTTTATCTGACTTCTTTTTCATCAACGAATGTATTATCTTCAAAGGTGATCATGACCTTTCCAATAACTTTTCTTTGCATAATTTTCGCAAATGCAAGGTTCAAGGTTTGCCTCGTCAAGCCTTTCGCTAACCATGATAGAAGTTCTTTCATGGAATCTACCAAAACATCTAGTTGATGAAGTTTATAGCTTCCCCAATAGATTCCATGTATCGGCCAGTTCTTTACGAGGGTAATATTTGCAGGCATGGTAGGAATCTCTACACTTGCAAACCCAAAAATCAAAATCTTCGCTCCCCAGTTTAAAAGCTTCAAGTTGTCTTTCATGAGATTTCCCCCTACATAATCATAGAGAACGTCAACTCCCTTAAGCTTTCTTGATTTCGAGTACTCCTTGACATTAGGTAATATATTGTTGTCTATAGAGTCGATCACATGATCATCTCCAATCATTCAACGCACTTCACAATTTGGTTATGACAAAAGGATCATTTTATTCCAACGCACAACTGCTGGCAACAAAAAACTCTTGTATCTAACATTTAACTTCAAACCTCCAACTCATTTTTGGGTACCATTCAACGTTGTTCAATATTACCTCAAGTGCACATAGTTCCAATTGAAATCTATAGACTAGAGGTTACCTCTGAAATGTTGGTTGAGAATTGAACCCACGATAACCGCTTTCTCCAGCCGGACTTACCAAATGTAATGCATAATTGTTTCTTCATTTTCTCGTTGCTTCAAACCTCTGGCCTTCGAAACTAGATTGGTGGAATCGTTCACTCATGCTAATCCAAAATAGTCAAGACGCTCTCTGAACTGAGAGAGAGAGCCACGCAACCAAATGACAAAAGGCTCCTCTCACCGTTGCGCATCACCGTAGAGAGCAGGTATGTGTACCCAACTCGCACCTGCACCATCTCACAACTTGGGAATTTCACAACCTTCTCCTTATATGAGCTAAACAAAGAGTTGTAGCTCGACGCAGGTCATCTCTCTTTCGTCTTCACATAACGAACCACACTAAACAAATCATTTTAGGGGTTTCTTAAGAATGCAACAAAAGACAAGTTGTCTCTAATTGTATCAACAAAGATCAAAGGGACATAAGATGAATTGATGTCCAAGAAATATTGTCAAGAAAAGGAGTCGCATTCTTCAGAGTCAACTACCTCCACAAAACGAAAAGCCCAACAAATCGTTGTCTTTATATAAGATAGAATGAATGGTAAGTGAGATAACAACCTTGGTATATGTGCAGGACAATGGTAACATGCAAGTTGGCAAACTTAGGGTGCAGTGTCAGAGTCAATTTTGTAGTTGCTAGATAATATTGTCTTAATTGTTAATTGTTTTAAATGAGTTTCTTCTTAAGTGGCCATTGTCTTAAATATAAAGTTTTGTCTTAAAAGATTTTTGTCTTAAATATAAAGTTGTCTTAAAATAATTTTGTCTTAAATTGTTTTTGTCTTAAAATATTTTTGTCTCAAATTGTTTTTGTCTTAAATATAAAGATTTGTCTCAAATTTTTTTGTCTTAAACTGTTTTTGTCTTAAAATGTTTTTGTCTCAAACTGTTTTTGTCTTAAATTTAAAGTGTTGTCTTAAAATATTTTTGTCTTAAACTGTTTCTTTCTTAAATATAAAGTTTTGTCTTAAAATATATTTCTCTCAAATTGTTTTTGTCTTAAATTTTATATTTAAGACAATTCAATTGATACTAAATTTTAATGTAAAATAACTAAAATAAAAAGTGACTTTTTAAGACGATTCATTTTGTCTTAAAAAATGTTTTAAAAGTGCCCTTGGTGTAGTAGTGCTTCAACTCTTGAATGTGTGGGCCGCTTCAATGAGTTTCAACTCTTTATGTGGGCTACTTCAACTCTTTATGTAGCAAACAAAAACATCAAGTGATGAATATACATAGGCCACAAATCTCACACTTACTGTACTAGATGAAATTTACCAACAAATATGTGATCACCACTTATGGTTTCTACCAATGATTTTCCACTCACGCGGGGAACTTTGTTGATAACACTATAAATTCATAGGCCATAGTACCATGCCTCCACTAAATATTAATGACAACCCTCTATTAGAGATTCATAGTGACCCTCGTGCTCATAAAATGAGATACAATGAATCAATGAGATTCGAATTGCAGAGGAAAGCATGGAGTGGATTTGTTCCAGAGGGAGTCGTCATGGGATGTAGATCTGAAGGCTTGTATATAGCTGAGAGTCTATAGATATCACATGGAGTAAGGAAGGAAATAATATCAAATACACGAAACCATCTGACAACTCACATGATACAGGTCCCCCTCAATCACATCGGTGGTCTCCACACAACAATGATCTATCATACAACAAAGCTAGCCACACTATAGACGAACTCTGTTCTAACCTTGCTTTGATACCAAATAGAGGAAATTAAAATCTAATAAAAACTGAAATTATGAGAGATAGGAGCCATGGAGGAAAACACATGTAGCCTTAATGATGGTATTCCACACACAAAATAATGATAATCATACAATATATAAATACATCAAGAGTATGTCTCAAGTTAATGCATCTATCGAACACACAATCACTTTGATTGAGTAAATATCTCAACCACACACTAATCTAGGAGCCTAACTAGTCGGAGAGAATCTCTCAACCAAATAAACCTCAACAAATTCCCAAGTTTGAGGAACATACTCATTTTAGAATAGACAAGTAAGAATAAATCCATGTTTTATAATTTTAATTATTTTGAATAATAAATCCATGTTTTATATTGTATCACTGAGGGGACGAGACGCGGTGCTCTGCAACTCGCATTAGGGTTTCAGAAAATACCCGCTACGGCAGGTCCTCCTGACAGCGCTCACCATTTGCAGAACGCGGAAGAGAAGTAGGTACCAATCAGTGGGTTTTGGCCGACGGAAATCATGAACCCCCCTCCAACAAACGACAACCAACAGAGACATATCGAGGACTCAGACAGGGAAAAGGGGCACAAGGACGAAAATGCATACAGAAGCCAGCAGACGCATACTGAACAAGCACAGAATGATAAGCCTAAAGTCAGCTCTTCCACATGCAATCCAGTCGCCACGCATAGGCCCAAAGTAGAGCTACCAAGCCATCGCATCAATGCCAGAATTCAGTACATGAGAGATCATGCCCTCATAGGCAAATTCATTGGAATATGGCCAAATGAGAAAGCGCTGAGAGCCTGGATAAATGTTAAATGGCATCCAAAAGGACACATCACCTTGCATCTGGGGCCTAAGGGGTTTTTTACTGCAGTTTTCAACTATCTGGAGGACAGAAACAGAGTTTTAGATGGAGGGCCTTATTTCTTTAACTCTGCCGGACTATTTCTCAAAGAATGGATCGAACGTTTTAATCCCGATAAGGAAGATCTAAGTTGCGCACCGGTATGGATCAGGCTGTACTCTCTGCCATTGGAATACTGGGAAGAGGAGTCTCTCAAGGCGATTGGTAATGTTCTGGGCGACTTCGTCAAGGTAGCAGAAGAAACAAAGACGCACAGATGCACCTCATATGCACGGATCTGTGTCTACATGGACCTTAAACAAGCTCTGCCTGATACGGTAAGTCTCTTTCATGAAGATGTTGAATGGATACAGTTGATTGATTATGAGCATGTACCCTTTAGGTGCAGGAAATGTCATGATTTAGGACATCTCTTCAGAGACTGCCCGTTGAATAGCAAACCCTCGGTTCAAACAGACCCGGAAAACCCAACGCCGGATGGCTTCACTAAGGTGCTAAATCGCAGAAGAGGAAATAAAAAATCAGCAGTCTCTACAAAGATTCCTCCAGCGGATCAATCAAAACCCTCGACAAGCAATAGCTTTGAAGCTTTAGCCAATGAAGACATGCAGGATCCAGACAATACACCCTCCAATGAAAAAGGAATCAGTCAGGAAAAGATTGAAGGATCTCAATCGAAAACAGGGGAAAAGGGTGTAGAACAAGAGGGCAATCATCACAAGACTGCTTCAAACACTTGGAGCTTACCTGAGATGGATATAGATGGTACCAATCCCAACATAGAAGACGAGAAGGAAAGCGATGGAAGCTATCAAGAACCTCAAATCATGGAGGAGGACACGGAATCTATAGATATTGGTGAGCTGGATATTTTAGGCTTAGAACAGGCCTGTAAAACAGGAAACTTCGACAAAATACCTGATCGACAAGTGGATAATCTAGTGGCAGTCCTCAACAAAACCCAAAAAAAATACTCGTTGGGGGTTCAAATTGGTAGCCAATGGGATGGGAAATTCATCACCAAAGATAGCAAAAAACGAGGAAGGAAAACCACTCTGGAGAGAACCATCAAGATAGGAGAAGTATTGGTAGAATCAGACAGATATGCTAAGTTAACCAGGTATTTCAATGCCAACCCCAAACCTTCCCAATGAAGTTGATCTCATGGAATATCAGAGGGCTCAATAGCCCAAGGAAAGGAAGACTACTAAAAAATATGCTAATGGAGGAAAAACCCACAATTCTCTTTCTGCAAGAAACAAAATGTAATTCGACAGTCTTGTAAAAAATAGCAGCAAAGGCCTGGCCAGGAGGGTTAGTAACAGCTGTTGATGCTCAGGGAGCGTCAGGAGGACTTGCAGTGCTCTGGGATTCACGAATAATTCAACTAAACAACATACATGCAAATAAAAATTTCATTCAAGCCATCTTTCACATAATTGGCACCAATATCTATGGTCATATGACAAATGTGTATTTTCCTCAAGAAACCCAGCACAAAGCTGAAATCCTGGATGCCTTGACGCAGCTCAATACAGAAAGGATGTACCCGTTATGGATATCTGGAGGAGACTACAACATGATCGCAACAATGGAGGAAAAAAAGGGAGGCCGTTGCAGAATAAATAGAGATGGATCCATATTAAAAGACTTCATTCATAATAATTGGCTGATAGATCTCCCTTCAAATAACGGCCTATTCACTTGGAACAACAAAAGGGCAGAACCAATGCAAATAGCCTCTCGTCTTGATCGATTTTTGATCTCAGATAATGCAGTTCATCTAGGAGGAGAATTCATTGCATCTATCCTTCCTATCTCAGGCTCTGATCATTGGCCAATCGCCCTCCATTGGAATCGTCCTGGTTGCAATATTAGGCGACCCTTCCGGTTTGAGGCTTTTTGGTTATCTCATCCGGACTTTTATGAATTTGTCAGAGCATCTTGGTTAAAATTTAATCCAACGGATGGCACTAAAATGTCCATATTCCAAAGGAAGCTGAAATATCTCAAGGGGGAAATTAAATGCTGGAATCAATCCATCTTCGGCAACATCTTCAAAGCTAAGGAAACCCTCAATCAAGAAATGAAAACCATTCAGCAAAGAATGATCACTGAAGGACGCTCTGAAGAGCTAGCCAAGAAAGAGCAGTCCATAGAAAATCAAATCCTTGAAAGAGACTTACAGGAGGAAACTCTCTGGAGGAAAAAATCAAGAGTTAGATGGCTGAAGGATGGTGAAAAGAATACGAAATTCTTTCACAAAACTACAGTGCAAAGAAGAATGAACAATCAAATATCCCATATCAACAATGAGCAAGGAAGCAAAATTGAAACCCATGAAGGTATTGAACAGGAATTCCTCAATTACTTCAAAAAGATGAATCAAGAACCCAACATAAATAGAACAGAGGCTATTGATAAAGTCATCAGACATATTTTCAGATTAATCACTGAAGATCATAATCTTCTCCTTCTCAAGCCCATAAGCCTTCAAGAGGTTGAGACTGTTGTGCATCAGCTAAAAGTAGGGAAAGCGCCAGGACCAGACGGATTCACCTCAAACATTTTTCAGCATTTCTGGGATCTAGTTAAATGAGAAGTCTGGCAGGTCATGGAAGAATCGCGTACTTAAAGATGGATGTATCCAGGTCTAAACGCAACATTCATTGCACTAATCCCCAAAGCAGAGGAATCCAACACTCCGGACAAATACAGACCGATTGCTTTGTGCAACATTATATACAAAATTGTCTCCAAGGTTATAGCTTCCAGATTGAAGCCTTTGCTTCCCCTCATTATCTCTCCAGAACAATCTGGATATGTAGAAGGAAAGCAGATCACGGATGGAATTATTTTAACCCATGAAATAATCCACTCAAGCATTCAAAAAAACCAGGTATGCTGCTCAAAATTGACTTATCTAAGGCTTTTGATAGTATAAGTTGGAACTATATGAAAAAAATCCTTAACGCCTTTGGTTTTGCCCCTTCCTGGATCAGATGGGTCAGTAATCTCTTATCCTCCTCGTTCTTCTCTATTCTCATTAATGGCATCCCATCGCCCACATTCCGTCCTTCTAGAGGTATCAGACAGGGTGACCCACTCTCGCCCTTTCTGTTTGTCATCTTAGCTGAAGGGTTAGGCCGCAGCATCAAATCGGCTATCCTCTCTCAAAGCCTAAAAGGTCTAGCATTCCACCATGCTCCCTCCTTTTCTCACCAGCAATTCGTAGACGAAAATATGTTATTCGGTCATCCATCTGTTCAAGAAGCTCGATCTTTCAAATCAATACTTGCAAACTTCTCGGATGCTTCAGGAGCTCTCATTAACAAAGTTAAATCTCAGATATTCTTCTTTAATACGCCTCCCACCACCCAAAGAGCCATTGCCTGTATCCTAGGCTTCACCATTGCTTCCCTTCCTTCTAAATATTTGGGTGCGCCTTTAATTGCCTCGGCTCTCAAGCATTCCTCCTGGAAAGACCTTTTAGAAAAACTTGAAGCCAGATTGTTCCTATGGACCCACAGAGCTCTTAATATGGCTAGTAGGTTAGTGCTAATTAAAGCGGTTCTACAGTCCATGCCTCTTTACCTTTTTTCCATATTGGTGGCACCTACGTGGGTTCTCAAAGCAATAAAATAGCTTCAGCGCAATTTCTTATGGGGAAATTCAGGTCCAAATCGAAAGTGGGCTCTAGTCAAATGGGAGAAGGTATGTCTACCAAAAAAAGCTGGAGGCATTGGGCTAAGAGACCCAGAACATAGCAATATGGTAATGGGGGCCAAAATCTGGTGGAGATGGCTCTCAAATCCCAACACTCCTTGGGCCTCCCTATGGACAGCGAAATATGCAAGAAATACGCCCATAGAGGAGAGAATTAGAATGTCAGAAGTTAGTAAAGGATCAGTCATCTGGAACTCGGCCATTCAACATCGAAATCTAATACAACAGCATAGCTTTTGGGATGTGAAGGATGGCCACACAGCACGGTTTTGGGAAGACTCATGGCAGCAGCTTCCAAACCTCAGAGACATTATCCCGGGCCTCCCAGATCAAGATATAAATCAGTATGATAAGGTGAGTCAATTTTGGGACTCACACACTGCTCAAGAACACAGAAAGTGGAAAGAAGCTAGCCATATAATACCTCACAGCCCGGAGCAAACTCAACTTTCTCTTTCCTCAGAACTTCAAAAAAGAAAAATCCTATCTTCGGCAGGTATGGACATTCTTAGGTGGGGATACGAGGAAAAGGGCACTTTCACCACCAGAGAAGCTTACAAAATCATCATCAAAGACAGGGTAATCAGAGATAATTTATGGGATAAGATATGGAATTCTTCTATATGGCCGAAGGTTTCTACTTTTCTGTGGCTTCTGTCTCACAACAGGATTCTCACATGGGACAACCTCAGGAAAAGGAACTTCTCTGGGCCATCCATATGTCCCAACTGCAAACAAGAAGAGGAATCAGCATTACATCTTATGCAAACCTGTCAGCTAGGAAGGAAATTGTGGGAAAAGGTCACATTCCGCTGTCAAAAGGAAGGCAGAGTGTATGGGGACATTAAAGGCACCCTTCGCACCTAGAGCCAAGAGCCATATCAAAGCAAACTTTTAAACACACTATGGCAACTCATACCGGGATTACTAATGTGGAATATTTGGAAGGAGAGAAACAGAAGGATCTTTAAAGATCAATCACTGTCGATTGAGCAGATATGGACTGGACTGCACCAAAATATTAAAGAAACTTTGTCTATCAAAGCCTGGTCCCAAGAGGATTTCCCATCAATCCCGCAGGAACAAACTATATGGGACAATTGGCAGATTCAATTAATGCATCCGCTCTCTTCCAATTATAACTCCTCAAAGCATCAGGATCCTCCAACAAGATGGACTCCACTGCCAATCAATGTGTTTCAACTTAACTTTGACGGAGCTTCGAGGGGTAATCCGGGGAAAATAGGATTTGGTGGAGTCATTAGAAATTACCAGGGTACTCCCCTTCAAACTTTTTTTGGCTCAATTGGATGGAACACCAACAATGCAGCGGAACTGGAAGGATTATGGAGAGGGCTTAATCTGGCGCAAGAACGAGGTTTCTTTCCACTTATTGTGGAAGGGGACTCCCAAATTATCATCACTATGGCCTCAAAACTTATGCAGGGATCCCCCGTTCACAAGGTCAGCAGCAGCTAGAGAATGGCTCCACGACTTGAGCTTCTCAATCAATGGCTTTCTCATCACCAAGCAATTTCCTTCAAACACATCAGGAGGGAAGGGAACAAGCTGGCAGACTTTCTTGCTAATTTAGGAGTGGACATTGGAATGGAATTCTTTGAAGGCTCTCTATCTAGCATAGCTTCTGAGAACCAACTCTCTAACTTCCATACCATCGTAACAAATGATATGCAGTCGAAGGAAGATTCACACCCGGATGCGGGTGCATTAATAACGTGTTAATCGCACTGCATGCGACTTGGGCAGCTGTCATTCTACTTAGCTGGCTCTGGCAGTTCGTGGTATGTGATCTACAGGCATTTATGGATCATTGGGCTCGAGGTCTGCAGGTAAGGGATTTTATTATGGCACGCCTTAATCACGGTTCATTTGCTCCGAGTTCTTCAGGTATTGGCATTTTGGTTCTCCTCTGTTGGTTATGCCCTCAGCGCCCCTGCGCAGCTCAGGGAATTTGGAAGCCCCCCTGGCTTCATAACCGGTCTCATTCTGCCTGCTTCTGGTATATGGTTCTGATTTTCTCCGCCGGTGTCCGGTGTACTGAGTTGGTCTTCTCCGCCTGCGTCCGGTCTACTGATTTCGTCTTGCCCGTCTGTGTATGGTGTATCGATTCGGTCTTTTCTGTAAGTGTCTGGTTTGTGCATTGGGTTTATTCTGTCTTTGCCTGGTTTTTTCTTCTGGTCTATTCCAGCTATTGCGAGCTTTGCATTTGGGTCTACTGTACAGAGGTCTGGTCCGTGAATTGGGTTCAATTAGCCAGTGTCTGGCCGCTTTACTCCCACCTTCAGTCTCCCTGCTCATTCAAGCTGCCGATTCATTCTGTAATGGCCCGACGTCACGGCATCCCCAAGCGTGGTAGTAATTCAGGCTCTCGTGGAGGTTCTCAGGGTCGTGGTGGCTCTGCCCCTCAACGCATAACTCCGTTAGCCTCTGCCTCTCAATCCTCTCCGCCCTCTGACCATTCTAGACCCACCCTGAACAGCTCCTTTCAAACGACCCGGTTCAAGTTCAGAAGTAGGCTCTATAAGCCTCTCATCTCAGCCACTATAACTGTTATCTTCTCGAAGGAGGAAGATGAGCTTACAAGCTCGGATGAAACCTCCAGGGCATAGTCTCAATCTCAAAATTCAAGTGATTTTCAGGGTGAATTGGCTGGAGTCGTCCTCAATGACTCTGTCGTGCTGCACGAGGAGGGCCATCAGGAAGACATTCAACCCCAGCCAGCTTCACCTCAAGAGAAAATTATTGCTTGTGAGCCTGCGCGCCTCTCTGGAAGTGTTATGAATCTTGTTCTTCCTCCAGGTGTAAGTATGATGGAAGCTGAAGACAATGTGATGGTAACCTGGGTTAGCTCCCCCACCCAGGCAAACAAGAACGTGACAGGCTCTCCTCCACAGGTTTAATCACTCCTAGCTCCAGCGTCATGACAGCAAGTTATCTTCTGATTTCTGGTATTTGTGTGAAGTTCCCATTGTGCATGGCTTCTTTTCATATCAGCATGAATTTCTACAGTCTCCAGGACATAATTTTGGTTTCCAATCTTTTTGTAATGGCGATTGTAAAGAACAACATTTTTGTAAATGATCAGCTTCCTCTGAAGCTTCGATCTCATATAGCTCAGTTTAGTTTTAGGTCTCTCAAGCTTACCATATTTCTCACTTCTATGATTCTCATTTTTGTAAAAGGAAGGCAGTGTGCCACCTGCAACAGTCTTTTTGGTAGAGGGCAGGCTACAGCCCCCTCAGAGGTTCAAACCTCTTTGTAAATATTTTTTTCCTTTTATCTTTTAATAGAATAGTCTTTATACAAAAAAAAAAAAAAAAAAAAATCCATGTTTTATAATTTTAATTATTTGAATAGTTTGGACTTATTGATTGTTTTATGTGAGAGTGAGGCTAACACCCATTGTCTCTCCCCCAAGTCACTCACTCACTCTCTCTTTCTCTCTCGAGCTTTGTCTTGCGACTTTGTTAATTATCTTCCTCCCTCTCTCATTCTCTCTCCCCTTTCTCTCCATCTACAATCCTTCTCTCTCTCTCTCTCTCTCTCTCTCTCTCTCTCTATATATATATATATATATATATATATATCTTGAACTTCTCCCTTCCTTATCTTTTCCTTCAAATCCATTTCTCGAGTTCCCTCTCTTCCTCAGAGACTCTGTCCTCCTCTCCCTCTCTCCATCTGTGTGTCTCCCTCTCTCTCTTACATTTCTCTCCCACTCTCTTTCACTCTATATTTCAAAAAAATTAAAATACTTTGGCAATTAAAATATTATGTTTAGAAAAAAAGAACAAAATGATGGCATACAACAATTTAATTTTTTTTATATAATACATATTTAAAATGCAAGATTTCAAATGTGTATTGTACATTCGCCTGGAGGGAAAATGATCATTTTCCATGGAAATATTATCTAAAATTTCCCAAAATATTAATGTTCTACCTCCATCAAAGATACATAGAGTGTTTCATGTCTTCCAATTGAAACTGTTTAGATTTTATTTCTTTAAAGATAGCTTTAGGTTATGATTACTTCAAGATTTTAAAAATATTATATATTTTATTATGTTAGATTTATAAGAAAATTAGGTTAAATAAAATTAGTAACATATATATTGAGTGAGCTTGTATAACTCTTTTCTTGATGCCTATAGTGTATATCAACGACATTTATTAATGTGGTTGTGCTAGTATATATTATAATATAATAAATTTAATATTATATTAAAGTTAATAATATTATATTAATCCAATTTTAATAAATTTAATATTAACATTAAAATATATTAATATCATTTTTTTATATTAATATTATTTTATCATTTAATTTAATATAATAAAAACAATATAATTTTAATATTAGTATTAAATTTAATAAGGTTTTCACATGAAATTATAACAAAAATTCTAAGATTTGGAATTTTAAAATGAAGAAAACTTTTAATTTTAGATTACTCAAAAAAAAAATTATAGGGGCTCGATTGAGCTCTTGTTAACCACGTAAATGGCTTGATCGAGGGTTTACAAAACCCTCGATCAAGCTATTCAAATTTCAAATTTAGGCTCTTGATCAAGCACTCAAAGTGCTCGATCGAGCCTCTTAAGTCCTAAAATCGACAATTTCAGTACCCCTTTTACAAAATTTTCTGCCACTCCATTTTGCATCGTAGCGAACTTAGGGCTAAATTTGTCCTCAGGTGGTGGAGTTGATCACGTTGGATTCATGAAAGAATCTTTTATCCAATGGCATATGAGTTTGACATTTTCAAATTCATATGATATTTTTTATCTAATTTCTTTTAAACATAATGCTTAAAAAAAAATTTGTTTTAAAGAGGTTGAATAAAAACCAATATCGTAAAATATACACAACAAAACATTTTTAAAAAATACCACTATCTTCGTTTACAAGTACTTTTCAAGTGGGTGCTTTTTGTTTTTCAATTTATTTAAATAGTTGAAAAAATACTTACGTGAACACATGGGTCTGCAAAATGCAATTGAAATATTACTTCACCAACTTTGAAAAATAAGAAAAAATATTTTTTTGCATAAAAAATAATTTTTTAATATGGAAAGCTTATCTCTCTCCATGTAGATCATTCTCATATATATATATATATATATATATATATATATATTAAATTTACATATGTTAGACTAAGTTATCCTACATGAACACATGCATACCTCTTAAGATGTGTGAAAATTTGCAAGGACAAGCATTTCATTTAATGGAAAATTCACATATTATACGACACTAATAATTTTTGCAAAAAATATCATTAGGACAACTACAAAATTCTCCACAATTTGTGTTTTTCCTCCAAATCAAAATTCATAGTGTTTATATGAATTTTGAGGGCTTCAATTTGATAAAAGAGGAAAAACTTGAAATTTCATCGCCACATTTGGCCCAAAAGTGTAACCCATCTTCGTGCTTTCACCCTAGGAAGAACCTATAAATAATTATTATGTGAATTGATAAATTTTCACTTAATTATACTACAAGGTGTAGTTTTGATCAAGGTGGATCAAAATCTTTTTATCCTAGCCTAATGAAGTTATAGGTTTCCTTATTTCGTAGATCACTCCTTACCTTCATCCAACTATATGTAAACTACTACAACCAACTCCTTCTGGGAGAAAGCATGACAATTTTCCTTCATATTTGTCCAATATGCATTTCTTGTAGAGCTTAAGGGGATATATAATTAAGACTAAATGAATGCCTTTGTAGATTGGTATGTCAAACATGAATATTTTATATCCCATCTCTTGATAGTTTTTTTAGTGCATTTTGATCACCTTAGTATTCATTTATTTCCCCTTTAAGCACTTTTTTTAAGGTAAATACAAACTTTGTCTCCTACGGAATGTAGAATTTCCCACTGTAAATCACCAGATAATGCAATATAATAAAGCAAAATACTTGATCTACTCCTACAAATAAACTTGCAGAAGCTTAATTGATTATGAGCAAGATCAAATAGAACACATATAACAGTGAATGAGAAATCAATCACACATGAACACAAAAAAATACTCTGGGGAAAGCCTCAGCTAAAAACCTCGATCTCTGTATTATCATACAAGTGGAAATATGTCCGGATTACACAAAGCTTTAGCTCACAAGCTATCCAGCTCTCAGTAAAATCCCTCAATACAGCTCATAGATTGAATAGACACAACATATGCCTTCCTCCAATCCTCCAAGCCTCCTATTTCCTTGTGCAGTTTCTCCTGGGGTCCAACGCTGCCACCTGTGTGAATTAGCCTCTCACACAACTCACCAAACTCAGAAGTAACTACGCAATCTCCAAGGAATGAATTCCTTCTGCATGCAAGAGATATCCTCAATGGAATATTCCTGCAACTGATAGTACATTGTGCCATCCTCTGATCTCAATTGGGTCTCTGAATGAACTGACATGCATGAGTTATTTATGAGAGAATATTCAGTTATTTGAAGTGCAGTAGTTACATGCATGCATGCATTAACTAACTGAACTCACAATCAGTTCAAAAAACTATTGGAACTAATCTAACTGGACTTAACTCAGTTAACTAAGCTAACTAATTACAACTCAAAGTACAACTCATCCTAATCTCCTTAATCAAGGGACAACTTCCTCAATCAAAGGGGAAACTGTTGCATGTCTTCACATAGACTTCATGTTTGATTTTCTACAACTAATTAACTCAAGATGAATTAATTAATTATTTTACAAACAACTGCTGAGATCAAATTCGAATTTTAATTCTCAATTTTAGTTTAGGGACTAACCAAAATTAGAATGTATCCTGAAATGCTATTTATAGCAGTGCTATTTTTAGCATTTCTTGTTGCTATTTTCAACACTCTCTCTCAACAAGAAATGGATTATCAATCACCCCAATCCTATCTCTGTGGAACTCGAATTTGCATTTTGACAATGCCTTCGTCAAAATATCTACATCCTACCCCTCGGTCGAAACATACAGCAACAACATGATCCTCTTCACCACATAGTATCAAAGATGATGATACCAGATATCTATGTGCTTGGACCTGTCATGAAATACTGGATTCTCAGAGAGTTTGATACAACTCTGATTATCGCAATAGATCACAGTTGGATCCATCATCTGACCAAACAATCCCACTAGAATCTTCTGCATCCAAATGGCCTCGCATGTTGCCTGACTGGCAACCATGTATTCAACCTCTGATGAGCTAAGTGCAACTAACCTCTATTTCCTACTGTACCAAGAAACTGCAACTGAACCAAGGTTAAAGATTCCTCCAGAAGTGCTCTTCCGGTCTGATGGACTCCCTGCCCAATCTGCATCTGTGAAGCCCTAAAGCTTCACTCCCTCTGTCCTTCTGTACCATAATCCATATTGAGATGTGCCTCTGAGGTATCTCAGTACATGCTTCGCTACCTTCCAAAACAGCTTGGTAGGCTGAACCATAGCTTGACTCAGCTAGTTCATCGCAAAGCAAAAATCTAGTCATGTGTTCACCAAATACATCAATGAACCCACAAGTTGTCGATAAACAGTAGCAGCTACTACCTCACCTGAAGTAGCATCCTCCTTCCTCCAGTTACCAGCTAGAGGAGTCTGCATGGGCTTGCACTTCTCCATGTGGAATCGCCTAAGTATCTCATTGGCATACTTGCCTTGAGACACAAACACTTCCCCATCCTTCTGCCACACTTCCATGCCTAGAAACTAATGCATAAGACCCATGTTTTTCATCTCGAACTCTCTTGCAAGGTCCTCCTTGCAAGACTTGATCAACTGATCATCACCTATCAAAATCAGATCATCCACATAAAGAACAATGATCAATGGCTTACTTCTACCATGATGTGGTGAAGGTTCGCATCTGCTTCACTCTTGGTGAAGCCCAACCCTGTGAAATAGTTGTCGATCCTGGTGTACCAAGCATGAGGTGCTTGCTTTAACCCGTACAAAGCCCTCTTGAGTCGACACACATGCGACTCACGATCGAAGGTCTCAAAACCTTCCGGTTGCTTAATGTACACCTCTTCCTCAATCTTCCCATTGAGGAACGCAGTCTTCACATCCATCTGATGGATCTTCCAACCCATCTGAGATGATAGTGCCAACCTCGATCTGATAGATGAGTACCTTACTACAAGAGCAAAAGTCTCATCGTAGTCGATCCCCTTGACCTGTGAGAAACCACGGGCAACAAACCTTGCCTTATGTTTCTCAACACTACCATCAGCTGCCTACTTTACCTTGTAAATCCATCAGGAACTCACCACTGACTTATCGTGAGGTCTTGGGACAACATCCCAAACATAGTTCCAAACGATGGAGTCGTACTCCTCCACCATAGCATCAACCCAGACTGGTTGTTACACTGCTTCCTCGAATGAAGAAGGTTCGGTCTCTACACACTCCCCAACCAGGGCCATGTAACCAATGTACTACTCAGGTGATCTCCTCTATCTGCGCTAAGAGGATGGTTGTCCCACATTCTCTCTCGCATCCATCACCAATCTATCATCTTCCCTTGAGCATTTCCGCCCATCTCTGGAAGACTCTGCATGAGTGGATGTCTCCACTCCCGGATCATCTGCATGCGGATGCTCCGCATCAGTCTGAGGCTCCTCTTCTTTAGGAACTAAAAGTTCCTCCTCTGCATGCAACTTGAGCTCCCTCTCAAGTGATACTCACATGGCTTTCTGCTCATCGAACTTCAGATCTCTGCGTACCACTGTCCTCTAACTGGTAGGTAGGAACACCCGATAGTTGTGGGGTGTATCAGTGTACCCCACAAGTATCCCCAACTCAGTTGTTGGATATAGCTTCTTCCGGACATCTTTGGTCACATGGCAATAAACCAATGATCCAAAGATATTGAAGTGACTCACATCTGGTCTCTTCTCGGAAAAGGCTTCCATTGGTGTCTTCATTCCCAGTATACGATGTGGGCTTTTGTTCTGCAAGTATACTGCTATATTGCATGCCTCAGCCCACAAATGAAGTGGTAGGCTTTGGTCATGCAATATTGATCGAGCTGCTCCCACAATCGATCTGTTCTTCCTTTTGGCCACCCCATTCTGTTGTGGGTTATGGGGTGTCATCAACTCCCGTTTAATTCCTTCTGTTGCGCAGAAGTCCTTAAACTATTAGGAGACATACTCTCCACCATTGTCGCTACGCAAGGCCCTTATTTTCTTTCCATATTCTTTCTCTGCCAAGGCTTTAAACTCACAAAACCTTGAGAAGGTCTGATCCTTCTTCTGCATAAAGTAGATCCAACATCTACGAGAAAAATCATCAATAAAAATAACATAGTACCTTTGTTTAGCGGTGGAGGCTGTAGAGAATGGTCCACACACATCTGTGTGAACTCGCTCCAAGATTGCTCCAGCTCTACTGTCTCGATCCTGAAAGGAATATTTCGCATACTTACCCAAGGTACAACCTTTGCATCTATCCGTTTGCTCTAGTTTTCCCTTGGGAAGTCCGGTAGAAGTCTGTTGCATGGTCTTCAAGGCCCCATGGTGCAAGTGGCCCAATCTTCTATGCCATAGCTCGACAACATCTTGGCTCTGCACCAACTCTGCTTTGGAAGTCAATGCAGCACAGTCGTCTACCTCCAGCTTGTAGAGATTCTTTACTCGAATCCCAATCCTCTTGGTCTGTCTAGCGCCGATATGCCTCAGGAATACCTTTCCTTTACTAAAGACTACATCATAGCCTTTGTCTTCCAGCATAGCGACAGACTCAAGATTCTTCTTCAGACCCAGTACATACTTTACATTAGTCAAGGTGAGAGGAGCTCCATGCTCCCTCTGAAACACAATCGTACCTTCACCTGAAACACGGTACTTTCCATCATCACCCATCTCGATCCACATCTGGAGATCCTTCTCCTCCAAGGGACTAAAAAGATTCTTGTCGTCGGTTATGTGGAATGAAGCTCCACTATCCAAGTACCAAACACATCCCACCATGGATGAAACCATGCATGCAATGAGAGAGAAATCCAATTCGAACTATGAGGCCAGTGCCTCACCATCTGATTCCTTCGAGGATCCCTTCCTAGATTTCTTCTGTGGACAATTTGTAGCATAATGGCCCACCTCATGACAATGAAAGCATTGCACTTTTGATTTGTCAAATTTCTTCCCACCATGGGAAGAACTGGATTTGGGATGGGACGCCTTCCCTTTCCCTTTCCTCGCCTTACTCGCTAAGGCTAGATTTTCTTCATCATCTTGCTTTCATGAAGATCCATCTTTGGTGCTTCTTCTTATCTCCTCTTGCATCAGATCCGACCAAAGTCATTCCCAATCTGGCAGTTTATCTCTTCCATTTACTAAGTCTTGGTAGCTATGCCAGCTCTTAGGAAGACCAAGGAGAGCAAGACTCACCATGTCATCATCGGTTGTCGTGATCCCTACACTTCCAAGCTCATCCCTGCAAGTGGTGAGCTTGTTCAGATATGTAGAGATCGTGTCGCTCTTTTCACACTTGATTTTCTGAAGCTTGTCTTTCAGCGCCAGCTTCCTCTGATCATTGTTGTTTTGATATAGATCTTTCATTGTTTTCCACATTGGAAACGGTGTCTCCTTCCCATGGGGACTCAAGGCTATGTGGTCTCGAACTCCCTCTAGAAGGATTCTCCTCGCTCTAGCCACACATTTCTTCCATTCTGCCAATTCTTGGGCATTAGCTGTTGCGGGCTTAGGGACTTCTTGGTCAATGAAGTCCTTTAGACCATTGTCCTCTAATACCGCTTCCATGTGATCCTTCCAGGCTATATAATTCGAGATGCCATCAGGGGGCATACTCGAGTCTTAAACCGTTGAATGCCATCGGTGAAATTTGAGATGTGATCAGAACTCGAATTCTATAATTAGGGACTTCAACCTTTGAACTTCTCCCTTCTTTGTATATTGTTCTTCACTTTGATCGCCTTTGCTCTGTTACCATGTAGAATTTCCCACTGTAGATCACGAGATAATGCAATATACTAAAGCAAAATACTTGATCTACTTCTACAAACAAACTTGCGGAATCTTAATTGATTATGAGCAAGATCAAATATAACACATATAACAGCGAATGAGAAATCAATCACACATGAACACAGAAGAATACTCTGGGGAAAGCCTCAGCTAAAAACCCCGATCTTTGTATTATCATACAAGTGGAAATATGTTCGGATTACACAAAGCTTTAGCTCACAAGCTATCCAGCTCTTAGTACAATCCCTCAATACAGCTCATAGACTGAATAGACACAACATATGCATTTCTCCAATCCTCCAAGCCTCCTATTTCCTTGCGCAGTTTCTCCTGGGGTCCAATGCTGCCACCTATGTGAATTTGCCTCTCACACAACTCACCAAACTCAGAAGTAACTGCGCAATCTCCAAGGAATGAATTCCTTCTGCATGCAAGAGATATCCTCAATGGAATATTCCTGCAATTGATAGTAAATTGTCCCATCATTTGATTTCAACTGGGTCTCTGATTGAATTGACATGTATGAGTTATTTATGAGAGAATATTTAGTTATGTGAAGTGCAGTAGTTACATGCATGCATGCATTAACTAACTGAACTCGCAATTAGTTCAACAAACTGTTGGAACTAATCTAACTGGACTTAACTCATTTAACTGAGCTAACTAATTACAACTCAAAGTACAACTCATCCTGATCTCCTTAATCAAGGGATAACTTCCTCAATCAAAGGGGAAACTGTTGCATGTCTTCACATAGACTTCATGTTTGATTTTCTACAACTAATTAACTCAAGATGAATTAATTAATTATTTTACAAACAGCTGCTAGGATCAAATTCGAATTTTAATTCTCAATTTTAGTTTAGGGACTAACTAAAATTGGAATGTATCCCGAAATGCTATTTATAGCAGTGCTATTTTTAGCATTTCTTGTTGCTATTTTCACTTAATTATACTACAAGGTGTAGTTTTGATCAAGGTGGGTCAAAATCTTTTTATCCTAGCCTAATGAAGTTATAGGTTTCCTTATTTCGTAGATCACTCCTTACCTTCATCCAACAATATGTAAACTACTACAACCAATTCCTTCTGGAAGAAAGCATGACAATTTTTCCTTCATATTTGTCCAATATGCATTTCTTGTAGAGTTTCAGGGGATATATATTGAAGACTAAATGAATGCAATTGTAGATTGGTATGTCAAACATGAATATTCTATATCCCATCTCTTGATAGTTTTTTTAGTGCATTTTGATCACCTTAGTATTCATTTATTTCCCCTTTAAGCACTTTTTTTAAGGTAAATACAAACTTTGTCTCCTACGGAAAACTAATGGTTTACAACGTGTTGATCATGTCAATCTATTTTAATGATTTACAAAGTGTTGTTCATGTCAATCCTTATGCTTTTACTATCTCTTGTATAATCTTCTCAAACTACATTCATTTTAGATGTGATGTATAAATTGCATCATCCACCCATGTGAAATGACTCCCTTCCCTATCATCACCTAAAAAGTGGGACCAAAGTGAATAATGGATTCTTTTGATAAAAAATCATGACATGATTTAAAGGGTGAATTCATATCTTGCATGTTATGTAGTACATAATCATAATGATGTTGCAATTTCATGTCTTTTTATGTTTATTATTAAATATATGCAACAATTTAACTATGGTTCAATTTACTACTTATACTTAATGATTTTTCTAAGGATGGAAGGTGATACTTTTCTTTTGTTTGGCACTCATGAATCTCCACAATGCCTATAAAAGTAGCTAAGAAATATTATGTCACCAATATAAATTATTGATGACAATAAACATAATTGCACTAATGTCTTCTCAAAGAAATAATGTATTCACTTATTGCATTGAAATTTTTTTCTTGCATGACATCTTTTAAGGTAAATACAAATGTTGTCTTCTACATAAAACTAATGATTTACAAAGTGTTGATCATGTCAATCTATTTTAATGATTTACAAGTATTGATAATGTCAATTCTTATTCTTTTACCAACTCTTGTATAATCTTCTCAAACTTCATTCCTTTTAGATGTGATGTATAAATTTCATCACCCACCCATATGTAACGACTCTCTTCCCTATCATCACCTAAAAATTGGGACCAAAGTGAATAATGGTTTCTTTTGATAGAAATTGATGACATGATTTAAAGGGTGAATTCATATCTTGCATGTTATGTAGTATACAATTATAATGATGTTGTACATATGTGATGTTGGCATTTTATGTCTGTGTATGTTTGCTATTAAATATATGCAACAATTTAACTAAGGTTCAATTTACTACGTATACTTAAGGATTTTTCGAAGGATGGAAGGTGACACTTTTCTTTAGCTTGCTACTCATGAAACTCCACAATTAAATTAAATTACTTTTCTAATATAAATTAATGATGACGATAAACATAATTGCACCAATGTTTTCTCAAAGAAAAATTGTATTCACCTATTGAATTGATTTTTTTTTTCTTGCATGACATCATCATAGGTATTTTTCTAAATTGATACACAACATCTACCATAATATAGTCATGTCCCCTACTAATTATCCTAGTCTTCCAAGTAAGTCCAGTAGTCACGTCCCCTACTAATTATCTTCCAAGGATGTCCATTGAAACTAAATCACAACTAAATCCTATGATGTTATTGAGTTTAGAAGTGGAATGCTCTTATCTATTTTTCGATTCATGGCTTGGATATCTTATGGAGGAAAAAATTTCATGAATTTTGTTGTCATATATGCTATCTCTCGCCAATAGAAATATCTCCGCAAATTTTGGCCATCTTTTCCACTCATGGCTTGGATATGCTAAGGAAATTTGTTCATGAATTTTGCTGCCATATATTCTATCTCTCACCAACATAAATATCTTTGGAAATTTGTGGCCATATTTGCCACTCAAAAAATTTATTGATATTTAGGAATGGTGCAACTTGTGTAATAGTTATCGTTTGTGATCTCCCAAAGTATGATAAGTGGAATTTAGCTTGTATAATATTCCATCCTTCAACATGTAATCATGTAAATATTCATTAAGAAAGGTATGCACAAATTTCTACAACATTACATAGATGTAATTATAGTATTAGATAATGCACAATAACTTCCAAATGGGAGCATTAAAAATAAATTTTTGTAACCATACAAACACTATTAATTTAGCTATTGGAAGTCTAAACAAAAAATTTATTACTTTATTTGTGCTTCTATTTGATACTTAATCATAATATTGAACTTCTACAAATAAGTAGTCCACTTCATATGACATTCATTTTCAATGTTTATCCATATCTAAGGAAATTGAAGAGGCTTTACGGCCATTATACATGTCAACCTTTCTTCCAAGAAAATAATTACGAACTCTTAAATATTTTAACTATAACGTGTATATATATAAATCATATATTAAATGGTTTAACATTTTCTCAGAAAATGATTGAAGTGGTATGTGATGATTCTTCTCCATTATTTCAATTTTTTATCCATAGTACATTTAGAGCCATATAGGTAAATCTTGAAGGCCTACTAAAATGTGAATTACAGCATACACAAATGTATAGTTAATGAATACAAGTAAATATTGAAGGCCTACTAAAATGAGAATTAAGACATACACAAATGTATAGTTAATAAACTTTTGAGTGTTTCTTATTCCGTTCCTTGACAAAACTAAATAACTATATTATATTATAAAAATACACAAATTTATTATAATTGGTCACTTCCATATAGCTTTATAAGTCATCAATATTCTTTAAAAATATAAAATTAACAATAATTAAAATTTCATAAAATCAATATCAAAATTATCTCAATTTAAATAAAATAAAAAATAATTTAAACACAATAAACATTTATTAATTGGTCACTTCCATATAACTTTTATAAAACTTCTCAAGTCATCAATGTTCTTTAACTATAGAAAAATAGAAAAATATCCATGGTTAAAAATTCATAAAATCAGTATCAAAACTATCTCAATTTAAATAATAATAAAAATAAAAGCATATTAAATAAACAAAATATTCACTTCTTTAGATTAATTAATAACTTTTATCGATCAAACAACTTTCATCGTAAATATGGTAGAGTCAAACAACACCTCATGAACTATTTTGAACATGCATATCATCTTACTTGAAGTGGATTAAACAGAGTGAAAGCTAAAAAGATCATTTAAAAAAATAAAAGCGGGGCACAAGAATAAAAGTAACCAAAAAATAAGTTGAAATAAACACAGAACTAAATAAATGATTTCATTTAAATTTTAAGGGAGACATCATCTTGAATGATTTTATGTTGTTTTTTACGCATGCAAATTTAATTACCTGCTTGCTTAAGGATTTTTATATGTTACTATAGTAATTATGGTCTTAACATTTTAAAGTTAAACAAAGGGAGTTGGGAAGCAGAAGTCCCTGCTAATGCTAATTGAAAAAAATAAAAGCCACAAGTTGAGATGTAAGCACAAGATTGCCAAGTTGCTCTTGTCAATACCGCAATAAAATACAGGTGCAATATTCTCGAGTGAGGGCTCTAAATATATGTGTAACCTGAACCTGCAATAAAACCAGCTCTAAAAACTTTGAAATAGAGTGAGTTAATGTAACATTTGCATCGTCAAATATGTCACTGGTCTCAACTGACTAATGAGCAGAATCACCAGATTTCACTTCATGATGCTCTGATAGCCTCAGCGCTCAGAAAACAGAAATCAATTTTAACTATCACCTATCCCACAGCAGCTGGAGCAGCGGAAGAAGCTAGAAACAGAGTGAATTAATGTATCATTTGCATCATTAAATAAGTCGCTGGTATCAACTGACTAATGAGCAGAATCACCACATCTCATTTTATGATGCATTGATAGCCTCAGCGCTCGGAAAACAGAAATCAGTTGTAACTATCACCTATCCCACGGCAGCTGGAGCAGCTGAAGCTAAAAACAAGGGAAGCTCCTATGGAGTCATCATTGGAGAACAACCAGCAGAGATGGAAATTAATGTTGTCTCATAACCTAGCCCACGACAGCTGGAGCAGTTGAAGCTAAAAACAAGGGAAGCTCCTATGGAGTCATCATTGGAGAACAGGCAGCAGAGATGGAAATTAATGTTGTCTCATAAGAATGATTACTTGTGTAGATCATGACAAGAGGAGATAAGAGTGAGGCTGAAATTAGGGACAATGAGTATGATGCTACCAGGATCAAGCTAGACTTGAACAGAATGCATGTGATAAACAAAATTGAATGGCATATGCAGACAGGGGAGATGGTGTCTAGGGACCTAATCCAAGCTACTGCAAGCACAAAGAAATTACGGGGAATGGTACAGAAGATTGAAAGGCAGCTGAAACAAGAAAATAGATTACAGGGAATGGTACAAAATCTCGATGGGCAACTGAAACAAGAATTGATAGTCAAGAGGGGCATATTAGTCAAATTACATGACTTGGAACAGAAAGTAGTCTCTTTGGGCACATATCCTGCAATAGCATCAGTGCTACTGCTTGGATACGGAAATTATTTGAAGTTAACATGTTTGGTAGAAAGTGTTTAATGTTTAGACTTCAAATTGAAATTTATATTTCTGTGTTATTCCGAGCATGCAGGTGGGCTAGAATCCGTAGATATTTTTTCATGTCGACAAACTTCACTATTCAAAGACAGGTTTTGGAGGCTATGGCCACTTTTTACAATGGTTATTTTTAGTAGAGGACAATGTTTGTGGTGCCATGTGGCATGATCTAGATTCTAGACTCATAGGGTAGTGCACACTACATGGTTCCAGCTCAGTTCGGTGCAATGTAGCTGAATTGAGTAGGGTTCCATTGAGTGCAGCTGATTTGTTTTTGAGTTGATTCTACCTCACTTCAGTTTGTCTATGCATGTGCAATTAATATCCATGAGGTGAAGCACAATAAATGAAGGGATTCTTTGTGATTGCAGTTGTTTGGACTAGGTCCGTAGAAACCATCTTCCCTGTCTGCCTATGCCATCCAATTTTATCTATCAAATGCATTATGTTCAAGTCTAGCTTGATGCTAGTAGCACCATACTGCGTGTCCTTAATTTCAGCCTCACTCTTGTCTCCTTTTGGCTGAAGGATAACTAAATAAAAAATGCATTTGTCATGATCTACAGAAGTAAGCATTCTGGGCACGGCTGGCCCTTTCTTGAATACTTTGGGAAACAATTCCCTTTTCAGTAGCCATAGCCATCTTGCAAATATTAATCAGATCATGTCCAAGGTAGGTGTCGTGATCATTTTTTTGTTGCAGTGTGACTGGGATGTACACAATATATTATCGTATTTCATCTTTTGCCAGAGTTTTATGGTTGGGAAATGTCACAGCTATTTGAAGCGTGCTTGTGCTTTTGCTCCAGATTTTGATTGTTTTACAGTGTGTTGTGTTAAGTGAACCTGCCAACCCATCAAGCGAGGCAATACTTAAATCAAGCGAGCCTGAGAGACCCAAGGGACCCTCGGGCATGATTGAACATTTTTCCACTGCTCTTTTGACATCAGTTGTTCCACCTCCCGGAGCTACAACTGAGGGTGCCCCTAAAGAGCCCCCTACACTCTTTACAGAGTATATGGACATCAAAAGAAAGGGTGTCCAAATCAGGACAGAACTTACACCAGAGGCTCGGGGACAAGGCAGACCCCAAGATAGACTGCGCTTAGTTGTGGAGTATGAAAAGAACTCCCTAAACATTTCCTTCTTGGAGCCTACAAGAGATCAGGCAAAATCAATAGCTGACTATAAGGCAACTCAGTTAAGAATTCAGCTGGATAGATTAAGACCCCTGGACAGAGTTGAATTCCATAGACAAAATTCTGAAGTGCTTTATAGAGATGTCCTTGTTTCTATAGCAAGTTCAAAGAAAGCTCAAAAGACTATAGCATGCCTAGCTACTCAGGTTATACAGGAAAAAGCGGGTAATAGGACCATGTATAATAAAATAAAGGAATTGGAGAAAAAGATTGTCTAGATGTCTGTAGACCCAAATGACAATTCACCCATAGGAGATTTGATGAAGATTAAATATAATGAAATTCTCACTCTAAAGAAATCGTGCAAGCTGTCTGAGGTGGAAGAGATAGTTGTTCCTGAAGTCTTGGAGCTACAAGAGAAAAATCAAAAGCTCCAAGTATCCTTAGAGCAAGGCAAGGTAGATATAGAGACCTGGAAAGATAAGTGGGAACTTTACAAGGTCACCTTACCTTATTGTAGCTACTAAAAATTATGGGTGCTAAACAGACTGCAAAGAAGGCAGCTAAGCAACAAACCACGCAAGTATATGAGCAGCAATCTCAACAATAAACTACTATGTAAGAACGAAGTGTTGCCATCTTATCAGAGGAGTGGACAATGGTCATGGTGGACCTTCATAACTCTAAAATAGAAGCTGCCATCTTACAGACACAGCTCAATTCAGCAGCAGAGCAGAAGATTATTTATGAAGATATGTTGAAACAGAAAGAGGAGCTTTTGGTGGCAGCCATCAAAGAGAAGGATAAGTTGCAGAAACAACTCACTCAGGCAAGCAAGAAAGGCCCGATACTGAATGCCTTAAAGGAAGCAGGACACTATATTTGGGATGCCATTACATAATTTGTTTTTCGTTATTGGGATTCATTTTTGTTAGTTCAGGATGAGCTTGAGCCGCCAGGAAACATCTTGAGGACAAGCCTGAAGTAGTTAAGGCTGTGGTGAGATATCTAAATGCCAAGTCAAGAGAACAGCTGAATGACTTGGGGGTCAGGGATAGGACAAGATTTATAATATATGCAAATATAGTCTTGACCAAGGTCAGTCTCATTGAAAAGGCTGAAAGCAAAATGAAGCATGTTACTAGAGACGTACAGTATTTAAGAAGCATATTTGATGAGGTTATCTTCAAGGGGCTGCTCTCCTTTTGGGGTGGAAATGGAGATTTGTTCACTTCCCAGAGGTATAGAGATATCTTGCAGCAAGGATGCCACAAAATTCACTGGCATAGAAGGAACCTTAAGTTGTCATACAGTGATGAATTTTCTTACTAGTAACTTTGAAATATGAGCTGCCTTAAAGGTAACATCCAGGAACCTGCCTCCCCCAAACTATGAGAGATATTCAAACTTAGATTAATCTATCGTCACAATCAATGAATATAGGTATCCAATGGGTAAGCAGTGGGGGTACATATCAATGCATTATAAGTATGCCCGGTAAGAGGCCAGAGCAGCAACATGGGCAGCTCAGCAAGGAGAGGGATCATCCACTCAGCCACAACAACCAAGTCAAGCAAAAATGAGGGTGCAACATCAAAAGCTGAATCCTTGAAATGGTCCCACCTTAAGCAAGTGTACGATTGAAAACGGTTAGGCCTTTGGAAAACCAGGGAGTTTGACAACTCATGCTAGGTTCTGTGCAGCAGGGCAGTTTTAAGAAGAGCATCAAATCAGTTGAGCTAGCTCAAGCAGAAGGAGAAAAGGGGGTTGACCCGCCATTTACAGGGATCGTGAGCTGGAGAAATAGAGGGGGCTGGATGTAATCTAGGGAACTTTTGTATGTGGGTTTATTGGGGAAGTCATACAGCTTCATGTTGTTTGTTTTGAAGATTTGTTTATTGTAACTTGTGTTAGTCTGTAATACTTCCACTTTATATGTGTTCTTTTCATATCATCTCTTTTAAGATCTTGTACATTTGAATCTTATTCAATACAAAGCCACAGGCACGTTTATGTTCCATTTCAGCAGACTTTCTATGAAATGAATGCATGGATGGGATTGATTTCATTTAATATGAGCAGGTTCTTTACATGTTTGTGGAGTATTGAGGCTCAAATGAACTATTCATTTTTGTCATTTATTCTTTAGCATTATCCTATGTCTTTGACGGCCTTTTTATCAAATGTTGCACATATGTTGAATTGTTGAATTCTCATTACTCAACAATTTCTTTCTTCTTAATAATTTTTTTATGAATTATTCACTATGAATATTCTACAGCAAAAATATTATTAGAACTTCTCTGTCATTTCCACCTACGTAGCTATTTCATTTTGTCTGGTACAGTCACACTTTATGCTTTCAGGGAGTTTTATCATGGCATACAACAGTTCCAATCTGTGGTTTCAAGGAGTTTTATCATGGCATACAACAGTTGCATTCTGTTATAATTTTATAATGGAACTTCATTCTTGTGGTCAATATGTGGATCCAAAATAATTGCTATGTTATTTAGTTTTATTAGGAATAACCAAGATGGAGAGAATCACCGGTTGCATCTATTGGAATTTTATAATGTAACTTCATTCTTATAGATATATAATACTATATAAATAGAAATGTGTGTGTTCTACAACTAGCATTTTGGAGGGCTCATAAACCAGCATTTTCTGCAAAATACCATGGAACTTCATACTAACATAAAAGGGTACCGCCTATTACCTGAAAAACAATACATTTTAGAAGTTGAAAAATTGGTTATCCCAGCATTTGCTTTAAAATTAAAATATAAAAGCACAGAGAGAATCGAAACAGAAACTAACGGCATTTTTTTATCAATTATCTTGGATCTGGTATTGACATTTTCAAATTGGCTTCAGACTGAAAATAGATTATTGCACTAAAAATCCAAAAATAATAATATATGTGCAGCCTCGTAATTGATATGCGAAGGTGTTTGTAACTTAAAGAGGGATGTGGTTGAGCAACTCAATTTTCTTAATGAAACATTCTCAAAAAGCCCAAGGTAAAGTGATTGTTTCTTATACCAATGTGAAGGTTGTGTGAAATAAATCCATGTCTACCATGGATAAATCAATTTCCAAAGGGTGGCTCTATGTTTAGTTGTGCGTGCATGCTATGCTCAACCAAAGAGGGAGCACCACCTGGAGGCAGAGGTAACAGATTTATGATCTTATATGACTCTAAATGCATACAAACCCCTAAACAGCTATAATACCTTTCTGAATTTGCACAAAAACATGCAGACCAACAACGCATGTTTGGCTAAAAAATGCAGAAAATGCTTGGGAACAACTTCCAAATTTGAGCAGTAATCTCCATGCATTTTTGTCCAAGGTAATTTTAAATGAGGATGTAAACATTCAATGACTTTTCCTTTTAAAAGTTATCAAACAAAATAAAGTAAATGATCAGTGTTATGTGCTTGTAATGGAGAATGAATGATAGAAAATAAATAAGGCAAACAAAATAATGTTTAAAACCTACTTATTGATTTCCCATGAAAATTTCATAAAAGCAAGAACCTATGCTAGAAGATAGATGTTCTTACACTTTGAATAGGAATATGGTTGCCAAAATATAAGATAAAATAATTTTATTGTTATCCAAGAAATGACTGCAAATAGGTAAATGGGACTGCTATGTACATCAATGTGGGATAGAGAGCGGGAGTGCAAACGCTGCTCTATGGTTGCCAAAATATAAGATAAAATTATTTTATTATTATCCAAGAAATCACTGCAAATAGGTAAATGGGACTGCTATGGACATCAATGTGGGATATAGAGCGGGAGTGCAAACGCTGCTCCTATTAAAGCATGAAAAAAAAGAACTAACTATGCTAAATAATATCTGTAGACTAAGATAATGGAGCAGGAAAACATTACTTTTGTAACACTAGACTCAATGCCCACTACATATCCGGGGCTCTGTATATTTATCTAATATTGTAGCGAGGAAGAAACTAAGAGATGGAGAAGAATTGGAAAGAAGCACAAGAGATGAAAGAGCTCTGAAGAGGGCTGGAATTTTAGATAAATGGTGGAATGACCATATGAGAGTAGATGAAAAAGCATGAGGCCAAACCAACATGATTTTTTTTTTATCTCACTTCACTACCATTTGGTCAACATCCAGTACCATGTTTGTTCCTTCTCACTTCACTACCATTTGGTCAACATCCAGTACCATGTTTGTTCCTTCAACCAAAGATGTGCATGATTATACTCAGTGAATTTTCCGCACATCTCGTAAATGTACTGTATGGAACTTGTTTAGCGACCTCCTTATAAAAGAGATGTAGTTCTTTTTGCTTTCAAGTTTTATTGTATATTAGGCAACATTTTGCGGCAAGGAGGAGGAAAACAAACTTCAAAGACAGAAGCTAACTTATAGCCATGTCTATATAATATGGTCTCTACTTAATACATATTGCCAAGCAACAAGAAGTAGATTTAAGAGGAAACATAGCAAAAGGAGGAATTGAGAACCAACGTTGACATCATAGAACTTGATGTAGAATTGTGACTTGGCTACACTTGGTCTCTAGTATGTTGGGAAAGGTTGCGTGGAGCTTCTTGTTGGTTTCATACCCAACCCGGCAATGGACACCAATTCACCATACGTTGTTGGATCCTTAGCACCCCAATTGAAATTGCTGCGGACCCTTCCAACGGCACCATCATATACTGCCAAACACATAATGTTACATCCATTAAACCCTCATACCAATGGAATGCCATTGTAGATCAAACCATTAACTATAAAAGAAATTATAAAACCATTAACTAGAAAAGAAATAAAGAATAGAGAGGGGTAGAACAGGGTGGTAAGGTGGCATGGCCTCTCTAAATGAAGCTCCAATAGGTGAACCGTAAACTCCTGCATTACCATAAAGAGCATTCGACCTTTGTTCAGCTTTGTCATGTAGAGACGTGCACGCCTGCAACGCCCACTACTTTTCAGCCTAAATCCTTGGTCAAATAAACAACAAAAATAAAGAAATAATTGAAATAAAAAATAAATAGATGAATGTTTCGATGGGCATGTGGGCTTGGATGCAATCCATGTGCCCCACTAAGTCGAGTCCATTGCTTTAATCACTGCCATTTTTAAGTCACGAAGAGCTTGAGGAGACCAGCTTCTTTGAAGACAGAATTAGGTGTTTTTCTAATAGGGGAAATGGGGAAAGAAATTAAACATACATTCACTTATAAAATTGACCCAGAAAAGCACATAACATATTTGAAATGGAAAGCAAACACACAAATAGATACACAGGATTTACATGGTAAAACCTCGACAGAGTGTCAAGGAAATATCCACGGGGCAAGGGATTGGAATCTCTATTAATTCAACAATGATTCTCCACAATTACATTTCTCGAGCATTCACTAGTTTTATACAAGCTTCCTCCATTACATCACTGTTATTTCGGTATAAAACTAACTAGTTACATTTTTTACCCAAATTTACATAATTCATTGTCAAACTTCCAACAAACTCCACCTTGACAACAATTTTCCTAATCCCTTGCCCATGCCCATTCATCATCTTTTCTGCAAACCAAGAGAAGCTAAACACCATCGCAGCTTCTCTACTATAACTAGCTTTGTGAATATATCTGCACAATTCTCTCGCGTATGGACCTTTTGAAGAGCTACTTTTCTGTCATCGATCACATGTCTCAGAAAATGATACCTTACATCAATGTGCTTGGTTCTGTTGTGATAAGCAGGATTTGTAGCCAAGTGAATAGCACTTTGACTGTCACAAAGTACATCCACTTTTTCCTGCGTCCATCCAATCTCATCAAGCAGACCCTTTAACCAGATTGCTTCTTTACTGGCATCTGAAGCAACTATATATTCAGCTTTGGTAGTGGACAATGCAACTGTTTCTTGAAGTGTTGACATTCAACTAATTGCTCCACCTGCAAGAGTAAAGACATAACCTGTAGTAGATCTTCTTTTGTCCAAATCCCCTGCATAGTCAACATCTACATATCCGCAAACTGATCCTTCACTACCATTAAAGACGATGCAATGGTCACTTGTGCCTCTTAGATATCGAAGCACCCATTTCACTGCTTGCCAATGTTCTTTACTTGGATTTGCCATGAACCTGCTGACAACTCCAATTGCATGTGAAATATCAGGTCTTGTAGATACCATCGCATACATTAAGTTGCCTACAGCATTTGCATATGGTACATGAGACATATACTGCTTTTCTTAATCAGCTCTAGGACTCAAAACCGAAGAAAGCTTAAAATGGTAAGCTAGTGGAACATTAACAAGTTTCACATTGTTCATAGAGAACTTTTCAAGTACTTTCTCCACATACTTCTGTTGTGATAACCAAAGCTTACCATTTTTCCTGTCTCTATGTATCTCCATGCCCAAGATATGTTTCGCTGCTCCAAGATCCTTCATATCAAATGTCCTAGAGAGTTGAGCCTTTAACCTATTGATCTCTTCCATGCTTTTGCTTGCAATAAGCATATCGTCAACATACAAAGCTAAGATAATAAATATGCCATTGAAATTTTTGAAGTATACACAATGATCATACGCACTTCTTATAAAGTTCTGGCTCACCATGAAGGAATCAAACTTCTTGTACCATTGTCTGGGAGACTGCCTCAGACCATACAATGATTTCCTGAGCTTGCAAACTAATCTTCTACTGCGACCTTGTGCAAAACCTTCTGGCTGTTCCATATATATCTCTTCACTCAAATCACCATGTAAAAAAGTTGTTTTAACATCTAACTGTTCTAACTCGAGAATAAGTAACGCAGTTAGTGCTAACACAGTACGAATAGAAACAAGTTTTACAATTGGAGAAAAAATCTCATGAAAGTCTATACCTTCAACTTAAGAATACCCTTTTGCTACCAGTCTCGCCTTATACCTTTCAATACTTCCATCAACTTTCTGTTTCAGTTTGAAGACCCACTTGCATCCAACAACACTTCTCCCTTCAGGAAGCTCTACAAGATCTCAGGTATTGTTCTTGGCTAAGGAGTCCATTTCTTCTTCCATAGCCATTTTCCATTTTTCGCTATTTGTATCATCTACTGTGTCTTGATAACAAGAAGGTTCCCATCTTCAGTAATCAAAGAAAAAGATGAAGCAAAATCTTCATACCTTTTGGGAGTTTTTCTTTCCCTTGTAGACCTTCTTAGAGCGACTAGTTGCTAAACTCGTTCAGAAACTTCAACAGCTTCCTTTGTGTCTTCAACACCTTTTTCTCCAGAAGTCTTTCCTTCCTTTCGACTGTCACCGAAAGGTCTAGCCTCCAACTGAACTTGTTGATCTGGCGATACCTATTCCTGTTCAATTCTTTCAACATTTGATTTTAAAAGAGAAGATTCATCAAATGTTACATCTCTACTAATGACTATCTTCCGCAATGTAGGATCCCACAACCTATATCCTTTCACTGCATATTCATACCCAACAAAGACATAACATTTCGACTTTGGATCTAATTTTGAACGCTGATTTTTCGGAATAAGAGAATAATCATCACAGCGAAATATCCTCAAATGTGAATAATCACAACACTGACCTGTCCAAACTTCTTCAGGTATTTTATAGTTAATTGCTACTGAAGGTGATTTGTTAACTAAATAACAAGCAATAGATATTGCTTCTTCCCACAACTCCTTTTGCAAATTAGCATTGTTGATCATGCTTCTGGCTCTTTCCATAAGAGTCTAATTCGTACGCTCAACAACACCATTTTGCTTAGGAGTATAAACAGCAGTTTTGTGTCTAATAATTCCCTCATCCTTACAGTATTGTTCAAATTCAATTGCAGTGAACTCACCACCATTGTCAGTTCTTAAACATTTAATATATTTGCATGTTCTTTTCTCTACCATTGCTTTAAATTGTTTAAAGACATTGAATACATCAGCTTTCCTTTTTACCATAAAGACCCGAACTTTACGGGAGAAATCATCAATAAACATTAAAAAATATAGAGCACCTCCATATGACACAACAGGGGATGGTCCCCACAGATCAGAATGAATATAGTCTAAAACATCTTTACTATTATGATTTCCAACTTTAAATATCTGTTTACACTGTTTTCCATACACACAATGTTTACAGGAATCTAACTTCAAGGATTTCAGATCAGGAAGAGATTTACGTTTCATCAGTATCTGAAGACCTTTCTCACTCATATGACCCAATCGCTGAAGCCATAGACGAGTACCTGCTTCTTCCTTTTTTGACGCAACTGCTGCTTCACTGACCTAAGTACTTCCTTTTAACTTGTAAAGATTTCTGACCTTTTCTGCTTTCATAACCACTAGGGCTCCTTTAAAGACTTTCAAGACGCCATCCTGACCTGTAAACTTATAACCATCTGAATCCAACACTCCCAAAGAAATCAAATTTTTCTTCAAATCAGGTACATGTCTAACACTAGTTAATGTTCTAACTGTGTTATCATACATCTTAATCTTGATATTTCCCATCCCAACAGTCTGACATGACACATTATTACCCATAAACACAGAACTACCATTTATATTTTCATATGAAGTAAACCAACTTCTATGTGGGCACATGTGATGAGAAGCACCAGAGTCTAACAGCCAACTATCTAAACCCTGAGAGACATTACATTCAGGTGAAGTTTCATCTATCATACATAATTCTTCAGCAAATAAAACTTCGTCTATCATACCTGAATCGACCTAATTCGCTTCCTTCTTTGGGTTATCGGATTCCTTTCGTTTCCAACAGTGTTTCTTTAAGTGTCCAATTTTATTGCAGTGCCAACATTTTGCCTTACATTTCTTTCCTTTCGATTTCGATTTGGAAGACCCCCTTGGTTTTTCTCCTCTTTCCTTTGAGCGTCCTCTAGCTACCATGGCTTCTGATGCAGCTGTTTCAGCACTGGATTTTCTTCATACTTATTCAGACATGAGAGCTCCCATGATTGATTCAAACTTCAAAGAATCAACAATGCTCAAGCTGATTGAAGTTACGAAGTGATCCCATGATTCGGGTAGAGAACACAACAAGGTTATGGCTTTATCTTCTTCCTGAATTTTAACTTCCATATCTGTTAATTGACATATAAGTGTATTAAAAACATTCAAATGTTCTACAACATTTGAACCTTCTTTCATTCGAAAACTGTATAACTGTCTTTTCAGATAAATTTTGTTGGTTAATGACTTTATCATATAGAATTTTTCCAATTTTCCCCACAATCCTGAAGTTGTAGTCTCTTCAACAATATTGAAGAGAACTTCATCCGCCAGGCATAACTGGATGGTACTAAGATCTCGGGCATCCAAGTCCTCCCAGTCTGAAGTAGTCATGGTTGTCATCCAAGTCCTCCCAGTCTGAAGTAGTCATGGTTACAAGTTTCTTAGTTGCCCCATCCAGTGCCTTGTGCAACCCTTGTTGCACAAGCAGATCCCTAACCTTCAGTTTCCAAAGAGAAAAATTGCTCTTTCCGGTGAATTTCTCCACCTCGAATTTTGCATTCGACATATTTTGCATTCAACATCTTGGCCATTTTTCTATTTTTCCTTCTAGGGTTTCACTCTTTCAGTCTAGGGTTTCAATCTTTAGTCTTTCAACTAGGGTTTATTTATTTTTCAAACAAACTCTTTGTACTAAAAAAAATAACTCCTTTTTTTTTTAAACAACAACCCTTCAACAGACTTTACTTTCAAATTAATGAAAAAACCCTTTGATTTTTACCCCTCTGTCTTTCACAGATTTCTGGAAAAAAAAATTATTGGATTTTTTTTATTTTCTTCCCTCCAAATTCAAATTTAAGAAATATTACCCAGATCCATATCTGCTGATCTAAAGAATTCCTCTGGCGACAAGCAAGCCGGGCCTTTAGCAGCACGCAAGCTCTGCTCTCGCAGCACTCAGATCGCAGCAGTGTTGCCTTGATGGATTCTGGGTTGGCAGCACAGACCCCCACTCAGACCGCAGCAGTTTGGCAGTGCAGACCCCACACATGCTCGAATCTGGTTCTCTTCCACGCAGAAGACAGGCTCCTTCACGCAGCAAAGAACTCCACACACAGAGTTTCTGCTCTCCACGTAGCAACGTGACGAACACAGCACTTGCCTTCACATAGAGATAGGCTCTGTCAACTTTCACGCAGCAAAGAACTCCACTAGCACAGCGTTCCACGCAGGCAGCACACAAGACAGACCAACAATGCTCACGCAGCAATGAACTCCACCAACACAGCGTTCCACGCAGGCAACATGCAGGGCAGACCAACATCGCGATGAATGCAGCACTTGTCTTCACACAGATACAGGCTCTGGTATTTGCAACTGGTTGGCTGTTCCTCCTCATGCAGAGAAGCATGCAGCCTCTTCGACTGTTGCACACGCAGACTCCTTGACAGCGGCACATGTAGATTCCTTGACGGCTACAACGGCTCCTCGCTACCTCACTTCTCGACAGCATGAACAGGGCCAGCAACGGCTCCACGCAGAGAGCAGACAGGTTCCTTCCTTCACGTGCAAGGGCAGCACTGTGATGCGTGTCTAGTGGCACAGACTTTTGCTAAGCAGCCCAGATTTCTCCTTCTTTCCCTTCACACCTGCGGGCCTCCTTTTTCCCTTCACAACTGTGGGCAGGGAAATATGATGGCTCTGATACCAATTGTTGTTCGAATAGGGGAAATGGGGAAAGAAATTAAACATACATTCACTTATAAAATTGACCAAGAAAAGCACATAACATATTTGAAACTGAAACCAAACACACAAATAGATACACAAGATTTATGTGGTAAAACCTCGACAGGGTGTCAAGGAAACATCCACGGGGAAAGGGATTGGAATCTCTATTAATTCAACAATGATTCTCCACGATTACATTTCTCAGGCATTCACTAGTTTTATACAAGCTTCCTCCATTACATAACTGCTATTTTGGTATAAAACTAACTAGTTACATTTTTTACCCAAATTTACATAATTCGTTGTCAAACTTCCAACATTAGGAGATAGGGCATTTGACTTTGTTTATCTAGGATGGGAGAGCCTTAGCACGATAAGGATAGAAGACTTGAATAGTTTGGTAATGAAGTTGTGGAGTTCATTGCCTTGATTCGCCTATTCACTCTGACCGATGGGGGGGTACTTCAAGGTTATTCATCAGAGACAACACACCTACATGTGCAAACTCAGGGCCAATGAGTGCAATAACTTTCTTAGCTTTGTACTTTCATACAACTTTTTATTCAATCTGTTGCTACCTTATATACCCTTGCTCCTGGTTGAAACTGGAGAAGCGATGGAATTAGGACTTGAAGTACCCTCCATTTGAGGCTTGAATTTAACATACCATTGAGTGAAACTTGAAATCAGGAAGGCAGTCGTGAAATAGTTGTGGGTCAGGGTTCTCTCCCATACCAACAACTCCGACACATAGCTAGCCAGATAAAATAATAAGCTAAGCCCATATGATATCCCGGAAATATGAGTCCTTGCTTTCCCAAGAAAATAAGGTATAAGGTATGATCGTTGAACTCATTTATTTCAGGTAGTTACATAAATAGTTTTTCGCAACATATTAGCGATTTCTAGCTTTTAATTATAGGAATGCTTCAAACCCAAAAACCGTACTAATGTAACTTTTGGAAAATTTCTTCATGCTTAATTATAGGCATGCTTACTCTTGTTGGTTGTCACGTTCGATGAGAACAAAAAAATTTGATGCTAATCAATACCATTTTCAGGAAGGCCTTCGACTAGAGTTGTGCAAGTATCCACCTCTGCTCCATTCTAGGCCCTGCACCATGCTAACATAACTACCATCTAGAGGAAGAGTCAGGTGCTTGCTTATCTAGGGCTTATCTAGGCTTCCGCAAGCCTATAAATCCAAGGTAATTTGGGCTTATGTAAGCTTCTTAGCTAGGGCTTAAGCAAGCTTACTCTCTCCTTAGCTAGGGTAATGCAAGATTAGTTAGGCTTATAAGTGACTTTATAGCATAGTGTAACCTCATTCCCTTATATGTAGGATTATAAATATTATATAACACGGATTCATGCGTCATTATAGCTCATATTAGGAATCTATGACTGCACACAAAGCAATGTTTATGCCTATAGGATGGGGGTGTGCAGGAGTGAAAAGTTGGGTAGTTTGTTATCCATTGGATGTACTTAAATCCAGACTTCAGGACAGGGAGATGCATCTTCAGGACAAGGAGGAGGAGGAGGATAAGGAAGAATTTTAATGACATCCACAAGACCCAGTGGTCTAAAGAGATGCATCTTCTAAGTACCCTGGGATTGTTGACTGCTTCAAAAATAACGTACAAAAAGGAGGACATTAAGTACATTGGGATTGTTGACTGATTCAAAAAGAATGTGCAAAAAGGAGGACGTCCAATTATTTGGCTCTAGCTGATTATGGTTGAATTTCCTTGTAAAGAGTTGGTGGTGGGAGAAGGGCTAAGATCATGAAAAGTTGCCTTCACTAGAGAGTACAAAAAATTGAAAAAATGAGGTGGAAAATAACAATATTGTGAAGAAAAGATGGGAATTTTCTATGATTTTCACATTCACTTCTTTCACCCATTTTTTTGTCCACCAAAGCCGAATTCCAAATTGTAATATGAAAATGCAAAATTAGCCACCGCCAGTGCCAAATCGATGACTTCATCATCTATAATGTGCACAATTTCTCCTAATGACAATTTCTTTGTATTAAAAATAACATTAGATATCAGAATGAGTGAAGGAATTGTACCTAAAGGGACCTCCTGTCTTGCTAGTTGGGCACTACAGACTGTTGGGAAAAAATATTGAGAGGGGGACGTGATTTAGTATTTTAAAACTACTTTAAATTTTTCATTTCATATTCTAATTTATGTAAGCTACTTCCATTTAAACAACCAGCATATGTACGCGATTTCAGTGAAAGCAAACCTACGTACAGATCTAAAAAAAATTGTTGCAAACACAATTTCACTTTTTGCAACCTTTATTGTCAATACTACAAACTTCTCAATAAATAATTTAGATCATAGTATCACAGTTTCATCAATATTAGTTACTCAGACATTTGCAACAAGTAAGCATATATGTCAACATATTTCATATCTTTCCTATCTAAGTCTTCTCCTTGCTCCTTGTTGCACACCAGTTTTAGATCAAATTATTCATAGAAAACCAATACTTGCACACACAACACCTTGATCTCCTTCTCTTTATATAGCTTTAACCTTAGTCAATACCTTAGGCCAATCCCTTCGTAATGTTGTTGGTATTCTTTGATGGGGTCAAATAACCATTGTCGCACTCATTACTATGGGCCAATACCATGGTAAAGACCCCTGATATCCAAATTACCATGGTGCGGATTCTATACATGACCTTTCTTCACAATACATGTGTATGTACGCTACATTTCTTCTCAGTACTTGAGTATATTTTCTCAAACTTTACCTTTACCATCCATCTGTCTTTGAATTGACATTCCTTTGTCCATATCACCTGTGGCATCTGTATCATTCCGCATAATCATCATGTTATAAAAATGTTGACATTTTTATCAAGTAAGTTGCCATCAAGGACAACACATTAGCCATAATGCCAACAATCTCCCCCTTTGGACTTCATGGAAACCACTTTGGTGTTTGGTCACCACCTATAATTACCTGCAACACCTTCAAATACCAAAACTTTTCACCAAGCATTCTTCTCCAAACACCAAGATTCTCTCTCCCTTTGACATCAAGGGCAAAGGGCTAACCAATGCTAAATGAAGGCTTCTCTCCCCCTTTGTAGAGAATATCATTGTAGGTCTGATTTATTGAATATGAAAATTGCACATTGACCATGCTCCCCTTGACCATATGTTGGAACCTATAAATGTATACAATAAAAGCACAAGATTTTATGACTCAACCAAATATGACCTTTCCTATCACCAATGACTCATGATTACATTAATCACCCAACACAGTGGGGTTACATATTTGACCCAACATTACATCAATGTCCCAACATAATGGGATTACATACATGAATGACTTGACCCCAATATCCCATGATAGAATCTTACAATGATTTACAACATGATTCTTTACTTGACCTTTACATGAAGAGACAAATTATATGACATTTATGACCAAAACCAGAGACCTCAATTAGTGAGGTAATAAGACCATGATAGTCATCAACAACCATCATTCTTCATATAGAAATATGCAACATAAACCTATGATAGCAGCAACATGGATAGCAGCATGAACATCCTCATCAACATTATGTAGGACAGTGTACTCATCAATATGTGACCAAATGTGTAGTGTTTCCAAACATCACCAAGCAGTGAAGTAGAAGCATAAGATAGTGCAATATAAAAAAATCAACAGCTTATCCCCTTGACATCATATCATCAAGGTTAGCATGCTATTTCCATATATAAGAAGAGCCATAATCCATAGGCAGTGATATCAATATCTTTCCATGCACCAACAACATATGTGAAAACCAAGAATACATTCATCATCACAAGACATAGGACTTGATCAACAACATCATCAACCAATATCTTATATGTATATTCCTTATTAACAACTTTTCAAATGTAGCTTAAGCAACATATAGGCATTATCCACAACTTCACCACATGCAATCCATGCATCATTGATGGCATAATGACAACAGCATTGATGACATAGTGTCAACAAATTGCGATTGAATCATAAAATTGTCATCATCAACCTATGTCAATAATGACCATAGCATACCCATCTTCTTCATTAAGTGTATCAAATAGGATCAGCTTCACTAAGTGCAACTTCCTTCAACTGCTTGATCAACTTCTCTCCTTGATGTCATGAAAGTTAGTTGAGCTTCTTTCTTGTAGGGAAACAATCATTTATCACTTTCCTCCTTAGTTCATCATATCATTCCTTTCTTCATGGAGAGTGGCCTTATTCATATCTGGAACCTTCGTCATATGACTACTTCTTTCTCATCGTGCTTCTTCCATTCATCACATGAATGATAGTTGTACTTGTAAGTAGCCCTACATGAACTTATCCAGATATTATTCAAGAAATCAAGTTTATCATTAAATCAAATCATACCTTACTAGGTGGCTCTTCATCATGACATATTTCTATAGGTATCAACATCCTCCACACATATTGAGATATCTCCTAGATATATCCATTGTCAAGGGTCTTCATCTTTTTTCACTTTCAACGGAGTCTTCATATCTTTATGGGAGATTTCCTATTCAAATATTCTTGGTCTTCTGGCTGTTGATTGCCTTCGTCATGGTTGCATATCTCATGATCTCTTCCTTCCTCAGACATTCAGTTCCCATCAACTTTTAATCAGAGTTTCTTCATTGTAGTCAATCACCTCATACTTCATATGAGGACATATTATGTTGATTTCATCTAGTGTGACTTATGCCTTTCTGCATCCCTTCAGAGGAGGAGATCATTTTCCCTTGATCATGCTTCTTAATATAGAAGTGATGATCTATATTACTTGTAACCATATGACATGACATCAAAAAAATTAAATACAAGCATACATACCTCATTTTATTTTTAGGTCATCTAGGCTTCTTCCAACGACTTCCTTAATTGAAGTGTCTTCAATCCCTTGATCTGCTTCATCTCTTATGACATCATACCATCATCCCATAAATTCCATAAGTTGGAGTTCCTGATGAAACACTTGCTTCCTCTCTTGATTAGTGAATCCTCCGACTAGGATTCTATCAAAGAATTTTTTAGGATCTTGTATATCCTCATATGGCATATGTGTCCCTTTTGACTTTATGTATGATGAGACCTATCCTAGATGACTTCTTCCTTTGCTTCAATGTCCAATGAGGTTCCCAAGAGTTATGTCCTTCATGTTCGACTATCATGGATTTTTTTTTCCATGATTCCCATGGTGATGCCACGATCTCTTACTTCTAATGCTTTCATGATGCCACGATGCATCTTAATATCATGGACATATCTAAAGATTTAGGAACTTATGATAGGACCCCCTTTTTGAGGGAGGCCATCTAATAATAGTGGAGATTTGTTGTTCCCTCTTTCCTTGGCCCTTTTCTTCAGCTTCCCGTTGGGTGTGGAGCTTGATTATCTTTTGTATTCAAAGGTATCGCCACATTGGACCCCGATTGCCGCCCGTAAAATATTCACTGCAGGGGGGGTCCAAGGGGGGCAGTTGTAACCTTTGGGGAGCCCCCCCTTGGCGGGGAAGCTAAAAACAGATGTAAAATTGCCTTGTAAAAGTATAGTAATTTCTAGTCAATCTGAGTCGTTCATTAGGCGGATGATCTAATGGTAGAAATTATGTTTAGTTTATGGTTTTTTTTCCCTAGAAGGCAACCGCTCTCTTTGTATGAGGGCATTGTATTGAGTCTGTGTGATATATGTGTATTCTCCGAGCGAGAAGAAGAGCGGTGAGACTGAGAGAGAAAACAAAGGATATTATAGCAGATCTATTGTAGGTTGTGTCTCTTCATTTTGCTGGATAAGAGAAAGGAAGGACTGGCTGTTCGGGGTGGACGTAGCCCAAACTGGGTGAACCATGTATATCTGTGTCTCTCTTGTTTTATGCGTTTTCTGTGTTTATATTTATGTAATATTTTATGTGTTCCATTGCTCCGTAATATATAATTTTCTAACAACTGGTATCAAAGCCGAAGGTCTATTTCGCTGATAAACTCGCAAGAAAGAAGGATTCCTCTTTCGAGTGAGAGCAATGGCGAAAGATGGTAAGTTTAGGGTTGAGAAATTTAACGGCCAAAACTTCTCGTTGTGGAAGATGCAGATGGAAGATTATCTGTATCAGAAAGATTTGTACCTACCATTGGGTGAAAAAACAAAGATGCCGATGGGAATGATAGATGAAGAATGGAACCTTCTCGATAGAAAGGCACTCGAAACAGTACGGTTGTGCCTCGCAGCGTCGGTCGCCTTCAACATTTCGAAGGAAACAACAACAGAGGGTTTGATTAAGGCATTGGAGAAACTATATGAAAAACCCTCGGCCTCAAACAAGGTATTTCTTATGAAACGATTATTTAATATGAAGATGTCGGAAGGTGGATCTGTTGCAGACCATTTAAATGATTTTAATACTATTACAAGTCAGTTATGTTCTATAGGGGTAAACTTTGATGATGAAGTTAGAGCTCTGTTATTCTTGTGCTCATTACCAGAAAGTTGGAATGGTTTAGTAATGGCCATTAGTAACTCTGTTTCTAGATCTAGCACTTTAAAGTTTGATGATGTTGTCAGTGCTATCCTTAGCGAGGAAATGTGATGGAAAATCTCCAGTGAGACATCGGGTAATGCTTTGAGTGTAGAGTCTAGAGGAAGAAAAGTAGAAAGAGGAAAGAGCTCAGGATATCACAGTAAATCAAGGAAAGACAGATCCAAATCTAGATCGGGGATAGTGTGCTGGAAATGCGGAAAGAAAGGACACCTAGAGAAAGACTGTAGATCTCAGAAGGGAAAAGAAGGAGATGCACAACAAGAAAACAATCATGAAGCAAATGTGACAGGTGAGGTGTTACAAGATTCTTTGATTCTTTCTTCGAAAATATTACTGATTCCTGGGTGGTAGATTCAAGGGCCTCATTCCATGCCACACCTAATAAGAAATACTTTCGTGACTATGTTCAAGGATATTTTGGACAAGTTCGTTTGGGTGATGATAAACCTTGTAAAATTGTTGGAATGGGTAAGGTTCTTGTAAAACAGCAAAATTCAAACCAATGGCTACTAAAGGAGGTAAGGCATGTTCCAAATCTAAAGAAAAATCTGATTTCAACAGGGCAATTAGGCGGTGAAGGTTGTGTGACAACTTTCACAGATAAAGCTTGGAAAGTTACCAAAGGAACCTTGGTAATAGCAAAAGGCGAAAAGGTTGGTACATTGTATTTATGCAATGGTATTTCTAACTCTGTTAATTCTTTAACTTCCAAAGGAGTAGATGCAGCATTATGGCATCATAGGCTCGGACACATGAGTGAAAAGGGGATGAAGATTCTTCACTCAAGGAATTTGTTGCCGGGTTTGAAGAATGTTGATTTGGACTTCTGTGAGAATTTCATTTATGGACAGCAGAAGAAATTCAGATTTCTTAGAGCTGGGAAAGAAAAGAAGAGCGAAAAATTAGAGCTTGTGCATACAGATGTATGGGGACCTTCTCAAGTATCATCTCTCAGTGGCTCTCATTATTATGTTACTTTTATTGATGATGCAACTAGAAAAACTTGGATTTATTGTATTAAGAATAAATATGATGTATTTGATACTTTCAAGAAATGGAAATATTTGGTTGAGATTGAGACAGGAAAGAAATTAAAGTGTCTCAGATTAGACAATGGAGGTGAATATTACAGCAAAGAGTTTGATAGGTACTATTCAGAGCATGGAATTCGCAGAGAGAAGACAGTTCCAAGAACACCACAAGAAAATGATGTGTTAGAAAGGATGAACAGAACAATCATGGAGCGTGCAAGGTGCATGAGATTGCATGCATGATTGCCTTTACAATTTTGGGCAGATGTTGTAGATACTGCTGTTTATCTAATAAAAAGAGGGCCTTCAAGTTCCTTGGATGGTGGTGTTCCAGAGGAAGCATGGACAGATAAAAAGGTAAACTACTCTTTTTTGCCTTTTGGTTATGAGGCCTTTGTCCATATTGATAAAGAAAATAGAACAAAGCTTGAGGCAAAGTCAAAGAAATGTACCTTTATTGGATATGGTGTTAATGATTTTGGTTATCACTTATATGATTATGAAAATCACAAAATCATTAGGAGCAGAGATGTAATATTCAAAGAAAAGGTCTTGTATAAGAATCAGTTGTAGGAAAAGAAACAGGAAAAATAAAACAAGGAATACGCAGTTCTTGATGAAATCACTGAAAAAGTAAAGGTGCCTGAAAATAATAATAATCAACAACCATAACAACAACAACCACCACAACAGCAACAAGCACCCCAAACACTTGAAAGTGGTGTTAGAATATCTACGAGGATAATTAGACCCCCTGAACGATACTCTCCTTCATTATATTATTTATTTTTGACTAATTCTGGTGAACCTGAATGTTATGAAGAAGCAATGCAGGTTGAAAGCAAGAAGAAGTGGGAGGTAGCCATGGAAGAAGAGATGGACTCCTTAATGTGTAACCAGAGTTGGGAATTAGTCGGTTGCATGCAGGAAAAACTACATTGAAGAATAAATGGGTTTACAAGCTGAAGGAAGAAGATGGAGGAAAACAGAGGTACAAAGCTATACTTATGGTGAAGGGGTTTGCACAGAAGAAAGGTATTGATTTTGATGGAATATTTTCTCCTATTCTTAAAATGCCTTCAATCAAAACTATTTTAAGTCTAGTAGCAATTGAAGATTTGCATCTTGAGCAGTTAGATGTAAAGACAACCTTTCTGCATGGGGATTTGGAGGAAGAGATATATATGTAGCAGCCACAAGGATATGAAGTGAAAGGGAAGGAGAAATTAGTGTGCAGGTGTAAGAAGAGCTTGTATGGCTTAAAACAAGCTCCAAGGCAGTGGTATCTAAAATTTGACAAGTTTATGTCTGAACAAGGTTAAACTAGATGTCACTCTAATCATTGTGTTTATCTGAAAAAGAAAAATGATGGCAGCTATATTATATTGTTATTGTATGTAGATGACATGCTTGTTGCAGGGTCTAACATGCAAGAAATAAATGTGCTCAAAAGAAAATTGGAAAAATAATTTGCAATGAAGGATTTGGGAGCTGCAAAACAAATCCTTGGTATGAGAAGAACTAGAGACAGGAAAAATCGTAAATTAACATCATCTCAGAATGAGTACATACAAAAGGTGTTGAAAAGATTTAATATGCACAATGCAAAACCAGTTAGTACACCTTTTGCTAGCCATTTCAAACTTAGTAAGGAAATGTGCCCAAAGACCCAAGAAGACATGGATTATATGTCTAAAGTTCCATATGCATCAGCAGTTGGAAGCTTAATGTATGCAATGGTCTGCACAAGGCCTGATATTGCACATGCAGTGGGAGTTGTAAGCAGGCACATGAACAATCCAAGAAAGGAACATTGGATGGCAGGGAAATGGATTCTCAGATATTTGAAAGGTACCACAAATCAAGCATTATGCTTTGGTGGTTCAAACATTTCTCTACAGGGATATGTTGATGTAGATATGGCAGGTGATAGAGATAACAGGAGGAGCACTATAGGATATGTATTTACTGTTGGTGGAACAACTATCAGTTTGGTTTCAAAAATCCAAAGTGTTGTTGCACTTTCAACAACAGAAGCAGAGTATGTTGCTACTACAGAGGCTAGTAAAGAAATGATTTGGTTACAAAGGTTTATGGGTGAATTGGGTAAGGAGCATGATATGGGCACGTTATACAGTGATAGCAAAAGTGCCATTCATCTTACAAAGAACTCAACATTTCATTCCGAGACTAAACACATACAGCTCAAGTACCATTTCATACGATTAGTGTTGGAAGATGCAGAGTTGAAGCTGGAAAAGATACATACTAGCCAGAATCCTGCAGATATGCTAACAAAAGTTGTAACCAGGGAGAAACTGAGAATATGCTCAGTTTCAATTGGTCTTCAAGGATGACGATGAAGATGAGAAACAACCAGGTCCAAAGAGGATTCATTGTCTAGCAAATGAAGCAACGGTGGAGTTGTTATAATTAGTCTCCAAGTGGGAGATTGTTGGGTGTGGAGCCTGATTATCTTTTGTATTCAAAGGTATCGCCACATTGGACCTCGGTTGTCGCCCGTAAAATATTCGCTACAGGGGGGGCCAGGAGGGGCGGCTGCGACCTTTGGGGAGCCCCCCCTGGAGGGGGGTTTCGGGGGCAGCACCCCCGAAGCTAAAAACAGATGTAAAATTGCCTTGTAAAAGTATAGTAATTTCTAGTCAATCTGGGCCATTCATTAGGCGGATGATCTGATGGTAGAACTTATGTTTAGTTTATGGTTTTTTGCCCTAGAAGGCAAACCCTCTCTTTGTATGAGGGGATTGTATTGAGTCTGTGTGATATATGTGTATTCTCCGAGCAAGAATCAGAGCGGTGAGACTGAGAGAGAAAACAGAGGATATTATAGCGGATCTGCTGTAGGTTGTGTCTCTTCATTTTGCTGGATAATAGAAAGGAAGGACTGGTTGTTCGGGGTGGACGTAGCCCAAACTGGGTGAACCACGTATATCTGTGTCTCTCTTGTTTTATGTGTTTTCTGTGTTTGTATTTCTGCAATATTTTATGTGTTCCATTGCTCCGTAATATATAATTTTCTAACACTTCCTCCTGTTTTACGGCGATATGGACTTCTTTCCATATTCTTTTCATACCATTGAACCTTATACTATTCTGTTTTGTTTGAGGACCAAACTTTCCTTTCCTTTCTGCACATGATTGAGTTCTTTAACCTTTAATATTTTTGTCTGCAACTTGTCTTTCTCTATCTAGCATAGATACCACAAATTTCCGAATGAGGTAACCTTCTTGTTCATTGACATTTGTTACCTTGTTTTTTAATGATGACTACCTTCTTATCATCTGATGAGCCTCATTATTAAGTAATTATATGGGCCTTAATTGGCCTTAATTCACCTCCTAACTTAGTCAAACCAACTATTCTCACAACTTATTGCATACTTTTGATTATATTTTGTTTATGAAATGAGTTAGAGTTGGATATTTGGCTTTGTGGTCTAATGTGCATGTAATACAGGAATAAAGGATAAAAGCAAGGAAAAATGTAGGTAGAAAGGATAAAAGCAAAGAACTATGGCAAAGACCTTGGTAAAGACTCGAATGGGACAAGGGAAAGTAACTATAGGAGGTAAATCATCCTCGTTTACTACCCCTCCATTCAAATATTCCACCATCATCTCGAAATGCACACAGAAATCACTTTGAAGACTAAAAGACAACCAAGCAAGGGAAAGGGACAGAAAACAATTTATCTTAAGTTGGGAGACAAGCCTTCCTAATGGGAAGAAAGTCGTTAGAGACTTCAAATGTATAAATAGAGAGACTTAGGACCTCAGTAGGATTCAGACTTCTATTGTAAAACTCTGTTTTATTTCTAAGTTGCAAAGACTTGTGGCAGCTTGCTCTGTAATCCATGGTTTCTATAATAAGAATGAGTTTTGTTTAAGCCAACTCTGAGTTAACTTCGAGGGCTGAAGCTCTTGGGTTAGGGCCCGACCCAAGCAGCCACAGCTCCTCTTTACTATACATTTATGCTAGCATAGAGTTTTGTTCTATTCATTTGTTTAAGTAGCTTCCTGGTTCTATTTACCTGCTTAAATAGCTTTCTAGTTTACTTGTTCATTTGCTTAAATAGATTCATGGTTTTTCATTGGTTATTTGTTGAAGTAGCTTTCTGGTTCTATTCATCTGTGTTGTGCTTCAGTTTACTTTCATTTATGCCTTCTTTTAGTTCACAGGTTAGTTAAAGGAAAAATATCACTATCAGGTTGTGTGCAGGTGTCTCGGCCTCATCTCCTCCCTCTGGGACCATGACTTGAGGAAGGGACCCTCCAGCAACCCCAAAAACATAGTCTCTGGTTCTCGCATGGGCTATGGAGTTCGTTGTTTAAAGCAGTTGTTTGTTCACCTGCACTGGTTCTCTTTGTCATTTTCATTTGAAACCGCCTCCAACATGTTCCTCATCCATCACTTCATCGTCGTCTGATCACCAACTAACCTTCACAATCACCGTCCGATTCACTATTTTCTCTAATTGCTGCCTCGCGTGGAGTCCACCACTCACTTGATGAACTTTAAGTCCCCACCATCAATCTGCCTCACCTAATACGACGGCCATCGCGTCACCTCCACACCTTTAGGTGATTTAAACCCCCACCATCGATCTGCCTTGCCTGATCCGACAGCTGTCGCTTCACCCAATCTCCAACTAGCTTGGTTGATCTCCACCATTGATCAGCCTTGCCTGATCCAACAGCTATCGCGCGATATCGCGTGGATTTCTGTCCGATCGTTATCTGCCTGAAGGCACGTGATGGGAGGGGTTTCTCCGTACTATGTGTCACCCAGTTAGGCTAATCGCACAAAATTTTAGAAAACCACTTACAGCTTTGAGGGCGCGCGATAAATAGCTTACCGCCCTCTAAACCCGCTCTATCATTTTTGCACGTTTCTTTTGCCCACGATCTAATCTCCGTCATCCATCTGCTGATTAATCCTTTCCATCCATATCTTGACTTAGCCTCTACGATATAATCTCATTCATCCATCTCCAGTTAACCATGTTCGTTCATCTATTCACTCAACCATCGTGATATAATCTCCACCGTTCATCCTGTTCATTAACCTTGTTTGCCCATCTATCTACGTAACCTCCTACGATCCAATCTCCATCGTTCATTTGCCTTTCACCCAACTAATCCAATGGTTCTTATGCACTGTTGCTCCCTCATGTCCTCCTTTCCCTAATTTCGACCTCCGATTGCTTTTTCTGCTTGAAACCCGATTTAGCCTAAGTTTCTTTGTTACACCTTAGTCTACTTTTGATGTTATTTACTTCTACAACTTAGATAATTAGCATTAGGTTAGTGTTAATTTCGCAATTTTTCTTAACATAGTTGTTTAATTGGTTAGTTAGGTTATGGTGTAAGTTTAGCATTTCATGTTGTTTTCTTCATTACTGCAGTAGAGTAGCTCTTTCTTAGAATAGGTTTTCTCTCCTTCCATCAAGGAATTAAGCTTCTTCTAACCCTATAGAAGTTTGGCTTGGAACCCCTGGGGTCTCTTGCCAGACAAACAGTGACAACAGGCAAGACCTTCACTTCTACTTGTACATATAGCACTGTCACCTCCAAGTTTGTACGAACCTCGGGTTGATAAGTAAAGTTGGTAGCCCTGGGAGTTGCAACATTATTGTTGCAATACCTAGGCTCATCATCATCTTTCTCAAATCTCTTAATTGATATCTCATGAAGATATTCCTTCATTCTTTGATACCTTTGTTTTTTGTAGGTCTAAGAGATGTGACCTTCTTTACTACAATTTCATAGAGTATATCTTCTAGCATTTCATATATCTATTTTTATGTCTCCTCGTCTGCTACATAGGCATGAGAGGACCTTTGAGTGATTTCATCTGAATCCTATGAGTCTCTTGTTGCATTCAAATAATGCTTGACCTTCAAAGACCTTTCCATAGACATCAATGACTTTTCTTTTCTATGAGGATTATGACAATCCTCCTTATTCTATGCAAGGACTTTTGATGACTCATCAACCTGTAGATCTCCTTGCAATCATGAAGTCATTTTACCAAATTGATTAATGAAAAGTACTTACTTGATTTGTGAGGACAAAATATTCACCTTGATCATGTTTATGAAGAAGATGTATGAGGGCTTCTTCTTGGATGATATTCTTTCAAATGAGAAAGCCTTTCCTCAATAGAGAGGTTGCTCCTTTTCATGAGGATGATTTGTTGCTTCATCAGATGATCTTCTTTTGTAGTGTGGATCAAGATTGTTGCTAAGGTTTCAAATTTCCCCAAGATGATGTGATCTTTGTTTTGAAGTCCTTCAAGCTACCTTGCTTTGTGGACAACATGATGAGTATCTTAATGGCCTTTTGATGATAACTATGGAGACAAAAGCTCTTGTTGTTGTAGACTACTCTTTGATCTAGGGTTTGATCAATATTATGGTTTGATTGTGCAATGCAGATCTTGATATCCTTCAACTTTCTTTGATGCCTTGCTAGAAATTTGATCCTTGAATGTCTCTTTTCTTCCCTTCCTTCCACTGTAACCACAAATCTGATACCATGTTGAAGAATCTAGGGCATATGTCGTTAGTGAGATTCTTCTATGTGATAACTATTTTTGAGGCATTTTATCTTTAGATTATTAGCACAATATTTTGTTGATTTCATTAGTGTGTGTATTTCTTACTTCATCAAATAGCTATCAGAACAAAGAGACAAGAACACAAGAAATTGGCATTTTGCCAGGGCCAAAACCTCTCCCTCTTGGAGAGGAAAACCCGCACAAAATTCTTCTTATAGAGATTCTTATTGACGAACACCAAGACCACAACCCTTGACTTACTATGTCACTCCAAGACCAAGACACCAATCCTCTGATTTGTCACTGTAGAGATCATCACTGCTGCTATACTGTTGTTCCTTCAATGAGATCTTCATAATGTCAACTAGTTCACTATTGCTGCTCCATTGCCGAGATTCTCCTTATCTTCTTCAAAATCATGAAAATCATAATTGTCACTATGCAAAGATTGTAACCAGCTACGTCGAGACTGTGACTGAGATGTTGCATCCAACATATCACACAGCTATGCCAAGACTGTGACTGAGATGTCACGTGACTGCGTTTAGTATTTCACAAGACTGTGTTTTGTATGCCAAGGATATATCTTACGCAACTGTGTTTGTATTCACAAGACAACTAGCTGGTAACCATGTTAAATTCATTTAAATTATCAGCAATAAATCCACCTTTTGACATCTTCATATTACAAAGACGCTTCATAATAAATACCTTTTTTGGGGCTAAGGGATATTCATATGGTTTGGCTGGTGTCGTCATTAAACCTTATGTTGTCGTTTCCTTTGAAATGTTGAATGCCATCGACTCCACCAGACACAATCGTATTTTTCCTAGTGCCTTTCTGTTGAGAAGATCCCGTTCTTCATATGTCATACTTGTCTTCTTTGATTTTCCGCTCAATGGTAGGTACAGATCTTTCTGATACAAATAATATTCCATCTACATATTCCACAGCTAGTAATTTTGGTCATTAAATTTATCGACCCTAAACCTACCATCCTCCGCCATTACTCCCAATTGAACCAAGAACACTTCTCTCATGTGAGTTTATCAGGAAAATGGACCTTCGTCTCTGATACCAGTTGTTAGAAAATAATTAATGGAACAATTAAACACATACAATATTGTTGAAACACAAGCACAGAAACACATAAAACAAGAGAGACACGGATGTATGTGGTTCACCTAATTTGGGCTATGTCTACAGAGAAACAACCAGCCCTTCCTTTTATGTTATCGAGCAAAATTAAGATATACAACCTACAACAAATCCATTGTAATTTCCTTTTCACTCTCACACAGTCTCCTTTCTCTTTCTCGCTTAGAATAATAATACACAATCGCAATACAATTCCTTCATATAAATCAAGGGTTTCCTTCTAGGGAAAAAAAAAAAAAAAAACCCTAAATTAACATAACTTTTACCGTCAGATCATCTACCTAATGAACAACCTAGATTGACTATCAAATTACAATATTTTACAATGCAATTTTTCATATATTTATAGCTTCAGGGGCACTACCCCTGAACTCCCACCAGAGGGGCTCATTAAAATTGCTACCGCCCCCTAGACCCCCTTAACGATGATCATACAGGCGACGTTTCTGCCCCATTAGGAACAGGGATCCAACACAACTTAAACAAAAAACCTCTGAACAACCAGGAAGATAATCAAGCTCCACACCCAACATAACCTTGGTGGCACTTGCACCACAACAGTGAAGTATGTGGCATAAAACCCTAATTGTATGTATTTCATCAACAACGAAATTGGGAAATGCTATAGTTATAAAATGCCAGTGAAACCAAAACACAAAGAATGGTTAGACATTAAAGGTAAATGATATTACAAAAGTTTTCTCCCTTGCACTATTAGCTAGTCACATTGTTATGGTGTAAAGATTTATTTATTAAACTTTGTTGTAAAGTCTTAATTAATGCCAAACATACATACCAATATATAAGCTATAGTTAACCTTATATATAACTAACATTTTTCTACACCCTATTATCATCACATATTCCTCGATTTTAGAAGGAGGAATGTTACTAGTGGTATCAAAGCTCTCAAGTTCAAAACTTAGACCTACTGGACATTATCAAGAAAGGAATAAGGATTAAAGGTGCAACACAACCCTAGATTGATCAAACTCAAAGCGCTCAAAAGAAACTTCCTAATGATTAAATGATGGTTTTGAATGACATACCTTTGTTATATTGCATTCTTGTACAAAAGGGTTTAAATTTTTGTATTATTTTGCACTCATCTTAACATCCAAGTCTTCTACACTAGTGTTAAGGTTTATCCTTAACCTAAATGTTGCAAACATGTTTCAAGTGATTTAGAACTAAGATTTTCTAAAAACCAAAATATTGTCTATGTAAACCACTACCAACTTACCAAGATACGGCTAGAAGTTATCATTGATGATCCTTTTGGAAGTGGTAGGTTCCTTAGCAAGGATGAAAGACATAATTATCACATTTCTCATTATCAGGAACCACCATACCCAAATATTTGAAAGGGGATGTGTTAGGCCTATTATTTCCATCTCCAAGAATAATGCGATTTTGATCCAGGTGGATATTGGTGGCCACATGCCTATTCCACTTGGTGGACACATGTATGCATATGGTGCTCTACGCGTGTTCGATATGTAGTGTTGTGTACAGATGATGCTATGTACATGTTGGATATGCAGTGCTATGTACATGTGGTGTTACGTGCATGTTGTACATGTGGTGCTATGTACATATGGTGTGGTGTGCATGATTGAACAAGTATTGTGTGTCATACATTCTGTGTTGAGGGCATGTGGTACTATGTATGTGCATTGTGTAGTCATGGTATCGTGACATATGCATTCATTGTGTTGCACTCTATATATGTCTTTGTGTTGTGTTGTACACCGAGTGTAGGTGTATGTGTTGTATGTCATGTGTAGGTGCATGTATTGTATGGTGTTGTATGCAGTGTGTGATTGTATGTGCGTGATGTACACTATGTGTGTGTGCACATAGTTGAGGAGAAGGCATTGAGTGTTGTCAGGTGTGGCAATCAATCCAGTATGTGTACAAAAAGAACAAAGGTAAAAGTAAGGATCGATTAAAGGATAAGTATCGGTATATTATTTCATTTTTACTATGCATGTGATTTATGATTCTGGTATATGATGACTACATGTGATCTATGATTCTAGTTTATGATGGTTACATGTGATTTATGATGTTGATCTATGATGGTTGTGTTTTGAGCTAACCAAATGTGATATGTTTATACATGATGTTTTGATCAAAGAGTTAGTTTGACTTTTTGTGACAAGAAGTGAACAAATTGCAAGTGTCCCTTATTGATGAGCTACCAATGAGGTATGATTTGAGGTTATTTCAATTTAGTTGAATCTAATGGAAATTATGTGCTTGGAACAAGAATGCATGAACATGCCCAGTTGGGTGGTTGAAATCGACTGCAAGAATTGGCAACATTGGCAGAATAAATTGGAACATGCAATAGTATGTTGGTAGAGTACTTTAGGAGCAGGGCCATTATGGGACATTGGTACCCAAAAGTGTCCATTGATTTCCATGAGCATGCTATGACCAATATGATGGTTTTGAGGTAGGTATATGCCTTGGTTGTTTTATCTTCTGATGTGAGGAAGCCTTGCGAAGCGATGTATCACCCGAGATAGGGTATTTCGGGAACTTGGAAGGTGGGTGACTGCACAAAAGGGGGTGACTGGATTTCTCGAGGGACTGTGTAGTAGAGAAGGGAAGGTTGCAGATATATTTTTTTGATCATTAGCATTACCATATGGAATCATATTCACATTAGGAGTGCACCATGGAACAATGAGTCTGTAATTGTTCTCTGAGAGGACAAGTGGTGCAGGATTGTAGCGTTGGACATTGGATGCAGATTTGACTTTGTAGTGGATTCTAGACCTCCTGGGAAGGAGATGAATCCTGGTATTACTTTGAGGGTGGAGGTGTGATCCTCTGGATTACCTAGTTGATTGATACAGACATCATATCCTTTTATTTTTTGGTTTAGCAAATGTGCATATGTGTATATGTGGTTATTGTAAATATTGTAATGAGTTGTGTTATAAATCTCCAGTATGCGGTATGGTTGTTATCTGGTCATGTTGTCATGACGTTTTTCTTTTGATCAGGTAATTCATTATAAATACTGCAATGAGTTGTGTTATAAAGCTCCATGGGCAATATGTTTTGTTTTCAACAGTATTGTGGTTATAGGTGTCATTGAACACTGAGGACGGTGTTCCCCCAAGGGGGAGGGTTCTATAACAGCCTTGGTTAAAAACTCATGTAAAAATATATAAGGCCACAGATGATGGGACATGTATTCCAAGCTGAATGGTGGGGGAAACATCCTAATGGTTGTTGATTCGATTTATTATGGCTAAGGAAATTGGCAAAGGTAATGTCTAAGGCTTTGGAAAGGAAAAATGGCATTTTTAGCACATTTATTTATGAAAATAATGGAAATTAGGAGAAAAGGGAGGTGAAAGGTCACAAGTTTCATGTGATGAGAAAAATGAAGGAAAATAATGGAAATTGAAGAAAATAGAGGCCTCATTGATAAAAAGGCTTATGAAGATCAATAGGCAAGCTTGGTCAGTGTAACCTTTTGTCAGTTGAGTTTTGGAGCTCTCTCATTATTCTCTCTCTCTCTCTCTCATACTCTTGGACACTTAGAGTTTCTTTCAGCAATTTTGGTATTAGATAAAGAAAGGAAAATAAGGAAAGAGGAAGCAAAGATCAAGCAGGGAAAGGCCGGATCAAGCAGCTAAAACAGACTTCATTGCAAGTATCAACTTGCATGTGCATTCTCCTTGCTATATTTGGCATGCATGGCATTTCATGTGGTTATTTTCTATCATGGCATGGGATTTTCCAAGTGTAACCATGTTTTCAACCAGGGAAAATTTTAAGAACCCCCCTTAAATTTATAAATATAATAAATGGGCGAATCTCCATGGTATATAGGAAAAATGGAAGGCGATTTTATCAATAATATAATATGTATATATATTTTTTTGGTGAATCTCTCACCAGGCATGGCGAATATTTTACTCAATTATAAAATCTTGTAAGATCTTGGCGAGTCTTTCACTAAATAATAAAACTTTGTAAAGTCCTAGTGAATCTTAGCATAGGCTACATGTTGGTTTAATTCCCCCATTTAAATAGGCTACATTCCAGGTGAATACCATGGGTCAATACCATGTGCCATTTTTATTTTTATTAATTCTAATATTAGGGTTAATAATGGTTTTTTGCATGGTATTAATAACAATCTAGTCCATGGTATTTGTCCCATAGTATTTTGGCCATATGTTTCACCTAAATATAACCCATTTTTTGAGTGTCCTTAAATATAAGGTGACTTATGGAGTAAATATAAAAAAATGTTTTATTTGTTTACCATACTCTCGTTTATTTATATTTTTATTAATTTACCATACCTCTTTTACAAATATGGTATTTGGCCCATAGGATTCACTTAAATAAAACTTCTTTCTTGAGCCTTCATAAATAGAACGAGGGTTATGGACTAAATATAAAAAGAGGTTTTATTTATTTACGATACGTCTAGTTTATTTATATTTTATATTTTTATTTATTTACCATACCGTTTGAGTAAGTATAAAAAGTCGTTTTATTTATTTACCATACCTCCACTTTACTTATATTTTTATTTGTTTACACCGTTACATGTATATAAGGTGACTTATGGAGTAAATATAAAAAATGTTTTATTTATTTACCATACCTCTCATTTATTTATATTTTTATTAATTTACCATACCTCTTTTATAAATATGGTATTTGGCCCATAGGATTCACTTAAATAAAACCTATTCTTGAAAATGGGCGAATGGATTCACTTAAATAAAACCTATTCTTGAAAATGGGCAAATGGAAGGTTGTAAGTCCTAATTTCAAAGGCTAAATTTACCTTTTTTACCCTCTCCCTTAAAATAAGGTGGGCTATTTGAGGTGATTTGTAAAAATGTACTATGATACAAAATATTCGCCCACTAAAAATTTAAAACCCCTTAATTTCGCCAAAAGGCGAACATTCGCCCCTAAAATTATCCTTGTTTTCAACCTAGCCTTGCCATTTCTAAATAGCCATGGTGTGATGGGGTTCTCATGTTTTGGTTGAGATGGATTGTCGGATGGATTCGAAGTTGAGTGGGGTGGATCTCTGAATGATAGAGCACATGGCCTAGTGGTCCCTGAACCAGACTATGGATCATGGTAAAGCCACTAGCTTAGTGACCCCTAAGCTAGACTGTGGGTTGTGGTAAAGCCAAGATTGTGTTGCCTCAGTGGGTCAAGGAATCCTTGTTGTTGAATGGTAGGATATATGGTAAATCCAAGAGGTGGTTTTCTCTCTGTTGGGCCTATAATCCCAGGTTTGGGATATGCGGTGAAGCCTAGAGAGTGGGTCTTGATTTAGGGCCTAATGATTCGAGTTTGGATTGCGGTAAGCCTAAGAAACTAGGAGACAAGAAAATTCCTCACGGTGTAGGTGGAGAAATCCGTTGGCATCCATGCTTGTTTGGCCTAGTGATCAGATGGAGATCATGGTAAATCCTATTATGATGTGTTCATTATGTTGGCCTAGTGATCTAGGATGGATTAAGATAAATCTTGGTTTTTGTTGATGAGGGTAAGGTGGTTTAGCCTCGGTATGCCCAGTTTGGTTCTTTTGGTTTGAGTCCTGCATTCATGCTTGGAATATGGCATGGGGGTGAATGGTTGAAGAGAGATTTGGCTCAGCCATTCTATGGTGGAGTGGAACGTGGTAGTCCCATCTCTGGTTGGTTCATTGTATTCATTAATGAGAAATTCATTTCCTTGATTTTCATGTGTAAATGTACTTATGTCTATGTGGATTTTATGGCTGATATATTTATGGTATTTCTATTGTTATTATGTTGTTTATATGTGTGTTCCATGAAAACAACTATGTATGGCTCTCAACATGTTTTTACTTATAATGAATGGATAATGTATCTATGGCCTAATAGATGATAATGCAACAAATGACATGAGGGAACAATGGTTCATAGAGATTCTCAGATAAGTATGAGATCCCTACACTTAATTATGTTGTTTACACCTGTAAGAGACATGTTGATGATATGTTTGATGAAATGCCTAACATGGCTAGTAGGGGTATGATTAAGGTCTTGTTCAACTTATTTATTTTGCATCATTGTTTCCTTGTTCTTTTACTGTTCCTGAGTTATCATTCCATTATGGGAAGTGGCTTGGGCTCTGGGCCTAAAAAAGTGGCTTAAATCCTAGGGTCGTTGGCACATAACTGGCAATTTTGGTCTCTAGTCGCTGGCAGGCAAGCCTGTGAGAGCGACTTTGGGTTGTTGGTCGCTCCCTTGTCCATATCATGTGAGGGACTATGACCTAAGAGATCCAGAACAATAATGGGACCCAGGGGCAGGTTATCTGAGTGGTTAACTTGTCTTCTAAGGGTTCTGTTGATGATGTTGGATGACTGTGTGTGATGTTCCGTCGATTCCAATTCCTTAAGGTCACATAGGAAGTCAAATATGATCATAGTAGCATCTCATCTCATGTTTACCCCAGTTGGCATGGTTACTTGGGTGGATGTGGGAGGAGGGTGTTACATGTGAGAAGACATTAGACCTTCTGAATGATATTCATATAAGTATGAGACCCCTATGTTTATATGTGAATTTGTAACCTATAGATTACATGTTCACCATATTTTTGATAAAACGTATGTCATGGTTAGGCATAGGTCAAGTTCTTGTCTAAGTTTCACATTAATGGCTTTGTCTTGGTGTCATTCATCATTTTGGGAAGTTTCATCAAGTTTTGGGTATTGATCTGGAGTCTAGCCCTGAAAAGGTGGCACACATTTCGCGGTTGCAAGCATAGAACTGGGAATTTGGGACTGTAGTCACTGGCTTGAAAGATTATGCATATGACTGGAGGCATATAGTCACATGGATGCATGCTTATCCATGCGACTGATATCCTAGATCAGTGAAAGATCAAGTTAACTCAGAGTTATGGCACCTAGAGTAGTTGGTTGGCTCCTGGGGATCTTGTATCTCACAGGGATGGTTAGTAAAGTTTTGGTTGGAAAATTCCACTTCCTTAACTATACCTAGAATGTTGAGTCATATCACAGTAACTATTCATCACATATTTACCCTGGTGGACCAATGAACTTGGGTAAGTAGGGGAGGAGGGCGTTACAGAGCGGTATCAGAGCATTGTTCAACACTTGGACTGGATGGGAAAAACGTGTTTGTCATGCATAAATGAAGGTTCTATATGTGGTTGTTATGTATGCATGTCGGTGGTCATTGTTATAGTTGTGTTGACATGTAGAAGTTGATGATGTTGTTGTTGGGATGTGTTTGTCATGAATGCATGTCGGTTATATATGAATTTGTTATGCATGTCAATGGTTATGGTTGTTGTGCATGAGGTCATGGTACAAAGTTGGTACTGTCATGCATGATGTCAATATATTGTTATGATTATGATTATACATTTATCATGCTAATTTGGATTGATTTTGCAGATGAGACAACTTCCTCTGAACTATATTGAGGGATGTTGAATTAGGTTTATATTTTGGTTTAGCTGACATGGTATACTTGCAGGAAGAAGAAGATCAAATATGACTATAAAATGGTGGATTACAGTTCATGAGACTCTCCATACTAATCAGATGAGCAACATGGTGGTGGGTACTCTCCTGACATAACATACACTTTGAGAACTTTGAAGGTAGAAATAAGAAGTTGCAAAGCAAATAATGACAAAATCATTCAATCGCAAGAGAGACTTTCCAGGGCACAAGAGAAACAAGAAGAGGGAAATGTTGTTATCCTTTAGAGTTTATCAGACTTGCAGAGACAGAGACTTCATAGGATCAGTCATGGATAGGACGACAAGACTAATGGAGCATATGGTAGGATATCTCATGATGGGCAGAGGTTGGGCATGGATGATGTTAGCCTCCTATTGCAATAGGTTTCATATTTCATGATTGACAGTGGAAGTGCCAAAAATGTTCATCTTTTCCATGCTGCAAAAGTTCCATTTTTGAAGGATTTCACAGTTAAGGGAAGGCCAAACAGATTAATCTTGGCCTCCCTAGGTTTAAATTGCTTATTTTAGAAGATAGAGAATAAGTATCTGTCCAAACTGTTTAATCTTGGCAGATCATTAGATAAGTAGAGAAGCTAGGGTGCTCAACAGCTTAATCTGAGCCCCTGGAAGAAATAAGGGTGGATTTAGATAGGAGGATAGCTAAAAGAAAAGGAGAAAAGTTGGGTTTGCTAGTACAAGTGCACCCAAACAAAAAGAAGACAAAATACTAGGTAAGTAGGCTGGGTAGGTAGTTTTGAGGTTGCAGAATGATGAATTGTGATCAGTTTTGTGTTTCAAAGTGTTTATTTACTTCAGATCACAAGTATGAGGCAGTTTTCCCTTGGAGCAGCTCAAGCGAGGCATGACTAACTTCCCCTTCTTCCTTTTCCCCAAATCACTCACTAATTTCCCCAAAGGATATTGAGATCTACTTAATACTCCTAAATTGCTCCATTTTACTCTTTTCTCCCCTTTAAAGCCTAAGTTTGCTATACTTAGCGCTTTCCCCTCAAAATTCATATTAAATTCTAACTTATTATATAAATCCCTATCTATTTCCCCTCCCCTTACTAAAAATATGCTAAATATTCCCTTATATACATATTCCTTCCCTTTGGTTGAAAAATAACCATAAGTATGCTTGGGAATTACTAAGTTTGCCTGAAACTTAGTAAGAACCCTCACCTTGCTCATTTTTCCATCTTCCAATGCATTAGACTCCTTCCTATGCATAAAATCCGTCCTCCCATATATAAAATCCCTCTTTTTAACCTTGTTTTTACCTTTCCAAGGCAAACAACCCCTTCCGATGCATTAAAAACCCTTTTTAAATGCCCTAAACCCTTCCTCCGATGTAAAAATCCCTCATTTTGCTTCAAAAACCCTTCTCCGATCAGAGAATTCCTTCTCCGATCATTGAAAAACCTTTTAAAGCATTGGAACCCCCCTCCGATTGTTTCCCCCTCCCCTCCGACGTGATATCGCTGTCGGAGGTCGCAGCGAGAATTGTTGGCCCTTTTTACATATCCCCGATCATACTCCGCTGATAGCAATTTCGCAGTCGGCTATCGCAACTCATATGTGCTCATATTCATATCCCCCACCCCTTCCGCCGATGCGATATCGCTATCGCACCTGACGGCGATATCGCATTCGCAATGTATTATTACCGCATACTCCGCTTTTATCGTTTTACCATGTTTTAAAGCATTTCTCCATTTTTCCATGAATATTAGTTTTATCGCAAAAACCCGCATTTTCCATATATCGCAGGCCTTATCGCATGAGATATTATCGCATTTCGCTATCGGCATTCGCATATATATAAGGCCCCGTTCCCCGCTCCCCGCCGATAGCGATATTGCGAGTAGATCTCAGCCGTTGGATCTGCCCGCGCTAGATCCAACGGCCCAGATCTTTTCTGAGCTACAGTAAATCACTCCCGCCCGGTTTTCGTCAATCTTCCTATGTAAAGTGATCTTTCGCTTTATAAAGGAAAAAGGGGTTTTTTCACGTATTATCAGTCTGCGCCCGCGCGCGCTTCAGCTCCAAAGGATTATGATCATTTCTTAGCCATTTTTTATCGCTCCAAGCCCAAATTGCTCCAAACAGCAAAGGTTTGGCCCCAGCAAGCCTCCAGTCCACAATCTTCCATCATTTTTGCAGGATTTCTTCAGTTTTGGCAATGTTTTGATCGACCAAGCGCCGAAACACCTCTAAGGCCCGCAGAAGCACCTATTTTTTTCCATAAAGAGATGAAAAAAGGGCGATTTGACAGTTAAAGTGTATCAGTGGAGAGAAAAGGCCCCGATTCAGTATTAAAGAGTATCAGAGTAGCGGCAAAGTGTATCAATTAGAGATTTGCAATGAAAGACTTAAAGCCGAGGCAGATAAGCAATAAAGGGCCTCCATCCAAGTCAATGAAGCAGTAAAAGCCCATTTAAGGCTCACCAGATCATATTTTAATGCATTAAAGACACATGAGAGCAACGCTTCAGCTTCCAAAGCACAGTTATGGCAAAATGACCAGCGCTGAGCTCAAAGGACCCATATTAACTCATTTTTGATGCTGTTGCCTCCAGCGCAGCTCAAATAGATATTTTTGTATTTATTTCAGCAGAAGTTAGGTTAAACATAGTTATTTCCCCAGATCTTCCCTCAGATCTGTTTTGTAGATATTTTTCCTATATAAACCACCATGAGCTATGTATAAGGGTTGGTTGGTTGGTTGTTTTTCTCATTCTAGACTTGCGTTGTAAAGCCTGAGAGTTTCTATAATCAAATATTGCTGGAATATTTACTTCTGAACTGGCTGGTTGTGGTTTTAATGGCTGAAGAGCTTAATATGGAATTCTCGTGCTTCCTCATGGTTCAATAAGTCTTTCCTACCTCTATTTTTCAGTTTATATGTGTCTGTATCATCTATATATCACAATCTAAGCCGCAGAAAGAAATAATAGCTCAGAACTCTTTCTATATGCTATGTGCTCAATTTCTGTGGTTTTATATGTTTTCCTCTGAATTAGTGATGAATATGCATACTTAATTGATCATGTTTAAGTTATTTCTCTCATTTCTGAATGTTGTCTAGGAATCCTTCATTGCTCCTATTTAGCCTTCATCCACTTTCCCTCTTTGGCTGGATGAGAGATCCTTAATTGCCTCTCATCCCCTGACCTCCATTTCATCTTAATTCTAGTATTTAACATTGTGCCATGTGGAGCTATCCTGCTCTGTATTCCTCTCTGCTACCAAAGAAAACACACCCAACAGTTCACATTCATTGACTCCATGCCCAATGGTCTGAACTTCTCACACTTTGCATGCCAACTCTGTTTGAATACACCATCCATCCAACCAAATTTAAAACAAACTCATGCACATCATAACTAGCCTAAAATCACCCCAAAGCAAAGCTAAAATATAAAGGAGAGCCCTCTCTGATTGCAGGTAGGCTAGGACTTGTAATCCAAAGAATGGTTTGTGGTTACCTCGGCCGTATTCCCTTAGGAGTCAAAGGGAACAACCTGAGTGATAACATCATTGGCGACTCCACTGGGGAACTGAATCATTTGTTTATCACTGCAAATCTAAGTACTTGATCAGTTCGCCTCTTAAATAAATCGTTAAGTTGTTTTGAAAAATCCCAAAAAAAATCAAAATAATCATAAAAATCTCAAAATTCTCTTTCCTGGAGAAGATCCCCCTTTTCTTCAGAATTATTTCATGTTTAGCTCTGATCTATGACGATGGACAGAGATCAGGCACTTCAGAGTTAATTCATCCACCTGGCGACTCCACATCATCCTCATAATAAAGACTCCGCTGGAGAAATGAACCCGAAAGAACTGTATGAGCAGATCAGGCTTTTGCAATGTATATTGTACTTTAAAGACGATTTTAGATTAGATTCTTATAATTTTCCTTTGGAAAACGTTGTTGAAAAGCCTCCTTGCGCATTAGAGCAACAGTCTTCTAATGCTGTTAAAGATCATCATACAGTCAAGGAGGAACCAAAAATCGAGCCCAATCTTCCAATCCCTGTACATATTCCCGTGCCTCGTAAGGTTCTTGATAGATATAAGCCTCTCATTTTGCCTCCCACTCTTAATCCTTTGCCTAAAGATCATCCTAAGTATCTCCCGAGATTTGATGGAGAGAATGGAGTTACTGCTCAAAAGCATATCCAAGCTTTTGAAGACTATCTTAACATATTTGAAGTAGAAGATGAGGATGTTAGTATTAGGCTTTTCGCCCTTTCTTTGCAAAGCGAAGTTAGGACTTGGTTCAAGACCTTGCCTGAGGCTAGCATCTCTAATCTTGAGCAGTTTCTCAAACTCTTCCTTGATAGATGGATGATCAAAGTCAATTTCCTCATGCTCATAGAAGAATATAATCAGTTAAGAAGGCTTCCAGATGAAACAGTTCAGCAATTTTCCGACCGATTCAATCAAATTTATCATTCTATGCCTTTGAATATAAGACCTCCCCCTGATTTAGCTCTATTGCATTATCCAAGAGCTTTTGATGCAGAAATTGAATATCGTTTGAGAGAAAGAAGCCCGTCCACTATGAAACAGATGCAAGACATGGCTGTGGACGTGGAGGAAAATCTGAAGATTAGAGAGGAACAGCGCAAGGCAGAGCAAGAAGAAAAACTTCTTTATTTGTTAAAAGAAACAGAGGAAATGATGCAGCAGATCGCAATGAAAGTTGAATGTTTAGAGCACCAGAACACATCTGTTTTGCAGAAGGAAAGTAGTGATATTCACGAACAAACCTACCACAAATCAGATGACATATTCATAGAGCCATATGTGAAGGAGCAGTCTCCTGATATACTGTGTGAATATGATAGCTTTTCTCCTTTCAGTTGTTTGCCCAAATATGATCTGTATGATGAAGATTATGCGCCTCAAATCCAAATAAGCCTTGCAGAGGAATCAGGTGTTATTTTGGCAGAAAGCAGTGTTCAGGTTCAGCAGCCTAAAATCAGTGATCGGCTTGCTCATTTCAGCGATGAAGAAAAGGAGGAAAATGCAGAGAATTTTGATTTCAGCGAAGGAACTTTACCTTTTTGTTTTGAATCTTTTCATTTCATTAAGGATAATTATCATGCAGCTTGTAGTCAAGTGTCATCAAATGTTGATATTGGCCATCTAGAGGAGAGTCAAATCCTTGCTCCTAATGCATTACCTCTAGATTTGCAGCCCCAAAGTGCCACTGAATGCCAGTTCGAAGAAGACTTGGAAGCAGCAGTATGTAATCAAGTGATCCAAGTTCTTTCCCCGCCGCTTTGTTTTCAGTCATCTGAATTTTTTAAAGAGAGGAAGGAGCAGCAAGTGCAGATCAATCAAGTTCCTTATGAGCCTGAATGTAACAAATTGCAAGTATCCTTCCATGTTCCTTGTAATCCATCAGCAGACAGACTAAGTGATGAAATAAATCAGTGCTCTTCTCCATTAGCAGGCTGTAAGGCTCAATATCAAGATGCTGGTGATTTCCCAATTCAAAGGCATGATAGTCATCCTAAACCTTTGTACAGCTCTTTAATTCAGCTCAGCGATTGTGTATATATGTTGCAGGACCCTTTTGTACAGTGTTTAGATTCAGCAAAGGAGATCAGGACTTTTATGATCTTCTCAATGGTTAACAAAGCTACATCAGATTGCAAGATCTCCATTTCAAGCACCAACAAGCATAAGCAGCAAAGGTCACTGATGTTTATAATGCTTAAGTGGCTGCATTGGCTATTTCATTTCACCTAACAGCAAAGTAAGTGTTGATTAGGGTGAGTAGGTAGGATTTCGAGTTTTTTTGTTTTGTTTTGGATAGCAAGCTTGCTGCAGTTGAAGCTCGAAGTGAAGGCCCTAAGCTCTTCAAGTATGTTGTCATGTTCATAAATAAGACAACCAGCAAAGGGAAATTTTCAGAGTACAGCAAAAATTGAATATAAGGCCATCTGACCTGTTGTTCTTGACTTTTCACAAGGAAAAGCCATCCCCAAGTGGAGCCACTGTTAGCCTCCTATTGCAATAGGTTTCATATTTCATGATTGACAGTGGAAATGCCAAAAATGTTCATCTTTTCCATGCTGCAAAAGTTCCATTTTTGAAGGATTTCACAGTTAAGGGAAGGCCAAACAGCTTAATCTTGGCCTCCCTAGGTTTAAATTGCTTATTTTAGAAGATAGAGAATAAATATCTGTCCAAACTGTTTAATCTTGGCAGATCATTAGATAGGTAGAGAAGCTAGGGTTCTCAACAGCTTAATCTAAGCCCCTGGAAGAAATAAGGGTAGATTTAGATAGGAGGATAGCTAAAAGAAAAGGAGAAAAGTTGGGTTTGCTAGTTCAAGTGCACCCAAACAAAAAGAAGACAAAATGCTAGGTAAGTGGGCTGGGTAGGTAGTTTTGAGGTTGCAGAATGATGAATTGTGATCAGTTTTGTGTTTCAAAGTGTTTATTTACTTCAGATCACAAGTATGAGACAGTTTTCCATTGGAGCAGCTCAAGCGAGGCATGACTAACTTCCCCTTCTTCCTTTTCCCCAAATCACTCACTAATTTCCCCAAAGGATATTGAGATCTGCTTAATACTCCTAAATTGCTCCATTTTACTCTTTTCTCCCCTTTAAAGCCTAAGTTTGCTATACTTAGCGCTTTCCCCTCAAAATTCATATTAACTTCTAACTTATTATATAAATCCCTATCTATTTCCCCTCCCCTTACTAAAAATATGCTAAATATTCCCTTATATACATATCCCTTCCCTTTGGTTGAAAAATACCCATAAGTATGCTTGGGAATTACTAAGTTTGCCTGAAACTTAGTAAGAACCCTCACCTTGCTCATTTTGCCATCTTCCAATGCATTGGACTCCTTCCTATGCATAAAATCTATCCTCCCATATATAAAATCCCTCTTTTTAACCTTGTTTTTACCTTTCCAAGGCAAACAACCCCTTCCGATGCATTAAAAACCCTTTTTAAATGCACTAAACCCTTCCTCCGATGTAAAAATCCCTCATTTTGCTTCAAAAACCCTTCTCCGATCAAAGAATTCCTTCTCCAATCATTTGAAAAACCTTCTAAAGCATTGGAACCCCCCTCTGATTGTTTCCCCCTCCCCTCCGACGCGATATCGCTGTCGGAGGTCACAGCGAGCATTGTTGGCCCTTTTTACATATCCCCAATTATACTCTGCCGATAGCGATTTCGCAGTCGGCTATCGCAACTCATATGTGCTCATATTCATATCCCCCACCCCTTCCGCCGATGCAATATCGCTATCGCACCTGATGGCGATATCGCATTCGCAATGTAGTATTACAGCATACTCCGCTTTTATCGTTTTACCATGTTTTAAAGCATTTCTCCATTTTTCCATGAATATCGGTTTTATCGCAAAAACCCGCATTTTCCATATATCGCAGGCCTTATCGCAAGATATATTATCGCATTTCGCTATCGGCATTCGCATATATATAAGGCCCCATTCCCCGCTCCCCGCCGATAGCAATATTGCGAGTAGATCTCAGCCGTTGGATCTGCCCGCGCTAGATCCAACGGCCCAGATCTTTTCTGAGCTACAGTAAATCGCTCCCGCCCGGTTTTCGTCAATTTTCCTATGTAAAGTGATCTTTCGCTTTATAAAGGAAAAAGGGGTTTTTTCACGTATTATCAGTCTGCGCCCGCACGCGCTTTAGCTCCAAAGAATTATGATCATTTCTCAGCCATTTTTTATCGCTCCAAGCCCAAATTGCTCCAAATAGCAAAGGTTTGGCCCCAGCAAGCCTCCAGTCCACAATCTTCCACCATTTTTGTAGGATTGCTTCAATTTTGGCAATGTTTTGATCGACCAAGCATCGAAACACCTCTAAGGCCCGTAGAAGCACCACATCACCTATCTTTTGCCATAAAGAGATGAAAAAAGGGCGATTTGACAGTTAAAGTGTATCAGTGGAGAGAAAAGGCCCCGATTCAGTATTAAAGAGTATTAAAGTAGCGGCAAAGTGTATCAGTTAGAGATTTGCAGTGAAATACTTAAAGCCGAGGTAGATAAGCAATAAAGGGCCTCCATCCAAGTCAATGAAGCAGTAAAAGCCCATTTAAGGCTCACCAGATCACAGTTTAATGCATTAAAGACACATGAGAGCAACGCTTCAGCTTCCAAAGCACAGTTATGGCAAAATGGCCAGCGTAGAGCTCAAAGGACCCATATTAACTCATTTTTGATGTTGCTGCCTCCAGCACAGCTCAAATAGATATTTTTGCATTTATTTCAGCAGAAGTTAGGTTAAACATAGTTATTTCCCCAGATCTTCCCTCAGATCTGTTTTGTAGATATTTTTCCTATATGAACCACCCTGAGCTATGTAATAAGGGTTGGTTGGTTGGTTGTTTTTCTCATTCTAGACGTGCGCTGTAAAGCCTGAGAGTTTCTATAATCAAAGATTGCTGGAATATTTGCTTCTAAACTGGCTAGTTGTGGTTTTAATGGCTGAAGAGCTTAATATGGAATTCTCGTGCTTCCTCATGGTTCAATAAGTCTTTCCTACCTCTGTTTTTCAGTTTATATGTGTTTGTATCATCTATATATCACAATCTAAGCCGCAAAAAGAAATAATAGCTCAGAACTCTTTCTATATGCTCTGTGCTCAATTTCTGTGGTTTTATATGTTTTCCTCTGAATTAGTGATGAATATGCATACTTAATTGATCATGTTTAATCTATTTCTCTCAATTCTGAATGTTGTCTAGGAATCCTTCATTGCTCCTATTTAGCCTTCATCCACTTTCCCTCTTTGGCTGGATGAGAGATCCTTAATTGCCTCTCATCCCCTGACCTCCATTTCATCTTAATTCCAGCATTTAACATTGTGCCATGTGGAGCTATCCTGCTTTGTATTCCTCTCTGCTACCAAATAAAACACACCCAACAATTCACATTCATTGACTTCATGCCCAATGGTCTGAACTTCTCACACTTTGCATGCCAACTCTGTTTGAATACACCATCCATCCAACCAAATTTAAAACAAATTCATGCACATCATAACTAGCCTAAAATCACCCCAAAACAAAGCTAAATTATAAATAGAGAGCCCTCTCTGGTTGCAGGTAGGCTAGGACCTGTAATCCAAAGATTGGTTTGTGGTTACCTCGGTCGTATTCCCTTAGGAGTCAAAGGGAACAACCTGAGTGATAACAGATGATACTGTCAAGGATGGAAAATCATTGGATACACCTGATAAGAGAGGAAGTGAACATGGGCTTTATTCTAGTTCTGGTTCAAACAATGACCATAGTCATCATCGTTATCATCATTATAGGAGGAATGATAGGGGATATTTTTCAGATCAGTTCAAGAAATCCAAGCCACCTACATTTGATGAAGAATTGAAGAAAACAGAAGATGCGGAGGCATGGTTGCTTGGAATGAATCAGTTCTTTGAGTTGCATGATCACACTGATAACATGAAGGCCATGATAACTATTTTCAACTTCAAAGGGAAATCAAAAGTTTGGTGGGAAGATGTGAAGTGGGTCAGAGACATCAAGACAAAGGAGTTGAGTTGGCATGAATTCAAGAGGCTTTTCAGGAAGAAGTAGGTATTATGACAATAAAGCTAAGAAGTTCTATGAGTTGAAGATGGGATCAATGACAGATGAGGAGTACATGACTAAGTTACTAGAGTTATTGAGGTATGTATTGTATCTTAAGGATAATAAAGCCAAGGTTCAAATATTCTTCAGTGGATTACCATTAGAATTTAAGGACCGAAATGAGTATGATGAGCCTCAATCAATTGAAGAAGTCATTAGGAAATTGAAGCACTATTATTAGAAATCAAAGCATAAGACTAAACCTAAGCAAGGTTGAAAAGGGAATGACAAGACTAATGGTAAATGGCCACCAAAGCGAACAAGACCTTAGGATGTAGGTGAGAAAGAGATTTGTATTCTTTATAAGAAGTTCAATGTAGTTGGAAAGGGACATGGGTCACAACCTGGAGGGCAGCAGATATAGGTGATGGCAAGGGACAGTTGCAGTGTTGAATATGTGGCAAGGAGCATCTCAAGAAGGATTGTTCGTCATATCAGGGTGGTAGGCCTCAAATCTACAGTGAACAGGAAGAGCAGATAGTTGGGGATGTTGGGAAAATCATTCCTTGGATCTATGCAGCATTGGATAACAGGAAGGCAAATAACCAGGAATTTATTATCGAGATGGACAATAAGCTTTGTGATTAATTTGTTTCTATTTTGATTAACCCTGGATCTAATTATAGTTATGTTAACTCTGACCTGGTGGATAAATGTGGTTTGAGAAAAGAAGTGCATGCATAATATTAGTTAGTACAATTGGCTATAGGTACTAAGAAAAGATTTCATCACAGGGTAAGAGCTTGTGCATTTGAGTTGAATGGTATGCCTACATCAGCGCATCTGAATGTACTTCCATTGGGATCATATAGTATGTTATTGGGTATGGATTGGTTGCATCTTCACATGAATAAGGTGGATTGTTATGAGAAGGATATTGAGTGTTTAGATTACAATGGAGAACAAATAATTTTGCACGGTAAGAAGAAGGAAACATTAGTTAGAATGGTTACAACTATTCAGGTAAAGTGCGGTCGTAGGAAAGGGTGTGTATTATTTACAGTTTATATCTCTAGTGATAAAGGTAAAGATGTTGAAGATGCAGAAGTCCTGAAGAGGTACCCGGTCTTACAATAGTTTCAGGACGTGTTTCTAGCAGAGATTTCAAAGTTACCTCCTCACAGGGAAGTGGACTTTTCTATTGAGTTTGTACTAGGGGCAACGCCAACATCAAATGAACCATACATGATGAGCACACCAGAGTTAGTGGAATTGAAGTTTTAGTTGAAGGAAATGCTTAACAAGGGATACAAAAGGCCAAGTGTATCGCCTTAGGGTGCACCAATTTTGTTTGTAAAGAAGAAGGATGGTACTCTCAGGTTGTGTATTTATTACAGGCAGTTGAACAAAGTGACGATCAAGAAAAGGTATACGTGGTTGAGGATTAATGACTTGTTTGACCAGTTGAAGGGAGCATAAGTGTTCTCAAAGATTGACATGAGATTAGGTTATCATTAGGCATGCATCAAGAAGAGGACATTTACAAGACTAATTTTTGGACCAGGTATGTGAATTATGAGTTTGTTGTAGTTCCCCTTAGTTTGACTAATGATCCAACTAATTTAATGTGTTTAATGAATGGTGTGTTGTGTCCTTATCTGGACAAGTTTGTGATTGTATTCATTGATGATATATTGATATATTCTAAGAATGATGAAGAACATGTCGAACACTTAGTAACAATATTCAGATTGCTAAGAGAGCATCAATTGTATGTCAAGCTTGAGAAATACAGTTTCTTTTAGACAGAGGTACATTACTTGGGACATGTTGTTTCCAATGAAGGTAGAGAAATGGATCTGGTAAAGATCAGAGCTATCATGGAATGGGAAGCTTCTAGGAATGTGGATGAGGTTAGATCATTCATGGGGTTAGCAGGTTACAACATGAGGTTCATCAGGAACTTCTCATAGATTGTCTATCCTATTACATCATTGCAGAGGAAAGGAAAAAAAATTGAATGGACAAAGGAATGTGCAACAAGTTTTGAGCAGTTGAATCATTTGTTTACAAATGCTCCAGTTCTCAAGATTACAGTTCAGGATAAAGATTTTTTCGTATGTATAGATGCTTGCAAGAGACAACTTGGTGGATTCCTTATGCAGGAGGGAGAGGTGGTATGTTACGAGTCCATGAAACTGAATGAGCATGAGCAGAACTATGTGACACATGATCTTGAGTTGGCAGTGATCATTCATGCACTAAATGTGTGGAGGAATTATATTCTTGGTAGGAGGTTTGTGTTGATGAGTGATTATAGTGGGTTGAGGTACTTGATTGACCAATGTAATATGAATGTCGAGCAAGATATATGGTTGGCCATGATTAGTGAGTTTGACTTCGAGATCCGGTATATTAAAGGAAAAGAGAATAGGGTTGCAGTTGCTCTTTGCAGAAGAGTACATGTAAATGAGTTCATATGGGACAGATTTGTAGGATCATATCTTACAGGCAGGACAACAGAATGATAGGTATAGGGAGCTTAGGCACACGTTACAATAGCAAGGTACAGGCGATCGGGATGTGGACTATCGTCTCATAGCGGATGGTTTGGTCAAATTTAGGGACATGATCTATGTGTCGGATTACAGTGAGCTCAACAAGCTTATATTGCGAGAATTTCATCTTAAGTCGTACTTAGGTCACCCAGGATATTAGAAGACATTGAAAATGGTGAATAATTTATACTATTGGGTGAATCTGAAGAAAGAGGTAGCTGAGTTTATTGCAAGATGTTTTTCAATAGGTAAAGGCATAGTGTAAGCATCCAGTTGGTCAACTACAACCAATTCTGATTCTAGAGTGGAAATGGGAGGTCACTTCCATGGATTTCATCACAAATTTGTCGAGTATTTCTAGACAACATGATTCCATCATTGTTGTGGTTGACAGGTTGACAAAGGTAGCTCACTTCATAGCTATTACGTCTACTTATTCAGCTAGTCATGTAGCACAAATCTTCATCAAAGAGATAGTGAGATTGCATGGTGTTCTGAAGAAGTTTGTGTTAGACAGAGATGCTAAGTTCACTTCCAGGTTTTCGAAGGAGTTATTTACAGGTTTGGGTATAGAGTTTGTCTTCAGTACAACTTATCATCCGTAGATGGATGGATAGACATAGAGGGTCAATAGGATTTTGGAGGAAATGTTGAGAATGTAGGTTATGCATTAGTAGCGGAAGTGGGAAGAATATCTTCCACTAGTAGAATTTGATTACAACAATGGGTATCAAAAGTCACTAAGGATGAGTTCATTTGAGGTATTGTATGGGTGAAGTTGTAATACTCCTGTCCGTTGGAGTGATCTAGTGACTAGACTGGACATGTTGGCATAAGTGGAACATGAAAAGCAGGTTATCAAGAAGAATCTAAAAACAACACAAAATAGAAAAAAGAGATATGCAGATCAACAGAGGTTGTTTAATGAATTTCAGGTTGGGGAACAGGTGTACTTGTGTATCAAGCCCAAGAAGAGATCCTTGAGGATTGGGTCATGTGCAAAGTTGGCATCTCGGTATTGCAGGCCTTTTGAGATCCTTGAGAGGATTGAACCAGTGACCTACAGACTTGCACTGCCTCCAACAATGAAATTCCATGATGTTTTTCATGTTTCATTACTTAAGAGATATATAAAAGATGTTGATCATGTTATTGATTGGTTAGTATTACAAGTGGAGACAAAAAGAGAATTCCAGCCAGAACCTCAATGCATTTTGTAGTGGAAACAACTCATGTTCTAGAACTGAGCAATCGAAAAATTTAAAGTGAAATGGAAGCACTTTGGGCCCGATGAAGCTACATAGGAGATGGTTGATCAAATACGGGCTATGTATCCTTCATTATTTGTTGGTGAAGAAAAACGAGTTTTGGTATATGTACATATTTATCAATGGTTGTTATTGTAAATACTGCAACGAGTTGTGTTATAAAGCTCCAATAAGCAATATGGTTGTCATGATGTCATGTTTGTCATGTTGGTTTTCTTTTTAGCAGGTTGTTCATTATAAATATTGCATGGAGCTAAGTTATAAATCTTTGTGGGTAGTATGTTTTTGTTTTCAGCAGTCTTGCTAGTTATAGGTGTCATTGAACACCGAGGACCGTGTTCCCTTAAGGGGGAGGGGTCTATAACAATGCCAAGTTAAAATTTCATGTAATAAAGTTAATGAAGTCAAAAGCAAGACCAAGGTCATGGGACATGTATTCCAAGCTGAATGTTGGGCAAAATATCCTAATGGGTGTTCATTTGGTTTATTATGGCTAAGTAAATTGGCAAAGGTAATGGAAAAGGCATTAAAAAGGCAAAGAGGCATTAATTGCCATTTTATTTATGAAAATAATGGAAAATAGGAGAAAAGTAAGGTGAAAGATCACAGGTTGCATGTGAGGAGGAAATTGAAGGAAATTAGTGGAAATTGAAGAAAATAGAGGCCTTAATAATAAAAAGGATTATGAGGATTAGTTCACAGCTTTTGTTAGTTCAATTTTGGAGCTCTCTCTTTATTCTCTCTCTCATACTCTTACAGACTCAGGGCATTCTTGGAGCACTCTAGAATTAGAGAAATGAAGGCAAAGGAAGGATAAGAAAGCAAAGGAAAGTAAAGATTAAGCAATGAAGAGTTGGATAAAGTGGCCACATTGGGATTACTTGCAGGTATTGAGTTGCATGTATGGTTTCCTTGCTACTTTTGGCATGCATGTGTGTATCTGGTTCTCTTGTTGTCATTGGCATGGGTTTTTCAAGTTGTGACAGTGGTTTCGGCCTTGCCTTTCCATTTCCGGATAACCATGGTGTGATGGGGCTCTTTCATTTGGTTGAGATAGGCTTTTGGATGGTTTTGAAACTGGGTGAGGTGGTCTCAAAAAAATTCCTAAGGGCCTGGGAATCCCTTGGCTAGTAATAACAGGATACACAACAAAGCCTGAGAGTGAAGACGAGACAATATTGATATACCACAATATCAATATTAATAATAAGCTTTCAAATAAAATAATAAACTCATTTCTTTCAAATTTCAAATAAATAATAGTATTAAACATAAACCAGAACAATCAAACCAAATTCCCTTATAAAAATAAATAAATAATAATCTACCCATACCATCCTTATAGAACCATTAGAGAAAACCAACCACACTCTACCTTGAGCTCACCATGGAATGCAAGAACTTGCCCTTTGCATTATCGAATTACTTTTCTTTTGAACAACATTTAAAACTAGGATTTTTTAATGTACACATGGCCAATCTATATCAATCCAAATAATGATTTCCTTATTCATTGATTTTGAATTAATTTAAAAGCAATGCTCATTGGAGCAACAGAAATTTGTATTAATTATTTTTTAAATTTTAATCTTGTTTTACAAAAATAAAATTGTAGTTGTATTTGTTATGTGGGTTGTTTTGTTCAGGTAACTTGTTTCATTATTATGCAATACTCTTTTGCTTTATGTGGATGGTTTCTTTTAAAGAACTAGAGATTATGTTCCCTTTATCCTATAAATTCTCGTAGTGTAATGTGAAAGGAAATATTGGATTACCTAATTCTCACAATTAGTAATTCATATATGATTTCGAATACTAACACCCATTACTCTCAAGGCTGGTTGCTAGCAATTATGCATTTCCTAGGGTTGTTTTCCCAAACTATTGAATTGATTATGTGCAAGGAATGCATGGCCTTGGCATATATTTCTTCTTGGCCCCAAGTGATGCATTTAGGCCACTCACACAATGACATTTTGTTCATTTTATGATGACATTCCCATGGTGCCTATATTGTTACATCTCCATTCGTGTTTGGAAAATTTTTTAAAAGATATTTGCATTGCAAAGTTTGTTCTACGGTTACAAAAAATATCATATTTTAATGTGGGCTCTAAATCAAAATAAAAACTAAATTTCAAGTTATGGAATTTGTTCTTCATAAATTTCCCTTTGTAAAGATTTCTCGCATAATGGTACCAAATTATCACATTTCAATGATCTTTCCAAATCAACTTGAAAATTGTATGCTTTTAGTTGTAAGATTGTTCTTTTTCTCATCTATTAAATCTTTTGTTTATAATGTTGTTTGCTAGCCATTTTTATTTTTATTTTTTTTAGACTATTACAACTATCATTTCAAAATACTAGATTATGTATAGCAAATGCATGGTTTTTTTTTTACATTTGTTTTATCGTGGAATCCTGAATTTTAGTTTGCATTTTCAAAATCTAATGGAAAATTTAACTTTGAGTTGTAAAGTGTGTCTATACAAAATATTATCTAGAGCTTTGCTCAATAATGGCATCAAGCAATAGAATATTAATGTCATTACTATTTCAAAATACTAGATTGAGTATGTATGGAAAATGCATGGTCTTTTTTTGCATTTGTTTTATTATGGAACTAACTTGTGAATTTTATTGTGTGTAATAGCCTTGGTAAAAATTCTATGTATTAAAAGTTAATAAAGGAAAAATAATAAACACGGTTGATGGGACACTTATTCCAAGTTGAATGTTGGGAAAGACATCCTAGTGTGGGTGTTCATTGGTTATTAATGGCTAAGGAAATTGGCAAAGACAATGGTTAAGGCTTTGGAAAGACAAATGACATTTTTGGCACATTTACTTATGAAAATAATGGAAATTAGGAGGAAAAGGAGGTGAAAGGTCACAGGTTGCATGTGAAGAGAAAAATGAAGGAAAATAATGGAAAGTGGAGAAAATAGAGGCCTCATTCATAAAAAGGCTTCTAAGGATCAGAGGGTAACCTTTTCTCAGTTTAGTTTTGGAGCTCTCTCACTATTCTCTCTCTCTCTCTCATGCTCTTGGAGACTTAGAGTTTTCTTGGAGCACTCTTGGAGGGTGTGGCATACTTGGATTTTGGAGCAAGAAGGTAAAGGAAGAGCAGGAAAGTGCAAGAGGACATCGAGATCAGCAACTATAGTGGGATTTTCTTACAGATACCGAGTTGCATGTATGTTTTCCTCACTAATTTTGGCATGCATGACATATGCATGCATATTTTTGGTCATGATCTGTCACTGGCATGGAGGATTGCCTAGATTGATAGTGGATTTCCTAGCCTTGCCATTTCTTGGATAGCCATGGAGATTGTGGTTTTATTTTCATTGTTTTGTTTTGGTTAGTTCTCATGTTTCCTTAGCTTAGGTTGAGTTACTAGTCATGTAGCCTTGGTTGGAAAAATGCTCTAGAGCCCTTGGTGGGTTAAGTTACTAACCCTTGAGCCTTGGTTGGACAAACACTCTGGAGCCTGGTAAATGTTGTAGTTTAAGTTACTAGTCCTGGAGCCTTGGTTGGAAAAATGCTCTGGAGCCCTAGAAGGCTTAGATAGAGACCAATCTGATGATGGTTTTGTAATGTCCAACCGTGAGGTGGAATCGTTGTTTGATGGGTTGAGGTGGTTGGCCTGTGGAAGCCTTGGATGATTTTGGATTGATGTGTTCTATGAGATCCCACATTCATTCTTAGAATATGGCACATGGGTGAATGACTGAAGAGAGATTTAGCTCAGCCATTCTACGGTTGGGTGGAATGTGGAAGTCCCATCCCGGGTTTGGATTTTGCTTCATCAATATGAGGTTATTTATCCTTGTATTTCTATGAGTATTATATGTGTTTATATGGTTGTGTTTTCATGAGTATTTCTATTGTTATTATGTTGGTTATTTATGTGTTTAATGATAGAAGCTATGTATGGATCTCAACATGTTTTTACTTGTAAATGAATGATCAATGTACCCATGACCTAATGGATGAAATGACAGTTGATGTGTTGAGGCATCAATATTTCTTAGTGATTCTCAGCTAATTACGAGATGCCTATGCTCAGATATGTTGTTTAGACCTATAGATTACATTTTCGTGATATGTTTAAAGAAATGCATGCCATGGCTAGTAGAGGTCCAGTCAAGGTATCATTCAAATGATTGCTTTTGCACTATCATTTCCTTGTTAATTTCCTGTTTTGAAGGTATCATGCCATTATGGGTAGTGACATGGGCTCTGGACCTGAAAATGTGGCTTAATTCCTAGGGACGCTGGCATAAAGCTGAGCAAAAGAGGTCCCTAAAATTTGGCATGTCCATAGCATGAGAGCGTCCAGAGGTCAAGTTGTCCAAAAGTTTAGTGGGACCCAAGGGAAAGTTGTCTGAAGTGTTGGATTGGTTCCTGAGGGTCCTAAGGTTGATGTTGAAGGTCTGGATGGTATGTTTCTGTTGATTCCACTTCCTTAACTTGACTTAGGAGGTCAAATCATATCATAGTGGCCTATCGTCGCATGTTTACCCAGACTGGCCAGTTGCTTGGGAGGATCTGGGAGGAGGGTGTTACAGAGTGGTATCAGAGCATGGTTCACCCTTCGGGCTGGATGGGATGTGTATTGATCATGCATGCATGTCAGTTGCATGTGTGTCTCTTACACTTGCATTCCATGTTCTTGTTGTATTTGCACAATGTTGATCATGGTTGTAGTGATGTCGTCATGAGGAACTTGATGTTGTTATTGTGGAGTGCATCATCATGAGTAGTATGATTGGTTACATGTTGTTATATGTTGCTTGGTTACATTCTTGTATGTTGGTTACATGTATCATCCTTGTAGGTTTGGTTTCAAGTATTGTTGGTTTATGCTTGATTACATGTGTTCATGCATGTGTGTGGTTGGTTACGCATTGTTTATGCATGTTGATGGTTTCATGTGGTCAAGTGTACAGTGATGTAGTGGTTGTTGTCATGCATGAGGTCATGGTATGAGTTGTGGTTAAGGTCATGCATTGATGACTGGAGCCTAGCTAGAATGATGGTTGCATGTTGATACGCTTATGTGGTATGTTTCTATACGTTGTTATGATTATGTTATACATGTATCACGTTGATTTGTTGATCTTGTAGACAAGGTATCCTCCCCAACCTATCCTAAGGTACGTTGGTTTATTGTGATTTGTCTTAACTGACATGATATACCTTGCAGGAAGAAATATCAAATGGCTAGCAAGATGGTAGGCTAAAAAGATTCTCCCTATGAATCAGAAGAGTGGTATGTTGTTGGGAACTCTTCTGATTTGACAGATACACTAAGAATCTTAAAGGAATAAATAAGGAGTTGTAAGGCAGATAATGACAGAATCATACAGGCACAAGAGAAACAAACAAAGGTAAATGCAATGATACTTCAAAGTTTGTTAGATTTGCAACGACAGGGACCACGCTGGATCAGCTATGAGTAGGAGGACAAAACTAATGGGGCATATGGTAGTAGGTTGCATGGTGGTCACAGGTTAGATAGTGATGAAATGGTCAGAGATGGAAGATTGTTGGACACTCTGGCTAGGAGGAGGGATAGACACAAGTACCATTCTAGTTCTAGTTCTGACAGGCATGATGATCGGTATCATTATCATCCTTATAGGAGGAGTGATAAGGGATACTTGCCAGATGAGTTTAAGAAAGAAAAGCCACCTACTTTTGATGGAGAGATGAAGAAACCATATGATGCAGAGGCATGGTTACTTGGTATGAAGAAGTTCTTCAGGTTGCATGATTATTCGTAAAACATGAAAGCTAGAGTAGCTACATTTAGTCTCAAAGGTAAAGCAGACATTTGGTGGGAATATGTGAAGAATGTCAGAGGTATACATGAGGAATAATTTACTTGGAGTGAGTTTGAGCGGTTATTCAAGAATAATTATTTGTCAGAGAGATACTTTGATGACAGGGAAAAATAATTCTATGAGCTAAATATGGGGTCTATGACACATGATGAGTACACTAGCAAGTTCTTGTAGTTGCTGAGGTATGTGCCTTACCTCAAGGAGGAGAAGGCCAATATTCAAAGATCAGATTGAGTTCGATGAGCCTAGATCATTGGAGGAGGCCATCCGAAAACTAAAGCATTGCTATGAATAATCGAAGCGCAAGTCTGAGACTAAACCAGATTGGAAAGGTAATGCCAAGAACAAAGGAAAATGGGACAAGAAGCGAGTAAGACCACATGATTCAGGTAATAAAGAGAATGTTGCACCACCTAAGAGGTTCAATGCATCAGATAGAGGATGGGGACATAGATATGAGGAGCAGAATAAGGAACCTGTGTAGTGTTGGACTTGTGGAGGGGATCATCGCAGGAGAGATTTTCCACCATCCCAGAGTGGTAGGCCTAAGATATACAGTGCACATGAGGCACAAACTGTTGGGGATGTGGGGCAAAGTATTCTTCGTATTTATGTAGTCATGGACAATAGACAGGCAGAGCACTAAGCATCTATTATTGAGATGGATGGTAAGCTTTGTGATCAAGTTATTTCTATTTTGATTGATGTTGAATCTAATTATAGCTATGTTAGCCCTGACTTGGTGGATAAGTGTGGTGAGTAAGGAATTGCATGCAGAATCTTGGTTAGTGCAGTTGGCTACAGGTACAAAGAAATGAAGTCATCATTGGGTAAGAGCTTGTGCGTTTGATTTAAATGGTATGCCTACCGCAACACATTTGAATGTATTACTGGTGGGATCATATATTATGTTGTTGGGCATGGATTAGTTGTATCTTCATAGAACCAAGGTAGATTGTTATGACAAGGCCATTGAGTGCTTGGATGACAATGGGGAACCAAGAATCTTACATGGAAAGAAGAAAGCCACGTCAGTTAGGATGGTGACAGATATGCAAACAAAGCGCAGTCATAGAAAAGGGTGTGTGTTATTTGCAGTACACATTTCTAGTGACAAGGGTAAGGAAGCTGAGGATGGAGATGTTTTGAGTAGGTACCCAATTTTACAGTAGTTCAAGGATGTATTTCCTGAAGACATTATAGAGTTTCCACCTCACAGGGAGGTAGAATTTTCTATTGAGTTGGTGCCAAGGGCAACTTTGACATAAAAAACACCTTATAGGATGAGCACACCCGAGTTGGTGGAGTTGAAGCTACAGTTGAAGGAAATGTTCGACAAGGGATACATTAGGCCAAGTGTATCGTCATGGGGCACACCGATATTGTTTGTGAATAAGAAAGATGGTACTCTCAGATTATGCATTGACTACAAGTAGTTGAGTGAAGTGACCATCAAGAATAGGTATTTGTTATCGAGGATTGATGACCTATTCGATCAGTTGAAGGGAGCAACAATGTTCTCGAAGATTGACTTGAGATCCGGATATCATTAGGTACACATCAAAGAGGAGGACATTATAAGACAACCTTTTGAACCAGGTATGGGCATTATGAGTTTGTTGTAGTTCCATTTTGCTTAACTAATGCTCTAGATACATTTATGTGCTTGATGAATAGTGTGTTGCGTCCGTACTTGGATAAATTTGTTATTGTGTTCATTGATGACATATTGGTATATTCTAACAATGAGGAAGATCATGTCGAGAATTTAGCAGTAATGTTGAGGTTGTTGAGAGAGCATCAGTTGTATGCTAAGCTCAACAAGTATAGTTTCTTTCAGACTGAGGTACACTACTTGGGACATGTTGTCTCCAAGGAAGGCATTGTAGTAGATCCAGAAAAGGTAAGGGTCATCATGGAGTGGGTAGCTCCTAAGAATGTGGATGAGGTGATATCTTTCATGGGGTTGGTAGACTATTATAGGAGGTTCATCAAGAATTTCTCACAGGTTGTTTATCCTATTACATCGTTGCAGAGGAAAGGTAAGAAGTTTGAATGGACAGAGGAGTGTGAGGCTAGTATTGAGCAGCTTAAGCCATTATTGACACATGCACCAGTGCTAAAGATTGCCGATCCGGACAAAGATTTTGTAGTATGCACAGATGTTGTAAGAAAGGACTTGGTGGATTCATTATGCAGGATTGACAGGTGGTATCCTCTAAGTCACGAAAAACTGAATGAGCACGAGCATAACTACCCCACACATGATCTTGAGTTAGCAACAATCATACATGCATTGAAGAGGTGGAGACATTATTTTCTGGGCAGAGATTTGTGTTGATGAGTGATCACAATGGGTTACGATATATATTTGACTAATCGAACCTGAATGGTAGGCAGGCTCGGTGGTTGGCCACAATCAATGAGCTCAATTTTGAGATCAAATATATATCAAAGGTAAAAAAAACAGAGTGGCGAATGCTCTTAGCAGGTAGATACAGGTAAATCACTTAACAACTATGAGCTCCTATGGGACAGACTTACAGGATAGGATCTTGTAGGCAGGTCAGCAGGATGCCAGATATATAGAGATTGTTCATAGGTTGCAGCATATTACAGGTGATAGTACAAGTACAAGTGCGGGTAAAGGTATAGTTATAGGTAGTGGTACAGGCATAGGTACAGGTGCAGGTGCACAGGACATGGATTATTGCCTTATGATAGATGGATTGGTCAAGTTCAGAAACAAGATATATGTACTAGATAGAAGTGAGCTCAAGAAGGTGATCTTGAGGGAGTTTCATGCAAAACCTTATTCGGTTCACCCAGGTTACTAGAAGACACTGACAACAGTGAAGAGATTTTACTATTGGTCGAATCTGAAGAGGGATATAACAAATTTTTTTTGCTAGGTGCTTCGATTATCATCGTGTGAAGGTAGAGTGTAAACATCTAGGTGGACTGCTACAACTGATTGCAATTCCAGAGTGGAAATGGGAGGTCATTTCCATGGACTTCATCACAGGGTTGCCGAGGACAGTGAGACAACATGATTCCATCATGGTTATTGTGGACAGGTTGACAAAGGTTGTGCACTTCATTCCAGTGAAGTCTACATTCTCAGCTAGCGATGTAGCACAATTATTCATCAAAAATGTGGTCAGATTGCATGGTATTAGAAAGGAGATTGTGTTGGACATGGATGCAAAGTTCACTTCCAAGTTTTAGAAGGAGTTATTTGCAGGTTTGGGCACAAAGTTAGCCTTCAGTACAACTTATCATCCACAGACATATGGACAGACAGAGAGGGTCAACATGATATTGGAGGACATGTTGAGGATGTATGTGATGCATCAACAAAAAAAGTGGGAAGAGTACCTTCCACTAGTAGAGTTCGCTTACAACAATGGGTATCAGGAATCTTTAAGGATGAGTTCGTATGAGGCATTGTATGGGTGGAGTTTCAATACCCCCATCAGTTGGAGTGATCCAGTTAACAGGGTGTTGATTGGATTCAATATGTTGATGAACATGGAACGAGAAATGTCGGTGTTCAAGAAGAATCTAAAGGCAACACAAGATAGGCAGAAGAGCTATGCAGATCGGAACAGGTTGTTCAAGGAGTTCCAGGTTGGGGAACAGGTGTACTTACACATTAAACCGAAGAAGAGCTCCTTAAGGATTGGATCATGTGCCAAGCTGGCATAGCAGTCTTGTGGACCCTTCGACATTATTGAGAGGATTGGGCTAGTAGTAATCGACTTACACTACCTCCAATAATGAAATTCCATGATGTTTTCCATGTGTCATTGCTTAAGAAGTATGTTAGAGATGTTGATCATGTGATTGACTGGTCTATATTGTAGGTGGAACTAGATGGAGAATTCCAGTCGAAGCCTCAATGTATATTGCAGAAAAAGGTGCTCATGCTCCAAAACCAAGAAATCGAGCAAGTTAAAGTGCAATGGAAGCACTTTGGGCCCGATGAAGCTACATGGGAGATGGCGGATCAAATGCGGGCTATGTATCCTTCCTTGTTTGCCGGTTGAGGCAAAGCAATTTTGGCATGGTGTTTGGGTATGGTGTTTTGGTATATGTCTTGGTATATGTTTGGTGATTTTTGTGTATGTACATATGTATATGGATGTAAATACCTCCATGAGTTATGTTATAAAGCTCGAATAAGCGGTATGGGTGTCATATCATTATGATGTTATGTTTTCATGTTGGTTTGCTTCTTAGCAGGTTGATCATTGTAAATACTACATCAAGTTAAGTTATAAAGCTCCATCGATAATATATTTTGCTTACAACAGTTTTGTGGTTATAGGTGTTGTTGAACACTAAGGACAGTGTTCCCCCAAGGGGGAATGTTTTGTAACAACCCTGGTGAAAATTCCATGTAATAAAAGTTAATAAAGGAAAAATAATAACTACGGTTGATGGGACACTTATTCCAAGTTGAATTTTGGGCAAGACATCCTAGTGTGGGTGTTCATTGGTTATTAATGGCTAAGGAAATTGGCAAAGGCAATGGCTAAGTCTTTAGAATGGAAAATGGCATTTTTGGCACATTTACTTATGAAAATAATGGGGAGGAAAAGGAGGTGAAAGGTCATAGGTTGCATGTGAGGAGGAAAATGAAGGAAAATAATGGAAAATGGAGAAAACAGAGGTCTCATTCATAAAAAGGTTTCTGAGGATTAGTTGGTAACCTTTTGTCAGTTCAGTTTTGGAGCTCTCTCATTATTCTCTCTCTCTCTCTCATACTCTTGGAGACTTAGAGTTTTCTTGGAGCACTCTTGGAGGGTGTGGCATACTTGGATTTTGGAGCAAGAAGGCAAAGGAAGAGCAGGAAAGCGCAAGAGGATATTAAGATCAACAACTACAACGAGATTTACTTGCAGGTACCGAGTTGCATGTATGTTTTCCTTACTTGTTTTGGCATGCATGACATATGCATGCAGATTTTTGGTCATTATATATCACTAGCATGGAGGATTTCCTAGATTGACAGTGCATTGCATAGCCTTGTCATTTCCTAGATAGCCATGGAGATTGTGGGTTTATTTTCATTATTAGTTTTTGGTTGGTTATCATGTTTCCTTAGCTTGGGTTGAGTTACTAGTCTCATAGCCTTGGTTGGAAAAACGCTATGGAGCCCTTGGTGGGTTGAGTTACTGGTCCTGGAGCCTTGGTTGGATAAATGCTCTGGAGCCCGACAAAAGCTGTGGGTTGAGTTACTAGTCCTGGAGCCTTAGTTGGACAAACACTCTGGAGCCCTAGAAGGCTTAGATAGAGACCAATCTGATGATGGTTTTGTGATGTCTGATCGTGAGGTGGAATCACTGTTTGATGGGTTGAGGTGGTTGGCCTCCGGAAGCCCTGGATGGTTTTGGATTGATGTGTTCTATGAGATCCACATTCATGCTTGGAATATGGCACGGGGGTGAATGGCTGAAGAGAGATTTGGCTCAGCCATTCTACAGTTGGGTGGAATGTTGAAGTCCCAACTCGGGTTTGGATTTTGCTTCATCAATATGAGGTTATTTCTCCTTGCAAATTTATGAGTATTATACTGGTTTATATTTGGTTTATATGGATATGATGTCATGAGTATTTCTACTGTTTTTATGTTGGTTATTTATGTGTTTTATGAGAGAAGCTATGTATGGCTCTCAACATGTTTTTACTTGTAAATGAATGATCAATGTATCTATGACCTAATGGATGAAATGGCGGTTGATGTGTTGAGGCATCAATGTTTCTTAGTGATTCTCAGCTAAGTACAAGATCCCTATGCTCAAATATTTTGTTTACACTTGTAGATTACATTTTCATGATATGTTTGACGAAATGCCTATCATGGCTAGTAGGGGTCTAGTTAATGTCTCATTCAAATGATTGATTTTGCATTGTCATTTCCTTGTTAATTTATCGTTCTAAAGGTATCATGCCATTCTGGGTTGTGACCTGGGCTCTAGACCTGAAAATGTGGCTTAATTCCTGGGGACGCTGGCACATAACTGAGCAAAAGAGGTCCCTGGATGCTGGCATGGTCATAACATGAGAGCATCAGAGGTCAAGTTGTCCAAGAGTTTGGTGGGACACAAGGGCAAGCTCTTAAAGTGTTGGATTGGTTCCTAAGGGCCCTAAGGCTAATGTTGAAGGTCTGGATGGTGTGTTTCTATCTGTTCCACTTCCTTAACGTGACTTAGGAGGTCGAATCAGACCATAGTGGACTCTCATTGCATGTTTACCCCAAGTGGCCGGTTGCTTGGGTAGATGTGGGAGAAGAGTGTTACATTGTGCACTTTCAAAATCAAATGGAAAACTTAAATTTGAGTTGTAGAGTGTGTCTATACGAAATATTATCTAGAGCTTTGTGTCTATAGAATATTAATGTAACTATTATTTCAAAATATTGGATTGAGTTTGTAGGGCAAATGCATGGCCTTTCCTTGCATTTGTTCTACTATGGAACCAACTTGTGAATTTTACTGTGCACTTTCAAAATCAAATGGAAAACTTAACTTTGAGTCATGGAATGTGTCTATACAATTTTTTTTTTAGAGCTTTCCTCTATAATGGAATTAAGCCATATAATTTCAATGTATGCTTTCAAACCAAAATAAAAATATTTGTCTTTTAGTGGGTAAATCCTTATGCCATTTTTCTTCTAAAACTTTGTTATTTTCCAAATTTCCAAATGATATTCATGGATAGACTATTGTAGGAAGTGATATCATTACATTGAATAATATAATCCTTTATGATTATTTCCAAACATTATTGAAAAGGATTGTTTCTTTCCCAATATAAAGTAGTAATTCCATTCTTTATTCTTTTCCAAATGTCGTATTGTTTTTTCTTGTAAATTAATGACTTTATCAATGTTATACAAAAAAAAAGTATAACCATTCCATATTGTGACCAATACCCTAGGGTAATTAGGTAACATACATCCAAAAGTATGTCCAAAAAGGATTGCTACAATGTCTAAAAATAATATCATCTAATCATATATCATTGAATCATATTTAACTATCTACAGATAATCCTAAATCATACTAGTAAAAAGCCTTAGCTTGGCTACTATCATTCTTCATCCTCCTCATTCGAGTCCTTAGAAAGATAGATTGCCTAAGAGGCTATTCCATCCCTTGCTTGAGATTTTCCTACCACTATAACATCTACTGGAATATGTCCTTAATCATTCAAGCTTTCTATGAATATTTCTAAGCCCTATATGGCTTCATATTTATCATCTATTTGATTTGACTTGGTTAAGATTTCTTGTTATTGCTATCCCCGTTCTTCAACAACTTTGGCAATAATGGATTTATTTAGCAGGTACAACTAAACTAATTTCATGTAGTTGGTTTATCTACTTATAAAGAAGCTTGTGTTTGTGACCCAATTTACAAATTTGTCATAAATATATTTACTAGGGATATGCGTTCTTTAATTAGCTTGTGATCATATTTTCAATGTGTTTAATCTATTGTTTGATATTGATGCAGGGTTACCCCCGCTTACACCCACAATATGCATATACAATGCATAAACACATTTTTCCCAGGTATTTAACTGCCCAAGGAGTCAAATCTTCAACTATCAATGGTTAAGGCCCCATTAATCAATTCCTATGCGGAATGATTTACTAATACCCAACATAGACTAACCCTTAGTCCATATACACTTATTAGGACTTAATCACCCCTCAAGCCTTCATTTACGACTGTATTAAAGCCTTCCTATCAGGACTTTAAACCCTTAAAAACCTTAGTTTTAAGCTTTCACTAACCCTTTATAATCATATATATATAACCTTCCCCTCTTAACATTGGTTACGTATATATTTACACATAAAACCTTTCATGGCGCTATTTTCCTTTATAACCCATTTACAAAGGAATTATATGCAAAACACACCTTTTTCCAGCTTGGTACGGTCTCTGCATAGATCCCAAGGTTACCTTTATCGTAATCGGGGATCGCTCCTCCACGGCACACCACACACACATATATCATCACCCCTTTCCCTCCGATATGCGACTATCAGAACGATAATATATGTTTTAGCCTTAAAAGACTCGATATAACACTTTAATGCAAATATAGGGAACACACAGGAAACCACTCCGAACACATATAGCAGATCTCAAATATTATACACTCGCCACTATCACTCCATCGGGTCCGCACCTTCCAACCATTCTTCAGCATTGCTCCAATCGCCCCGACCTCCGTTCGACGTTTTATCGCTATCGGCGTATCGGCCTATCCATTGTCCGACCTCTTCCACTTGAAACCGCCGATCCGATATGCCTTACAAACCCGATAAGATTATCAGTTACATTTGATAAGGTTTCGGGTCTGGCTACCAAATTGCAAATCGCTCTTTCCTTTGCCCAAGGTTCATTCTTCTCTTTGATGATTACGATGCGACCTTCTGGTTCCGATTTGATCCCGACCGTTGATCTTAAAGATCCAATGGCTGCTGTGCAACCATACTTCACTTCTCCGCTACTCTGTTTACTTATGTTTTTACACTATTTCTTCAATTTCCCTTTGTGGTTCGGGTTTCTTCAAAGGTTCTGGGTCTTCTGCTATTTCACTGCACACTCTTCCTGAGCTTGTCTTCTGCGAATTCTTACATCGCCTTCTCTTCAGAGCTTCACTCTGATCATCCAAGTGGATTCAATGATCCCTTATAATTCCTCTGAATCGTTCTTCTCCTCTGTGTATTTCTTCAGAACTCTGCCTGCAACCTCTGTTACAGAACCTACGAATTCAAGCATAATCAATCATTACACACTTATTTCACACATTTACACAGTACCAAAATGAACCTCTGTATATAAATATGAACAATTGATTACATTCGAGACTCTCTGTCTCTCACAGGCCTGATCTTCGATATCAGTGGCCTCCTCCTTCTACTCTGCCCATAGGCTTACATTTATACCAGCAAGGTTCGTTGAACTAATTCTGGTTCGATTCCTAAATCTACTAAACTGACTCCTAAATCCTCTATGTCCACTTCTACTTCAATTAATTCCTAAGTACTCTCTCTAGTTCCTCGAATCATGGAACTGTTTTAAGAGTCATAATTGACTTCTGACTCTTGTCATTATTCACCACTCATGTTCTCCTTTAATTCGAGAGCATTTACAACTTCCTCTCATTATCTAATTAATTCCTATTCTATGCACTCAAAAGCCTAATATTACATTAATTCATCACTTAGGAATCCAACTTCCTAAAAATACATGACCCCCTATGTCTACTTAATTACAATGATTTCTCTTGGGTTGAATGCTCCTGCATCAGACTCCCACAGTAGAAAATATTCATCATCTCCTGATCATGTGTCTTCCTGGATCCCGTACTTTGTTTTGTAACTGTCCAAATGTCTTGTTCCTTTGATGTTGTTGTACTTCTACTGTCTTTTGTTCCATATTCTTCTCTTTGTCAATTAGGTTCATGCTCTAATTGATCATTCTTCCTGTTGCTATCATTTTCCTCCCTATGGCTTGTTTCATCATCAGCTGCCACAATTCTTCAATTTCTTTTTCTATCACATCTTTGGGCTGGTCCATACTCTGCCACTTACTTCTTCCTCTTTCTCTTTGCTTCAGGTTGTTGCTGTTGTCCACTAATTCTTCAAACTGCTGTTGGTTACTTCCACTTTGTAGCTGCTGGTTTACTTTTTCTTCTTCTTTTGCTCTTGTTCCAACTTTTGCTTTGCTTACTATGCTTACTACCTCCCTTTCATCCTTACCCTCTTTCATGATTATTTTTGTCTGCAGTGAATCACGATTGTCCAACATTCTCTCTAGCAATTGAGTATCTCTGTTCTATGGATTTAATTCTTCCACAGAATCTTCTTCTTTCATCTTTATTTGGCTGCTCATCTGTGCCAAATTTCTCTAGCATTTGCAACAAAACCTGCACTCACAAAACACTTGTTAAAGTAAAAAACATAAGACTTCTGTGCCTTATCTTCCTTTGGCAACAATTAAGTTTGCTACTCTGTTTCTTTCTCCTCTGTCAGCACATCAGTATGCTGTGTTGAATTCTCAAAAGGACTCATGAGACTATCAACTAGTCTCTCTTCCACATCATCTGCTCTAATGGTGTCTTCCTGCTCTTGTCCACCGTAGTGAACTCCTTCCTTTGCAGTGTCAATCTGCTAAACTTTCATATCCATCTCCTTTTTCTTATGATTGTAATTCAAGACAATATTTTTGTTTTCCTTTTTTAGCAGTCTCTCTTGAACATCTATTCTCTGTTTTTCCAACTCCCTTCTTTGAAAATCTAATTTTCTATATAACTCAATAATTTCAATTGGAGTAGAATTTGGAAATTTCACACAATTTTCCATACCTTCCTTTGTTATTGATAAATCATTAGATGTCCTTTTTTCCTTTTCTAAGTATTTTGCATAGACTTCTTCTTCCTTAACATCTATCAGTAGATGTCCTTCTCTTTTTCTGACTGTCTCAACAGCTTCCACGGCTATTTCCACTGTGCCTATCATCATGGTGAATTGATGATCCTTTACTATGTTTTCAACTAACATAGTCTCTTTTTCTTCAGTACATTTTGCCTTGCTGTCCCTCTGTAACTCTCCTCCCAGAGTTATCCTTGTCTTACCATCTGCATTAACATTATCCTGCATTTGGTTTTCATCAATAACATTAATCAAACTCATTTGATTACCTTTCTGAGACAATATTCCTTCATTCTTCATCAAAATAAGATCCCGAATCTTCATCTCTATGACAGCTTCTATACACTCATCCATAGACTTTTTCTTTTGTATGCAGTCAAATTCTTCTTCTTCTGAGAAGTTTTCTTTGTCACCTTCTACTTCTATATCTTCATCTAATCTGAAGATATCTTCAAAAGGCTGCTTTTCTCCTGCAATACCTGCCATTATACACAAACTATCAGTTTTAAAATCATAAGATCCTGTGGTCTCACTGGATGCTTCAGTCACCATATCTCTTTGCTCTTCCAAGTTCTCTTTATGACTCAGAAATTCTTTGGTGGTCTCGGACCTCTTCAATCTCTTCAAGCCCTTCACTTGGTTGATTGATATCTTTCCCCAACTATATATGAGACCTATCTATCTCATCTTCTTCCAGAACAGAATTTAGATTTTGTTTGTCTTCTTTCTCCTTTATGACAATATCAACAAATTGTCTTTCTTTACATGTTTCACTTGCAAACATACACAAATTGTCAGATTTAAAACCATGTGACCCTTTGGCCTCACTTGAAGTTTCAGTCTTCAAGTCTTCATCTTCACTTTCTCCCAGAATTTCTCCCTGTTCTGGTTCACAAATGGACTCTTCCATTTCTAACTCAACTTCCTTGAGTTTTTCCCTCAGCCACTTTACTTGCTTTTGCTGTAGCCTTCTCTGCATCTCATGCCATTCCATTGGCTTCTTCCTTAATACCCAACATTTTCTCTAGCTTTCCTAAAGTATTCTCCTTAATGCATTGAGTTGTTCTTTTAACTCTGCAATCTCTTTGTCAATTTTCTCTTGACTCATCCTCTTGCCATCTGCTTTGGCATCCTCTTTCTCATATCTTCTGTTGTGGCTTCTCTCTGAACCTTTTCTATGACTATCAATAGTCATCTTCTTCTCCTTTCTCTTCATGAGCTCATCACTCATATGCAACAAGCCTCTGCAACAACTAGTCCTCCTTGTTGTAATCTTAACTCACTAAGCTCTCTTCACTCAGTCTTTTGGTAAGCATGGGTCCTCTGTTTGGAACCTCCTCTTGAGCAACACCTTTGCTCCTTCTAGGTTTCTACAATCTCTCACTCTCTCTTGAGAACACTTCAGTTGTCCTCTCTGTCCAATCTCTTGTTGGATTTTTCAAGTTCACTGCCACTTTTTCTTCAGAGTGTTTTCCTTACTCTGTCTTCAAGAACACATCTGGTTCTCCTCTCACAGCTTCTCTTGCTGTCCTTTGCTGAGATATTTCATCTGCAACCATAATCTTCAATTTTAATTTGAAACAAAACACACTATCTTACCTCCAAGATCTATGTATGATCTTATCCTCCCATTCTTCTGTACTTTGAATGGATTGTCCTCTGTTTGGTCTCCAAGTCCTCTTTCCTTCAGAACTTGTACTAAGCAATCTTGCTTTCACTTTTCTTCAAGGAATCCTCTGTTCCTATGTACTCCGAGCTTCTGCTGGAACTGCTACAATCTCCCAAGAACTCCAAAAGTTCCCCTACAATCTCCTGTTGTAGCCTCTATCATTCATCAATTAACTTATGCACATTACCTTCTTTTGTGTGCAAACTCCTTTTCATAGGAAATCTTTCCCCACTCTGATTACAAAATCTGACTCTGATACTAAATGATGTTGGGGATATCCCCGCTTACACCCATAGTATGCATATACAATGCATAAACACATTTGTCCCAGGTATTTAACTCCCCAAGGAATCAAATCTTCAACTATCAATGGTTAAGGCCCCATTAATCAATTCCTATGCGAAATGATTTACTAATACCCAACATAGGTTAACCCTTAGTCCATATACACTTATCAGGACTTAATCACCCCTCAAGCCTTCATTTACGACTGTATTAAATCCTTCCATTAAAGCCTTCCTATCAGGACTTTAAACCCTTAAAAACCTTAGTTTTAAGCTTTCAGCTTTCACTAACCCTTTATAATCATATATATATATATATATATATATATATATATATATATATATCTATATAACCTTCCCCTCCTAACATTAGTTACATATATATTTACACATAAAACCTTTCATCGACGCTATTTTCCTTTATAAACCATTTACAAAGGAATTATATGCAAAACACACCTTTTTCCAGCTCGATACGATCTCTGCACAGATCCCAAGGTTACCTTTATCGCAATCGGGGATCGCTCCTCGGCAGCACACCATACATATACATACATATATGTATGTATGTATATATATATATATATATATATATATATCATCACCCCTTTCCCTCTGATATGCGACTATCGGAACGATAATATATGTTTTAGCCTTAAAAGACTCGGCACAACACTTTAACGCAAATACATGGAACACACAGGAAACCGCTCCGAACACATATAGCGGATCTCAAATATTATACACTCGCCACTATCACTCCATCGGGTCTGCACCTTCCAACCATTCTTCAGCGCTGCTCCGATCGCCCCAACCTCCAATCGCCGATCGACGCTTTATCGCTATCGGCGTATCGGCATATCCACTGTCCGACCTCTTCCACTTGAAACCGCCGATCCGATATGCCTTACGGACCCGATAAGATTATCGATTATGTTTGATAAGGTTTCGGGTCCAGCTACCAAATCGCAAATCGCTCTTTCCTTTGCCCAAGGTTCATTCTTCTCTTTGGATGATTGGAATGCGACCTTCTGGTTCTGATTTGATCCCGACTGTTGATCTTAAAGATCCAACGGCTACTGTGCAACCATACTTCACTTCTCCGCTACTCTGTTTACTTATGTTTTTACGCTATTTCTTCAATTTCCCTTTGTGGTTTGGGTTTCTTCAAAGGTTCTATGTCTTTTGCTATTTCACTGCGCACTCTTCCTGAGCTTGTCTTCTACGAATTCTTACATTGCCTTCTCTTCAGTGGTTCACTCTGATCATCCAAGTGGATTCCATGATCCTTTATGATTCCTCTGGATCATTCTTCTCCTCTGTGTATTTCTTCAAAACTCTACCTGCAACCTCTGTTATAGAACCTACGAATTCAAGCATAACCAATCATTACACACTTATTTCACACATTTACATGGTACCAAAATGAACCTCTGTATATAAATATGAACAATTGGGATCTTGTCATTTTCTACTTTGTCTCCAAACTTTTTGAACCTCCACATGCTTTCTACCTTCTATACTTAGCCCCTTGCTTCTTGCTTAAACTCCATCTTCTAAATCTTATGAAGGATTTCCAGACACCAAGACAAAAGTCTAAGGAACTCCTAGTCCCTTGAAACCCTCCTGAGAATGAAAAAGGGCTAAGAGGGGGAACTAAAGGGAGAGCACAACAAAATTGTGTCAAGAAGAGGAAACCATGACCAAAGAGGTGTGTGCCACAATTTAGAAAGAAAATCAAGAGAGCACTGAGATTGAGAGTGAGGTTATCCTAACTAAAATAAGAGAAATAACACCAGAAAAAAATACTTAGACCAAGATTAATAATGTTCCCAAACCAAACTAAAAAAATTTACTAAAAACTAAAAAGAAACCAATTTCAAATGCAACCAACAAAAAGACCAATCCATAATGCTTCTCAACTTCTCCTTTATTTCTTCTTCCATTTATCACCCGAAACATTTTTTTTGTAAGCTTGACAGGACTACATCTTCATCATGTCCAATATATCACTCTGATCAAAGTAGGAAATTGAACCAATGACTTCACATCAAAGAATGCTTTAACAAAACACCCAATCACTATCTATTCCAAACCCATAAACATTTATCATCCAAAACATAAAACATCAAAAAAAAAAAAAAGTCATGACTTCCCTATCCATTAATACAGAAATCAAATTCATAATGTTATTCCACATTACAAAATTCCATATCAAATATCAATATGTTATTCCATATTACAAATTCCCATATTGTTATGTTCCCTTCTTACCCAATTAAGTTCAATATTTAAGCCAAAACGAGGTACTTTACAATCCTATTTACTTTCATCGATATTTTTTAATAATCGATACAATGTATATAACTATGATAACGTACACCTTTTATGAATTTTAAATCGTCCTACAATATAATATAAGATAAAAGGGTTTTTGACAAAAGATATGAAAGAATCATAAATGTAGGTACGACGCAGGAAGATATGATTAAGGCCACCAAGGTCACCAGCTGTTGTGCAGACATAAAGTCCAACTCTTACAACATTCACTGACATAAAGCGAACCAATCACGTGTTAAGCGCTTAAAATTAAATGCATGATATTATAAGTATTATTTTTAATTATTATCTGTAAGGGAGACATTATAAAGTACTTCTACTTGTAATTGCGGAAATTTTGTATTAGTTTTGAAGTTTGAATTAAAATTGTTTCCATTAAGAGCTTGTTTCGCTTGAATTTAAGTAAATTAATTAAAAAGACATGGTATGGATCACATGATTATTATAGGTGGCATAGTTTTTATTAAATATTTTTGATGAATTAATTTTAATAATTAATAATAATATTGTTAATTTAAAAAGTAATTGACGATGAATGGGTGCATTGTTAAATTACTTAGTGTGATAGGTCACTAGTTCAAATCCCCATAGATCTTACTTATCAAAAAAAACTTTTCTTACTATTTTGAAAAAAAATAGATATAAATATAAGAATTTATGAATTCTATTAACTTTAAAATGATGTCTTAAAATGATATTTTATTAAATTTAAATGTTTTATGTATTTTATTTACTTTAAGATATGCTCTTATTAAATTTGGATATATTTTTTGGATTTGAATTTATGAACTTTAACAAGGAAGCACATACTCTTAACTTTTAGGTTATAATTTTTTTTATTAAGTCACAGTCAAATGAGACATCAAATTGGCATATAAGACAAAAACTCTATCAATGCAACAATTTAATTACCCAAATTTATATAAATATACACATTATACCCAACATGTAAAGATCTTTGCTTTCTTCCATAAATCTAAATAAAAAATAATCTAATCACTAATTACACTAATAATAATATATAACCTCAAAAAACTTAATCATATTTAATAATATAGACATAACTTCATCTTTAACATAATTAAATAAATTAAAATAACTTATAAATCCTATATAGAATTTAATTAATTTAAATAAAACACCAAAAATATGAAAAATCAAAGGATGTCATCAACATTCCATTGGTAACTTTGAAATTACCCATTGGTATTTCATTACATTATCCATTCAAAGACATAAGGAAAAGTATGTAGGGATAGATAATTGAGGTGCATAGGTTAAAACACTTATGAAGATATTACTTCATGCTTTTATGGTGTTGGTTGGAGAAACTTTGAAATTACCCATTGGTATTTCATAACATTATCCATTCAAGAGGTGCACATGCTTTTATGGTGTTGTATGGTGTTGGTTGGAGTCATGTGCACACAAAATAATGAACATATTTTTCCAAACTTTGAGAGAATTGTTTAATTTTGGAATTAATGTTTTTTTATAAGTTATGTGATAGAAGTAATACAAGTATTGGATAGAATTGATAAAATTTGATGATGGAAAATTTTTCTTTAATTATATATTTTTTAAATTTTAAATATTGCAAATAGATTTATAAATTTTTAGTTTTAATAAAAAATTAGTATTGTATCAAAAAAATTAATAAATATTATAAACAAAATTCACTAAAAATAAATTACTACAAATTTTTTTCTTTCTATGAATAAATAATAAATTTATAAAACCAATTTCACGATATAAACATTTTAAATATATTTATTTTAATAATATTGAAAAATATAATATAAACGGTTTCAAAGTTATATAATTATATTTTTAGTATTTATGATTTTAAAAAGTTTCGTAATCAAATTTCTATGATTTATGATTAGAAAATCTTTGCTTGATAAAAAAAACATATTTTATGAGAGATTTTTTCATGTAAATAACATAAAAGTTTCATTTGTCAACGCTTTTCCAACCAATTAATATGGTTCATCGTCAGGACAAGTTGAAGAATCAGACCCAGCTTCGCATGTTAAATAATCAGAGCAGAACCTCCAGCGGCTATACTAATGGCTAAATTTGACTAAGAAACAGTTAGTTAGACTGGACTTGGGGCATAACCATACTTAATTAAAAAAGTTAATTTAACTTGAAAATTAAAATGTTAGTTAGTTATCTAATTATTAAATTAGAAGTCAAAGGGATATATTCCACAGAGCTTTTAACTATTTTATAAAATTTTATTATATATATATATATATATATATATATAATATAATAAATTAAATTAATAGTTAAAAATGTCTTAACTATTTAATGAAAATATATAAATATATAAATATTAGAAACTAGCCATTAGTATAGTCATTGGAGGTTTTGCTCTGATTATTTAACATGCGAAGGTGGGTCTGATTCTTCAACTTGTCCTGACAATGAACCACACTGGTTGGTTCGAAACGGGTCGACAAATGAAATTTCATGTGATTTACGCCAAAAAATCTCTCATAAACTTGATATGGATCAAAGAAGCTTCAATTCAACAAAAATACATATGATTAAAAAAAATTAATATTATATTTAAATATTTAAATATTAAAAAAATTGTATACATTTATTGTAATATTTATTAAGTATTGAGAAAAATCAAATCTTTCTTAAATATAAAATTTGAGAAAAAGTTCGTACTTCTTGAAATTTAATTATTCTCATTTAGTTAAAATAGATTTATATTGATTCTTAATACTATTATTTATATTATATAAATTTCACATCTCTATATATAAAAGTATTCTTATTTTCAATTTTATTAAAACTTTGATTTGATCTCTATAGAATATCCACATAATATTTTCAGTAGTAATGATGATAGAAGGTTTAGAGATATCTCAAAAATAATTACAACTTTTTTTCTTTTAAATTTAATTAAAAAACGTTGTAAAATTAAATTAAATTAAATTATTTAAATTGTAAAATGAGTTATGGTTTTTGGGCTTGTGGTATTGATAAGCCATGATATTGACTCCTATTTACAAGTTAATAATTAATAATATCATGGTAGAGAGGGGTGAATATCCATTTTAAATCTTAAGTTTTTATGTGTTTATTAATTAAATTGAAATATAATTACATAATCATTATTTTAATTTATATGGTAAAAAATATCTTAATTTATAGCTACCATTTATATGTGTATATTTTAATGTGCTATATTATGATTCTTTTATCTTAAAAATTGTTAGTATTTTTATTAATAAAAACAAAATTACAATATAACAAATTAAATTTTATTATTTTTATTACTTTTATTTTTTATTATTCATTGAGTTAACATTTAAATTTTTACTTTTATTTATGGATATTACAACATCTCTTCATACTATACTCTATATTATTTTTAACCTTTTATTATTTTTAATTGAGTCCACATATATATATTTATAAACAAACATTTACACCACTAAAACATCACTACGGTTTTGGACTATTAACACCTCTAACCACAATTATTTAATATTCTATTTTAAAATTAAAAAAACCACTAACAACCTAACAAAAAGCATTAATAACATGATTTCATATATAATTGGATATTTATCACTTAATAGTGTAAGCATTAAATGTAATTCATGTATAAACACATAAAGGTACTCATGTTTGGATTCCCACACAGGAAAACCACTTACAGCACATCAAAAAAACATTAATAACATGATTTCATATATGTAATTGGGTATTTATCACCTTATAGTGTTAGCATAAAATGTAACATATAAAATGTAATTAATGTATAAACCCATACATGTACTCATGTTTTGATTCCCATGGAGATAAGGACCTGAATTATGGGTCAGCGTATAGATTCCCATTGGATAGCGACCTCTAAATTATAGGTCCCACATAGTTTAGTAGTCCTTTTCTATGAAATAATGCTACCATGTGCACTTACTAATTTATTCGAGTGGTGGAAAATATGTATACACCAAAATACTTTGCAGATACCTAGTAGCTGTTTGGTCCATAGTTATCAAGTGTGGCCACTCTCCTGGCATGTTTGCAAAAGTAATATTCTCAAGAAAGTGCTCCAATTCAGAAAGCATGATTGGTATTTTAAGCTAAAAACACAATCTTTTGGCCCTTGGAAAAAAAGGTTCCATGCACTTCCAACAATGTTGTTCACATCATTGACCTGGAAAGGTGACCTGGGAGTCATGCTTTACTGGCTTTCCACTTATAACATTATAAAAGTTTCACCATACAATATTCAAAACCCTAGGGCTCCTTTTCTGACAGTCCCTCCCTCCATTTTTCATATGTATCATAATACCCAAAACTTTAGAGATTCAACCAAAAAAAAATTTGGATTCCGTTCAGGCTGCGGTCATATCAGTCAGGCAAAAGTTAAAAATCTTGTCCTAACAAAGTGGATTGGACCCTTTGATACAAGTGTGACCTCAACAAACCTGCTAAACTGCCAGACATGTGAATACTGACAGAACTTCTGTCAACTGCTGGCATGATTATCTCTATGATTTCTAGATGTAAATAAAATAATCTGAATATTGTTCCAGTTTCAGATACCTAGTATTAATAATTAAAAATATATATATAGATTTTCTCCAGTCATAATTTGAAATTGTATATTTTTTTAATAGCCAATAAAGTTGAGAATTTGTAACACCATAAGTGAAGTGAAGGTAGCAAAACTATAAACCATTTAGAAACTTTTTTAATAAATATTTTACAAAACCTTTTCTTACATAAACCATACTTATTATGGAAAAGTCTATTTCTACATAAATCACACCTATTCTGAAAGATTTATTCCAAAATAAACTATACCTGTTCTAGAAAACCTATTCCAAGATACCCTGGCCAAACACATAATTAATTATCCCAAAAAAATATTCTAAATGTTTTAAAAAAATATTTTTCTCTCAGTATTTACATTTTAAAATTTTCATATATATATAAAATTTAATTTAATTTCAAAAAAAATCTTATTTCAATTTTATTATATAATTTTATGTTTTTTTTTTAAAATTAAAATTCTTTAAAATAAATATTATTAAAAACTTATTACTTTTAATTATATGAAATAAATTATATAAATAGATTCAAAACTATAAACAATCTCAAAAAATCCAGTTTGTTTAAAGTTAACCATTCAAATTTACAACTCTAACAATTTCTTACTATATTTAATACACAATTATATATATATATATATAAACTATGATTTATAATGGTTGAATTAAGGCTTTTGTGATCCATAACAATTATAAGAAGAAATTTCGGGGTAAATCACATTTAGAAAGCGTTTCGAACCAATCAATGTGGTTCATCATAACAAGTTGAGAAATCAGTCTATCTTTGCCAGTTAAATACTTTGAGCAGAGCCTCCAACGACTAACTAAAATAATGTCTAAATTTAATTAAAAACCAGATCAAACAAACCAGTTATAAACTAGTTACGATTTATAATTTCAACCTCCTAAAATTTTCACAATTTCCTCGATGCTTCTCAAATTTGAAAGCCCAATTTAAAAAAAAAAATTCAAAACATGGCCGAAAAAGGTTCCATCTTGAAACCACGCGCATCCAAAATACCAAGGGAGATAAGCTTGCCGTTACTGTTGGCAGCCGTTGCATAGATTTTAACGTTACCAAAGATGAATGATCCAGTACAGTAGTGGCCTGACGCCGTTCAGTCATCGTACAACAGACTGTATTGAATGTGGCCCATCATGGGTCGTGGACTGTGGTGGGTTTTTAACGGCTAATCTAGTGATATTTGTACATTGTCAGGGTGGTTTTAAATGGCTATTATCGGGATTTGTAATTTTGCAGGGCTTTTGTGGTGTAGTAACGGGGGATAATCAGGAAGAATGCACAGTATTTTACAGGGATTTTGCTGTGGAAATGTTTAAAGGTCTAGAATTAATTTTTCTGGCTTTATTTTCGCTGGGGAGCTTTTTTCTATCTAGGTTTCCGTTAGGGTATGTAGGGTTTTGTTTTTTTCCTTGGTAGGGTTTTCCTTTTATAAATTTTATGGCTCTTTCCAAGACATAGTACGGTGGGCCCTGTCAGGAATTATGTGTTAGTGGAAATGGGGTCCCATATACAATTCGATGCCTCGCTGTATTCTGCAAGTATTCTGTGAGCAACGGTACAAAAAGCAACTAGACAGTATTCTGGGGAATTCACAGAGGACGCGTGGTGAGTGGTCCACTTGATGGGAAAGGTAAAATAAGTGACGGTTGATTCTTAGGATACTCGTTTCTGCTTTCCCCTCGAACTCCACTTTTGCCTATAATTTGCATTGAAGTGCTTGCTTTTTTTTCCAAGCTATTACTGCTGCGTTGTGGCTGAGAGGTTTATTTATGTCTGAAGTTGGGGATTGGTTCTGTGAAGCATTGTTCCGGCTTTAAGTCTTTGAAGTCTTGCGAGTTGATTGTTTCTGTTCTGGTTTTGAGATATTCATTGTTTAGGCCTTTAAACACTTTGACGTACTTCGTCATTCGAATCTGATACAATGGCCGGCACTAAGGCAGTTGCAGTGATGATGTTTTTGATTGTGAGTTTGATGGGTTCTTCATGTTGGGCAGAGTCTCCAGCAGCTTCACCATCAAAAACAGCAGGAGCACCCACTTCCACCACTAAATCGCCTGTATCTTCTCCAAAAAAGGCATCCCCTGTATCTTCTCCAAAAAAGGCATCCCCTGTTTCTTCTCCTGTCTCTACTCCAATAAAGGCTAGTAGTCCCACGGTTAGTCCTATAACATCTGGACCAACGGTTGCTACACCGACGGTATCACCAATTTCTTCTCCCCCATCTCCCCCGTCTGTTGCTCCCGTAGCCTCTATATCGCCTGCTTCCTCACCTTTAAGTGCTGTCCCTAGTTCATCTACAAGCAGCCCACCATTGCCTAGCACTTTTCCTTCCAAATTACCACCTAGCACTGCCCCTACACCTGTCGCTGGTGACAAGAGCTCTGCAGAAGTTGCGAAGTTGGAGAAAATGGCCTTGATTGGAGCTGCATTGGCTGTATTCCTTCTGTAATCATCGATTATCCCGGTGGCTTCTTCACGAGTCGCTTGTAAATTAGTGGGATGATAGATTTGAGTGCCGCCCACACCTGTGTGAGCTTTTGCATATTTGTTGTTTCTTCCACATAATTTTATCCATTCTTTTCCTGAGACCTTCGCATCTCATTAGGAGAGGATTTTGAGGTTCTGGAATTCTTCAGACATTTTAGGTTGTAGAATTAGTAGGGGTGATTTCATTGTAGGAAACTGTTTTCCCGACTCAGAATAAACTTTGGGATGTATTATGATTTTATTCTGAATACAGTCCTTTTAGTTCTTTATTTTAACATTTTTACTTGCTCGGTTGAGCGTTCATCATATGTATAGATTTATTATTATACTTCCAAATATAATGCTGTGTTTGAGTTGCCATATGTATGGATGTATCAAGATTTTCTTTCACAGGGTTATGGACCAGACATAAACTGGGTATTTGGAATTTTGGAATGTTATGAGATGCATAGTGGTTGTTTCTTTTATCGTTCTTACATGTTCTTCTGGGTTGAGTAGCATTCAATATTTTCATCTAAAAGTAATTCTATGGGTGTACAATGGGATTTATTCCAAATGTAATGCTCTGTTTTAGTGCCACGATGTTATGTACAAGGCCATAGTAGTTATGGGATTCTTCAAAGTTGGGTTTGACTGAGGGGATCTGGCAGTTGTTGGTTGGTCTTTTGGCGGAAAGAAAATGTGGTATGTGGTTATGGACCAGGGATAAACTGGGTATTTGGAATGTTATGGGATGCTGGGATGCATAGTGGTTTTTTCCTTTATCGTTCTTACATGTTTTTCTGGGTTGATTGAGTAGCATTTATATGTATGTAAGAATTAATAATAATATGGTGTACAATGGATTTATTCCAGATGTAATGCTCTGTTTTAGTGCCATAATGTTATGTAGAAGGCCATCGTAGTTATGGGATGTCAGGTTATTCTTTTTTCTTCAAAGTTGGGCTTGACTGGGGATCTGGCTGGTTGCTGGTTGGTCTTTTGGCAGAAAAGAAATGTGGTATATGAGATTGTGTTAAAGCTTTTCCTATTCTTATAATCTGTAGATAAGATGTAGACTACACTGAACTGCATAACATGTTCTCTACACTTAACTGTGATGATCTGGTTGCTGGTTGCTGGTTGGTCTTTCGTCAGAAAGAAAATGTGGTCTATGAGATTGTGTTAAACGTTTTTCCTATTCTGTAGATAAGATGTAGACTACACTGAACTGCATAACCATGTGCTCTACATTGAACTGTGATATGATCTGGCTGGTTGTTGGTTGGTCTTTTTGGCAGAAAGGAAATGTGGTCTATGAGATTGTGTTAAAGTCTTCCCTATTCTTATAATCCGAAGATAATATCTACACTACACTGACTATGCATAACATGTGCTCCACATTGAACTGTGATATGAAAAGTAGATTCAAGATTTCAAGCATTCTGTCAACTGTATTTAATATTTGTTAAAGATGGTGGCCAGACCATTAATAATATCAAATATAAAAATGCCTGGAATGATTATTTATTTTATTTTGATATAAAAAACCAAAAGGTTATATGTAAAATTTTCAAGGAGATAACAATTAATGATGAATGGGCATGATCTGAGTCTGTATAAATGATAAATCTGATTCTGTCGTGATTGCTGTAAAAAGAGACACCTTTGCAAGAAAGGAGATTAATGTGTTTTGTTTTTACGACGTGAATGCTTGAGATTTTTGTCTCCATGATTCATTGGTTCGGAGTGCTGTAACAATAAATTGAAACCAATGTAGTAGTAAATGAAACTGCTGGTTTCACTACTGAGATATTTTCCTCTTTTCCTCCATGATTCAATGGTTCGGAGTGCTATAACAATAAATGGAAACCAATGTGGTAGGAAGTGAAACTGCTGGTTTGGGGTGGTAACCATTGGCTGTGGATTAGATGTGTAGTAATCTGTAGTAGTAATTGAAACTACTGGTTTTCAGTACTGTAGTAACCAGTGGCTGTAGTTAATGAACAATAAATTGGAACCAATGGTTTGGTGTAGCTGTCGTAGTTCAGCAACACTAAATTGAAACAATGGCTTTGTGCTTTCTAGTCAAAACACCATAATGGCTGGTTTTTCAGTACTGGCTGGTTTTTCAGTAACCATAATGGCTGGTTTTTCAGTAACCATTGGCTGTGGATTAGATGTGTAGTAATCTGTAGTAGTAATTGAAACTACTGGTTTTCAGTACTGTAGTAACCAGTGGCTGTAGTTAATGAACAATAAATTGGAACCAATGGTTTGGTGTAGCTGTCGTAGTTCATCAACACTAAATTGAAACAATGGCTTTGTGCTTTCTAGTCAAAACATCATAATGGCTGGTTTTTCTAGCTTGTACTTTTTTGCGCAGAGTACCATCATGGGTGGTTTTTCGAATTTATGTGTCACATGAATGAATGATGGTGCGTTTGCGGGTCATGATTTGCCTTTTTCCTCTTTTCGTGTGCCTCAATTTTTTTTTTTTTTTTTCTTTCGCACCAGTGGAATAGAGATGCTAATATGGTGGCCAGACCATTAATAATATCACATATAAAAATGTTTGAAATGATTATTTATTTTATAAAAAGCCAAAAGGTTAGAGGGCTGGTTTATTTTCTAGGTTGTATTTTGTGTGGGGCTTGATCCAGGTTCAACATTAGTTAGCTAAACAAATCTTTACATTATTGGTTTTTCCTGTATCAGCGCGGACCAAAATCTCACTCAAAACAATGTGAGAGGATGCTGAACCAAGTTTCCGCACCATGGTCGTGATGTCTTCCTTTATTCCGTCTTTTGATACCTCTGTCAGATAACCATCATGGTCGTTTTTTGAATTTATGAGTCACATGAATGATGGTGCATTTCCGGGCCATGATGTGCCTTCATCACCCAGAGGTTGTATGGAGGTTTCCTCTTCTTGTGTGGCCTCAATTTTTTTTATTTTGCACAAGTGGAATCGAGATGGTAACATGGTAAACTAGTGAAACCATTAACTGGCAGATATTGTAATCAATCTAACAAGCACTTTGAAACCATAACCTAATTTTGAGCAAGAATTACTAAAAATCTAGGTTGAAGCCATAAACCCATGCCGAGTAAGTACTATAAATATCCATGTGAGATGCTTTGGTGTGCTCACTCATTTCACTTAGTGCCTCTAGCATTGGATCTTCCATGTGATGCTTTCGAATTCTCACTCATATCACCTAGCGTCTCTAACAGTGGATCCTTTCAGTGAAAAATACGAAGCAAATAATGCTGTAGAATTTACCCATTTCGCCTGAGCCTCCAGCTGTGGATCCTTGCAAGTGAAGAAAAGCATGAATGTACTAGTATAACTTTATCACTGGAAGTATGAACTAACTTCGTCACTGCTGTCTGGTGAATGAAGAAGATAGATGGAAGAGGACCTTTGTCGCCATTCACAACAGAATAATATTTATATGATGGCTGGCTTATCACGGGCGAGGATGGTGATTGTCTAGAGAAAGTTGTTCCAGTGGTCGTACAGCGTCGCATTCATGTGATTTTGTTTTAAGAGCATTGCATCTAGGGAAATATGTTCTTGTGTGGTGAACTTATTTATACAAGTTATTTTGTATTGCTTTGGTCTCATATGCTTGTTCTTTTGTTGGTGGGTAAATTTGTTTTCCAATCTAAATAATAATAAATAATTTTTTTAATTTTAATTTTTTTCTAAGGAATTAAATATTATTCAAAATGCTTCCACTTTTAAGATACTTTAAATAATAATAAATAATATTTTTAATTTTAATTTTTTTTCCGAACATTTAAAGGAATTAAATATTACTTAAAATGCTTTATTTTAAATAATAGTTTTAATTTTAATTTTAAAGGAATTAACAATGGATAGAATTATGTGGATTATGTTTTCATTTAAATTTGGTTAATTATAAACCACTCGTAAGTCATCAGGTGTATTTAGACGATCTTAGATTAAGAAAACCTTTACTTTTTTAATCCTATTAAAAGCCAATATATTACTAATTTTTAAATTAATGTTTAACAATTTACAAATTAACATAATTGTTAAAACTCATATTATTTTATTATATGAGCTAAAATGTTTAAATTATTGCCAAAAGTTGCAAATTTTAACCCATCTGGTAAGAGGGTCTTTATTACACGACAACACATTACTTGTAAAAATTAAACCCAAATATTGGAATTAAATTTTTCAATTTGATTGGGTAATAATCTTACGGAATATTAAAAAAATACAACCAGAAAAGAGTGATAACTATTTTGAAGTAGTTAAAAGTTTTAAGATGTTAATAATCTATTTCATATTTACAATTTGTATATGTTTATAATTTTTTATAATCAATAAATTGGTAAGTTTTTAGGTCAATAATTTATTTTATATTATATTTAATGGAATGTTAAATTTTATATTTTTGTGATTCATATTATAAATAATAATGTTTTTTTAATATGTTAATAATCTAATTTGTTTTAATTAATTTTAGGTTTTTCTGATTTTAGGTTTTTGAATTTAGGTTTTTCTGATCCATAATGATTATTAGTAGAAATTGGGTTCTTGTCTAATTTTTCTAGGTTTTTTTAGTTTTTATTTTTTGGATTCATCTTTTTTATAGTATTTGTTGTTTATTTATTCTTGATTGGAGTTTATATTCTTAATCCTTCATGTTTTCTTAAATATTTTATCATTATATTCATTCTCAACAATTTGTTTAATGAGCATCAGCCAAGTATTTTGTTGTTGACATTGTTTTATTTATTGATTTTTTTTTTATAGTTTATTTTATTTCTATTAATTATTTTTATTTATTAAATGATCTTGTCTTGATTAAGGTCTTGACTCTTTTTTATAATTTTTTATTTCCCTTTTTGTTTGGAGTTTGACTTTGATTTTTTTTTTTTGTTGTTATTTTTGTTTATGTTTTTTTCGCTTTATAATTTATTGTTGTGTTGTAGATTATTTCCCAATAATAGATTTTTCTAATAATATTTGATTTTAATAAATTAATTTAAATATTATTTTTAAAAAACTAGCCATTTAATATAAGCATTACTTATTAATATTTGTTTTTAATAAATTAATATTATAATTTAAAATATTTGTTTTTAATATATTAATAAATTAATATCATAAGTTATATATTAATGTTCAAATATAGCGGTTTCTTGAAATTATGGTCTCTAAATTGCTCTCTATTTAAGCCTTTGTCACTCTTCATCTGGTCCTGATGATGAATTACACTTGTTGGTTTGGTTCTGATGATGAACTACACTTGTTGGAATTATGGTCTCTACATTGTTCTCTATTTAAGCCTTTGCCACTCTTCATCTGGTCTTGATGATGAACTACATTTGTTGGTTTGGTTCTCATGATGAACTACACTTGTTGGTTTCGAAATGCGTGGGCCAAAAAATTCAATTGTTATGTGATTTTTATGAAAATGTTTTTCTTAAATTTTAAGTTTATTTTAAAATGTTAATAATATATTTCAAATTTATAAATTATATGATGTTTATAATTTTTATGAATCAATAATATTTTTATGGTAGGTTTTTATCTCAATGACTTGTTTATCTTTTATAAGATTATATGAGGTTTATAATTTTTTATGAACCAATAAATTTAAGATTTTTATGGTAGGTTTTTATCTATCTTTTATAAGATTTAATTGTGTTAATAATTTTATTTGTTTTAATGGATGTTAGGTTTTTGATCTCATTGGCTTTTTGGAGTAATAATTTTGAAAGTATTTTAGGTGAATAAGTTTTGATTGATGTATATAATTTTTGTATTAAATTTTTATATTAATAAAGGTTGTCTAATTTTTTAGTCTCTCATTCTTTGTGTTAATAAAATAAATATTATTTTTATTTTTATTTTTTTCATAAATTAATTTAAATTTATATTTTTAACAAAAAGATAATATATCCAATTTATAGTTAGTAGTTTATCTTATGGAAATCATATCAATAGCATAGGTATATCATGGTAATATACTTTATTGAGTATTATAGTGATTAAGTTTATTATTGTTTAGAATTTTTTGTTTATTCTTCACTAAAAAATAGAAATTAAAAACTTAAAAATTCAAATGATAGAGGAGTCCACCTACATGAGATCAATGTCACCTATGTCCTCAAAGTTAGAGAACTCTAAATTTTCCAACTTCTTTGTCATTAGATGATCCTCAGTGTTTAATGTTTTGAGTTGTATTTGCAATTCATTAATGCAACGGTGGATCTTTTATTGGGGTTTAGACCTCTCCTCTCCACTAAAATTTTTCGAATAATTGTTTTGAAATTGGTGTATGTTTTCGATTTCACATTTGTACTAAAGAGGAGGGGTTGAATTAGTATAATAATACAATTTATACATATTTAAACATTCAAAAGCCATAAGTAAACAATGTCATAAGTAGTTCATGAAACACAAGATATATGTGGAAACTATTTTGGGAGAAAATCACAACACTTCTTCATATAATAGTTCTTTGTAGGCACCAACCTTTATTACAACAATTTGTAGGAAGCAACTTACTGGAGACGCCAATCCCTGCAACTTTGTATTCGCCGACCTACTGGGGACACCAATCCCTTTTGTGATATGATATGCAATCTACACTACAATACTCTACTATGTTTCTCTAAACTCTACCCTTGTTCTCTAACTCTATGCAATTACCTTTCACTGTGTTGCTTTGAACTATGTGCTTCATTCAACCCAAACATACAAGATTGGATTGTGTGGAGTCATCCTTCACTATGTTATTTTGAACCAAGCACTTCCTTCAACCCAAGCTTTCAAAAATTATGCTTTACCAATGTTGCACCTTCATAATTGGCACTTGCTTCAACCCACCTTTCAAACTTGGCACTCATAACTTTAAGTGCTTTATATTAACAATAGTGTTCAATTGTTGTAATACCACAACCCATAACTAAACACTTACTCCACATATAACTTTGTGTTGTGCCCTCACACTTATCGAAACACCGGGCTACCATATTGTCAATACAATGCGTTATCACTAATGTCACATGAATTGCAAAGAAATTAAGTCTTTAATCCCTCAGGAGCTATAATCAACCACCACAATGACCCAGGGACTATAACCATGTTTTTAGTGAAATATTGGTTCATCGCAAAATTTGAACAATGCATGTCTTATTTAAATTCTAAAGTTGATGACATGAACCTTAAGCCCTGTTGACAGGTTTAAATGCAAAACTTACAGTCTTAAGGGGATCTCTCATGTATGAGGCCCCAACTAGACTTCACATTGTTTGGGATGAGAGTCTCATCCAGTCCCATTCAGTTTTTGGGCTAGCTACCATCCTAAGCTTTTACAAATGTTAATTTTTTTTATGAATGATAATATGGAAGGGAAACTTAAATCAAGTCCTTGATGGAATGCAAGTAAAATCAGTGTCAATGAAAATACTTTAAATGAATTTTTACAATGAACACTACAACAAATTTATAATATGCATGTATCTTAAAGAAAGAGAGAGCAACCTCTAATTAAGATACATGGAAAATAAAAGTATACTAGTTATTAATTGTGAAACAATTTACAATCAACAACTAACATAAACATATGCAAAGATCAACAAGAAATTCTTAGAATGATAAGAGTTTACAATTAACAAAATAGTTCATTAACTTGCCACAAATATACAACAATAAAGAAAAGTCTTACAACAATCGATAACATATTATAAGAAAGTCATTATCGTGGCCCTTCCGACTTCTAAATATTGTAGTTGAACATTCAATGCCAAATCAATGTCTTCAAAAATTTCAATAATGGAAATGCATAAAGATGGAAACTAGTCCTCAAGGTGATTACAAACTTCTCCCTTCCAAAAGTTCTCCAAAAATCCAAAAATTGAGATCCCTTCGTCCTTACTAAAAGGGTTATTTTTATATAAAAGTGAGGTGACACGTCACCTTCCATAACTTTTCACCTACCCTCATTTTTAATTTCTAATTCATTTTATCTTCTAATTTTGTTTTATTTTACATGATTACATCAAAATTCCAAAATAACTTTTTGAATAAAATAAACATCTAACTTGGACTCAATCCCAAAATTCATATGGCTTGCACTTGGATTTGTAACTCTTGGGTCATATGAGTGTGCCAAGCCTTATAATTTGCTACAATAGATAGAATGTTTCTCGAAAATAAGAATTCATTTATGACTTCGTATTCACATGTATTTGGTACTATTGTCTTCAAGTCAATTTGAATTCGATGAAATAACGAAGTGAGCATGGTATACAACTTAGCAAACATCAATGCGATAGGACTTTCCTCAAATTCTTCCTCCACAGAGTCTTTCTCGAGTCTTTTCTTGGGAGGAGCAATATCTTCAGACGATGATATGCTGAAATATTGCAAGTCAACCATACTTCGAAGATCAAATATATTCATTAGAATAAGTAACTTAGATAGCGAAAGTAAATTGAGGTGCAACGCAAAAGAGTAATGTAGTCTAAACCCGAGAGATGCATTGTGGCGCAAGGCAATATTAGGCTATCAAATAAGATTATGTTGCAACGCGACTTGGTAATGCACCGTTGTGGGGATCAATACAAAACAACCATGTGACGCATTGCATAACTTCATCACATGTTATTCGAAGGGATTGCATCGTAGCACAATACAAAAGTTTTAACTACTAAACAAAAATCTGACGCAATGAAGTTTGTGCGAAAGGGGGCAAAACTTCATATATCAAAGCATGTTGGGCAAGGTAGTAAAGCAAAGAAGTGATGTGAAATCACAGTGCAATGGAAAAGGGAAAAGAGAAAAAAAGGCAAGTGTTAGAGAAGTAAAGGTTTCAACTATATATATATATATATATATATATATATATATATAGTTGAAACACACACACACACACACACTATATATATATATATATATATATATATAGTTGAAACACATGTATATAGTTAAAACCCTTATATGTGTGTGTGTGGTGGTGGGGTCGGGGGGGAGAGGGAGGTGAAAGGTTGGATAAACGAATGGTTTGCATCAGGTTAATGCTCATTGTTTCTTGACAAAACAAATGCAAGAAGAGGATGTGCAATAGTGACCTAAAACGTGGTGTGGCGAAGCGCGGGAATTACAACTCCAGGGAGCATGACACAAACTTGAGCAACAGAGATGTGCTACCAATTGGTGTGGTGCAAGTATCCACGAAAGAATTGTGACAATAGATCACAGTGAGAATGAAATAGAAGTGGGGGGGAGGGGGGTATATACAACAATTTCACCATGGGTAGTGCATTAATTGTACATTAATGGCAAGCCACACATCACAAAGAGATTTGCAATGAAACTTAATGTCACGGATCGTGTTTGTGATGCGATGAAAGGTTGAGATGCGATGCAAGGTTGCAAAGTGATCTTCAAATTTTATGAATTTTATAATCTATCACCTCATTTTGTATTGTATTTCAAAGATACGAAAAATGGTCTTAGGATCTTAGTCAGATAGATGCCTTAGTGTTTTGGATGAGGGAACCCCAAATTCGCATCTAGTCAATTTTTTTTTGAAAATTTAGGATTGTTGTAGCTTCTACAACAATTGGCCAACCACCCATTTAAATTCAAATTCAAATCTAACTCAAATAATAATAATAATAATAATAATAATAAAATTGCTATAAGAAAAAATCCTTTTTCTAGGCTAGTATTTATGTTTTTATTATCCCCCATTCTTTGCCTTTGAAAATTGTTGTTGTTAAGGGATTTGTGACAACCACCATTGTTTTCTTACGGCCCTCTTAAGGTCATCTCGATCTTCGCTAATAATCTAGGCAAAAATCACTGAGTTTGTTTTGAAACAAGCCATATCAAAATCATATCTAGCATGAGCCCTCAAGATGTCTCTTCAAGGGGTTCCTTCCTCATTTGTCCACAAGAAGACATGCAAGGCTCTGAGAATATCTTTGTATATAGCGAGTGGTTCCCACCTAGTTCTAAGTAGACACTTTCAAAACAATCTATCGACTTCTTCGTTCTTTGAAGTATTTGGTGAACTAAGATGATGCTCTGGGAGCTCTTATACTATGTATGGACCATTGTTAAGGGATCACCATCGTGAAAATAGTGAGAATCCCCACCATAATGTGACTAGCAGCCATATATCTCAGTTCAAAACCATCAACACCATAGGCCTCCTTCGATTGCCTGGTTTTTGTCCCTGGATTGGTAACTAAGCTAAGATTTGCCGAATCTATTAGTGATATGTCGGAGTGGAGCTTGGGATTTTAGCATAAAGCAACCCGTAGATTTGTTGAGATTATCAATGTTATGCAATGTGCCTAAGCTTGGAGTTTTATGAAAAAACTACCAATCGAATTTGAACCTGATACCAAGTAAACAAGGTATAAACTTTATAGAACTTATTTTGGGTGGGGATAGACGAAGATAAATAGCACTTAAGGCCCTAACCAATCCTTCCCTTTGGAAAAAGGAGAATTCATTGGAATTTTATACCCTTAAATAGGTCACAGTAGAGAATAATACCATGAGAAAAATTGTAGGTTAAGAATACCATTGAAAAAACTATGATTTGTCAAAACCCAAAGTCTGAAAACCGTTAATGTTTACATGACATGCCAACATCTCTTCAATAGTGGAATGGAGAGTGTCTCTTAGTGCAAAAAAAATTAATCAAATATTTTTCATGAAACTTGACCATGGTGAATTAAATCGATGGTAATTAATTTGATTATTTATTTAATTAACATTATATGTAAGATTTGATCATAATGCCAGTTAATTAAAACCATGATATGTTTATCATGTTAATGAATTAACTTAAAGGAGATGTTTTAAACCACTCTAAGAGATCCTCTTTAGACCAACATTCATTTCTGCCATAGTATTAGGATGTTTTTCCCTAAGAGCTGCCAAGGTTGAGTCCTAAGAGGGAGATTTATTTCACAATTGAACTAAATCCCAATGCGAAGCCAATACCCAAGATACTCTATAGAGTGGCAACTCTAGGACTTTTTGGGTTGTTGTAGATGTTGTTAAAAGAGTTGTTAGACTTGGGACTTATTAGGCCTGGTATTTCACCTTGGGATGCACCGATGATTTTCATCAAGGATAAAAATGGCTCCTTAATAGTGTGCATAGATTATACAGACTTGAGTTGAGCCACCATAAAGAATAGGTATTCGATACCTAGGATAGATTATCTCTTCAATCAAATAAAGGGAGCAATGGTTTTCTCAAAAGTTGTTTTGTGATTCAAATATCACCAGTTAAGGATCAAGGAAGATGACATCTCAAAAACTACCTTTCAAACTTGGTTTGGTCACTATCATGTTTGTAATAGTGCCACTTTGTTTAACCAATGCACTAGCAATTTTCATAAGCCTCATGAATGGTGTGTTCGGAAAGTATCTAGACCACTTTTTGCAAGTCTTTTAAGATGATATTCTTGTGTATTCCAAGAATGAAAAGGATCATTAAGAGCACTTAAGGGTTGTGATGACATGCTTAAGGGAAAATAAGTTATATGGAAAGATGTAGAAATGATATTTCTTTCAAAAGGATATTCATTATCCTGGCCACATCATTTCAAGGGAAGGGATTTTGGTTGACTCAAAAAAGGTGAATTCCATAATGGATTGGTTGATGGTAAAACATTCTATGAGGTACATAGCTTCATGGGGTGAGCAAGTGATTGTCGTAGATTTGTGGAAGGGTTTTCAAATATTTTTAAATCCATCACCATGTTACAACACAAGGGAGGTAGGTATGAATGAATAGATGCTTGCAACACTACATTCATGAACTAAAGAGATTACGAGTCACTGCATCGATCTTTCGAGTGTCTGATATGGAAAAGGACTTCATAGTTTGCACAAATACTTCAAAGAAAGGGTTAGGTGTTGTATTAATTTAAGAAGGGAAATTAATAGCTTATGCATCCAGGGATTTTAAAGAAACATGACGAGTTGTATGCTTCCCATGACTTAGAATTACCAGCAATGATGCTAGCTTTCAAACTTTGGAGGCATTACCTCTGAGGGGATAAGATTTGGGCTAAAGGTTGATCATGAGAACCCAAAATATCTCCTCACTAAAAGGGATCTAAATGCTAAACAAAGGTGATGGAGTGAATTCATGAGTGAGTATGGTTTTGGGATTTCGTACATCAAAGGAAAAGAGAATGTGGTAGTCGATGCACTAAGCATAAGGCCCCTGATGTTCTCTGTAATACCTTGAGGGGTCAATTTGAGCGAGCATGTGTTAGAGAAACTCTTTGAAGATGGTTGGTATCTGAAGGTTACATCAGTGCTCGAGAGTGGGAAGAAAATATAACCAAATTTTGAGGGCTATGCCCTTGAACTAGATGGATTGTTGAGATTTCAAGGAAGAATGTACATCCTCGGGGAAGTGGGTATACATAGAACCATCCTTGAGGAGTCAAATAAAGAAGTTTGTTATGTGCATCTTGGCGTGAAGAAGATGTATGCATACATGATGAAACTTTTGTTTTAGGAATGCATGAAGCCTGATGTGATTCAGTTTGTTGTTAAGTGTCTTGAATGTCAGTAAGTGAAGGTTGACCATCACCACCCAATGAGACTTGTACAACTACATAACATCCCTACATCTAAAAGGGAGGCCATTTTTACGGATTTCATTGTGGGTTTTCTACTCATGTCACAAAGGCACAATGTCAGCTTGGTTGTAGTTGATAAGTTGACCAAAAGTGCCCATTTCATCCCAGTAAGATACACTAATGATGTTACCAATGTGACATAAGTGTTTATAAGAAAAGTGATTTGGATACATGGGTTACCTATAAAGATCATTTTTCATAGAGACCCTTGCTTTACATCTAGGTTTTGAATAATTTTGTAGTTAGCATTGGGGATTCAGTTGAACTTGAGCACTGCATATCATCCAGAAACAGATGGGTAGACATAAAGAGAATCAAGTTATGGAAGACATGGTTAGAATGTATGTTATTGATAACCAAACTTAGTGGGGAAGGTACATACCACTAATACAATTCACCTACAATAAAAATTATTGTAGTTTAATAAGGATGCTTCCTTATCAAGCTCTATATGGAGGCCATGAAAAACACCACTGAGTTGGGAAAGGTTGGAGGATAGAGTAATAGTAGGGTCGAAATTAGTTCAAGAAATGGAGGATTAATTAAAGCATATTTGACAAAAGTTAAAGAATCATAGGATAGACAAAAGAGTTATGTCAATGCACATAGGAGCGATCGAAGTTATGAATTGGGAGACCAAGTTTTTATTCATATACGACCCAACGAGAGCACCATTAGGTTTGGTAAAGGGACGAAGTTGTAACCTCAATTTATAGGACCTTTTAGAATCAAAGAGAAAATTGGACCAATTTCCTATCATCTTGTACTTCCAACCCACTTGCATAAAACCCATGATGTTCCATATATTTATTCTATGACATTATGTTTCTAATGATTCTTGCAAACTCGATTGGAGGAAATTGTAGGTATCAGACATGTGAACCGTAATGGTTGAACCATTACGCATATTGGACCATATGGTTCAATAGCTCAAGCGTCGCTTGGTGGATCAGGTTAAGGTCTAGTGGGACAAGTATCACCTAGGGTATGCTACCTGGGAGTATGAAGAGACTATAAGTTGCGACTGCCTCTTACTTTTTGACCATTTGTGATGCCCATTTTGACCTAGATAGTTACCTATGTTGAGGCCCTATTTGTATTTCATGTTTTTATTTATGAACGCTATGTAATATTGATGCATTTCAGTTTGACAGATGAACTTACTTATATAAAACACGATGAATTATGTTTTGTTGATTAAAATATGTGATGTATGACTTATCTTATGTATTATTTATCTAATGTATGGTTCATCTAGTTATGATTTATCTAATGTATTGTTACGTACCATTTTGTGGGTAATATCCCTAGGAGAATTCTTTTTTGCTCAAAGATGGTCCTCAGCGGGCAACCAACAACCTCTTGTAGCCACCATCTAGCTCATTGTTCCATTTCTCCGCCCCCTGAGCTATCCATGTGGTCCCATGCCCATCTGCCATGATCATATGTTTGAAGGTGGGCCTCCCGAACCTAAAAGGTACGCCTTGTCATTTAGTAATTGAGTATTGTAGTTTGCTTATCATGGGCACTTATAAGCATGGATCAATGGGGGGATTCAACAGAAATAATGGATTAGGTTTGTGCCCTTGTCCCCTAGACCCCTTTTGTATATTAACCTTGCATTCTAGTCCTATGGGATCTATTTTACTGACCATTTGGCTTTAGGGATGGTATTTCATGGGAAACCCCGATTTTGGTTGAGTGGTCCAACTCCCATATCCGCTTATATTACCCCCTTTCCATTCATTATTACCCCATTCATCATCTCTCTTGCCCGGGTCTACATAGGGTTAACTCACCCCTTCCCCTTGCCCACACCTTGGGTCATAACCTAGAATGATGCTCGAAGGTTGATGCAGCTAAAAAGAAAGATAAAAACATATTTGGCCACATTCAATAGGGAAATGTACCACAAAATGCAAAAGATGGCTAGGACAAACACATTTAGCACGTGGGAAAAAGTCAATACATGAGCTCTACCCCATCATCATGGTCATCACCCTGGTTCCTGCAGGTTCTATGAACCTCCTTCATCATATAGGAACCCATGATTGTCTCAACCCCTGCTAAGGGGGTATTCATTGCTATACCTTATACATCATGCTCTTACCCCTCGAGCCCCGAGAAGTTAACCAAATAAAATCATAAAAAGGAAAAAAAAACATATAAATCAAGGTCGGGGCACTTCATGTACCATGATTGCTCCCTCCTATACATTATAAACCCAAGTGTGGGCTTCCATTTTATTATCTACCCTTGTACCCCTAGCATGTGGCTCAGGGTTGTCCCTTATCATCCCCTACTTTATTCACCTATCTTTCACACGCCACCACCTTTTAAAGGATTTACCTTGAATATATTATCCCCTTTTAGAAGTAGAAACCACCTAATAGGATTCTTAGTTAACCCCATTTGGAGTTTAGAGGAGACATTGGCACATCCCAAAGCCCATTACGGAAGGGAATGCCATTATGAAGTCCCCACTTATGGTCCATTATTGGTAACATCATTTACTTGATTTCTCTAATGACTTGTTGTACTAGAAGGCTAGGGGACACATTGGATCTTATGCAGAATTGCATATGGTTTCCATTTTGGGTTTGGTCTTCCTATACATAGTTCTAATCCTTAAGAAGGCTACATTGGCACATGTAGGGTGTGCGTTGAGAGCCATGGTCCTCCACAAAAACATACAACGCTCCATGGATCCCCATAGCCATTCAAAGATTGCTCGTAGTTCACCTATTGGACGAGGAAGATGAACCTGATCCATCATGTCCAACTGGCCCCATATTTGCACCATATGTATAATTTTCCTATGGATTCACAAGCTCATGTAATCTACTAAAACAAGAGACAAGAATCTACTTCTACTCTTTACAGCGGAAGCCCATAATATCAAGCAAAACAATAATCGATAAGAGGAAGAACATCAATGGCACATAACACAATAAATATCTCGAGAGAGCCACAGCTCAAAACCCCATTATCTATATTGCAGTAATAAAAAATCCAAGATGATAATACAATGCTTGTTCACACAAGAACAATCCGAACACTCAGTAAAATCAATCTCCAACTCACAAGCAAACTCTTGGCCAACACTTAGCCAATTATCCAGCTCTCTAAGACTCTATTTCCTTGTGCAATTCCTATGGTTGATTAGCCCATCTTAAAGGGAAATCATTGCATCCAAAACTGCGCAATCCCTTCAAGGTTCAGTTCCTGATTGCATGCACCATCTGTACAAATCAGAAAATTATACAACAAATAGTACATGGTCCCTGCACTTTAGTCTCAACTGGGTCTTTCTCAGAATCGACATGCATATGTTTCTGATGAGGGAATATTCAGTTAACTAGAGTAGCACTAGCTAATGCATTAGTGCACCAACTGACTGTTAACTCGCGATTAGTTCCTCAAATAGTTTGGAACTAATTTAAGTGGACTTAACTCAGTAAACCGAGTTAACTAATTACAACTCATACTTAACTCATCTTGGACACCTATAATATAGGGAAAACATATACATGACTTCAGAAAGACTTCCAACTCGAAATTCCTAAGTTAACTAAGTCAACTCACTCTAGTTAACTATTACAAGTTGCCATGAGAATAGAATTCAATTTTAATTCTCAGTTTAATTCAAGGACAAATTAAACTGGAATTTCTGGATTCTATTTTTATTATTTCTTGTTGCTATTTTCAACACTCCCTTTCAACAAGAAAGGAATTCAACTCAATCCCGACACTGAACCTTTGGAATGTTCTACATGCATGTTAGGCCCCTATACTACTAGTGTAGCCCTTTATTGTTATTAGTACAACCCCCTTATTATATTGTTGTACCCACGTAGTCCCCATATTGTTATTACTGTGCCCCATAGAAGCCCACTATTGTTATTATTGTGTGCTTAAATTATTATTGTTATGTCGGCTCTGATTATATTATGACACCTTAGAATCCTTTATATAGAAAGGAGGTCTTTTCATTTGTATCATCGAAGAATTGCTCATTTGTGTAATGTAAAGGAGGTTTCCCCCTCGAAGAGGCTAAATTCTAAGGCGTTCATCTATCTTTTCTATCTTTTTGTGAGCTGATTTCATAACAATGCAACACTTCTATCTAATGTTGTTACTCCAGTAACTCTAGAAACAAAAAAACATCCAACCTGAATCAGAATGATGCCTTTGTCATCAAATTCTCTGACTGATATTGCCTCTGTCGACTGAAAACTCTGTGCTTCTATCGACTCTGCCTTTCTGCACTATTGTCAAGCCTTCTCTACGCTCTTCAATATCTAATTGCTCTAGCCTCTTTCAGTCTGATATTTGATTGCATTAATCCCACTTATTTCTCCTGCTACTATGTACTTTGGGCTCTTGTAGCAAGGTACGATCCATGAGATAAAACCACTCAATGTACCCTGCCCAATTTCAGCGCTCTTAGTACTATCACTTCACATCGCCCCACCTCACACCTGGAGGTATGGCAACATGTGCTCCCTCTACCCACTTGGCTTGAAATTTCCCCCTACTGGAGGTCTCTACATGAGTGGATGCCTCCACTGGGTCTCCTCTCAACTTCTCCAATTGTGGTCGCTCTACAATTGTTTGAGACTGCTTCTCCTCTGCTTGAGTGGATCTCTCCACTCGGTCTCCTCTAAGCTTCTCTAGTTGTCGCTGCTCCACAACTTCTTGAAGCTGCTTCCGAGTTTTCTTCTAGGGCTGCATGTTGAGAGGTAATTTACTCTCCCTCTCAACCACCAAGTCTCTAACCTTTTCCTTGCTCCTCAAGACTTTGCATGCATCTTGAACCTCAAGAGCATACAGATTCTTGACCCGTGAATCGACCTGTTTCACCTGTGTCATGGTGATGTGTCTAAGGAAAACCTTTTCCTTACTAAAAACCACATCATAGCCACGGTGTTCCAATACCGCAACTAAAACAAGATTCTTCTTTAGTCCTTGAAAATACATCACATTTGTGATCTTGAGAGGGGAGCCAGACTCCCTCTGAAAGGTAATTGTACCAATCTCGATAGCTTTATACCTCTCCTCATCTCCAAACTCTATGCTCTGCTTGAGGTCTTTCTCCTCAAAATCACTAAATATATCTCTATTCCCCGTCATATGGAATGAGGCACCGGTATCAATATACCACACGCCTCCCATGGCAGTTCCCGCCATGCATGCAATGAGAGTGAAATCAAGTTCGAACTGTGAATCTAGAGCTTCACCTGCTGCCGCTACTGTTGAATCCTTGTTTGCTTTCTTCTGTGGGCAATTCTTGGCATAGTGCCCATACTCGTGAGAGTGAAAACACTTGACTTTCGTGAAGTCCATCTTCTTTCTGCCATCCTCGCCTTGGGACTTCTTTCCCTTGGCCTTCTTTGCCTTACTCGCTAAGGAAAAATACTCTTCTACTTCCTTGGAAGAGGTCCCATCTTTAATGTTCCTCGTGATCCCCTCTTGCATCAAATCCGACCACAGTCGTTCCCAATCTGGCAGCTTATCCCGACCATTGATAGAGTCCTGATAACTATGCCAACTCTTTGGGAGTCCTAGAAGAGAAAGACTCACCATATCATCCTTGGCAACCGTGATTCCAACACTTCCAGGTTCATCACGACTTGAGTGAACTTCGTCAAGTAATTTGGAATTGGGTCGCTTGCCTCCATCTTGATTTTTCAAAGTTTATCTTTCAGTGCCAACATCCTTTGGTCTCTGTTGTTATGGAAAAGTTCCTTCAATGCTTTCCACATAGCATGCGAAGTTTCATTCCCATGGATACTCGAGACAATGTGGTCTCGAACTCCTTCAAGGATTATCCGCCTCACCCTTGCCACACACTTCTTCCATTCGGCCAAATTCTAAGCATCTGATGTTGGTGGCTTATGAATGTCCTGATCAATGAATTCCTTCAAGCCATTATCCTCCAACACAACATCCATCCTATCCTTCCAGGCTATATAATTCAAGCTTCCATCCAAGGCATACTCGAGCCACAAACCGTAGAATGCCATCTGTCAATCCCGAAGTATGTATTGCAAATTCGAATTTCACCTGTAATCCAAAACTAAAAAATTCGAAATTCCCTTTAGTATATTGTTCTCAGCTTCGATACCATGTAGAATTTTCTTGAAAATTCACAAGCTCATGTAAACTACTAAAACAAGAGACAAGAATCTACTTCTACTCTTTACAGCAGAAGCCCATAAATATCGAGCAAAACAATAATCGACAAGAGGAAGAACATCAATGGAACATAACACAATAAATATTTGGGGAAAGCGACAGCTCAAAACCTCACTATCTGTATTGCATTAATCAGAAATCCAAATGATAATACAATGCTTGTTCTCACAAGAACAATATCAACACTCAGTAAAATTAATATACAACTCACAAGAAAACTCTTGGCCAACACTTAGCTGATTCTCCAGCTCTCCAAGTTCCTATTTCCTTGCGCAATTCCTATGGTTGATTAGCCCATATTAAATGGAAATCAATGCATTCAAAACTGTGCAATCCCTTCAAGGTTTAGCTCCTGATTGCATGCACCATCTGTACAACTCAGGAAATTATACAACAAATAGTACATTGTCCCTGCACTCTAGTCTTAACTGGGTCTTTCTCAGAATCGACATGTATGAGTTTCTGATAAGGGAATCTTCAATTAACTGGAGTAGCACTAGTTAATGCATTAGTGAACCAATTGACTATTAACTCACGATTAGTTCCTCAAAGAGTTTGGAACTAATTTAATTGGATTTAACTCAGTAAACTGAGTTAACTAATTACAACTCATACTTAACTCATCCTGGACCACTATAATATAGGGAGAACATCTACATGACTTCAGAAAGACTTCCAACTCGAAATTCCTAAGTTAAATAAGTCAACTCACTCTAGTTAAATATTACAAGTTGTTATGAGAATAGAATTTGATTTTAATTCTCAGTTTAATTCAAGGACAAATTACACTGAAATTTATGGATTCTATTTTTATCATTTCTTGTTGCTATTTTCAACACCACGGACTTAGCAGATGATCCAGGACTTGCACGATGATGTGAAATCACCGTCTCCATCATCCTAGCCCTTACAGGCGATTTACAGGCATCTTCGATTTGTTTAGAGACCCATGAGGACACTTGTGTGCCCCCACATGTCATTTGGAGCACCATAGGTTATTACAAGGGGCCAACCCCTTGTCCACTGCTTTTGAGGGTCCTACTCTTCATTGTGGCACCCATGGACCTCATTAGGCCTCTTAGAGACCCTATGACATGAATATATTACTATTTGACCCATTGAGATGCTTATTCTTTAAGTTATGAGCCAGTTTGGTGGGCTTGTCACCAAAAGTTGAATTATTAGAACATTATTTTATTTTTGGGGCTTATGTAGGCCAAGGAGGCTATTTCAAACTCCTAATTTGTGTATATATACAAGTGAGATGAGTTCATTTGATCATCATCACTTTGGATTGAATTTTTGTAGAATTTTCTTGCAGATTCAAATCGCAGATTGTAATATGCTAAAACAATTGACTTGAATCTACTCTATTCATCAGCGGAAACAATAATTGATCGATGAAATCACGAATTAGAAAAAAGCAAGAATTTAAATCACACATAACACAATAATTTTATGGGGAAAGCCACAGCTATAAACCCCTCCTATCTGTATATTGCATTAATCAGAAGATTTGAGAAGAAAATATAATGCTTGTTCAAACCGAACAATCTTTGCACAAGTACAATCTATCTCACTGCTTCACAAACCAGCTCAAGCCAATACTTAGCCACATATGCTGCCTACCAAGCTCCTACTTCCTTACGCAGTTTTTTATGGAATTAACTCATATTTAATTGGGAAATTCCTCACTCATAACTGCGCAATACATCCATAGGCCTTCCTCTGATTGCATGCACTGTCGGTTTAATTTAGATGATTTTACAATTGACTTGTACATTGTCCCTAAACTCTAATCTCAATTGGATTTTCCTTTGAAATGGTATGCATAAGCTATTTATGAGTGAATTAAATTATCAATTATCTGATTGATCACTTCATCTGAATTAAATCCAATTTAATTCACTTGACCTCTCACTAGTTCCTCCAACAGTTAGAACTAGTTTAACTGGATTTAACTCAGTTAAACTGAATTAAATAATTACAACTCAAAAGAACTCAACCTAGACCCCTAAAATTTAGGGATCGCTCTAAATGACTCTAGATAGACTCCTAACTCGAATTAACTAAACCAACTAAATCAACATAACTTAGTTAACTATTACAAGTTGTTATGAGAATAGAATTACAATTTAATTCCTAATTGAATTCAAGGACAAATTAAATTGGGATTTATCTTAATGTTATTTTTAACATCTCTTGTTGCTATTTTCAACACTCCCTCTCAACAAGAAAGGAATTCAACTCTATCCTGATCTGGTACATTTGGAATGTTCTGCATGCAACCCTTGTCATTGTTGTTGTTGCTACTGCATCTACAACAACAACAAAAAACACCCAAACAAAATAAACTGAATCAATTGTGTCTGCAACTGTCTACTGGGAAAATTGTGCTATTGCTGACTCTGCTACTGAGCCTCCTGCTCTGCTATCAACACTGATCTACAATCCTCAATACCTGACTGACATTGATCCTCCTGCTACTGAAAAATGTTGGACCTCGTAGAAAGGTAATGATCCATGAGATAAAAAACACCTCAATGGACCTTGTTCGCACTCTTCGGACTATTGCTTCACATCACCCCACCTCTCCCCTAGAGATATGGCTTCAAGTGATCCCTCTGCTCACTTGGCTCGAAATTTCCTCCTACTGGAGGCCTCTACTTGAGTGGATGTCTCCACTCGGTCTCCTCTCAGCTTCTTCAATTATGGTTTCTCAACAAATTTCTTAGGTTGCATGTTGAGAGGTAATTCATTCTCCCTCCCAACCACCAAATCTCTAGTCTTTGCCTTGCTCCTCAAGGATTTTCATGCATGACATAAATATAATCTACTCATATTGTTGTTGCTATTGTTCTGCTGCTGCTTTTGCACTATTGCTACAACTTCTGCAATAATGAGTCTGATCTCCCCATATCCGAAAGTATTAGCTTCCATAGGGTTCCTCCCTCTAAAACTAGACTCCCTCTAAGTCTCGATCTCCTTGTGGAAAATATCTCTACTCCTAAATCTACCAATATCAATGATCACAACTCCCTTTTGTGTCACTAAACATTGTCTCACTGATCTACCCACTAGCAGCCTTCTAGCCCCATTAAGAAGTCTACACATAGAGTCTTCTGGATCTGCCCTAAACTAGGACTCCATCAATCTGCAAGGAAAACTTCAAATTCTTCTTTTCTATTGTGATTTCAACGCTGATACCATGTAGAAACTTTTACAAATCTAGTTCCGATACCATTTAGAATTTTCTTGTAGATTCAAACTGCATATTGTAATATGTTAAAACAATTGACTTGAATCTACTCTACTCATTAGTGGAAACAATAATTGATTGATGAAATCACGAAGCAGAAAAAAAAAAGGTAGAATTTCAATCACACATAACACAATAATTTTCTGGGGAAAGCCACAGCTAAAAACCCTTTCTATCTGTATATTGCATTAACAGAAGATCTGAGAAGAAAATACAATGCTTGTTCAACCCTAACAATCTCCGCACAAGTATAATCTATCTCATTGCTTCACAAACCATCTAAAGCCAATACTTAGCTAAATCTGTTGCCTACTAAGCTCCTACTTTCTTGCACAGTTTCCTAGGGAATTAGCCCATATTTAATTGGGAAATTCCTCACTCATAACTGCGCAATACATCCATAGACCTTCCTCTGATTGCATGCACCATCGGTTTAATTTAGATGATTTTACAACTGATAGTACACTGTCCCTGAACTCTAATCTCAACCGGGTCTTCCTATGAACTGACATGCATGAGCTATTTATGACTGAATTATCGGTTATCTGATTGATCACTGCATGTGAACTCAATCCAAATTAATTCACTTGACCTCTCACTAGTTCCCCCAACAGTTAAAACTAGTTTAACTGAATTTAACTCAGTTAAACCAAATTAAATAATTACAACTCAAAATAACTCAACATGAGCCCCTAAAATTTAGGGATCACTCTACGTGACTCTAGATAGACTCCCAACTCGAATTAACTTAGCCAACTAAGTCAACATAACTTAGTTAATTATTACAAGTTGCTATGAAAATAGAACTATTACAAATTGCTATGAGAATAGAATTACAATTTAATTCCCAATTTAATTCAAGGATAAATTAAATTAGGAATTTTCTTGATACTATTTTTAACATTTTTTGTTGCTATTTTAAACAACCTCTTATCTCTCTTAAGAATTTTACACTTTTTCTAGAGGATGAATTGGAGCTTTATGGATGAATTTTGATGTGTGGATATTGGTCTATCTTATCTTGGAGCTTCTCTTTTGTCAATTGTGGATGGTTGGATATACTATGTTACATGTAAGTACATGATTTTAAATTTTATTCTTGTTTTACTTTGTCATATACATTGGAATGGGATTTTCACTATTTCTAGGGCTAATTGTTGCATGCATTTACTGCTTAAAATTGTGGAATTTTGTCTCTATTATAGCATCTCTCAATGTATGGACCATGTAATGTGAATGAAATCTCCTAGGGGTAATTCTATCAAAGAATTTGACCTTGATAAGCCATCTCCTTTGCACATCGAAGTATATAAGTTGCAAGATTGTTTCTCCTTGACCTAGAAGGCTAGCAAAGTGGTATTAAGGCCTCCTTGAATAAGAATCAAGAATCCTACTCATATTTCATTAGAGACTCCATTCTCCCAAGACTAAGGCACTGATCTACAAGAGGTGGTCACCAAAAATCACATCCTTTCACCTTCATTTAGGTCTAGCCAAGTTGGTGCACCTAGGGCATCAATTTTCCGACAAGCTAGCCCTCCAAAAAGTTTGATCTCTTAGAGTATCCTGTGTTGGTGTCTCCTCAAGGTCTCCTCCAATTTTGAAGCCATTCCGACTGTGGAGTTGGGAGAAAAGCCAAGCCCTAGCTCTGGGATCAAACTTTGCCTTAACATCCCCAAGGCTAGTCCCTCATAAGATCAAATCAACACCTTCAAGTGAAGATTCTTTCTTTGATCATTTCCCCACCTCGTCTAGGGTAAAGTATTACTCATTCCTCCTAACTTAGACTGGACCCACTTGTTCTCGTGTAATCTCGTTCCTTTGAAAAGACATTTCTTCAATAATCATCCGGGATACGAATTATAATAAGGATTTTAGGGACTGGGAAGTTCCTTCATATGTCATATCTCATAAACCTAACCCTTAAATCCTCCCTTCCTTTCCCTAGAAGACATTGTACCTTTCTTAACAAGCAAGCAAGCCTTATCTTTCTAACTCTTCCAGGAAAGGGATTATTAGGGTCACTCTGCATCATTTCATTGACTTATCCTTCACCGGTGAATTCACAATATATTAGGTCTCCTCCCATCGGTGAAAGTTTGTAAATAGAACTCCTGATCGGGATGTGTAATGAGATAAGTGAGGGTGGCAGGGGTAGTTATGATTACAGAAGGACAGCCGGTCATAACCACAGGGCTGAAGCTGCCCTTCCAACCAAGATAATGAGTAGTAGGTCAGCGCAGGGCCCAAGAAATCAGAGTGGGGGAGGTGGACTACAGGTGATTAGAAGAAGTGGTGGCGGTAATGGAAGAGGGAGAAGGTTGGTGAGGAGATATTATATGAAGGTGGCGGAGGGGAACGGAAAGGGTATTCCAAGCGAGACGAAGGCGGAGCAGAGCGCAACACAGTCGGCAGGAGCCATCAGGGAGGATTGCGATTACGGGTATGTGAAACCTGAGACCCCTGTACCCCTTTACTCCATTACAGTAGGTAGTATGGATAAGTTAAATTCATGTGAAGTCCCTGTAGAAGGAAAGGGCTGGAGCGAGGTCGCCCTCCCCTCAGCACTGCATTGTGAGGGACAATTGAGTCAGAATTGGAGGAGGATCTGTGGCGAACGGGGAAACTGTAGCCGGGAGCATAGCCCGGGAAGAAATTTGGGAAATGAGGGCAAGCAATCCACCACAATAGCAGAGGGGAAGCCGGAGAAAGGGGATTCGAAAGTTATGGCCTTAGCCCACCAAGTGATATGCCTGACAGAGGGTCTTATACATCTCCTGTATACTGATAATGGTGAACAATGTCAAACCCAAAAACAGGGTGGTGACTGCAATAGAAAGAGAGGAATACCTGAAAGGAAAATGGTAGTGGGAGAGGATGATAGGAAACTTGAAAATCTGATTCCGGTGATTGATAATTGTCAACAGGTAAGGAAGGCAACCAGGATGGCGTGTTCGGGTCGCGGCAGAGGACGCGGAGGCAGAGGACGACCAAGGCGTGAGAACCAGGAAAGTCGGCCAACAGAACCCCCAAGCAACCCGAGCAGAGGAAGACGGTCCACACTGACTGTAGTTCAGGAAGCGGCAAGAGCATACCGGGAAGGTACGAGTGAGGACATCTGCCGAATCATCCAAGACATGGAGACCAGTGTGTTGGAGGAGCAGTCGGAATCTGAGACGGAAGAATGGGCGGAAGTGATTCGAGACCCAGGGAACACGTGGGGTAGACTGACTCTGTATAGACAGTCTCTTCATATCTACTGGGTTCTCAAACGCCTCCTGGAAAAAGCACTGGAACATGTAGCAAAAGAAATGGCGGAAATCGCAAATGGTATGCCAAATCTGCAGAAGGAAATGAAAAACTTCCAGGTAATAATGATTAGACAGAACAACAAACTGGAAGAGATGTCGCAGCTGCTGTCCAAGATGGTTAGCATCAACCCAAGTCAGGAGGAACAAAGGGACACTCCCATGGAAATGGACCAGAATGCAGGCACCAGAGAGGAATGATCCTCTTGAGCATTTTTTGTGGTTTCTGATCTTTTATTTTCACAGCCTTATGCATGTTAGCTGCTTAATAGGTAGTTTCAGGTGTATAGTGCATATAGCTAGTATGGAAAGACTCATGAAATTTTGCTTTTGGAATGCTTATAACAAACTGAGGTGGCCAACAGACCTGGTTTCCCTTCAGGGCAGGTTGAGGCCACCAAAACGATGTATCTGGTTTTGTTTATCATAAATAGAAAAGAAAGGCACTACCTACACTTACAAAAAAAAAAATTGTAAATAGAAGGGAGCCTTAGCTAAGGTGACAATGGGCTACGTCTCCATTCGTTTCCCTTGGTCTAGCATTTTCCCTTTAGGGATCCCCTTTAGGTCCCTTGCTAGTTTGAGTGGTAACACGTATGACTTATCATAGTTATGATTCATCTTATGTATAATTTACTTCCATCATGTTGATATTATTTGAAAATTATTTTGGGTACATAGATACCAAACCCAATAAAATGATGATTATGATCACATGTCTGTATATATTTTTTTGTTATATATATGCTTGGATGAGAACTAAACTGTAGATTGAAAGGGACCATGTGATAGCCAAGATCCATGCTAGTGATTGTCGAGACATTCAATGAGGAATGGTATGATGTATATTGTTTTATTATATTTTGTATCTACTTGATATGAACTAGTATGACATGGGGTAAGGTGCATATTGTAGGTAACATGATTTTTGGATTGGATTATTCGATGAAAAGTATCCAACCAACGTAGTAGTGTGGTCCATGTTAGGGTGTTGACCCTAGTGTTTTTGGTAGGGGTGGAGGAATTTCCCGCCATCTAACCTCCAAGCTTAGAATTGTGGGAGGTCAGTGATGGACATGTTCCCCTAGATGTGTGATGATGATTTCCAGTTGCCTGCTAAAGAATTGAGGTCGATATAGTCAACGCTTCTGCCAAGTTGGTTCTATCAATGGTTAGATTGATTATAGTTGATTCCATAGGATATCATAGCAGAGGATGGATAGGATGGGATTAAAAGTAGGTTAGGGAAGACAGGATGTTATAGGTTAGTTGGGGACTCTATATGGGAAGTGGCATCCTTGCTTAACTTACTTGATTTGACTACTACATCTTTCTCCCTATTTTGTCATGTCTTATTGTCATAATCCTTCTTGACTGCTTATATCCTCCTGACTTTAACTTCGGGATGAACTGTTTTGAAGGAGGGGTATGTGTAATCATGGAAAATTTTAAGGGCGAAATTTCATGGAAAATTTTAGGGGTGAAATTTCACCCATAGGAAATTTTAGGGTTCAAAATTTTGAGTAGGTGATTTTTTATTGAAGATGTGTTTAATAATGTTTAACCCAAATATTAAATTAATAAAATATTAATGTTATATCATTTGTCCCTCACAAAATAGAAAGGAAATTAGTGGAGGTAGGGTTCACCCTCTTAACTTAATGCCCAAACTTTTAATTTGCTTTATTTTTTGGAATCTAGATTTTTTGTTAAGTGATTCGCCAAAATTTCCTCAAACTAAGGTGTCTTAGGAAATAATTAAGGTACATTTCATTAAGCTTTATGGAAACTATTTCTCCCATATATTTTATTTAGGAAATGATTTCACCCATTAATTTTTTATTTCCATGTGCATTTCCAATTTCACCCATGTATTTTCTTTGGAGTTTCATTGGAATGATTTCACCCACAAAATATATATTTTCCCAAATGTAAGTTTTTGTGAGTTGATGGTAGCTTATTTGCATTACATATATCCATAGCTTTCAATATCCCATCCATCCAAAAATAACGCTAATTCCCACCCTTGACTATCGGTTCATATCTCACTAGTGCGAGTGTCGGTTGTTCTCCCATATAATATGAGTTCTAGTTGATCTCTCCTACAGTGCCAACAAGCCACTCCCTTTCATAATCTCCACTAAAGTCCAAAAGACGACTTCTTTTTATATCCTCATTTGTGTGCATTTTTTAAATATAAAGGAGAATATGGCATGAGATGTTAAATTCCGTAGAAAGTATTTTACAATATCAGCCTTTTATTTTATTTTGTTGGAGATGCAAGAACATTAGAAGTACTTAAAAAAAATATCTGTGTAAATTTCAAAATTAGAATAGTATTAGTGTGTAAATGATAAGTGTGAAAGGATGGCTCGAAAATATTTTAAGAATAATTAATTTGAAAGGCATAAGAATTGTTTTTGGAATGAGAAAATTGGAAGCATATTGAATTATATATATACATATTTAAAGTGAATTGTGATCCAATTATTAGATAATATTAAAGTAAGGAATAAAAAATGGAAAAATAAAATTACAAGAATATTAGAAGTACTTAAAAAAAATATCAACTGTGAAAACTTCAAAATTAGAATAGTATTAGTGTGTAAATGATAAGTGTTAAAGGATGGCTCAAAAATATTTTAAGAATAATTAATTTGAAGGGCATAAGAATTGTTTTTGGAATGAGAAAATTGGAAGCATATTGAATTATATATATACATACTTAAAGTGAATTATGATCCAATTATTAGATAATATTAAAGTAAGGAATAAAAAATGGAAAAATAAAATTACAAGAACATTAGAAGTACTTAAAAAAAATATCAACTGTGAAAACTTCAAAATTAGAATAGTATTAGTGTGTAAATGATAAGTGTGAAAGGATGGCTCAAAAATATTTTAAGAATAATTAATTTGAAGGGCATAAGAATTGTTCTTGGAATGAGAAAATTGGAAGCATATTGAATTATATATATACATATTTAAAGTGAATTGTGATCCAATTATTAGATAATATTAAAGTAATGAATAAAAAATGGAAAAATAAAAATACAAGAACATTAGAAGTACTTAAAAAAAAATATCAACTGTGAAAACTTCAAAATTAGAATAGTATTAGTGTGTAAATGATAAGTGTGAAAGGATGGCTCGAAAATATTTTAAGAATAATTAATTTGAAGGGCATAAGAATTGTTTTTGGAGTGAGAAGATTGGAAGCATATTGAATTATATATATATATATATATATAAAAAGTGAATTGTGATCCAATTATTAGATAATATTAAAGTAAGGAATAAAAAATGGAAAAATAAAAATAAAATTAAGAAAATAGCATTTTCCATAATAGAGATATTTTTAAAGGTAAAAAGTAAATAGAGTTGGCAAGATAATAAATTAGGAATAATAATGGGAATAGTATTAAACTAATATGAGTTTGAGAGGACTAAAAAGTATTATAAAATGAAAAAATATAAATATAATATTATCAAATTCAAAAGTAATTTAAGAGTATTAAAAGATAATCTAATAAAAGAAAATAAGTTTCAAATAATGAGAGATAAAGAGCAGTCTAAAAGATGGAAAAGGTAAAGAAAAGTGGGCAAGGGCAAAGGGGTGATAAAATTATTGAAATTAGAAGTTGAGAATATGAAAGTGTACAAAACAAAACAAAATGAAAATAATTGAAATTAATAGATAATAATAAGGATCAATAAAAAAAAAATGGAAGAGAATGGGATAGGCTTATTGGTCAAATGGATGAATAAGCTTAATTTTATAACTATCTTCATGATTCAGATTATCATCGTATTTTTCAATTTCTAGAGCTTCCCCAATGATGTGTGAAGTGTATTAGGGAGCATAGGCTAAGATTTTAATTTGGTTGAAGCAAATAAGATGTTTTGACTTGAATGAGTGCTTGACAATAACCAATTTGGAGATGTTGTTGCGAGTTGTGTATGCAATATGCTCTTTAAAATGGCCTTTGAAAGACTGATGGTTAAAAAAATGTATGATTTTCCACAAGCACACAAAATTTGGTAAACCCCTAAACCAATCTTAGGGTCAACCAATTAGCTACAAATTCAGCTTGCTAGATTGGTAGTGCAAATAGAAATAATAATGGATATTTTAATTTAGCATAGGCAATTAATGCAGCAAGTATAGGATGAGTGTGGGGTTCTTCGATGCTAAATTGAGGATCTTCAGATAGATTAGACCCCTAAAATACATACTTCTTCTTTAATGCTTCACTTTAGAATGACATATTTAACTCCAATGGAAATTAAACTCCTAGGCCTTAATGCATGGGTTCTTGTGATAAATCAAGAAACAATTGAGGCTTATAAAACTTCTCACCAACTAGGTTGACTATGATGCAGTGCACTTATCTTCTAATTCTCAAAATCTATTATCATGTTTATTCTTGTAAAGCTCTTCTATGAATTTAAAAACTAAAATATTATCTTAATTATTTTTAATTATAAACCAGAGCCCTTTGTTTTAGATTGGAAAACATCTAAAGATGTTCCTTTATTTATTGTAATATCAATACATGCATTTTCCATATTTTTTTCTTTATACAGTATCTCTTAGTTTCTATTTAAAAAAAAATAGTGAGTTGCATGATACCAAGCATATATGCTTATGTATGTATGTATGTACGTATGTATGTATGTGCACCTAGATATTTGCATCTCAAGTGTATTTTGATCCCTCGCATATTAATAAATTTATAGTGAAGATGAATCTAAGCTAGTCTCTCAACTCATGTGAATATTTTTACCTCTATGATAATTGTGAGATTTGCATGCTTAAACAATGTGACCATTCAATAAATAAGACATTAAGGACAAGAAGTTAAATTGCAATGGAGGGTAGTATATGGTTTCATGTATGGGATTAAAGGCTAGATGTTATTAGAAAGCACATGAGTTCACTAGGGGTAGCTTGAATGATGACTATAAGAAATACTAGCTTTCTTGTAGATACTATCTAGGTTGAGTTAAACTCGCTTATTCACTTATTAGCGAATAGTCTTTGCCAACATATGTAAAAAGAAATTGAATGGGAAAATATAATCATGCTAGGATGAGTTCAACTTTTCCCATTGGTTCCTCTTCATTTTTGGTGGTAACACTTTATCCTTTTGCTTTAATTTAATATGATAGAGGAGATAAAATATTATTTATAAATGCTAGAATGAAAATAGTGTCTACAAAAGAAGTTTAACTATTTACAGGAGAGGAAGTAGAGTTGTTTTGTGCTAGGAGGTGCTCTACAACCCAATATAGGGGAGATGTGTAGGCATAATATAAGAAAGTATGTATGTTAACATTTTTAAAATTTCATGAACATACATATGTGTGTGTGTGTGTAAATAAAACAAAGTAAAATTAAATGTCAGCTTCATATGTTTTAATTAGTATTCAATTAACACATATATAAATGTAAAATGTAAAACGCAATGTAATGTAAAATGTAAGGCACAAAACTACAAATTTAATCAAAAGAAATCGACTTGTCTATAATGTAAAGTTAACATATTATTATTTATTTAACAAATTATTTATTTATATATTATTATTATTGGTATAATAATGTGATAATAATCAATAATATTGATTTTATTATTCCCATATATTATAATAATAATCATCTAAGTATTATTTTATTAAACTTTACATATATTATTGATTACACAAAGTGACAGTTCTTGTTCACATGGATGGAGGGGGGAGAGAGGGAAAAAGATAGAGAGAGAAGGAGGGAGAGAGAGAGATGGAGTTGGGGGCGAGTGGGAGGGAAGAGCAAAGACATATAGAGATAAAGGTGGGGAGAGAGAGGGAGTGATAAGGGAGAGATGGAGAGAAAGTGAGGAAGAGAATAGAGGAGGGAAGAGAGAGAGGAGGGGAGAGAGAGAGGGAGAGGAGAGAGGGGGAGACAAGGGGAAGAGAGAGGGAAAGGGAGACACAGAAATGGAGGAGGAGAGAGAGAAGGAGAGAGGGAGGGAGATAGTGATAGAGTTGGAGGGTGGAGAGAGAGAGAGATGGGGGGGGGAGACAAAGGGAGGTGGGAGAGAAAAGGAGAGAGAGGAAGGAAGAGAGACGAGACTTGAGAGAGAGACGGATAGAGGGAGGTGGAGAGAGGTGGAGTTGGAGGGGGGAGAGAGATGGAGTTGGAGGGGGAGAGAGGGAGGGGGAGAGAGATGGAGTTGCAGCGGGGAGAGAGGGAGGGGGGGAGAGATAGAGTTAGAGGGGGAGAGAGGGAGGGGAGAAGAAATACATAGAGAGAGAAAGGTGGAGAGAGAGAGAGAGGGTGACAAGGGAGAGATGGAGAGAGAGGGAGGGAGAGAGGAGAGAGGGAGGGAAGAGAGAGAAGGAGAAAGAGAGGCAGAAAAGGCAAAGAGAGAGAGAGGGGGAGAGAAAGAGGTGGGGGGGGAGAGAGAGAGAGATATGGAGAGAGAGTGTGTGTATGTTTGGGGAGCGAGATAGAGAGACAAAGAAGGAAAGGCAAAGGGTATAGAGATATAGATGGAGGGGGTTGTTGGGTATGTGTTATATTATTTCTACAACTAGCAGGTCCATCCATGGTTTTGTGCATGGTTTTTTACGCATGGTTTTAGGCATGATTGGTTTTTCCCATGGTATTTTGTAGATCCGATCAAGGGAACTACGATTATGTTCTAATATTGGGTTAATGGATTGGGATTTGTGAACGATTTTACATGTATATAATGTACTCTAACATTGAAATAAATATAATGAAAAATCAATTTGGTTTTCCCAATTTTGGGTTCCAAGAGAAAATCTTGTTGTATATTTTTATGTTCTTGTCATTGTTTATTTTTCTATTTTGAAGAATTCATTTACAATTAATTTATGTACATGGTTAAAACCTACAAGTGAAAAGAGGGAATAAGAAAGAGACATAGAGAGTATATATATATATATATATATAGAGAGAGAGAGAGAGAGAGAGAGAGAGAGAGAGAGATTGTGTTTGGGGGGTGAGATAGAGAGACAAAGAAGGAGAGATGGATGGAGATATAGATATAGATGATAGGGGAGGGGGGGAGGTAGAGAGAAGAGATATGGGGGAGAGAGTGAAAAGGAGAGAGAGAAGGAAATACAGAGGGAGATAAAAACATAAATGGAGGGGGGGAAGAGAAAGAGAAGAAGAAAGAGACACGCAAAGACAAATGCGGATATTATATAGTATTATATAATATTGTACATTAATAACCATAGAGGAAGAGGAAGTAAATATTTTACAAAAGGTAAAAGAAGTTGAATTTAGAAAGTCATGAATATTTTGGTTTTTCACTTAAATAGATGTATTGATTTTTGTGTAGATGTTGATTCCTAATCCTATTTGATTGCTTGCACTAGATGCATTGATTTCAGTGTAGAGGTTGATTTCTAATCCTATTTGATTTATTACACTAGATGCATTGATTTCAGTGTAAATGTGGATTTCTAATCATATTTGATTGTTTTCACTATATGCATTGATTTCAATGTAGATGTTGATTTCTAATTTGATGTAACTAGATGTATGATGTACATTAACTTCAAATTAATTAGATTAATAGTGTGCATCGATTTCAGCATAAACACACAAAAAATTATTTACAATATGCATTGATTTATGTGTTGCAACAATTCAACCATATAAAATAAAATACTTAAATTTTCATCTTAAATAAAATGTTCACTTACCTGAAATGTTTACTTCTTGAAACTATAAACTATTTGGAATTGACTACATTCTTATTATTCCATTTTCTAAAATTCAACATTGTTAGTCATTTTGCATTCAAACAAGGTAATAGAAAACAACTACAATTGACACTTACTTCGGGTTTAACAATCCATAAGTCACAATGATTGACTTTGGAGAATGTCATTGTTAATATTGGAGACCAAGAGAGAAAAATTGTGACGTTTACTACAACAGGTTAGGTTAAATATTTGAATGGCCTACAATTTCAACCACCATTTTCATATGACGAATATGAAAAGATGACAAAATTAATAGGTGTGACAATAAGAAAAACTAAGAAAATAGTTTGAGATTGATCATAATGAAGAGTATTTGTAATTGACTACATTCATATTATTCACATTCTCTATCATTCAACATTATTACATTGTTACTTTGCATTCAAATTTTTTATTTCATAATTTTTCATCATTCAAGTTATTAACAATCTCTATCATCTCAACAAACTGAGGTAACTGAGAAAATTTAAAATTTAAATGACGAGGTTAATCCTAAATATATTTATAATATTTAAAATGATCAAAATAATTAAATGTTCAACAAAATTTATGTGACCGCGCACCACTGAAATCAACCTAGGTCCATCTTAACTTTAGATATATCAAGCACCGAGAGAGATCAAATTTCTCAAGGTGAAAACCTTTCCTCAAGTTTACACTCAAAAAAGAGGTTTGCACCTTGAGAGACTTGATCCCTCTCGATGCTTAATAGATCTGGAGTTAAGATGGATCTTTATACACCAACCTTTTTCTCAACGCCCTTCATGTAATAGTAGGGTATTATAACATAATAAAATGTTGAGGAGGATTTTTTTTTTGTTGTGTTGTGGATTGATTATGTTCTACTATTTCCCATTATGCATCTATGTTAATGTCCAATTGTTACAACTTCATATATACCTATTGGACATATAGTTATAACATCATGCAAAGCTACAATTTGGTCATCTGCAACTTGTATTTACACAAATTTCATTGGTTGTTTTATCAAGTCTAAAACTACTTATGATTCTTCCTCAAATGTAAGGAAACAAGTTAACAACCCAAAACCTAACGACATCTAGTAAAAGCAAATTTTTACCTCCTTATGAACCACTAGTGGATCATTTAATTTGGTATATTTTTTCTTAAATAACAATAATGAGTCAACTCACATTCACAATAACAACTATCCTCTTTGTATCGATCAACTACTAATTTTTCTACCTTAAAAAAATAAAAAATAAAACTAATAATAAACCTAGATTTTAATATATTTAATTAATACCACACATTTACAAGGTTTCACATTATCCATCTACCTATTGCATTTCCAAATATTATAAAGTTAAATATAAATTATATATTACCTATAACATTGGCTAATATGTTGTAGAGTAATACTTAATCTTGCAAATGATAAACTCCATCTAAGTCGTGTGGTTGCGAAACTAGTTCATTTAATGATTTCACTTGCAAAAGTATGAAAAATCCCATAAAAAGGATATTCCTTAAAATCAAATCTATTTTAAATATATTTACTAACATTAAATAATATTTGAATTTATAAAAGTGTATTAATAAAAATATATTCGTTAAAATTAAACATGTTTTAAATTTATAAAGTTTAATGGTATTATAGTGAGAAATATTTATGTCAATGTTAGAGGATCCACAAGTAGCAGACTATCTAAGAAACCATTTTATTTTGGAAATGTGACCAACATAATATAAATGAAGTCAAATTTCAGGAATTTATACTCAAGTTACACTCAGATACTTCCACATTACCATACCATGTTTCAGGAATAGACGACGTGTCACAACTATATCATTGTGTGGATGCACTGATATTTCTCGAAGCAATTGACACATCACATCTGAGAAATTGACATATCAGCATTCACATCTGAGCAATTGACACATCAACATTGTTCATTCATAGGTTCCAAGCTTTGGACTTGGAAAAAATGGAGAGATTATTCTCTGGATTCACCACGAATATAATTGATTTAGTGTCTCGTTCTAGTTTGACCTGACAAATCGTGATAATGGCCATAAACAACTATGCATCTTAATCATTCATGGGGCTTATTCTTAGTTATCTGTAGGTGAGAACATGGGAAAGGCTACACATAGTCTCAAATTTATCACGTTGAGGAGATGTGTAGGCATAATGTAAGAAAGTATGTATGCCAACATTTTTTAAATGTATGGAATATATATATATATATATATATATATATATATATATATATATATATATATCGAGAGAGAGAGAGATGGCTTCATATGTTTTAATTAATATTCAAATTAAAACTTTTATAAATATAAAATGTAAAATGCAATGTAATGTAAAATGTAAAAATGTAAGGCATGAAACTATTAATTTGATCATAAGAAATTGGTCTTTCTATAATTTAAATTTAACGTATTATTGTTTATTTAACATATTATTTCTTTATAAACTATTATTGTTATAATAATCAATAATATTATTTATTATGGTTCCAATATATTACAATAATAATAATCTCCATTATAAGTATTATTATTTTAAATATTACATATTATATTATTGATTACACAAAGTGACAATTCTCGATCATATGGATGGAGGAGGGAGCGAGAGAAGGAGAGATGGAGGGAGATAGTGACAGAGCTAGAGGGTGCACAGAGAGAGAGAGAGATGGGGGGGAGGGAGAGAGAGAGATGGAGTTGGAGGGGGAGAGAGTGTGAGGGAAGAAAAAATACATAGAGATATAGAGGTGGAGAGAGAGGGGAGGTGAAAAGGGAGAGATGGATAGAGAGTGAAGGAGATAGGAGAGGAGGGAAGAGATAGAGAAGGAGAGGAGAGAGATAGAGGGAGAGAAGGCGAAGAGGGAAGGAGAGTGAAACACAGAGAGGGAGAGGGAGACATAGATATGGAAGGGGAGATGGGGGGGGAGGAGAGAGGGAGGGATATAGTGACAAATTTGGAGAGAGAGAGAGAGAGAGAGATGGGGAGGAGAGATAAAGGGAGGTAAGAGAGAAAAGGATAGAGAGGAAGGAAGAGAGATAGGACTTTAGAGAGAGGAGAGAGGTAGGGGAGAGAGATGGAGTTGGAAGGGGGAGAGAAGGAGAGAAGAAGAAAGACATAGAGATAGAAAGGTGGAGAGAGAGAAAGGGAGTGGCAAGGGAGAGATGGACTGAGAGTGAGGGAGCGAGGAGAGCAGGAGGGAAGAGAGAGAGAAGGAAAGAGAGAGGGAGAGAAGGGGAAGAGAGAGAGGGGGAGGAAGAGGGAGGGAGAGAAGGGTAAGAGAGAGAGAAGGAGAGGAAGAGGGAGGGAGAGAGAGAGAGAGATAAATATGGAAAGAAAGTGTGTATGTTTAGGGAGTGAGATAGAGAGACAAATAAGGGGAGATGAAGGGAGATATAGATCTAATTGGAGGGAGTAGAGAGGGAAGAAGAGAGAGATGGAGAGAGGGAGAGAGGGATATATATATATATATATATATATATATATATATAGTGTGTGTGTGTGTGTGTGTGTCTTTGGGGGTGAGATAGAGAGACAAAGAAGGAGAGATGGAGGGAGACATAGATATAGATATAGATATAGATGGGGGGGGGGTTGGGTTGGGCACGCAGAGAGAGAGAGGGAGGGAGGGAGATAGACAAAGAAATCGAGGGGGATAGAGAGAAGAAGAAGAAAGAGACATTCAAAGACAAATCTAGATATTATATAATATTGAACATTATTAACCATAGAGGAAGAGGAAGTAAATGGATTTAGAAAGCCATGAAAATTTTGGTTTTTCACTTAAATGGATATATTGATTTTAGTGTAGATATTGATTCCTACTCTGATTTGGTTGATTGCACTAGATGTATTCATTTCACTTTAGTTTTTGATTTCTAATCATATTTGATTTCTTGTGCTAGATGCATTGATTTCAGTGTAGATGTTGATTTATAATCCTATTTGATTGCTTGCACTATATGCATTGATTTTAGGGTAGATGTTGGTTTCTAATCTTATTTGATTTCTTGCACTAGATGATTTGATTTCAGTGTAAATTTTGATTTCTAATGTTATTTGATTGCTTGCACTAAATGAATTTATTTCAATGTAGATGTTGATTTCTAATTTGATGTTACTAGATGCATGATGTACATTAATTTCAAAGTAATTAGATTAATTGTGTGCTTTGATTCAATGTAAGTACAAAAAATGTATTGACAATGTGCATTGATTTATGTGTTGCAATAACTCAACCATAAATAAAATAATTGGATTTTCATCTTAAATAGAATGTTCACTTACCTGCAATGTTTGCTTCTTGAAACTATAAACTATTTGTAATTGACTACATTCTTATTATTCAATTTTCCATCATCAACATTGTTAGTCATTTTGCATTCAAACAAGGTAATAAAAAACAACTACAATTGACACTTACTTAGGTTTTAACAATCCATAAGTCACAATGATTGACTTTGGAGAATTCTATTGTTAATATTGGAGAGTAAGAGAGAAAATGTGTGATGTTTACTACAATAAATCAGGTTAAAGATTTGAATGGTCTACAATTTCAACCGCCCTTTTCGTATGACTAATATGAAAAGATGACAAAATTAATAGGTGTGACAATAAGAACAACTGAGAAGAAAATAGCTTGAAATTGATCATAATGAAGACTATTTGTAATTGACTACATTCATATTATTCACATTTTCTATCATTTAACACTATTACATTGTCACTTTGCATTCAAAATTTTTATTTCATAATTTTTCATCATTCAAGTTATTAACAGTCTCTATCATCTCAACAAACTTAGCTAACTGAACAAATTTTAAATTTAAATGACTAGATTAATCTTAGATGTATTTAGAATATTTAAAATCATAAAAATAATTAGATGTTCAATAAATTTCATGTGACAATGCACAATTAAAACCAACCTAGATACATCTTAACCCCGAATCTATCAAGCACCAAGAGGGATCAAATCTCTCGAGGTGAAAACCTTTCCTTAGGTTTTGCACTCAAAAAAGAGGTGTGCACCTCGAGAGATTTGATCCCTCTTGGTGCTTGATAGATCCGGGATTAAGATAAATCTTTATAAGCCAACCCTTTTCTCAACATCCTTCATGTAATAGTAGTGTATTATAACATAATAAAGTGTTGAGGAGGATTTTTGGTTTGTTGTGTTGTGGATTGATTGTGTTCTACTATAACCCATTATGCATCTATGCTAATGTCCAATTTTTGCAGCTTCATATATACCTATTGGACATATGGTCTAAATTTTCTAAGGACTTGTTATTTTATTATAGCATCATGCAAGGCTACAACTTAGTCGGCTACAACTTGGTCATCTGCAACTTGCATCTACACAAACTTCCTTGTTTGTTCTATCAAGACTAGAGCTACTTATGATTCTTCCTCGAATGTAAGGAAACAAGTTAACAACTCAAAACCTAAAGACATCTAGAAGGAGAAAAATTTACCTCGTTATGAACAACTAGTGGGTAATTCTATTTGGTGTAATTTTCCTTAAATACCAATAATGAGTCAACTAACATTCACAATAACAACTATTCTCTCTCTATCAATTAACTACTAAATTTTTTCTACTTTTCAAAAAAATAAATAAAATGAAACATTAACTAATAATTAACACATAAATTTTAATATACTTAATTAATATTACTAATTACAATGTGTCACATTGTCCATCGACCTATTGCATTTCCAAAGATTATAAATTTAAATATACATTTTCATATTATCATATTACTTAATACTTATGATATTGATTAATATATTATAGAATACTTAATCTTGCAAATGATCAACTTTGTTGATCTAAGTCTTTTGGTTGTGAAGCTAGTTCATTTTATGATTTCACTTGCAAAAATATGAAAAACCATGAAAGGATATTCATTAAAATCAAATATATTTTAAATATATTTACTAAAATCAAATATATTTAAATTTATAAAAGTGCATTAATAAATAAATACTCATTAAAATTAAACATGTTTTGAATTTATAAATTTTAATGATATTTTTATATATATTATTAGAAAAATATTGATATTAAATATAGTGAGAAATATTTAGGTTATTGTTAGTGAGGATCCACAAGTAGCAAGCTACCTAATAAACCATTTTATTTTGGAAATCTAACCAATATACTATAAGTGAAAGGTTCTAAATATCATATTCGCATTATCAACACTTATGCTCCATATTCTGGTCGGAAGGACTTTTGGGATCACATCGACAATAGTGGGATTTTGGATCTGAATTCTTTGATTCTGGCAGGGGGTTTGAACATGACAATGGGACTGGATGAGATTTTGGGAGAAAAGGCCATGGCGGATGCTCTAGAAACATATATAATGGGGATTTTGAATTCATATTCACTTAGAGACATCACTCCCTATCTGATCGTTCCCACCTGGTGGAACGAACACTCTAGGTCTAAAGGCATATCCAAAAGATTGGACAAATTCTTTGTCAAGGAGGCTCTGGCTCGCAGTCTAAAGGACATTTAATCACAGGTCATTACCTATTCTTTTTTTTTTTTTTTTTTTTTTTTTTTTTTTTTTTCTGATCACCTCCTAATTATTTTTTCGTGGAAGGGGGATATTGGGCGACGAGAATTTAAATTTAACCATTCATGGTTGAAATTAAAAGATTTAGAAGAGCATGTAGAGACATATGGAATATGCCACTATCTCCCTGGTCATGGGATTGTGTGGATTTTATATGCCTCAAACTGAGAGCACTAAAGAAGGAGCTTCGTAATTAGGTAAAGAAAAAAAGACAGAGAATACACAGGCGTTGATAGACATCGAAGATGTTCTGCACTATCTAAATGACCATAGTGACCCTTTATTTTTCTCTGACCAACACAAAGCGAAAATTATGGAATTAAAAGCAAGGAAGAGACATTTTTTCTTAATGCGGGAATAAGAATGGCGTATGAAAATAAGGGCTATATGGGTGGTTGCAGGAGATAAGAATACAATTTTTTTCCATAATCATGTGTCCAAAAGGAGGAAGGACAATGCCATCAGGGGTACTAGGGATGATGGTCATTATATATCCTCACAACCAGACATCGAATGGGAAGTTGTTAGTTACTTTAGTAGTCTTTTCAAAGAAAGAAGACAAGTCTTCCATCTCAGATGGAGTTCATACACCATATGCCTCATATGTTTTTTGTAGAAGACAATGAGCTATTGGGGAGGCTGATATCGAAGGATGAGATGTCTATGGTTTTACGCACATAATCCAAGGAAAAATTCTAGGTCCTGATGGTCGGGGGGTAGAATTGTTCATACATTTCCTGGAGTTGATGATTCTAGACCTCTTGGTAGTAGTAGAGGAATCTCGGACTCAATGCTACGTCTCTGGTGCCATCAACGCAACATGTATAACACTTATCCCCAAGAAGCATAATCCCTCTTCTTTTGCATATTATAGGCCCATATCACTTTGTAATTTTATTTATAAAATTATATCTAAATTAATTGCTAATAGGCTTAAAAAGTATTTTTCCATGCACATTTCACGGAACAACTTGGCTTCCTAGAAGGGAAACATATACAGGATGTCATTGCAATTACATGAGAATGCATACACTCCATTAAGGTTTGAAAGATGAAGGAATGCATGATGAATATCGACTTGGTCAAAGCCTTCGATAGTGTTGATTGGGAATTCATGTGGATGATGCTCCACAAGATTGGGCTTGGAATCCAGAATATTGGATGGATAATGGCATGTGTCACTACCACAAATTTTGCAGTTATCCTCAGTGGTTTCCCTTTGTCATTTTTTAAGGTTTCTAGGGTTTTGGGACAAGGATGTGTGTTGTCCCCCCTCCTCTTTCTACTTGTCATAGATGGATTGAGTAGGAATATGGTTGATGCAAGGTTCAAAGGTTTGATTAAGGGAGTGCGGCTGACGAGACACATCTCCATCACACACTTGATGTTCATGGATGATTTACTTTTAGGTGGTGAGGCAAATACAGAATAATGGTTACAACTACACTCGATACTCTCCCACTTTGGGGAGGCTTCTTCTAGGCTATTTATGAACAAGCGGAAAATAGTGTTGATCACGGGTGATAGGGAGGACTTGGTGATCAAGGAGATATGCAACAAATTTGAGATATCATGCATTCATATTGATGAAGATTTTGTTTACCTTGGCTTCAAATTAAAACCAAACAATTATGGAATCAGGGACTGGGACTAGTTGATCTATAATTTCTGCAAGAAGTTGGCAATATGGTCATATATATGGTTATCTATAGGCGGGCAACTGATATTGATCAAATTTGTGCTACAAAGTATCTCATTATTTTGGATGCATTTATTAATGCTACCAATGGAGATCATCCACATATTAGATTCCATCCTGGCTATATTTCTATGGTCTGACCATAATTAGTTGGGTAAATACACTTGGTAAGACGTCATCAATATCTAGACTGGTGGAAGTTGTAGGATGGGGGATTTTAGATACAAAAACTTTTAACAAGGAACTGATAATCAAGAATCTATGGAGGGTGTTATCCAGTAACAACATTTGGACATAAATTATTAGTTTGAAATGTATGAATTTTCAAGATTATGACCTATAGATCAAGGAAGGAGCGATTATAAAGTAGCGTTATTCATTCATCTAGTTGAGTATGATGAAACACAAACATTGGCTTCTTTTGAGCCTTCATTGGGGAATTGGAAATGGATCTCAGATCGAGGTTGGTCTAGATGCGCACAAAGGATTTGTGGGAAACCATACATTAGCAGTTCCTCTTCTCCACCACCTTCATGAAAAGGGTATCTTCTTCCTTAATCAAATTTACACAGCTCACAATTGTTTTACCATTTTTCATTCTTGGCTCAGGGCAGACGAGATTGGATTAACTGGTATATTAGAAGTGGAGTGGGAGAATTACATCACACAACTATGTGTTATGGGTATCTCTATCTCCGACCAGGAAGATAAACTGTTGTGGGATGATCAGGTTAAAAAGGGGTAGTTAGTGGCGATGGAGATATATCATAGACTTTATTTGGTCCTAGATGACACCAAAAATAGGTCCTGGTTTCAAAAATATTGGTATTAGGAGATAACCCAGAAGTTAAAATGGTTTTGTTGGTTGTCTCTACACGAAAAAATTCTCACATGGGAGAAACTTCTTTGCAGGGGTTTCATTGGTCCTGGCATTTCCCCTATGTGTATGGATGATGTTGAGGACATGAGACACTTATTTCTAATTTGTCCCTTCGCATCAACAGTTTGGACTGGGATTTTAGATACTTTAAATGTTGATTCAATTTGGATGCAGAGTTTGCAGGAGGAATTTCTTGACCACTGGTTCGGCACAGAAAAATAACATTTCACTTTGCCTTTCTACATAATCTTGGGCATTTGGAGGTGCATGAATTCCAAGATATTTTATCATAAAGTGGATGATGTTAGGAATATAGTGATAAAGATCATGGAAATGATTATGAAGAGATTAGTCTGAGGAAGAAGAAACAGATCAAGAGATCGATTAGACTATGGTACATTTGGAGGAAATTCCAAGTTGGATTCTTTGACGGTGCATGTTCTCAAAGGAAGTGTGGATATGGTGCTTTCATTGTTATAGAGCCTGACAGATACTACCATTTTTGGTAGGAGGTTGGAATTGGTACCAATATTTGTGCATAAATCATTTCTTTATGGGGCATACTAATCTATGCCAAATGGTTGGCTATTGATGTTTTACATGTGCATGGAGATTCAAAGGGCGTCATACACTGGGTCTTCGAGCATTCTCAGTTTCAACCACCATTGCTTTCTAATTGGATGTGTTGCATGCATACTCTAGAAAATACTTTCCACAAAATATACTTCATGAACATCTATAGGGAGCATAATCAGGTTGCAAACTTCCTATAAAAGAGAGGTGTAGTGAAGCATCTAGGTGATATGAAATTAAAAACTTGAAGGTTTCTTGAAAAAGTTTGCAAGCTAGTTTATTCCTTGTGGCCAATGGATCAATTTACAAAAGCACATAAACTTAAATATTTTAGTTAAATTTTGTAGAAATAACCAGAGAAAAATAGACCGAAAGTAGCATCACACAAACAACAATTTTATGATGGATTTTACCCCTCCTGGGCTACGTCTCCGAGTCCATCTTCCAATGTTGGCAATTTCTATTATATGCTAAAAATGTAAATTATATCAACATACAATGCTCAAATCACAAAAATAATGTTGCGATTGTGTCTAGAACACCCAAAAACCCCTGTGCAGTCTCTTATTGGGCTAAAAAATAAGTTAGGCCTCTTTCTCCATTTCTTTGCAATATGTCCTGCAAATGGGTAAAACTGGCTAACCAAGCAATGATCTCATCCTTTTGTAGGTCCGCTGAGCTAAATTTTCGCGTGTTTTTGGAGCAACTTCAGCCGCAATAGGTTCAAATTTTTGGATGCATAATCGTGCCAAAATTTTTTTCTCCTGTTCCTCTGGCCTTAGTCATATGGTTAACTATATGGTTGGCAGTTGGGCACGGGAGGGTGACTCGTGCCCCCCCCACTCGAATATCTGCGAATGGTCACAATGGAGGCCATGTGGCTAAGGGCTGGGCCATGTGCCCGCCCCTCCGGTCGGGGCCCTCTGCCTGTGGTTCCGCCCGCAGGTTGTGGGAGTTAATATGACCCGGGGGCTAGAATAATCGCCCGCCCCCACCTCCAATGTCGATTGGTTGGATGGGTGTCGAAAAACCAGGGCTAGGGCCATGTGCCCCGCCCCCTCTGCAAATGTTCCAACCACTTGTAATTAAATATAATCGCCAACCTTGATGTAATAAGAACCAAACGTGTGTCTTGGCAGTAAGACTGGGGTTCGACCATTTTAACTTCTTAGGTATCTCCTACTACCAAGATTTTTTAAACGAGGACCTATTTTTGGTGTCATCTAGGACCAAATAAAGTTTATGATATATCTCCATCGCCACTAACTGCCTCTTTTTAACCTGATCGTCCCACAACAATTTATCTTCCTGGTCGGAGATAGAGATACCTCAGAAGGAAAAAAGTCTAGGCCCAAATGGTCGGGGGGTAGAATTGTTCATACATTTCCTGGAGTTGATGATTCTGGACCTCTTGGTAGTAGTAGAGGAATCTAGGACTCAATGCTACATCTCTGGTGTCGTCAACGCCATTTATAACACTTATCCCCAAGAATCAGAATCCATCTTCTTTTGCATATTATAGGCCCATATCACTTTGTAATTCTATTTATAAGATTATATCTAAATTAATTGCTAACAGGCTTAAAAAGTATTTTTCCATGCACATTTCGCAAAAACAACTTGGCTTCCTAGAAGGGAGACATACACAGGACGTCATTGCAATTGCACAGTAATGCGTACACTCCATTAAGGTTCGAAATATGAAGGCATGCATGATGAATATCGACTTGGTCAAAGCCTTCGAAAATGTTGATTGGGAATTCATGTGGATGATACTCCACAAGATTGGGCTTGGAATCCAGAATATTGGATGGATAATGGCATGTGTCACCACCACAAATTTTTTAGTTATCATTAATGGTTTCCCTTTGTCATTTTTAAGGCTTCCAGGGGGTTGGGACAAGGATGTGTGTTGTCCCCCCTCCTTTTTCTACTTGTCATAGATAGATTGAGTAGGAATATGGTTGATGCAAGGTTTAGAGGTTTGATTAAGGGAGTGCGGCTAACGAGACACATCTCCATCACACACTTGATGTTCATGGATGATTTACTTTTAGGTGGTGAGGCAAATACTGAATAATGGTTACAACTACACTCGATACTCTCCTCCTTTGGGGAGGCTCCTAAGCTCTTTATGAACAAGTAGAAAATAGTGTTGATTACGGGTGATAGGGAGGACTTGCTGATCAAGGAAATATGCAACACTTTTAGATAACTTCCATTCATATTGATGAAGATTTTGTTTACCTTGGCTTCAAATTAAAACCAAACAATTATGGAATCAGGGACTGGGACTGGTTGATATATAATTTCTGCAAGAAGTTGGCAGTATGGTCATATATATGGTTATCTATATGCGAACAACTGATATTGATCAAATCTATGCTATTAAGTATCTCATTATTTTGGATGCATTTATTCATGCTACCAATGGAGATCATCCACAAATTAGATGTTATCTTGGTTAGATTTCTATGGTCCGACCATAATCAGTTGGGGAAAATACACTTGGTAAGTATGTCACCAATATCTAGACCTATGGAAGTTGTAGGATGGGGAATTTTGGATACAAAAACTTTGACAGGGAACTGATAATCAAGAATCTATGAAGGGCATTGTTCGGTAACAACATTTGGACATAAATTATTAGTTGGAAATATATGAATTTTCAGGATTATGACATATAGATCAAGGAAGGAGCGATTATAAAGCAACGTTATTCATTCATCCACTGGAGTATGATGAAACATAAGCATTGGCTTCTTGGGAGCCTTCATTGGGGAATTGGGAATGGATCTCAGATTGAGGTTGGTATGGATGCCCACAAAGGATTTGTGGGAAACCATATATTATCAATTCCTCTTCTCCGCCACCTCCATGAAAAGGGTATCTTCTTCCTTAATCAAATTTACACTGCTCACAATTGTTTTACCATTTTTCATTCTTGGCTCAGGGCAGACGAGATTGGATTAACTGGTATATTAGAAGTGGAGTGGAAGAATTACATCACACAACTATGTGTTATGGGTATCTCTATCTTCGACCAGGAAGATAAACTGTTGTGGGATGATCAGGTTAAAAAGGGGTAGCTAGTGGCGATGGAGATATATCATAGAATTTATTTGGTCCCAAATAACACCAAAAATAGGTCCTAGTTTCAAAAATCTTGGTATTAGTTAGCTATACATGTTTCACACTTGTCAAAGCATGTAGTGGTGCTGCAATGAGTGAGAAGTTAGTTATAAATTTTCTCCAGTATTGGGCTTCTCCCAAAAATCTCCTAAGATCTATTACATTGTTTGGTTTAGGCCAATTCACAATGACTTCAACATTTTAGGGATCAATCTTCAATTCACCCCCTCCTACAATATGACCCAAATTAAACAAAGAGGTTTTCCCAAATTCACAATTAGACATCTTCAAATACAATTTCTCTTTCTTTAAGATATCTAAAACTTGGTTCACATGCTTGACATGCTCTTCGCGAGTCTTACTGAAAATCAAAATAACATCTAAGTAGACTATGACAACATCATCAAGGAATGGTCTCAACACATCATTCGTAACTCTCATGAATGTTCCAGGTGCATTGCAGAACCCAAACGACATAACTAACCATTCAAACAAACCTCGTTTTATCTTGAATGCAGTCTTCCAAAAATCACCTTTAGTAATCCTTATCTGGTGATAACCGCTTCTCAAATCTAACTTAGTGAAATAGACAACATCCTTTAATTGATCTAGAAAACCATCAATACAAGGAAGAGGATAGCGATTCTTTACCTTGATTCAAAGCTATAAAATCCACACACATGCACCATATACCATCCTTCTTTGGAACCAAGACAATAGGAGACTCACAAAGAGATGTGCAAGGCCTGATGACCCTTTTGTCAAGTAGCTCTTGAATTTGCTTCTTGATTTATGCATTCTCCAAAACTGACATTTTGTACATGCCAATATTTGGAAGAGGTACATCCTGCTGCAATTGAATCTTATGTTGGATTCCTCTTTTAGGAGGCAACCCTTCAGGTTCTTGAAATATCTTTTCATAAGTGTTAACAGATTCAAACAAGTCATGGTTGAGTTTGAATCACATCCTTGGAAAGCTTCAGATTCAGCAGTATCTTTAGGTTTGATCATCAACAATATAAAATTATTACTAGCATTTATAAGCCTTTTCATTTGACCAACACTTACAAGAGATAAGTTCATCTTCTTGCGATGTGCTCTAACAATATACTTAATTCCATCTTTAAAAATACCGTATTTGTTCTCATGACTATAGAATATGGATTTTCGGTCATACAAATATGGACTCCCTAAAACAATTCTGCATATGTCAAGGGGTACAACATCAAGCTCTACCTCATCAATAAAGGCTGCAATGATAGTGAATTTAAGTTTACATTTTCTTTTCACTTGTAATTTGGCACTTTCACATACCCAACCCAAAAGGTAAGGTTTAGGATGAGGTGTAGTTCTAAGTTTAGTTTCTTGACAATAGCTTCAGAAATAAGGTTGAATTTGGATCCACTATCAAACAATATATCAACTTTTGTATGTTTTGTAATGACCCTGATATGGAAAAGCTCAATTATTTCTTTATCATTTTGAGACTCAATAGGCTTATTAGAAGAACTACTGCTCGCAATATCAGCTTTACCTTTCATTCCCATGGTTGTGATTTTGATTTCATCACCTGAATCAAATCCTATATCTTGTTGATTAGTTGCAACATTGTTTTGTTTCCCCTTGTTGTTAAACTTATTTGGTCTCATTTATGGATGTAGTTTTCAACAATGGTCTTCATCATGGCCTTTTTTGAACAATATTTATAGGTAAGTTTCTCTCCCTCTTTCTTGACTGTAGAATTATTTTTTCTTTTGCCTTTAAACTTCCCCTATTGTCTCTAGATTTGGATGGCTTCTTGCTAGTCTCTTGAGGAACATTCTTTCCTCTTGCTTCTATATGAGTTGCTTGAACACATACTTCATCTAGATTGGTGGGAATAAACATAAGAATCGTATGCCTCAAATAACTATGTAATATACATATGTATTTAAGGAGAGTGTCTTGTGAAGGAAAATCTACACCAAAGAGTAAAGTTTTTCTTCTAAATTCGTGTGTGTACTTTGAACACTCTAACCTTTAGCTTGTCTAAAAAAAATTCAATCCATAATTTTTTTTTGCATCTAAGTTAATGGATAAAATTGTCTTCTTAATGTAGCTACAAAATCATTCCAATAAGAGATAATTTTACCACTTTTCTTCAAATCTTCTTGAGTTTTTTCCTCCCACTAGATGAGAGGTCCACTTTCCAAATGAAGAGAAGCAAGTTGGATTTTTGTAGCATCATCCTTAATCCTTTGAATCCTGCAATAGACTTCAATTTGACGAACCCAATTATCCAACTTTTTAGCATTTACTTCCCCATTGTACATAGGCAATTCAAACTTGACATCAAGCTTTAACAAATGAGACTTAGCATGTCCTTTTGGAGATCTAGGAGGAGTATGTGTAGGTGTTGAAAGAGGTGAAGAAGGAGATGAGGATGAAGGTGAAGATGGAGGTGAAGGAGGAGGTGGAGGTGGATACTTGCTCCCATCACCGTTATTTCCTTTTGGATGGTTTGAACTCTCTCCTTTCAAACTTGTTGTCCTTTCATTGTACAATGCTTTTACCATCTCTAACATATCATATAAAGTCTTTCTGAATACTCTCTCATCCTCAGACATCAACTCCTGTCCTTTGTCATGTGCCATGACTAGTGGAGTTCTTGGAGTTTTTGACCTCCTTGAACCAACTTGAGGATTTGGTTCTTCAAGAAAAAACAATCAAACCTTCAAAATAACCATGCTCTTATACCAAACTGATCTGAAATTAAAAACTTGAAGGTTTCTTGAAAAATTTTGCAAGCTAGTTTATGTCTTGTGGGAAATGGATCAGTTTGCAAAAACACATAAACTTAAAGATGTTAGTTAATTTTTGCATCAATAACCAAATAAAAATAGACCATAAGCAGCATCACACAAAAAACAATTTGATGACGGAGTTCGCCCCTTCTGGGCTACTCTTCGGGTCTAACTTCAAATGTTGGTCATTTCTATTATATGCTCAAAATGTAAATTACATCAACATATAATACTCAAATCACAAAAATAACATTGCCATTGTGCCCAGAACACCCAAAAACCCCTATGTAGGCTCTTCTTAGGCTCAAAAAGACTGAAAAATAACCAATTTAGGCTTCTTTCTCCATTTCTCTATTATTTGTCCTGAAAATTGGCAAAATTGGCTAACCAAGAAACGATCTCTTCCTTTGGAAGGTCCGCCGAGTGACATTTTCGCGTGTTTTCGGCATAATTTCTGTCGCAATGGGTGCAAATTTTCGAACGCATAACTACGCCAATAAGGCTTGCTCCTACTCCTCTGGTCTCAATCATATGGTTAACAATATGGATGGGATTTGGGTGTGGCAGGGTGCCACACGCCCGCTCCCGCGCGAATCTCTGCCAACTGTCACATTGGAGGCCATGTGGCCAAGTGTTGGGCCACGCACCGGCCCCTCTAGTCTGGGCCCTCCACCTGTGATTCCGCCTGCAGGTTGTGGGAGTTAATATGACTTGAGGGCTGGGTTAACCACCCGCGCCCACCTCCTTGACGCTTGGTTGTATGGGTGCTGAAAAACTAGGGGTTAGGGCTGTGTGCCCCATCCCCTTTGCCAATGTTCCAACCACTTGTAATTAAATATAACAACCAACTTTAATGTAATAAGAACGAAATGTGTGGCTTGGCGATAAGGCTGTTGATTAGTTAACGAGAGTTCGTGGGTTCAATCTCAGCGAGGTCACACGAATTACCCATTAAAAAACTCGCACAGTTCCCGAGGGCCACGTGGTGCCTCTTGATTGGACCACCTAACACCAAGGAACCAATAAAATGCGTAAACACTGCCTATATGACCTACCACGTGTCAACGCATGATTGGTTCACCTGTCCTCCATACAACCCAGTGATTTGTTGATGTCAATGTCCCGTCACCTGTACGACATGCCCAATGAACCCTAGAAGTTGATTTTTTAGTTATTTGCAAAAAACTTCAAAACGTGATAACTTTCACATATGATGTCGAATTGAGGCAATTCAAGTGTCATTGGAATCAAAACAACAAGATCTACGATTTGGCATTGGTTTCGATTGATTTTAAACAGTTTAATTTTTTGCATACTTTTTATCCCCTAGACCACAAAAAATGATCTACTTTGTTACATTTGTCCATGACTCTTTATTAAATACAAATTGCATTAATATCATTTAGGGGCACTTGGCATACTCGTTAGGTTTTTATTTTGAATTTTTATGAGCCTAATTAGTACAACTTTATGGGATTGTCTTCTATAATATATAGTTAACATATATCTCGTGGATTGATATTTGTATGTTGTTAAAGTTTGAATAACAAATATTATATTTTGATAGTTTTTAGATAGAAAAAATATATATAGACAATATATTTTGAATTTTTATGAGACTAATTAGTACAACTTTATGTGATGGTCTTCTATAATATATAGTTAAAGACATATCTCATAGATGGATATTTGTATGTTATTAAAATTTGACTAATAAGTATTATATTTTGATAGTTTTTAAATAGAAAAAAATACATAGACAATAAGAAAATATGGATGGTGTTTTAACTCATTCTAATGCATAAAGTTCAAGATCAAGAGAGTTCACTGAAGAAAAACTATACTAATGAAGTCAAATTTCAGGAATTTATACTAAAGTTACACTCAGGATACTCCAACACTAACCATACCATGTCACAACTAGATCATTGTCTAGATGCACTGATCTTTCTAGAAGCACCGTTTATGCAGTATCTGTGGCATTCACGCTTGATCGGTAGGGATCCACATATGAGCAATTGACACATCAGCATTGTTAATTCATATGCTCCGAGCTTTGGACTTGGAAAAAGTGGAGAGATTATTCTCTGGATGCACCGCGAATATAATTGATATATTGTCTCGTTCTACTTTGACCTGACAAATCGTGATAATGCCCATAAACAACTATGCATCTTAATCATTCACAACGCGCTTATTCTCAGTTATCTGCAGGAGAGAACGTGGAAAAGGCTTCTACACACGGCGCTGAATTTATCTCGATTTATGATATTCAGAATATCCTAAAATAGGAGGTCACTCTGGTTTATCCATTCTTGAATTTTGACCTCACTCTGGTAAGTTGAAATATTTTCAAAATCTACAATCCACATAAAAATAGCACATACAGATAAGAATAAGTTGTAAAAATATATTGTAATATATATATATATTTTACTTTTTATAGAATTATAAATTTAAATTGTGAATTTTTTATAATTTGATGGATAAATTTTTCAAAATATTAAATTTATATATAAAATTAAAAAATTATATTTAAACAATAAAAAAATAAAATTTCACCCAACAAAATTCACAAATCTTAACTAAAAATTCCAAAATATATAATATTGCAACCACATTAATAAAAATGACTCACATGGTACCTAAAATGAAAAAATAAAAACATACTTCGAAAGAATTTTGAACAATATTAACTAGTTTCTTAGCAGTCTGATTCAAATTATTTTTTGAACTTTTGTCAAGTCGATAAGGAGCATGTATAACGTTCTCTTCGGTGCCAAGACATCGCTTTGTTCATATTTTATAGGTATATACAATAAAAATAGTTTGGACAATTTTATTATAATGGAAAAATAATAATTTGTTAATATTTAATTGAAAAAATAATAATTTTTGAACCATTTTATTATAATTGAAAAAATAATAATTTTAAACATTTAATTGGATAAAAATTTGAAACTCATTTGAGGCTTGGTGTCATCTGTCGTAGTCTCACCATGTGGAAAAGTGTCTTACTAATTTTTGCAATGATTTCTAAAAATTGTTATAATTATACATGTTTCACTATTTTTTTACAATATTTTTGGAAACTTACTATGAATACATGTCTCACAAAAACTCGAAAACGGTCTTACTCATTTTTGCAATGATTTCTAAAAATTGTTATAATTATACATGTTTCACTAAATTTTTACAATATTTTTGGAAACTTACAAAAACTGTCAACAAATTTTATCGATATATACAATAAAAACAGTTTGGACCATTTTATTATAATTGAAATATTAATAATTTGTTAACATTTAATTGGACAAAAAATTTGAAATTGTTTGGACCATTTTGTTATAATTGAAAAAATAATAATTTATTAACATCCAATTGGACAAAAATTTGAAACTCTTATTTCAGGCTTGGTGCCATGTCCTAGTCACACCATGTCGGAAACTGTCTTACAAATTTTTTGCAATGATTTCTAAAAATTGTTATAATTAATACATGTTTCACTAATTTTTTACAATATTTTTAGAAACAGTTACAATGAATACATATCTCACAAAAACTCTCAACATATTTTATCGGTAAATACAATAAAAACAGTTTGGACCATTTTATTATAATTGAAAATATAATTTTGAAACTATTATTTCATGCTTGGTGCCATCTACCCTAGTCTCACCATGTGGAAAATTGTCTTACTAATTTTTTGCAATGATTTCTAAAAATTGTTATAATTAATACATGTGTCACTAATTTTTTACAATATTTTTGGAAACAGTTATAATGAATACATGTCTCGCAAAAACTCTCAACATATTTTATCGTTATATACAACTAGCACAACCACATTTACCAACGTGATTGATAAACGCCGTATATGAAACATATATACAACCACATTTTCCAATGTGGTTGATATAAGCCTATCGGCTTATATCAACCACATTAATAATTATTATCCGTATTTAAGATTATTAATAACTATATAAATATTAACAACCAGATTATTTATATATTTTATTATATTAATATTATAATAATAATATAAACTCATAATATATATTAATTAAGGATAAGAATAGCTCATAATAATATATTATCATTATATTATTAAAATAATATAATAATATAAAATTATAATAAAAATAATAGAAATTATATTGTATAATAATAATAATAATATATATTATAATATTATATTATTATTATGATGATGATGGTGGCGGTTAACGTTCACTGAGACCAAACTTTAGTCTATCGGACTTCAAGAAACGAATTAGTTTGATTTAAGATTATATTATTATAATAATATACAAATATAATAATAATTATTATTATAATATAATCAATATTATTATAATAATAACAATAAAGACTAATTATTTATTATTTATAATAATTAATAACTATACAAATAATAGCAACTATATTCTTATATATTTATATATTTATGATTATTATATTAATATTATTATAATAACATAAACTCATAATAATATTAGTATTATTAATTATTATTATTATTATTATTATTCGTAGGCTTTAGTTTTTTTAATATTTATCTTAGGGTTTGTATACATTGGGTTAATTGTTATCGGTATTTAGGATTATTAATAACTATATAAATATTAACAACAAGACTATTTATATATATTATTATATAAATATTATAATAATAATACAAACTCCTATATATATTAATTAATAATAAGAATAGCTCATAATAATATTAAATTATCATTATATTATTAAAATAATATAATAATATCAAATTAAAAAAAAAATAATAACAATTAGATTGTATAATAATAATAATAATAATTATAATAATATATGATTATAATATTACATTATTATTATATTATTATAATAATATACAAATATAATTATTATTATAATAATAATATAATCAATATTATTATAATAATAACAATAAAGACCAATTATTTATTATTTATGATAATTAATAACTATACAAATAATAGCAACTATTTTCTTATATATTTATGATTATTATATTAATATTATTATAATAACATAAACTCATAATAATAATATTATTATTATTATTTTAGGATTTAGTATTTTTAATAACTATATAAATATTAACAACCAGATTAATTATATATATTATTATATAAATATTATATTAATGTTATAATAATAATATAAACTCTTAATATATATTAATTAATAATAAGAATAGCTCATAATAATATTAGATTATCATTATATTATTAAAATAATATAATAATATAAAACTATAAAAAAAAATAATAACAATTATATTGTATAATAATAATAATAATATCATTGGATTATAATATTATAATAATATGATATTATTATAATAATAAAGACCAATTATTTATGATAATTAATAACTATACAAATAATAGCAACTATATATTTATATATTTATGGTTATTATATGAATATTATTATAATAATATAAACTCATAATAATAATAATAATAATAATATTATTATTATTATGATTATGATTATGATTAGGCTTTAGTATTTTTAATATTTATCTTAGGGTTTGTATACATTGGGTTTATAATATTAGTCCCTTTTGTTTATTATTACCTAAGGGTTTAATACTAAAATCCCAAGGGATTATGAACCAACAGGAATAATATTAAACAAAAAGGACTAATATTATAAACCCAAGGAACTAATAAACCCAACTCTTTAATATTATAAACCTAAGGAATTAGTGAACCCAATGGATAAATATTAAAAACCTAAGGGATCAAGAAGCACAAGGAATTGATATTACTGATGCAGGAGCATCTGACCCCCCTTAATCAAAAGAGGAATCCAAAGCGGAGAAGAGGACGACGTGGACCATTGGAGTTAAACAGGGGACAAATCTGTTTAAAGCATACTAAATGATGGAATGGATAAAGTCTCTTAAGACTTTATTAAATGTAACCTGCCACATATGTACGCATATAGAGAGATTTAGGGGTTGTTAGAGGATTGATCGGATCCTTTCAGTGATCTGATCCAATATTCCTGTAAATGATGAACCTGCGTGTTCTATATATATCGTGAGACAGTGATAGATAGATATAGTGCAATTGTAAAAGATTTGTAAGCCGAGAGAGTGTTCACAATGTAGTCGAGAGGAAGCTTGTTTCTAAGGCTGAAATGCCTTAGGGTGTAACTCAATTCTGTGTATAATATAATACATGTGTGTTTGTGGATTTCTGCGTATCTGTGTAATTATACTTTTTGAGTGATTCTGTAAATATATGCATTGAGGACTTAAATCCCGTTTGTAGAGTGTTGATCGACCATCGATCATTGGAGGATCAATGGCGATCCAATATTAAGTAAATACATCGATATATGAGTGTTTTGTGTTAATGGAGTATGGGAGAAAACCATGTTTATAAAGCAGAGTCCATCAAAAGCAAGCGAATCAAGCTAAGGAAGAATAGATGAGAGAACGCACAGGAGCCGTTGTGTAAGGGCCACGAGCTACAGGCTATATAATGAGCTCGCATGGAGGCAACGAGTTGAGGAGCAGCAGCACAGTAGGAGGAAATGCGCAAAAAAAAACTAAGTGTTGGTGGTCGTTTAGGTATATAGGCAGTGGGCGGTCCCGGCAGACCGACAGGCGGGCGAGGCAAAACGTGGAGACATGACACTTGGGTCGACCGGTGGGCAAGCCGACTCGTTCAAGAGATGAAACAGAGGTATGGTGGGTCGGCTAACATGAGTTGCAACGATTCATGGAGGGGGCGAGCCATATATATGGATGGCGTGGAGAGGTCATTTAACAATCAAGGAAAAACGCACAAGTTCAGAGCGTTCAAGGAAGGATGAAGGGAAGAAGTGCGAGCTGGTTTGAAATATGGGTGAAGGTGCAGGCAGATGAGTGCAGGGCCGAAGCACCTGAGCCGAAACAGGTTGTTCGAAGGCGTTCATGCAGGAGGTCATTCGAGGGCGTTCGTTCAGAAAGTCGTTCGAGGGCGTCGTGTAGGAAAGTCATTCGAGGGCGTCATTCAGGAAGTCATTCAAGGGTGTTCGTGCAGAATCGTTCGAGGGCATTCAGGCAGGGTCGTTCAAGGGCGCGGCAAGGCATCTGGGCGAACAGTCGTTTGGGAGGTCGTTCGAGGGCACGACAGGGCATCCGACCGAACGACCCGAGTTGGTGAATGGCGGTTCGGGTGAAGTCTTGAATGGGTGTGCACGGTGAACAACTCGCCGGTGGAGACTTGGTGATTTGGGTGTTCGGTGGGAGCGCCCGATGAGTTGGACGAGTTGGACGAGTTAGACGAGTTGAACAAAACACGTTCGGGTGAACGTGCGGAGGCAAACGAGGAGTTGGGCGAGAGTCATTCGGGCAACCGTGTGGGCATGCCGACGAGTTGGTTGAAACGCATTGTGCCGGCTGATGTAAAAATATTCTAATTATAAATCTGGGTTTTCCTCAGGATTGTAACTTATATACATACATACATACATACATACATATATATATATATATATATATATATATATATATATATATATATATATATATATGTATATTATTACGGGTAGACTCATTACAGGGAGTTGCCCCTCCCAGTTATACTGTTGTGCATTTATGTTAATGTTGATGAATGTTTAACTACTGTTTTATAATGAATGAAAGTACTTGGTAAAAGAGAAAAATAAACTAAGTATAGAAGTAAGGTGTAGTCCATGACCGTGAGTATTGGTGAAAAGAAAAGGGTCGGTGGTGCCGCACCTCCTATAGTGCGGTTGGAAGAGTACCGCCAGTGTAGGGGCGTGACAGTTGGTATCAGAGTTGATGAACGATGGGAAGCTGATCCCACTGCACTAACGTGACAGGTGGTATCAAAGCTTATCGAGACAAGAAGCTGAATACTTGACATTCGTGATAGGTGATTCAGATTTGCAGAAAGGAAGTGTAATACTTCGTGACAAGTTTAACAGAGGTGAAGCATTGTGCTTGGGCCAATACATGGCAGGTTTGGAAGAATGTGAAGGGAAGCTCTTGCTGACCTTATACAGGTTGAAGCGGATGAAAGAAGAGAACCCACAGATTCGAGATAAACTTGAAGTCTTGGAAAGGAATGTTGAAGATGAACTTCTTTGACTTGGTTGGGCAATGGAGTAGGATGTAGCTGCAGATTGCGATGATGAAGAAGAGGAAGTCGTGATGGTTGAGAATGTTGCAGATGTGACAACGATGGAGGATGAACTTGAAATTGACCAAGTTGGACCAGGATCATGCAGTTTGTAGACATTGATGGATGAGGGGGAGCCTCATGATGAAGTAAGTACTATTGATACTTGTGTTTGAGTTAAGCTTTTGGTAGATGAACCATATGCAGGGAAGAGCAAAATCAGTTTGTCGATGCAAGGGAGGATCTTACCATGGATGTCTACGATGAGAGCTTGTATGGAAGAGTGGTTGTTTGTGACCTTATGGTAGAAGGTACAAGGGCCTGTGACAAGGGAGGAACATGATGATCATTGCAGAGGAATGGGTCATGCTTTAGCCACATGGATAATTGGCTAAGTGCCCAACATGACTCATGGACATATTAGAGGAGGGCACACACTTGAGTATGATGATACTTGGGTGGACTTCTCATGGCCGAGACTAAGAGGAAGTCTTGGTGGAACCTTCAGTGGGGAGCCATGGTGGAATGGACTCATGTGATGATGATATGGGTTGGGTGACCGAGTTCACTAGACCGATTTGCAGGCTTGGATGAGGATGACTGATTGTTGTGATGGGTCTACCTAGTTGGACAACATGGGCAACTTGTGTCATGGACATCAGGCTGGAAACATGGAGCATGGCAGTCTTATGCAAGGACGTTATGCAGGAGCACTTGTAGAGGTGTCACTTATGGGCGTCCAATGAGGAGTGCCAAAGCAGGGATGTTATGCAGGTGGATTTGTTGATGTGACATGGAGATGTTTTACTTATGAGCCGATGGAGAGGTTGTGCACTCTTGTACAACAAGGCCATGGACTTGGTTGAAATTGTGAGCAGACTATGGAGCATTCCTACTACATGGAAAGCTGAGGCATCTTGCAAAGACCTTTGGGCCGAGACATGTATGCTTGTTGGGATGATGGTTGGAGATGACTCATGGAGCTCATGATGACATGAGGTTGTGACTTTTGAGGACTTCATATTATGGTGGACTTAGAGGATCTAATGCATTGAGAAGCTGAGGTCAGGGACTTTGATGCAGGATGGGGTGCATACTTTTGAGTACATGTATGGGTGTGCTTGAGAGAGTGACTTGATGAGGAGGATCGATATGAGACACTTTGGAGTGATGGAGTTGCAGTGATGATGATGCCTTGGTGGAAACACTTGGGCATGGGTTGAGCCGAGACTTAACCACTTTTGACACATGGGAGCTAGTTGATCTATGATCATGGGCAACACATGGGAGATGAGACATGTGTATACTTGTTTCCTTGGCAGACTTGAGGGATGGCACATTGCAGATATGATGGAGGTTGGTTCATCAACTTTGATGTGGCACATCGAGAGTCGGGTTTGATGAGAGGATCTCTTCACGTTGAGGAGATGGATTTTGTACATATGGATGATGATGTTGGGATAGATGCAGCTAACTTCATACAACACATTGATACCAAACATCATGGTGTTACACTAAAAAATGTCACCATGACTATTTACAGTTAGTATGGCTCTATCAACAGTCATGCTATCCTCTTAGGCAAGTCTTATGCCTCTGCTCTCCATGTCAAACTCCAAAAAGAGAGAAAGTCTTTATAAATGTATTTATCTCTGGGTACGCAGGTTCTCTAAACCTTACCTGCGGGTACGCACCCAATGTTCACAAAAGCTGCGTCTTTGGACGCTCTGTATGTAAAGGGGCAGGTGCGTCCCCCTGTAAAGGTCAAAATGCGCAAGTTTCATCTTGAAAAAGTTACTTGTGGTCATTTCTAGAGAATTCTAGAAGGTTGTTCGACGTGTATTGAGCGCCTCCAGATGGTTCATGCACCCCTACCAAAGAGGAACTTATCCCATCAATAAGGGATCTATCCCATCCAAAGAGGGGATTATCCCATTGATGGTGGACCTAATTAACTTCCTCTTGAGCACTATAAATACAGGCATTGGGCCAGAAGGAGAGGAGGTTGGAAGCTAAACATTTCTAAGGGTAGATGTTGCAGGAATTAGGACTCCCATTTAGAAGCTTGTGAGGAGAGATTGCCATCTTTGCTTGTTCTATTTGGAAGTGGGTGAGCTTTGTCAAAGTAAAGGAGAACTCTTGATGGACCCTGGGAGGGACTTGCACAACACCAAGGCTCAGGTTGTATTTGTTTCTTTTGTTACCTATTAATGCAAATGAGTCCATTCTTCTCAATAACTTGTTATTTATGAGTTGTTTCATGTACTCCTTGGTCTATGTGTTAAATATGTTTTATTTTATGAGATTATCAAGTGCTATTTAATCGTTTGATTGTTAGTGAATGCAGGTTTCAAAGTGAAGGAGGAGCTCATCCGGATCAGCGAAGCTGGACTGCTACAACAGCATTGGACTACAGGTAGGATCTAAACACTTGATTTCTTATATAGTAAATGCATGTTTAGAGAAGGATTGCTCTTGTTTGTCTTGTTTGTCACTAGAGAGTCTTAGGCTCCTAGGGAGGTTGGTTGTGTCCGCACAATCGACTCTTTCCACCTGACACATGGACATCATGTTGCAGACGAGATGGAGACTACTTCATGGACCTGAGCATGGATTACTTGGATGGAGATGGATTCTTGATTGAGTTAATGCTGTGGCGGGAGTCTGAGAAATGACTGATGATGGCATACGAATGTGCATTCTTATGATTTGAGCGTGACAGTTGGACTGATCACCTGACTAGTTCAAATCATGGGGGTCGACAATGTGCAGAGATGTGTTAGCATTGTGTTGGAGTATCATGACAGCAGTTCACACGATGACGATACATGATGAGGTCGACATGATATGTTGTAGTAAGCATGTAGCTTGAGATGGAGGGACCAGCCTTCCATAGTGGGAGCAGCATGTGTGGATTGCAACAAAGGTGGTTGATGATCATGGATTGAGGAGACTTTCTGATGTATGACATACCGGTGGGTTATATGACATTGGTATGGTTATCTTGGTGATAGATGGTTGCTGGGATGAGAGATTGTCGAGGACGACAATGATTTCAAGTGGGGGAGAATGTAAGGGCCACGAGCTGCAGGCTATACAACGAGCTCGCACGGAGGCGACGAGTTGAGGAGCAGCAGCACGGTGGGAGGAAACGCGCAAAAAAAGACTAAGTGTTGGTGGTCGTTTGGGTATATAGGCTGTGGGCGGTCCCGGCGGGCCGACGGGCGGGCGAGGCCAAACGTGGAGACATGACACTTGGGTCGGCCGATGGGCGAGCTGACCCGTTCAAGAGATGAAACGGAGGTATGGTGGGTCGGCCAACATGAAGTCACAACGATTCATGGAGGGGGCAAGCCATATATATGGATGGCGTGGAGAGGTCATTCAACAATCAAGGAAAAACGCACAAGTTCAGAGCGTTCAAGGAAGGATGAAGGGAAGAAGTGTGAGCTGGTCTGAAATCTGGGCGAAGGTGCAGGCGGACGAGTGGAGGACCGAAGCACCCAAGCCGAAACAGGTCGTTCAAAGGCGTTCGTGCAGGAGGTCGTTCAAGGGCATTCGTTCAGAAAGTCGTTCGAGGGCGTCGTGCAAGAAAGTCGTTCGAGGGCGTTGTTCAGGAAGTCGTTCGAGGTCGTTCGAGGGTGTTCGTGCAGAATCATTCAAGGGCGTTCGGGCAGGGTCGTTTGAGGGCATGGTAGGGCGTCCGAGCAAACGGTCATTCGGGAGGTCGTTCGAGGGCGCGGCAGGGTGTCCAGCCGAACAACCCAAGTTGGTGAACGGCGGTCCGAGTGAAGCCTTGAACGGGCGTGCACGGTGAACAAATCGCCGATGGAGACTTGGCGAGTTGGGTGTTCGGTGGGAGCACCCGACGAGTTGGACGAGTTGAACGAAATGCATTCGAGTGAACGTGCGGAGGAAAACGAGGAGTTGGGCGAGAGTCATTTGGGCGACCGTGTGGGCATTCCGACGAGCTGGCTAAAATGCGTTGTGCCGGCGAATGTAAAAATATTCTAAGTGTAAATCTGGGGTTTCCTTAGAATTGTAACTTTTATACACACACACACACACACACACACACACACACACACACACACATATATATATATTATTACGGGCAGACTCATTACAGGGAGTTGCCCCTCCCAGTTATACTGTTGTGCATTTATGTTAATGTTGATGAATGTTTAACTGTTGTTTTATAATGAATGAAAGTACTTGGTAAAAGAGAAAAATAAACTAAGTATAGAAGTAAGGCATAGTCCATGACCGTGAGTATTGGTGAAAAGAAAAGGGTCGGTGGTGCCGCACCTCCTATAGTGCAGTTGGAAGAGTACCACCAATGTAGGGGCGTGACACGTCAGATTTGTGAGATCAACAATCCAGATCAAGTCTCATGGGGCAGAACCTTTATATCGCATCGGCAAAATCCCTTAGGTGATATCGGAACCGGTCCTTAAAGAAATGCGATTGCGATTATGCGATGAAGCGACAACCATCGGATCGAGAGTCAGAATCGACGGTTGCGATCTAATCGCTTATCGCAAATTGGAGAGGTCAAGGGCTAGTGGACAAAGGACCGCCAATGTGCCGATATGCGATTTAGCGCTGACCATCAGATCCGAAGGAATAATGGACGGCAGAGATCAGTTGATCAGAGATCGGAGAAGGCAGAGGTCGGAGAGCGTTGTATAAAGGAGTGGAGGAGCAGACCCGCCGATATTTATATATGCGGGTGTAATCCTTTTGAAGTCCGGCCAAGTGTTCAGAGTGGAGTTTCTTGTGTTTCCCGTGTATTCCTTTGTTTTGCAATAAAGTGTTATGGTCTCGGTTTTTAAAGAAAAAGTCGAATAAGTGTATGGTCCTGGGTTCTGAGGCTTAAGCGCTATAAGAACGCTTCCGATATGTATTGTGGGCCATAACCCATAGGCCTCAAGATCGAATATTGATATGAAAGGGGTTTTGGCCTTACCCCAAAATCGCTTTTCATCAAGTGGTATCAAAGCAGGGAAAGGATTTCCTGTGAGAAGGGAGAAGAGTGCAAGCAGAAGGAGAAGGAGGTACAGTTGTGGTGAAGACCGAAGAGTTTATGGTCTTACTGTCGTGCAGAGAACGACAGCGGAAGGTGAGAAGACTTGCAGCAACCTAGAGCAAGGAGTGATCAATTCGTTCCAGAGAAGAGAACTAGAAGGATGCCAAAAGATTGAGTGAGGAGAGCTTGGTGAGGTATTGTGTAGCAGAGGAAGACTGTTACTACAGAGGTTGGTTGCAGCTCACAAAAGATCATGAAGGCAGTTCCACTGAGAAGTGGGTAGAATTGCTAAGGACAAGGAGAACCATATGACCAGGAGGTCATAAATTTTTGTGCCTCGGGAGTCTAATGCAAGAGCATCTGACCCCCCTTAATCAAAAGAGGAATCCAAAGCAGAGAAGAGGACGATGTGGACCATCGGAGCTGAATAGGGGACAAATCTGTTTAAAACAGAGTAAATGATGGAATGGATAAAGTCTCTCAAGACTTTATTAAATGTAATCTGCCACATATGTACGCATATAGAGAGATTTAGGGGTTGTTAGAGGATTGATCAGATCCTTTCAGTGATCCGATCCAATATTCCTGTAAACGATGAACCTGCGTGTTCTATATATATCGTGAGACAATGATAGATAGATATAGTGTGATTGTAAAAGATTTGTAAGCCGAGAGAGTGTTCACAATGTAGTCGAGAGGAAGCTTGTTTCTAAGGCTGAAATGCCTTAGGGTGTAACTCAATTTTGTGTATAATATAATACATGTGTGTTTGTGGATTTCTGCATATCTGTGTAATTATACTTTTCGAGTGATTCTGTAAATATATGCATTAAGGACTTAAATCCCGTTTGTAGAGTGTTGATCGACCATCGATCACTGTAGGATTGATGGCGATCCAATATTAAGTAAATACATCGATATATGAGTGTTCTGTGTGTTAACGGAGTATGGCAGAAAACCATGTTTATAATGCAGAGTCCATTAAAAGAAAGCGAATCAAGCTAAGGAAGAATAGATGAGAGAATGCACAGGAGCCGTCGGATCTGTGAGATCAATGGTCCAAATCAAGTCTCATGGGGCAGAACCTTTATATCGCATTGGCGAAAATCCCTTGGGCGATATCGGAACCAGTCCTTAAAGAAATGCAATTGCGATTATGCGATGAAGCGACAACCGTCGAATCGAGAGTCAGAATCGACAGTTGCGATCTAATCGCTTATCGCAAATCAGAGAGGTCAAGGGCTGGCAGACAGAGGACCGCCGATGTGCCGATATGCGATTTAGCACTGACCGTCAGATCCGAAGGAATAATGGACGACAGAGATCAGCCGATCAGAGATCGGAGATCGGAGAAGGCAGAGGTCAGAGAGCGCTGTATAAAGGAGTGGAGGAGTGGACCTGCCGATATTTATATATGCAGGTGTAATCCTTTTGAAGTCCGGCCAAGTGTTTGGAGCGGAGTTTCTTGTGTTTCCCGTGTATTCCTTTGTTTTGCGATAAAGTGTTATGGTCCCGGTTTTTAAAGAAAAAGCCAAATAAGTGTATGGTCCCAGTTTAAAGGCTTAGAGCCTCAAATACGCTTCCGATAGGGTTTGTGGGCCATAACCCACAGGCCTCAAGATCGAATATTGATATGAAAGGGGTTTTGGCCTTACCCCAAAATCGCTTTTCATCAATTACAAACACAAGATAAACATAAAGATGACCATGATTGATATTATAAACCCAAGTTAATAATAAACCCAAAGGATTAATACTAAAACCCCAAGGGATTATGAACCGAAGGAAATAATGTTAAACCCAACATTGGTAAACCCTAATATAAATATTAGAAAGACTAAAATAAACATGGTTTATTTTCATGGTGAGAGAATCCTTGTCACAATGTGACATTCAACCATGGTTGTCTATGATTGACAATGGTTGACCATTATCGATATTGTAAACCTAAGGGAGTAATAAACCCAAGGCATTGATATTATAAACTCCAAGGAATAATAAAACTAAGTGATTAATACGAAAACCCCAAGGGATTATGAACCCAAGGGAATAATATTAAACTCATAGGACTAATATTATAAACCCAACATTTTTAAACCCAAATATAAACACTACAAACACTAAAATAAACATGGTTTATTTTCACGGTGAGTTAATCTTTGTCAAAATGTGACATTCAACCAAGGGACTAATATTATAAAACCAACATTGGTAAACCCAAATATAAATACTACAAATACTAAAATAAACATGGTTTATTTTGACGGTGAGACAATTCTTGTCACAATGTGACATTCAACCATGGTTGACGATGTTTGGCTATGATTGACAATGGTTTACCATGATTTATATTATCAACCAAAGGGAATAATAAACCCAAGGGATTGATATTATAAACCAAAATGAATAATAAACCCAAGGGATAAATACTAAAACCCAAGGGATTATGAAGCCAAGGGAATAATATTAAACCCATGGGACTAATATTATAAACTTCACATCAAGTAAAGGCAAATATCAATACTACAAACACTAAAATAAACATAGTTTATTTTGATGGTGAGACAATCCTTGTCACAATGCGACATTCAAACATGGTTCACCATGTTTGGCTACGATTTATATTATAAACCTAAGGGAATAAAAAAACCCAAATTTTGATATTATAAACCCAAATGAATAATAAACCGAAGGGAGTAATACTAAAACCCCAAGGGAACAATATTAAGCCCAAGGGACTAATATTATAAACCCAATATTCGTAAACCCAAATATAAATATTACAAACACTAAAATAAACATGTTTTATTTTCACGGTGAAGCAATCTTTGTCAAAATGTGACATTCAGCATGGGACTAATATTATAAACCCAACATTGGTAAACCCAAATATAAATACTACAAACACTAAAATAAACATGGTTTATTTTGATGGTGAGACAATTCTTGTCACAATACGACATTCAACCATGTTTGGCTATGATTGACAATGGTTTACAATGATTGATATTATAAATCAAAGGGAATAATAAACCCAAGGGATTGATATTATAAACCCAAATGAACAATAAACCCAAGGGATTATGAACCCAATGGAATAATATTAAACCCAAGGGCCTAATACTATAGACCCAAGAATCGTAAACCCAAATGTAAATTTTACAAAGACCAAAATAAACATGATTTATTTTCATTGTGAGACAATATTTGTCAAAATGGGACATTCAACCATGAGACTAATATGGTAAACCCAAATATAAATATTACAAACACTAAAATAAACATGGTTTATTTTCATGGTCAGACAATCTTTGTCAAAATGCGACATTCAACCATGGGACTAATATTATAAACCCAAATTTGGTAAACCCAAATATAAAGACTACAAACACTAAAATAAACATGATTTATTTTGACGGTGAGACTCCTTATCACAATGTGAGAATCAACCATGGTTGATCATGATTGATATTATAAACCTAAGGGAATAATAAACCCAAGGGATTGATATTATAAACCCAAAGGAATAATAAAACTAAGGGATTAATACTAAAAGCCCAAGAGATTATGAACCGAAGGGAATAATATTAAACCCATAGGACTAATATTGTAAACCCAATATTGATAAACCCAAATATAAATACTACGAACACTAAAATAAACATGGTTTATTTTGATGGTGAGACAATCCTTGTCACAATGCAACATTAAAACATGGTTGACCATGGTTGGCTATAATTGACAATGGTTGACCATGATTGATATTATAAACCTAAGGGAATAGTAAACCCAATTTATGTTCATTATAAACCCAAATGAATAATAAACCCAAGGGATTAATACTAAACCCCAAGGGATTATGAACCCAAGGGAATAATATTAAACCCAAGGGATTAATACTAAAACCCCAAGGGATTATGAACCCAAGGGAATAATATTAAGCCCAAGGGACTAATATTATAAACCCAACATTTGTAAACCCAAATATAAATATTACAAAGACTAAAATAAACATGATTTATTCATGGTGAGACAATCCTTGTGACAATGTGACATTCAACCATGGTTGACCATGATTGATATTATAAACATGAGGTAATAATAAACCCAAGGGATTGATATTATAAACCCAAATGAATAATAAACCCAAGGGATTAATACTAAAACCCCAAGGGATTATGAACCCAAGGGAATAATATTAAACCCAAGGGACTAATATTATAAACCCAACATTCGTAAACCCAAATATAAATATTACAAACACTAAAATAAACATCATTTATTTTCATGGTTAGAAAATCCTTGTGACAATGTGACATTCAAGCATGGTTGACCATGGTTGGCTATGATTGACAATGGTTTACCATGATCGATATTATAAACCTAAGGGAATAATAAACCCAAGGGATTAATATGAGAAACCGAAAGGAATAATAAAACGAAGGGATTAGTACTAAAACCCCAAGGGGTTATGAACCCAAGGGAATAATATTAAACCCAAGGGACTAATATTATAAACCCAACATATATAAACCCTAAGACAAATATTATAAACATTGAAATAAACATGATGGACCATCATTGATTTTCATATTGAGACAATCCTTATGAAAATTCCATGTTGGACCATGGTCGACATCATAATAAACCATGTTTGACTCAGGAATAATAAACCCAAGCGATTGATATTATAAACCCAAGGGATTAATACTAAAACCCCAAGGGGTTGTGAACCAAAGGGAATACCATTAAACAAAAGGGACTAATAATATAAACCCAAGGGAATAATAAACCCAAGGGATTGATATAATAAACCTAAAGGAATAATAAACCCAAGGGATTATTATTTATTTTCATGGTGAGATAATCCTTGTCACAATGTGACATTCAAGCATGGTTGGCAATGATTGACAATGATTTACCAGGATCGATATTATAAACCCAAGGGAATAATAAACCCAAGGGATTAATATGAGAAACCCAAAGGAATAACAAAATGAAGGGATTAATACTAAGACCCCAAGGGATTATGAACCCAAGGGAATAATATTAAATCCAAGGGACTAATATTATAAACATTAAAATAAACATAATCGACCACCATTGATTTACATATTAAGACAATTCCTATCACAATTCCATGTTGGGCCATGGTCAACATTATAATAAACCATGTTTGACTCGGGAATAATAAACCCAAGCAATTGATATTATAAACCCAAGGGATTAATACTAAAACCCCAAGGGATTATGAACTAAGGCAATATTATTAAACAAAAGGGACTAATAATATAAACCCAAGGGAATAATGAACCCAAGGGATTGATATAATAAACCCAAAGGAATAATAAACCCAAGGGATTAACACTAAAACCTCAAGGGATTATGAACCCAAGGAATTATTAATATTAAAAAGTTGAAGAATGAAGAAAACCAATAATTTGATATTATAAACCATTGAGAATTAAATGGCAAGGGATTAATAGGAATTAATTATTTAAACCCAACGGATTGATCAACCCACGTGACTATGAATATTATAAACCTAATGGATCAATAAACCCTAGGGATTGTTAATATTATGAAAGTAGCATGTCAATAAATTGAAGTAATAAACATTGTAAATCTAAGGGACTAATATTAAACCTTAGGACTATTATTTAAACCTTAATATTGGGGATTAATAAAACAAAGGGAATAAATGATAAACCGAAGGAATTATTAATATTACAAACTTAAAGAACAAATAAACCTAATCATTTAATATTATAAACTCAAGGAAATAGTAAACCGAACCTAAGCCCTAAATCCATGGTATCAATATATAAACATAAATAATGCTATAACACAAAAAAAAAAACAAAAAAAACCAAAACCAATATAAGAACCACATTGCAAACCATAAAGCACTAAAACATGTTAAATCATCATTACATTAATAATAACACATTTATATCCCTACATTATAAACAATAAATAGAATTTAAGCCATAAATACATTGATATCAATACATGAATGTATTAATAGTATAAATCTCAAGAATATTGATATAAACACCTAGAACATGAAATCCCAACAATAATATTATAAATGTAAACAGTATTTTCATTTATGAAAGACTTGAACAAAGTGAAGGGATCTACACAAAAGACCACAACAATCAGAAATGCAAGAGAATGATATAAAATAGTAACACTCCCATTGGAGCAAAGCAACATAAATGAAAAAAACACATCTAACTTGCACACATTGGATTTAAAGAAGAACAGCATAATAGGACATTTTAAGACCATAGATATACAATTTTGTACATAAAAACAACATTAGTGTCTAAATAATCAATTTAACCATCATTGCAACCACAGAAAGAACATTGATTCTTAACATATATTTTTTGTTTTCTTTACATCAAATAATTCCACTACAAAATTGAAGTTCAAACAAAGTTTCAAAAGTCATCTATGGAGCGGCCTCTTCCAAAACACCAATTCATAGTGATATGGACTTCAATCGCTCTTCTTCCTTCTTCCTAATTGTAACATATGCGCTATCTTTCATCTTGACATAACATTGGAAAGAAAAAGGCGGTGCAATGCATAAACCATCTATTGATTTCACTCTTGATATGGCTGTGAAGGTAAGGCCTTGCTGCTCTTTATTCCCGATATCAACTGACGCTCATTCTAAAGTCAATCCCTATGACTTGTGGATTGTAAGAGCCCATGCCATCTTCAAAGGAATTTTTTTTCGATTTCCTCTTATCACTGGGGTGATAGGGACAATGTTTGGATTGCTTGCATCAAATGGAACACCAACATACTTATCAAAAACAACAATTGTGAACATTGGAAGTTGAGGTGGCTTAGAGGTAGGCGGATAGAATATATCCTTAACAAAACCAAGTGCACCATTCACCAAGCCAGCTTCAACCCATAAATTACATGTCAACATAACACGCTGACCACGACACAACAAAACTTCACGGTCCAATTGATCATCATCAACACCACTGATTTCTGAACGCCTTGAATGCTCAGCAACACATCGTGCAATTGGAGAATTTAATGATTTTAACATATGCCTATTATGGAAGGAGACCAAATTATTTGTTGGAAACATGTGAACTGCTGCATTAAATAAATCTCTTTCTCTAGGATGCAACCTCATATCAGCCCGTGACATAAGAAACTCCCAATCTTCAAGAACAGGTTCTACGTTTCTTATGTTATTGAGGACTCTACGAAAACAAGATTGTTTCTCATTATTCCCTTGTTGGCGAAAGATTGTGTCAAGAGTGACAACAATGTTGAATTTGTTCCACAAGACTTTCCCTGTTGTATTACCTACATACAAAGGCTTATCTCTGATAAGAGGCAGTTGGCCAAGGTCACCCACAAGGATGATGGATCTGCCACCAAAAGGACAATTATTTTTCTCTGGAAATGCTTCTCATAATCGAGCATCTATTTGCATAAACAACCTTCATCCTAGAAATCTCATTTCATCAATCAATATATATCTAACATGTCACATTTCTTCTTGGAATACTGCAAGTGACTACCCCTGTAGTTCCTACATATCTTTAATTGGAATTTTTAGAGCTGAGTGTATTGTTTTTGCATGTATATTAAAAGCAACTATTCCTGTTGGGGCAAGAATGAGTAAAGGGCTTCTTCCATTAGCTGACGAATTAGAAAGAGCTTCAAAAATACAATGGATAAGGAAAGACTTCCCAGTGCCCGCAATGCCCTGAATAAAAATAAGAAGAGATTCACGAATCTCATATTCAGCAAAGTGCCTTAAGACAATTTCAAAAGCAAGTCATTGTTTTTCCGACAAAGAATCTGGAGATGCAAATGTTCTGTTTGAAAGGTCAACAATATCACCCGTTGATTTTGCATTCCTTATAAAATTAATAGCTTCTTCTGCAACATCATCAGAGATATTTGTACTTTCCCAGTCAAAGGATATATCAAAGTCCCTTCGACCAAGGGTGTGAAGATCATAAACATTCACATCATTTGGTGGAACCAAACGAGAGAAAATCTGCCATTCTTGAAAATCATCTTCAAGATTCATTTCCTGGTTAGAAAAATCACCATCTTCTTCATCTTCAATATTCTCTATAATTGATGGATGTTGATCAACATGCCATGCTCGATATTGAAAATTCCTCCAACTTTCAATAATAATTTTAGCTGAAAGGCCAATTTCTGCAGGAATGTCACGAAATGGCTTGTACAATAGCAATTATGTCCAGCAAAAGGTTTCAAATTCCTCTGAAGCCTCACCAGGAATAGAATAAAACCATGGCCAAACCTGAACAATAGCATGAATATATCTAGGCTTACATGGATCTTGTTTACGCTTGCTATCAAATGTCCAAGATGTTATTGTTTCTATCAAAGATAGATGTTCAAGGAAAAAAGGTATCTTCTGATAATGTTGAACAAAAGTATTCTCAAATGAACATTGCAAGCCATCCCTTGATATTTTCCTAAAAACCTTTCTTCCAACATTTAAGGAAACAAATTTCCGACTACAAACAACAAGAGGTAGCTTAAGCAACATATGGCATGTTTCTTGTGCTCCAATGTCATGGTCAACAATCGTTTCTGTAAGAAACTTTCTATATTCACATAAAGCATGATCCTTAGAGCCAATAGAATTTGAAATTCTAGTTAACATATGATGATAACTTTCAGACCTTTTTTCTGCTTTCGATGCATACTTAGCAATGTATTTCAACACAGCATAGCGAGAAAGCATTGATTGGCAATCATGATTTGCACGCCACATTGTTAGAAGGTCAATGTTATGTACATTAAAACTGTCATCATTTCTTGTTGGCTCATATTTTTTTCTTCCTTGATCATCTATGAACAATCTTGATTCATCACAAAGATCCCATGGAGCATTGTATCGACATGTTAGAATAGTGCCCTTTTTGCGCAAACAAGAATCCACAGTACACTTTGTGTGCCTTTTGTTAGGTCCCTATACTACTAGTGTAACCCCTTATTGTTATTAGTACAACCCCCTTATTATATTGTTGTGCCCATGTAGTCGCCATATTGTTATTATTGTGCCCCATAGAAGCCCACTATTGTTATTATTGCGCCCTTACATTATTATTGTTATGTCGGCTCTAATTATATTATGACCCCTTAGACTCCTATATATAGAAAGGAGGTCTTTTCATTTGTATCATCCAAGAATTTTTCATTTGTGTAATGTAAAGGAGGTTGCCCCCTCGAAGAGGCTTAATTCTAAGGCATTTATCTCTTTCTTCTATCTTTTTATGAGCTGGTTTCATAACATTTGGTATAGGTCATTGTGGAATTTTCGCTATAACTTTTTTTCTGTGACGTTTCAGAAGCAAAAAAAAAAAAAAACCCATTTGAAAAGAAATCGTACTGAACCTCGGGTCCAAATTTTAGAGCTTGTCGCGCTATATTTTTGGAGATATGATCTGAGGAAGTTAGGGTTTTTGCAAGCTCCAGAATTTAAGCTAAAACAGGTCATCGTGGGATTTTCACTATAACGCTTTCGCTACAAAGTTTCAGAAGCTAAAACAAAAACCCATTTGAGAAGAAATCGGTTTGAACCTCGGCTCCAAATTTAGATTCTGTCTCTCTATATTTTCGAAGATATAGTCTAAGGAAGATAGGGTTTTTGCAAACCCACGAATTACATTCCAAACAAGTCACCGTGGGAAAATTGTCATAACTGTCTCTCTAAGCATCAGATTGAAATTTCGTACGACGTTACAGGAAGAGGATGGACTGTAGTTTCTTATATATATTTTTTAGATCCAAAGGTCAAAACAGTGACACGTGGCACGTTGTACAAGTTCGCTCTACTGAACCATTCTATAATGAGGTCACCATGGGAGATTTGGCATAACTCTTCCTTGGAGAATCCAATTTGGATCATACTAGTGGCATTGGAAAGAGGACGTGGAGGGCTAATGCAGGTCATGATTTCAGAATTGGAAGATCTGAAATTACAGAGTTACAGTCGTTTCAAGATCGAGCTCCTAAAATCAAGAAATAGCGAGATGAGGAGGTTTGATGGCAAGGATCTGCTAAATTGGATACTACAGATGGAGAAACATTTTTTTTTTTTTAACACGGTCGAATACTGTTATATTATAAAAAACTTCAGCAGAGGGACAAGTCCCATTACAAATACTAGAGGAAGCAAAGTGGAATTGATCCAAAATGGGCGCACAGTCCCTTGATCCAATTCACTAAGCTTGGTTTTTAAGACTTGGAAGGAAAACCAGCTATATTGCCGTATGAACTGACCTAGGAGCAAACAATGTTTACAATACATAAGACATTTTCACTAGAACTGATTAACCGAATCATCAGGCAGCTTCTCTTTTTTATTGTTGTTCTTGGTTGAGGCCTCCCCTTGCATGCTTTGGTTCATAGATCTAATGTGGCTGATGGATTCTTCCAAGTGATTGCATTTCTCTTTGAGGCCTTTGATTTCCGCCTTCTGTTTTTCGAGTTTTTTCTTCTTTGATTTGTTCTCTGTCTGAACTTCTTCTTTGAGTTCGTTAAAATGCTTGATGAAGCGGGCAATCATGAAGCAGTGCGCCTTGCAGAGGGTGCAACTGCTATTGGTGACGACACGGTCCAAAGGATTTTCTGACATTGTTGACGGGTCTTGAGTAATCTTGGAAATCTTGAGGCAGAGCTTGATTAACTTGCTACAGAGAGGAGAGTGAAGGTTAACAAAGATTCTGGAGGAAGAAGGAAAGCATATCAGGGAGTTGATGGCAGAGGGGCAGTTCAGGGGAGAGAGGATAATACGTGGAGCTCCAGAGATAAGAGGGGGCTAGAATCAGAGAATCGAAAAAAGAGGGAGGAAGCAGCTTCTGAATGGGGAGAAAGGAATAGATGAGAGAGCGTGGGGATGGTAATAGAGATAATGAGGAACAGAGGTCTGCGAAACAGAGGCCAGCGAAGATGAGAGAGTGTGAGCATGGTAATAGAGATAATGAGGAATAGAGATCTGCGAAACAGAGGCCAGCAAAGTTGAATGGAGCTGGATCACAAAAACAGAACGGGTGTTAGAGAAAAGAACGAAAATACAATCCCGACAGACGGAAACTATACCTCGCAGAGCTGACTTTGAGGAGCTTCTTCGACTGAAGAGCACCAGGGGCAATCTGGAGAAGGGACGACGGGAGCACGAGCCTTTGTCGAGAGAGCAGAATGCAACCGCAACACTGAACTGGCTGAACCAATGCACCATGGGCTGTTTATAAGCCCACTCAAACTTCAGAGCCTCTGAATGCGGATCAGACTACTCTGAGATGTTCCTGTCCCAGATGTCAATTCAAATATTTCTTAAGCAGCCTCTGAGGATTGCGAAATGATTTTTGCCTAACTTTTGATTGATCTTTTCACGAGACTCTTCCCAATCCATTGTCCAGTACAGGTTTTCCATTAGCCTGAGGATTTCCTTGACAGTGCTTGGGATGTGGGAATGGATACAGTCAGTGAAGAGGGAATCGGATGTCCAGTTGCATGGACTGAAGAGAGAGGCGGAATTTTTGATGAGATGACTATTCAAGCCTTGGATCATGAGCCCGACTATGGGGAGGGGCATCTTATGGGATTGATTTATCATATATGTTGTTTTTCTCATGGACCTGCCCTATGGGTCTGGTCACTGCACTATTGGCTAGAGAATCTGCCTTGGTATTATGATTCCTCATGACATGTTTGAATTGAATGATCCCCAACTTTTTAGAGTTTTCCATAATCCTGTGCTTGATTCTGTTGAGGGCCTGGTTTTTGAAGTCGCCCCTTGATTCCATAGTTGCTATCATAATTGCTGAGTCGCCAATTATGACTGGATTTTTGGCTTGAAGATTTTTCAGGATGCAGGTACCTAGTAAAAGGTTATAGGCCTCTGCCATGTTGTTTGTCATATTTCCCAATCCCCATTCATAAGTGATGATGACTTGTCCATTTTGATCTGTGATTATTCCCCCTGCTCCTGCTTGTCCGAGGTTGTTTTTGGAAGCGCCATCAAACTGAAGAGTGAAAGTCTTTTGTTCTTGAATCCACTGTTCTATTTCATTTTGAGTTCCCCTGAGTTTCCATTTTTTTTTTCCCTTACCTGACTTTGTTGGAGATTGTTTATTCTTTGAGTAGACCAACGGGAATTTATTATACCATTCTTCCTCTTCTTTCTGCCAGTTGGTGTGGTCGGTTTTTGTTACAGTGTTGGCACTTATCATTTCTGCGACTAGGCCCAGAGTTTTGGCCAAAGTGAGAGCTGGGTTTGGCTTTTGGTTTTTGAAGATGCAGCTGTTCCTGGAGAGCCAAATTTTCCAACAGAGAGCAGAAGGAATGCATCTCCATATTTGAGTAATTATGGCTTTGCCTTTTCTTGCATGGGGGTAGCCTTTTTCCCAATTTCTGTTAAGAGTTGTGAGCTGATCGAAGTTTTCTCTAGGAGACCTCAAAGGGCTGATAATTTGGTGCCAACAGTGTTGGGAAAAGGGGCAATCGAGGAATAAATGTTGATTGCTCTCCTCCTCCGAACAGTAGAGAACCCGCGTACAGATATAAAGATAGTTACTTATACCTTTGCTGCAATTTCCAACTTGATTCAGATCGAGCCAAGCATCACAAACCCATAACCAGCATACTGGATCTTCACCCTTTTGCCAGACATACCCTTCTTGCTCATTTTCCCTTGAACTAATGATCTTCTCCATATATAGGTTTAGGCTTCTCTCAATACCATGGTCCAAAACCATGTAGAAACAATACCTTGGATCAACACTTCGGACCAAATACCACGGATCAATACCAAAATACCATGGACCAAATACCACGGACCAATATCATTGTTGGAAATAATACTGAGAGGGGGGGTGAATCAGTATTAGCAAATCAATAATCTTTTCATTTTCATACTCAAATTCATATACACTACTTCCGTTAAGGAACCCGCGCATCTACGCAACTGTGATTAATGCAACTAGCGTACATCCAGTAAACTTATGATTCAGTTAGTTCATCTTCAGTGAATGCATCAGAACATTATTAACCATATGAACAGTAAACAAGTGCAGTAAAACAAAACAGATCATCACACATAAGAAGCACACATGAACACCATGATATAAGGTGGAAACCCAATGTGGGTGAAAACCACCTGCTGCAATTCATTTCTATCTTCCTTTAATAAGAAACTTCTTTTTACAATAGTTCTGTACTGGTGCAGTCTTATACCAGTACGCAGGCTGCTACCTGCAGAAGGCTACAACCTTCTCTCGTTCTCCAGACTCTCCTGGAAGGGAGCTACAACCCCCTTAGCTCTTGTACTAGCTGAAGTACTAGTACGTAGGTGTTGGCCTACAGAAGGCTACAACCTTCTCTTTTCTTCTAGGGACCACGTTTCATAAATTTTCAGACTGGATCCATAAATACAAAACAATCACCACTGTAAGACAATCATCAACTATACCTGAATCATCAATCACTAAATCACCCAATACTGAATCACTGAAACCCTGTCATCAGAACACAGTTACCAGAACACAGACCAGAGCCCAGAACTCTGCAACAACCACTAGAACCAACAGCAACCTGAAACATCAAATCTCATAATGCATACGCTACTTGACTATGTCAAAACTGCGTGTACACGCGCTTTCACCAGAGAGAACCCGCGTACAGATCTAAAGATAGTTACTTATACCTTCGCTGCCATTTCCAACTTGATTCAGATCGAGCCAAGCATCACAAACCCATAGCCAGCATACTAGATCTTAACCCTTTTGCCAGACATACCCTTCTTGCTCATTTTCCCTTGAACTAATGATCTTCTCCTTATATAGGTTTAGGCTTATCTCAATACCATGGTCCAAAACCATGTAGAAACAATACCTTGGACCCAATACCACGGATCAATACCAAAATACCATGGACCAAATACCACGGACAAAAACTTAGTTTTCCAACATGTACACGCCTTTCCTTCTATGAACCTGCGTGTGTACGCATACGTGCCTTTTGTTCTTCTCACCCATGTGTATATGCGCTTTCATCAAGGTTAACCTGCATATATCTCTCTCTTGACCTGCTGTACTAAGATCTGTCCTCTGATTGAGTTGCCATCACCTGTATCATACCTCTGAGTGAGCTGCCATCAAGGACAACACTTGAATCATAATTCCAACAATCTCCCACTTTGGACTTGATGGCAACCACCACACCAAGTCACTCTCCCCCTTTGACATCAAGGGCAAGGGGCAGACCAAAAAGTTCTCTCCCTCTACTGTCCATTCTCCCCCTGAGTACCTGTTGAAATCTCTGATTGGGCTCCCCCTTTGTATATGCCAAGATGTATCAATCCGTCCATGCTCCCCCTGAGCACATGCAAGGTCTTTATAACAAATACCAACAATCCATTCAAGATCATGATAGTCATTAGCCACTATCATACACCATATATGATATGTACCATAAGCATCAACATCCAGTCCTGTAACCATTCTTTTGATCAACCAACAAGATGTATCATTTAGCCACATAATCATCATCACCAAAGACTTCTAACCATAATGCCAACAATGCATTATTTGAAGTATATGCTCCCCCTGAGCCTGTTCCAACCATTATATATCATGACCGAACCATTTCCTGAGTCTGTTTTGGTCCCTTTTCTTCTGAACTCCATATACGCGACTCTGCAGCCTCTAGATCACGTATATACGCGACTTATCTTCATTATATCAGCGTATGAAAGATGGAATACTAAAGGTCTTCACTTTCAGTTTCCCCTGTGTCTGTTATGTCTGCTAACTGAGTTATGTCACACCTTTCTGTCTCTAATTTTGTCTTCTTCAATTTCTGGAATTGTGATGATGTATAGTCCACTTGCTTTGAATTTTGAAATTTGCTCCTGCATTCCCTTGCTTTATGTCCAATATTGTTGCATGTATAACATCTTACATGTTTCATGTTCCTTCTATTGCAATCAATTGCTTTGTGTCCAAACGCATTGCAGGCAAAACAATATCCTCTGAAATACCTAGAATGTGATGATCTTGTGTGATGGTCTTGAACCATTCTACTTCTACATCTGGCTGCAACATGTCCAAGATTATGACATACATAACATTCAACATTATTCAATGGAGGAAATAATCGTCTATCACTTCCATAGTTAGGAGTAAAGGATTTTCTTTGAGGAATTTCTTTCCTTGGCTGTTGATGAGTTTGTCCTCTCATCTCTTTATTGAGTATTTCAGAATTCTCATTAGATTTCCTTGCCTCACCTTGTGAGCTAGATTCACCTTTAACAGATTCATAAAAGCCAAGACCAGTTTTGATAGTAGGGGACCTTTGACTACCAAGAATGTCATCCAAAATCTTAGTACTATCTTGAAATCGTAACAGTTTATCCTTTTCTTCTAATTTACCTTTTAAGATATTTACCTCAACCTGATGTTGTTCTTCCTTTTCCAGATAGTGCTTCCTTATGTTTTCTTCAGCTTTTCTTCCTTCTTCCACTTGTTGCCTTAATTCAATCACTTCATGTTCTTGTTCTTCAAGAGCTTCTTCATTCTGCTTCTTTGATTCTTTAAGATCTTCTTTTAGAGAGAGGATCTTCGATTCCAGTCTCTGAATTGTTATGCTCTGATCTTTTACTATATCCTGCAATTGCTCCCTTACTCTGGTTACTGACTCCACCTGTTCTTTTAATCTGGTAACTTCTTCTGGTTCTATGTTCTTATTTTCATATGCCATGAGAAGTCTAATGTCTTCATCACTATTGGATGTGTCATTACTTTTATCATGGACATAATAACTTCTGTCAGATATCTTTCCTTTGTTCTGAGGGCATCTAGCAGCGTAGTGACCAACTCTACCACATGAGAAGCATTTGAAAGGTAGCTTACCTTTGAACCTTCCAGATCCCCGTTCAAGATTCTTGACAAAATTTACCTCTTCTTCTCCTTCTGAAATGTATCCTGATTCATTTGCTGACACTTCGAATGCAGCTTCTCTCATATCTGATGGTCCTCCTTTTCTCATCTCAAAAGCAGTTAAGATTCCGTGAAGCTGTGACATAGTGATTTTCCGCGGATCCTCCTTTTCTTCTATAGCTGAAACTTTGGAATCAAATTTAGCAGATATGGATCTTAAAACCTTTTCAACTAAGACCACTTCCTTAAATTGTTCACCCAGATTCCTCATACAATTGACAATTTCATCTATACGCAGAAAGTAATTAGCTATGCTTTCATTACTATGCATTTTAAGATTTTCATACCATATTCTGAGAGTTTGAAGCTTTGCCCGTTTTACCTGTTCATCTCCTTCGTAGCTTAGAATGATCTTGTCCCAAATTTCTTTGGCTGATTTGAAATGCATGACCTTCATAAATTTTGATTGTGACAAACTTCCCAATAAGACAGTAACAGCTTTGGCATTGAGTTCATATTGCTTTCTCTCTATTGTATCTGTAGGAATTGCTGATGGATATGTGTATCCACCTTCCACGATGCCCCAAACATCCATTCCAAGCGATTGTAGATATGCTGTGGTTCTTATCTTCCAGTGGACAAAGTTGCTCCCATCAAAAATTGGTGGCCTGATCGATGCCTCTTTCTCGTAGCTGCCCATGATGATAGATCTTCCTTCAAGCGGTCAAGCTTCTTCTGAAGAACCTGCTCTGATACCAATTGTTGGAAATAATACTGAGGGGGGGGTGAATCAGTATTAGCAAATCAATAATCTTTTCATTTTCATACTCAGATTCATATACGCTACTTCAGTTAAGGATACCCGCGTATATACGCAACTGTGATTAATGCAACTAGCGTACATCCAGTAAACTTATGATTCAGTTAGTTCATCTTCAGTGAATGCATCAGAACATTATTAACCATATGAACAGTAAACAAGTGCAGTAAAACAGAACAAATCATCACACATAAGAAGCACACATGAACACCATGATATAAGGTGGAAACCCAATGTGGGTGAAAACCACCTGCTACAATTTGTTTCTATCTTCCTTTAATAAGAAACTTCTTTTTACAACAGTTCTGTACTGGTGCAGTCTTATACCGGTACACAGGCTGCTACCTGCAAAAGGCTACAACCTTCTCTCGTTCTCCAGACTCTCCTGGAAGGGAGCTACAACCCCCTTAGCTCTTGTACTAGCTGAAGTACTAGTACGTAGGTGTTGGCCTACAGAAGGCTACAACCTTCTCTTTTCTTCCAGGGACCACGTTTCATAAATTTTCAGACTGGATCCATAAATACAAAACAATCACCACTGTAAGACAATCATCAACTATACCTGAATCATCAATCACTAAATCACCCAATATTGAATCACTGAAACCCTGTCATCAGAACACGGACCAGAGCCCAGAACTCTGCAACAACCACTAGAACCAACAGCAACCTGAAACATCAAATCTCATAACGCATATGCTACTTGACTGTGTCAAAACCGCGTGTACATGCGCTTTCACCAGAGAGAACCCGCATACAGATCTAAAGATAGTTACTTATACCTTCACTGCCATTTCCAACTTGATTCAAATCGAGCCAAGCATCACAAACCCATAACCAGCATATTAGATCTTCACCCTTTTTCCAGACATACCCTTCTTGCTCATTTTCCCTTGAACTAATGATCTTCTCCTTATATAGGTTTAGGCTTATCTCAATACCATGGTCCAAAACCATGTAGAAACAATGCCTTGGACCCAATACTTGGGATCAACACTTCGGACCAAATACCACGGATCAATACCAAAATACCATGGACCAAATACCACGGACCAAAACTTAGTTTTCCAACATGTACGCGCCTTTCCTTCTGTGAACCTACATGTGTACGCATACGCGCCTTTTTTTCTTCTCACCCGCGTGTATACGCGCTTTCATCAAGGTTAACCTGCATATATCTCTCTCTTGACCTGTTATACTAAGATCTGTCCTCTGATTGAGTTGCCATCACCTGTATCATACCTCTGAGTGAGTTGCCATCAAGGACAACACTTGAATCATAATTCCAACAATCGAGGAATAAATGTTGATAGCTCTCCTCCTCCGAACAGTAGAGGCAGCACATTGAAGGACCTTGAATCCTTTTTTTTTTAGATTTTCAGCAGTGAGGATCTTCCCTTTTAGGAGGGTCCACGCAATTTTTTTTATCTTTGGGAGGCATTCATTCTTCCAAACTGATGTCTGAAGGTTCCAATTATCTAGATTGTTGCTAGATTGGAGGAGTTGATACCCATCTTTCACTGTGAAATTTCCTCCACTTGGGTCCCAAACGAAACTGTCTTGAGCGGATTTATTTGTTGGGGCAACTCCCATTAGCGTTCTCTTCAGATCTGCCCACTGATTTTTGAGATGATTTGGGAGAGGGAGGTCCCTCCAAGCAGACCAATTATTGTGGTCCCAAACTGAGATGTCATATAAGGAATGAATGCTTTTAGCCTCCATCCATAATTTCAGGGGTCTGAACTGCTGGAGATGATTTCTTGGCTCCGAACCCATTATTCTATCTGTCCAAAGATTTATATCTTTTCCATTTCCAGGGGACTTTGAGATATGGTTTTTGATTTGGGGAATGACTTTTTTGATAAGTCTCCATGCAGGAGTGCATGGTCTTTCCACGATCAAATCAGTGAGTACCTTGGAGTGCTGCCCATTAAGGTATTTTTTTTTAGAGCCTCAACCCACCAGCTGCCTTTTTCCATTAGCATTCTCCACACAAGTTTGAAGCCCATCGCTTTATTAGTTAGGCTTGGGATTTTGATGGATATGCCACCTTTTTCGAAGGGGAGGATCACCTATTCCCATCGGACCAAACTAAATTTTTTTGTATCTTGTTTCCCTCCCTGCCAGAGAAAGCCTCTCATAATTAGCTCCAATTGTTTGTGAATGCTTGCTGGAGCCAAAGTAACAACATACTGATAAATAGGGAGGGCTGAAAGAAGAGCTTTAATGAGGATGGTCCTGCCCGCTAGGTTTAACCACGATAGCCCCCAACTTTGGAGAAGCCCTCTCATTTTTTCAATCTGCTTGTTCCAAATCTCGGACTTGACAACTTCCTTTGCCAAAGGAAGGCCAAGATAGGAAAAGTGGCTCCAGTTTCTTTGGACTGGGATGTCCATGATTAGAGAGATTCTTTGCATTACTTGAAGCAAGACATTCCAAGTGTATATTCTGCACTTTTTGTTGTTAAGCAGTCCCCCTGAGACAGCCAGGAAAGTGTCCAGGATTCTCTTGAATCTCCTTGCAATTAAGCTTGAGGCTCCTCCTATTAAGAGAGTGTCATCGGCAAAGAGCGAGTGATTTATTTCTTTTATTCCTCTCGTTGTCCTTATGCCTGTTATATCCTTTTGTTTCCTTAGATTTTCCATAGGTATGCTTAAGGTTTCCTCCATGATGATGAAAGGAAGGGTGAGAGGGGTTAGCCTTGTCTTAGTCCTCTGGAACTTCGGAAGTAGCGACTATGCCTTCCATTGATTAGGGGAGCTATCCAAGGATTTGAAATGCGTTCCATAGTGATGTTTATAAATTTGTTAGATATTCCGAACTTCTAGAGAACAGCTGCTAAAAATTGGAGATTGACCCTATCGAAGGCGTTTGCCATGTCAAGTCTTATGATCATACCTCCTTCATTTCTATGCGAACTGTTGTGTATTGCTTCTTGGACCAGGATGACATTATCCGTTATTTGTCTTTTAGGGACAAATCCTCCTTGGTTCTCTGAAATGAGAGTGGGCAAGATATTTTTCAATCTATTTGCCAATATTTTGGTAACGATTTTGTAGGAGACATTGCAGAGGGAAATGGGTCTGAAGCGATCAAAGGAGAGGGGGTTTGGTTCCTTGGGGATAAGCGCCAAATGGGAAGTTTTTGTATTTTCTCTCATCTTGGTTTTTTTGAAAATATTTTTGACCATCCTGATGAAATCTTTCTTTATTATATCCCAATGAGTCCTGTAAAAAGCAATTGTGAAGCCATCAGGCCCGGGAGCCTTGTCCGGCTACATACTACACACAGCTTCTCTAATTTCTTCCTCCGAGACTTCCTGTTCCAACTCGCTGTTTTGCTGCTCATTGATTTTACATTCTACTGGTAGGAGGAAGTCCATGCTGTCCAGAGGCTGATAGTCAGCAGTTAAGAGAGATTTGAAGTAGTTGTGGGCTGCTTCTTTGATTTCCTCTTGCTCTCTTAATTCTTTACCCTCAGCAGTGATTTTGTCTATTTGATTTCCAACTCTTCTGAGCTTGAGATTATTATGGAAGAAAGATGTGTTTTTATCTCCTGCGTTGAGCCAGAGGCACCTCGATTTTTGTCTCAGCTCCTCTTCCTCAGCTCTGTTCTGCCTATATAATTCCCTGAAGATTTCGTTTTCCTGAGTTTTCTCTTCCTTTGATGTTTGTTGAGCCTCCTTTTCCTGATTCCATTTTTCCAATTTCTTGTGTAGCTCGATTTTCTTATTTTTCTCTATTGTTGCATTCTCTTTTGCCCACTTTTTGATTGCTGATCTTAGGAGTTTTAATTTGGATTCCCAAACATAGTGGGGGGATCCAATGACTTCCATCTCCCAACTTTCTTTGATGATCTTGCGGAAATCCTCCTTGTTGTCCCAAATTTTATTGTATTTGAATGGGATTGGGCCGAGATTTCCTATTCTATCTAGGATCAAGACCACTGGCTTATGATCTGAAGCTGTGGCATGGACGATCTTGCTTTTTATTGAGGAGAATCTTGTTGCTATACTTTCATGGATTAAGATCCTGTCAAGTCTTTCTTTGATATTGTGTGCTCCTGCTCTCTTATTGCTCCATGTAAATTTTCCATTGCATGGTGGAATGTCGATGAGTTTATGGGATTCTATTATTTCTTCCAGAGCATCTCTTGATGGATCAGCAAGATATTTTCCTCCTATTTTTCTTCAATGTTTCTTATTAAGTTCAAGTCACCACCCAGAACTGCCTTCCTATTTTGACATGCCTGCAACTCTGATTTGATAGAATCCCAACAGTATGCTTTGTCCCTGTAATGATTTGGAGCATAAATGTTGAGCACGGTAAATTCTTCATTTGTGATTTTATTTTTGAGGTCCATTCTGACCCACCAGTAAGTTGATTTTTGACTGATAAGGTCCCATTTTCTCTTGTTCCACAATGTGCCTATTCCTCCTGAGGCACCCAGTGAGTCTGTTGTTGTTCCTTCAAAGCTTTTGTATCTTTTTGTAAATTTTTGAAAGTCTTGGTTGGACATTTTGGTCTCTTGGATTAGGAAGAAATCTGGCTACTCTTGGCTGATTATATCCCGGGCTATGTTGGATTTTAGAGAGGAGCCCAGGCCCCTGCTATTCCAAGAGACCAAAATCATTACTTACTGGATTTTTGGTGAGCCCCGCTCTTCTCCTTTATCTTTTCCCCGCTTCCTCTTTGCTTGGCCAAAAAAGAGTCCATCAGTTGTTGAGTGCTTGTGGCCATTTCTTTAGTTGTAGTTTTGTCTCTTATTTCTTTATTTGATTTCCTACCTGCTTTTTTTGGTGGCTCTGAGTTGTAGCTTGCTTCTTTGACTTTGTTTCTAGTTAGGATACGGTCTATGGTGGGAGGAGGTGAGGGGAGTATCTGAGAAGGGGAGTGAATGACTGCTAGAGTAGAGGCTGGAGGTGGAGAAAGGGGGGAGAATGGATCTTTGTCCTCTAGGGATTCGAAGGGGTTTGAAGTAGAGGGTAAAGGCTGAGTCGAAATGGGAGGGGGGAGGAGGGGGCAGCTTGGAATTCTGGTGGAGGCTTTGGTTTAGGGCCTGACTGTTTGGGGTTTGATTTCTTTTTTTTGACTTGTTCCCATGTGTCTTCACTAGCTTCAACATTTTCATTCATTTCATTTTCCTTTATTTTACTACACCTATTAGCAAAATGACCATATCCATGGCATACCTTACATTTGAACGGGATTTGTTCGCAGTCCAGCTGCTGAATATGGGTCCAATGGTCCACTTTGATCTTGATTGCTTCCAGAAGGCCCTTTCCTAAGTCAAATTCAACACAGATCCTTGCACAGGCATGCATGTTATCCTTTGGTTCGCATATGTCGATGCATTTTCCAACAGCATTCCCAATGGCTTTAACTGATTCATCTCCCCAGCAATGTAGAGGGATATGGGGCAAGCGAACCCAAACCAGGACTACATTAAGTATATCCATTTCAAGGTTGAAGTCAGGGGACCATCTGTTCAGGTAAAGACCTCTCGAATCAATGAAGTAGGGACCATTTCTGAAGATGAGATTCCGGTCTTCTTTGGTTTCAAAGAGGAAAGTATAGTAACCCCTTCCACAAAATCTTATGACGTTTCTTCCTTGGATGTTCACATTCCAGTTGCGTTCCACCCATTTCTGAATAACTCTGGGAGAGGGCCATAGGCCAGTAAATTGTCCAACCAGACCTCTCTCTACTAGAGAGATCGCTGCCTTCCTTGGGAGACTAGGAGGAAGGGAGATTTATGGGATGTCAGCCAATTTCTTAACGAACGTTGAAGTTGTAGGTTTGTTTCTAGTGGTTGCATTTTCAAAAATGAGAGAGGAAAAAATCTCAGCCTGGTCTTCATTGTCTTGCATCTGGGAGGGATCATTCCCAGCCATGAAAAGGTCAGGAGGAAGCCAGTCGCAGCTCTGGCCGAAGGATGGGGGTGGGGTCCGATTGCGGGGGAGTCGTGGAGGAAGGCAGGAGGCCCAGCAGCAGGGGCTGCCAGGTGGGAGGCCTGCGGAGGGCCGCAGGAGGCAAGGTTACAGAGGCGCGAGAGCTCCTATTCAAAAATTGTGCCAAAAGAATGGGTTATAGATGGAGAAATATTTTGATCTACATGGTGTACCACTGTTACAAAAGGTATGTATTGCATCTAATTATTTAGAACCAAATCAATTTTTATGGTATAAAGGGCTTTGTTCTCGTAAACAACTTGTTACGTGGTCAATTTTCACGAAGGAAATGATAGCACATTATGAGGATACGAAGAGCAACACCTTCTTTAGAGCAACACCACAACAATTAGAAGAAAAAAGAGAAAAAGGGCTTTGTTACAAAGTGGAAAGAAAAATTATGGCAATAAGGAAGCCTACCCCTCACAACTATAAATATGGAAATGCTTTTTCTTCTAGCCTTCCACAACCTACAAGGGTTACACCAAAACAATTGGAAGAAAAAAGAGAAAAAGGGCTTTGTTACAATTGTGATAACAAATACATTAAAGGTCATAAGTGTGCTGAGAAGAAATTATTTTACATTGATTGTGGAGAGGAAGAAGAAAAGGATCAAGAAACGTCAAAATAAGAGTATATACACTAGGAACCAACCCCAGAGAAAGAAGAAATGAATCCAACCATATCTTGTAAAACATTGGAAAGAACTACCACTTCTAAAACTCTCAAGATAGAAGGACATATCAAGAAGAAAAAGGTTCAAGAAGTGAAAGATCACATCAAGAAAGAAGAAATGAATCCGACCATATCTTGTAATGCATTGGATGGAATTACCACTCCTCAAACCATCAATATAGAAGGACATATCAAGAAGAAAAATGTTCAAGAATTGAAAGATCACATCGAGTCTCAAGAAATCAATCCGACCATATCTTGTAATGCATTGGAAGAAATTACCACCCCTCAAACTATCAAGATAGAAGGACATATCAAGAAGAAAAAGGTAAGAGTGTTGATTGATTCAAGCAGTACCCATAATTTTATTGATTGTAAGATAGCCAAGGAATTGAATTGCTTCCTATATCCAGCATCGAAGTGTCAAGTGATGGTTGCAAGTGGAGGAACCATAAATTGCTCTCGAAAGTGCCATCATATCAATCTATCCATGGGAGAATATGTATTGAATAGCCCAATGCTTTCCATTCCAATGGGTGGTGCTGACGTTTTATTAGGAGTCCAATGGCTACAATCTTTGGGTACGATAACTTTTAATTTTCAAGAACTTTTCTTGAAATTTTTTTGGGAAGGAAAGGAAGTTGAATTGAGGGGTATTGAAGGAAAACCTGGAAAGATACTCAACTCTAACAGCATGACAAAGCTTCTAAATAAATAACAATAGGGTGTAATTGCACAATTATGTTCACTAGAGGATCCCACATCGAAATCATGTATTTCTCCAGATCTCCAAAACGTTTTGGACAATCATTCCAAGGTATTTGAGACTCCCAAAGGCCTCCCACCTATTTGTGATCATGATCATGCTATTCATATGATTCCACAAAGTGTTCCTCCAATCATCAGGCCTTACATATATCCATATGCCCAAAGGAGTGGGAACTCATTCAAAAGTTGCAGAAGATCCTAGTTCAAACAATATTGCGAGAACTTGACAAGGAAGGAAAAATCATATTGGAACCTGAAGCAGTCACAGAACTGAGAAATCGAAAGCTACGAAATAGATCAATTTCAGAGTATCTCATCAAGTGGAAGAACTTACCCGTTGAAGATTCCACATGGGAGGACAAGAATTTATATAGAAGCATCAAGAACTACTCAAGCGTTGAGGACAACACTTTTTGAAGAAGAGGGGCATGTTAGGTCCCTATACTACTAGTGTAACCCCTTATTGTTATTAGTACGACCCCTTATTATATTGTTGTGCCCATGTAGTCTCCATATTGTTATTATTGTGCCCCATAGAAGCCCACTATTATTATTATTGTGCCCTTACATTATTATTGTTATGTCGTCTTTGATTATATTATGACCCCTTAGACTCCTATATATAGAAAGGAGGTCTTGTCATTTGTATCATCCAAGGATTATTCATTTGTGTAATGTAAAGGAGGTTGCCCCCTCGAAGAGGCTTAATTCTAAGACGTTTATCTCTTTCTTCTATCTTTTTGTGAGTTGGTTTCATAACACCTTTGGACACGGTTTAAAAATTCTTCGTAAGCATTATGAGGATTAGAAGAGAAAATCTTACCAGTATTCAATAGGCAAGGGTCATCATTAAGGCTTCATGGAACCATTATGTTGCGACGACGTATGTCACACGGATTCCATGTAGTTACATATTTGTCGAAGAATATCTTTGCAAGTTGTACATCAGAACTATTTGACCAATCAAGTATTTCCATGTCAGGAGCACCTTCTAACCATAGGAAACCATGGATATGTGCTGAACCTCTATGTTGCCACTCATATCTGAAATAAATGAAGATATAGTTACTACAAACAATATAAATAGAATCATAATAAAAGTTGAAAAAGTATAGAAAAAAAAATCGAACACAAACCTGTACCAAAAGTCTTTAGCTTTAAGATATTTTTGGATAACTTCCTCTCGAAAAATATTGAATCTGTGGTGTATAAATGTCACAACAATATGTTGGAAATAATACTGAGAGGGGGGGGTGAATTAGTATTATCACATTAATAAAACTTTTTCATTTCCATAATCAGATTCATATATGCTACTTCCACAACTTCTTATGATTAAGTTAATTGATCTTCAATGAGTGCATTAGAACATTATCAACCATATTATCAGTTAACAGATGCAGTAACATAGAGTAGATCATCACACATAAGGCACACACATGAACACCATGATATAAGGTGGAAACTGGTGAGCTCCAGTATTGTAGAAATAATGCTACAACTCCTGGGGCTTCCTGTCTCTTAATTTTATCAACCCGGTAGTTCGTACAAACTTGGAAGCGGCGGTGCTATATGCACAAGTACTAGCTCTTGTCGCAGCTGTCACTTGGTCAGCTGGCACAAGTCCGCTAGGGCTCAAGCCAACTTCTATAGGCTCTCAGAAGAAGCTTGCTAATTGATGGACGAAAGCTAATCTCAAAGGAAAGCTACTTTACTTGACAAAAATGAACTGAAAGCAAATCAAAGCATGTAAACCTAGGAAACCCTAATTTAACTAGTCTAACCTCTATAATGCAAAGAATGTAAATGCAACTTCTACCAATGCTTTCATTACCTCTAATAAGTGAAAATGCATGGACCTAAACTATTTGCATCATGAAAGTTATGTTTTTGTATTTTTCCTTTAAGTGAATGGAATGATTGTGATCTTGTGCTAACTAGGGTTTGGTTGTGCAGATGGGATGGAGAAGGAAGGAAAGCGTGGGACAGGTTGGGGAGGCTAGGAGAGGTCCCTAGGGATCCTTTGCATCCATCCACAGAGGTTCCTCGCATTCAGATGCTCAGCAACCGAGAGAGTGGCCTCCTACAGGATGGCTGTGGAGGATCCTACAGGATACTCTGTTTTCTACAGGATGTTTACAAATGGCTACAGGATGACCTACCGTGAGTGTTTGGAGTGATGGAGGAGTAATGGAATGGTAGGGGGAGATGTGTAAGGCAGGAATAAGGCTGGTGATGGCTTTAGAAGTGAAGGAATAGGATGGGAAATGAGTGTAGGGAGTAGGTTGGAAGATAAAGGGCTATGTCAACGAAAGTTGAAGGAGATGGAGCTAGGTGGGAAATGAGAGGTTTGGAGGGTAAATGAGTGAGAAAGAGGTTAAATAGAACTTGAGGAGGTGATGAATATGATAGAGATGCCCTGCACAATGCTCATTTAAACGAACCAATGAATTCTTGCAACCAAACCAAGTCCTAGCTAACTTAATCTAATTGTCAATGAAATAAATGAACAGCAGCTTTGTTTGGAAAGAGAACCATGTACTTCACGTGAGAAAGAGCATTCCAAAAGATCTAAATGCATAACAAACTCCTACCAATCGATTCTAAGCATAAAAAGCTACGTTACCCATCAAAACCAACTACCATAACAAAGCAAGATCTAAAGAGCAGATTTTATTATGAGAATGCAGCAAAGACACATAAATATAAACAAGGGAGGTACTGGGCGCTTGAGATGGGCCCAACCCCAAGAGCTACAGCCTCCCATGAACGATTTAGAGCTGGTGCAAAGCTGGATCCATCTTTATTAATCAAGAAATGAAAAGTACATCAAAACTGTCCATAAGGAGAGCTTGAGAATGAGCTGAAAGCAAAGCTAATCCATGGCCTAAAATTCGAACTACAAGCTAGCTAACTAATGGCTAAAACAAAATGACTAACTAGCTACAAAAATGACTACCAACTAGCTTCCAAAAATGACCAACCACTAGCTAACCAAAATGAGGCCCCAAGCCTTCTTATTTATACAATTTGAGGACCCAACAGTCCTCCTAAAAGTTAGGGACTTGGCTGCCCAAGACTTGGAGTTAACAGCAGTCCAACTTGACTTGCTTGGCTGCCCTTGTGCTCATTAATTTGGTGGCCTTTGAACTCCGAGCTGATGGTGGAGAATTCGAGGTAAGGGTCCATAAATGAGGGGGACACCTTCCTACAAATCCTCTAGCTTGTTCTCCCACGAATTTGGCTGCCAAGTGCTCATTAAGACCTTCAATTTTGTCTCCAAGTTGACCAACAAGGCTACACAAAGCACCCATTAGACTTGTTGGCATAATGACTAACCAAATTCACTCTATTAACATAAAAATAATCAAAAACATGCAATAAACAAATGAGAATGGTGGATTAAGTCAAATTAGGAAGTTGAATAAGCCCAAATAATTGTACATTGTTGGGGCTCATCATCACCCCCCTACTGAAAGTGTTGCTCATCCTCTGAGCAACCAAATCTCTCCCCTTGTCTTTGATGGCCCTGGTGACATCCTTGGCTAGCATCTTGGCTGATTTCTCCTTTGGCTTCCCGCTTTTCAAACTTTCCTGTAGAAACTGTTCGCTGGCTTCCTGTAGAAACAGTCTCTGTCTTCCTGTAGAAACAGTCTGCTAGCTGAGTTTTGGCTTCCTGTAGAAACAAACAGCACCACTATATCCTGCCAGATGGGCTGTGTCAGCCTTCATCTTCTCCTCCTTTCTGCTCTTCTTCCTTACTGTCTGCTGCTTTTCTTAGTGAATCCTCAGCCTTGTTATGAGTGCACAAGTTTATGCAATCATATGGAAGAAATGGTGCCCTCTTCTCTGTCAAAGACAATTTACCAGCATTTTGTGTGAAAGCAAATATACCATCAAAATATCACCTCTCAGCTCCAAAGTAAGACCTTCACAGAAATCACCAAAGATGAACATCTTGCCAACAATTCCTCAAATGCTAAGTTGGACCAGTTAGCAGAATGAAGCCATCACCAAATCACCCCACTTTTCAAAGGCTATGGTAAGCAAGTTATTGTGCTTAAGCATATTAGTAAATGGAATAAGTAGCAATATACGAACACACCCAAGTCCCAAGTTGAAAACACCTTCCTCTTTTATAAATTTCACAAACATCAGTGAAATAAGGAGACACAAGACAATCAATCAGAACCAAGCCAAAATAGTGTTTTCAGGACTTCCTGTAGAAAGTCTTGTAGCTGATTTCTGGCTTCCTGTAGAAGCCGTTTTTTACACTTCCTGATTTGGCTTGCATGGCTGGGGGTGTCTCCTTCTTTAATTTTGCTGTGGTTGCCTTGGTTTTGTCTTCACTTGGTTGGCCTTTTTCAGTCTTCTCTGCTCGTGCTTGCAACCACTTCCCCTTTGGCGTTTGTGTTTTTACTTCACCCATAGCAGCTTGTCATTTTTCTTGCTTCTCTTCTAGCTTTTCTTGTTCCTTTACCTGTGGCTTTTCCTTTGGTGGTCTGTTTGGTTATATTGCTGCTGCTGCTCCAAAACTTGACGGTTAAAATGAAATATGGCTCTCACAAACAGAGTGCAGAGCTTAATTTTCACACCCACCATCATACATATAACCGTCTAAAATTCACATTTTTCACACAGGTTAGCCCTGACAGTGATTTATCTTTTCTACAAGAGAAAAAATGTTGTAACAGGAACTATGGAGGAGAATATTGATGTAGAACCAACGAAGAAATTTCATGAAACCACAAGTAAACTGCTATTTTGACCCACAGACAGATTTCTTTCATACTTTCTTACTCAAAAATAGTTTTAATTCACCACCTTTCAGATGTATCATGCATGGAGGAGTGTTTTTTCGAGCCTACCACTTTCGGGCTTCCCGATTTGTCGGGAAAAAAAAATCCAAGCTTTTCTGCTCTAGGAGGCTCTGCTGTACTTTCCTGTAGAACGTCTTCCTGTAGGCGGCTCTCGTTTCCTGTAGAACGAAACAGTGCTCCCTGTAGAATGCCGATAAGCTGAAGGGTCTTGAAAAATGGCCGAGAAAGATCGGTGGAGGATATAAAGTTAATAGATTGTGGAAACTTCAGTTGAGGACGTGGAAAGTGCAGATGGACAGCAGTTCATGAGTTTCAGCCAAGCCGTCTTTAATTTCTCCGTGATTTGTGATGTGGTGGCAAAAACATGTGCGCTAGATTTTTCAAACTGCAGTGATACATGTCTTCTTCTCTCTGTTAATTAATTGACATCCTGTTCATTGGAGTTAAACTTTCTATCACTGTTTTTTTTTTTTTTTTTTTTTTTTTAATTTTTACGAGAGTCCATTGTCCACGTGCACTGCGTGGCTGCCGGCGGAGTTCTGAAGCAGACAATCAACTGAGCCTTGCTAATCCGTGGCTTAATTCCTCATCCCATTCGTTCATGCAGTTCCCAATTAAATCTATGCAATAGAGGAATGAGATTAGTCACATACCTGCAAGTTAAACGGCTGATTGTGAAGCGTGTTGCTGCATGCATGTGTTGATCTTCATTTGCTGCATGTATGGTGGCTTGACGGATGATTTATGGCTGTTTTTTTCTTGTGCAGGTGCCCTCTGGACGGATCTACGCTGCACGCGTTCATTTCCACGTTCAACTCTGCCCGTTCAAGCTGCTGCTGCTGCCTGGTCACCAACCCAGAACTTCTTTTTGCCATTTCTCCCAAACGGTAGATCAGTTTGATATGAAACTTGGTGAGCATGTTACTACCATCATTATGCATCTCCCATATCAAATTCGTGATCAATGGATGCATGGATTTTGAGAAAAATGGAAAATGGCTGAAGAATTCAGAGGTCGATTTCTCGGAAACCGTGCATCGGAATTGGCTGAAACTGCTTGGGTAGGTTACCATCACTCACATGCATATCCCCATGAAACAGGTTTTGAAACGGATGCACGGTTATGGAGAAAATGCAAAAATGGCTGATGGTGATGGAGGCTGATTTCTTGGAAACCGTGCACCGGAATTGCATGAAACTGCTCAGGCATGTTGTCATCAACCTTGTACAATTCCCCATAAAACGGTTTGTCAAATGGATGCATGGTTTTCAAGTTATGGCAAAAACAAATTTGGTTCTATGGATTTTTGCCTCAAGGCTTTTTGCATGTGCTTGCATGGGATGACAAAATGAATTTTGTTTGTGATGCAGGTATGGAGATGATGGAGGAGGAGTTGGGAGATGGCATGAGGGCTTCTGAACACTTGAGGAAGCTACCATGCTCGCCAAACCACTTTTTGAAATGCATGCCTAGTTTCCCACAATTTCTACAGGAAGATCCTGTAGAAGCACAATGAGAAGCACAAGGAGGTAAAAAAATGATGGATGAAGGCAAGGGATGGACACACAAGTGCTTGCAGGCCTAACCAATAGACTCCCACCATCAGATTCACTGTTGAAATTGGATTTGGCTCGTCCAAAGGTTCTACAGGATGTTTCCTGTAGAAATACAGAGCTTTCCTGTAGAAGACACAGTTTTGAGGAAAGAAGCATAATGACATGAAAAAATGATGGAAAAGGGGTGAGGAATGGAAACATGGATGTGGGTAGGCCTCATGGACATATTCCAAGCCTTCAGGTCCTCCTCGGAGATCAATTTGGCTTTTTTGTAAGCTTCCTGTAGAAGATACGAAACTTCCTGTAGAAGGCACAAAAACTCCTTTGTCTTTGATCTGAGTGCTCCTCCTGTCATGACACGTCCTCCTTTAACCTGCAATGTCATTGCTGCAACATGAACTTATTCAATGGAGATTAGCTTTATTTTTCCTTTTTCTTTTTCTCTTTTTTTTTTGAAAAACAACTAGGGCGCCTCATGGAGGTTTTCACCCTAATTGCCTGCCTTGGGCGCCTCCAAGGGAGGTTTTCACCCAAAGATCTTTTTCTCTTTTCTCTTTTTTTTTTCAACCCATTGACCGCCTCATGGAGGTTTTCAATCAATGAGCCAACCTAAGGCGCCTCCGAGGAGGTTTTCACCTTAGATTTCTATTTTCTTTTTTCATTTTTTTCTTTTTCTTTTTTTTCTACCCTACCCTACTTGAAAAACAAAAACATTTTCAAGTATAAGAATACTTCCAATGGAGCCATGTGCACATCGAGATTAGAGAAAAAATGATGTGAAGGCTCAAGATGCATGCTTTGACAGGTATCCAGATCTCAGAGACCACATGATCTGGCTTTGGAGGGATCAAACAAAACTGAGGAAGAAAGTACCGCTGCAACTTAGTGACCTTCTGAAACCATATCTCAATATAGCTTTGATATCCTTGGTCATCTTGCTGATTTGGATCATTCTTCATGTCACTTTCTATCATGACTTTCTCATCTTCCTCTTTTTGCTGATCTTTCTCTTGAGTACATGGAGGATTTAATGGTAACCATGAGGGATCTTTCTTTATCTCTGCTTCTGATGTCTTATCTTTATCAAGTGCAGCCCATGGTTCTTTGATCTCCTCTTTTGAATCTTCTTTTGCTGGATGTGATCCTTCAATGCTTTCAAGATGATCTCTTTTTTGCAATGCTTTTCCTGAGCTTTGGTGAACATCATTGAGCTCAAGAGGAGTCATTTGCACATGTTGTGCCTCAGCTTTGCAATTGGGTTGAGCTGCTCCATGGTAGGGTTTTGGAAATGGTGGTAAGGGTGGTTGAGTGGAGGTGTGAAATGGAGATGGAGATGGATGGCATTGTGGTTGGGTAGGCATTTGGGGTTGCCTTGGTGGAGGAGGAGGCGATGGTTGTGGATGAGCAGGTGGTGGAGGACAATGAGCGGGATGAGAGTTGTACTGGGGCCTCCACTCCTGATAAGGTGCATTCCACTGAGGCTGTGGCTGAGCATAAAAGTGAAATGAATGAGCAACTGGTTGGGCATAATATGGATCTGTGAAGGAACAAGGAGAATGTGACCAAGGAGGAGGTGTAGACCAGGAAGGATGAGCAGGGGGACCCCAAGAAGGCATGAAAGTGGCTTGATAGGGTCATAATAGGTCTCGGATTTCCCTTGTAGTTCCTGCTGGTAGGGTATGGGTCCATGTGGCCTCCTTTGGTTCATATAACAGAGTGATTCAGTGGCTCTCTTGGCTCTTTGATATGTAGCTTTGATTCTGGGCAAGGAAGGGCACTGATCTGTAGGATGGTATTCCTCACATATGAAACACACTTCTAGGGAGTGCATTGGACATTCGTTCCTAGGATGCTTTTTAAGGCACCTAGGACAAAAAATGACCAAAGCCCTCTTGGCTTCCTCTTGCTTCTTCTGGATCCGCAAGGTATCCAGTTGCATGGCAAGAAACTGCCTCATATCACTCTTGAAATCTTCGATTTGATTTTCAAATTCATCTTTGGACAAGATGTTGCTCCCAACATCTCTACCTGTAGCCATTTGCTCCAGAGGAATGTTTCTTTCTTCTTCTCCCCTAGAGGTTCTTCAGATATGTCTTGATGTCCACCCAGGGGTTCTTTAATCACAGCCATCGAAGAAGAACGTTGGCTGTGTGAAGCAGTGGGGGTGTTGTGCAATCATTTTTCTAACTTATCTCTACTCCTACAAGGCATGAAATAGATTGAACTGCAACTAACTATCTTGCGAAATTGAAATGAAAGCAGGAAAGGACTAATCTATTTTTCTCAAATGAAATTGCAAGAATGAAATGCTAGTCTACGCTTGCAGAATTGAAATGCGGAATTGAAAGGCTATTCTAGGGAAGCAGGAAATGCTAATCTATGAAAGCAGGAAATGCTAATCTATGAAAGCAAGAAATGCTAATCTACTTTTGCATAAATGAAATTGCATAATGGAAATGAAATAAACTACTTAGCAGAAGGTTGTAGTAGAAAATAGAAGAATAGCAACAATCACCAATACTCTGCCGCTTCCCCGGCAACGGCGCCAAAAAGATGGTGAGCTCCAGTATTGTAGCAATAATGCTACAACTCCTGGGGCTTCCTGTCTCTTAATTTTATCAACCCGGTAGTTCGTACAAACTTGGAAGCGGCGGTGCTATATGCACAAGTACTAGCTCTTGTCGCAGCTGTCACTTGGTCAGCTGGCACAAGTCCGCTAGGGCTCAAGCCAACTTCTATAGGCTCTCAGAAGAAGCTTGCTAATTGATGGACGAAAGCTAATCTCAAAGGAAAGCTACTTTACTTGACAAAAATGAACTGAAAGCAAATCAAAGCATGTAAACCTAGGAAACCCTAATTTAACTAGTCTAACCTCTATAATGCAAAGAATGTAAATGCAACTTCTACCAATGCTGTCATTACCTCTAATAAGTGAAAATGCATGGACCTAAACTATTTGCATCATGAAAGTTATGTTTTTGTATTTTTCCTTTAAGTGAATGGAATGATTGTGATCTTGTGCTAACTAGGGTTTGGTTGTGCAGATGGGATGGAGAAGGAAGGAAAGTGTGGGACAGGTTGGGGAGGCTAGGAGAGGTCCCTAGGGATCCTTAGCATCCATCCACAGAGGTTCCTCGCATTCAGATGCTCAGCAACCGAGAGAGTGGCCTCCTACAGGATGGCTGTGGAGGATCCTACAGGATACTCTGTTTTCTACAGGATGTTTACAAATGGCTACAGGATGACCTACCGTGAGTGTTTGGAGTGATGGAGGAGTAATGGAATGGTAGGGGGAGATGTGTAAGGCAGGAATAAGGCTGGTGATGGCTTTAGAAGTGAAGGAATAGGATGGGAAATGAGTGTAGGGAGTAGGTTGGAAGATAAAGGGCTATGTCAACGAAAGTTGAAGGAGATGGAGCTAGGTGGAAAATGAGAGGTTTGGAGGGTAAATGAGTGAGAAAGAGGTTAAATAGAACTTGATGAGGTGATGAAGATGATAGAGATGCCCTGCACAATGCTCATTTAAACGAACCAATGAATTCTTGCAACCAAACCAAGTCCTAGCTAACTTAATCTAATTGTCAATGAAATAAATGAACAGCAGCTTTGTTTGGAAAGAGAACCATGTACTTCACGTGAGAAAGAGCATTCCAAAAGATCTAAATGCATAACAAACTCCTACCAATCGATTCTAAGCATAAAAAGCTAAGTTACCCATCAAAACCAACTACCATAACAAAGCAAGATCTAAAGAGCAGATTTTATTATGAGAATGCAGCAAAGACACATAAATATAAACAAGGGAGGTACTGGGCGCTTGAGATGGGCCCAACCCCAAGAGCTACAGCCTCCCATGAACGATTTAGAGCTGGTGCAAAGCTGGATCCATCTTTATTAATAAATAAATGAAAAGTACATCAAAACTGTCCATAAGGAGAGCTTGAGAATGAGCTGAAAGCAAAGCTAATCCATGGCCTAAAATTCGAACTACAAGCTAGCTAACTAATGGCTAAAACAAAATGACTAACTAGCTACAAAAATGACTACCAACTAGCTTCCAAAAATGACCAACCACTAGCTAACCAAAATGAGGCCCCAAGCCTTCTTATTTATACAATTTGAGGACCCAACAGTCCTCCTAAAAGTTAGGGACTTGGCTGCCCAAGACTTGGAGTTAACAGCAGTCCAACTTGACTTGCTTGGCTGCCCTTGTGCTCATTAATTTGGTGGCCTTTGAACTCCGAGCTGATGGTGGAGAATTCGGGGTAAGGGTCCATAAATGAGGGGGACACCTTCCTGCAAATCCTCTAGCTTGTTCTCCCACGAATTTGGCTGCCAAGTGCTCATTAAGACCTTCAATTTTGTCTCCAAGTTGACCAAAAAGGCTACACAAAGCACCCATTAGACTTGTTGGCATAATGACTAACCAAATTCACTCTATTAACATAAAAATAATCAAAAACATGCAATAAACAAATGAGAATGATGGATTAAGCCAAATTAGGAGGTTGAATGAGCCCAAATAATTGTACATTTTTGGGGCTCATCGGAAACCCAATGCGGGAGAAAACCACCTGCTGCAAGTCATCTCAATCTTCTTCTTAATAAGAAAATCCTTTTACAATAGTTTGTACTGGTGCAGTCTTATACCAGTACGGGAGCTACAACCCCCTTTGCTTTTGTACTAACCGATCCATTTACTAGTACGCAGGCTGCTACCTGCTACAATGCTCCAAATATTTCCTTTAGCTCTTGTACTAGCTTAGATACTAGTACGTAGGTGCTGGCCTACAATCTTTTCTCCTCCAGGTACCACGTTTCATCAATTTTCAGACTAGATACACTGAAGCACAACACATAATTTGAAAGGCCACATTTCATCCAATTTTCATACTGGACCCAACAACAACATTGAAGCTCATAATCAAACAACCTTCTGAATCACCCAATCACTAGATCAATACATATACAATGAGAGTTATCAACCAGATCTATTCCACCAGATCATATAAGGATAAGTCATTATGAACCCGATCCATTCATCTATCAATACTGAAGCTAATCATAATCATTCACTCAATCACTGCTGTTATCAGAACATAATACCAGACATCACTTCAAAACCCAGAACACAACAATAATAAACAGGGGCAGCTAAATAGATTTCATGAAAAGTCCGCAGCTTCACCCATAGACCACCTGCGTACATCCGCACTGTTTCCAACTGCGTTCCTGCGTACCCACGCACTGTGCCTCACGGACTTCCTGCGTACCTGCGCTCTGTGTCCAATGAACTGCCTGCGCACCTCCGCATCTGAAACTCTTCTCGGCCTGCGTATCTGCGCACCTGCAGCGCTTCTGCGCCTGCGTATCTCCGCACTTTTCTTTCACTATACTTGCGTACCTGCAGGTATAGATAATTTCAAGACTTCAAGAATAACCCAGACTATGAGATCTACAGATCTGAACATGCGCCGAGGAGATATCAATGCATTAGTAGATCTGACTTGTAATTCTCATGTTTCTCCTTGATATTGATTCAACTCTCTCTCACAAACCGATTACAAGAATTTCAGATCTAGCTTCTCTTAAGATCTTCTAATTTCACAAGTGTCTAGCCAAATGATCTCCTTTGCTTTATATAGGCAAGCTCTTCCTAAAATCATGGATCAATACCATAGATAACCAAAACAATGGGTCCAAAAACATGGGGCTCAATAATAATAATAATATAAAACAATACCACTGACCAAACCATAGGATCAAATGCGTCGGGCTAAATACTATGGTCCACCATTGGATTCCCACGTGAGAATACTTTTTCACTGCATGAAAGTGCGTGAACTAGGGTCCGCACCTTTTACATGGGATACCTGCATGTATGTACGCACTTTATCTAAGACATGCCTGTGTGTCCGCACCTTTTGTACGGTGTACCTGCGTACCCCTTATTTTCTTCAATATTTGAGAGCTGATCATCAATCTTTGCTACTGACTGGTTGTACTGTGATCCATCACCTGTATAAGTTGCCATCAAGGACAACACTTTAGCCATAATGCCAACAATCTCCCCCTTTGGACTTGATTGCAAAGCTTACTTGTGAACTGTCATCTGATCCCTTTGAACTGTCCTACATCCATGTATTTTGTCATATCTGATATCTCTTCTGTGGATTCATCTGAATGTATACAAGTGAGATGATCTTCTATGAGAGGGTTGCCATCAAGTACAACACATGCATCATAATGCCAACAATCTCCCCCTTTGGACTTGATGGCAACAACACCAAATCACTCTCCCCCTTTGACATCAAGGGCAAAGGGTTTTGCTCCCCCTAAGAACATGCTCCTCTTGACTATAAAACAGATCTGCTGAAATCTTTGAATGAGCTCCCCCTTTGTATATGCCATGGTGCACCAATCTGATCATGCTCTTTCTGAGAACAAGCTGAAATGTCTGTTCTGCTATAGTACTGTTCATGCTCAAGCTCCCCCTGACTGTAAGCAAGGTCTGCAAAAAGATGTTCTACAAGAAGAACATGACTCTATATATCATAAAAGACCTTCCTATCACCAAAGACTCATACATACATCTATCTCCCATCACAATGGTGATATACCAAAAGTTTACATATGATAACATAAAAGAATAACATCATTCATCCCAGGCATAGTGGGGAAACCAACATAGGCCATTACATGACCTGAAGAGATCTCATCAAATGACTATAATAGATACACTATTACATCATGAGACTTGATATGACTTTTACATCGAATGATATACATGACAAACATCATGATAAACATCAGCAACAACATTGAATGATCTGCTCCATAGCATTTGTCACCAGCAACTTGTATTAGTGCAAGAATCATCAAGGTATGTCCGCATCAACTCATCCTTTAGAACAGAATCATTCTCATTCTAACATATGTGAGAAACACCATAGCCATCCAGATCTGCATGAACCAAGTATCATCAATTGGGAGTATATGCACCAATCCACATGTGTACGAGACAACCTATATAAGTAAGAACTCATCATGTCTCCAATCATTCATGAGTCTAGCCAACAATCCTCATCCAAATATGTGCCAAGAACAATAGGAATCCGAGGACTATTAACCATAATGCCAACAATGCATTAAGAGCATATGCTCCCCCTAAACTTGTGCCTTCTGTCAGATCTTATCAACAAGAAAAGTCAGCCAATAAATGCCTTAAGACAGATCCGCAGTTTCTCATTATATGGCCTGCGTGGCTCCGCACTTCACCTTCCGCTCCTCTGCGTATCCCCGCACTTGACTTTCTGTGTTTCTGCGTATACCCGCAGAGAGCCTTTTACTACAGTGCGTACCTACGCACCTGTTTCTTCAATCACGCCGCGTACTACTACTGTGGCCACGCACCCTCAGATGCTATCGCGCCGCGTATCTACGCACCTGCGGCTTCTGTAGCGCCGCGTACTTTCACTGTGCCTCCGCACCTGAACCTCTATCGCTCTGCGTACCTACGCACTGGGACTGTGCCTTCGCTGCGTATCCTCGCACTTTCACTGTGTATCACCTGCGTTCCTCCGCAAAGGAACTTCCGCTCTGCTGCGTACGCCCGCACTTTCACAGAGAATCATCTGCGTACCTCTGATTAGGACCCAATTAAATGGTCCTCCAAGGTTCCTCTGACAGTCAGATACACAGATCTGATCTTGTGCTCGAGAGATCATACTTCATAGACTCACTTCCAACTTCGCTTTCCCTACTGCCTTTCTTCAAACAATCATATACGCGATTGTGCAATATCCAACTCGCGTATATACGCGACTTCCCTTTATGGAGTTTGCATATGAGATTCAGGACACTGAAGTTTTGTACTTTCAGCTCCCTCTGATTCTGGTATGTCTGTACGTTGTGTTGTGCCGCCTTTTTCTGACTGTACTTCCTTTTTCCTCCATATCTTCAAGCGTGATGATGTTTTCTTCTTTTGGTGTGATGTTTGTGCTTTGTTCCTGCATTCCTTTGCTATATGTCCAAGCTTGTTACATGCATAACATCTTACATGTTTCATATTCCTTTTGTAGAAATCAACAACTTTGTGACCATACATATTGCAAGCAAAGCAATATCCATTAAAGTACTTTGAATGTGATGATTTTTCTGCATAATGGTCTTGAACCCTTCTTCTCCTACATCTAGCTGCAACATGTCCAAGATTATGACATACATAACATTCAACATTATTCATAGGAGGAGTAAAGGATTTTCTTTGAGGAATATCTTTCCTTGGTTGATGATGAGATTGATCTTTCATTTCTTCGTTGATCACTTTAGATTTCTCTTTAGAGTTCCTTGCCTCACCTTGTGAACTAGATTCACCTTCAACAGATTCATGGAAACCAAGACCAGTCTTTATAGCAGGAGACCTTTGACTACTAAGAATATCATCCAAGACTTTAGAACTATCTTGAAATCGTAAAAGCTTATCCTTTTCTTCTAATTTACCTTTCAGGATATTTACCTCAACCTGAAGTTGTTCTTCCTTTTCAAGAGATTGCTTTTTCAAATCTTCTTCAGCTTTCCTTCCTTCTTCCATTTTTTCCCTTAGTTTGAGAATCTCCTTTTCTTGTTCTTCATTCAGATCCTACTGCATTTGACGAACTCTGAAGGCACATTCCAACTGGGATTTTAAGCTGATGACTTCATTGTCTTGTTTTTCAATTGCTTGGTGTAGATCTTCATTCTGCTTCTTTGATTCTTCAAGTTCTTCCTTTAGTGAGAGGATCGTGGCTTCAAGACTTTCATAATAACTGGATCGATCTATGAGCTCCTTGATTGTTGTGTTCTTTTCAATGACTTCATTTCTTAGAGATGTTGCTTCAACCTGCAACTTTTGATACTTTTCCTTGCATAACTCTCGATGAGCTTTTTGTCTAGTAACAGCTTCTTTGAGGGCACCACTCTTTATGTTCAGAAGTTTTTCTTGTTCACTAATTTTGTTTGTCAGCCTGTTAAATTCTGCCTCTATTTGATATCTTTCTTGCTCACCCATAAGAGCAAATTCAGTAGTCTCACTATCACTTTCATCTTTTCCAAAAGGAAAGATAGCTGGAACATCGAAGGATAGCAAATTCATACCTAAATGGTCATCTTCATTCTGAACTGATTCTGAATCTGGTTCTAAATCTGAAGAGCTTCTTATACCTAATCCCCAATCGATTCTCCCACTGTCATAGTTCCTCTGAGATGTCTTCTTCTTCTTATGAGCTTTCTTCTTAAGCTTCTTTCCCATTGTTCCACGGATCTCCTTCAAGCGATCAAGCTTCTACCAAAAGGACCTGCTCTGATACCAATTGTTGGAAATAATACTGAGAGGGGGGGGTGAATCAGTATTATCACATTAATAAAACTTTTTCATTTCCATAATCAGATTCATATATGCTACTTCCACAACTTCTTATGATTAAGTTAATTGATCTTCAATGAGTGCATTAGAACATTATCAACCATATTATCAGTTAACAGATGCAGTAACATAGAGTAGATCATCACACATAAGGCACACACATGAACACCATGATATAAGGTGGAAACCCAATGCGGGAGAAAACCACCTGCTGCAAGTCATCTCAATCTTCTTCTTAATAAGAAAATCCTTTTACAATAGTTTGTATTGGTGCAGACTTATACCAGTACGGGAGCTACAACCCCCTTTGCTCTTGTAATAGCCGATCCATTTACTAGTACACAGGCTGCTACCTGCTACAATGCTCCAAAGATTTCCTTTAGCTCTTGTACTAGCTTAGATACTAGTACGTAGGTGCTGGCCTACAATCTTTTCTCCTCTAGGTACCATGTTTCATCAATTTTCAGACTGGATACACTGAAGCACAACACATAATTTGAAAGGCCACATTTTATCCAATTTTCATACTGGACCCAACAACAACATTGAAGCTCATAATCAAACAACCTTCTAAATCACCCAATCACTAGATCAATACATATACAATGAGAGTTATCAACCAGATCTAGTCCACCAGATCATATAAGGATAAGTCATTATGAACCTGATCCATTCATCTATCAATACTGAAGCTAATCATAATCATTCACTCAATCACTGCTGTTATTAGAAAATAATACCAGACATCACTTCAAAACCCAGAACACAACAATAATAAACAGGGGCAGCTAAATAGATTTCATGAAAAGTCTGCAGCTTCACCCATAGACCACCTGCGTACATCCGCACTGTTTCCAACTGCGTTCCTGCGTACCCACGCACTGTGCCTCACGGACTTCCTGCGTACCTGCGCTCTGTGTCCAATGAACTGCCTGCGCACCTCCGCATCTGCAGCGCTTCTGGGCCTGCGTATCTGCGCACCTGCAGCGCTTCTGTGCCTGCGTATCTCCGCACTTTTCTTTCATTGTACTTGCGTACCTGCGGGTATAGATAATTTTAAGACTTCAAGAATAACCCAGACTGTCAGATCTACAGATCTGAACATGCGCCGAGGAGATATCAACCCATTAGTAGATCCGACTTGTAATTCTCATGTTTCTCCTTGATATTGATTCAACTCTCTCTCACAAACTGATTACAAGAATTTCAAATCTAGCTTCTCTTAAGATCTTCTAATTTCACAAGTGTCTAGCCAAATGATCTCCTTTGCTTTATATAGGCAAGCTCTTCCTAAAATCATGGATCAATGCCATAGATAGCCAAAACAAGGGGCCCAAAAACATGGGGCTCAATAATAATAATAATAATATAAAACAATACCACTGACCAAACCATAGGATCAAATGTGTTGGGCTAAATACTATGGTCCACCATTGGATTCCCACGTGAGAATAATTTTTCATTGCATGAAAGTGCGTGAACTAGGGTCCGCACCTTTTACAAGGGATACCTGCGTGTATGTACGCACTTTATCTAAGACATGCCTGCGTGTCCGCACCTTTTGTACGGTGTACCCGCGTACCCCTTATTTTCTTCAATATTTGAGAGCTGATCATCAATCTCTGCTACTGACTGGTTGTACTGTGATCCATCACCTGTATAATTTGCCATCAAGGACAACACTTTAGCCATAATGCCAACAATCTCCCCCTTTGGACTTGATGGCACAGCTTACTTGTGAACTGTCATCTGATCCCTTTGAACTGTCCTACATCCATGTATTCTGTCATATCTGATATCTCTTCTATGGATTCATCTGAATGTATACAAGTGAGATGATCTTCTATGAGAGGGTTGCCATCAAGTACAACACATGCATCATAATGCCAACACAATATGAGGGTACTGGATAACATTCTCAATTTTCATACGATGCTCATTTTAAGAACGAGAATGTGAATGTATGGGCATGAGGTTATGTAACTCTGGCCACTTTGTGTCAGCTGCAACCAAAGTAAAAAAATAAAGATGGACCATCCTAACTGAGTAATCATGTCTGTCAATTCATATCGACACTTAGTCCAGTATGCCCTTGTACCTCTCAGAGAAGAACCAAAATACATAAGATGCTCAACCAACTTATTATCTGGTAAATCAAATAGTTGGTGACGCAACTCCTCAACTGTTGTAGGTGAGTTATCATATAAATGTTTCTTTGCAAAAACTACAGCAGTTGCTTGGCTCTGATGCCGCATTATCATGTTTAATAGGTAATATCGAAAGCAAGGATGGATTCCAAATATCTGATCATAGTACCTAAGAAGATGCAATGCATACTCATGAAGTTCAACACTACAAATACGTGGTTGCAACCAATCAGCATCACCAGTGGGGAACAATGTTGGGAATGCCATATCTAATAACCCCTCTGTATTATATTCATTCACTAGAGAGGTTCCAATATTGGGCCAATCCATGTCTTGAACATGTGAAGAATCAACATTATCAAGAAATGCTCTAATTTCTTCCACTTCTCTTCGTTCATTTGGTAGGCGAGCAACAAAGGAAGAAGGATGAGAGGGAAAATGCTCAGCATGAAACTCTTCATTATTAGTTTCATTGATCTTAGATTCTTCAATATCACAATCAACAAATTTAAGCCTGGAGGAGACATCTGTTGATCTTTCGGGCAGAGCATTCACTGAATCATAATCAATTACAACATCTCGATAATATTGATCATGTTGGATTTTGAAAAGTAATGCAGCCATCACTCAAGATCTTTTGACATAACATTCATAATATTTAGACTGAGAGCCATGTCTCCTCACAATTAGAAAGTCAATATCTTCAACATGTCAGGGAAGGCTTTGTACAATTGTAGAAATATCTTGAGGAAAGCTAATTGTATGACCACTATACTTATATTGCCCACCTCGAGCATGTGTCACTTGCAAAATAGGATTCACACGTGCTATTAGCATTTCTTCAACTTGAGTAAGAACTCTTAAAATATGAGGTTGCTCACCATGATCCATGTTATTATATCGACAAAAACGATGGGCTCCTCTTTCACTCTTACATCGTCTGCAAACAAGTCCTTCAGAATGTCTCACAATAAGGATTTCGGGATATGATTCTTGGCAAATGTGGCACATTTGGACAACTGACATGCCATCTATCTTTGCTCGAAACCTTTTATGCACTGCAATCGTGTTTTCATCAAAATGAATATGATCTCTATTCATCGAACCATGTTGAAAACCATTTGGATGAGTAAAATCTCTTCTAACATTTACTTCATCTTCAAGAACATGAGATTCCCTTCGCAAATTTGAAGCATGTGGAATGGATCTATGAGAATGTCTTTCCAAATTTATGGTGTGCATTTTGAAAAACTGAGAGGATGTAAAGGTCTCTTTGTCATAAAAGACTTTAAAATTTAATTTCCAACTAATTATAAATGAAGAAAATGAAAAAGAATCAAATGCATTCAAAATTTACATTTGTGTCTTCATGTGGATGAGGGTTATGACATGGTTGCTCTTGGATTCTAAGATCAGTGGATGGAACATTTTTGGATGTAGTTTCTTTGCCTCTATTCAAATGAGTTGTTTCCTGTTTCAAAAAAATAAAATATGTTATAAAACTAAATGTCCAAAAAAGAAAGATTCAAAAATTGAAAATAAATCAAATACATTGAACATCTACATTAGTTTTACAATTTGATGTTTTGGATTCCAATTCTCCAACCTAATGAGATGAGATCATGGTTTCTCCATGAAAGGTTACAAAACACAATTTCCAGGCAACTGTAAATGAAAAAATGAGAAAAATATCAAATGCACTCAACATTTACATTTGTTTGGCAATGTGGATGAACGCTATGAGATGGTTCCTCTTCACTTCTAACATCATTAGATGGAACATCTACGAAGTTAATTTGTATGCCTCTATTGAAATGACTTGTGTCCTATTCAAAGAGAATAAAATACACCATAAAATTCAATGTCTAAGCAATTAGAAATTTAAAAAATGAAAAGCAAATCAAAAACATTGAAAATTTACATTAGTCTGGCAATTTGATCGTCGAGGAGAATGCACAGGAAGATTATGACATGCTTCATCTTCACTTCTCAGATTAGTAGATGGAACACTTTGGGAGTTAATTTCTAGACCTCTATTAAAACAAGTTGTATCCTATCCGAAGAGAATAAAATAACATAAGTTTAGTAAACAAAACTTTGTAAATATAGGAATGTAGTAGAACAACCACTATTGCAGTGAAAATCAAAATATAATTGTGTTACCTCCATTGTGCCACGTGAAATGCTATCAGGGATGACTGATTCTCTTGGTGGGACCACATTACTTTGAGAAGCGGGATTTGAAGGTCTTTTGTTTCGAGCAACTGGATCCAAATTATCAAACAAATGGCCAAGTAAACTATCATCCAAATCATCACACAAAATGTCATCATTACCTCTACCATGGATGTTTTGCAACCTTTGGCCATCAAAACATGCAATTGGACACACAGAAGGGTTAGGGCGGACATTTGCATCCACAATATCAATATTAAGTTCTTCCCGATTGCAAGATGTTTCCCCAACATTATGAACATTTTCAGAAGAGCATTGAACAACAACATTATGCTGAGGAGGAGCATATCCTGATAATGAACTATCAACAGGAAATGTTCTTTCCATTATATCGTCCATAGTGTGATACTTATGAGGAATTATAGAATCATTTTGAAGAGTGGCTTCACTCATTTTTTTGTTATATGTAGCTCTCCTACGCTCATTTATGGCATCCTTATTTTGTTGATACCGCAAACGACGACTTTCATTAGACCTCTCACGTGATTGTGGTGACAAATTTCTTTTTCTTGTATGCTTGCTTGTGCCTTCAGATGACATGTCTACAATGAATAATAAAATATTCATTATGGAATCATAAACATGGAACATAAAAAGTGTATATGTTAATATCTACATGATTATGATTATGTGGTATATGGAGGTTAAATTAATAAATATTAGGAAATTTAAATAATAAAAAATGTAATATGTTTTATGTTTGTGAGATTTTTCAACATAATTATATATATTTATAACTTTTTTTAATTATTTGAATTTCTTAATATTTATTAAAATAGTATTTCTTACTTAATAATGTAATTTTTAACGATACACTAATCATAATAGTTATAATTTAAATGTTCTTAACCATTAAGAAAATGTGTTTTCTAAAACAATTAATTCTATATGTCTCCATTGTTTTAAAAAAATAATGATATATAACTTGATCTTAATGGGTTGTCTAACAACCCATTAAAAAAAATGTTTAAACCATTCTCAAAACAATGGTGCCACATAGTTAATTTATAGTGAACAATTAATTAGGTTAATTATGAGTAATTTAAATATATTTACAAATAATATAAACTTATTCATAAAGTAATATGAATATAAAGACAATATTGATATGCAAAAAACACTCAAAACAAACTACAAAATTACATTTGATAAACCATCTCTACCTAATCTTATGCTATTGATTTAAGTAGATCAAGTGCAACTTCCACACACATTTTTTTTTTAAATATGAACAATGGATGTCATAAATCTATATATTATTTCATTTTCATGCTTCGTAATAGAAAAACACAGAGTTAATCGAAATCGAACATAAACATATAACATTGTTTGAGAATCAATGACAAAAACCAATACAAATAATATGTATAACATAAATCATAAAAATTATAATTATACAAACAAAGAAAAATGCATAACATCGAGAAACATTTACATGTAAATAAGAAAACTTTAGGGGAAACAATATTAAATATTTTACATCACAAAGATCGATACAAACATAATTTTAAAGTATTACCATAAAGACACATAATATGCATAGAGGAAAAAATGGAAATATTTTCCACAACCATAGAGAGTATATAAAATGGAAATACTTATAAGAACTCCTAAGAATACTAATATCCTAATAATCCATCACCATATCCAATGGTGGAATCTCATCAACAGAATCCATAGGGTCAGCAATTGCAAAAACATCTCCATACTTAATCGAATCATTCCAATCCTCCAATGTTGGGTACCAAAACCGAGACATCTGCTCATTAGTTGAATTATCAATATCTATTGGAAAACAGATGCGAGTTACCATGTCATATAATAGGAAAGGAACTTCACTACAGTTGCACATAAGAACCAGACCATGGATTGTTCGGAACAGAAGATAGCTAGGACATTTTCTATTTATATCTGCAGAAATTTCTTCCAACAACTTCCATCTGAAACCCCAATCATCTTCAAAGTAGTCAATTCTTCATTCAACACATGGTTGACCAAATTGGAAATGATCTAATTCTTCAATTGACCATACAGAAGTGGAGCCATCATTGACAAGGCATATCAATTGATTCATGTATATTGCTAACGACATACAACGTATGTCACTGATTAGAACAAATGAAAAACCCCACTCATTTTTTATTACATCAAACTAGTAGATTGTATACCCGTACCGAGGATAATCTTCATACTCCTTGTCGAGATATAGCCAAAACAATTTACTTTTATAAAACACTACATTCTTAGGGGGTGAAGTGCCACCAAATGGAACAACAGCCCTTTGCCATACCCTATCAAGACTACTACAAACATAAAATTCAGACTGCATTCTATCATAGATATGTTTTAGAACAACCCAGTCATATTTTCTGCTGCTTACATTTTCCAATAATGAAAAGAATCCCGAGTCTCCAATTCGTATTGGCCCTATGTTTTTAAATGCCTTTGTAAATGGATTCGTTACAAAATAGTTGTGTGTTTGGGAGCATTCTGTTGGTAAGGATAAAACCACCATTGGTCCAACAATACACTCTACTCTGTATCTTGAATCTATGAATCCCAAATGAAATTGATATATGTGGCCATTCTGATTAAGGTATTGAGCAGCAAAACAATTGTCTTCACTATTGAGGAAAGGAACGAGAAATCCAAATTCATTCATAGAGACATTCTTGCAACGTAAAAAGAAAGAAGGGTTTTGCAAAGCATTCTTCCATTTTTTACAAACAGTGCCAAACTTTATCACAACCGATAAAGGGAGCCACAGGAAGACAAGTTCAAGAACTTCGAATGGAAGACAACTCCAAATAGCTGGATCCATGATGAAATAGTGAAATCACCTAACAGTAAAAAAAAAAAGGCATTTGATATCAACAAAACAATTTAATGTTGAATAAAATTAAAAGTAACATAAATACATAATTTACCATACACAATTTTCCATTTTGTTAAGGATAAGAAATGTTAATGGTTGTGTAAGAGTGAAATTTGAACCAATAAAAAATAGTTGGTGAACAACTTGGTTTTTTTTCTAGATTCAAGATCACATGGCTACCTGTTTTGTATAGTAGTGAATTTATTTTAGTTGTATGTTTTAATTATGTATGTAATGTGAATGACCTAAATAATTTCTAGTTGGAATTTGACAACAACAAAAAAATTGACTCAATCATAATGAATCCAAAAATATCAAATTAAAATTACATTATTAAATTTCTAAAACAACATATTAGTATATATTAATTTTTTTCATATTTAGAATTAATCTAAAATCATTTTACTTATTTATTAATAAAACAATAGATTGTTAATATGATAAGATAATCCTTGTAATGGACTGCATTAATATCACAACCTAAGCATTCCAATGGACTACGTTAATATCTACAAGATTATGATTATGTGGTATATGGAGGTTAAATTGATAAATATTAGGAAATTTAAATAATAAAAAATGTAATATGTTTTATGTTGGTGAGATTTTTCAACATAATTATATATATTTATAACTTTTTTTAATTATTTGAATTTCTTAATATTTATTAAAATACTATTTCTTACTTAACAATGTAATTTTTAACGATACACTAATCATAATAGTTATAATTTAAATGTTCTTAACCATTAAGAAAATGTGTTTTCTAAAACAATTAATTCTATATGTATCCATTGTTTTAAGAAAATAATGATATATAACTTGATCTTAATGGGTTGTCTAACAAGCAGATGTCAACGAATTTTTGGTTGGAACTAACTACATTTTCCTTGTGATTCCAAACAATCTTTACTCAAATTTACTTGTAATTTTTTTTTTGAATCAAATTTACTTGTAATTCCAAATAATTTTTTCCAAATTAAAAACAATAGAAAATCTAAAAACACATGAATTTAAAAATGAATTAAGTAAGGTGTTTAAAGTTTCTTTAAAAAAAATTGAAAAAAATTCTTTCAGGGATTATGAATCGTTATGAATCCAAAAATATCATTATTCTCTTATATAATTATATTATTATATTTCTTTCAAAAAAAAAAAATTGTTTAAACCATTCTCAAAACAATGGTGCCACATAATTAATTTATAGTGAATAATTAATTAGGTTAATATTGAGCAATTTAAATATATTTACAAAACCTATTGGAAGCGTTCAAATGAGGTTTGAAGCCTTAAAACCCGACCACATCACTTTATCGGGTTTCCTTTTAAAAACCGGGACCGATCAAGATAACGAAAGTCAAAGGAAAACACAGGAATTCCCGCACAACACCCAAAAGGCCGGACTTCAAATCTTTTACACCCAAGATAATAAATATCGACGGGTCCGCACTCTAGGTCCATCGACGATCCACGACGCTCTCCAAACACCGATCTCCATGTGGCCCAATCTCCGCCGTCAAATCCAATTTCCGATCCAACGACTATCAATGTGTCATTAAATTGCCCATCGGCAAATCGCAATTCTAACTCCGTCATCCCTTGACCTCACTCTAATGCGATTTGCGATTAGATCTTGGTCGTTGATCTAGCGCTCAATCCGACAGTTGTCGCTAGTTGGATCAACCAACTTGCATGACAAACCACAACCGTTGATCTGCACGCGCAAGATCCAACGACTGTAAGGGATTTCGGGTGGACCAGTAGCCCGAGGATTAACCACCCGAAAAGCGGTTTCCTCTCTCCTCCTCGTTGCTACGTGTTGCTCGATGAGTGGCATCAGGTGCTCACCCTTCAATACCGCTCAAGGGTTTGAGGGCACCTGAAATACCACTTTTATTGTTGCAAAACCATTCTCCGCGAATTAACTCCGCGCTCTTTCACCATTACTGTCCGTCGATCTGAAAGATCCGACGGTTCCGAGTCCTTTCTGTCTACACCATTGATCTTCTGCTTATCGATGGAAATACGCTTAAATCCCAGTTTCTCTGCCATACTCTATCTTTACACAGAAACTCATATATCGACTTATTTAAATAGGCCATCTTTCTATATTCTTGACCTCACTCTAATGTGATTTGCGATTAGATCTTGGTCGTTGATCTAGCGCTCGATCCGACGGTTGTCGCTGGCTGGATCAACCAACTTGCATGACAAACCACAACTGTTGATCTGCACACACAAGATCCAACGACTATAAGGGATTTCGGGTGGACCAGTAGCCTGAGGATTAACCGCCCGAAAAGCGGTTTCCTCTCTCCTCCTCGTTGCTACATGTTGCTCGATGAGTGGCATCAGGTGCTCACCCTTCAATACCGCTCAAGGGTTTGAGGGTGCTTGAAATACCACTTTTACTATTGCAAAACCATTCCCCGCGAATTAACTCCGCGCTCTTTCACCATTACTGTCTGTCGATCTGAAAGATCTGACGGTTATATATATATTGGTCAAGTAAGAATGGAGCTTTCTATTAACCGAACAGGTACATTACATATGTTATAGGGTAAACCAAAATTCCTTTCGTTTACCAAAAAATGGTCCACATAACCTATCAGAAGCGCTATTGGCTTTAAACCTTTAAAACTCGGAACCATTCACTCTATCGAAAAATATGGAATACACAGGAAATACACAAAACTCGACCCACAACCCATAAGGTCAGACTTTAAAAATAATACATCCGTGTCCATAAAAAACGTCAGGTCCGCACATCTGGTACAACACCCTCCCACTGCGCTCACCGAACACCAATCTTCGATCGGCCTGAAAACTGTCATCCATCTCTTTCAATGATCCAACGGCTAGCGTCGAATAGCTAAATAGCAATTCCAACTCCACCTCCTTCCTCCGATCGTCGATCAACCACTTTCATGATCGAACCTCGACCGTTGATCTACCCTTCATGGATCCAACGATCCACGCTGATTTCAGGAGGACAAGTAGCTCTCTCCTCCTCACTGCTACATGTCGCTAGAAGAGTGGAATTGGAGGCCATCCTCGAAATACCGGTTACCACTTAGACCCCGCCCGAAATACCACTTGTGGTTCAAGAAACCATTTCCGCGTGAATTAATTTGCGTGCTCTTCCGCCAAGCGAAGACCGTCGATCTATCCCATCGGATGGTTCTCGTTCCTTCCTCCCTACACCGTTGATCTTCTGCTTATCAATGGATTTGCGCTTAAACCCCAGTTTCTCTGCCATACTCTGTTTAACACACAGACACTCATAGATAACAATATTTCGTTAATCAATGTGTCGCCATCGATCCATACAGTGATCGATGGTTGATTAAACCTGCAGCACTTCTAGAATCGGTCCTCACGCCACTGCATCCTTGGTCTTCCTCTGCTGATCTCAACCTTCCACTCAAATCCAATGGAATACTAATGCCAATACAATCTTCAGACTACTGCCAAACAACAGGCAAACAATTTAGGCTTCCCTATCCTCCTGCCTGTCTCCTGATCCTCTTCGATCCATCCTGTCAATCCATTGCTCCCTATCTTTGGCAGCCTGACAGAGACAGTCCTCTAACAGTTTACCTGGGGGTAACAACTCCCAAACGTGCCGAGTGTCCCTTTCCTTATTAGTCACTCCTTCATTCGCCAAACGATCAGCTAACATGTTAGCTTTTCTTTTCACATGGACAAAGCTTACAGTTTTTAAGGTTTGCAAGTGGGTGTAGATATGGTGAAAGACCTGCGATAGCCTCCAGTGTTTCGACACTTTATCCGGTGATGTACCATTACATATTTTCTTGGCCGCTCTAATAATCAATTCCGAATCTGCTTCAATGATGACATTATGTGAATTTGAATCCACCAAGATTTCCAAGCATTGCTCTAGGGCCATGAGTTCCACCATGTTATTAGTGGCCTTCCCCAAGTGGCCATGAAAGATCTTCTTTATTTGACCCTGTTCATCTCTTATAGCACCCCCAAAACCAGCTAACCCTGGGTTGCCCTTAGAAGCTCCGTCTATATTGACCTTTAAGAAACCATGTGGAGGAGGCTTCCAAATATTTATATCTGCATTTGTTTGGCTCACACCCTTGATTATGCCCTGTGGGCTTATAGACTGGAGACCCAAATGTAGTAGAATACTCGCATCTTGGGGCAAAGGAGGGTCCTTAGGAAGTTTCCTCAACAAGCTACTGACTGTGTCTTTGAGCTGCCTTAAAATTTGGTCAATTATGTGCTGGGGCTTGCTTGCTTTGTTCTTGAAGATCTGACTATTGCGCTCTTTCCAAACATTCTAGATGACAAAGCCTGGAACAAGGGTCCAGGCTTTATTGACGATTTCATTCCCTCAGAAATTTTTCCTCCAATTCTTCAAAGTGTTGGAGATGCTGAGTCTGTCCCTATCAGTGTACCTAAAGATTGAGGCCACCCATTCCCACACGGTGGAGGTGAAAGGGCAGAGGTTGAGAAGGTGATCCATCGTCTCCTCTTGTGAGCCACAAAGGTAGCATTTGGATGGTCCAGTGAAGCCTTTTTTAAGGAGATTCTCCCAAGTTAAGATTTTTATTCGATGAACTAGCCAGATAAATAACTTTATTTTCATTGGGTGGGGGCTCTGCCAAAGATTCTTCCAAACTTGATCAGGGTTTAGATAGTTAAATCATGTTACTACATGTTTAGCTTCTTTGAGGTTAAAGTTTCCTTCGGTGTTCTTTCCCCATATTAGTTGGTCAGGCAAGGAGGATACCAAAATCCTCCTATGTTCTAGATCCTGGGTAAGAGAGTCTACCTGGGCCTTCAGAGGACTCTCTTCACTGTGGCCTAGATCCTTCCAAGTTCTCCATTTTCCATTGTTCCTATCCTGGTCCCAGAAGTCTTTTACCATAAGTAGACCTTTGTTGTCTGTGTCATTCTTGAGAGTTGCTAATTCATCCTTATACAAGTTGGGTTCCTATTGCCAGTTGTCCTCCCAAAATCGAGCTAGGTTCCCAGCTCGAATTTCCCAGAAACTATGTTGCTGAACAATACTTTTATTTTCCCAGGAAAGGTTCCAAATGTGGGAGCCCTTAATATGCCCTGACATTCTAATGTGATCCTTCTCCTGCCAATGCTTAGCATATTTTTTTTTCCAAAGCTTAGCCCAGGGAGTTGCCGATTCCTTGATCCACCTCCACCAGAGTTTAGCTCCCGAAACTCTATTGATGGTTTCAAGATCATGAAGCCCCAAGCCACCATGGCTCTTGGGTTTGCAGATCTTGTCCCAGGCAACTAAAGCCCATTTCTTTTTCTCTTCTCCTATGCCCCATAGAAAGTCCCTTTGTATGCTCCTGATAGGAAGAGTTGAGAACATGAACATGGGATTGGCCTACAGGACAGCCTGTGTGAGCACAAGGCGCCCTGCCAAATTTAAAGACATGCATGTTCATTTTCTGATCTTGTCATGAAGTTTATTTATAATTGGCTCCCACACTTCGTTGCTGAGAGGTTTATCTGTGAGAGGTATGCCCAGATACTTGGAAGGTAGTTGGTCCCTTTGAAACCCAAGAATTATGGTGATATTTCTTTGAATAGAAATGTCAGTGTTAAAGAAAAAAAAATTTGATTTGTTGAGGCTTACCTCTGTGCCAGCAGCCATAGCAAAGTCATTCAAAATATGTTTGATGTTCTAGCTTCCCTGACTGTGGGTATGCCCTGCAGCATTGTGTCATCCACAAATTGTTGATGAGTGTTAGCCACTCCATCCAAGGTGAGTTTGATGCCCTGGATTCTTCCTTCAACATTTGCCATTTTAATTGCTCTGCCTAGCCCTTCCATCATGAGAACAAAGAGGAAGGGTGAGAGCGGATCCCCTTGTCTGAGACCTCTGGAGGGTGTGAAGAGTCTTGAAGGAGCGCCATTAAGCAGGATGGAGAAACTAGTCGTGGTAACTAGTGCCATAACCCATCTTATCCAGTTTTGGTTGAAGCCAAAGGCTCTTAGAACTGCCCTTATATAAGACCAGCTTAGCTTGTCGTAAAATTTTGCTAGGTCCAATTGAATGATCATACCAGCTTGTTTGTTGCTTTTGAGAGAGTGAACCACCTCATGAGCTTAGATGATATTATTGAGGATTTGTCTTCCTTCCACATAGCATGTTTGCTCCTCAGAGATGAGAGCTGGTAAAAGGGGCTTGAGTCTATTGGCAATCCTTGGAAATAATTATATACACCACATTACATAAAGCTATGGGTCTGAAGCCCCAGAGACATGGCTTTTTCCTGTTTTTGGATCAAAGCTATGAAGGAAGCATTAAAAGCCTTCAGAACCTTTTTGGATCTTCTTGAGTCTTCCACCACCTCAAGGATATCTTGTTTGACTGTTTTCCAACATGCTTTGAAGAAGTCTATATTGAACCCATCCGGGTCTGGAGCTTTTCCATTTTGCATTTCATTGATCACTTCGCTGACCTCCTCTTCCAACACTGGTCTGTTAAGATTGTGGTTATCTTCTTTGGTAACCAACTGAGGGATATACTAAGTGAAATGGTTGATGAACCTAGATCTATCCACAGAGGCTCCTCTGTAATACTGAGGAAATGTTGTACAAGGAGAGATTCCATGTCTTTGTGAGAAATGATTTCTCTCCCTTGAGAGTCTTTGAGCTTTGTGATTCTGTTGTGTGCCCTGTAATCCATTGTGGATTTATGAAAGAACTTCGTGTTTCTTTCTCCCTCTCTAATCCACTGTATCCTTGACTTCTGTCTCCAGAAAATATCCTCTTGCAAGCACCGATCTTCCCATTCTTCCTGCAAAGAATCAACTAGCTTTTTCTGTTCCTCAGTAAAGCCCTCTGTGATGTTGATCTGATTGATCTCCTGGAGTTTCTGCTCAGCTTCTCTTTTGGCTTTGAAGATATTACCAAATTTCTTTTTGTTCCAACCTTTAAGCTTAGATTTGATATGTTTAAGTTTTTGTTGGAGCAGGAACATTCTAGTGCCTTGAATTTTTAGATTCTCTCTCCACCATTTGTCAATATTAGTGGTGAATTCAGGGTGAGAGAGCAAGGCATTCTCAAACCCGAAAGGTCTGTTTCTTGGTGTACCCATAAAAGTGGCTTCTAGCTGTACAAGCCAATGATCCAAACCTCCAAAGGGAAGAATAGAAGCTGTTATGGCAGGGCCTGAGAGAAAGAGGTCCTCTGAGATAATAAATCTATCTAGTCTAGATGCGACTTGTGAAGCCCCTCCCCTTTTTTTGTTCCAGGTGAAGGTCCCATTTATTGTTCCAGTGTCCACTAACCCCATGTTCATTATGAAGTTCTGGAAGGCCATGGAGTCTCTGCCTAGCTGTCTGATACCGCATTTTTTCTTTGTAATAGATATTATCATATTGAAATCTCCTGCAACGATCTAGGGCATATTAGGGTGTCTTGCTCTTAGTTCCTCAAGGGAGGTTAGAAGCTTGAATTTTTCTTCTTGCTTTTGAGGTCCATAGACATTTGTGATCATGTATATCTCCTTATCACCTAAAGGTTGAAAAACCAAAGAAAGATAGTTCCTAGATGCCTCAACATCCAGGATTCCAAATTTTTGTGGATCCCACAGCGTGAGAATCCCCCCTGCTGAGTTTTTTGCTTTAACCTCTAGATACTCATACTTGATTAGCCATTTATTATGAATTTCTCTAATCTTATCCATCAAACATTTTGTCTCCTGAATAAAAACCATATCTGGTTTTTCTTCTTTTATTCTAGTACTGAGATTTCTTTGTTTCCTTCTATTTCCTATGCCTCTAATATTCCAGGTTGTGAGCTTCATTAAGAAAGGTTTGTAAAGGAGTAATTGGTGAGCTCTTTCATCTTACCTGAGTTAATCAATAGTTTCCCACATTCGTTCAGCAACTCCTTCTGTCTTTTTCTTCCTCTTTTCCTGCTTGGGTTCTTTGGAGATTGTGCCTATGTCTCCTCCATCATTTTGACCCCTCTATGTTCCTAGCTTTCATGATTTCTTTTGACTCCAGTTCCCTTCGATTGTGATATCCATAGGAAGAGCTGTTGAACCCTGTCATATTCCTCTTTTGGCAGGGAGTCCACTCCTTTGGTCATCCCTTGTTCCAGAAATTTCTCTAGATCAAGATTTTCCCTATCTAGAATCTCCTGCAATTCATGGTCCTTTGTTCCCACCTCACTTGGAGTCATCTCATGGTCCCTATTTATCTCCATAATGTTTTCTATGATATCTTCCATGTTGTCATCCCTTTCCTTCTCAGTGATAATGTTCTCCATTTCCTAGTTTGTTTCTTTGTTTCCTTCTTCTTCTTCTAGGATCTTAAAGCTATTGTGGCTCAGTTGTCTTTCCTCATTGATCTTCTTTTGCGGCCTCTTTTCGCCTTTCCCTTTGCCCCCAACCTTGGTAAAACCCTCAGGATTTTTATCCACAGTGGTTTTCACATTTCTCTCGATGTTGTTTGTTGGGCAGTCTCTATATAGATGCCCATGCTCATGGCATTTGTGGCACCTAAATGGGATGTGCTCATAGTCCACCGCCTGTACCCATTCTTCATCATATACTTCTAAAATTATCGTGTCCGGAAGTGCTCCAAATAAGTCCATTTCCACACATATTCGGTCGAAGGAGGTGTATTTTCCTTTCAGAGTTGCATTTGAGATCTTTAGAAAATGCCCCAGTTTGTTGCCTATTGTTTTCAGTGATTCCGATAGCCAATAATCCAGAGGAAGGGAGTATAGTCTGATCCATACCGGTACCGATGTAAATGTCTTGCGTTCTGGAACAAAGTTCATCATCCATGGCCACATGTAGAGGCCTGCAGCAGCATAGAAATATGGTCCTCCTTCAAACACTTTGTCTTTATCCTCTAGGCTTGTGAATACTACTGTGAAGAAGCCCTTGGATCCTAGATGAAGGTGTATTTCCCCCTTTGGCTTCCAGTGGATCCTTATCCATACATGCAGCGCCCTCTCCGTCGACCATATTCCCATGAATTTGTAGATGACCGCATGTTTCGTCATATGATCCCTATGCGCTTGTAGCGCTGGGTCGCTCAAGATGACCCGAGGAATGATGTTCGACTTAGGTTTGCAGACCCCAGTTGTCCTTATAGAAGTAGGTTTTTGACTTCTATCCCCTTTCTCCTTTTCCTTACTAGCTTCCTGTTGCTCCCCTTCCTATTCATGAGGTATGTTTCCTCCCAATATGTCCATGTTACTTGCCACTATTGCCTTCTCCAGAGGTTTCTTGAAACGTTGCTTTCCCGCGTCCTTGCTTCTATTCGTAACTACTTGACTGTAGGAGGGAGCAGCACTCCCCCCTGCGTGTCCCACCATGGTGCCCAACGTCAAAACCCTAACCCTAGATCAAGTTGCAGAGCCTCCCGCGCAACTTCCCCAATTTGACGGTTATATATTATTTCATTTTCATGCTTCGTAATAGAAAAACACAGAGTTAATCGAAATCGTGGCCTTTTCTATAAACGTCATTGTTTGTTGCCCATGGAAATTAAATACAAAATTATTAAACCATTAAAAATTTTGGGAGAGCGTTTTAAAAAAAAGACCAGAACCTTCTTTTTTCTACGGGCTATGGAGAATTTATACACAATCGGTTCCCTTCTTTTTTCTATGGGCTAGTCATCTCATTTGAATCAAAGTGGAAAAATATCGCGGAAGGAAAATGTGTAGATACCTGTAAGATGAGATGGTGGCTCTTATTGTCTATCCATTATGAATCCTTCGATCATACTTGATTCTCTGCACCTTCTCCACAGCTACTTCATTTCCCAAACTCTTGCATTCCTTCTTTCCTTCATGTAATGAAATTTAACATCAGAATTTAGGAAATAATTCAATCAGACACCAACTACACCAAATTATCAGAGACGGCCGGGAGAGGATGGAAACAATTAAAAATGATCGCGGAAGGAAAATGTGTAGATACATGTAAGATGAGATGGTGGCTCTTATTGTCTATCCATTATGAATCCTTCGATCATACTTGATTCTCTGCACCTTCTCCACAGCTACTTCATTTCCCAAACTCTTGCATTCCTTCTTTCCTTCATGTAATGAAATTTAACATCAGAATTTAGGAAATAATTCAATCAGACACCAACTACACCAAATTATCAGAGACAGCCGGGAGAGGATGGAAACAATTAAAAACGCAATCACTAAGAAAGGGTTTCTCCAATGCTGAAACCTGAAAAAATAGTAGGTAGAGAAAAGGAAGGCTATGAAAGATTTGTCACCTTTTTTACCAGATAGAAGCTGAGAGAAGCCCTTCAAATCTTTAGAGTAATCCTTCCAGCATTCCAGTAATCCTTCAACAATTCCAACAACCCTAAGTGCTAACAAAGAAATGCATGCATCCACGGAGCGTTTGATTATAATATATGGAATGGTAATGAATAATAAGTACAATAAATATTTAATGGCAATTTGAAACACTCAAGATGGAGTGGCGGTGTTATTCTATCAGGCATGGAGTGGGAGAGTTATTTCCATTGCGGATTAATGGAACGATGGGTGGAATGGTGAAATTGATGGACACCTGTTCTTTGGAAAAAAACAATTGGCAAATGGTTGAAGAGGCATAAGTTTAAGAATGTGAATAGACATACGTTTCAGAATCAGGTTTGAATATATGTTTTATAATTTGTTTTAAATATATTTCTCAGTGTTGAAGAAACACTTGGCAAATGGTTTAAGAGGCATAAGTTTAAGAATTTAAACAGACATAAGTTTTAGAATCAATGCTGGTTTGAATATATATTTTATAATTTTTTTAAATACATTTCTCACTAATGAACATACGTGGTTATCAACAAGAGGTATAGTAAATTTTTAATCATTATTTGTAAAAAATTAATTTAAGTATGCTTTAAACATGTGATTTAGACATGCAAGTTAGTGGTGTGAATTCTATCCATTGATATAGTGGCAACTACTAGAATATACTGGCATCTTTCAATTTAGGCCATCCGATCAAAAGATTAATTAAGAAAATGATTAAAGTGCCCAACTCTAATAGGAGGGACACCTATCGACGTAATAAAAACAGTTTGGACCATTTTATTATAATTAAAAAGATAATGATTTGTTAACATTTAATTGAACAAAAATTTGAAACTCTTAATTCAAATTTGGTGCTATCTATCTTAGTCTCACCATGTGGACAGTTTAGACCATTTTATTATAATTGAAAAATAATAATTTGTTAACATTTAATTGGACAAAAATTTGAAACTTTTATTTTAGGTTTGGTACCATCTATCCTAATCTCACCATGTGGAAAATTGCCTTACTAACTTTTTGCAATGAGTTCTAAAAATTATTATAATTAATACATGTGTCACTAAATTTTTACAATATTTTTAGAAACAGTTACAATGAATACGTGTCTCACTAAAACTCTCAACATATTTTATCGGTATATACAATTAAAAAAACAATTGATCCAAACTCTTATTTTGCTATATATAATTTAACTAATACCTAATTTTAAATCATTAATTTGATTTGCAAATGCAAAATCGGGGCTTAAAAATATGTTGCCACCATATTTAGATCCGCATGTCAATACCTAAGATCTCATAACAGGCATGTGTTGTGTGTGATGTGTATTCTTTGATAGGAGGTTTTTTTTGTTTGTTTGTTTGTTTCTAACATATCTATGATTCCCATTAAGATATCCTTTCGCATTCAGATCGGTGAGAGATATTTTTGTTTCCTTCTTTGTTCAGAATTTTCCATATTAAGCTCTCTTCTTTTCAGAATTTTTCATATTAAACAATTATGAATCTCGGCTTGAAGATAATAGTGAATAAATTAGACAAGGGGATGCGAGAAAAATTGGAGATTAATTTTTAAGATACTTACAGTGATTACAGAATTTAACATTATGTTTAAGATTTTAATATGGTAAGAGTTTGATTCTATTCATTAGTGAATCTTTCCTTGACCTTGAATCACAGCGTGATGAATTGGTTTTAATTTTTAAAATTTAAAGACTTTTTGAGTATACAATATTTATTATTGAAAAAAATTGAAAATTAATTTATTATTATATTTAATTATTTGTTAAAATATTTTTATTTTGCTTTGTCTAATTTATAGATGAAATAGTCTTTTTCACTAGAATTCACCAAAATTTGACAATACAATTTCAAGATTTTTTGTTGTTTAAAATACATTTTTGAATGCATAAATAGATTCAACGCCCTAAAAAAACCGATTTTTTGTTATTTAAAATACATTTTTGAATGCATAAATAGATTCAACACCCGAAAAAAACCAAAAACACTTTAATTATACAAATTAAACAATTTAAACTCAAATTTTTAAAAATATCTATCCGATTTTAATTAAAATTAATCAAAAATAAATATGATGAAAAAAAATAATTTTATTTATAAAATAACTCCACCTTTTTATTTTATATATTAATAACCCTAATTTAAAATAATTATAATCATATTGAGTTAGTTGAAAGCCAAGTTCTTAAGGACCTGAATTACAAAACTTCTTGTGATAGTTGTAATAATCATATAAATATGAAAGAAAAATACATATCTACTCGAAACCAAGTAAACAAACAAGCTTAAATTGTCATTGACAATATGCCAATTAAGGAAAAGTCATGAAATTAAGCAACTCGATTGGGGAACAGGTGGACTAGGAGCTTATGGGGCTTCGTCTCCTAGGAGAGCGGATTCCATTATCTACATTCTATCATCCAAAATTTGATAAAGTAGATAAAGCTCTTCCATGTGAAGGCAAAGATCAAATTATTGATTAATTTGTTGTTATATTTAATTAATTTTTAAATTGTTTTGATTTATAAATTTATATTATGTTTATTTTTTTTAATTGTTTCAATTTATAAAACAAATTGCTAATTGATATAGGCTTCTCTCATCTTTATACTGTAATAGTCAGACATGTCATTTATCATCAATTTCATTTGTTTTGAATATTGGTGACTTAAATCATAATATTATGTGGTTTATCTTTTTTTCAGAGAAAAAAAAACAACATAGCTTTATATTAAGAGAATATAAAGGTCAAAATATACATATTCAGAAGAGACTGATTGGCTTGGATGCCCAGGCCTCTGTATAATGATGCAAGACTAAATCCATGGCAGCAGATAATACCTATCATCATTACAAAAACCCTGACAAAAGAACACATGTGAAGAAACAGTGACAAATACAGTGACAAAATATAAGCATCTCCTGGATCAAAAGTTTATGGAGATGAGACAAAACTTTAGTGGCTGTTCCAAAAAGGAAATCCCATCCAAAATACAAATAGGAAGACGGTAGCTACATCCTGCTTTATGAAAAGGAAACAGAAACAAAAGAAAGAGTGACAATCTGAAGACAAAGCCACTTCAAGGGTCACCACCCACAGCAAAACTAATGGGATCACATGTTGTAGCAGAAAGATGTTAACGATAGGAATCATGGCAAGCCAGAATATGCTGAAGAATAGCCTGGAGAGGCTCCTTAGAATCTTGGAAAATATGCGCATTCCTCCAATTCCACAGGTGCCAGCAAGTGATAATGAACAGCGATCTCCAAGAGAGGGATTGTCTGCTCCACCAGAGAAAACCTTCCTGTACAGAAGAAAAAGAGATGAGAGGAAAAACAAAATATGTTGATAATTCATACCAGATTGTGAGGGACGTCGGGCACTGAAAGAACATGTGCAAATTTGTTTCCAATGCATTTCGGCACATGGAGCATCTACTTGGACCCTGCCAATTTTTCCTTTGCAGATTCTCCCATGAAAGATTTTTGTTCCGAAAAAGCAACCAGGAGAAGGTGATCATCTTCATCGGGCACTGAGCTTTCCAATAACATAGAGGAAAAAGAGGAGGAGGATTTCCGGCAGCAACAGAAATCATTTCCGCGTATATGTTCTTGATGCTCACAGGTTTATGAATTGACCATACCAGATTGTCTCTAGTGCCCGAGCGGGAGATTCCCAAGCAGTCAAGACTCGCTTTTACCCTCAGCCATAGAGGAGTCGACTGACGAGGCAGATGGAGCTCCTCCCCATCCTTCCAAATCGGAGAGGCTCCAGACCAACCTTTGATTAACTTGTCCCACATAAAGACCCCCAACCTATGAAAATCATATAGCAGTGCAAGAGGAAATGTGAACCCCCGGCCAGATAAGATAGGATCAAAAGCAATAAAAATATGTGATCCTGAATATAAAGTCCAGCAGAATTTTTCTATGAAGAATGGATGGATTTTTCGCAGGCTCTTCGAGATCATGGAACCGCTTCTGGTGCCAAGGATCCGTTTCCTGTACCAGAATTCAACAGGCTTATCCCTCAGATATTTAGTCTTTACAAGACTACTCCACGGACCGTCCCCAAAAATTCCTCTGTAAAGAGACTTACAGAGAAGGGCGTTACCGAAAGAACGGAGGTGTATCAGGCCCCATCCACCCATACGTTTTGGAACAGAAATGGATGCCATCTTTACGAGATGTATTTTACACTGATATGCTTGTCCTCCCCACAAAAAATTTGCAATCAACCTGTTCATCTGCTTGATAATTTTGCTGGGAAGGTAGAAAATGTGAGCCCAGTAGACTGATAGTTGACAGAGGACAGATTGTGCTAGTGTAAACCTGCCCGCAAGTGAGAGGAATTTATATTCCCATAGTGCAATCTTCTTGTAGAACCTTTCCAGCAGCCATTGCCAGTCCCTAGTAGAATATCCTTTTGCCTTTAAAGAGAAACCCAGGTATTTAAATCCCTGATGTAATGAGAGTGTAGATATACCCATCAGGTCTGAGATCCACTGAACAATATCCAGCCCGACTTCATTGTGATACAAGAAGGATTTTTCCTTGTTTATAAACAGGCCCGTAGCCTTCTGGAATCTTGTGAGAATGTCATTTATGCAAGCCCAGGAGGCCCGACAGAGCATTGCAAAAATAAGAACATCATCAACAAAAAGATTATGTGAGATGGAAATATTCTTACAGATCTTGACCGGAAGACATCTTTTGTCCGCAACAGCTTTGTTAATCTGAAGGCTAAGTGAGTTCATCACCAGAATGAAGAGCAATGGAGAAAGGGGACATCCCTACTGAAGACCCCTCTCAGCCTGAAAAAAAGACAGAGGGAATTCCATTAACAATTACCGAGTATTTTACATTCTCCACACAAGACATGATCCAATTGACACCTTGATCCTTAAGTCCAATCTTTGCCAACAGAATTCTCAAAAAGCCCCAATTGACACAATCATAAGCTTTCTGTAAGTCTATCTTAAGGATTGCCGCATCCACATTCTTTGATATCATTTTAAAAAGGCTTTCTTGTGTCATGGCAACCGCATCCAAGATGAATCTGCCCTTTAAAAAAGCATGCTGGTCTCTGGTGATAAAGGAATTCAAAAAGGGCTTCATTCTCTCTGCAACAATTTTTGATATGATTTTAAACGTGATGTTACATAAAGAGATTGGCCGAAAATCCTGAAAGGATTCAGTCCTATGCTTCTTTGGGATAAGCGCAATGAATGTTGAGGTAGTGGCTGAATGAATGTTTCCTGCCATGCGGGATGCATCTACCATGTGCAGCAAATCCATCTTGAGGAGGTCAAAGAAATGTAGAAAAAATTCTATTGGCCAGTCGTCAGGCCCCGGGATTTTATCCTTTTTGAAGGATTTCATGGCCTTAAGAAGTTCTTCCTCAGAAATGGGTTTAAAGAAGTCTTCATTTGCCTCTTCGTTAAACATTTCAGGCACATGCTCAACACCCCAAAGGGCATCCTGGAATACAACCTCCCTTCTTCTGTATTGTCCTTGGAAATACCGCACTGCCTCTGACGAAATCTGGTCCTGTGCTAAGAGAATGTTCCCCTGATCATCTCTAATGCTCCAGATAGAATTTTTTCCCTTCTTGCACTAGCAAATTTGTGGAAGAATTTTGAGTTCCTGTCTCCAGCTTTTATCCATATTGCTCTGCTCTTGAGGCGCCATGTTTCCTCCTCTTTTAGGAGAATCATGTTTTTTCTTTTTTCCAACTTTCTGATTGTATTTTTCGTTTCAAATGAAAGGGAATTGAGGTCATGTAACTCCCAAAGGGAATCCAGTTCCTTGCGGATGCTATTCAGTTCCTCATTATCCCACTTCTTCTTGTTTTTTTTCCATTCTTTGGAAACCAATTTCAGCGTTTTTAGCTTTTCACGGAATGGCATGAAAGGAGCCATTTCAGACTCCTGTATATGCTTCCAGTTTTCTGATACGAGTACATTATAGGATTGATCCTCCAAGAGAGTTCTATTAAATTTAAAGGAGTATCCAACTCTATAAGTATTCCCGTGCCAGGATAAAAAAATGGGCCTGTGATCGGATGTGTGATCTTTCCCAATTGATAAAGAAGGCATGCCCAGAATACCAATGATGCTGGCATGAATAATAACCCTGTCAATTCTCTTAGCTACATATGCTTGCCCGGTCCTGCAGTTATCCCAAGACGGCATTAATCTTTCTGGAGCAACGTCCGTCAAATCCCTGTTGAGTAGTTCCTTCTTTATTCTTTCTGACATAGAGTCAAATTTCCTGCAATTCCCCCAGCACTCATCAGCATTAAGAGTGAAGTTAAAATCACCAGCTAATAGCAACGATTCTACCTCAAGTATGTGAGATTCAAAAAGCTTTTCCCAAAAGGGCAGTCTATTCTTATATGGAGCATAGATGTTCAGCAGATTGAGGGGACAAGATTGTCCCCTGATTGAAGCATGAATTAAGATCCCAGCACAACATTTATATGCCTTCGCCATGATCCATATAGGATCCCATAGAACTACTAGACCACCCGACTGACCGGTTGCTTCAGTTGCCACCATATGCCATTTAGGGAACATTTTTCTAAAGTATACTATGGATGCTAGGCTGGGATGCATGGTCTCCTGAATGAATATGATCTTCGGATGGGCCGCATAGAAGACTTCTTTGAGCGCATTAAATTTGGGGGCTGCGCCCAAACCCCTGATGTTCATAGAGACAAGGAATGTCATTTTGATGATTCGCCAACCTCGCATGCTCTAAGGGGCCGGAACTCAGGTGAATCCAAAATAGGAACTTCCACTAGAGAGAAATTCCTAACATCATGCTATGTAGCAACAGTTCTCCCTCTAAAATGACGGGTGCCTCCCTTTGATTTCTTCCTAACAGTGATATTTTTTGCGGATTGAGGACTGATGATAGGATAGGGCGGGCTGGACGGTTTGTGAATAGTAAGCGGTTCAAGTTCCAGCGAGGTTCGATTGAGGAGACAATCGATATCACTATCAAAATTATTTGCCAGAGAATCAGGGGAAGCATTTCCCGGGGAAGGAGAATGACACAGGTCATTATCTTGTGACCGGATGGGTTCTTTACCCTTCGAATCAGCATGACAGTGATTGACAGGAGACGGAGTGGAGGATGAAATCTGAATGGGAAGGGAACCGACAACAAAGTCGTTTTTGTTCATATCAGGTGGAGGTGGCACGGGTGGGTCCACCCGAGGTTCAGGAATATAAGAGTGTAATGGTGGCGATGAAATTGAGTCTAATCGGATTTGAGAGTCTTTGTAGGAGCAATGAGGATCCGGCTGAGCAGATGGGTCTAATGGTTGGGAACACTCATGAGACGGTAAAATTGGTTGCGCCTGCTTTCCAATGACCGGGATGTCCGCTTCCTGGGAAAACTCAGATTCATATCGTCTTGCCCGCCTGATATTAGATTTCCTGACTTTATGTGAGAATCGAAGGCTGCAATTCCTGATCAAGTGGCCTGTCTTATGACATAAGGAACATCTAAATGGGATACCCCAAAAGTCTAGCCTTTGCTGGATTTTGCTATTGCCCCATATAATCTCTAAGTGATCTGGATAAGCGCCTTTATATGGCTTTTCGATAAGGACCCAGGCAATTCTTTTGTCTTTCTCTCCTCTGCACGAGGGATCGACGTAGACGAATTTGTGATTATTATTAGTTTAGCATTGATTAATGCAAGTTATGATGTTGAATTTAAAAAACAAATATATTTTTCAATATTATTGAAAAGTTAATTTTCAAACATTTGATTGGAACATAACTTGAAGGTCTTATTGCAACTTTTGTACGATACAATGTCATGTGGATAATTGCATTAGATTTTTTAGTCATGCTTTTTGGATGCATTTACAATTTTTACGTCATGATTTTTAGATATTTATACATATATTTTTTATTGTTAAGTTTCATAGGAAAATGACCCAAATCTGAAATCCTTAAAAGTAGCTCATACTCATGTAAATAACATATTTATTATCAAATATTGTCTATCATAACTCAAACAAATGTTGCATAAAATCTAGATAAAAACAAAATGTAAATAAGTATATTTACTAAAAGTTATTGCCCACAATTATTTATGTATTCTTGAATACTTTAATAAATATAAGTAAAAATATAAATTACTAATAATTACAACCCACTAAAATTTATGCATATCTTTACTTCCATCCATGTAAAAAAAACTCGCGGACTTTTTTATTACTGAAGCGTGTTATTTGTTTCATACAAATTTGTCATCAACATATTTTTTTTAAGGTAAATATTGTTGGTGTATAATATTTACGTTTAATCTCACCTCGAGAAATTTATGCCGATTAAATTTTAAGACCTCTTTAATTAATATGGGTTTTTCATTTGTAAGTAAAAATACTTTAGCTAAATCAAAAGAGGATATTTGCTAATATTTATAAGGGATATGTGATGGCGAAATTGGATGAAACAAATAACAAGTTTGTAGTTCGATCCACATGGGTTCTCAATTTTAGGTGTATGCATTGTATTACCAATAGTGTTATTCATAGTGTTATTCATAGAATGTGGGGAATTATTTAGAGGGTATTCTCAAAGAAGTTTTTAATGAAAATAAAGGAATGTTAACAATTTATTCATTAAATGAAAATAAAGGAATGTTAACAACTTATTCAGGTTGATGCGATACAAGTCTTAAACATTGGTTTAATTAAAGATTTACTTGTTTATTTTATTATTGGATTTGATTTTAGGTCTTAGGATAAGCACTAGGTGATTGAATTTTTACTTAATATTAGATAGCCACCTCATTTTGCATGATTATCATCTTTATTGGCTAATTGTGGGCAAGATAATGCATTATTGATAATGGATTTCATAGATTTCAATGGTTGTTGATTTTGAATTAAATTGTTCCAATCACCCATGTAAATGTCTTAAAAAGTAATTATGATCTTTAATTTCATGGTTTGTTATTTTTATTTTTTTGTAAGATAGTAGTAAATATTATTATATTGAAAGAGGGATAGTTGAAAGTTGGTATGTTACTAAGGAAACCATACTAATGGCAAAAAAATAAGTTTGATTTCCATCTAGACTGAGACAAATGGTGTATCAAAGAGACATACAAAAATAAGCTTGTCAAACAACTATCACTAATACCAAGGAAACTGCCTTGACTATAATTCTTGAGCTTAGTAAAAAAAAATTGAGCATATTAAAAATCATTCAGAGGGAATGAAAGGCGGGGCATTCAATGTGTAACTTGGAGAGTGGCATGAGTCTTCAAACTCCATACCATGTGATTTCTTGACTGAGGTTGCCTCTCATCCAATTGCGGCGTAATTTCTTGATAAGCCTTATTTCCCTCCATTAATGACCTGAACTGGATCATTATATTGTTTGTCATCCATCTTGATTCTTTTAGGGTGGAAAAAGTGGAGGAATCATCTCAGAAGACCATTTTTACTAGCGGGACCCAGTTTCGCAAAACAGGGTCTCAAACCTTTTGGGACCATTTTAAGGCATCAAAGACATTTTTTGGGGGTAAAAATTTGTCGCTTTAGCGTATCGCTCTGTTTCCTATTCTACACACAAAGACCTTTCCAACGACACAAGAATAGCATCAATCAGAGTCTGTACGTGAAAGTTATGCACTCAAAATTTGACCTTCCTGTTTTCACCACCATAATTAGAGAGGATGCCACCTCAGCCCCCATTATTCATGAAAAAGGGGCTAGCCATGTGCTTATGATAATAAGACTCTAGAAGATTTTATATTGTAACTGTGGTTAAGATTTGTGGTAATCAATCCTAAACACTACTAGGCTATCGGGTTGTGTTATAACTGGGCCACGAGGAGGACAAGGGGTTCCATTCTTTCGAGTGCATATGTTCCATAGTTCAGAAAGAGAGGGATAGGAGATAGAGCACACATAGAGGATATGTGCATGGTAGTAACCCACGGGCCATAGGCCATAATTCTTTGTAGTCAACCATTTTTTGTTCGGAGAAAGAGAGCAAAGCAACCTCACTTTCTAGTTGGGTTTTTCTCAAAAAAGGGTTTCCTAGGTCATATCTTATGCCAAATGTGTTTGTGAGATTTTATTTCGTTCTTTTCTATTTTCTATATAATTTTAATTCGCATGCATACACTATTAACAGTAATCTACAAATCTAGAAATCTAAAAATAAATAAAACAGTAATAATGTAGAATTCTGTATTTTAAATATATTTTTTATCAGATATGTTGTGACAAACTGTCTAGGGGAATATCCATGGCAATTTATGGATCAATCAACACTTTTCTTATCACAATATTAGTATATCAATACAAATTTACTATTTTGAGGTATCTAGTATTTGCAACTTTTGTGTTGCTAATTTCAAGGATCCAATGCCCCATTTCCTCATCTACAGTTGCATCATGAATGAATTTACATTTGACTCTCACTACTCTTTTACCATTTCAATTTCCTCTTGAATCTGAGGAGGAGCTTACTCCTAGAAAATGTCAGTCACCTCTTCAACTCCTTATTGTGCTTAGGAATAGGTGGGTCTACTTCTCCCACAATGACCCCTTCTACCCTACCTATCTCTATGCATAATGGAAGGCCTTGCAAGAAAAATCCAAATAGGAGCCCTCGCAGGGGTGAAAACCCATGAAACTGTGAAATCCTTGAAATCTCATCATTATTGGTGGGTCACTCCCTAGTTGGAAAGCCTTTGAAGATGGTAAATGTTGACATATAAGATTGATTTTAATGATATGAGAGGCCCATTGAGCCAAATATGCCCTCAATGTTGAGAATAACGAAGTTGGCAAGAGAATTCCAATCGCTATAAATTCAAGAAAGCATGAACTGATTTTTATTGTGAAAAACACCGAAGTGAACAATTTCTAAGTGTGGGTTGAGAATTGCTAGAGAAAAAAATGTCCAAAGAATTTGTTCAAACCCCACTTCCACTATATGATTTGATTTATCATATTGGTTGGTGGATGACACAAATAGCATATATGTTTGATCCCTATCATCTTTTCACAATATTTTTTTTCCCATGTGAGATCGTGAATGGTAATTTCCCTCACACTCTTCACCATTGTGTGTTACATGTTATCCATCAACCATAGAATTGTCACTTGTTTCTTCAATTTGCACACAAGACAGAAGCCATCGAAATCGGGAATATGGCATGACTTTCCCTTACTTTAAGGGCACTTACATCCCTAACGTCCTATCTAGGAAACCCTTAATTTTTTATTTATTTATTTTTATTTATTTTTATTTTTATTTTTATTTATTTTTTTATTTTTTTTATTTTTTTATTTTTTTTAAGTTAAGCACTTTGCATTGCGTCAAATGAGGATTACATAAACAAACAAACAAAATGCTAGTGGTCTACTCGAAGTGAAACCAGACTAGTAACATAAGTTCAAAGTCTTGAGGTTGCTAAGAATCAACTAACTAGAGAATCTTGTAAATATAAACTTATAAAAACAAGTTGGTTGTGCTAGACCTTAACATACATTGACATGGAAGACAAAAAACACTACTAGTGCTACAAGCAAAAAACTAATGAGTCATAACAACTAATGCGCAGAATATCTGAGCATTTTCGTTGGCTGGTCACTACCCTCATTTGAGGAGAAGGAGATGTTCGTTTATCTCCTTACAAGAATGGTCTGCATGTAGTCTATATTGTCATTTTTTTGCTCCAACTCTACCAATCTAATAAAATTCTTTGGTTGAGTCCTCTTGTACCTCCGTATGCAGCCTGCAATATTCAAATTTATGTTTAACCTCGCCCAAACTTCGTGCCATGATTGATGAATTAGTAGAAGCACATGCAATGCACCAAGTATCGTGGGAGTCATAGCCCCCTTTCGTGTGAAATGGCATCATATCAAGGTAGGGTGGGGGAAACGCTCGCTCCTAGGCACCCTTCTTGGGGGATAAGGTCCTACGTAGCCAAATCTTGACAGTGAGTTTGAATGGATTATGGAATGTCCTCACTCCAATCCAAGTTAAGGGGAATGCATTTTTATGTTGAGATCAAAATTGGGTAGCTTGTTAGTATTTTGTTGCCATCTTTACAGACAGGAGATAGGAGGAGAGTTGTGATTTTTACCGAGAATTCTATAGTATTACCTATTTGAGCTTCCAACCTCTAATCCTTATAGACTTTGGAAGAAACTGATCCACATTTAATTTTGCGAAAGATATTGATAATAGTCTTGGAATCTCTTTCAATAACAAGCATGTGAAATCTTTAATTTAATGTTAAGCCAATACTCCTTAATATTTTTTTTTAATGGAATTTGAGTTAATTTAAAGGGGGAAACGAATGTCATGACCTCCTTTATGACATCCGTCTATTATATGTGTATTTATGATTAATGATTGACCCACCAAAAGCTCACTTTGATCAGTGCTAACATGTGCTACCCATTCTAACCATTTATATAAATTATAAAAAATCATGTTTCTTTCTTTTTAATATTTACTTTTTTTCACTTTAAAATATAGTAATTTATTTAATAAACCTTAATTTTATTAAGAAGTTTAAAAGATGAAATTTAAATTATATTTACGCCAAAGGCATTTTTATTGTGACGTTCCTCTTACTAACATTGTAGACATTCGTCGTCCTCCACGAGATTTCTTCCAGTTGTCTTGTACATGTGTCGTCTGTACATGTGTTGTTTCCTTTGTCCTTTTTGTACTGGTTTCATCGTTTGTGTGTATCGGTATCATCTTTTGTATGCCATAATTCTTTTTATTTGTTTTCTGGAAATAAGGTTACTTGTTGTTTTCTTGCCATAAATGAATTTACTTGCAAGGTAGTGCAGGAATCCATGATTTGTGTGCGATATGGCATAACACGTCCGACCTGGAATTGAAGGGATGCAAGTGCCCATAATTGAAGGGATGCATGTTGGAATTACGGTATCTTTAAGCTTGGTGAATGAACAGAGGCATTATTCAAGCATTCTCTACATAGTATTGAAACAAGTTTTGCCTATAATAGATCATTTGAATGCCAAAATACATTGAATTCTTTGAAAAAAAGAGTCTTTATGCCTTTGGTTTCATTGGCAGACTTGGTTGTAATTGTTCCCCAATTTCAAACAAGCAGAAGCAATTGTATATGCTAGACTAGTGAGGAAATGATTATGTTTTCCTAGCGCAAAAATGCAAACAGGGGGATTCAAAGGCTAACTAAAGTGCATCGAGTTAGGGGAACACCCTATCCTACAGGTGTCAATTGGACTTGAGAGAAAGGCATGAAAGAGAAACTAATGCAACACGAAGTATCTTTAACAGAGAGAACGGTAGCGAAAAATATGAGGGACACAGGGAAGAAGAGCAGAAGTTTATCATTTGTTAACGCATGAAGGGTTTCATTCTAAGTTATCTGATTTTGGATTAGCCAACTTGGGCCGCTTGGAGATAAGACTCGTGTTTCCACCTGTGTAATGGGAACCTATGAATATTGTGCACCAGAGTATGCTGTGACTAGTCTATTGACAATAAAATGAAATCTCTACAATCTTGGGGTTGTTTTGTTAGAATTAATCATAGGTAGGAAATCCATTGACAATTCCAGGTTAGCAAGGGAGCGCAATCTTGTTGCTTGGGTATGTTTGTATTCTTACCCTTTAATTTCTTTCATGAGTTACATGGATGAAGCACTGAAGGATTTCAGACAAAAATGGATATTTACTAAAGTTTGTTTAACATTAGCTAAAGGGATTGTTTTCTCTATGTTTGTTTGAGCTTAAACACACTTATATTATTGGATTTGTTTAAACATTATGTAGGCCTAGAACCATTGTTTTGGCTCTCATTACCTTTTGGTAGAACCTTTCAAGTTATTGAAACTCTATTTTTTATAATGTATCTCTTAGTCACAAGCATTAAGTGCCTTTCATTTTGGTCATTTCAAGCACATCCATTATTTAAGCATCTAAGGATGTTTTCACATATCTCTTAAGTTGTATAGATCTCCTAAATAAAAAAAATTCTTCCTATTCCTCTATGTTGACAGTGCTAGAAATTCATCAAATAAGGGGTCTCCCTGATGTGAAGTCCCAATTAGAGCTCACATTATTTGGTGTAGGAGCCCCATCCAGAATATCGACCCAGTTGCCATATATCTCAAAGATATGCCTTGGCTCTAACTGTCAGCACGAGAGAGGGATGCAATGGAGTCTTCGAAAAGTGAGAAGGTGCGCCTGGTGAGTGTTCAGTTGTAAATGTGTCAATGTTCTTCTACTATGGAGAGGGGAGAAATGTGAGCCTATAAGTGAGAGGTAATAATACCACCCAAGAAGAGACACACATGAACTGGAAGGATCCATCTAACATTTAGCAGAATAGTCCACGGAGGATGCGACAATCATTACAACCAATAAATGAAGAAGGATTTGTCTAATATCCTACAGAATAGTCCACAAGGATGGGACAATAATAACAACCATTACAACACATTCTCAATAAGTTAAGTACTAAAATAATCGAAATAGTTCAACTATATTAGCACATGTGAAAGCAAACATGAAATAAAAACATTCGTAGAATATTCTTAAAAACATTCATAATCCATGCATGAAGAATGTGTTGGCCTTGAAGGCTTCTATTATTAAGTAAAAGTACCAAGACACGTGTTTACAATGTACATCACTAGCCCCAATAGTGGGACATTGGAGACACTCCTTGCTCCTCAAAGAACTTGTTGATCTATCTAATGCCTTACGAGAGGACCCAAAATGAAAAATCCCTTGCTCATACGATGAGGGAGTATATATAACCAAGGGATGATGCTTTCCCTCCTTGTGACTCTTTAACTACCCTCATGATTGTTTGACTTCCTATGACTTTTCATCTTACATGACTCTCGATATTACATATGTGTCCTTTGGACTTCCACTTTACAATGAATACAAGATACATGGTCCACAATGATGATGTGGCATATGACAACTCATACATGGCGTTGTTGATATGAACTGCTTGAATGATGTGGAAATGTCAAGCCATTGTTGCTGTTGTGAATGATGTCTTCTTGAGAATGCTCTTGTCTTCCACCTCCTCATGGCTTGGTGATAGGAATCCTAAATGATCTCAAGTCTTGAGTTGTGGTCGCGAGTTGGTTTCCATTTGCTTTGCCTTGGTAGATCAGCGTGCATGCTTAGCTACAGGAATGTATTTTGCATGTACTCCTCCTTCATCCACTTCTTCATCATCCCACCATTGTATGATAAGGTACATGTATATGCAATTCACTCATGATGAGACGACATCAGCTCGAAAAAACATCCTAGCCTAAGATGATGCATCTTTGATTTATGGACTGAGCCAGAACTGGGTAGTAGGGTGGAAATGGGGCTTAGTGATTGCGCATTGCGTAGTTCCAACAGCCAAGGTTGAGGCTTAAGGCCTGAGACTACGCAATGTGCAGTTTACTTTGGGCTGAGGGACAATGTCTATGCAGTTCTGGCAGTCAATGGGTCAGGCTGAGGGGATGCCCACTGCGGGAGATTTTTGCACAATTTTGAGAGGGAAGGAAGGTTGTTCCACTGCGAGATTGCACAGTACAAGAGCTCAGGGATAGATCTTAAAGCTTTTTCTTTCCCAGTGCACAGTTAAGTCCAGGTTGTCTAAGAGGATTGCGCAATTCTGGAGGTGAAGGTTGGGTCTTGGGTTCAGGAATTGCATAGTGTAGTAGTCCTGGGGGCAGGAACTACACATTGCACAGATTCAAGGGTCAAGGTCACTACTAGAGGACTGGAACTGCGCAATGCGCAGTCTAGGCAGGCCGGGTGAAGTCAAGTTGAAGGGTCAGGAAGCCTCTTTGGAAATGGTTAAGAGTTAGACCAGTGAAACTAATATGTGAAGTGATAAGTCTTAGACTGTGATATAACACTTAGAATACTTGATGACTCAATAACATTGATCACCCATGACACATGAACAATACATCTGCCTGTGTGTGACCGCTTTATGACGACAAGTGTGACACCTAAGATACACCTTACGACGATCGTGACGACACTTGTGCGACAGTGCTCAATACTTTGTTAATGAGCGCGATAGGTATTTACATAGTTAGGACAAATCATAAACACAAATATGGACCCTTGAAACCACCAGAATGATCTTTTACACTTGATATGACTCCCTACATGTGAAAATACGACATTTTTCCTAAGTAGCAAACGGGACCAAAACACTTCAAAAAGGATACATGAAATGAGTCTTAGTGTTTGTGACAACAATGTACAAGACCAAGGAAGGTTCTGAAATTGAGGAGAGGCAAAAATTTTGGAGGGTGTTGCACTCGCTACAACACTCTATTCCATGTTTGTCAAAATATAATAAATTGCTCTTTACAAGTTGGCTTCAACTCCTTTTAAAGTCGACTCTCCTTCAGTTGTAACGTTTTCCTCATCAAATCGTATAAAAGGATGAAGATTTACTTCAGTTTGAGATAGGTCTCGGTGAGAAACATAGAAGAAAACATATAATTTCACATGTTTTGAACTTAAGGAAAACACGTGCTAAAGAGATATGTGTTATGCAATTTGGTTGGAAAAAAATTGACAATTGAAATTGTTGCAGAACTCATATAGACTCAAACCTGGAAACTGTTTGGCACTTGAACCTGGTGAAGGAACCCTTTTAAACTGCGGACATGTTTAACATTTCAATTGCAAATTGAGTTCTGAGAAGTATTGCGGACCTATTATATCACTAGTTCTTCTCTTCAGATCCTTTGAGGGTAGTGAAAATTACAAATACCTATTACATTATGTGACATGTTTGACTACAGTGAAATGCTGGACCTTTTATTGGACTGTGGATATATTAGGACAGTGACATATCTATTGCAAAGTAAGTTTGAATAAATTGCGAGATTATTGAAGGAATCTTAATGACCTATTGTAGTCTATTTTGAAGTGACCTTGTTCAAGTTTGAAGACTATTTTAGAGCTTGTTTGGAACTGAGGTTGGAAACTGTTAAAGTTGTTTGAAGCCTGTTTTGAGACCATTTATTGAAGCCACTTCAGTGATTTGTTTAGGGCTTAACAGTTACAGTGATTAGTTGAAGAATCTATAAAACAATGATATGTTGAAGAACTATTTGGAAAACCTATTCAGACCAATGACATATTAGAGGACCTATTGCAGATTTGTATATGGAAGCATTTTGATCCTCTGCATTAGAGATATCATATTTGGGGAGCATTCAAACCTATGCATATTTGAAGACTTATGGTAACAATATTCTGTAAATTTTGATATTTTGTCCTTAGGACAAGATTCTGTAAATTTTGATTTTGTTTCCTTAGGGTTGGATCCCTAAAACTTTGTCAAAAGTAGGGATTTGTGTCCTTATGGTTGGAGCCCTAAAAATTCTTCAAAACAAGGATTGGTTTCCTTATGGTTTCAGCCCTAAAACAATTTTTACAAGTTGGAGCTTGTCACAATTGGAATAGAGGATTGGGTCCTCAATATTTATTAATAAAATATTTTATTTCTATTTTGGTTTAAATTTTGCAAAAATCTTAACTGGCATAAATAACAATTGTAAACACCTCAGTATTCAACAATGAGATAACTTTGAAACTTTCATGATGCATGCATCTATATGCATATTTCTTATGAATTTATTTTTATTCTGAATATAGAATATGCATGTTTTCTTTGAGCTAAAGATCTTGAATAGGGCTCAGTCAATTTGATTGTATGTGCTATAGAGAAAAGTTACTATTTTACTAAATCTTGCAGTGCCTTGCCCTAAAGTTGATCATTGAATTCACCTATTTTCTCCAAAGATATTGTTGTGTTCCTCAACATTAATGAGTCTTACACATGGGGAAACCTACATATTCTTATGTTTCTATTTTAAATGTTATTGTCTATATATTCATTTTCATAGAAAAATAATACAAACTGAACTTACACCAGTCCAAAGAATGATAAATTTAAGAATGCAAATAATGGCTAGTACTTTATTGGACAAGATTCATTTTTCGAAAGTATTATAAAATAGCAATTACAAACATCGTGGTCCCGATATGGAATAGCTTGATATATAATACTTTAAACATAAACAAAAGGGCTTCAAGAGTTGAAATTTTGGAGATGGTAGGCCGACACTGTAGAGATTTCAATGAGGTCATGAAAACTCCACATGGTGTTTTTAGTTAGCCCTCCATTTTTAGGCATCCCTGTGATTGCATGCGTAGAAGCCATGTATGTGTATGGTGTAACCCCGAAATTCTGTCGACGTGCCCTTTGCACCTTAAGGTGCAAAAGCTAGTTTATTTTTATGCTTCCCTTCAAAATAGGCAATGAAAATTCAAAGTACTGCATATGGGAGAACTATGTTGTTGGAAGGGAAAACATTTTGACTTGAACATGCCCATGTGCCATAATGCTCTCTCTAGTGGAAACCAAGCTACGATGCACAAAATTTCCAACTGTTTTGGACCCAATTTAAGTAATTTATTTATGATTTGATATAATTTTTTAAAATTTTAAAATTAAAATAAAATTCAATTTAAAATATTAATATTAAATTACCCTAATCGGGGTGTGTGCCGATGGTTGGGATAGCCTACAGAAAGTAATGAAGAGTACCTATGATGTAAGTACCACCGCCCCTCACACACTCAAAGTGATGGGTGCGGTGGCCCTTGGCATGAGTGCATGCAAGGGTGGTGGGAAAGGTGGAAAAGAAGATAGCGGAGGGGCAGGATTTATAGAAACAAAGGGCAGACAGGTGGGTAAGGCTGGTGAGTTTTCTTGCGGATGAAGGAGCTAGTGCAGAGGAAAGGGAGGGCGTCGACATCCTCGACATCAAGCTTGGAGATGGCCTACAATCGTTAACGGGTATGTTTCTTGGCTCTTCACCTCCTTTGAAATGACGACCTGGTTGAGTTTCTACTGGGGGGAGAGGGGGATAAATGGGAATGGTAATTGGGGAGAATGCTAGGGGAAATGGAGGTGGCAACTGGTTGCAATGGTTTGTTTCTCCGACTATGTACTGCGCTTGCCAGGTTTCGCCTTTGCTTCTTGTTGTCTTAACCTTGTTGTTTCGCATTGGGAACCTGGGTACAACAAGTCGAGGGTTGAGTGGGGTTGGTAGAAAGGGTCAGGTAGGTAGAGGCTATGAGTCTGATGTTGAGGGAAGTGGGGGTCAATTACTATGTTATATAGGAGCTTGGCCCTACTGCCGAAACCACTGCAATTGCTGGGGTACTGTGAGAAATTCTTGCGTTAAGAGAATTGTTAGGGCCCTTGAGGGGGATGACAGATATGAAAATGCTAGTGGTATTGATCTATCTCACTAGGCAGAGGGGAAAGGGGCTACAATTCATGGATGTGAACCTAACGGTCTGAGGCTGGGTTCACTTGCGTGGCCTTGGCAAGGGATTACCAACCTTACGGCCTATGGGAGACATTAGGGGTGGAGTTGTGAGATGACAGAAGGGATTTAGAGACCGGCCCTTTCTAAGGACTATATCTTTGTCCATAATGGCTCTAGTACTGATAATAAAAGGAAAAGGGAGAGGCATGGGGAGGCAGACGACACTGATAAGTTAATTCAAGGAAGAAACCAGTGCCATAGTATGTCAAATTGATTTTGGTTAACAAATTATTGTTGTGAATAGGTTTCAAGTATAGTTGACTTGGCTCGGCCTACAAAAGGTTGTGGACATGGAAGATAGGGCCAAGAGCCCAGAAAGGATAAGGACCTGAGCACGTATGAGCCCCGCAAAGGGAGGAAATCACTAGAACACCTTATCAATGAATTTGTTGAGGCATATCGTGAGGGTATGGATGAAGGCATCCATAATCTGTTAGAGGAATGGGAAGAGGAAATTAAGCAAGGCAGTGAGACTGAGGAGGATATGGAAAATTGGAGGACACTTGTCCCGGATCCTGGGAACACCAGAGGCAGGATAACGCAATTTAAGCAGACATTATACCTCTACTGGCTAATGAAAATCCTATTGGGCAAGGCCATGGAATAGATATCGGTGGGTATGGCAGTTTATCTCCAAGCTATGCCGAGCTACAAACAAGATCTACAAAAAATGCAATTCCAACTCCATAAGAAAGATATTAGGCTGGACAGAATTGAAAGACACATTCCATGCATCCTGGAACTATCGGAGATGCCTGGAGCAACTGTTAAGGATCCTGCGCCAGTGGAATCGGCCTCGGAGGAGCATAAGGGCTAGTCAGTTTCCCATGTTTACTTTTGTTATATATGCGGTTAGCATTTACTTTTCGCCATGCAAGTATATGTATAGATAGAAATATAGAGTCTGGTCATGAAACAAAGACATATATAGCTTGGCTAGAGAGATTGAAACTTTATTGTTTTTGGATGGCTTACAATGCAGATAGGTGGCCAATAGACTTGGTTTCCCATTGGGCAAGTTGAGGCCACCTAGCCAATCTATGTGGTGTAAATTTTCTTATTATGAATAGAAAATGAAAGGTCCTGCCAAGCTTAACAAAAAAAATATTAATATTAAATCATATTTTTTTAATATATTATCTTTTGAATATACATTCTACTCTTTTAACACGGTGGGAAAACTTATCATAACTCAGTTGTCAAACCAGCATTGAGGATAACCATCACTGGCTACTATCCGTGAATGCAGGTTGACTCATCACTATTATTCAAGGAAAATTATGCCACCTGGAATAACCAGTTGGTGTTCCATAAGGGGGAAGGCTTTCACTCATGCCAAATGCCTTTGGGTCTTCGGTCGTCAACATGTTTCCTTATGTCCTAAAAAAATGAGCTCTAATCCAAACAAAAGAAATTTTAGGGCATACTCCAGGCCCAAATAAATATTCTACTTATTATTGAAAACAATACAATTTTAAATATATATATATATATGAAACGTTAATTTAAAATATCTAAAATATTTTTAAAATTGTATTGTTTTCAATAATAAGTATAATATGTTTGCGTGGGGTAGCTCAAGTGGCGATGGTCATGGAATGAAATCTCACCGAACTGGAGATATTGGGTTCAAATCTTGTGCTACCATTCCCCCGTAGCAGGATGAATAATGGACATGTAAACTCAAAAATCGGAGAGTCCTACCAAGCTTACCAAAAAAAAAAGTAGAATATTTATTATATGAGAAGTATCCCATTGCAAATATACAATAAATAAATAAAAATTAATTATTTAAAGATATTAAAAATAGAAATTATATATCTACATATATATATATATATATATATATAGTGGGGATTGTCCAAGTGTCAGGAATAACATAGTAATATTACCTCTTTTTAAATGTTGTCTATTTCGCTTAATATGGTTTACGGGTTGTTATATTGAGCTAAAGGTTATAATGGTAGCAGTGTGATATGATTTATAGTAACACAAATGATAGTATGTTCTACTTATCAATTTCCCTCAAAAAAAGAAGGAACAAAAGTAAACACAAGATTATATATGTGTGTGTGTGTGTGTCAAGTAGAATGATATACTTAAAGTAAGCGCCCCAGATTGGGTGACAAGGATGTATAATTCCTGGGGGAAATTACAATCCTTTCCCCCAACTCTCTTGCCCTCCAAAGAGTCAACTAGCAACAGTGAAGGAAACTTCTCATGTATGCAAACGTTTATGGGGTTGTATGACATTCAAGTGTGGTGCCATTTCATAATGGTTGTAGTTATCATGGCTTATTATTTTCTCTCAACTAGTGTCTAGAATGTTCACTTCCCTTGCCTTGCAATGAATGGCAGAGAATACAGTGGGGTTTTTGTTGGGTTGATTCATTCTTTTTTCTTGTTTCTATTCTTGTTTTAGCCTACAATCAACATCATTCTCGTGTAGATACATCACATGCAAGCTCCCAATTTATGGTTCACTCTGCTCAAGATTTTCGACAAACTCCCCCTCCTCGACTCCCTCTCTAGTTCACTCTACTCTACGCATTCCACATGGTTCGAGGCAAGAAGAGCCATAACAAAATAGGTATGAATTGTATGTGTATCCCTCGTGCCTTGGGCCTATCCATTTGTGAAAGCTCAATCCTTGCCCTCAATTCTCTCATCCTTCGAGGAACCAACTAGAGAAAATGAAGGACACATTTTACATGCAAATAGTTATGAGGTAGAATGACATTCAAGTTTAATGAAATTTCATAATGTTTATAGTTATTATGGTTTACTATCTTCTCTCTACTAGTCTCGAGAATGTTTGCTTCCCATGCCTTGCAATGGATGGCAGGGAATACGATGGGGTTTTTTCTAGTGGCTTCATCCCTTTTGCTTATTTCTATTTTATTCTAAATTGATATTAGCATCATTTTCACATGTCACCAACACTTGAAATCTCCCCATTTATGGTTCGCTCTCCTTGGGATCTTCGACACACTCTCCTTGCCAACTCCATCTCTAGTTCACTTCACTTTATTCATTCCACATGGCTTGAGGCAAGAAGAGCCACAAGAGAAGATATTTGCATCATATACCTATCACTCGTGCACAACATGAGGTAGATTCCTCTCCTCTGAGGCTATATTGTTGTACACCCTTGCCATCTGAGAGACCATTGAATTTACAAAAGAGGATGCTTGACTGGAATGGAATTTTTTTAGCATTGCAGTTGTTCACAAGGAGATCAAGCCATGGGAACTAGACACCAACAACACCAAATATTTTGTTTAAGCTCCTAATTAAACACAATGAAGAGTACCAGGCAATTCTTCTTCAACTTGAAGAACACGCCCTAGAAATCAAAGAAGTGGACCGTAAAGTCATTACCCAAGGATCTAAAGTGATGGAAGGTAAATCCTTGGTGTTAGCTACTACTTCTGTCGAGGTCACTTACTTGGAGGACAATGCTCTCCCTATTTAAATTATGTGATACACTAGTCACATGGTTTGTTTGCTAGTTTTATTTTACTAGGAAACACTACTTACCCCTTGGTTAGCTACAGGCATACTGAACATCTAGGTTCACAGTTTGATACCTCTAGTTTTTAGCTCTCATGCTATAATATTTGGATCACTAATATTGCTCAAACATCTTGGAAAAACTAATTTTCTGTTGTTGGTATCATTTTCTTAGCTGTAAGACAACAACCTTGGCTATGTACTTTCTAGTTTTTCTTAATTGATGCAAACACTTGAGTTAACTTTAAAAAACAAAAAAAAAAACAAAATAAGAGAATAAGTTTTAATAACACAAAAGCGAGTAAGCCCCAAGGATTAGCTCAATTGGTTGAGTTCTCGTTGCTAAAGCACCTCGCTAATGGGAGGTCACGGGGACAATTCTCATCGACGCCCTCAAGGTTAGGTTATGTTAATAAGTCGATGGAATGTGATCCCTTTGGGTGGATTTCCCCAAATATTTCCTTAAAAAATATGTATATGTATATGTATATGTATATGTATATGTATATGTATATGTATATGTATATGTATATATATATAGATATATATATATACGTATATGTATATGTATACATACATACATATATACATATACGTATATATATAGATATATATATATATATATATGTATGTATATATATACATATACATATATATATACATGCATACATACATACATACATACATACATACATACATACATACATACATACATACATACATACATATATATATATATATATATATATATATATATATATATATATATATGTATATATACACACACACACACACATATAAGACTTTAATCTCAGATAACAAGAAAATAAGCTCTCTACTGAAGAAGAAAAAAAGGGATGCCGATGAGATCGTTGGAAGAAGCACTGACAAGGCCATCGCTGGAGACGCTGAGGATATCACCGTGCATCCACCCTACCAGATCATCATGTGGAAGTTGAAGATCAGTGGGGAGGTGAGCCCTTGGTTGGAAATTTTGAAAAATCACATAGGAAGACAGTTCTGGGAATTTGATCTAGATGCGAGCACGCTTGAGGAACGCCTCGTTGTAGAAAATATATATATAAGAATTTAGTCTCAATAACGAGAAGATGAGCTCTCTACTAAAGAAAAAAAATGGACGTCGATGAGATCGTTGGAAGAAGCACCGACAAGGCCATCGCTGGAGATGTTGAGGATAGCACCATGAATCCACCCTACTAGATCATCATGTGGAAGTTTAATATCAGCGGGGAGGTGAGCCCTCGGTTGGAAATTTTGAACAATCACATAGGAAGACAATACTGGGAATTTGATCCAGATGCGAGCACGCTTGAGGAACGCCTCACTGTAGAAAATGCTCATGCCGATTTTTATAAAAATAGATTTCTCTATCACCACAGTCGTGATATTCTCCTCGGGTTCTAACACTTGGCAGAAGGAAGGCTCAAAGCTCTGCAGATCCATTCATGGGAGGAAAGATGTGCAGCAGACAATGGTTCTTCTTCCATTGCGACAACCTTCCATTGTATCCACCCTACTAGATCATCATGTGGAAGTTGAATATGGGCGGAGAGGTGAGCCCTTGGTTGGAAATTTTAAACAATCACACAGGAAGACAGTACTAGGAATTTGATCCAGATGTGGCACACTTGAGGAATGCCTCGTTGTAGAAGATATATATATATAAGAATTTAATCTCATATAATGAGAAGATGAGCTCTCTACTGAAGAAAAAAAATGAATGCCGATGAGATCATTGGAAGAAGCACCGAAAAGGCCATCGCTGGAGATGTCGAGGATAGCACCGTGAATCCACCTTACCATATCATCATGTGGAAGTTGAATATCGGCAGGGAGGTGAGACCTTGGTTGGAAATTTTGAACAATCACACAGGAAGACAATACTGGGAATTTGATCCAGATGCGGGCACGCTTGAGGAACGCATCACTGTAGAAAATGCTCATGCCGATTTTTATAAAAATAGATTTCTCTACCCCCACAGTCGCGATCTTCTCCTCAAGTTATAACACTTGGCGGAAGGAAGGCTCAAAGCTCTGCAGATTCTTTTATGGGAGGAAAGATGTGCGGAAGACAATGGTTCTTCTTCCATTGTGACAACCTACGAATTTTCACAATGGACATGCAGTGGTTAGGAATTGCATGCAAATCAAAAAGGACATCTCCAACAGCAAAGGGAAAAGTTTGATGGAACGAGCAGAGACCAAGAATAGCACGGTCCCATACAACCCGGGTTTTTGGACCCAAGCATCAAAAGTAGAGAAAACTAGCACACGTTTAAATAGGGGACCAAAATCCAGAGGCAGCGGCACAGGGGAAAACCTAGATCTGAAGGATTTGTATCAGGTTTTTATCAAAACTATTTATGGGAAATCGATAATGTTATGGGTTCGAAGTATGGATCAAGTGACAGATCTGAAGCAAAATGCTCAAAATGTCACAGGTATTTCTGCTTCATTACAAAGTTTGATTTTTTCTAAGAAAGTGTTGCAGGAAGAGATCTCTTTGAAAGACTATGGTATTCAAAGGAACTCTACCATCATCCAGAATCTATGACTACAAGGAGGTGCCCCAGGAGCAAGCACATCAACCAGATCAACACCGACAGACAAGGGTCGGGCCTCTTTTGTATTAAGAGGGAAAGCTGGCACTCAGGACAATCAAATCCCAAATCTGACAATTCCAGGTCCATACATAGTAGAAAATATGGGAAAAGCTCCATATCTGTCCATAGAATTACTAGAAGTTAGTGGTCTCTTCAATACTTTACAAGAAAAAGCTATCATTTGTCGATTTAATGGTTTCTGGCCTAAATCTGAAGATCTAAGTGAGTGGATCTACCTTAACTGGACTAGAGACTGTGACATTTATCTGTGTGCAAAAGGTTTTTTGTGGTTCAGTTTGATACCCAAAAAGACTACAATCATGTCATTAGTGACGAACCATCATTCTGGGGAAGGGCGGGTCTCTTCGTAACCCCATGGTTCCCTGGTTTTGATGCAAACTCAATGGTGGTTTCAAAAATGTCGGTTTGGGTAAGGCTACATAATCTCCCATTACCTTTTTGCCACCATCTGGTCCTAGAAGGCATCGGAAACTCTCTGGGAAGATTCCTAAATCTAGATCGAGAAAGAATGGACAAAGAGATCTTCACTTTTTCCAAAATTTATGTGGAAATGGACTTAAGCAAAGGCCTTCCGGCATGTATTCATCTGATACACAAATATTTTAAGTGGACACAGTGGTTAGATTTTGAAAACACTACCTTTAGATGTTGGGTTTGCCACCAAACATGCACTTGCAAAACACATGTAAACAAGAAAAGAAAAGAAAAAAGACAGCAAAAACCAAAAGGATGGCAATTCCCAGAACCCCCATCGTCAGATGATGAGGATGAAGAAATGGATGAAACCTAGCGACAACTAGAGAAGCAACAAGGCTCCTAAGAGGAAGGAGAAGAAAAAGTGGAAGAACAGAACAAACAAGTAGAGAATCCAAATAACTCAACAATTGTTCTGAACATTGAAAACCCATTGGAGGAAAAAAGCAACAATCAAGTCACAGGTGGAGTTAAGCGATCTCACGTATCTGAAAATTCTGACTCAGATAAAGAAATTCTGAACATCTCCAGAAATAATGAACTGGCATTTATCTCTACTACTCCATCACTTGGGATCTCGCAAAAGGTCCAAAAGAAAAAAGGCAAAAAAGAAAAGTCCAGTTTATCTAGAAATGTAATTTTATTTTTTATTTCTATTTTTTGGTAGCGTTGCTACTAGGTGTGTGTCTTGTAAACACACGGGTCCCTGGAGACAATTCTTGAGTGCTTTATGCATCTACACAATATAACTTTTCATTTTTATTAATATAAAGTTACTGATTTTTTCTTTGGAAAAAAAAAAGAATTTAGTCTTACTCTCAAATTTGTAAATTATAATTTCTAATTTCAATAATATTTAAATTTAAAATAACTAATGATTAAATTTAAAATAAATAATAATTAAATTTAAAAACAAATAAAAATTAATTTAAAAAAGAGAATATGTTAAATGTGAGATTTTAATTTTAATGAAAAATAAGTGTGTGCGTGTGTGTACTACTTATTATGGAAGAGGTACTAAAGAGGTTTAGAGTTGAGTTGGACAAATTATTTCTATACTCTTGATTTTCATGCAATTGTTCACAAACACGCTAAACAAATTAATTAAGTTCTACTACTTATTACATAAGAGGTACTAAAGAGGTTTAGAGTTGAGTTGGACAAATTATTTCTATACTCTTGATTTTCATGCAATTGTTCACAAACACGCTAAACAAATTAATTAAGTTTTAAATCTATTTAGGATCACAATATTCATTAACAAATGTTTTATGATATAAAACATTCATTGTTAACCTAATCTAATCATCTAGAAAACCAAAATTATTAGATATATTATAATTATTCAAGTTATAGAGAAATGGTTGTTGTTCTACTTCAACTTTCCCTTATTAAGTATGTGAATTCTTATTTGTCTCAAATAGTAAAGCGCTTTATATGTGTCGCCTAACTCAAATATATGATTTTGTAGTCTACAATTATTTTTTATTTTTATTTTTTTAACTAGGTTGAGTTTAGGTTGGGGCTAATTCATCTATTGGATGGAAGACCCATAGTGGGATGTTATCACTAGGATTGTGTGAAGTTCGGTCGAGATTGGACACCCCTTGGGATAATTTAATTCTTTCGAAAGTGGCTTCCATCTTCAACTTCTCACCATGAGATTTGAACCTGAACTTTATGGGGACTAAACCCCGCTCAAGCAAATTAATCTACAACCAATAAATTTTGTAACCTACGAAATTACAATAAAATACAAATAAATAATAGATTAAAATATTAAAATTACTCACATAATTGAGAGAAAATGACAACATCTTAATCCATTAAACAATGCAACAATGGAAAGATAAAATAAATTTTAGTTTTTAATTTATTTTTTCAAAATTTTAATTATTAATAATAATAATTTAGAAAGACAATAATAAATACAATAATAAAAATATTGAATTTATAATCCATCGATATAAATTTATTTTATTTATTTTTGAATTTATTAAATTTAATTGAATGCAATTTTTTTTTGGGGAAATTTTAAATTAAATTGAATTTATATGGGTGCGCTTTAGATATACATGTTGCAATTTATTATTAATTTTGTGAGTTGATAAATAATAGATAAGAATGCAGTAAAAGAATTATTTAGGTTGAGATTATTTTTTGTCCCCGAGATTTAGTTTTTGCAGTGTTATTATATCATTCATGTATATATTATATGTAAGCTAGTATCATTTAATTTATATTATATTTATTATTATTATTTTGTTAAAAAAATTATTGAATAAATATATGTGGGTATGTAGAAAGAATGTTACAATTTTTTAATATTTGGTTTTAAAATGCATTTTGTTTATCTTGATGTAATGATAATGGTTAAACTCTATTGCTATATAGGATTATGGAAAATGAATAATTATTGTCATTAAAACAATTGATTTGGTAATGTTCCGTTGTAATAATTATTTTTTATTATCATTAATGAAGTTTTAAGATTTCAAATAAAGGATTTTTGTGGTGGTTATTCGTGTTTATGTAAAGTAAAGACAGGTACTTTTCGTTATGGTTATTGATCATTACCGAAGATCTTAAGAATAAAAAATTTTGGAGATGGGCATGGTTTGTTGTTAAATCTTGTTATGAGTGATGGTCATGGCTCGTTGCCAATGGTCTTGAGTAAAAAACCACCTTCAACAACAATGAAAGACCTTCATCAAATGACTTCTATGGCAATGGGTAACAATAATGTCAAAGATGGTTTCCATATATCATTAGTGATGATAACCATTTTCTTCTATCAATATATGTTTTAGGCAACTAAAATAGTGATGGTCATAACTATCACCATAAGATATTAATGATAGTAGTTTGCGCCTATTGCGGCAATACATAAAACTTGTAATAATCAATATTTTGGCAACTCGATTTTTTGCCACCAGATCTAAGATCATCAACATTGAATTTTTTTATTTTTATTTTGTCGGTCAAAAAATGTTCTATTATTTCATGTAAAGCTTAAAATGTAACTATCCATTTTTAGCTGCTCTTTCGGCCTCACTCCTACCGAATTTGTTAGCCAAGATAGAGACACAGAGACTGCGTACAAAATGCCAAAACTTACATAGGATCTAAAATTAGAAAGATCAAAAGGCCTAGAAAACCCCTAAACCCCTAAAGTCAAGAAACAACCAATTAACAATAAGGAATCAGAGGATGATCTGGAGTTGGATTGTCCATTTCATTTCCTAGAAACTCTAGAGGCCGAAGTTCACCATGAATATGATACTCAATGTGTGTCATTCACCTTTCCAGGTTCTCCATACACTGACATTTTTTCTAGCTTCGACAAATGAAGGTCAACTAGTCCTACATGTTCCATTGATTATGTTACAGGTCATTCATAAAACTAATAATATCGTTGTGGTCACCATGGTGATTATGTCCCTACTGCTCCAGGAGGTGAGTAACGTGTTGGAGTTGAGAGTCCAAGGCATGAAAGGGAGGAGGAAGGTCCACTCAACTAGGGGAAGGAGCCACATCCTCCTCCAGCTCCTCCATGACCCCCCCCCCTTCTTCCCAAAATCCTCATCTTCTCCACAATGTTCTGCCCTTTGTCCTCTTGGACTGACCCCTCTCTGTGCACGACCACGCTGCCTATTCATGATTACGCCAATGCTAACCCATGGCAGCAACTCCTTGATGTTCAATTTTGGCCACAAACCCTGTCACCTCCCCAAGCCATGGCACCCAAAAAAGGAACACCAACAATGTCTAGGCCACCTTTTGCTTGAGGGAGGCAACCTCCTTTTAGTGCTACCACCTTACCTTCCAGAAATTACACCATTAACTTTGGCCAGCTTCCGCTTCTCAACCACGATGTCCTCAACCTCATTGGTTTGACACGCAACAAGACATGAGTATTTTCTTAGGTGCTTTGAAGGCACCCCCAAGGGTCTTCAAAAAGGAAATGAAAATTTACATATACCCCACACTAGCCAGGGGTTTCTACTCATAGAGACATAAGTAAAGCAAGAAGACAACCACAGTAAACCTACCACTTATTACTAGCCCCTAATATCAGTAGAGAGGGATTATGTGAACTCAACATCCCTCTTGCCTAATTACAAGTAACAATATACGTACTCGACCCCCCAACTCTCCCCTTCGACAAAGAGAGGGAATTACTGAATGAATTTTACAAGAACTAACTAAAGAACTTACCCTAGAGTTTGCAGCAGAGTCTCGAATTAGAAATCCTTGATCTGTTACCCAATTCACTAAGCTTTGCCTCATCATCGAGCAGGACCAATGTTGGTACAAGCTCCATGATTTAGCTTCACCTGGACCCCAGACCTGGGGTGCCTGACTTCTAATAGTTCCGTAAGGAACATGCACAGGTAGATGACTTGCACAAACCCTTCACCAATTTCGCCACCTTCCCTTATGCCCATAACCAAACTCACTAGAAGTTGTAATATTCCACTCATTATCCTTTTTATAACTCTTACCACCTCCATCTCGAAGCTTCCATGCACTCCACTTTGCACGCTAACTCTTCACCACATGTTTCTATGGTGTGTCCAAGGGAGGGCCTAGTTCCTCACCCTCATGACCAATATGCCCGTACACTTCCACCCCCATCAGGGATTCCTTCTCTTATGCTAGGATGGTGTTAAATTATTCAATCCAATAGTTAGAATTATTGGATGACCAACTTTGAGAGATCTCCAAACTAGAGTCCTAGCTACCCCGATTCACTAACAAATTCGCTACGTTATTCCCTGAGCTTCTGGATTCCATTGTAATGACATATGGGAGGGAAAGCACCAATTCTTGGAATATGTTTACTAGGATATTGAGGCACCAACTCTTAATCACCTTATGATTTGGGGATCAACTGAGTAGCTTTTGATTCACGCTTACTTCCAGTTGTGAGTCCCCATCTATCTAGAGCCTAGAATATTTTGCTTCCCGGGCCAGAAGTAGGCCTCTTTCCAAGGCCTTGAATTCTGCCACATTATTGGTGGTGTGTCCACAGTAACCCACAAATAACCACAAAAGTATTCGTGCGTTGTCCCTAAAAACTCCTCCATACCCAACTGATCTCTGATTCCCTTTAAATGCCCCATATAAGTTCATCTTGATAAATCCTAGAGGGGGGAGAGCAAAAACTAATGGCAATGAGCTCAAAGCGCTAAGTCGTCGGGGAGCAGGTGGAACCACCATACTTTGGGAGACCTCTAGCTCTTGTAAGATTTGTTCTTCCTCACCTTCTGTTCCAATGATCATCCACCCATTTATCGGACATAATTGTTCTTATTATATTCTACTTTGTGCATTACCAAACTACCTCCCATGTGCTCTTAAGCTCCTTAAATATGATTCTATTGCAGACTTTCATGACATTCCGCAATAGGAATTCCAAGACCATACCCCATGCCTTATTCATAATTGTATCCTTGAAGGGAGAAGAAAGCAATGACTCAATGGTTTCCCCTAAATTGTTGAGAGATCTGTCCAAATTCCCAAAAAGACTGTGTATCTTGGACCAGAGTGATTCCATGCTGGTATAAGTGTTAAGAAGGTTTCCAAGTCTTTCCTCCTATTGTTGAAAAATGGGACACTAGGAGGGGCATTCATACCTTTTTCTCCAAATAAGTTCCCACGTTAGTAGTTTGCGTCGCCCGATTAGCCAAAGAAATCTAGCGACCTTTGGCCATAATTTACTTGTCCAAATCTTCCTCCAAAGGGGCTCTTTGGGGATTTCCTTATGGTCTAACATGAGACCATAAACTTCTTTGATTGTAAAGGCACCCTATATTTGATATCCCCATCTTAGCTTGTCTCTCCCTCCCGCAACTGGTATTTTCCTTTCTTGTGGAACTGTATCTAATATTTGCCTTTCTTGGGGGGAACCGCTCCTCATGCCCTTGTTCCAAATTTTTCCATTCCTGCCACTAGATTTGAGAGGAGTCATGTTTCTAGTAATCAACAACCACGACCGCCCCGACCCTTAAGGTGAATTCTTTGAATTCTCGTAAGTCCTCCCTACTCACCAATCGTGGGAGTTGTGTCCATGATTCATCCTAAAACTTGGTTATGCTTCCATCTCTAATTTCCCAAAACAAATGGTCTTGAATGAAAGGCATGTGTTCCAATACTAGGTTCCATATTAATGTCCCTACTGGAAACTATGCCTGCCTCACTTTCTCAGCTTTAGAAGTCACTGGATTACACTTCCTATTCCATATTTGCTTCCACATCTCTTGTCTTCCTTGTAGCCAACGCCACCACAACTTAGCACCCATAGTTATGTTCAAAATTTCTAGGTCCCTCATACATAGAACTTCCCCCACATAAGCAGGCATAGTTTCTCCCAAGACACAAGGGACCATTTTCTGGCTTGTTGAGCGCCTTGCAACAAGAATTTATGAAACCTAAAAAATATGTCCTTGTAAACCTCCTTTGGCGTTGGGAGCTCCAACAGCTAGTAGATTGAAAATGCTTGTAGAACTGCCTTACACAGAATAATACAACTAGAAAGCTTGAGTGCTTTATATGTCTAGTTTTCCAATCTCCTGGAGATATTTTCCTTGATCTCTGACCAATATGAATCCCTTAACGAATTTTCCACAAGGGGAATGCCTAAGTATTTGGATGGTGAGGAGCCTATTTGAAAAACTATAATTCGCACGAGATTTCTTTGGAATAGCATGTTAGTGTTGAAAAAGAACATGCTCGATTTTTTCCCATTCACCATAGTCCCTGAGGCTATTTGAAAAACTGAAAGAATCATCTCCAAAGTGCAGATTTCTTGAATTGTCGGTTCCTCAAATAACATGACATCGTCTAAGAATTGTTGATGGGTGATAGGCGGGTCATTACCCCATAACCATATACCTTTAAGAATCCCTTGATCCATAGTCGCTTTAATATATCTCATGAGTCCCTCTACCGCTAGAATGAAAATAAAAAGGGGTATGGGATCCCCTTGGCGAAGGCCCCTGGATGCTTTGAATGTGTGGGATGGCGCACCATTCAGGAGAATAAAGAAGAAGGGTGGAAATTAGGTATTGGATCTAGTCGATCCATCTAGAGGAGAATCCAAAAGCATCCAAAATACTAAGCAGATATCTCCAATTTAAACGATCATAGGCCTTGGATAAGTCTAGCTTCATAACCATTCTTGGTTTCTTACTCTTTTTGAGTGAGTGAACCAATTCATAGGCTATGATAATTCCATCCAGGATTTGTCTGCCTTCAACTAATTTAGTTTTCTCTGGGGCTATGAGGTTCTTTAGAAGTGGTTTTAGCCTTTTAACTATGACCGATAAAATAACCTTGTAGATTACATTGCACAAGGCAATGGGTCTAAAACCACTACGATCGCTAAAGTTCCTTGACATAGGAATCAAGGTAAGAAAGGTCACATTCAAGTCAGACTATACATGTTGTAGACTTCGTGATTCCTTCAGCGATGCATAGACCTCTTGACCAACAAATGACTAACATGCCTTGAATAATTCTATAGTAAAACCATACAGGCCTGGGGATTTGTTTCTAGGCATATCTTTGACCACCTCTTCCACCTCATCGAAGGATATCTCCCTCATCAAGGTTGCATTCTGCTCCAGACTAACCAGTTGAGGAATGTGCTCCATGATCCTTGCTATGACATTGTTCATGTCTACTTCATCTTCTGACAAAAGGTCATGCTAAAATGAGATCAACTCCTCTTTTATATCCTCATGTTGGCAAGGAGTTTTGTCATGTAGGCCCAGGGTTAGACCATCAGTCACCAACAAACACTCTCATCGTAGTCTAGTGCAACATCAGAGTTTTCATTCCTCCATGAAGGAGAAAAGTCTCACCTAAGGCGTGTCGAGACTTCTTAAATGTTAGAGGGGAGTTTAATCGTGTTGGGATTTAGATTAGTGTATGCATTATTCATCAGTTAATTAAGTACACATATATCCCAATAACCTTGCGCACCATATACAAATAGATAGCACATTACTTATTCAAGTATCATCAAAATTTTAAAAGGGGATACATAACATAACAATAATGAATCACAAAACATAAAAATATAATCCTCGCAACGTTCTCATTGCATTAGAGTCGCACCATTACAATATAGATATACAAAATTATGCAAATCTACCCAAGTTTATGCCAAATGAAACAGTACAAGTCTGAATTACATTCACAGTACATGCATAGAGACTCAAATATCATTTCAACAGCATGTTGGCATAACTCTCCCTTATTCGTCTCTCTTCATCTCGATCTATGTGTCTTTTATAGATTTTATCTATTGTTTTGCTCTCGCTCACTTGATTTGGTCCAACTTGATCCCCTCGACAAAATCTAGGTGCTTTGGTCCACTTCCGCTTTGATTCCTTCAAACCCGATATCTTGATCCTTATTTCACGGCCTTGGCAAGTCCCAAGGTAACCACTTTCCTTCTGCGCTTACCGTTTTCTTCCTTTCTGATCCCGCTTTCTGGCTTATTTTGTCATTTCCGCAATTTTTTCTGACAAAAATTGATCAAAACTATCCAAAACAAAAAGGACCCAATAGGCCTTGACCACAAACTATTTACTCATCCTCACTTCAATATTTTGTTTGCATGATTGGTTCTTCTTGCAATTGCGCAACTACTATTAGTGCTCTTTCTGTTGGATGTGGAGCCTGATTACCTTCTTTATTCACAGGTATCACCGCATTGGACCCTAGTTCATAATGGGGCGGCAATGTCGCCCATTGTTTTGCCACGAGTGGGGGCGATGACGATTTTATGACCCCCCTCCCCCGGAGGGGGTTTGGGGGTAGCACCCCCTGAAGCTAAAAATAGATCTCAAATTGCCTTGTAAAATATTGTAATTTCATAGTCAATCTGAGTTGTTCATTAGGCAAATGATCTGACGGTAGAAGTTATGTTTAATTTAGGGTTTTTTTTTTCTCTAGAAGGCAACCCCTCGCTATATATGAGGGAATTGTATTGCGGCTATGTATATGTGTATTCCAAGTGAGAAAGAGAGAGGAGATTCTGTGAGAGCGAAGAGGAAAGTACAACGGATCTGTTCTAGGTTGTATCTCTTCATTTTGTTGGATAATATAAAAGGAATGACTGGTTGTTTCTCCATGGATATATCCCAAATTGAGTGAACCACGTATATCTAAGTCTCTCTTGTTTTATGCATTTTTTGTGTTTGTGTGTCTGCAATATTTTATGTGTTCCATTGCTCTGTTATATAATTTTCTAACACTTTCTCCTTGTTCTGCTACTTTGCCTTCAAATGAAGGACCCAACTCCAGTACTGTCTACGAAGTTTCAGCTTTGAATGAGTGGTAGTCATCCGTTACAGATTTCCAAGTGGCAAGTAAAGTAGTGTCCCGCTCATTAAATTTAGTGTTAGTCTCAGCATTTGGTTGTTTAGGCCACAAGGAAAGGAAGGTTTGCCACTATGTGTCTACATTATGATTTAGTTTACAGAGTTTCATAAATTTAGCTTTGGCGACAAGCAACAGGTCGTGAACCACAATCTTGACTCTATGTGATTCCTCCTCTAGCACATAAATTTTCTTCTTAATATCCTTAGCTTGAGTAAAGAATTTTTGTTGAGTTGCCAAGTCATCAGTCATAAAATCTTTCTCTATGAGGTGTTTGTTTTGTTCCCACAATGGGTAAAGAGGCGTATTGCGCTTAACAGGTAAACCAGACCAATCCTTAACTTGGCAAAAAATCTCCTGGGAACTTTGCGTACACTGTTGGATCATAGTTCTATAAGTGAATGCTTGCTTGATAGTTCAAGTAATTTTTTGTTGGAACTGTGTTGTAGGGTATGGAAGATATTTTTGCAAGCCAGTGATAGTATTACGCAATTCTCTGTTCGCGGTGGTTATCTTTGTACAAGCAATTTTGAAGAATTCCATACACTGTGTAGGTCAACATAAGGAAAAATCCTCAAGGGCATTAGGGATAAATTTTAAAATGGTTGGATACATATGTTGGAGCTTAGGGCTAATCTCCTCAACTTTTTTTTCCAGTTTCTCCTTTTCTCCTCGCAACTGGTTTCATTTCTCAATCACAATGAGGATTTGTTGTTGTTGTTGTTCATGCATAGTAACAAGTTAATTGTATCATGAACCAACAAGAACTAATTGATCTTCTAGTTGACATGATGAAGCTCTAATAAATTAAAATAATTATCGCAAGGACTAGGTCTAAAGATCATATGTAGACAAACTATCAGCTGGAGGAAACTTAGACTGCAAGGGTTGGCCACTTGTGATAGATTTATCAGATTTCCCTTAATGTGAGGCCTCTGGTTCCTGAGTTTTCTCCTACTAATAGTCTTCTCAGAATTTTTTAAGGACGTGATATGGAAAAAGAGGAAATATATCAAGCTATTGAGTAAATACATGCAAATCTTCTCTACAGTAGTTTGGGTTTTGGCTAAGGGGAGCAAGTCGTGCTACAGAAACAATAGGAGTCGACTCAGGCTACATGATAGGAAAAGACGACACAGGTGGCATCGTAATTGTCTCTATACTCGGGTCAGGTTCAGTTGTATTCTTGGGGTCTAACTCTATCTCCATTTCGAAAATATTTCCAGTGGTGTCTCCAGGGTTGGAATGCTCAAAAGGATGGTCTGAAATGGTTGCAGATGATGAGATAATATAGGGCTATGTGTCGGGGACACAACAAGAAGTGAGTGAACGCACTCTTCAACAATGGTTGCGGCATGAATAGGGTCTTCAGGCTCATCATCTGTGATATCAACAATGGTTGAAGAACTAGCAATATGCTTGGGAGGTTTAGAGGTAGCTTTTACAAAGGCTTGAGCAAAAGCAAAAGTGTCAAAAGAAGTAGCAGGGTTAACATATGCAATAATAGGTGATGCTAATTATACAAGTCTTATAGACACAAATGGAAGTGCTAGAGGTTTGAATGTCTTACCGACATATGGGACTGCGTTAGGGATGGAAGAAGTTGCGGTAGGTGGATTCACCAACGATTTAATAGTATATATAGTTACCTGAGCAAAAGACACACATGCTTGGAGCCACTTCATAAAGAGTTCAAAATGAGATGTAAAAGTGGCAGAGAACTTCTTGGAGGACGATGAATCATCATAATTTTGGTCTCGAGGTTGGAGTGTATCAAGAGAGTGGACAATTATGTCCTCTGTCTACATACACTAGATTCCCAACCAAGTTAAAACTTCACCGTGAAATGCATCTTCTGACAAGTAATAGGGTAGTGGTTTCATCTTAAATGTTTTCTTATTGACAACCTTGGTCCAAACAAAGATGTGGTTGTGGTTAATACCAAACCACATCTGATATTCATATTTGTTCAAAATAGACTGAGGTACCCTGATCTTCAACTGAGTAGCGCCAAGCATTTTGGTGTGTCATTTCTCTAATGATTTTTCATTAAATTTTATGTTAGCAGCATTAGCTTGAGTCCACCATGGAACATAAGTGAGATCTAAGGCTTCCCCATCTGGTACTTCAAATAGGGCTTGACCCTCTAGGGCTCACCATTTCATCATTGCAATAACAACTACTAAATAACTATTGATGAAATGTGTGGCTCTCTTATACACATCCTCATAGGCCTCAAAAATATCATTTAGAAGGAAGCTACACCAATTCATCGACTCACCTTGCACACAAAATTCCACAACGGAGATTGTATCCAGTGTACACTCCCCTTTTATAGAGTGTCGCATGACTTTTTTGGCAATAATATAACATGAAAATTTAACCCAGACATCATTAATCATATCGATAACAACTCCACAACCCTTATGCCAATTGTCATATTTCTCATAGAAAGTATCTTCACCTTTATTCTTGTTATTCTTCAAGGTGCCCTAAAATGTAGTGGAGACATCTTGGTTGTGCATGGATAATCTGGTGATATTTTGAATGTCATACACATGGATAGGATACTCCTTATCAAGCTAGAGTGAACCATTATGTATCTTATTGATAATAAAATTGGCACACCTCATAACTTCACTTGTATTGCCAAAGATAGATAAACCATATAATTTCATAAGTTTAGACCGTTACAATGGACAAAACTTAGGCTTGATCCTCGGAATGGTGTCACTCGATGGGGCTGTAATGGAATGCATGTAGACTTCTAAACTCAAAGTTGGGAACAATGTTGGGTCGGACAAATCATTGTCTGTTACAGATCCATTTGGGCACATCAAATCCCAACATTCAGATCAGTGTTTTAGGGTTCATCAAACCCTAATTTCAGTTGCTTCATGCCCTAAATAAGTCACCCCTTTGAATGCCTCCTTCCCAGACAGTTTCATGACTTGAAGACATCTAGAAATTGCCTCTAGAGGCACCAGCGCAGGTAAGCCCTTATGAAGGTGCACTGCAGAGCAGTTAATTCCACTGCCAGGGTGCTCTGTAGAGCACTTAGGCTTCCTTTCACCTACGTTGGGTGAGAATGAGCGAAATTCACATAGTGTTTGGGGAATATTCTTATCTTTTGGAGTCATCTATAAGTTTCCCTGTCTTATCAACTCCTATGAGCTCGAAAATGGATGAGGAATGAGTTAAGGAGCATCCTATCCTCTCATCCCTTCCTCCATGGAACTAATTCTAAGTATGGAAGGTCGTTCAATGTCACCATTAATGACAAAACCTCCTTCATCTTCCTATAACCATGGAAATAATTCTAAGTATGGAAGGTCGTTCAATGTCACCATTAATGACAAAACATCCTTCATCTTCCTATAAATTGACCACTCATCTAAGTGATCAAGCGCTGGATTATGTTGAATTGTAAGGAGATAATGCTGCTATGAAACTTGACTTTGGAGCAAATGATGTGATGCCACAAGCTTCTCTTGCTTTTGATGTGATGTGGATGGGATCCAAGCTAGAGGAATGACTTTGAATCAGACACTGATGGTTGTAATTCCTTCTGTTATCTAATAAAGTGTTTGAACCTTTTTCTATATGTTGTGTTCTTTCATTATGCTTATATGTATGAATTGTTTCTGATTCCTTTCATTTATATTCAATGGATCGTATGCCTTGATCGGTTTTTGTCTGATGTTGTGTTTACAAGGTACTTCTCAATCAGATTAAGTACAGGAAGGAGCGACGGAATCGATACAAGGGAGACGAGAGGAAAGCGGAACTACAGGTAGGTTCTTTATCTTCTCATCTTATCTATTGTTTATAGGAAAAGTCTAAAACACTTTAAACTATTGTTCTAGACACAGCTACTTGTCTAGTGAATTAGTTTTTATCTGTAGATTCTAAATTCTCCAAAACAAATTGGCAACTCCACTAGGGAAGAATCCTCTTTCCTAGTAGCTTATCCACATCCTAAGACATCCTTGTAGGCTTTATTTGTGTTCATCGATTGTAATTCAGTTGTTTACATTGAAAAATTGGTCAAAATTGTGTCAAATTGCCTCTTCAAATGGCTTACTGTCACCAACGTAGGCTTGTGAGGGACACAGTGCGCTGCAAAGCATCCCTGACTTAGGGACAGTTCTTTGAAGCGCACTGTCTCCCACTCTGGGTTGCGCTGATCCTCCTAGGATCAGTTTCCCACCTTTGGAAAGAGTTTTTTGCCAAATTTTCTCTGTTTGACTGTTTTTTGATTAATCAATGAATGTTATGTCTCAGAAAATGAGTTTTTATCTCTTGGTCTAGCCCAACTTTGATAGGATTGATTAATGTTTCTTCATGTTTTCTTTGTCATTATCGATCAATAGTCAAAGTTAGGATATAATTGATTAATCTTCATTCGAAAGAAAGTGTCGTAAAGTCTTCTCTTCCTTCGAATTTGAATTGTCGTAGTCTTTGTTCATATGAAAGATTGATTGATTGTATGTGCATATTTCCTTTTTGTTCATATTCACATTAAGGGAATCGAAAAGAAATACATGCATGTTGCATTGAAAAGTTTGTGTGTGCTGATAGGAATAGTGTAGGGAAATTGCATTTAGATTGTGCTCTTTGCTCTTTGATCAAAAGAAATTTGATTGCTCTATCCCTCAGTAGCTAGGATTTTCATCGCTAAATTGAATGGAAAGAATTCTTATCATGATAGTTGCATTCCTAGGAATTTAAGAATACATCACGTGGTGAACTTGAAAGGAAAATTCCTAAGCAAGATCAACTTAAAATTAACATCAATTTACCTAATGGAGCATTGTCATTAACGAGAACATTTAGTGGTTCTAGGCTAGAGACATGTTCTAGTGTCATAAAACAAAGCAGTTGTCGCTAACTTGTCTACAATACATCCCGAGTGTGATACCTCATTCCACGTACGTGAGTATATCATAGCTCGTCCACATACCTTCGGGTATATAGGGTGGTGTTACAGTACGTAAAGTATATGGGAATGCTCTCACTATGCGGTTTTGCATTATACAGCGCTTATACGAATTGGGCCTCAACGTACCTTCGGGTATATATGGGAGGACAACTCTAGGTTGCTATCCATCCTTAAGTAACCGAGTCGGCCACCTTGTAAACTGTGATACACCGAACACAGCATTTGGGGAGATTGCCTACCCATACTTCTTGGTTCGCCAGGAGGTATTCTGCAGTTCACAATTTCTTGGTAAACCTTTTTCCTAGTATACCCCTTTTTGTTTATTTCTTTTTTGATAATAAAATTAGTCAATAATCGTGGAGGAACATCAACCCCTACCTCGTTGTTTGTGAAGAACAACGAACAAACCACCTTTGCCTTCCGGAGTGACACCAATTCGGACAAAGTGGTCTCGCTTAATTGAGTCTAGTACATCAAGAACTCCTAGTTCTTCATCTGAATTACTTGAATCATCTATTTCAGTAAGTACTAAGACTCTAGTTACTCTAACTATTTCTCGCCCATTTGTTTCTAAAGAAGAAGTTTCACAATTACCTAAGGACATTAGCACTAATCCTAGTGAAACAGTAACCAACATTGTTCAGCAACAAGTTGATCCTCAACTTGAAGTTGCTCAACAAGAAAGTACTTCTAAACTTGAATCAGTTCAACTAGAAGTTAATCCAGAATCTATCCCAGTTCAAACTGAAGTTACATTTGAACCTAAAGTTGTTCAGGAACCTCTTTCTAAAACTATTGTTCATTTACCTGAACATATGGACTTCAAATTTGAACATTCAAAAGTTGTTAATTTACTAGAAGACGATCAACCAGTTACCCCTCAGACATCAATAACTATTGAAACTTGAACTTTATCAACACCAGAAATCTTTTACGGACTTGACGGTGAAGTTCTTCCACCAGCATTAATTGCTATAGTGGAGGAATTGGAAGAAGATTCCACACTTGGAACCCTGTTTCACTTTGGAACTGGGCTTTATCTTTACCCTGATATTTCCGCTCCATTTAATCCTACTTCTTTTCAAGTACCCGTCAATTCTTTAGGACAACTTTTGGGTCAGTTAACTATGGTTGAACAACCGTCAACATCTCAGACTGTATCATCTAATGCAGCTACAGTAGAATCTTCTATTGCAACCTCCTCGATGTTTTCTACCACACCTGCGTCGCACTTGTATGGTGAATCATCCATCCCAGTTGGTTACCAATTATTATCTGAAACCCACTCAGAGGTTGTTTCTACACCATGGTCATCACCCATGTCCTCAACCGGAATTTTACCTGGTTCTTCTCTAACAGGAACTCAACAGTTTGATCCTGCATATCAGTATCAAGCTGGGAAATCTGGTCAAAAAAGACCTATGTATCCATTAAGTACTAGATTGCCACCATATGGAGAGAAATATTCTTATTCACCGTATCCTCCTTATTCTGGAGCACTACCATATGGTAATATCCCGCAGTATTCAGGTCAATCTGGAATTAGAGTTTTTCAATGGCAACCAACAATTCCAGTTCAACTGAAGCTTGTGTATCCAACACAACCAATGGGAACTGTGTCAGTTATTCCTACTACACCTGTTGTTACTATTGTACCACAGTCACAAGTTCAAACAGTTGTATCTGAACTGGTACATCAAGAAGTTCAAGTTCCTCAGGTTGTTGTACAACAACCACTTGTTTCTGGGGTTTAACAACAACCTCAAGTTAGTATACCTTTATCTGGACTAACCTAGGCTTACACTGGTATAGTTTATTCACAACTTGGCCAATCTTTCATTGTTGAACAGTAACAACTTTTAAATCAACAACAGTTGTACCAACAACAACAACAGTTGATTCGACAACCGTGGCAGCCTCAATTTCAACAACCCCAATTCCAGCAATTTCAACCCCAGTTTGGACTTGTTCCACAGGTTCAACCTAGTTTTGGTCAATCTCAATCTTACCAAGGTCCTGCTCAACAAGGCTTTGCAGGTTATGGGCAACCACACATTCAATTTGGTTATCAACAACCACCTTATGCTAGTTTTGTTCAACAACAACCATACCAAGGTTACCAAATGCAGATGCCCTATGTCGGTATGCAAAGACCTATTGCTCAGGTAATTCCATCATATCCTAGGTATGTTCAACCTGACTTGAATTGACAATTTTTGTTTGTAGCAACTTTAGAATTACCAGATTTAAATCGGCTCACTAATGATCCAATCTTATATGCACCTTGGTGGCCAATAATTTAGCATAAGTTACCATCTGACATTCCAACATTAAACGGAAATCCTGGAGAAAACCCATCAAATCATGTCATGACCTTTCATTTGTGGTGTTCATCAAACTCCTTAAATGATGATTCGATTAGACTTCATCTTTTCCAAAGAACACTTACTAGTCCAGCTGCTAAATTGTACATTGAATTACCAAGAGCTTCTTTCGATAATTTCGCGACTTTAGCCACTACATTTTTGACCCACTTCCAATTACCCATCAGATACAAGACTGGAACGGAACTCCTAACCAACTTCAAACAGACTACTGCTACCCATATATCACATCATATTCATGAGTGGCGGCATCGTCGTCGAATGGTTAAGACATATATTCCCGGTCAGCTTTTAGCTGAGTGGTTCATAAAATCCTTTTTTCCATCAATCACTGAGGATGTGGAAAAAGGTGGAGTTGTCACAGAAGAGAAAGTTAGTGCTCGTGCCCAATACTTGGATTTGATTTCCACACAATCTGACACGATTTATGATAAAATTCTCAATGCACCTCGACTAGCTTTCACTGTTCCCCCTCCTCCACAATCAAGTAAGGACTCTCATGTCGGCGATGGTGTGATCGGTTCTTTGAGCACACAAATAGCAAGAAGACCATCTGGTCAAACTCTTGTTCCTTCCAATCAAACTAACAATGCATTAGAAAATACTCTTGCCTCCGAGATTAATGTCGTGTCATCTGACAAAGACAAAAATCCAAAGCAACCAGGGAGCAAGAAAAATGGGAAAAACAAAAAGAAACAAGATAATTCCCCTCTAGAGAAATCATCTGATTCCTCTACTTCGGCAAGGAAACCTCGTTATCCATGTCTGATTTGTAATGATGAGCATTTTACAAGATATTGTCCACACTGCTCTAAGGTCTCTAAACTTTTAAAGACTTCAAACACATCGGCAATGTTGACTGATCTGTTTCCAAACCCGGAGACACATTTGGTTGCAATAGACCATGCTTCCACATCCCAAGTACTCATGTTATCCATCACAAAGCCACAAAACGAAGTTTTGGTGTCAACGAGAAACAAAGATTATGGAAATCCATCGTCATCGTCAAATAATCAGGCCACTGATCAACCTAATCCTTTGACTTCGACTTCATTGGAAAATGTTCCACCCATTGTACTTGAATTGACAATAAAACCACCAAAGGGAGTTGTGCACAAATCGACATTTAACCCTCGGGCTCGAGCAACTCAAAATTATAACATAGTGGAAGATCTTGCTCAATCACCTTCTGCTATGTCGACACTCAAGGTGTTACAAAATTGTCCCTCCCAGAAGCAGGCTTTACTGTTAGCAATAGTCGGAGTAGATCCTACGGATTCAAATCTTGTGGTTTTTAACCATGCGGGATATACACCACAGTTACCAGCACTGTTAGCTTTCCTAATTCAAGTAAAATCTCTCAATGAGAATGTTCACCGAACTATTATTGATGAGGGGGCATCTACTTTCATTATGTCCATGAGCTGCTGGAAAACACTTGGTTCACCGTCGTTGTCACGATCACCGACCACGTTGAAAGCTTTTGATGGAAGAACATATACTCCATGTGGGATTTTGTGTAACCTGCAAATTGAACTAGGGGGTAAAACAGTTACTATTGAAGTTTAGGTAGTTGACAGATCCCTCGATTACAACATTTTACTGGGAAGGCCTTGGGTATATGCTATGGCTGTTGTGGTTTCCACGTATTTTCATACTATTGCATTCCTTTTTAAGGGTGGAATCATAGTCATTGATCAGCTAGACTTCTTTGCCAATTGTTCACAAGCTACGGGAAGCATTTTGTTGGTACACGGACCCCCGCTATCACTTCAAAGCGTTGAAGTAGGTCTCTTTAAAGATCCTTCCCTAATGGGTACTTTTACCCTACCATCACCATATGATTTGGCAGAAGTGGCAAGAGTAGAAACTTTCAACATGATTTCCTCCACCTCATTTGATTTAAGGAGGATTACCAACAAAGTTGAAGTTAATAGTAATATTGAGGTGATGCCGTTAAGCCCCATTGAATCATCATAGCAATCAATTTTTCAAGCTTGCACGCAAACCCAAATCCGCACTCAACAATTGTATGGGTAGATCGGTCGTTAGAATATGGTACCTCTTCGGATCCTTTTTCACGTATACATTCTACGGATGAAGGAATCATCCAATCAATGATGATAGGAGAGGAACTATGGGAAGATTATCATCATCATTCCCATCTTCAAAATGACATCAAAAACTATTCAAGTGAACTAAACCACCCATCAGTTGTTGATTTCTTATCGAATTCACTTTTCATCAACACAATCGAATCTGAGCAAAACCTGTCAAATATTGAAGAAATGATTTCTATTAATATTTCGACCAAGCCTAATATTGTAGAGAGCATTCATGTTGGCAAATATTGTTCTCCATTGGAACTCGATAATTACCGTACTCTCTTTCATGAATTTAGATATATTTTTGCATGGTCTTACGAGGAGATGCCAGGCATTGACTCTAATATTGTTGAACACTAAATTAAAATGTACCCTGATGTCAAGCCAGTTCAACAGCAGCTTCAACCTGTTCATCCAAAGAAAGCTACTGCAATTAAAGAAGAAGTTGAAAAACTTTTGCGAGCAGGTTTTATTTACCCTGTTCCTCTTACTGACTGGGTTTCCAACATTGTTCCTATCATGAAGAAACAAGGAACAATATGAGTGTGTGTCGATTATAGGGATGTAAATCAGGCATGTCCAAAGGACAATTATCCTACTCCTTTTATCGACCAAATTATTGATGAATGTGCCAGATGTGAAATATTCTCATTTATGGACGGATTTTCCAGCTACAATCAAATCAATATACGCACACAGGACCAATCGAAAACAGCTTTTATTTGTCCATGGGGCACATTCGCCTACAGGAAACTCCCATTCGGTTTGAAGAATGATGGGGCCACATTTCAGAGGGCAATGAATTATGCCTTCCATGAAATCAAGCACATTGTTCAACCTTACCTTGACGATTTACCTGCTCATTCGCGAAAGCGGACTGATCACCTGCAACACTTGAGAGTAATATTTTTACGATGCCGACACTACAAGATTCAACTCAATCCACACAAATATGTGTTTTTTGTTGGTTCTGGTCACTTGCTTGTCTTTGCAGTGTCTCGAGAAGGGATTCGATTGGATCCATTAAAGGTTCAGGCAATTTTGGATTTGCCCCCACCTTCAAATCTTTTACAGTTACAGAGACTCCAATGGAAAGCCAAATTTCTGAGGAGGTTCATTCCTAATTACGTTGAAATGGCTAAAGGTTTTACATCTCTTTTGAAAAAGGAGATACCCTTTCGTTGGGATCAGGTTGCGCAAGCTTCCTTTTACGCTCTTAAAGATACCCTGATTAGAGCTTCATTAATGTATTCTCCAAATTACCAAAATGACTACTACATGTGTCTCACCGCTGCAGATACAACCATTGGCATGGTTTTAGTCTAATAAGAAAATGGGATTGAACATCCTATTTATTACTTGAGCCGTAATCTCAAAGATATAGAAAGTAAGTACTCTTATGTAGAAAAACTAGCTTTGGCAGCTATGCAAGATGTTCAAAGTTTTCGCCATTATATCCTATTACGGAAAACAACTGTCATTTCAGATTACAACCCTATGACATACATTTTGTCACGTCAATTGTTGGAGGGCAAATATTCAAAATGGATAGTTATTCTACAGGAATTTGATTTAGAATTCTTCAAGTCTAAATCAAAGAAATCTCTAGTTTCGCTGAGTTACTATGTGACCTTCCCTCGACCTCCATCGATTCAACATCTGAACCATCAATTTTGGATGAGTCTTTGTTTCTAATTTCATCATCTGACACCTGGTATGGAGATATACTGATTTATCTCCAAACCCAAACTTTCCAGCAAGATACCTCTCACTCGCAACAGCGTCGTATTCGTTACCAAGCCAAAGATTATCTGATCATTGGAGACACACTTTACCATCGTGGTATCGATACGGTTTTATGGGGGTGCCTCACACATGAGGAGGCTGATAAAGCATTGAATGATTGCCATTCAGGTGCCTATGGTGGACACTTATCTTGATATGCAACCGCACAAAGAATTTTTCGTGCTGGTTACTTCTGGCCAACTATACTTAAAGATTGTATTATTGTTGTCAGAAGCTATCATGCATGCCAGATATATGACCAAAAAACCAAATTACCACCTGCACCATTGCATCAGTAATTGTTGTTGGCCCATTCGGAAAATGGGGCATTTACTTTATGAAATGAAACCCCACCTCGGCCGGGGGGCATGGGTAGATTATAGTCGTCGTTGAATATTTTACCAAATGGGCTGAGGCAATGGCAACATTGAACAATAATGGTGAAACGACTACTCTTTTCTTTTTCAACCATGCGGTTGCCCTGTTTGGTGTACCACAAGCCATAGTTACAGATCATGAGTCGCATTTTCGTAATCACATGATGGCTGAGTTGACTTCTAAGTTAGGACTATCACATGATAGTTCTACCCCGTATTACCCACAAGTGAATGGACAAGTTGAGGCCATCAACAAGATCCTGAAGCGGATGTTGCAAAGAATGATATGGGTTCATAAAAGAAACTGGCACTTAATCCTATACTTTGCCTTGTGGGCATATTGAACCTCGATGAGAAATGCAACTGGATTTACACCTTTTCAGTTGGTGTATGGTTTGGAAGAAATCTTACCGATACAATGTGAAATTTCATCGCTCAAACTCACGATTGACCTGTTACCCGACACTTCTGAAGAAGAAGCGCATTTCTTGGAATTAATCCATTTGGATGAAACCCGTCATGATGCGCATTGGCTAACAAAGCACATAAGAAATGTATTAAGGCGCAATATGATAGGAATGTTAAGCCTCGTATCTTCTCAGAAGGATACCTAGTCTTGCTTTACGATCAGGAAGCTGATAAACTTGGAGCAGGGAAATTCGAACCAATGTGGATGGGTCCTTATGTTGTCAAGCGTGTTCTGGAAAAAAGAGCCTACGAGTTAGTAGATTATGATGGGATCCCATTGTCGTAGCCCCGAAACAGTTTGTACCTCAAATGTTACTATGCTTGATAAAGTATAGTAAAACTCACAGTATATATGCTTTCATTGCATGTGTGTGTGTGTGTCTTTTAGAGATTTTTATCTGGCTAGTAATCCGCTTTGCATTTGTTGCAGATGTCGGAGTCTTCGAAACCTTTTGTTGGTTACGCCGATGGTGCTAGTCATAGTATGCAGAATTTGCCTTCTGCAGCATGGGCCATTTTCACTCCAAGTGGCGAGTTAGTGAGTTTTTAAGGGATTTGTATTGGTCGATCGACAAACAATGTCGTTGAGTATAACGCATTGATTGAACTACTCTCTGATGCCATTTCACTTGGAATTCACCGAATCATCGTTAGGCTGGACTCGCAACTCATTGTACTACAACTAACAAACATTTATATTGTCCAAAATCCAACAATTTTTTGTATGTTCCTTAGAGTTCATAATTTGGAAAGACATTTTGAACGCATTCAATATCAACATATTTCCAGAAATCTTAACACATTAACTGATTCTCTAGCGAATTATGTGTTAAATAGGCATTTGCAACACATGTAAAAGTAATATTTTCAATTCACATCATCAATTGAATAGGATTGCATATAACCATAAAGAACTCTGAAAGTAAAATAGATAGGTGTTTTAAAATTTTTTACAAAATTTGTGCCCAAGACACATTTGGTCATCTGACCCAAAAACTCAAAAATGCATACAAAACATCCTAAGTAGATCGAGTGGTCCTCATGGTAACAGGTCACAGCCTGTGTTATCATGCACAAAAGCCTAGCCCAGTGGTTAGGAACACCAATAGTGTGGCACTGCAGCCTCATAGGTAACTCCTAGATCTGGATATCCTAAATACCAAGGGTTAATCCCTCTATGTGATCCTACAACTTTGCTAAGGTTTCGACCAAATCCAAGTCCTCGAGAATTGCTCTCCCGATGTTTCTCTGCGCTGACCCACATGCAACCTGTTGGCATACCGCAGGCTGAACAGTACCCACATATGTATGTATAAAAGTAATTTTAGTTTAGTCTTGGAAACAATAAAAAACACAAAAAACATGTAGAAACTTGAAAAATCAAAAAACACTTTGGTCAAACAACTTACCCATAGCACCCCATTGTGCTCCAACTGGTAGAATCAAATCTAGATCTCCACGATAATCCATCCCTGAGTATGGATGCTTCTCGATAACAACATGTTGTCGCTCAAGCCAACTGAAAAATGCAAGGGAGAAAATGATTATTGATTGACCAGCATGTCGAGCCATCAATTCAACCCACCTCTGCATACGTGGATCTCTAGGACCAGCCACACCCAGTGATACATGTTGTGGTTGCATCAATGGGATTTTCTCTAAGGAAAAAGCAATCAAGATCAAACCATAGCAGAAATTCTTCGTCTTACCACTTTTTACCTTAGTCAGTTGTTCTTTCAGTAGCGAAAGTACAGCCTCGCACCAGTTGAAAACTTTTGGCTCTAGACACTCCAATGCATACTGCATATAAGATTTGTTCGCCAGATGTAGTGTCACACTGCCAGCCAATTTTGTGATCGTGAAGAGGATCGTTCTTAAAGGCAAATCACTTACATCCCTGATATTTATTTTCCCATCCTTGCTAGGCTGTGTACCTGGCCGACAAAACTTTCTGATGTAATCTCTCACCGATTCACCTCCACGGGCAAATCCAGAAAGTGAGATGGAGGCACCTCGCCTTGACAATCCGGTAAGAAAGTAAATATACTCAATAGTAATAGGGACCATCTTGCCACTAATGTGAAATGTCTGATCTGTCAGATCCCATGCACGAACAAGGAACTGCAATAGTTCTATTCCTTACCTCATTGCGGACAACTTAAAGTATTTGAGTAACCCGCAATTCCTGAGGGCCTCAATTGTACCCGGGTTGTTTAAGGAAACCATGTCTTGTTCTTCATGCTCTCTTTCTTGCCATGTAATCGACATTTTTATCTGATGAAAGCCTGAAACACAATCATGAGCTAAATTGGGATCCTTTCCATGCAAAAAACAAGACAAATTTTGGAGCTAAACAGCTAAAACAAACCTGGGAAACTCGCCCACTGCAGCCCAGGCACAGAGACAGTGTGTTGTAAAGCATCTAGCCTTCTATCTGGGTGCTCTTCAGTGCAGTTTTCGATGTGAAAGCCTGCACTGATCCCAGGGAAAAAAATGAAACCCCAAGGGCCCCAGAAAACCCTAAAATTTGCATGAAATGACAAAAGAATGGATTCAAAAGAAAGTAGAGAGGTTTAGTTCTTACCTGGTCTAGACGGCTTGAGAAATGGTCCACAGAATCTTTCGCAATCAGCTGGTAAAAACTGAGCTCAAAGCACAAAACTGGATGGTAAGTTCCAAATGGTAAAAATGTTATGGTGAAAACTTGTTTTATGTTTATTTCATGTTAATTAATCGACTAAACATTAGTATTTGCCTATTTTTGCCTATGAAACAGATATTTTTAATCCATTTGGTGATGTTTTGAGCAGGTTTTACAATTGACTTGTAGAATTCAACATGCTCGATTGTAAGTTGTACTTTTGACCACAGAGCACACTTTTATCTCTTTTTTGAGCTCTGTTGAAAATGAAAAAGGAACCCCCTTGGAGTCCTCCTTAAGATCTTTTCAGACTCTTTAAATATGAAAAGATTGTCGAGCGCTTGTCCTTTCCAGCTCGTTAACAGATTGGAAAAGATATTTCTCTTGTATTATTTTACGCTTTTTTGGACTTGAGAGATTAATTTACAAAAAAGAACTTATGGAGTTTTCTTTTTGTACCTTTTCAAACTCTCTAAACATGAAAAGGGCTGAGTTATCTTTGTCGTTAAACTCGTTAAAAACATCAAATAGCGACAAACTTGTCCATCTAGACAAGACCGAGTTTCACCTTCGCTAGACTCATCAAAACATCAAATAGCGATGGATTTGCCCAAAGGGTGAAATTATACAACAAGCATACGTTATTCTCCTCAAGCTTGATAAAAATAATGAGGTATTGGTCAGCAATGACTAGGGAAAATGGAAAAAGGAGAAAACCACTTTATGGTAGCAGGTCGCTCTTGAACATGACACTTTCACTCCATCACCGTGACTATCTGGGTTGGGTTATTAGCTTGATGGTTATCATACCATTGGTCTATCATACCATCCATCGCTTTTTTTTGGGTCAATGCTACCAATTCACTTTAGTGTCGCCGACATGTTCAAGAGAAGTCATCCAGTCAAAATCCATCTTTTGCAATAAGATAAACCTTCTTTTTCATGACCGCCATTCCTGAACCTTGTGTCGTCAGTCAAATTCCATATCTAAAATCACTACACTCATTTTGTGTCGTTGATGTGAGATACATCAAGGCCCTCCTGCGACGAGTCACTTCTTGTCGACATCAACTCATTATCCAAGAAGTTGACCTAGAAACACCCATTTAGTACCTTGAGGCTTGCATGCATCAATGGTAGGTTTCTTGCTTTTGGTGATAGGCATACATCAATGGCCTTCGACCAAAAGACTTTGTATGGTGTTCAACATCAAATCATCCATTCACACCATGCAGAATGTACTGCAGTACCTTGAGGATCATTATCATTATCGGTGATTTCTCTTGCATCTGTTAACAACTTACATCATTGGCTAGTAATCAGATGGTGTCTTCCCATGTTCAACTTCAGATCACATATTCACATGGTTAGACTCATACTTGAGAGAACGGTTGAACGAGATTGAAGACCCTGGATCTAGTTTCATCCATCTGGGCTGCGATATCAGGAGTACTAAATCATATGTACAATGGCTTTACATTGATAGTCATTCCAATCATGGGTCTATATTTGTAGACGACTGTTTATGTACATGTAATGAAAGTTTACAAGTTGAGCAGGGGTATGCCTTCCCTCAACAATTCATGTAAAATCAAATATCATGATATATGTATTGTAATTGATGCAGGTCACCTTCCACTTCGATACCTCCTCATCACATCGTAAAGCATTTCATTCGACATTGGCATTTTTCCAACTTCATGCTTTAGGGGGCAGTTGTTACAGATCCATTTGGGCACATCAAATCCCAACATTCAGATCAGTGTTTTAGGGCTCATCAAACCTTAATTTCAGTTGCTTCATTCCCTAAACAAGTCACCCCTTTGAATGCCTCCTTCCCAGACAATTTCATGACTTGAAGACATCCAAAAATTGCCTCTAAAGGAACCAACGCAGGTAAGCCCTTATGAAGGTGTGTTGCATAGCAGTTAAGTCCACTGCCAGGGTGCTCTACAGAGCACTTAGGCTTCCTTTCACCTACGCTGGGTGAGAATGAGCGAAATTCACATAGGGTTTGGGGAATATTCTTATCTTTTGGAGTCATCTAGAAGTTTCCCTGTCTTATCAACTCCTATGAGCTCGAAAATGGATGAGGAATGAGTTAAGGAGCATCCTATCCTCTCATTCCTTCCTCCATGGAACTAATTCTAAGTATGGAAGGCCATTCAATGTCACCATTAATGACAAAACCTCCTTCATCTTCCTATAAATTGACCACTCATCTAAGTGATTAGGGGCTAGATTATGTTGAATTGTAAGGAGATAATGCTGCTATGAGACTTGAATTTGGAGCAAATGATGTGATGCCACAAGCTTGTCTTGCTTTTGATGTGATGTGGATGGGATCCAAGCTGGAGGAATGACTTTGAATCAGACATTGATGGTTGTAATTCCTTCTTCTATCTAATAAAGTGTTTGAACCTTTTTCCATATGTTGTGTTCTTTCATAATGCTTATATGTATGAAATGCTTCTGATTCCTTTCATTTATATTCAATGGATTGTATGCTTTGATCGGTTTTTTTCTTCTGTTGTGTTTACAAGGTACTTCTCAAGCGGATTAAGTATGGGAAGGAGCAATGGAATCGATACAAGCGAGACAAGAGGAAATCGGAACTACAGGTAGGCTCTCTATCTTCTCATCTTATCTATTGTTTATAGGAAAAGTATAAAACAATTTAAACTGTTGTTTTAGATACAACTGCTTTTCTAGTGAATTAGTGTTTATCCGTAGATGCTAAATTATCTAAAACATTGTTGACTAGAGTAACCTTCTCATATTTCCCCAGGACTTCCTTTGTAGGCTCAATGTGGTCATTGGAGAAATCAAAAGGAACGATTGGTTTATTAGAGCGACCCATAGTGGATATTCAATGTCTATAAACCAACTGAATAAGGGGATGACAATGGGCTTGAGACATAAGGGGAATAGATGTAGAAGCCAGGGTGAAAAACTTCAAAGGATATACAAACACAAATGACCAATGGCGCTTCGATGAGCGATACTTATAGAAAAAGCAGCAACATGTCATGTAATGACTCAACCGTTGGTTATTAAATGTGACAACTTACAAAAATCAAACTTGATTCAGATATTGATGACAATTAGGACACGTATCCACATGACATGGCGCATATGACCTAAAAAGGAAATGCCATGATGACAAATTTAACGAAAAGTACTTTAATGGTTTAAAGCATAAATCAAATCACAAAAATTGACTGTTACAGGGAAAACAACTCAACAATTGAAAAGACTCACATTAAATGGTTGAATATATGACGAAAATGCCAACATACACCTCACTAACCACAATCGGTTGTGGTGGGTCGTAACTAAGAAGTAAGACAGACCACTAATACAACTAGACTGACTAACTAACTGTCACAACTAACTCAATCCTAAACCTAAGTGATGCCCCCTTACGGAGAGCGAAAAACCAAAGTAACTTCAGTGATGATAGTGTGGCTTTAGGGTGCACCATTCACCCAACTAGGAAAAAGAACTCCATCAAGTTGTGTGAGCTTAAAAACTCCATTCTCTCTTATTTACGCAACAAATAAAGGACCCAACCAGTGCATTTGCAACTTCTTAGGATGTTTAAGGTACTTACTATCATATAAAAACACTTTATCTCCCACAAAACAAAAACTTATTTTTTATAAGTCTTTCATGCCATGCTTTTTGTCTTTCTTTCTCAACACTTTTATGAAAGTCTACGAGAAAACGAGGCTCCTCTAATTCCCACAGCTCTTGTAAACAATCAGACATAGATTCATCATCATACAGTCTGGTGGCTTTCACAATAAATAGATTCATAACAATAAATTCAACATGTACCATTGCCTATCTGCACTATACAAGTTGAAAGGGAGCATACTTATGCAGGTGTTTGATGGTAGTTCGATAGGCCCATAGTGTAGCAGGAACTCTCTCACCCTAGTCATCTCTGTTAACAAAGCATACTTTAGTGAGTCACTTCTCCAAAATATTGTTAAAAGCTTCAACAATACCATTCACCTATGGATGACATGGGCTACTTTTATGATGTTGAATCATGAACTCCCACAATAATGTTGCAACAATGTCATTAATGAAGTGTGACCCTTAGTCACTTGCGAGACTCCTTGGAAAATCAAACCTTGTAATAATATTCTCAAATATGAACCTAGCAACAGTATTAGTAGTGCAATCCTTAACAAGAGTTTCCTCAGCCCACAACTTCAAACAATCAGTTGTAGTAATAATGTAGCGAGTGTTTGGGTGTTTTGCAGGAGGATTTATTGGCCCAACAAAATCAAGAGCCCACTTCTCAAAGGCTTTGTTATGAAACCAGCTCAAGAAAAGATAGAAAAGATAGATCAACACCTTAGAATTCAACCTCTTCGAGGGGGCAACCTCCTTTACATTACATAAATGAACAATTCTTCGATGATTCAAATGACAAAACCTCCTTTCTATATATAGGAGTCTAAGGAGTCACAATATAATCTAGCTGACTTAACAATAATAATATAAAGCCATAAAAATAAAAGTAGAGGGATTCTATGGGGCATAGTAATAACAATATGGGGGCAATAGGGGCACAACAATATTAATAAGGGGTATAACTACAATAGTAATGGGGTAATCACTAGTATTATAGGGACCCAACATGCCCCTCTCCTTCAAAAAAGTGTTGTCCTCAACGCTTGAATAGTTCTGGATACTTCTGCATAAAATTCTCATCCTCCCATGTGGAATCTTATGCGAATAAGTTCTTCCACTTGATAAGATACTCTGAAATTGATCGATTTCGTAGCTGTCGAGTTCTTGTTTCTATAACTGCTTCTGGTTCCAATATAATTTTTCCTTCCTCGTCAAGTTCTGGAAATATTGTTTGAACTGGGAGCTTGTCGCCTATAACCTTCTTTAAACATGAAACATGGAAAACTGGGTGCAATCGAGAAGCTGCAGGAAGCTCCAATTTGTATGCCATAGTACCAATCTTTTGCAACACCTTGTACGGACCATAATACTTTGGTGATAATTTATTATCCTTCTTAGCTTGCTTGAGGGACATTTGCTTATATGGTTGTAGCCGTAGGAATACCCAATCACCTACATCAAAACTTCTTTCACTGCGATGTTGATCTGCCTGTTGTTTCATTCTATTATGTGCCAACACGAGGTTATCCTTTAAGAGTTGGAGGACTTGTTGTTGATGTTCGATGTGATGTTCCACTTCCTGAACCTTAGAATTTTCTCTTAAATATGATGTGATGGATGGTGGTTGATACCCATAAAGTGCCATAAATGGTGTCATTTTTGTTGCTGTATGGAAGCAAGTGTTATAACACCATTCAGCCAGAGGCAACCATTTGACCCATTGTCTCTGTTTATCAGATACAAAGCAACGAAGATATCCTTCCAAACATTTGTTTACTATCTCAGTTTGCCCATCAGATTGAGGATGATAAGATGAGCTATGGGCTAACTGAGTACCAAGACAAGAAAATAATTTTGTCCAAAAATTTCCAGTGAAAATGGGATCTCTGTCACTTACAATAATCTTTGGGTTTCCATGTAGCTTTTGAATTGTTTCCATAAATGCAGTAGAAACTGTACTGGCTTTAAATGGATGTGATAATGCACAAAAGTGTGCATACTTGGTAAGTCTGTCAACTACCACCATGATGACACTCTTTCCCTCAGACTTGGGTAAACCTGTGATAAAATCCATTGAAACCTCCTCACAACTTTGGCTTGGAATGGATAAAGGTTGTAATAGACTTGGTGTCTTAATTGTTTCAACTTTATTTTGTTGGCAAACCAAACATTCCGCCACAAACTTTTGAATATCTGATTTAAGGCCATCCCAAAAAAATTCCTTCTTAACCCTGTGGTAAGTTCTTAAAAATCCTGAGTGCCCTCCTAAGGGAGAAGTGTGCAATTCCATAAGAATCTTTTGTTTTAGCTGGGAATTCTTACAGAGGTATAAGCAATCTTTGTACCATAACGAATCATTTTTCCAGCTAAATGTATCAGACGTACTGGAATCTTGTTGTAACTTTCGAATAAGTGCCCACACTTCTTCGTCATTCTTCCATTCCTCCCTTGCTTCGTTTATCCAATCTGGTTGGATAATAGAAATGGTGCACAACAATGCTTCCACATCCTCATCCTTTCTTGAGAGTGCATCTGCCACCACATTTTGCTTCCCTTTTTTGTAGATTATTTCAAAGTCATAACCCAACATCTTTGTGACCCACTTTTGTTGCTCTTCAGAGGATAATCTTTGTTCTAAAAAGTATTTAAGGCTATCATGATCCGTTTTTACCTTGAAGTGTCTTCCCATTAGGTAGGGTCGCCATTTCTTAAGTGCATGGAGTATTGCCAACATTTCCTTCTCATAAATAGCTTTGCTTAAAAACTTTCCCTTGATTGGACGACTTTCAAAAGCAATGGGTCTTTCATCTTGCATTAGAACAGCACCAATTCCATTTCCTGAAGCATCACATTCCACAATAAAGGTTTTTGTGAAGTCCGGTGTAGCTAAGACTGGTGCTTGGCACATTGCCTCTTTAAGATGTTCAAGGGCCTTTGTTGCTTCCGGAGTCCATGAAAATGCATCTTTCTTCAATAATGTTGTTAGAGGTGCTGCTATTCTCCCATAATTCTTAACAAACTTGTGATAATACCATGTCAACCCAAGAAATCCTCGCAGATGCTTTATGGATGTGGGGACTTTCCATTCCTTAATGGCTTTAATTTTGCTAGGGTCTACCTTAACTCCTTCATGAGATACAATATGACCCAGATATTCCACCTCCTGGACTCCAAAGAAACATTTGGATCTTTTTGCATATAATTGTTTCTCCTCCAATAATTGTAGCACCCTCTCAACATGTTCAACATGATCCTTTCAAGACTTGTTGTAGATTAGTATATCATCAAAAAATACTAACACAAATTTTCTAAGGAATGGTTTGAAAATTGAATTCATCAAACCTTGAAATGTTTAAGGTGCATTGGTAAGGCCAAAAGGTATGACCAAAAATTCATAATGACCCTCATGAGTTCTAAATGCTATTTTCGGAATGTCTTCAGTCTTCATTCTGATTTGATGATATCCTGAACGAAGATCCAACTTGGTGAAGTAAATTGATCCATGCAATTCATCTAGTAATTCATCAATGACAGGAATGGGGAACTTATCTTTAATAGTGAGCTTGTTCAGCTCCCTATAATCCGGACACATGCGCCATGATCCATCCTTCTTGTGCACCAATACTACTGGAGCAGGGAAAGAACTTTGACTCGATTGAATTATACCAGCCTCTAGCATTTCTGTAACCATACGTTCAATTTCACTCTTTTGGACATAGGGATATCTGTACAGCCTGATGTTTGGAGGAACACTTCCTGGAATCAGATGAATAGCATGATCATGGTCACGCATAGGTGGGAGACGTTTGGGAGTCTCAAATACCTTGGAATGATTGTCCAGGACTTTTTGGAGATCTGGAGAAATAGATGATTCCGATGTGGAAACATCTAGCGAATATAATTGTGCAATTACACCTCTTTGCTCCTTTTTTAGAAGCTTTTTCATACCATTAGAGCTGATTATCTTTCCTGGTTTCCCTGCAATACCCCTTAATTCAACTTCCTTTCCTTCCGTAGAAAATTTGATGAAAAGTTCTTGAAAATTAAAAGCTATTGTACCCAAGGATTGTAGCCATTGGACTCCTAGTACAACATCAGCACCTCCCATTGGAATGGAAAGCATTGGGCTAGTCAATACATATTCTCCCATGGATAGCTTGATATTATGGCACTTTCCAGAGCAATTTGTTGTTCCTCCATTTGCAATCATCACTTGAACTCTGGTGCTGGATATAAGAAGCAATTCAATTCTTTTGCTACCTTACAATGAATAAAATTGTGGGTGCTTCCTGAATCAATCAACACTATTACCTTTTTCTTCTTGATTTGTCCTTCTATCTTGATGGTTTGAGGAGTGGTAATTCCCGCCAATGCATTACAAGATATGGTCAGATTTATTTGTTCTTCATCTAGGCTTTGTTCCTGGAGTATATCCTCTTCTTTGACCTTTCTTGCTCATTTTCTTCTTCCTCTTCACGATCTATGTAGAATAATTTCTTCTCAGCACACTTATGACCTTTAGTGTATTTGTTATCACAACTATAACAAAGCCCTTTTGCTCTTTTTTCTTCCAATTGTTGTGGTGTCAACCTTATAGGTTGTGGAAGACTAGGGGCAACAACACTTCCGTCTTTATAGTTGTGAGTGGTATGCTTCCTGGTTGCCATAATTTTGCTTTCCATTTTCTTGCTAACTTGAATGCCTTCTCTAATGAATCAGGTTCCCAAAGGCGAACATCATGTTGGATATTATCCTTTAAAGGCCCTATGAACACATCAATCCTATGCTCCTCTGGAATATATTTTACCCTTATGTTCAATTTTTGGAACTCCTTAATGTGCTCCATTATTGAACCCTTTTGTTTGAGACTTATCAATTGGCTAAAAAAAGTGTTGCTTTTTGTATCCTCATAATGTGCTATCAATTCTTTCGTAAAAATTGCCCAAGTGATAAATTGTTTACGAGAGCAAAGCCATTGATACCATACAAACTAATTTGGTTCCAAATATAAAGTTGCCATACGTACCTTTTGTGTGTTTTGCACATTATTGAGATAGAAGAATTGCTCCATCTGTAATATCCATGTGGCAGGATCCTTGCCATCAAACTTCCTCATATCGATTTTTGGAATCTGGTGAGTCTTCGATCCAACATTAGAGTCTATGGAATCATGATTAACATTTCTTTTGTTCTCATCATGAGTTTCCTTTAGTACCCTTTCACCCTTAGTGACCATTTCTTGTAGCAACTTATTCATATTTATCTTCAATTCTTCCATCTTATCATCCATGCCATCAATTTTAGCTTCTACGCCTTTATTTAAACAATCCATCTTAGCTTCTACACCTTTCTTTAAACCATCCATCTTAGCTTCTACATCTTTCCTTAAACCATCCATCTTAGATTCTGTTGCTTTTTGTGCAAGTGACACTTGTTGCACTTGTTCTTGTAATTTTGATATATCATATAGCATTTCTTCTTCTTCTTCATGAGTCATGCTAGAGCTTTCAGGTTCCTTACTAGGTGTTTGCATTTTATTTCCTCAGGGTATCAGTTACTGATAATAATGCTCTGTTATGCCCTTTGAATTCCTTCAAAATAAATTTTCAAACCAAGCTTAAGCAAAAATTTAAGAAAATCTACACACCTTTTTTCACTTTGTAGGAGCTCGATATTGCCTCTGATGTATCTCTGTACTTTCCGATCATCTAGTTCTGAATGTGTGACCTGTAGTAGCCCTTTGTGTCCTCTTTCCAATGCCACAAGTCTGACCCAAATTGGATTCTCCAAGGAAGAGTTATGCGAAATCTCCCATAATGACTTGATTATAGACTAGTTCAGTAGAGCGAACTTGTACGACGTGCCACCAGTCACTATTTCAACCTTTGGATATGAAAAATGCATACAAGAAACTAGAGTCCGTCCTCTTTTTGTACCTTCTTACGAAATTTCGATCCGATCCCCAGAGGGAAATTTATGACGATTTTCCCCAGGTCACCTGTTTGGAATGTAATTCAAGAGTCTGTAAAAAAGACCAACTTCCTCATATCATATCTCCGCAAATATAGCGCAAAAAGCTCTGAAATTTGCACCCGAGGTTCAGTGCGATTTCTTCTCAAATGGGTTTTTTTTGCAACTTCTGAAATGATAGCAAAAATTCCACGATGACCTGTTTGGAGCAGCGAAACCCTAGAATCCAAAGCTCTGATACCAAATGTTATGAAACCAGCTTAAGAAAAGATAGAAAAGATAGATCAATGCCTTAGAATTCAGCCTCTTCGAGGGGGCAACCTCCTTTACATTACATAAATGAATAATTCTTCGATGATTCAAATGACAAAACCTCCTTTCTATATATAGGAGCCTAAGGAGTCACAATATAATCCAGCCGACCTATCAATAATAATATAAAGCCACAAAAATAACAATAGAGGGATTCTATGGGGCACAGTAATAACAATATGGGGGCAATAGGGGCATAAAAGTATTAATAAGGGGTATAACTACAATAGTAATGGGGTAATCACTAGTATTATAGGGACCCAACAGGCTTCAAGAGCTCTAACTGGATATAATGGAAGTTCATCCTAATGGGAAGGTATCCCAACCCTCTAGCATACATCATTGCTTCTAGCATATTCCTTGGCATGTATTAAAAGAGTCGTCCACCATAGTCCAACTTGCAACACTTTCCTTGCAGTTTCTTTCCCTCCAACGTGACCTCTCGCAAAACCATAATGACATTCCCATAAATGAACATCTCTTTCATGATCAATAATACATCCAAGCAAGATATGGTTGTGTCCCATATTGTACAATTTGCCTGCAATTAACTGGTAATCAACATCACACACCACCAGATGCTTCTTTTATGTTGTAGTATATTCCCCTGGGCACTTACCAATTGCTAAAAATAATGTAATATCTTCAAGATAATTCGTCACAACTTATTTTCTAAATAAATCAGCATCAGGAAATTGATCATTAAGCGACACTCCTGCTTCTCTAGACTCCAAGCGAGAAAGATGGTCTGGTCCCACATTAGGACAAACTGGCTTGACAACAACTTCAAATGAAAACTCCTGAAACAAAAGCAACGGTTTGCATATTCTTCCTTGAAGAATAGGTTTGTTAACAAGATACTTCAATGCAAAGTGATCAGTGAAGAACTTAAAAGGACCTCCAAGTAGATAATGCCTAAACTTTTGAAGTGAATACACCACAATGAGAGCCTCCCACTTAGTTGTTGTATAATTCCTTTCATCATTAGAAACTTTTCTACGAGCAAAAAATAAATCGGGTGATCATGAAACTCTATGTGCACATGAAACTCTTTGTTCCAATCTAGATAAACTAATATTGGAGCACTTGTGAGCTTCTATTTCAAAGCGTTGAAAGCAGCATCACATTCTTTAGGCCACACAAAAATTGTAGCCTTCTTCAACAACTTCTCCAGTGTCACAGTGATTAAAGCATAGCTGTAAATAAATCTTTTGTAATCCCATGTATGTCCCAATGTAAACCGTAATTTTTTAACACTTGTGGGTGGCGGCATATTTAGGATCCACACAAATTTGGTAGGGTCTACACACGCACCATTTTTGCAGACAACATGGCCTAATGGAGTGCCAAAGGGCACAACAAAAATACATTTCTTCAAATTCAATGAAATCTGCAACTACCTACAACGATCAAACATGACCCACAACAAACTAGACTGCTTCTTAAATAGGTTATAGATTGTCCAATCATCTATGAACACCTCAAGAAATTTATGAATATGTTCCCTGAAAGTAGCAATAGAAATCCTAGAGAAGACAACTGGAGCATTCTTAAGACCAAATGGCATGACATGGTAAGCATATGAACCCCATCCAATGGTAAAAATGGTTTTATTTTTATCCTCCTCAACAATGGGAACTTGATGATACCTGAAAAATCATTAGTAAAAGAGTAGGCTTATTGACTCACAACATTATCTAATACTTCATTGCTAAAAAGAGTAGGAAACAGATCATGGACATAGGCATTATTAATACTTAGATAATCTACACATATTATGATCTCATTTGAATCTTTGTCCTGGATGACAAAAGGGTTGATCCATTCAACTTCATCAACTAGAAATATGAGATATGTAACCAACATTTTATCTATCTATTTCTTGAACTTTTATTTGACTCGTGGATTCAAACGGTAGGGTCAGTGTTTGACTGGACTAGCATCGAATTTCAAAACAATTTTCATCTCTCCTAAATATCCTTTTATCCCTTTGAGTTCTGACACTAACGCAGGGAAAATATCTTCATATACCTTTAACAAATCAAAATTTTCCTTTATAGTTGCTCATTCCAATAGTCACCAATAGAGGCTAATTTGGGGTTTTCTTCAACTCTGATATTGTGTTTCTGCAACTTTAAGGGTTTCATATACGAAGCATTTATGACAGATCATCTTTGATACTTCTCTCACCTTTAGATTCCTTGAATGTTAGATGCCTTAACTCTTCAAATTATCTTCATCAGGTTCCTTATTAATTTTGTTGCAAGTGATAGATTCATGGAATCTAGATTCATATAGATGTATGGAATATTCATAGCTGCAAAATTCAGCAACAGGTTTTCCAGTGGGGAATAGTACTCTCCAAATTGCTTTCAAAACCTCAAGTATCTTCACATCCACATCTAAAAAGGAGAAATCACTACATAAATGAGCTATCAATGCCTCCAAATTAGTTGTCTAAATTTTCATCTCTTATTTTAAATACCAGGCTTGCAGAAATGTCCCCAATGTGTGAATGAATTGATGCACCCATAATTCAATAGGAAGTCCAAGTTTTGTCCAAACTGCACTGCACGTTTGAACATGCTTTTGAGGGCTAATACAACCCTCATATACAGGAAGAAAATCTAAGTTCTTCTTAGGAACAACAAATCGACATAAAATAACAGACTTAATTGAGTCCTAATTTTGAAATCGGTTACAATGAGCTCCCCACCATCTCACAGGAGTTGCTTTCAAAGTAGTATCCATTAAAGGAATCTTTTTCATTTCTTCAACACTTGAATCAACTTCGTTAATAAAATTGGAAACAGATCGTATACAATTGAAAGTAGGGTGACCCCTTACCTTTATACCGATCCAACAGGCACAATGAACAATTGCACAACGTCTAGAGTGTAGTTCATGTTCCCCTTGTTGCCAATCATCAAGCGCAACATCTGAACCGACTTCTATATGTTGAACAATCCTCTAGCTAAGATAACCCTATGTTATAGGATTTATATATTCCTCCCTCTTTCCTGCAGTAAGTTGATATAGCCAATCCAAAATATTGGGCTCTTCTACATCATCGTTAGGCTCTATAAACCTTGTACCTCCATAAGGATCCAATTGTTGTATGACTCTTACCCCATCCATTTCAAAGGTCATGGTCTCTCACTTAAGATTGACAGAAATGTAGTTTTCAAAGGCCCAATCTATTCCCAATAAGGCCAAATAAGGATCTTTATCACCCATAATATTAGTGACTTCAAAGTTTGTTTATGTCTTCACTCCAGCGATATCAATTTTGACATCTTCCAAATGACCAATGGGAATAATGAAGTATTGATTAGCCATGCGTAGTTGAATAGGAGAAAACACCAACTTGGGTTTTTGTAATGCCTCCCAAGTTTTTCTCGACAAGATATTTACATATGATCCCAACTCCAACATGGTATATTTGATCTGGTGCCCTGCGATTTGGTAATCACCTGTTGAACTCCCTTCACATTCTTCTTTTATTGCGTCGGACATGTTTGGAATGATGTTCATGAAAGTTAGTAGAAATAGACCTTTCTAAAAACTCTTCGTTTTTTCACCAAATACATAAGTGAACCCACAAGCTACCTATAAATAGTAGCCTCCACTACTTCACCTGAACTAACATCATATTTCCTGCAGTTTCCTGCTAGAGGAGTCTCCATGGGTTTGCACCTATCCATGCAGAACCTCTGAAGTATCTCATTGGCATACTTGCCCTGAGAGAAAAACAGTTCCCCATCTCCTTGCCATACTTCCAAACCAAGGAAGTAGTGCATGAGGCCTATGTCCTTCATCTCAAACTCTCTTGCAAGGTCCTCCTTGCAAGATTTGATCAATTTCTCATCACCAGTAAGGATCAAGTCATCGACATATAAAACAATAATCAATAATTTACCTTCTACCATAATGTGATAAAGGTTTTCATCTGCTTCACTTTAGGAGAAGCCCAAACTGGTGAGATAACTATCGATCCTGGTATACCAAGCATGAGGTGCTTGCTAGAGTTCATACAAGGCTCGCTTTAGTATGCACACATGTGACTCTTTGTCAAAGGTCTCAAAACCCATCTGATTGCTCAATATACACCTCCTCCTCAATAACTCCATTGAGGAATTCTATATTCACATCCATCTGGTGGATATTCCACCCCATCTACGCTAACAATGATAGGATTGACCTAATGGATGAGTACCTCGCTACTGGAGAAAAGGTCTCCTCATAGTCAATTCCCTTAACCTAAGAGAACCCCTTGGCGTAAATCTCGCTTTGCGTTTACCTATGCTTATGTTTGTTGCATGATTTACCTTGTGAATCCATCTCGAACCAACCACTAATTTTTCTATTGGTCTTGGGACCACTTCTCAAACATTATTTCTGATAATGGAATCATATTCCTCTACCATAACATCAACCGATATTGGTTTCTCTACAACTTCCTTGAATGAGGATGGATCGGTCTATACAAGCTCACTCATCAAAGCCATATAGCCAGTATATAGATCTGGTGACCTCCTCTGCCTGTGTTGTGATGTGGGTCCTCCCACATTCTCTCTAGCATCCTGCAATAATCTGTCAGCTTCACTGGTTCACTTCCTTCCTTCTCTGGATGTATCTGCTTGAGTAGATGTCTCCACTCTCTACTCCTCTGCTTGTGGCTACTCCACAACTTCCTGAGGTTCTTCCTTTAGAGCCAAAAGCTCTTGATCAGGCTACAATTGAAGCTCCCTCTCAAGAGAACACCTCATTTCCTTCTCCTCATCAAATTTCACATCTCTTTTGACCACTGTCATCCTAAGAGATGGCAAGTACACATGATAGTTGTGAGGTGTGTCTATGTACCCCACAAATATGCCCAACTCTACTATCAGCTCTAGCTTTTTCCTTGCTTCCTTGGAAACATGACAGTAATCTAATGATTTAAAGATCCTAAAGTGTGACACATCTGGTTTCTTCCCTGAAAAAACTTCCTCTAGTGTATTCATGCCAAGAATCATGTGAGGACTCATGTTCTACAAATAGACTGATGTGTTGCATGCTTCAACCCACAAGTGTAGAGGCAGCCTTTGGTAATGTAACATCGCCCTTGATGCTCCACAATACTTATGTTCTTCCTCTCATCCACTCCATTCTGTTGTGGGTTATGGGGTGTTGTCAACCCCTTCCAATGGCTTCCTTTGCACAAAATTTTTTAAACTCATTCGACACATACTCACCACTGTTATCGCTCCTGAGAGCCTTCACATTCCTACCAGTTTCTCTCTTAACAAGTGCTTTAAACTCAACAAATTTGGAGAATGTCTAGTCTTTCTTATGCATGAAGTAGATCTAGCACTTTCGTGATAAAATCATCTACAAATATAACATAATACATGTGCTTGGTAGTGGAGGCCATCGAGAAAGGTCCACATATGTCAAAGTGGATCCTTTTAAGGACTACATGCACGTTGTTTTCCCAATCATTGAAGGTGGATTTTGTGTACTTCCCCAATGTACACCCTTTGCATGATCTTGCTGCTCCAGTGCTACTTTGGGGAGGCCTATCGAAATCTATTGCATGATCTTCAAAGCCCCATGATGAAAACAGCCAAGTATTCTATGTCATAATTCGTCGACATCTCAGCTCTGCACCTTCTCTTCTTTTGTGCTTAATGTTGCACAGTCTTCCACATCTAATTTGTAGAGGTTCTTCACTTGAACCCCGATATGCTTCACTTGTCCCATGGTGATGTTTCTAAGGAAAGCCTTCCCTTTGTTGAATATCACATCGTGTCCATGATCTTCCAACACAGCTACGAAAACTAGATTCTTCTTCAGAACTAGTACAAACATCACATCCTTGAGCATGAGAGGGGAGCCAAAATCCCTCTAAAAAGTAACTGTATTGATATCATTCGCGCTATACCTTCAATCATCTCCCATCTCAATGTGCATCTGGATATACTTCTCCTCCAAGTCACTGAAAAATCCTTTGTTCCCTATCATGTCGAACGAGGCACTGCTGTCGAGATACTACACACTACCCATCACTGTGCTTGCCATGCATGCAATGAGGGTAAAATCAAGTTCGAACTATGAAGCCAAAGGTTCACCCGCTGCTCCTCTTGAGGTCTTCTTGCTTTCCTTCTTGTGTAGTCACTTTGTTTCATAGTGCCTAAATTCATGACAATGAAAGCACTTGATTTTGGACAAGTCTTTCTTCTTTCCCCCTTGACTCGAATCTAATTTGGATTAAGATTTATTTTTTCTCCCTTCCTTTTCCTTTCCATCCAAGGAACAATTCTCCTCATCCTCACCCTTGGATGAGGTCCTGTCTCTGGTGTTCCGCCTTATTTCTTCCTACACTAGATCAAACCATAACCACTCCCAACTCGGTAGTTTCTCTGTACCATTTAATGAATCTTGATAACTATGCTAGCTCTTAGGAAGGCCTAAAAGGGCTAGAGCTACCAAGTCTTCTTCAAGGACACTCACACCGACCCTACCAAGTTCATCACGACACTATGTAAACCTGCTCAGGTACTATGGAATTGTGTCGTTCTTTTGCATCTTCTTGTCCTTGAGTGCCAGCTTCCTATGGCCACTATTGTTCTTGAATAATTTGGTCAGTTCTTTCCACATCGTGAATGAAGTCTCTTTTTTGTGGATATTTGAGACAATATGATCCCGAACTCCCTCCAATATGATTCTCCTCGCTTTGGCCACATCCTTCTTCCACTAAGAAATATTATGGTCATCAAATGCTTGGGATTTTGCTACATCTCTCTTGATGTATTCTAGTAGCCTATTATCATCCAATACGGCCTCCATCTAGTATTTCCATGCAACAAAGTTTGAGGTGCCTTCCAAGGTATACTCGAGCCTAAGTCCACTGAAAGCCATATTCTCAGTCTTGAAGAAATCCTGCAACATTGATCTTCAAATTCGAATCTCCTGCAATGACAACTTTGAAATCTCTTCTCTACAGTGATTCCAACTCTGATACCATGTAGAAATTAATGTGTATATTCAATAATGCTCATGAAATTGACTAAATCACAAGACTTTAAGCTACTCTATTGATCTATGGAAGTTAATTCACCATCTAAAACAAGAATCATTGACATGCAAAAGGAAACATCACACATGCACAAATATTTTTCTAGGGGAAAGAAACTGCTCAAAACCCCTTACTATTTGTATTACATTAATCAGAGAATAGAGAAGAAATATAATGCTTTCTCTGCCTTCCCATGCTCATATTTTCTTGCATTGTTCCCTTTGGAAATTTCCCCTATTTTTTAGGAATTTTACACCAATGAATTGCATAATAGCCTTAGGTCAATCTCTGACTGCATGCACCACCTGTACATATGGGGATATGCTACCACTGACAGGACACCGCCTTAAAATCTCCATCTCAACTAGGTAACTTGAATTTTTTGCATGCGACAATTATTTTGGGTTGATTGATCAGTTAATTGGTTGATCACTGAGTGTGGTTGAAGTTACACATCCACAACTTCACCTCCACTAGTTCTTCTGACAGTTAGAACTAGTTAAACTGACAATAACTTAAATTAACTAAAATAGATTGCTACAAATTAGCAATCAGTCATTTAGAACTGAACTCAAGTGTCTCCAACTTGAATTTACTGAATTAACTGAGTGAAAAGATCCATGTCACCTTAGCTAACTACCTCCAGTATTCAGCTGAAATAGAAATTTGAATTTTAATCTAGTTTGACCAAGGCAAAGTGAAAACTAGACTTTCTTGTTTCATTTTCAACAAACTCCAGGGCCTCCTTGGTAATGGAAAGTCATAAGAAACATGGCCCTCTTGATCATAGTTGTAGCATCGAATCAAACCTCTTCCTCTAGATCTCCCCCCTCTTAAGCCATCTCCTCCTCGTCCTCAAGGAACTTCATAAACCCAGAATGCAGTCTGATTTAAGAGATCAGCTAGAGCATCCAAAGCCATGCACTGGTATATATGGTGAGTTATATACCCATAAAATTCACAGAACATATTGTTTGGAACATTGGAATACTTATTCGAAACAGGACAAAGTTGAGGTGCATGTCCATAAGTGCGACAAATCTCACAATATTCATTAGTGGGCATACCTTGATGATTAGGAAACACATGATATTGAGTATGTCCCCAGTAAGGAACACTTGTGGAAACTTGTGCAACTTCGATAGTAGGTCTTAGTGGTGGCAGAGATGGTCCCATTGACATAACAAAACGGCCTACACTTCGCAACCTTGGGCATTCAATAGCAAGATTCCCTTCAACAGGGAAATTAATGCACCAAACCTATGGATGCAGAGGTCATGAAGTATGCATATCCTTCAATATCTTTGTCACATCAACAATATGATGTTGCAAACCAATTATAATAGGATCACTAAAAGTAATACCTTACCTATACTCATGAGGGTATCCCGCCATAGCCTCAATATTCATATCTTGTTCCATGGCATCCTGTAATGTGTTGATCTTTTGTTGTGTCAAAGGAGTTATAGTGAACAACAACATAGCCTTAATAAACCAGTATCTTTGATGATGAAGATCAATATGATAAGTCAATTTCCCAACTTCATCTTTGAACCACTACATTCACTCCCATGCAGTGTCTCCCTCTCGTTGTTTAATATCCCATAACTTTTATAAACCATGTTGGTTTGTGTGAGGAAGTTTAAATTCTTTAATAAAATCTTGCTTAACTATATCAAGAGTTGGATTCGAATTCAAATCAAACCATTTGATGAACCATCAAAGTGCTCTATCTTAGAGAGTTGTCTAAAACTCAATGATTTTTGTAGAATTTTGGGTTTGTCTAGCCCTCTAGATGGCTTTGCATAGATGCCAATTTTGTTCTATATCTTCGTCTCCTTGACCCAAGAACTCAGGATACCAAGTGAACAATCCCACAACATTCCTTGCCTTTGTTGTTTTACTAGGCAGAACTAATACAAAACCTTTCGAACTAGGTTGGAAAAATACTACAAAGTTTGTTTGAACTCTACTACTAGAACTACCAAATCCAATAAAACTATCAGTTGCATATTTATTATGAACGTTCCAAAATTTCAAAGTTTTAACTAATATGGAAAGAAAATTAAGAATATTCTGATAAAGCACTAGGGGGAGGTTAATGAGCGAATTAGTTGCACTATTTCTTTGTGGACTACTGCTCGCGGGGAACAAATCATCTTCAAATAATAATTGTCTCATCACGAAATGCATCTCTTCATCTACGAGGCTAGTCTAATCAATCATCACAACTGGATGTATAGGCATTTTGGGCATATAGATTCCTTCTTACTCCTGGTGGGTTCCACTTCCTCTATGCTATTCTCGTATCACATCTCCTCTAACTCCTCTTATTTTGCTAAAATAAGAACCTTCTCCTACTTGATTATTCCACAACTCCAGGTTATCCATTCCTCCTATCTACAACCTCAAACCACTGAACGCTTCACTTATCAGTTGTAACTCCCTTCTCCTTCTCCTAATCTCCCACAACCTATTTTCTTGCCACTCATCAATTATTTTTGCCCTTCTAAGTGCCCTAAAATCCTATGCCTTCCACAACTCTTCTGCATCTATCGCAACTTTCCCTCATCTTTTGCAGCTGAACAACACCTCTCCCCTAAATCCTACCCCTAGTACCTAGGGTTTTACATTTCCATGTTGATTTGTTGGAATGAAAATAGTCTCTCTTCAACCATAAGAACCTTAATCCATAAAGGGATCTCGTTTAACAATCTTCCTCACAACTCGTACTTAAAAATTACTTCGGCTTTGGAGAAGGACTAGTGGTTCTTCGTAACAAATTTGATAATGTAACCTTCCAAAGTCGCTTACACCGAAAAGTCAATAGCTCTGGTTAACCCGGTATCTAACTGATGCAATGTATCCAAATCAATTGTGGTCCAATTTCTCAATATTCGGCCACGGCTTACAATTCCTGCTTTGTGCCACTATCTACTCAACCAATTATATTGTTCTTCAGGAAATTCATACCAGAAAATATCGTAATGATCGATGCAGGTTCTGCAAATAGGATTACCTCCTTAATGTTTGATAATCTAGTAGGGAAGTTATTTAAACAATTATCCTTAACCTTGATAAAATATTGTGAACTTATATTAGCTTCTTATTATTATTTGTTAGATTATTTTCATCAAACAAATATCAAGATCGTAAACCATAAAAACAATGGACAAAAATATAAGCTCCAAGCCAAGGAAAAACCCCTCCAAGGGGAAAACCCAAAAATAACTTCTTCTCTTCTTATATAATCAATTCAAATGAGACATCCAAGACCCAAACTTCTAGATTAAGATCTCCTCCAAGCACCAAGTCATCCCTCCAAGGATTCCTTCTTTAAGCAAATCAAAGACTTCAAAGTCAACAAGATTCAATCCTTATTCAACCTGCTCCCAATCACAGTTTCAACCCTTACTTCAGACCTACAACCTCAACCTGCAATTCTTGGCCCTGCAACAGCTACAAAACCCTAAAAATTTCACACATGTGGACAAAAACTAGTAGAGATTAGTTTCTCCTTCCTTCACTTGGTCTTTTCTCCTTGTCTTCTAGCTTCTTCGCTCTTCTTGTCTTACTTCTCTTACTTGATACTGAATTGCAGTGTGTGTGCAAATGAGTCGAATCTCCTTCTATAAATATGTTTTCCCAAAAGGTCGAATAGCCCTCTCTAGGCCGACTTCTCACTGAGGGCCAACTTGTGCTTAGAGGTTTATTTTTACCTTCAAGACTCCAAACAATTCTTTTTATATGTTACAACTTTCCTGAATGGGTCTTATATGAATAACATTAACTCTCTTGACTTGTGACAATAATTTTTATGACTTGACAAACCCTAAAAGCATGAAGAGCATGCTTAACCTAGATTACCATTCAAAAGAAGCAAGAAACCCATGCTTGAAAATAATATTTTTCTTTCTTATTTTGCTTGTTACATAAGATACATAATGACATGAGTCAATGTCAATTATGAATACCAAAACTAGTTAAATTTTCCAACACTCCCTCTTAATTAGGGAGGTATTCATAATTGTACAACCGGTACAAGGATATTCTCAAACTGAAGAGTTATCATAAGAAGATTTGGATTGATAATCCATCTTTTAAGCATCATCATCATAACCAACATTATCAACATAGTAAGGCATTAACTTGACAAGCTCTATTTATATCAGAGCACAATGTTGGGAGGTTTTACATGAGACACAACACTACCTCTTGAAGGTACATACCCCATCTAGATGTTCACTAGGTATGTCCTTTTAGGACTATTCTTATATTGGATTCCGAATACTCAAAAAATATTGGTCCTCTTCGACCACTCTTGTCTTGGATACCTATCCAATCCTCAAAGATGTCGGTCAACAAGACTACTTCCTATCTTGGATACTATATCCTCAAGGATTATCAGTCTTAAATGCTTATCTAATCCTCCATTCTCCTTCTTAGTGCCTTCACTAAGACTTATGGTTGTTAGTCTTGGTCTAGTGCATGACACATGGAGAATATGATGTATTTAACATCACTCCCTCTCAACCTAAAGAGGATATCCTCATCCCCTTTTGATTGGGGAATAGATCCTTTCTCCTTATCAAACATTTAAGGGAACTTCTTACTCCCTCTAAATCATAGAGGAGATTTTTTTACTTCCTTTCAATTGGAAAGCTTTCTAATGTGTCTTCATCAATACATCAATTGCTAGTCCTTCATGGAGATCTTCAAGTAACTACATGGTTCCTCCTCTTCTTTGCATCTTTACTAATAGATCTTGAATGTAATGGAGCCAAAATATGACAAGATTTAGGCAATCAACTTTTCATATCACTTTCATCTAGTCATCATCAACATTGTATTTAGCCAATCAATGTAGAGTTTAGTCATAAATCCATTTAGACATGAAAGTGATATTCATTGTCATATGAACATCGAGTTATCTCTTTGTACTACTACCTCTTAATCCCAGGATAATGTAAACATCTTAGCCATGCAACCCTTCAAGGATTAGCAAAGCCATCCACTCAATCCATGTATTAATTTAATTAAGTTCAAAACCAACAGTTGTAGATATACTTGCCTCAATTTCCTATTATGCTTTTCTTCAATTTCTTTCCAGGTAGAAAAATATATATTGACCAGATAACCAAAACCAAGACATCAATATCAGAAATACCTCAATATGATGGCCTCTTCAGATTTTTCTTACTTTTGAGATCAACATCCTTTCGTATGGTTTAACTTTTACCAAAGATCCTTTTCCATGTTAATCACATCAATTTCTTCTTCCCTGGAATTGTCATTATTAACTCTCTTTCTTCAAGAAACCATATTCGATGTTCATCAATATCATCACGTCAAGTCTTACTTTTGTGAAAGAGTCTTGATCCAAACTTCAAGCATCAAGTGATTGTATGAAAGGCTTCCGAGCATATTTCAAGATTCTTGTAGACATAAATTCTACCTTCTATAAAAGAGTTACTAAGAACATGCATACTTTTTCTTTCATATAACCATCTAGCTATCCTTCCTTGCATGAGCTTGCTTATTATACCTATCGGAGATAGGTTTCTTTTCCTAAGAGGATAAGTACTTTAATTATGTCTTGCATATTGCAATTTGACCGTCTGCGTTCCTCCATCCTTCAAGAGTACTGTTTCCATGCTAGGTGGAGTCTACTAGTCATAATGCTTCTTCCAAGAACCTTCCTTGGATGATGGTTCTTATAGGAGGATCCTGGTGATCCTTTTTGCAATATGACTCCTAAAAATAATTTAGAAAGTGCTTGGATGATCTAGGACATGCAAGATGATCTAAATTTACTCATTCCTTGACATCTAGATGACATTTTCCAAAAAAAATTGATTATGTAGACTCTACTTCTTCTACCATCCTATACTCCCTTCTATGATGCTATGATTCACAAAAAAACAAGACTTTTTTTGAAGAATGCAACTATGCATGCTTAATATAACTCCTTTTTAATAAAGGAATGACAAATTGCAAATGAACCTATTAGAGATTGAGCTTCCTTTAATATTAAAGATCCTTGGGATCTTCTCCTTTCACTTCAGTTATCTCAACTTCACTCTTTTCCTTCCTTTTATTGTTTTTCTTGTTTGGATGGTCCCCCTTAAAATGTTTGTACTTATTACATCCAAAGCATTGTATCTTGGACATGTCTTGTTTTCCTTTGGACTTTCCTAACGTCCCTTCCCTCTTCTTCTTGGACTTTACAACAAAAGCTTGAGACTGCTCATTTAATTCGATGTCATCTTTTACTTTTATCCTAGTTTCTTCCAAGATACACTAAGCCCATAGTTCATCAAAAGGAGTATTATCCTTTCTTGAATAGACATTAGTTGCAAAACTACTCCATTTTGGTGGAAAAGCATTTAGTACACAAGTAGTCATCTCTCAATTGGAAATGACTTTCCCAAGTCTTAGAAACTAGTATCTCAACTGTAAGATCTTCATAAGATATGTGTACATATCTTCTTTCATTGGCATAGTCTTCAAATATCTGCACTTAGGGTTCCCAATATCACCTAGTTTCTACCCTTCAATTTCCTCAAGGTGACCTTCAATTTTGTCCAAAACTAGGACCTTCAATCTGCACTCTTCTCCTCTTAAGGACGTCCAACTAGACCCACATAATCTTTAGGTATGAGAACACTCATATGATCTTTTTTGGCCCTAAGTAGGGCATCCCACAACACTTACAGTCTATGTCCAAACTCTCCCAGTCCCTTTCTACTGCTCCTTTTCAACTCGGATATCTGAGAGTTCCTTCAACTATCTTTGATGCTTTCAGGACTTTCAAGAGTTTTCAAAGATGCCCTAGAATGATGACTTCTAGGATGCCTTCAACAATATTGTCTTCAAACAACTTCAAAGAGTGGATGGTGATCCCAAGATTCTTTGATGCTTCCTTTTCTTCAAAATGATGGAGTGTACTAGAGAGCCTTCAACAAGAGATTAATCTTCATTCCTTCATTGAGAGCTTGATCCTTCTTAAGATGATGAGGTCTTCAATGAAATCTTGATGTAGTAATATTCCTTCTAGATCAATAGGTCTTCTTCTTATTTCCTTGTGTCCCTTTTGCAAATGATTCCTCTTGACAATCAATCCCTTCCTATGTCAACAAGATGATCTCCAAGTTGCCTTCTTCTTCACCTTAACTCTAATACCATGTTGGAGAATCTAGTAGGGCAGTTATTTAAACAATTATCCTTAACCTTGATAAAATATTGTGAACTTATATTAGCTTCTTATTATTATTTGTTAGATTATTTTCATCAAACAATTATCAAGAGCATAAACCATAAAGATAATGGACACAAATATAGGCTCCAAGCCAGGGCAAAACCCCTCCAAGGGGAAAACCCAAAAAAAACTTCTTCTCTTCTTATAGAATCAATTCAAATGAGACATCCAAGACCTAAACTTCTAGATCAAGACCTCCTCCAAGCACCAATTCAACCCTCCAAGGATTCCTTCTTTAAGCAAGTCAAAGTCTTCAAAGTCAATAAGAGTCAACCCTTATTCAACCTGCTCCCAATCACATTTTTGGCCCTTACTTTAGACCTATCACCTCGACCTGTAATTCTCAACCCTACAATAGTTGCAAAAACCATAAAACTTTTTCACATGTGGACAGAAATAGGTAGAGATCAATTCTCTTTCCTTCACTTGGTTTTTCCTCCTCGTCTTCTAGCTTCTTCACTCTTCTTGTCTTGCTTCTCTTGCTTGATATCGAATTGCAATGTGTGTGAAAATAAGTCGAATCTCCTTCTATATATATATATATATTTTTTTTCAAGAGGTCGAATAACCCTCTCTAGGTCGACCTCTCACTAGTAGGGTCGACTTGTGCTCAAAGGATTATTTTGACCTTCTATACTCAAAAGAAATTATTTTTATATGTTGCAACTTGCTTGAATGGGTCTTATACAAAAAACATTGACTCTCCTAATGTTAGAGAATTATATATTACAGAGCAATGGAACACATAAAATATTGTAGAAATATAAACACAGAAAGCACATAAAACAAGAGGGACATAGATATACGTGGTTCACCCAATTTGGGCTACGTCCACGGAGAAACAGCCAGTCCTTCTTTTTATATTATCCAGCAAACTGAAGAGATACAACCTACAGCAGATCCGCTGTAATTCCCTCTTCGCTCTCAATCTCCTCACTTAGAATACAGATATACTTAGATGCAATACAACTTCCTCATATATAGCGAGGGGTTGCCTTCTAAGGAAAAACACTAAATTAAACATAACTTCTACCGTCATATCTCCGCCTAATGAACGGCCTAGATTGACTATGAAATTACAACATTTTACAAGGCAATTTTACATCTATTCTTAGCTTCGGGGGCACTGCCCCCGATCCCCCCCGCCAGGGGGGGCACCCAAAGGTCGCAAACACCCCCCCCCCCCTGTAGCGAATATTTTACGGGCGGTGTTGCTGCCCCATTACGAACTGGGGTCCAATGCGGCGATACCTTTGAATATAGAAGATAATCAGGCTCCACACCCAACAATCTCCCACTTGGAGACTGATTATAGAAATTCCACCGCTGCTTCATTTGTTGGACAATGACTCCACTTTGGACCTGGTTGTTTCTCATCTTCTTCATCATACTTGAAGACCAATTGAAACTGAGAAAATTGTCAGTTTCTCCCTGGTTACAACTTTTGTTAACATATGTGCAGGATTCTGGCTAGTGTGTATCTTTTCCAGCTTCAACTGTCCATCTGCTAACGTTGACGGCATGAAATGGTACTTGAGCTATATATGTTTAGTCTTGGAATGAAATGTAGAGTTCTTTGCAAGATGTATGGCACTCTGGCTATCACTGTATAACTTGGCCAACTCCTGCTTCTTACCCAATTCATCCAGAAACCTTTATAACCAAATCATTTCTTTACTAGCCTTTGTAGCAGCAACATACTCTGCTTCTGTTGTTGAGAGTGCAACAACACTTTGTAGGTTTGAGACCCAACTTACAGTTGTTCCACCTACAGTAAACACATACCTTGTTGTGCTTCTCCTGTTATCTCTATCACCTGCCATATCCGCATCAACATATCCCTGTAGAGCAATGTTTGAACCACCAAAGCATAATTCTTGATTTTTGTACCTCTCAAATACCTGAGAATCCACTTCATCGCCATCCAATGTTCTTTTCCTGGATTGTTCATGTACTTGCTTACAACTCCCACTGCATGTGCAATATCAGGCCTTGTGCAGACCATTGCATACATTAAGCTTCCAACTGCTGATGCATATGGAACTTTAGACATATGAGCCATTTCTTCCTAAGTCTTGGGACACTCCTCCTTACTTAATTTGAAATGGACATCCAAAGGTATACTAACTGGTTTTGCATTCTGCATATCAAACCTTTTCAACATATTTTGTATGTACTCATTTTGAGACAATGTTAATTTGCAATTCTTCCGGTCTCTAGTTATTCTCATACCAAGGATTTGTTTTGCAGCACCCAAATCCTTCATTACAAATGAGTTTGCCAATTTTATATTGAGCACATTTATTTCCTGCATGTTAGAACCTACAACAAGCATGTCATCTACATACAATAACAATATAATATAGTTGCCATCATTTTGCCTTTTGAGATAAACACAATGATCAGAGTGACATCTAGTATAACCTTGTTCAGACATAAACCTGTCAAATTTTAGATACCACTGCCTTAAAGCCTGTTTTAAGCCATACAAGCTCTTCTTCAACCTGCACACTAGTTTCTCCTTCCCTTTTACCTCATATCCTTGTGGTTGTTGCATATATATCTCTTCCTCCAAATCCCCATGGAGAAAGGTTGTCTTTACGTATAACTACTCAAGATGCAAATCTTCAGCTGCTACTAGACTTAAAATTATTCTGATTAAAGTCATTTTAACAATAGGAGAAAATATCTCATCAAATTCTATACCCTTTTTCTGTGCAAACCCTTTCACCACAAGTATAGCTTTATACCTTTTTCTACCTCCATCTTCTTCCTTCAACTTGTAAACCCATTTATTCTGCAATGTTGTTTTACCTGCAGGAAACCTGACGAAGTCCCAAGTCTGGTTATGTGCTAAGGAGTCCATCTCTTCTTTCATGGCTTGCTCCCACTTCTTCCTGGTTTCTACTGGAACTGCTTCTTCATAACATTTTGGTTCACTAGAATCAGTCAACAATACATAATATAATGAAGGAGAGTATCGTTCAGGGGGTCTACTTATCCTGGTAGATCTTCTAACACCACTTTCAGGTGTTTGAGGTGCTTGTCGCTATTGTGGTTGTTGTTTTGGCTGTTGATCATTTTGATTTTCAGGCACCATCACTTTTCCTGTGATCTCGTCAAGCACTGTGTATTCTCTGTTTTCTTTTTCCTGTTTCTTTTCCTGCAGCTGATCCTTATACAAAACCTTTTCATTGAATATGAAATCTCTGCTCCTAATGAATTCGTGTTTTTCATAATCATAAAAGCGATAACCAAAATCATTAACACCATATCCAATAAAGGTACATTTCTTTTATTTTGCCTCAAGCTTTGTTCTATATTCTTTATTAATGTGGACAAAGGCTTCACAACCAAAAGTCTTTCAAAAAGAGTAGTTTACCTTTTTACCTGTCCATGCCTCCTCTAGAATACCACCATCCAAGGAACTTGAAGGCCCTTTGTTTATTAGATAAATAGCAGTATCTACAGCATCTGCCCAAAATTGTAAAGGCAGTCATGCATGCAATCTCATGCACCTTGCACCCCCCATGATTGTCTTGTTCATCCTTTCTAACACGCCATTTTCTTGTGGTGTTCCTGGAACTATCTTCTCTCTACGAATTCCATTCTCCGGACAGTACCTATCAAACTCTTTGCTGCAATATTCAACTCCATTGTCTGATCTGAGACACTTCAACCTTTTTCTTGTCTCATTTTCAACCAAAGCTTTCCATTTCTTGAAAGTATCAAATACATCAGATTTATTTCGAATACAATAAATCCAGGTTTTTTTGGTTGCATCATCAATAAAAGTAACATAATAACGAGAGCCACCAAGAGATGATACCTGAACAGGTCCCCATACATCTGTATGCACAAGCTCTAATTTTTCGCTCTTCTTTTCTTTCCCAACTCTAAGGAATTTGACTCTCTTCTGTTTTCCATAACACAATTCTCATAGAATTTTAAATCAACATGCTTTAAACCTGCCAAAAAATTTCTTGAGCGAAGAATTTGCATCCCCTTCTCACTCATGTGGCCAAGCCTATGATGCCATAATGTTGTATCTTCGCCTGTAGAGGTTAAAGCATTAACAGAATTAGAAATACCATTGCATAAATACAATGTACCAACCTTTCCTCCTTTTGCTATTACCAGGGATCCTTTAGTGACCTTCCAAGTTTTATCTGTGAAAGTATTTAAGCAACCTTCACCTCCCAACTGCCCTGTTGAAATCAGATTTTTCTTCAGATCTAGAACATGCCTTACCTCCTTCAATAGCCACTGATTTCCATTTTGCTATTTTATGAAAACTATACCCATTCCAATGATTTTACAGGGTTTATCATCACCCAATCAAACCTGTCCAAAATCTCCTTGAACATAATCATAAAAATGTTTCCTATCAGGTGTGGCATGGAATGAGGCCCTTGAATCTACCACCCAGGCATCAATAATATTTTCTAATGAAAGAATCAAAGCATCTTGCAACACATCACCTGTTACATTCGCTTCATGATTATTTTCTTGTTGCGCGTCTCCTTCTTTTCCCTTTCGAGACTTGCAGTCTTTCTTCAGGTGTCCTTTCTTCCCGCATTTCCAACACACTATCCCCGATCTGGACTTGGATCTTCCTTTTCTTGACTTACTGCGATATCCAGGGCTCTTTCCTCTTTCCATTTTTCTTCCCCTAGTCTCTGCAGTCAAAGCATTACCTGATGTCTCACCAAATATTTTTTGTCGCATTTCCTCACTAAGGATTGCACCGACAACATCATCAAACTTTAAAGTACTAGATCCAGAGACAGAGTTACTAATGGCCATAACTAAACCATTCCAACTTTCTGGCAATGAGCATAGAAATAATAGAGCCCTAACTTCATCATCAAAAGTTACCCCTACAGAACTTAACTGACTGGTAATTGTATTAAATTCATTTAAATTATCAGCAATAGATCCACCTTCTGACATCTTCATATTAAATAAACGCTTCATAAGAAATACCTTATTTGAGACCGAGGGTTTTTCATATATTTTGGCCAATGTCGACATTAAACCCTCTATTGTCGTTTCCTTTGAAATATTAAATGCTACAGATGCCACTAGGCACAGTAGTATTGTTCCAAGTGCTTTTCTGTCAAGAATATCCCATTCTGTATCTGTCATACTCGTCGGTTTCTTTGTCTTTCCGCTCAATGGTTGGTACAGATCTCTCTAGTACAAATAATCTTCCATCTGCATCTTCCACAACTGGTAGTTTTGGTCGTTAAATTTTTCGACCCTAAACCTACCATCTTCTGCCATTGCTCCCACTCGAACCAGGAACCCTCCTCTCCTGCGAGTTTATCAGCCAAAAAAGACCTTCGGTTCTGATACCAGTTGTTAGAGAATTATATATTACAGAGTAATGGAACACATAAAATATTGCAGAAATATAAACATAAAAAACGCATAAAACAAGAGAGACACAGATATACGTGGTTCACCCAGTTTGGGCTACGTCCACGGAGAAACAGCCAGTCCTTCTTTTTATATTATCCAACAAACTGAAGAGATACAACCTACATTAGATCTGTTGTAATTCCCTCTTCTCTCTCTCCTCTCTCTTCCTCACTCAGAATATAGATATACATAGACGCAATACAACTCCCTCATATATAGCGAGGGGTTGCCTTCTAGGGAAAAAACTTTAAATTAAACATAACTTCTACCGTCATATCTCCGCCTAATGAACAGCCCAGATTGACTACGAAATTACAACATTTTACAAGGCAATTTTACATCTATTCTTAGCTTCGGGGGCGTTGCCCCCGCCAGGGTGGGGGGCTCCCAAAGGTCGCAGCACCCCCCCCCCCCCCCAAGACCCCCCCTGCGGTGAATATTTTACGGGCGGCAACGAACTGGGGTCCAATGCAGCGATACCTTTGAATACAAAAGATAATCAGGCTCCACACCCAACACCTAATTCATGACAATAATTATCAGGACTTGAAAAACCCTACAAGAATGAAGAACATGCTTAATCTAGATGACTAATCAAAAGAAGCATGAAACCCATGCTTGAAAATAATAATTTTCTCTCTTCTTTTGCATGTTACATAAGATATACATAATGACATGAGTACAATGACAATTCTAAAGACCGAAACTAGTTAAATTTTCCAACACTTAACCCAACCTAAGTTCTTTTGTCTCAATTGAGCTTGTTGTAGAATGAATAAGTCACGTTCCTCATACCATCACTCTTGAATGATATCCCTAAGAATCCTCAACACCATGATCTAGACCCCCTCAAAATTATTAGGGTCCCAACAACACAATCATTTGTTGGCGGAGAGTTTTGTCATGTAGACCTAGGGTTCAACCACTGGTCGCCAACAAAATATCTTGTCATAGTCTAGCACAACACCGACATTTTCATTCCTTCACAAAGGTGAAAAGTCTCATTGGAGGCGTGTTGATACTTCTCAAATGTTATAGGGGAGTTTAGCCAGTGTTGGGATTCAAATTAGTGCATGCATTATTCATCAGTTAGTTAATTACATAGAAAGCCCAAATAACCTTGCGTACCATATACAGATAGATAACATACTAATTATTCAAACATCATTAAATTTTTTAAAGGGGATGCATAACATAACAACAATCAATCACAAAACCTACAAATATAATCCCTACAACATTCTCATTACATTAGATCAAGAGACGAACCATTACAATACATAACTGCAGAACTGTGCAAGATCTACCCCAGTTTATGCCAAATGAAACAATGCTACTATGAATTAGATTCACAGTACATGCATAGAGACTCAAATCTCATTCTTACAGCATGTTAGCATAACTTTCCCTTATTCGTCTCTCTTCATCTAGATCTATGCAACTTTTATATATTTCCCCTATTGTTTTGATTATTCTCTCTTGATTTGGTCCAACTTGATCCCCTTAATAAAATTTGTGTGGTTTGGTCCACTTCCACTTTGATTCCTTCAAACTTGGTATCTCAATCCTTCTTCCACATCTTTGGCAAGTCCCGAGGTAACCAATTTCTTTCTGCACTTGCTGCTTTCTTCCTTTCTGATCCTGCTTTCTGGCTTGTTTTTCCATTCACTTTTCCTACTTTCATTGATCCTTTCCATGGCTCTTTTCTAGCAAAAAAATTATCAAAATTATCCAAAAAACGAAGGAACCAACACCTCGTGCTTGGTTAACCCATAACCTTACCTAGAGGTTAGCGAGAAAATCTGATTACGATGAAATGTTTAGCCATGGCTTTATGGAAGAAAATTGTGTTCTTTTCGCACTCGCTCAGCCATTAAATTTGTGACTTTTGACGCAAAAATATATCCTCTTGTGACCTACAGGTTTCAAGTTCATGCAACACCTTACCTTCCTCCTCGACCAAATTTGTTGATCTTCCCTCTTTAATAATGGTGGCTTGAAGTTTCTCCATGCACTCCTCAAGCTTGCACTTTTCCTAGAAAATGTTACCAAATTCCAACTAGTTTCACCTTTTGATTCTTAGCTTTAACTCCTTTAGTTTAAGCTGGAATGTATGCATTTGCATATTCCCTTGGATCAAGATCTCTTTCCAACATTCTTGCAACTTAGGAAATAATTGCGAGCTTTGGAGCCAGAAGCTTTCAAATTTGAATGGTTTATTACAAGTGGCCATCTTTAGGTTTATCTCTAATATGATAGGCCAATGGTCCAATCCTATGTTGGGCAGAATTTCCACTTCCATAAACAGATCCCTAATTAACAAATATTCATAAATAAATAATTGGTTTAGATGACATGCAACTTGGATTTGACCCCCACATCGATTGTTTCAAGTGTGTATTCCATTTATCGTGTCCACATCAACTATCTTTAACTCTTGGATCTACTCATGGAAAGAGATCATTGCCAATTCCATTCAACGCATCCCTCCTTTTTTCTCCTCCAAATTCCTGATCATGTTAATGTATCCCCCAAGGATCCAAAATTCACCCTAGAAGAGATGATGCAAGTCTCTTAGTTCTTTGAGAAAGCCTTCTTTTTCCCCAAGACTGAAGGACCATAAACCGCCGAAATCCAATCCAATTCAACTGATCCTAAGCATATAAAACACCTTGATAGTACTTTTGGAGTGGCTACCTAGCCTTAAAAAGAGATCCATTTAGGATCCCATTTCATCAGTGTACCCCCAACACTGCCTCTGGAATCTATGGACATAGATTTTCTACCTTTCCAACATCTACAAATAATTTTTCCTAACCTAAGGCTAGTGACTATGCTTTCCTATAATAAAATTATCTTTGGTCTCTCCTTTTCTATTCTAGATCTTAAATACTTCCGTTTACCCTTACTACCTAAGCCTCGAATATTCCAGGACACTATTTGATGGTGCAATTGCATTGGTTTGGACCAAATACTCCGTGATCTTATTAATCTAACGTGATTTCAAGAGAAATTCCCCTGCTTCTTAGAGAACTTCTCGTGTTGTCTTGCGCCCCTTCCTACTACAATCATTTGAAGTTGGTTCTTTGGATCTATGAGGTTGAGACGATCCTTTTTCCCTGCATTTGAAGTTGTGTAGCCACCTTCCAATCGGGCATTTTTCTTCCTCCAAGGACCATATAGATGTAAGAAGTTCTACAATTGTTCAACCAATATTTCTTTCTCCTCCACTCTCACCTAATTCTGCGGGAACTCAAGCATATTTTTCTCGTCCGCATTGAGGTTATCTTGTCGATCTTCTACCTCCAATATTGAACTCGTGTTAGTTAGTAACTCCTTTAGATTTGAGTTATCATTTGGCTCTACCACAAGCTTGTGCTTTAAAGGGTTGTCACCCTTCCCACCTTCCTGCTCCTCCACCTCCAACGATTGGCCTTTCGTTTATCTTCCCCTCCTTCCTCAACATCCCTAAAGGCTCCCTCTTGATTCAAAACTAAGAATGGATTGGCATTTGTTGGAAATAATACTCTGGGGGGGGGGTGAATCAGTATTATCAAATCAATAAAACTTTTTCATTTCCATACTTAGATACATATACGCTACTTCAGTTAATGGAACCCGCGTGTATACGCAACTGTGTCTAATGCAACTAGCGTATATCCAGAATACTTATGATTCAGTTAATCCATTAAATGTTGATCTTTAATTAGTGCATCAGAACTTCATTAACCATATGAACAGTAAGCAGGTGCAGTAAAACAGAACAGATCATCACACACAAGAAGCACACATGAACACCATGATATAAGGTGGAAACCCAATGTGGGTGAAAACCACCTGCTGCAAGTCGTCTCTATATTCTTTTAATAAGAAACTTCATTTTACAATATTTATGTACTGGTGCAGTCTTATACCAGTACACAGGCTTCTACCTATAGAAGGCTACAACCTTCTCTCGTTCTCCAGACTCTCCTGGATGGGAGCTACAACCCCCTTAGCTCTTGTACTAGCTGATCCATTTACTAGTACATAGGTGCCTGCCTACTGAATGCTCCAATCTTCACTTGTTCTCTAGCTGCTACTGGAAGGGAGCTACTACCCCCTTTGCTCTTGTACTAGCTGATGTACTAGTACGTAGGCGCCGGCCTACAATCTCCTTTCATCCTCTAGGGACCACATTTCATACATTTTCAGACTGGATACTCCTGAAGCACAACACTATAATCTGAAGGCCACGTTTCATCAAATTTTCATACTGGACCCATATCAATGAAGCACAAAACAATCAATACTAGCATCATCAATTTCTAAATCATTGAAACACTGAAATCCTGTCAACAACACAGTCACAGAGCAGAACACTGAACCCTGCAACAATATTCAGAACCAACTGTATCATCAAAATCATGCATCAGAGTGCATACGCTACTTGGAAGTGCTGAACCAGCGTGTATACGCAACTTCACCAAGGTGAACCAGCGTATATGTCATCAATTGCTTACTTATAACTTGATGCACTTCCTGTCTTCAGACATATCCAGATTATTACATATACAAGGATAATATGTGTGTTATCACCCAGATCTAGTCCATCAGATCACATAAATATGAGTCATTATGATCCTGATCCAATATTAGTTCTCATCCATCAATACTGAAGCTAAACACAATCAACCAAACAGGATATGCAGAATACTGACACCATTAAACTGTCATCAGAACTCATCAACAACCAGAACCACCTGTAACTTCAAACATCATAACTCAAATGGTATATGCTACTACAATGAACCAAACCCGTGTACATACGCGCTTACCCCAAAGCCAACCTGCGTAAATATCTATAAATATTCAATCATGACTTGCAGCGATTTCAAACTTAAGTTATACCCAGTTCAGATCATTACATGTGTCAGTATACAGATCTAGAATAAACACAATCAATCAAATAGAGATAGTTCATTTCAAACCATTTGATCCCGATCTATCCTTAGATCTTGTTCTCCATCAACCGGTGAGATCCTCCTTACCTCAGATCAAGCAATGCATCATCAACCCATAACATGCATACTGGATCTCATACTTCATCAGATATTCAAGACTTTTTCAATGCTCTTGCCTAATGATGTTCTTCTACTTTTATAGTCTTAGGTCTTGCTCAATTCCATGGTCCAAAACCATAACAAACCAATACCATGGACCCAATACTTGGGATCAACACATCTGACGAGATACTATGGTCCAAAACCATAGGTTCAAATACCAAGGACTAACTACCACAGACCAAAAGTAAGTTCTCCAACATATACACGCTTTTCCTTGCATGAAAGTGCGTGTATACGCATACGCCCCTTTGTAACGTCTAACTCGCGTGTATACGCAGCTCTGTCACAATGAACCTGCGTATATATATTTTCTCTTCATTCTTGTAGTTTGATCATCAAATCCTTGTTGCTGACCTGCTGCACTATGATCTGTCACCCTTGTGTTTTGCCATCAAGGACAACACTTGTCTCATAATGCCAACAATCTCCCCCTTTGGACTTGATGGCAAAGCTAACTTGTCACACTTAGAACTATCATCTGATTCCTTTGAGCTGTCCTGCATCCCATGCATTCAGTCACATCTGATATCTCTTCTGAAGATTCATCTAGTTATAAATAAGAGAGATGTTCTTCTATGAGTGGGTTGCCATCAAGTACAACACATGCATCATAATGCCAACAGCATTGAGATCACTCTTTGGTTGCACGTCACCTTTTTCCAAAGGAGGTTTTTCTTGATTGGGTCGACTGGACTTGCCCCTCTTGTACGAGATCTCCTAAAAGTAGTCTGAGGTTTCCTCAACTTTTTCCTAAAGCTTGACGATTGTTAGTAGACAATCCCTTATTAAAAACCCACACTCATGGAAGAAATGACATTTAAAAGGGACATGTTTGTAATCTAACCTTGGTCCAGATCTTTTCATGGTACTCTAGATCTATCGATGCTGACAAGGGTTTCAAGATATTCATATATATGCAAATCCTAGCTTAATAAGCATGCCTTCTCTGTTTCGTAATCTTCGAGACTTTCACGAAATCCTCAATCACATTACCAATTCCTTCTAGAATGTCTCATTCCCAAAAATCATCTAGCAAAGTGAATAATCTAACCTAGATTGGGGTTGCTAGAAATTTCTCTTTCTTTGTATTATAAAATTCCTCCCAAAATTGCATGAAAAGACCACCATTATTCATGAAATATGGGCCATTTTTGAAACCCCTCTTTCTATCTTCCAGATCTAGGAAAATAATAGTAAAAATCCATTAGCCCTCAATTGTAATTCCATTGAACCCTTCGACTGCCATTTTAGTTGTATCCATTTCACAATCTCCTATTATTTGGGCCAAATTCCCATGAACTTGCATATCAATGCACGATCCTTCATAAAATTCCTTGATTGCTCCAGCCTATTATTTGGTATGACAAATTTCGAGTTCAATGTAGCTTCCAAAATACATTTTCCTTTCAATCGAGATTGCCATTAAGCTCCCAATACTGGATTTTCCCCTTTGCCAACATTTCCTCCAAATGAACTCGTGACACCATCTGACTTCTTTGTTTTTCCATTGACAATTTTATAGTAGAAGGGGGTTTCATCCCTCCCCAAAGGGTTGCTCATTGTTGTAAAATGAAATTAGGTTCGGTCTTCATAATGACATGTAATTATGATATTTGTAAATGATGAAAATAAAAGAATAAAATTATTTTTATAATGCCTTGCTTCAAGGGTTTCATGAGTAAGAGGTTTATTTTAGATGACTCCCATTGAGAGCCTTAGGATTTGTCAAAGAGTTGATGTCATGTATGAAGAGCTCTTCTTGAGCATGTGTAAATTGTATATTATAAGTCTATGTGGCCCTCCAACAACAAGCACATAATCCTCTCTTCATGTCGACTTCAAGATAAGGTGACAAACTCATGTTGGCTTCTCATTATGGAGACACCCATTCAGATGCTCATGTCAGCTTAATTATATAGGAATAATTTAACTATATATATGAGGCTAGGCTCTTCTCATTAGCACCGTAAAATACTTCGGTAATCTCTGAGATTTCAGAGAGTGATTACAGAGTTCAGATGTGAGAAAAGGAGCTTGGTCTAAGGCACGGGAATGGAGATTGGGTAGGGAATTTGGATCCCTCTTAAGTTCATATCACAGTGATATCAAGGAGTATTGAAGGGCTAGTGAAATATTGCCTACGATAGCACAGTTCAGATCAGTCTGAAGCTCGGTTCACAATGGAAACAAGATATCTTCGGATGTGATCACAGTTAAGAAGTTCAAGTAAATTTCTGAAGGAAAATGAAGGGACATCAAGATGCTACCTTACAGTGAAGAGTCTCTCTAGGTGTCACATCAAATGCAGAGAAGCAGTAATGGTGACATAATAGTTTGTTGGTGATACTATTTTGAAGAGATATCATCTTAGTGATGTGGGCTCGATAAAGGAAATAGTGTTCTCAAGGCAGTGATGAAGATCTCAGTATCAAGGAAATGATGAAGATCTCGGTGGAAGAGTCAAGAAGAGGATTGACTAGAGAACATGTGTCTTGGTCTTGGAGTGGCTACTAGGTCAAGGGTCTTGGTCTTTGTATTCGTCAATTGGAATCTCTATAAGAAGAATTTGTGTGGGTTTTCCTCTCAAAGAGTGTTAGGTTTTGGCCCTGGCTCATAACCTATTATTCTTCATGCATTGGTTATTGTTTGATGAAGAATAACACTAATAACCTAACAAGAATAAGATCCTAATATTAATAAGTAAAAAGCATTCATAAGCAGTCACTAATAGAAGAGAAATCACCTAATGCTAATGCCCTAGATTTCTCAACATGGTTCCAGAGCTAAGGTGTCAAAGTCAAGGCAGGGAATCTTATCAAGGGACACTCAAGGATAGAATCTTGAGAAAGTCAAAAAAGAAAAAAATTGAAGGATATCAAAGCAAGTTGAAGGATATACATTGTAAAATCAAACCCTAGATCAAAAAAGGAATTCTACTTCAAAATAAGTCTTTTGATCATCAAATAATCAAGGCCAAAGCCTTATTTCTACTCAAGGCGAATAGATCTTCAAGTCTACACCAGCAAGAGTGTTGGATCCTATAGACCTTAGAAAAATACCACAAAGACCCTCATCAAGATGAAGAGATCTACAAAGTGATACAGCCCAAGTATAGACATCCAAGCGAAGCATTTCTAGGACTAAGATCACATCATCTTGGAGATCCTAGAAGCATTTATGATCTACACTCATTCATTACCAAAATATCAACGTATCTTGAAAGCAATAAGGCATTATCATCATCTTCAAAATCTATAAGGCAAGCTCCCTATCAGTTCAACAAGGATCCCCTCATTATCCTTGTATAACACCATCCGAGGAAGCATCAAAACATCCTCATCAATCACCATCAACAAAGGAAGCTATATCTTGTTGAAAAGTGTAACTAGGTTAGGTCTTCATAATGACATGTAATTGTGACTCTCGTAAATGATGCAATGAAGAAAAATAAAATTATTATTGTAAGCCTTGCTTCATGGGTTTCATGAGAAAGTGATTTTATTTTAGATGGCTCCCATTGTAACAACCCTGGTGAAAATTTCATGTAATAAAAGCTAATAAAGGCAAAATAATACCACAGACAAGGGACACTTATTCCAAGTTGAATATTGGGAAAAGATATCCTAGTGGGCATCACTGGATGTGTGTTTTGGCTAAGGAAAATTGACAAAGGCATTAAAAGGGAAAAAGGCATTTTTGGCACATTTATTTATGAAATTAAAGGAAATTAGGAGAAAAGTAAGGTGAAAGGTCACAGGTTTCATGTGAGGAGGAAATTGAAGGAAAATAATGGAAAATGAAGAAAATAGAGGCCTCATTAATGAAAAGGCTTCTGAGGATCAATTTGTAACCTTTTGTCAATTCAAGTTTGGAGCTCTCTCATTATTCTTTCTCTCTCTCTCACTCTTGGTCACTTATAGTTTTCTTGGAGCACTCTAGCTTTGGATCAAGGAAGGAAAGCAAGGATAAAGGAAGAAGAGTAGGATCAGGCAGCTTCAGTAGGAATAATTGCAGGTAACATATTGCATGTGTGATTTCCTATTTGGTTTGGACATGCATGGATTTGCATGTTGGTGTATGGTCCTCTTGCTGTCGATGGCATGGTTTTGCCGAGTTATGACAATGGCTTTCAGCCTAGACTTGCCTTTCTCTAGATTCCATGGTATGTTGGGATGTTTATCTCGGTTTTGAGCTTCGGTTTACTAGATGGATTTCGGAATCCGGGGCGGAGGTGGTCTCAAGGTTCATTCCCAAAGGCCTAGGAACCCCTTGACTGATTTTGGCGAGATACATAATAAATCCTGACGGAGAAGTCTCGGTTTAGGGCCTAGTGATCCGAGTTCGGATTGCGGTAAAACCTGAGAGACTGGTCTCGGTTTAGGGCCTAGTGATCCGGGATTGGATTTCGGTAAAGCCTGAGAGAATGAAAAATTCCTCAAGGATGGTGATGGACTCCGGATGGAATTCCAAGTTCGGTTTAGTTGTGATCGGAGCACCGGTTTTGGTGTCATCATGGTTTGGTGAGGGTGGAGGTGGTTTAATCTTTGGATTCCCTTGGTTTTTCTTGGATTGGTTGTTCTATGAGATCCCACATTCATGCTTGGAATATGCACGGGGATGACTGGCTGAAAGAGAGATTTGGTTCAGCCATGTATATGGTCGGGTGGTATGTGGTAGTCTCAAACCTGGTCGAATTTGCATATGATTAATAAAATCTAAGTTCTCTTACTTTTGCACTAGTTTATATGTGGATTTAAAGGATGTCATATCTATGATATTTATATGGTTTTATGTTGGTTATAAGCATGGTAAAATGACTGGTTCATGTCATGGTTAATTCATGTAATTAACTTGTAATTGTTGAAAGTATGGATGCAAGACCTAATTGATGATATAATAGTTCAATGGAGAAGGAGGTGATCCTTCTGGTTATTTTTCATAAGTTCTTTCAGTCATTTATGATATGTCTTTTATCTTAGACCTGTAGGTTGCATTGATGCCAAGTGTTTGATAGAATTTCAGTCCCGATTGGGGATGCTCAGGCCTAGTCCTGAGGTTGATTTTTGATTTATCAGCATTGTTATCATGTCTTTGATGGATTTTGAAGGTTGTAGCAAGTTCTGGGCAGAGGCCAGGATTCTGGGCTAGAAAAGTGGCTCAAATCTCGGGGTCGCTAGCACAGGTCTACTGAGAAAAGTCCACAGTCGCTGGCACATAGGCCTATGAGAGCGACTTTGGGTTGTTGGATGTTTTCATTCCTATAACATGAGAGCGACCAAGGGTTAAAAGGCTTAAATCATCAGTGGGACTCAAGGACAGGATGTCTGAGTGGCTGACATGTCTCCTGAGGATGTTGTTGTTGATGTGGATGGGTTTGTTTGATTTGTTACATCGGTTTCATTTCCTTAAGGTCACCAAGTAAGTTAAATCCATTATAGTAGCCTCTCTTGTCACATGTTTTCCCCAACTGGCAGGTTGCTTGGGTGGACCTGGGAGGAGGGGGTGTTACACCCATTGAGAGCATTAGGATTTGTCATTTAAGTCAAAGAATTAATGTGATGTATGAAGATCTCTTATTGAGCATGTGTCAATGTATATGAGTCTATGAAAATGTCTAAATATCCCTCTAACGACAAGCACACAATCCTCTTCCTATGTCGGCCTCAAGATAAATAAAGGAACTCATGTCGGCTCACATAATGAAGACACACCAGTTCATAAACTCATGTCAGCTTATATATGACGGACAAACCACTATAAATAGGCACCTCGGCCTATTCCCCAAAGACATAATTTCGGTCATATCTCTCTGAAGTTTTTGGTGGCAACAAAAGTTCAGATTCCTTTGAAGTTTCGGTGAACTATAGTCAATAGTTCGGATGAAGAGAGAAGTGATGAGTTCGGTCTTCAAGTAGTTCAATATCTGTTTTGGATGGATTGCAACAGTGATAAATTCAGACTTCTATCCCAATCAATAAGTAAGTTTAGATCTCTGTTTCGAATAGGATGTCTCTCTCTCTCTCTATTTTGGATGGACAGTCAACAACAGGGATCACAATGGCAACAATTCTAAGGTGGTTGTGAGACAAAATATTGGATCACAGTGGCTGTGAAGAGGTTTAGATAAATCAGTCAAAGGAGGATAAAGGGACAACTAGATGATACCTTAAAGTGATATGTACCTCTGTCTCAGTGTCATATCAAAGTGTAGTAAGGTGTCATATCTCTATGATAAGGGCTCATGAAGGAAACAATGATGTCAAGGCAGTGATGAAGATCTCGGTATCAAGGCAATGATGAAGATCTCAATGGAAGAGGATTCAAGAAGAGTATTGACAAGAGAACGTGTGTCTTGGTCTTGGAGTGGCTAATAGGTCAAGGGTCTTAGTCTTGGTATTCGTCAATTGGAATTTTTCTAAGAAGAATTTGTGTGGGTTTTCCTCTCAAAGAGTGAGAGGTTTTGGCCCTGGCTCATAGCCTACATGTTGTGTCTCTTGTGTATTTATGTTCATGTATTGGTTACTATTTGATGAAGAAGAACACTAATAATCTAACATGAAGAAGATCCTAATCTAAACAAGTAAAAATAATTCACAAGCAGTCCCTAATAGAAGATAAATCACCTAATTCTAATGCCCTAGATTTCTCAACATGTTATCAAAGCTAAGGTGCTAAAGTCAGAGGAATGGAATCTAATCAAAGAGACCCTCAAGGATCGAGTTTCAAGAAAGGCATCTAAGCAAGTCGAATATCAAGATCTACATTAAAGAATAAAACCCTAGATCGAAGAAGCAGTCTACAACAACAAAAGTTTTGGATCCTCTAGTCATCATAAAAATACCACAAAGACTCTCATCAAGTTATCTACAAAGAAAGGTAGCTCAAATGACTTTAAAGACGAAGATCACATCATCTTGAAGAAAGTCGAAACCCTAGAAGCAATTCTTATTTGCATTCATTCACTACTGAAGAAGTCGAAGTATCTTGAAGGCTAGAAGGAATTGTCATCATCTTCAAGGTTATAAGGCAAGTAAGGATCCTCTCCTTGTCCTTGAATAAGATCATCCGAGGAAGCAACAAATCATCCTCATCAAAAGGAGCCAAATCAAAAGGCATTGTCATCATAAAAGTAGCAATCTTCTTTATTGAAGAAAGGGTTTTCACTTGGAAGAAGATAATCCAAAAGGAAGCACTAATACATCTTCTTCAACCATCATCAAAGTGATCAAGATGAAGATTTCATCTTCACTTGTCAAGTAAGTTTCTTTCATTCTTTAATCAAATTTGGTAAAATGACTTCGTGTTTGCAAGGATATATATAAGCTGGTTGGGCCATCAAAATTCCTTGCATGAAAAAAAGGATAGACATAGTCCTTGAAGAAAGTGAAGTCATTGAAGACCTCAATGGAAAAAGTCTCCTCTGAATTCATGGAAAGGGATTCTTATGAAAGGTCCCCTCATATAGAAATATTGGAGACAACAAAGAGAAGTATATGATAAGATTGTAATACTATTATATGAAGATGTGATAAAGAAGGTCACATGACCTAGATCTTATCTACACAAAGTTGAAGGTATCAAAGAATGAAGGGATATCGTCATAAGATCTCAACTGCGAGATCCGAGAGAGATGATAAGAAGATAATCATCATTATTCTAAATGCACTAACTGATGAACAAAGTAAAAAATATCCATGGGGGTAAGAAAGTTACCTCATTTGAAAACTTGTGGTTTCTATGCAAGATAGAAGAAGACAAGTTGAGGGAAAAAGTGTTGAAGGTTAAAGGACTTAAACATTTGCAAGAAGGAAAGGGAAGTTTGGAAAATTTGTTCCTAAAAAAAACAAAGAAGAGCATAGCTAATATTCAATGCTATGGATGTAAAATTATGGACATTACATGAAAGATTGTCCTAAAGAGACAATATCAAAAGAGGAATAGAAGAAGCCCATATCACCAAAGAAGTGGAGCCAAAGAGAAGAATTCCAAGAAAAGAGGAAGTAAGAGATCTCTACTATGCTGAGATAATCTCCCTCACAAACGGTCTTATCATAGCTCCTAAATATTTTATAGGATATGGATGTAATAAATAATAAGATGCATCACGGCTTCATGGAAGCATTAGAAACAAGAGCTCGTGAAATCACCATAGGGAATCATGAAGGATATAAGGAACAAAATCCATGCCAATCAATTATGAAGGATATATATCTTGGGAACCTCATTGCAAACTTAAGGAAAGGAAGAACTCATCTAGGACAAAGCTCATTATACATAAAGTCAAAAAGGAAACATTTGTCGGATAGGGATATACAAGATGCTCAAGATTCTCTAATGGAATTCTCATCGGAGGGTTCACCAATACAGAAAGGAACCAAGTGTTTCATCACGAACTCCAACTTATGGAGTTCATGGGATGATGATATGATGACATAGGAGATGTAGTAGATAAAGGGGTTGAAGATCTTTTCAATCAAGGAAGTTGTTGAAAGAAGCCTAGATGACCTAAAGGTAAATGAAGTATGCATGCTTGTATTTAATATTATAATGCCATGTCACATGGTTGCAGGTAACATGGATCACTACTTCTATCTTGAGAAGTATGATCAAGGGAAAAGGATCTCCTTCTCTGAAAGGATACAAGAATGTATAGGTGACACTAGATGAAATCAACATAATATGTCCTCGTATGAAGTATGAGGTGGTTGACTAAAATTAAGGAACTCTGATTGGAAGCTCCTTGGAATGGAATGTGTGAGGAAAAAGGAAGGAAGATATCATGAGATATGCAACCATGATAATGGAAATCAACATCCAAAATACCAAGAAGATTTGACTAGGAAAACTCCTGAAAAGATATGAAGACTCTGATGGAAGTCTGGAAAAGATGACAATGGATATCTTTGGGAGGTGTCAACATGAATGTGGGATGTTGATACCTACTGGAAGATGTCATGATGAAAGACTATCACAAAGGTAATTTTGTTTTAAGTGTTCATTTCTTATTTTTGAACAAATATCTCGATGGGCTTATGTAGGACTGCCAAAGGGAAGAATTGTGGATGACTTCCAAAAGGACCATATAGAAAGATGTAAGATCTTTCATAAAATGTGGCATGAAGAAAGAAACATGACATGAAGCAAGGCTAGCTAAAGATTGATGGATCACTTTCTGATGAAAGGAATGATGACATGACTGACTCATGGATGAAAGTGATGGATGGTCAGTGCCCTATGAAAGAAGCCACAAAAGATGAAGACTCCTAGATAAAGAAATTCATGACATCGAAGGGAGGAGCTCTTCAAACAGTCGATCAAGGAGTTGTTGTAGTTCCCTAATTAAGAGGAAGCATGAAAGAATGTTTCTTACTTGGAAGAAACTTGGAAATTCCTGAGCTAAGAGGGAGCTTAGGTACATTCCTTCCGTAGGAATGAGTACATTCCATTATTGGAATTGATATTTCCTCCCTAATTGAGAAGGAGAGATAAACACATCATTCTGGTCTTCATCTTGGAAGACAAAATGGAGGATTGGGTAATCATCTGGCATCAAATACTCTTTGAGGATGAGATAGGGAATCTAAGATAAGAGTAGTTGTGGACCAATATTATTTGAGGACTGACCATCCAAGATAAGAATAGTCCAAATAAGTTCATACTTTGTGAACACCCGGGTGGAGTATGTACCTTGAGAGAAAATGATTTTGGTGTCTATGAATCATTGGTCTTGCCAACATTGTGCTTTGATCATGTGGATAGAGCTATTAGTCAATGCCTTGCTATGTGATAATGTTGGTTGATATGGTGCAAGATATATGGGTTACCAATCTGATTCTTCTTATGAGAAATTCTTCAAATTGAGAATGACCAAGTACCACTATGAATACATCCCTAGTTAAGAGGGAGTGTTGAAAAGTGTAACTAGGTTTGGTCTTCATAATGACATGTAATTGTTACTCTTGTAAATGATGTCATGAAGAAAAATAAAATTATTATTGTAAGCCTTGTTTCATGGGTTTCATGAGCAAGTGATTTTATTTTATATGGCTCCCATTGGAAGCATTGGGATTTGTCATTTAAGTCAAAGAATTAATTTTATGTATGAAGAGCTCTTCTTGAGTATGTGTCAATGTATATGAGTCTATGAAAATGTATAAATAGCCCTCCAACGACAAACACGCAGTCCTATTCCTATGTCAACCTCAAGATAAATAAAGGAAATAATGTCGCCTTAAATAGTGAAGACGCGTCGGTTCATAAACTCATGTAGATTGTATATAACAGACAAAATAATATAAAAAGGCACCTCGGCCTATTCCCCAAAGATAGAATTTCGGTCATATTTCTCTAAAGTTTACGGTGGCAACAGTGAACTACGGTCAACAGTTCGGATGAAGAGAATAGTGATGAGTTCAGTCTCCAAGCAGTTGGATCTCTGTTTTGGATGGATTGCAACAATGGTAAATTTAGACTTCTGTCACAATCAACAAGTAAGTTCAGATATTTGTTTCGAATAGGATGTCTCTCTCTCTATATATATTTCGGATGGACAGTAAAAAACATAGATCACAGTGGCAACAAGTCTAAGGTGGCAGCGAGACAAAATCTCGGATCACAGTGGATGTGAAGAGGTTCGGATGAATCAGTCGAAGGAGGATAAAGGGATAATGTTGTAGCGGCTACAACCACCCTCTAAAATTTTGGCCTGCACCCAATTTCGGAGCCTTCCTTGAGAGTTTCACTTGATGACTGCACACACTCGGGTTCACTCCGTCAGCCAGTGTGAGTCTTTGCATCCACCTTGCTTGTTCATTTCAACCAAGTTTTTGCATGTTGGTATCGAAGTCATGCTTGCAACCATGTTCTAGTCATGCTCAAGGTCTTCGCTTCGTGTGTACATGTTGTCTTTGCTATAAAAGCATTTTTCACACTCACACACAGAGTCACACTCACTATCGCACAAGCGTGTCATGGTCGATCAACGATCAATCACAAGTGTCGCACTTGTCGCTCACACCATCGGTCAGTCATGTTGAGCATGTGTGTTTGGATGGTTTGGGTCATCTCATCGTCAAGTCATGTTGGTGTGTGTTTGTAAGATCACATGTGCATCTTTCACTCATTCACATACTTAGTCAATTTGCTGAAGTTTTGACGACCAGACTCCCCTCTAACAGCCAGACCATCACCCTGCAATCGACTCGATCGAATGTCATCCAGAACAATGCAGAAGCATCAAGCAAGTCATTTCAAGTTGTGTTGCCTGCAAGCATATCAATCAACCTTCACGCTGGTCGATCAGAGGATTTGACCCGACAACCACCTCGAGACTCATTCCCCTCAAAGTTTGCGCAAAAGCTATAGACCTTACTCGCTCCACTGGCTCAGAAAATTGTGCAGACAGGCAGGGCATACACCCAATTCCCGTCCCTGTCTCCCTTAGAAAATTGCACATTTTTTCCAACCAGTCCTCCCGACAGTCGACTGACTGCTCATCCAGAAAATTGAGCAGTTTTCATGAGCAGGCCCTTTGTTACCCAGCAATCCGCTCATCTTAGAAATTACGCAGAGATGATCAGCAGGCCGGCTTCCAAGCCTCAGTGCAGTTTCTCTTGCCACAGATCCCAGCAACTGACTACTAGTTACCCTTGGGCATTGTGTAGTTTCCACTGCCAGTTCCCCTTTGGAATTGTGCAGTTTCTGCTGCCAGGCTCTTGGCCAGTTGCTCCAAAAAACTGCACAATTTTTGCCTGTTGATCCTCCATGCAACCTGACCTGTCCCTCTAGAAAATTGTGCCAATTTTGCTGTCAAACCTCGGCTGCCCGCTCATTCCGAAAAATGTGCAGATTCTGTCTGCCTTGCCTTCCTGCAGCCTGGACTGTCCCTCCCAAAATTTGCGCAGTTTTTCCTTCTAGCCGAGCCAGACCTCGTAGATAGTCACTATCGACTCAGATTGCCCATCTTCATCACCCAGTGACTCTTGTGCAGTTTTCATCAGCAGTACCCAGAGCCATCATCCTGCCTCGCAACCTTGCTGCTTCTCCAGGCACCTGCATCTGAAATGATCATGTGTCATGGTAGACTAGGGGGTTTTTGGATTTGATGTCATCTCATCATAAGTGACTGCAGGTAAGGTATACTAACGAACATGGCACGGCGACGAACGGGATGAACAAAGGGAGAACATGCAGAAGGACAGGTCCACCAATAGACGAATGAATGATGCATGCGAAGAGATGTGATCACGAACGGATGATCATGCAAAGATGTGTTCATGGACGGACGAACAAGCAAGCATGCAAGATGTGCTCATGGATAGATGAATGGATGAACATGCACCTTTCGCAAACAGATGAACCTGTCAAGCCTTCCAACATACAAGCAAGGAGCAATGTGCTAAAGAAACATCAAGCGAACAAACGACCATCGAAGACTTCGCACACCTTGCCATGTGGAGGTGAAGTTGTGACACACCATGAAGACATCTATCACCAACAGCACTGCATCTCGACGTGCACTTCAGTAGCAGCACGAATGTGCCAACACTGTCATGTCGAGTCAAGTCGCCCACATCTCTACTATGGGCCATGTTGTCAAACAATGTAATGCAACGTGGAAGTCCAAAAGACCCACTTGTTGTACAAAGAGTCATGTAAAGTCAAAAATTCATGGAAGTCAAACAATCATGAGGGTAGTCGAACAGTCATAAGGGTCAGTTTCGCCCTTGGCTATAAATACCCCCTCATTTGTACATGCAAAGGACTTTTTTGAACCTCAACTCCTCCCACATAGCCAAGAGAGTTTGTTATCTTTTCTTTGAGGAGTAAGTAGTGGCTCCAACGCCCCTCACATGGGGTTAGTGATGTATGGTGTAACAATGTTTCTTGGAACTTTCGCTTAATTCATAAGCCTGTTAACAGGCCAACACGTTTTCACACATGTATTGTATCTGTTGTAAGACTAATCTTTAACACTTGTAATGCATGTTTCTTGAACCTATGTTTGGCACTTGAACTAATTCATTTGTTGTAATACACATATGTTAATGAAAATGTGTTGTATATGTTGTTAACGCTCTCTAACCCATGTAGACTACTCTCCCGGACATCAGATAGACCTTTCACATGGAACTTGCTATAACAACCATTGTACTCGCACAAACTAATCCGCTAAGTGTTATATGTGTTATCTTCCCTTATGTGTTGTGATTGTCGCATCCGTGTGGACTATTCCGCCAGAAGTTGCACATGTCCTATTGTGTTGTGTGTTCCTAGCAGAGTTGAGATTTCTCCCAACTGACTTGGGACTCACTCCCACCCTCTCCCTCTACGGTGAAAGAACCATTGACACAAGTGACACTTACACTCACCAGGCACGCGAACCTCACTTCTCGGAAGACAAAGCAGACCACTCTCTTGTGCTGACAAGTAAGAGTTGAGGCAAATCTTTAAGATAATGGCAACTAAGCCATCATACCAGATGGGACTCCTACACCAAACGGTGTGAGGTCTAGTTGGGAATTCATATCGGGGAGATCCCCTAATGTTGGTGGGTCCAACACCATCAACATTTTGGCGCTAGAAGGAGGGCCAGATGTCAAGCTGAGCCCGTACACCTAGGTTGAATCTCTTACCCAATGAATAATACACAATTCATGCTCCCCGGGTGTTTCTCTCATTTCTCCCTTAATTGGTTATCAATCCCCAAGTGACACTTACACTCACCAGGCACATGAACCTCACTTCTCAGAAGACAAAGCAGACCACTCTCTTGTGCTGACAAGTAAGAGTTGAGGCAAATCTTTAAGATAATGGAAACCGGGCCATCGTACCAGATGGGACTCCTACACCAAATGGTATGAGGTTTAGCTGGGACTTCATACCGAGGAGATCCCCTAATGTTGGTGGGTCCAGCACCGTCAACATTTTGGCACTAGAAGGAGGGCTGACAAGCTGAGCCCGTACATCTGGGTTGAATCTCTTACGCAATGAATAATATGCAATTCGTGCTCCCCGGGTGTTTCTCTCATTTCTCCCTTAATCAGTTATCAATCCCCGATGAGCTTCTCAATCACTTGTCCTTGTTAAAGTTTGATAGTGAGGACAGAACGTCCATAACCGAGCACATTTATGATTTTCTTCATTTCTGTGAATCTCATGAAATCGATAGTGATGAGCTTGTTTGTGTACTCTTCTTCCTCACCCTTGAAGGTCGTGTTAATCGGTGGTGTCATACCCTGCCACCTGCTTCCGTCCATTTCCTTCTCACTTTCCTCAAGGAGCTCCATCAAGCCTTCGATGAGTGTGACCACCAAGATATCTATGAAAGAATCTCTCATTTAAGAATAAGACTGGCGAATCAGTTGAGGACTTTGCTACTCGCTTCCTTCACCTATGTCACGAAATTCCTGAGCAGTGTGTGGACCTTGACTTCATGAGCCAAGAGCTGAAATGCTTGGTTCATGTCTCCTGAAACGGTGAACTTCACGATTTCCCTTATTCCTCAACTCTCGCAAATCACGAGACGCCTCATGTCTCGAAGAGGGTGCCCCCTTGCAGCAACCGCAAAACTAAGAAATCTGTGCAGCGGGTCCCCCCTCGCAGTGGTTGCAAAGCTGAGAAATCTGCGCAGCATGTTCCCAATCCATCTGCTTAGTTGTCTCCCGCCCCAATAGAGGAAATTCTAGAATGGTTAGGAAAGCCTATGGCGAAAACTCATCCCTCCATTCCACAAGAAGATATCACCATTCCTAACCCAAGTCTTGAGTCTAATCTACATATTTTCCATCCTCCATCATTTACAATCCATGAATCCTTGCACCATGACTTACTTGAGCGGTCTACTTCACAAGCTAGTTTCACACACTCTCTTGATTCTCGAGCTTCCGGCTTAAGTTGCAGTCATGTGCAAGGCAGTCTCATCATAAAAGCAGAGGATTAGGATGGTGAAGACACAATCAATTCCTCTTAAAGCATTGAGCTTCCATTCTTGATCGATCCGCGAATATTGGTGAAACATCATGCACAACCAATTCTTTCGATCAACCTCTAGCCTTGGGCTGTCATCACTCCCATGCTTCTGTATGTTGTGATGAACACCCAAGCACATCATATGATCTATTTTCATCTCATGTACACTCTAACTCAGATCTGGAATACACACTGGTCAAAGCAGACATCCATATCAAAGCTTCCTCTACACCTCACTTGCCTATGTGTCTTATCATTCACAATGCATCCACATGCGTCGAAGACACTCCGCATTCTCTTACTTCTTCATCTTCTAAGTTATCTCCTTGATCGACACAAGGTAATGAGGTTGTCCATGATGAAAATAGTCTCAACGCACAGGACTCTTCCCACTCGTCATCATCTTATGTATTGCATGAAGACAACTCGTCAAGTAAGCTTGTTGAAAATTTTGATGAAGCCTATGACAAAGATGGTTGTCATCTTAAGAGAAGTTTTGAAATCAATAGCAACAACCTTCCTCAAGCCATGCATGATCTGGTTCACATCCCAAAATGCAATTTTTCAATTCTGGAAAGTTTCGAGATGTGGCAGGGAGTCGAGGAACTTCAATGTTCGTTGATGGTTATGTCAGGACCTCGTGACTCTGGTAATCCCATCAAACCAAATCAGATCTCGTTTCGCACTCACAATCTGTCTATCTGCATGGTTTTGCTCGACGTGGATCCTCGTGTAAAGAATATTTACTATTCGAGGTATGGTATTTCAAAATTTCAGATTTTCGCTAATGATTGAATCCATGAGTCCGTTACAACATGTTCGTCTTCATGCACCTCTATTACATCCAATTTGGGTTGGGAGTGTCCATCCCTCATCCAATCATGGGACAATGAAGTTGATCATCTCAAAGATTATCTTTATCCGAAATCATACTTATCATATGTTCTCTCTCGTAATCATCTCCTTGGTGTTTTTGCAAATTTTTCACGTCAAATATGCCCACTCATCACACCAACAATCTCCCTGTGTGATGATGAGCGCACAACCTATCGCGTGAATCAAGTTACTCTCATTTCACCACACCCCAACTGGTTTCACACATTCACAGTGTTGGCATCCTTTCTACATTTTTGTGATGGCCATGATGCCCACGCACTTTTTCACCAATTACAAGTGGGTGTTCTATCATGCCTAGCACACAACGAACTTGGTTCCCTCATTCAAAGTGTTCGCACGATTGTTCAAAAGGTTTCTTTGTTTATGTCAAACTGGGAATCTGGCATCTTGATCGATTGGCCTGATTTCTCTTCTATCTTGGGTGGTTGTCATGCAATTTATCATTTTCCCAACAATACATCCAATGACAGTCTGTTATGAAACCAGCTCAAGAAAAGATAGAAAAGATAGATCAACGCCTTAGAATTTAGCCTCTTCGAGGGGGCAACCTCCTTTACATTACATAAAAGAACAATTCTTGGATGATTCAAATGACAAAACCTCCTTTCTATATATAGGAGTCTAAGAAGTCAAAATATAACCCAGCGGACCTAACAATAATAATATAAAGCCATAACAATAACAATAGAGGGATTCTATGGGGCACAGTAATAACAATATGGGGATAATAGGGGCACAACAATATTAATAAGGGATGCAACTACAATAGTAATGGGGTAATTACTAGTATTATAGGGACCCAACATGCCCCTCTCCTTCAAAAAAAGTGTTGTCCTCAACACTTGAGTAGTTCTGGATGCTTCTGTATAAAATTCTCATCCTCCCATGTGGAATCTTCAGCAGATAAGTTCTTCCACTTGATAAGATACTCTGAAATTGATCGATTTCGTAGCTGTCGAGTTCTTGTTTCTGTGACTGCTTCCGGTTCCAATATAATTTTTCCTTCCTCGTCAAGTTCTGGCAATAGTGTTTGAACTAGGAGCTTGTCGCCTATAACCTTCTTTAAACATGAAACATGGAAAACTTGGTGCAATCGAGACGTTGTAGGAAGCTCCAATTTGTATGCCATAGTACCAATCTTTTGCAACACCTTGTACGGACCATAATACTTTGGTGATAATTTATTATCCTTCTTAGCTTGCTTGAGGGACATTTGCTTATATGGTTGTAGCCGTAGGAATACCCAATTACCTACATCAAAACTTCTTTCGCTGCGATGTTGATCTGCCTGTTGTTTCATTCTATTCTGTGCCAACACGAGGTTATCCTTTAAGAGTTGGAGGACTTGTTGTTGATGTTTGGTGTGATGTTCCACTGCTTGAACCTTAGAATTTTCTCTTAAATATGATGTGATGGATGGTCGCTGATATCCATAAAGTGCCATAAATGGGGTTGTTTTTGTTGCTGTATGCAAGGAAGTGTTATACCACCATTCAGCCAGAGGCAACCATTTGACCCATTGTGTATGTTTATCAGATATAAAACAACAAAGATATCCTTCCAAACATTTGTTTACTATCTTAGTTTGCCCATCAGATTGAGGATGATAAGATGAGCTATGAGCTAACTGAGTACCAAGACAAGAAAATAATTCTGTCCAAAAATTTCCAGTGAAAATGGGATCTTTGTCACTTATAATAATCTTTGGGTTTCCATGTAGCTTTTGAATTGTTTCCATAAATGCAGTAGAAACCGTACTAGCTTTAAATGGATGTGATAATGCACAAAAGTGTGCATACTTGGTAAGTCTATCAACTACCACCATGATGACACTCTTTCCCTCAGACTTGGGTAAACCTGTGATAAAATCCGTTGAAACCTCCTCCCAACGTTGGCTTGGAATGGATAAAGGTTGTAATAGACCCGGTGTCTTAATTGTTTCAACTTTATTTTGTTGGCAAACCAAACATTCTGCCAAAAAATTTTGAATATCCGATTTAAGGCCATCCCAAAAAAATTCCTTCTTAACCCTGTGGTAAGTTTTTAAAAATCTTGAGTGCCCTCCTAAGGAAGAAGTGTGCAATTCCATAAGAATCTTTTGTTTTAGTTGGGAATTATTACAGAGGTATAAGCGATCTTTGTACCATAAAGAATCGTTTTGCCAGCTAAATGTATCTGACGTACTGGAATCTTGACGTACAAGATATGGTCGGATTCATTTCTTCTTTATCTAGGCTTTGTTCCTGGAATATATCCTCTTCTTTTGACCTTTCTTGCTCCTTTTCTTCTTCCTCTTCACAATCTATGTAGAATAATTTCTTCTCAGCACACTTATGACCTTTAGTGTATTTGCTATCACAACTATAACAAAGCCCTTTTGCTATTTTTCTTCCAATTGTTGTGGTGTCAACCTTATAGGTTGTGGAAGACTAGGAGCAACCACACTTCCATCTTTATAGTTGTGAGTGGTGTGCTTCCTGGTTGCCATAATTTTGCTTTCCATTTTTCTTGCTAACCTGAATGCCTTCTCTAATGATTCAGGTTCCCAAAGGCAAACATCATGTTGGATATTATCCTTTAAAGTCCCTATGAACACATCAATCCTATGCTCCTCTGGAATATCTTTTACCCTTATGTTCAATTTTTGGAACTCCTCAATGTGCTCCATTATTGAACCCTTTTGTTTGAGACTTATCAATTGGCTAAAAAAAGTGTTGCTTTTTGTATCCTCATAATGTGCTATCAATTCTTCCGTAAAAATTGCCTAAGTGATAATTTGTTTACGAGAGCAAAGCCATTGATACCATACAAACTGATTTGGTTCGAAATATAAAGTTGCAATACGTACCTTTTGTGTGTTTTGCACATTATTGAGATCGAAAAATTGCTCCATTTGTAATATCCATGTTGCGGGATCCTTGCCATCAAACTTCCTCATATCGAGTTTGGAATATGGTGGGTTTTCGATCCCACATTAGAGTTTAAGAAATCATGATTAACATTTCTTTTGTTCACATCATGAGTTTCCTTTACTACCTTTTCACCATTGGTAAGTATTTCTTGTAGAAAATTTGTCAAATCTGTCTTCAAATCTGCCATGCCTGTCTTCAAATTTGTGTTCAAATCTATCTTCAAGTTGTCCATCTTAGCTTCCATGCCATTCATCTTAGCTTCCACGCCATTTATCTTAGCTTCTGTTAGCTTTTGTGACAGTGACATTTGTTGCACTTGTTCTTGTAATTTTGATATATCATGTAGCATTTCTTCCTCTTCTTCATGAGTCATGCTAGAGCTTTCAGGTTCCTTACTAGGTGTTTGCATTTTCTTTCCTCGGGGCATCAGTTACTGACAATAATGCTCTACTATGCCCTTTGAACTCCTTCAAAATAAATTTTCAAACCAAGCTTAAGCAAAAATTTAAGAAAATCTACACACCTTTTTTCACTTTGTAGGAGCTCGATATTGCCTCTGATGTATCTCTATACCTTCCAATCATCTAGTTCTTAATTTGTGACCTGCAGTAGCCCTCTGTGCCCTCTTTCCAATGCCACAAGTCTGACCCAAATTGGATTCTCCAAGGAAGAGTTATGCGAAATCTCCCACAATGACTTGATTATAGACTAGTTGAATAGAGCGAACTTGTACGACGTGCCACGAGTCACTGTTTCGACCTTTGGATCTGAAAAATGCATACAAGAAACTACAGTTCGTCCTCTTTCTGTACCTTCTTGCGAAATTTCAATCCAATTCCCAGAGAGAAAGTTATGACGATTTCCCCAGGTCACCTGTTTGGAATGTAATTCAGGAGTATGCAAAAAGACCAACTTCCTCAGATCATATCTCCGCAAATATAGCGCGAAAAGCTCTGAAATTTGGACCCGAGGTTCAGCACGATTTCTTCTCAAATGGGTTTTTTTTGCAACTTCTGAAACGTCGCAAAAAAAAATAATAATAATAATAATAATAAATAAAAATAAAAATTATAGTGAAAATGCCACGATGACCTGTTTGGAGCAGCGAAACCCTAGAATCCAAAGCTCTGATACCAAATTTTATGAAACCAACTCAAGAAAAGATAGATCAACACCTTAGAATTTAGCCTCTTCGAGGGGGGCAACCTCCTTTACATTACATAAATGAACAATTCTTGGATGATTCAAATGACAAAACCTCCTTTCTATATATAGGAGTCTAAGGAGTCACAATATAACCCAACCGACCTAACAATAATAATATAAATCCACAAAAATAACAATAGAGGGATTCTATGGGGCACAGTAATAACAATATGGGGATAATAGGGGCACAACAATATTAATAAGGGATGCAACTACAATAGTAATGGGGTAATTACTAGTATTATAGGGACCCAACACAGTCGCTTCGCACACCATGATCTTCACCATGTAACATCTTTCTTCTTAGACTTCTAGCAAGCAAGTGAGGCACTTCAGCGTGCACTGATGGCTATGGTAGGTCCTCATTGTCTTGACATGACTAATGAGAATGACCAGATTTTTCTATCCGCATCATATTCCCATCGTGATCCCCTCTCTCAAATTAGGAATCCATCTTCTCAAAGATCACGAATCTTTCAAAACAACCATCATGAATTTTATGATCCAATCGTTGAATAGTTGGAACAATATTACTTGGCGAGTTGTGTTGCAGGTAACAAGCTTCATTCCTTCCTTGCACTCAATGAGAAACTTGGTGCAGAACAACACACACTCTCAAGAGGCCTCTCCGAGGTTTGTTGAAAAACAGTAGTCACAGAAGAGGTAAGCGTGTGTGTTGGTTGGTTGTGACACATTCTTCCACCCACAGGCAAGACCTTCTCTCTCATGTGCAAGTTTTTCAAGTTTTTTCATTTTTTGTTGCACACTATTTTTTATTTGTTTTAATCACTCGTATCTTTGTGACTGCAGGTTGAGTACGCCTACGGTGGCTTCACTGGAAATTTCATTTCACATAACCCCGACCATTTAACGTAGGAGTAGGAGTAGTGTTTGGTTTTTCGCTTGTCTTTGCTTTCTGGTTTGCATGTTTGTTTGCTTGCTGACTTGGTTGCTTTGCTTGCTTGTTGTTGTTTTCACTTTGTTTGCTTAATACCTTACTATTTTTGTTTCTGGAAATAAGTGCTTCCAACTACTACGTTCTGGCTTTTGAATAGAGTATGTGGCTGAGATTTGAATAGACTTGTGACACTGCAGCATTTGGCCAATCTTGTATCCGTCTTCTCTGTGCTTCGTTAAAACATTCGGTTGATGAAGTCTTGACGGAAAATACGAGCCGTCTACAAGGGAAGTTTTGGTCCAGCCATGAACCTGTGTCCACACTGGGAAGCCTCATGCCTATACTCATCTTTCTGCTCTGTGTGCTCAAGCTCATCCAACTAGTAGAAACGAAAAAGGGGAAAATCTAAACGAGCAAACCTATGTTAGAGGTCTTACATGCTTCTCTGAAGGAACAACCTCTTCTGCTCTCAATAAGTCGAGATCCCTCTTTCGCCCCAAAATTAAATAAGTTCCTATGCACAGTCCTCTTTGAAAAATACAAAGGTGAAAGAAGAGAAAGGTTTCCTATGCAGAGAGGTGAAGCATGCAACTCCATCGGGGTACTGACTAGGCTTGCTGGCAGTGGAGAAATGTGTGTGTTCCTCCGTGACTTTGTCGGGGTACTATCCAGGCCTGCTGGCAGTGGAGCAACACCAGAGATGAAAACTTATACTCTGAAAATTTTCAACTTGCGAGCTAAACTACCCTTCCCGGATTCGAAACACTGTGATCAAGCTGAACTTTTGATTGTGTTTCACTGAGTTGGCAGAAGGCGAACCATGTATTTCCATGGGGTAGGTGGGGAAGTTGAAGTAACCTGCACAACGATTGAATACTCCCAAAGAGACCAAGGCCCTGTGCTATCAATAAACCAAAACATAGAAGCTGGAGTTCTACCAGTGTGTCACAAAGTGTTGTAGCGGCTACAACCACCCTCCAAAATTTTAGCCTGCACCCAATTTCAGAGCCTCTCTTGAGAGTTTCACTTGATGACTGCACACACTCGGGTTCACTCCATGAGCCTGTGTGAGTCTTTGAATCCACCTTACTTATTCATTTCATCCAAGTTTTTTCATGTTGGTAATGAAGTCATGCTTCGACCATGTTCTGGTCATGCTCAAGGTCTTCGCTTCGTGTGTACATGTTGTGTTCGCTATGAAAGCATCGGTCGCACTCACACACAAAGTCACACTCACTGTGGCACAAGCATTGTCACGGTCGATGACCAATCAATCACACGTGTCGCGCTTGTCACTCACACCATCGGTCAATCATGTTGAGTATGTGTGTCTGGATGGTTTGGGTCATCTCGTCATCAAGTCATGTTGGTGTGTGTTTTCAAGATCACATGTGTATCTTTCACTCATTCACACACTTAGTCATTTTGCTTAAGTTTCGACGAGTACACTCCCCTCTCACAGCCAGACCATCACCTCGCCATCGACTCGATCGACTGTCACCCAGAACAGCGCAAAAGCATCAAGCAAGTTAATTCAAGCTGCGCTTCCCGCAAGCATATAAATCAGCCTTCAAGATAGTCGATCGGAGGATTTGACCCGACAGCCACCCTGAGACTCATTCCCCTCAAAATCTGTGCAGAAGCTGCAGACCTTGCCCGCTCCGCTGGCTGGGAAAATTGCGTAAACAGGCCGAACAGACACCCAAAGCCTGTCCCTGTCTCCTTTAGAAAATTGCACAGTTTTTGCAGCCAGTCCTCCCGACAGTCGACTGGCTGCTCATCCAGAAAATTGCGCAGTGTTCATGAGTAGGCCTCTGTTGCCCAACAATATGCTCAGATTAGAAATTGCGCAGAGATGATCAGTAGGCTGGCCTCCCAACTTCAGTGCAGTTTCTCTTGCCAGCAACTGACTGCCAGTTTTCCTTGGGAATTACAAAGTTTCTGCTACCAGTGTTCCGACTAGCTAACTGCCAGTTCCCCTTGGGAATTGCATAGTTTCTGCTACCAGGCTCCCGGCTAATTCCTCCAAAAAATTGTGCAATTTCTACTCGCTGATCCTCCATGCAGCCCAGCCTGTCCCTCCAGAAAATTGTACAAATTGTGCTATCAAGCCTCGGCTTCCCTCTCGTTCTGAAAAATGTGCAGATTATGTTTGCCTTGCCTTCCTACAACTCGGATTGTCCCTCCCAAAATTTGCCCAGTTTTTCCTTCCAGCCAAGCCAGACCTCGCAGACAGTAAATGTCGACTCAGATTGCCCATTTTCATCACCCAATGACTCTTGCGTAGTTTTCATTAGGAGTACCCAGAGTCATCATCCCGCCTCACAAACTTGTTGCTTCTCCCGATCACCTGCATCAGAAATGATCATGTGTCATGGTATACAAGGGGGTTTTTGGATTCGGTATCGTCTCGTCATGAGTGACTACAGGTACCAGTATACTAACAAACATGGCACAACGACAAACGGGATGAACGAAGGGAGCACATGTAGAAGGACAGGTCCACCAACAGATGAATGAACAATGCATGCGAAGAGATGTGCTCGCGAATGGATGATCATGCAAAGATGTGTTCGTGGACGGACAGACGAGCAAACATGCAAGATGTGCTCACGGACGGACAAACGAATGAGCATGCACCTTTCGCGAGCAGACAAACCTATCAAGCCTTCCAACATACAAGCAAGGAGCAATGTGCCAAAGCAACATCAAGCAAACCAATGACCATCGAAGACTTTGCACACCTTGCCATGTAGAGGTGAAGCTGTGACACACCATGAAGACATCCATCACCCAGCAGCACTGCAACTTGACATGCACTTCAGTAGTAGCACGAATGTGCCAGCACTGTCATGTCGAGTCATGTCGCCCACATCTCTATTATGGGCCATGTTGTCAAACAATGTAATGTAATGTGGAATTCCAAGAGACCCACTTGTTGTACAAAGAATCATGTAAAGTCGAAAAGTCATGGAAGTCAAACAGTCATGAGGGTAGTCGAACAACCACAAGGGTCAGTTTCGCCCTTGGCTATAAATATCCCCTCATTTGTACATGCAAAGGACTTTTTTTCACCTCATCTCCTCCCATATAGCCAAGAGAGTCTGTTATCTTGTTTAAGGTGTAAGTAGTGGCTCCAACGCCCCTCACATGGGGTTAGTGATGTATGGTGTAACAATGTGTCTTGGAACTTTCACTTAATTCAGAAGCCTGCTAACAAGCCATCATGTTTTCACACATGTATTGTATCTATTGTAAGACTAATATTTAACACTTGTAATGCATGTTGCTTGAACCCGTGTTTAGCACTTGAACTAATTCATTTGTTGTAATACACACATGTTAATGAAAATGTGTTGTATATGCTATTAACGTGTTTAGCCCATGTAGACTACTCTCCCGGACATCAGACAAACCTTTCACATGGAACTTGCTATAACAACTATTGTACTCGCACGAACTAATCCGCTGAGTGTTATATGTGTTATCTTCCCTTATGTGTTGTGACTGTCGCATCCGTGTGGACTGTTCTGCCAGAAGCTGTGCATGTCCTGTTGTGTTGTGTGTTCCTAGCAGAGTTGGGACTTCTCCCAACTGACTTGGGACTCACTCCCACCCTCTCCCTCTACAGTGAAAGAACCATTGACACAAGTGACACTTACACTCACCAGGCACGTGAACCTCACTTCTCGGAAGACAAAGCAGACCGCTCTCCTATGTTGACAAGTAAGAGTTGAGGTGGATCTTTAAGATAATGGAAACGGGCCATCGTACCAGATGGGACTCCTACACCAAACGATGTGAGGTCTAGTTGGGACTTCATACTAGGGAGATCCCTTGATGTTGGCAGGTCCAGCACCATCAACAGATAGCTAGATGCTACCTTACAACGATATGTACCTTTGTCTCGGTGTCATATCAAAGTGCGGTAAGGTGTCATATCTCTGTGATAAGGGCTCGTGAAGGAAACAATGATGCCAAGGCATTATGAAGATCTCAGTATCAAGTCAATGATGAAGATCCCGGTTGAAGAGGAGTCAAGAAGAGTATTGACAAGAGAATGTGTGTCTTGGCCTTGAAGTGGCTAATAGGTCAAGGGTCTTGGTCTTGGTATTCCTCAATTTTAATCTCTATAAGAAGAATTTGTGTGGGTTTTCCTCTCAAAGAGTGAGAGGTTTTGGCCCTCTCTCATAGCCTACATGTTGCATCTCTTGTGTATTTATGTTCATGCATTAGTTATTGTTTGATGAAGAAGAACACTAATAATCTAACCTGAAGAAGATCCTAATATAATCAAGTAAAAAGCATTCACAAGTAGTCTCTAATAGAAGAGAAATCACCTAATGCTAATGCCCTAGATTTCTTAATAGATCTAAGGGCGTTGAAGGAGAAATCTCATTTATTAAAGAAGGGCTTTTCATTTGGAAGAATATCATCCAAAAGGAGCAGTAATACATCTTCTTCGTCCACCATCAAAGTGATCAAGTTGAAGACTTTGTCTTCACTTGTCAAGTAAGTATCTTTCATTCTATAAAATTTGGTAAAATGACTTCATTTTGCAAGGAGATCTATAAGTTGGTTGGGTCATTGAAATTCCTTGCATGGAAAAGGAGGATAGGCATAGTCCTCAAAGAAAGTGAATTTATTGAACATATCAATGGAAAGGTCTCCTCTGAATACATGGAAACGGATTCGTATGAAAGGTCCCCTAATATAGCAGTATTGGAGACATCAAAGAGATATATATGATAGGTTGGTAGAGCTATTCTCTAAAGATGTGATAAAGAAGGTCACATCACTTAGATATGATCTACTCAAATTAAAGGAATCAAAGGACAAAGGGTTATCTTCTTAAGATCTCAATTGTAAGGTCTAGGAGAGATAATACTCATTGTTCTAAATGCACTAACTGATGAACAAGGTAACAATGTCTATGAGGATAAGAAGGCTATCCCATTCAACAACTTGTGGTTTCTATGAAAGATAGAATAAGACAGGTTGAGGGAAAAAGTATTCAGACATTTGTCGAAAGGAAAGAAGAACATAGCTAAGATTCAATGCTATGAGCACTACAGGAAAGATTGTCCTAAGTTCAAGGGAAATAACAAGGAGAATAGAGAAGAAGTCCATTTCACTGAAGAAGTGGAGGAAGTTGAAAGAAGGAAGTCCAAGGAAGAGGAAAAGCATTAGAAGTAAGAGCTCATGACATCACCATAGGAAACATGAAGGATGTCTAATAATCAACTATGAAGGATATAGCTCTTGGGAACCTCATTGGAAACTTAAGTAAAGGAAGAAGTCATCTAGGACAAGGCTCATCATACATCAAGTCAAAAAGGAAACATCTGCTGGATAGGGATATGCAAGATCCTCAAGATTCTCTGATGGAATCTTCATTGGAAGATTCATCGATCTAGAGAGGAAGCAAGTGTTTCATCAGGAACTCCAACTTGTGGAATTCATGGGATGATGATATGATGACATAAGAGATGTAGCAGATAAAGGGGTTGAAGATTTTTTCAATTGAGGAAGCTATTGAAAGAAGTCTAGATGGCCTAAAGGTAAATGAGGTATGTATGCTTGTATATGATTTTATAAATTCATGTTGTATGGTTACAGGTAACTTGGATCACTCCTCTATTTTGAGAAGCGTGATCAAAGGAAAGGAATCTCCTCCTATGAAAAAATGCCGGAAGACATGGATCATACTAGATGAAATCAACATAATATGTCCTCATATGAAGTATGAGGTGGTTGACTACAATTGAGGAACTTTGATTAGAAGCTCTTGGGAATAGAATAAAAATGTGTGAAGAAAGGAAGGAAGAGATCGTGAGATATGCAACCATGGTAAAGGCAATCAACATTTGAAAGAAATTTTGTTGGTGATAATATTGTGATGAGGTATCATCTCAGTTATGTGGGCTCGATAAAGGAAACAATGTTGTCAAGGCAGTAATGAAGATCTCGGTATCAAGGCAATGATGAAGATCTCGGTGGAAGAAGAGTCAAGAAGAGGATTGACTAGAGAATGTGTGTCTTGGTCTTCGAGTGGCTACTAGGTCAGGGGTCTTCGTCTTGGTATTCGCCAATTGGAATCTCTAGAAGAAGAATTTGTGCAGCTTTTCCTCTCAAAGAGTGAGAGGTTTTGGCCCTGGGTCATAGCCTACATGTTATGTCTCTTGTCTACTTATGTTCATGCATTGGTTGCTATTTCATGAAGAATAGCACTAATAACCTAACAAGAAGAAGATCTTAATCTAAAGAAGTAAAAAGCATTCACAAGTAGTCACTAATATAAGAGAAATCACCTAATATTAATGCCCTAGATTTCTCAACACTCATAAGGTCAACCAGGATACCATATTGGGTGAAAAAACCCCTCATATTTGGTGAGACAGATCCGCAATCCCCCTTCTAACCTTCAGTATTTAGTATTAATAAAACACTCACTAGTGTACGTCCCTATGATCGTTAAGGAGTTTTTATTTCAAACTCTCAATTTAACATTGAATTTATTATTATTTGTTTTTTCAAGTTACAAAGTCTAGGAAAAACCCCAAGTGCCTCCCTTCATTTCAAGGATGGTGCCTAGGGTAAGCCCTCGAATATTCAAGTCACAAGGTTAGTGAAGAACTAGGCACAAACCTATACAATAATATACTAGATATGAACTCAATATATTATTTGTGGAAATTGAATCTAAGTGGAAATCATTCCTCCTAACCACAAAAAATAAATCCAATTAATTTAACTATTAAAATTATAATCGCCCTTTTTAAATTATAACTCGTATCATTATATATTGAGCTAAAATATTGTTCATGATTTTAACGTTCTCTAATTCCTCTTTTAAGTGCATGAAATAAAGAGTAAAAAACATTTATTATCCGCCCTAGTTTAGTTGATATTATATATTTCACCTTCTTAATTAATAAATATCATTATAAAAATCTACTTGAAGGTAGAAGAAGGCACATTAGAAGTTATCCTTTAAATATATGTTTGAAAAACAATGCTTTTACATGGGTTATATATGATTTGAAAAAATTAATTATGTCATTGATATTTATTTATTATTATTATTATTTTTTTTTTATGCAATTGTTTCTATGATTGTTTATAGTTTATAATTATTATTTTGTCTATTATTACGTCAAAAGGCGTTTTCTCTATGGAGTTGGCTAGGCAAACACTGTTCAGCCAATATAATCTCCTCGCTCCATTTTCGTCATTCCATCCCGTCAAAGGTCAACACATGGAAACCATTTTTTCCTTGAACCAACAGCTTTTGTTCCGGTCAACTGCCTTCGCTTTCCGGTCAATTCGATCAGCTACTGATGTCGAGATTCAGTGTATGTTCGAGAGCCAGTTGATTTTGTTGGCTGCTTTTTCCACACTTGGCAGGAGCATAGACAGCGGGCCAGCCAGCTACTTGACTAATAGGGGTTGAATCTGCAACAGATAAAGATGGATATTGACTAGTTACAGTTTGATCCTCTTTTGACCTTTCATTCAAATGTTTCATTTCGATAGGTTGTCGAGTCCTCATGCTATATCTAAAAGAGAGGTCGAGTCTTATGACGTAAGTTAAAGCACTGCTAAATTTGAGGTTGTTTGAAAGAAGGTGGAAGGTCGAGCAAGGTGATTTCCTCTTCATCAACCAGATCCCGAAGCTATCCCTCTACCTAACCCTACAACTACAGATCCATCCTTATCCTTCCTCTTAATGACCAAGGACAGTACCTCCCATTCTTCAGATCTTATTTTGACTGATAACTATCAAATTAAAGATCAATTGACCACCCGACAATGAAAGCCAAAATCACTTTATTACTTGTTATTGTGTGCACCATATGCAACTACCCACCATACCCCATCCGCCTTCATATCATCTCGGTTGGGTCCAGTAGAGTGGCCCTCGTCGCTGGTTAAACATTGTGCAATAACGTTTGCCATTGGCCCTTTTAAAGATACCTAAGAATGCAATGTCTCTCCCCTAATCTGTTCTGATATGCTATTGAGCATTCCATACCAACAACAATGTAGTGCTTTATATGATGCCTGCCATAAGACCTATACACTCTTTAAAGATGATAAAGCCTATAAACTAACCTCTGTTGTTGTTCCTCCTTCTCGTCCGGTTGCAATTAAACCAATAAGCCTACATAAATGTTTCTCCTTACACATCCTCCCTCCTGACAGTCCAGCGGCCCAATCTACACTTAATAGACTCTTTATGTCCCCCCATCCCAATACCTACCCCACAACCTTATCATTTAACCTTATCCCTGTGATACATCAACACCTCCTCGCATGTTTTAAAACCCTAACCCTTGCTATAACTCTCCCTTCTACTTCCTCATAGCCTCAATCCCTAACATCCTTCGAGTACAACGTTCTTCAAGTCTCATTTACTCCATATATAAAACATATAAAACCGTTGGCTCACAGGTTCGAGTGATATAACGTCCAAAAAAATTCTTTAAATACATTTGCGCCTTTTGCTTATTCCAACAAGTTCCAACAATTCCATGAAGATTGTTGTGGAAGGGATGTGGAAGGACAAATGCTTCCCAACACCAATCTGAACAATGCAACCACTGAATTCATCATTACTTTTTCCCTGTTTCTGCACCATAAATCACCACATGTTCTTTTCTGTTGGACCCCTTAGGAGCCTTCGCCTTCTTAGTGGCCTTGGGCTCCTCGACATTTGTTTCAGGATCCGCCGTAACAACTTCCTCGGTGGCGATAGCATCTCCTTTCTCGAGAGAATTCATTGGCAGGTGTAGAGGCCATGGATGTGATTCATATGATTCAATCATAAGAAAATCTCAGAGAATTGCATGGGCCTAACAATTCAACACATAACAAGGAAAACACGCCAAGATAATTGAAGAATGAGCATGTATAAACTCAAGAGAGTACATTCTGTAGAAATTTTGAATAATTTAACACATATTCAATGGAGATTATCCTGATCATGTACTATTGTGGAAAACATACACAATACATAAGCTCCTCTACGTTGATCATCAATATAGCAGCATCAATAACAATAAAACATCAAGAGCATTCACACATTAACACAATATGTATCCCGGGGAAAGCATCTCGCTAAAAACCCCAACTATCTGTATATTAATGATTGAGTCATGTAACATTACACAACATAATACTTCTCACAAGTATCTCCACCTCTGTTACACACAATACAGCTCAGATCTGATCTCCAAATCTCTTCCACTGCTTGCCTGCCTCCACTGCTCAATCCCTGCTCAAGAACTGATGAGAATGGCTCACCAAACTCGTTTTTCACCTGCAAAATAGTCACTCACTCTTTGTTGGACGTGAGCACAAGCTATAATGTGGGCAAATACGTGAGAAAACTCATTGGCATACTCAATCCCTTGATTGTGCAAGATCTGGTGCACAACTATAGTCACAACTGATAGCAATCTGATTCTCTACCACCTGTCCCTGTTGAACTGAACATGCACTGACATGCAACTGAGTTAACTGATGTATTCATTAGTTGTATTATGAGTTAATAACTTGTGAATTAATTAATAACTAATTCACCCAACTCATCTCTAGTCTATTTGCCAGTTAGACTAAATACAACCAGTTTAACAAAGCTAAACTGAACACAACTCCATCAACTCCACAATCAACTCCACCAAACTCAACTGATTGAGTTCTAACTGAAGTCATGCATGCAACAACTCAACTGACTCATAAGAAAAGCGTATTTCCTTCTGACAGCTGCATGTGCCACCTCTGTAGCTCAAACTGAAGTGCTCCAAGAGAATAAGATTAAGTTTATAGTCCAAATATTATTGTGAGATAATAATATTTGACTTTTCTATTTTTGACAGCCAGTCTAAAAATAGACTTTGATCACTCACACTGTGATCACTCACACTTTCATAAAAAATAGAAGTCCATCTATTTTTCCCAACTTGACCAATCATCCATAAACAACAACCTGCAATCCATAGACATGATCCATATGTCTAAAAATAGACATAGTCTAAAAATAGACTTGCGCCAAAAATAGCCTGCGGGCCCACTTAGTGAAGGCGACTCTTTTCACTAAGCTCCATCATCTTGTTGCAATCTCAACACTCCCTCTCGACAAGATATGGATTATCAGCAACCCCTATCCTGCCTCGGTGGTACTCGAATTTGCTCCTGGTGAGAGCCTTCGTCAGAATATCAGCATCCTAATCCTCCGTTGGAATGTATGAAAGCAACATGATCCTCCGCTGCACACAATCTCTGATATGATGGTACCTGATGTCATCTGTTGAGCTCCCTGCCCAATTTGCATCCTCCTGTCTGTACCAAGATCCATATCCCGATGTGCCTCTCAAGTAGCTCAATACATGCTTGCCCGCCTTCCAGAAGAGCTTGGTAGGCTTAACCATAGCTTGTGAAAGCTGGTTAACTGCATAGCATATATCAGGTCGTGTATTGACCAAATACATCAGCGACCCCACCAACTGTCGATAAACAGTGGCATCCACTTCTTCTCCCGAAGTGGCATCCTCCTTCCTCCAACCTCCAGGAAGAGGAGTATCAACAGGCTTGCAGCCATGCATGTTGAACTTCTCCAGTACCTCCCAAGCATACTTGCCCTGAGAAACAAACAATCCACCACTGCGCTGCCATATTTCCAATCCCAGGAAATAGTGAAGGAGGCCCAAGTCCTTCATCTCAAACTCTGTAGCAAGATCCTTCTTGCATGACAGTATCAACAGCTCATCACCCGTTAGAATCAAATCATCAACATACAGTACAATGATAAGCAACTTACCCTCCACCACAATCTGGTATAGGTTAGGATCCGCCTCGCTCTTGGAGAATCCAAGTCCTGTGAAATAGTTGTCTATCCGTGTGTACCAAGCATGTGGTGCTTGCTTCAACCCATACAGCGCTCTCTTGAGCCTGCACACATGCGACTCGCTGCTGAAGACTTCAAAGCCTTCGGGTTGCTCAATGTACACCTCCTCCTCAATGACTCCGTTGAGGAACGCAGTCTTCACATCCATCTGATGAATGTGCCATCCCATCTGCGCTGAGAGAGCAAGAATCGTCCGTATGGAAGAATACCTTGCGACAGGTGCAAATGTCTCCTCATAATTGATCCCCTCAATCTGTGAAAAGCCTCGGGCAACAAATCTTGCCTTGTACTTCTCCACACTCCCGTCAGCTGCCTGCTTAACTTTGTAGATCCATCTCGAACCCACCACTGATTTCCCTTTCGGTCTAGGAACAATCTCCCATGCACTGTTTCTGACAATAGAATCATACTCTTCCACCATGGCATCTACCCATGCGGGATCCTCCACAGCTTCCTCGAAAGAGGATGGCTCAGTCACAACACACTTGCTCATAAGAGCCATGTATCCAGTGTACCGATCAGGTGACTGTCTCTGCCTGCGTTGGGCTGTAGGTGGTCCTACAACTTTCTCTGCTTCTTGAGCCAATCGCTCAGCTTATGTCAAGCGCTTTCGCCCTCTGATGGTTGGCGCTGCATGAGTGGTCTCTTCCACTCCATGAACCTCGTCCTGTGGCTGATCCACGTCCTGAAGCTCATCCTTAGGAACTAATAGCTCCTCATCTGCATGCAAGTGTAGCTCCCTCTCAAGCGAACACTTCATGGCTTTCTCCTCCTGAAATTTTATATCCCGTCGCACAACAGTTTTACCACTGTCTGGCAAATACACACGATAGTTATGGGGCGTATCAGTGTACCCCACAAATATCCCAACCTCTGCGGTCGGCTCCAACTTCTTCCTGGCATCCTTCGTCACATGCATGTAAACGTTAGCACCAAAAATCCTCAAATGAGAAAGATCAGGCTTCTTACCAGAATAAGCCTCCTCGGGTGTACTCATGCCAAGTATCCTATGAGGACAACGGTTCTGCACATAAACTGCTGTATTGCATGCTTCCGCCCACAAGTGAAGGGGTAGGCCCTGATCATGCAACATTGCCCGTGCAGCACCCACAATCGTTCTGTTCTTCCGCTCAGCTACCCCGTTCTGCTGTGGGTTATGGGGAGCTATGAGCTCTCTACGAATCCCTTCTGTCTTGCAGAAATCCTTGAACTCGTCCGAGATGTATTCACCACCATTATCGCTCCTAAGAGCCTTCACCTTCTTCCCCGACTCCTTCTCGACCAGTGCTTTGAATTCACAGAACTTTGAATATGTCTCGCTCTTCTTCTGCATGAAGAAGATCCAACACTTACGAGAGAAATCATCAACAAAAATCACATAATACCTGTGTTTTGCTGTCGAAGCAACTGAGAAAGGTCCACACACGTCTATGTGAATTCTCTCAAGGATCGTCGTGGCGCGACTATCCTTCTCGTGAAAGGTGGCTTTCACAAACTTCCCCAAAGTACACCCCTTGCACTGATCTGACTGCGCAAGTGTGCCTTTAGGAAGCCCTGTAGCGATCTGCTGCAGTATCTTCAAGGCTCCATGGTGAAGGTGACCCAATCTCCTGTGCCACAACTCGCCATCATCCTGGCTCACCAATCCTTCTACCTTGCCTGCCATTGCTGCGCATCCATCTACATGCAACTGATAAAGGTTCCTCACTCGAACCCCTATCTTCCGGGTCTCACCAGTTGTCTTGCTGCGCAGGAAGGCCTTTCCCTCGCTGAAAACAACATCATACCCCTTGTCTTCTAACATCGCCACTGAGATGAGATTCTTCTTCAATCTTGGAACATGCATGACTTCCTTCAATACAAAGGGTTTACCAGACTCCCTCTCAAAGGAAATGGTACCGATACCGATCGCACTGTATCTACCATCATCGCCCATCTCGATGTGCACTCCAAGATCTTTGTCCTCCAGATCAGAGAACAAATCTCTATCTCCCGTCATGTGAAAAGACGCACCACTGTCCAAGAACCACACTGATCCCATCACACTTGAAACCAAGCATGCGATCAATGAAAAATCAAGCTCAAACTGAGAAGCTAAGGCCTCTCCCCCTGCAGATCCAGCAGCTTGCTTGTTCTTCTTCTTCTGCGGACAATTTGTGGCATAGTGTCCGTGCTGGTGACAGTGAAAACACTTCACCTTGGACATATCCTGCTTCTTGCCTTTCGCACCGGAATGAGAAGCTTTCTTGTTCTTCCCCTTCTTTGCTTTGGCAGCCAAAGCGCAATTCTCTTCATCAGATACCTTTGATGAAGATCCATTCTCACCTTTATTGTTTCTGAGTTTATCCTTGAGCGCCAGGTCGCTCTTGCTTTGGAATAACTTTTGCAATCTGTTGAAAGACATTTCAACAACACTGCTGCAAATTCGATTTTCCACCAGCAACCAACTCAACTGCTTCCGATCTAGAATTCGTGAGAACACAATATTTCTCGTGTAGAGATTGACTGTATGGGCATTCACCGGATATCTCACCTTCCAAAGGAAGGATGAATCCAGAGGCTACCTGGCCCGATTACAGGCTCTGCCTAGAGAAATAGAATGTAAACACTTCCTGAATAGTAGATCTGATGATCAATAGCTCTGATACCATGTAGAAATTTTGAATAATTTAACACATATTCAATGGAGATTATCCTGATCATGTACTATTGCGGAAAACATACACAATACATAAGCTCCTCTACGTTGATCATCAATATAGCAGCATCAATAACAATAAAACATCAAGAGCATTCACACATTAACACAGTATGTATCCCAGGGAAAGCATCTCGCTAAAAACCCCAACTATCTGTATATTAATGATTGAGTCATGTAACATTACACAGCATAATACTTCTCACAAGTATCTCCACCTCTGTTACACACAATACAACTCAGATCTGATCTCCAAATCTCTTCCACTGCTTGCCTGCCTCCATTGCTCAATACCTGCTCAAGAACTGATGAGAATGGCTCACCAAACTCGTTTTTCACCTGCAAAATAGTCACTCACTCTTTGTTGGACGTGAGCACAAGCTATAATGTGGGCAAATACGTGAGCAAACTCATTGGCATACTCAATCCCTTGATTGTGCAAGATCTGGTGCACAACTATAGTCACAACTGATAGCAATCTGATTCTCTACCACCTGTCCCTGTTGAACTGAACATGCACTGACATGCAACTGAGTTAACTGATGTATTCATTAGTTGTATTATGAGTTAATAACTTGTGAATTAATTAATAATTAATTCACCCCTCATCTCTAGTCTATTTGCCAATTAGACTAAATACAACCAGTTTAACAAAGCTAAACTGAACACAACTCCATCAACTCCACAATCAACTCCACCAAACTCAACTGATTGAGTTCTAACTGAAGTCATGCATGCAACAACTCAACTGACTCATAAGAAAAGTGTATTTCCTTCTGACAGCTGCATGTGCCACCTCTGTAGCTCAAACTGAAGTGCTCCAAGAGAATAAGATTAAGTTTATAGTCCAAATATTATTGTGAGATAATAATATTTGACTTTTCTATTTTTGACAGCCAGTCTAAAAATAGACTTTGATCACTCACACTTTCATAAAAAATAGAAGTCCATCTATTTTTCCCAACTTGACCAATCATCCATAAACAACAACCTGCAATCCATAGACATGATCCATATGTCTAAAAATAGACATAGTCTAAAAATAGACTTGCGCCAAAAATAGCTTGCGGGCCCACTTAGTGAAGGCGACTCTTTTCACTAAGCTCCATCATCTTGTTGCAATCTCAACACATTCAATAGAGTGGAAGGAAGGAATTCATTAAGTGAATAATGTAGCGCAAGTGTCTTCTGATATCTAAATTAATGGAATGAATTGGCTCGACAACCACATTTGACAACAAGGAAAATTTGTGAACTGCCACGTATGAACCGAAAAGAGGATGACCACCAGAATTTTGACTGCCAAACGATGCGATTGAGCTTCCTCTTCTTCACATCCAGCGCCAATACGAATTGAATCACTAAATGTAGAATTTAGAGACATGAGGATTATTCAACGAAGAGGAAGCTACGCTCTCAGAGTTATCCTCTGTATTCAACGCATAAGAGTCTGCACTATCATGAACTCATGTATCATTTAATGGAACTCATGAAGATTTCAACCATTCTCTGAAATGTGGAATCTTAAAATCAATTTCAACACATGGTCACTGGTAGAGATCGTAGCTTGATTTTAGGGTTTAATTTTGAGTCACGTTTCAAAAATATAGAATCCCAGTGTAGATATTAGGTTGATTGTTTGCTACATAGCATGATATTTCTCTCACCATGATCGTGGATTAGACTCCCACAAATTTGAAATGGGCTATTGACTAGTGTACAAGAGGGTTTCAACCATTAGTCGCTCACCTCTCGGTTTGAATGACAGAGTCACTCATGGCTGTGCAATTGAGTCATCAAATATCACAAATATTTTCAAAGTCCCTTGGAGTATGTAAAAGCTCTAGGTTGCAAGTATTCTAGCACTGTAAATAAAGGTGAAAGCTCTACTGCAGGGAAATGTTGGAAGTATCAAGAACATCCCTCAAGTACCTTGTAGCAAACCTTAAACAATGAGGTGGATAAATTTATTAAGCCTTCTCTTTTGTCAATCGGGATTCAAGGAAGGGGATCTCTCAATCATTGCTTTGGGCCATATTGGACTCAAATTATAGGGTAGGGAAGGCGATTCTACTATGTGGACAGATAAATTGTACAACACTTTAGACCAAGAGGGTCACGACGATGGATTGACAATCCATGACAACTTTTGGTTATTGTAGTTATCAACTTAGGTCTAGTTCTTACTATTTATTTCTCAAACTTGGAAACTGTACCGTATTCACATTGCAAACATTTCATTTTGATATCCAATGAGATGGAAAGAAAAGATTGGCAAAAACCAAATTTGAGCAGGTGAGCCACTCGTCTCCTGATACTGTTGGTGCTATGTTATGCTAAAATGGTTGAAACTTGAAAGTATATATTTTTAGCTCCCCTTTGTTTTGGGTTGGAGTTGAGGTATTTCTCCCACTGCCTCTATACCAGTCTCTAATTGCCTCTTTACTAAACTCCTACAGGGTTGAGTTGACTTAAGTCTCACTCCAATCTTTGGGGAAAGAATCAAATTAGGCCCATTAAGAGATAACTTGGCCCGGAGCATTGTCACAATAGTCAATACTTTATTCTATCTTTAAAAGGATAGAAAAAAGTCGTTATCCTTGTTTATTTATCCAGTTTCATAACTTGGTCTCATAACATACAGATGGAAAACCACCTTTTGATGCCCATAATCCATGGAATTTTGTTGGATGTGCTATCATTTATAGCATCCATGGATGCTATAGAAAAGTAAGACTCAAGTAGAGATCACATCCATTCACACTACCCCTTTTGATTGGAAGGACTAGAGTGGTTCCTAAGGTCTGGAGGTTAGAAAATTGTTATCCTTCAGTGTGGCATTGTGCACCCCATAAGGTGACATTGATGATGTACCCTAACATGTAGCACAAGGAGATAGTTTCTTTCCACATTTTCGGCTCCTCCTTTCAGCATTCCTTTGCACCTCTCGATGTAATTGCTAGTTTATGTTGTGTTACCTGTGTAATAAGAAATGTTGAGAGATTTGAGTACTTGAATTCTTTTGTAGATTTACTTTTTTTCTCTTAAAGTCCAATGAACACCAAAATTGCTACCTTGCTAATTGAATGCATTTTTTATTTTGCGACAAAAAAGATATTTTAAATTAAAATGAAGTTATATTGGTGTGCTTTACATACACATGTATATATGTAAATGTTTAGTTTGGTAAAATTTGTTATTAATATTGTGAGTTGATATATAATAGCGAAGAGTGATGTAAAAAAAATGACTTCACATTCTTTTCTTTTTTTTTCAAAGATTTAGTTTTTACAGTGTTGTTTTCTCAAATTTAATTATTTAATTTACATGTTGGGCATGGAATCCCCCCAAGGCATGTTTTGGGGCTCAAAGCCCAAGTTTTGACCGAATCTTGTTGTAAAGCTCCGCGAATTGCGGGCACGGGGCGCGAAAGTATGATAGAGTCACAAGGTTGTCTGCCCTAGTTTTGTAATGTAATGTCAGCTGGATAGACCTACCCATGGTCCACGGACCATGGGATTGTATAAATAGAGCGAGGCTCTAAGTAGAGGAGGGGGGGAAGTAGAAAAGAGTCTAAGTGACTGAGTCGTAAGTTGAAGTGTGTCTTTGGGTCATAGAGTAGGAGAAGGCTCTGCAGCTGAGTGTGCAGAGGCCTAATAGTCCGCAGCTGAGTGCGCAGACCCCTACAGCTGAGTGCGCAGGGCGAGTCGAGTCTGTAACCAAGGAAGGAATTAATAAAGAGAAGTTTTGTCATAATTCTGTGTATCTGTTCTTGGGTTAATGCATGTTTGATATAATTTTCAAATATACTATTTATTTACAACGTACACTTGTATGAATGGTTTATGTTGTTAAGTATAACTTAAAGCACACAAGTAGGCTCAGATAATCAACTAACATTGGAATACTAGTAAAGTCTTGGGGAATAACGCAGAGCGCGGTGTTCAGCCCCTGGGTAGGGTTTTACAAAGGCAGTATATCAGGCTGCGAGGTATGGAAAAGTGCGCGAAGCAACCTGCGCGTAGGGTCAAACCGCGAACCAATTGAACTCCTCAGACATCTCTAGGGTGCGGAAACCTGGTTCTAGCACCCTCCCATACTACTTCAAGTGAGACCTCAGTCCACGCTCCGCGGACTGTTGTCGAAAGGGCTAGTAGTACCGGGATTTGTTTGGCTAACTTCACTCTAAACCTGGGTCAAGCCCCAATAAGCCAACAAATGGTTTCGTTGTCGGGACCAGGACCTGCATAGAGATGTCTGATGTCGTATCATTGGAATCCGACAAAGAAAGGAATTGAAGAGTGGTTGGACAGAAAGATTCACGAGTTCGCAGCGTAGGAAAATAGGAATCTGCAATTATCAAAGGAAGAGTGGTTAGATTGCTCCTTATATACGGAAATCTACGAAATTTTCTTTGCATCATTCCCCTCTGAGTTGTATGAGTGGATCATGAAGCTAGCAGATAGTCAAGGAAGGTGTAGGCTCAACAAACCTATTGTGTGGACTCCAGAGTGGGTGTGCGGACTGGAAGCATCGAAAGATAATATCGCGCGCGTTGTGGATCATTGGCTCGATTGAATTATAGGAGGATTTATCACCGAGTTCACAGTAGATACTTCAGTCAGGTATAGCGAGGCAGAACGATGCTTCCTTAAAGGACCACGAGGTAAGTACGTTAAATCTTTGAACACTTGGTTTAAAATGCTACTGTGTGAAAAGCGGGTTATGTGAATAAATTGACGTTTAGGGCTACGTGAAATGGGAGGATCTACAAAAACGAAGGTAGCGCAGAACCAGAAACTAGCCCCTTGATTTCACCTCTGCGAGAAAGCAAGGAAGATTTTGTGAAGGTTTCACCAAGAAGTGCGATCAGTTTGATAAAGCATCGACTTCTGTGCATACCACCCCCACCTACACCACCACCATTTTCACCATCTTCACCCCCGTCTTCGCCCACACCACCTCCGCCACCACCACAGTTCAATATGGCAAGTGCGATAACGTTGCTGGTGTTCAAAGGAGTTGGGAATGAAGATCCAGACTAGTTTTGGTTCGTGGTAAGGTTTGTATGGGAAGCGCAAGGAATCACAGATAAAAATATAAAGAAAGAAACGTTGGTCAGCGCTTTGCAGGGTCACGCACTGACTTGGTACATTAAGCATTCCAACGACAATCCGAACGCAGGGATCGCAGATATCCAAGATGCGCTAAACAAGGAATATAGCAGGCCAAAATCAGAGACACAGTCGATCATTAGATTTAAGGAAATCACGATGCTTCTAGGTGAGAACCCCTAGGAGCTGGATTAGAGATTGAAGTGTACAATTCATGAAGCCAATATGACCTTGACGGATGGGCAACACCACGCATGGTTTGTAGCATCGCTAATGTCGCATCTAAGGAATGTGTTGTCATAACAGAAGCTAACCACTCAGACTAAGGCCTTGGAGATTGCAATGAGACTGCATAAGACCCCAATACAAGATCCCAACCTAGGAGTTCAACAGATCCACGTGTAGTTGAAAAACTTGTGCCTTGAGATGCAAAGTTTGAAACAAGACAAGACAGCTAGTCCAAAACCGCACGAGGAGGTATGGTGCGTAAAGTGCAAAGGCCAGGGACATGACAAGGACCATTGTCTAGTCTTCACGAACTACCTGGTGGGAGGAGGACCAATGCCATTGAGACCAGAGGCACAAGCAGGACCGAGCGCGACGCCTGCATTATGGTGCATGATTTGTTAGATAGGAGGGAAACATGATACAAATAACTGCCATCTATTACAAAAGTATACGCAGAATTCCCAGTAGTTGTTCTATAATTTATGTAGGTCAGTAGGACACGATGAGCACACTTGTAGAAGTTATGAACTGATGATGGATCAGACTCCTACCTACAGAGTTTAGACTGAAACACGGGCCCTCGATCAAAATGCAGGGATGGCACGGACTGGATTTCAGGGGCACAAACGAGGTCGAGGTGGAATGGGACCAAGAAGAGGTTGCAGACAACTGATATGTTACAATTGCGGAGGACAGGGGAATTATGCCCACAATTGTACAAATACGACAAGACCATCATGCTTATATTGTACCCAGTTTGATCATGAGACTGAGGACTGTCCCATGCTGATAGTGAGGTTGCGCAATAAAGGAGCACTCCAACCACCCCCAACTCAAAACCTGCAAATGATGAGGTCTGAGTTGCGCGAGGAAGACCCGAATGTAAATATCGTGCTCTGAAGTGGTATCACAATAGGAGAGGAAAAAGGAAAGCAACCCAAAGAGAGTGACTGGGTTTGTAAGGCTCCAACAAAGGAACCAGAATTTGATTTAGAACGCGCTAAGGAGACATTCATGGAAGCTAAGAAGAGCTTCGCGGATACCTCCACTTGAAGAAGTAAAGGCAAATTGGAACAGGAAATGGACCCATCAATGCTCACTACATTTTTGGAGACATGCATGAAGCTATTGCACGACAACAAAGCTGTGAAGGGGCTGCAAGAACTCATCACTAGATGTGCTGGAACCACGCCAGGAGAACCGCGCATAGTCCGGAAGCTCGGGAAGCACACAACGTGAACAGGAAGAGAGATGAGATTGACCGCGCAGATTAGGGAATATGAAATGGATCAAGTGATTTTGGATCTAGGATTGGACGCGAACGTCCTACCAAAGCAGACGTGGGAGCGCATGGGCAGGCCTGCATTGCAATGGTCTCTTATTCAATTGCGAATGGCGAACCAGCAAAAGATCCTACCTATGGGAAGATTGTAGGGAATAACGGTAGATATCGAAGGTGCGAGCGCGCTTGCAGATTTCGAAGTGATAGAGATTGTTGATGACAATAATCCCTATCCCGCGCTACTAGGAATAGATTGGGCCACTGACATGAATGGAGTGATAAATCTAAAGAAGCACAAGATGATTTTTGAGAAAAAGTCACTACGCGTAGTGGTACCTTTAGACCCTATGGAAGGATCGCGCTACACAGAGCCAGTGCGCGACTACGATAGCGACGACAATCTAGACTGTATCTACAAGATAACCGCGCGGGAGCAAGACTGGGTGAATCCAACAGCGGATGGTAGACTCTCATGGGAGTGCGAAAGCTCCTGCACCTCAAATTCGGATGAGGAAATAGAACGATGGCAGAACCGGTTACACGAGGTAACCACGCTCAACTGTAACATGATGACAAGGTCGCTGCGTTGTGTGGAAACAGAGGTAAGAGATTTGCCTATGTATGACGGGTTGAGCGAGGTGGATGATTTCCTGAACAAATTTGAAAGAGAAGTACCAGAACAACATCGTTTCAACACTCTGAAATGGGTATTGCACGCTACGCCTGCAAGATGGTGGGGTACGCGTCAAAGAAGTTTTAAGTACTAGCGTGAATGCAAAAGGATGATGCACATGCGGTTTGGAAAGCCTCAGATGCGAATGAAAGCTGAGTATGACAGATGAAACAGCCCGCGCGCCTACCTTTCTAGATGGGTACAGGCATATGGTGCACGAACGCACACTGTCCTCGCGATAGGAAACACGACCGACAAGCAGGAGAGGCCAAGACAATGGCATAAACAAGCCCTCTGTTTGGGACCAGGATGTATGATAAGACCAAGCGCAAAGAAGGTTATCCACGTGTAATCCTTTGACAAAATGTGCGAAGTACTGAATAGGGTCCACAATGCGAAATAGACTAACTGGGACCTGCACGTACCAGCAGTTCTATGGGCGTATAGGACCACGTGCAAGAATCTGACCGCGCAGGCACCACCAAGGCTGGAATATGAGACGAACGTTGTAAGCCCTCTAGTACTTAAAAAGCCTAATCCAGCACTGGTAGGGACGACGATTCGCAAAACCTTGGAAACTAAAATCCAACAGGGAAACCTTAGACTCCAAGAACTTGAATAATAAAGGGTACGATTAAGAAAGAAATGCGCTCTGGTGGATGTGGAAGTTAAGAAGTTGGAGGACGAGATAAAGGAAGATTTTCTCGCCGAAAAAACTAGGATGATAAGGCAAGGTGTGTACAATCATGCTGACAAGTTTAAGCACTATCACCGTGAATTGATTTGTCTGATGCCTTGGCTTGGATTGCATATTGCTAAGCATAGTGACCAGGGTAGCGCGTTGCAAATGGTGAAGTGTGCGATGTCGACCGTAACAATAAAAGGTGGGGATTCTCCAGGAACCATGACGGAGGACAGGATGGAACTCTACACGGGTGGTGCAGCCACCTGACTAGCCGAAGGAAATACAGTCTTAGTACTCTAAGCAGTTGAAAGGAAGCGTGGGATTATAAACTACTCTGCTCAGAATCTGCGCGAGGTTAGAGCTATGCGCAAAAACAAAAAATCACAAGGTTCGTGACCGCGCACGGGGGGCTGCACTGCCGCACGGGTTGGTAAAAAAGTGACCATTGAAGTCACTATTCACGATGGGATGCTCGAATTGAGGCCAAATGGAGTGAGCGACATGCATTTAAGACTCGATTTATGGGCAAGATTTGGGAAAAATCTACCGCCAAGAAAGAATTAATCAACCGGAATTGGGGGAACGGTCGAATTCGAATTCAAAAAGCGTTATAAAATACAACAGGATGCCCAGCAAACAACACTTGGTCATTTGCGAATTGAGCAATTGAGCCGAGCGTTCATTGAGCCCCTGAGTTCGCGAGTGCTAGATTTCCGGACGAGTACGATGGCAACTGCTCAGGATGTTATGGACATAACAGAAGTGACCGCCGAAGAGGTCGCGCAGGCCCTAACTGTGGGGGATGTTCCAGAAGGTACCGGGATTGTGGTAGAAATCCCGAAATCACCGCACATGCCAAGACCCAAGAAGCACAAACAAGCAATGGCTCCCGTACGCGTGTCCCCGCGGAACCCGCTGCGCAGTAAACTATCAATGGAAGAGAAGGGGAAAGCCGTCACTAAAGAAATAGATGAAGAAGAAGAAGATCTGCAGGATCTTACCATCGTAGAAGAAGAAGATGAAGGCATGGAGGTAGATACTCAGCCTATGCATTCTACGACAAAGATGCTCACCTATGTCCCCCCACGAAAAGGGAAGGCCAAAGTGCCCAAAGCCCTGGACGAGACCAAGAGCTCGCTCCAGACCCCGCTCCTCCTAGATGGCATTATGTTTGACGACACACACCTGGGCCGCGTGCCGAGCCTAAAATTCGAAGATTGGGACCTCGCTGACCACGAGAAGTTCCCTCACCTTGAGACTGGAAACCTCATGAAGCTGAACAGCGCAGGGGTGGCGATAGCATTAGAGCCGTGGAAATGGTTGCGCAGAGTGGAAAAGGCCGGGTTGCTGAACCTACTCTGGGTGCCACATTTCCACCGTGCCCCAATAACCGTTTTCGTCATTAGGCAGCTGCTCTTCTTGGTGCATGATGGATGTTTATGGCTGGAGGAGCCCATCCCCATCACGGTAGACTTGATTCAATGCGTCTCCCGGCTTCCATACAAAGGAGGGGACCCCGCGGCCATATCAGAAGGGAAGGGCAGTGATTTGGCCATCGCGGAGGCCATGAAGAAGAAGTACAAGATGGAAAAATAGAAGAGGGGCTACGCCATCTCCAACTTCAAGGACAAAGTAGTATGCGTGGCAACCCAAATCCTCGCAGGAAAAGTTATGCGGAAGTGTCGCGCAGACGAGGTACTTGCGTCGGTGGTTGCACTGGCTGAGTAGTGCGCGGAGGGGGTCCAGTTTAACTAGTCTGAATTCCTCTGCATGGAATTTTTAGAGAATTGTCGCGAAGCCCAGGAACAGGGAAAAATGTTCCATTATGCATGGCTGTTGCTGTCCATAGTGCTTGTAGCTGGGGAATTGTCGGAGGATAGTTAATTCCCCATAATTGACAGAGATTTACCGTAGGCTGCGAAGTATGCTTCGTTCTGGGCCACGAAGGATGCTAAAAGGATACGTGACAGTAAGATCTTCTGGGTGTTCATGGAGATGAACCTCAGAATGTGGATCAACCGTAAGCCGCGATTGTCACCTACGGTTTACAACAGTCTACAGAGTTTTTGCTGGGTTGTGTTATATTCTTTCCACGACTAGCCCACATAGTTAACCGGGGGGTTAGAGGGGTGGTCACATGGGGTTTGAGGCATACCCGTAACCCCACTTTATGGGGTCTGGGGCAGCGCCCCAGAAAATTTTGGTTTTGGAACCTATGTTAGGTTGGGCGGACCCGCCTATGGTTTTGTGCATGATTTTTGCACATGCTTTTTGGACGCAATGGTTTTCGGTCCATGGTATTGGACGCGATGGTTTTCAGTCCATGGTATTGGATGCTTCGGCATGTATAAATATGTATTGTAACATTGAAAGGAACATAATGAGAAATCAAGCTGGTAGTCCCGGTTTTGGGATCCAAGGGAAAATCTCTGTGTATATGTGTTTTACGTGTTATGCTCTCGCATTGTTTATTTTATGTGTTTTAGAATTCGTATGCAGGTAATTTCTGTACGGGGTTAAACCTACATTTGGTGTCGGAACTGTTTTGGCTTCAAGGGGACGCCTTTGTTGCTGAGGGGTTTCGCTCGAGCTTGTGGTAGACCCTGTTCAGTGGGAGATCTGTGAGATCGATTCTGGTGGTGACAGAAGATGGCGAATAGTGGAAAGATAGAGATCGAGAAATTTAATGGTCAGAGTTTTGAGTTGTGGAAACTGAATATGGAGGATCTGTTGGTGGATAAAGATCAATGGATCGCGGTAGATCCGGGTACTAAACCAACGAGAGTGTCCGATGAAGAATGGAAGAAGTTGGATTAGAAGGCAAAGAGCACAATACGATTGTGTGTCTCAGATTCAGTATTGCTGAATGTATCAGGGGAAGCTACGGTGAAGGCTTTGTGGGACAAGTTAGGGACTTTGTACCAATCTAAGTCTCTGGTGAATAAATTGTTCCTACGGAAAACACTGTATAACCTGAGGATGAAAGATGGAGACTCGGTGACAAAGCATCTGAATGCATTTAATATTGTGGTAAGTCAGTTAGCATTTGTTGATATTAAAATTTCAGATGAAGATAAGTGCATCAGTTTGTTGTGTTCTCTACCAGATTCGTGGGATAGTCTAGTTATTGCAATAGGTAGCAATGCAACTGCCTTGCATTTTGATGAAATAGTCTCATCCTTGCTGACGGAGGAGATGAGACGGAAAAACATGGAGAGCCAGAATGGTGATGCCTTGTCTGTACGAGGACGGTCCTAGAACAAAAACAAAAATAAGTCATCGAGTGGGAGATCTAAATCTAAAGGAAGATCTAAATCTCCAGGAAAACCTATAAAGGTGGTGTGCTGGAAATGTGGAAATGAAGGGCACTACAAAAGGGAATGTAAATCTAAAGCTCCTGATAAAGGAAATGGATCTGATGATGCTCCTTCTGCAGAGGCGAAAACCACCTCAGATGAAGGTGGGGATGCGTACTTGGCTTCTTCAAGTACACATGTAGATCATGAGGCATGGTTGATTGACTCAGGTGCATCCTTTCACTTCACTCCCCATAAAGAGTGGTTTTGTGAGTATGAGAAATACGATGGTGGTGATGTCTTCTTAGGGGATGATAGGAAGGCTAGAATCGTTGGTCGCGGAAAGGTAAAGTTGGAGTTGCAAGGTGGAAGGGTTAGAACACTTCCGGGTGTTCTGCATATTCCTGCATTAGCGAGAAATCTGATTTCTATAAGCAAGCTGGATGATGCAGGTGTAAAAACAATATTCAAGAAGGATACCTGCAAGATGGTTCGGGGAGCACTGGTATTGATTCGGGGAGTTCGGACTGGAACTCTGTACAAGCTGCAAGGTAGCATTGTTGTTGAAGGGTGCAACAATTCTATGGTTCCTAAAAGTGGAGCATAAAATCTAGTGGTCTCTGGAGAGAAGACCATGTTGTGGCATCAAAGGCTTAGACATATTGGAGAGAAGGGCCTTTGAATACTTCATGGTAAAGATATGGTAGAAAGTATGAGTAATAGCTCTTTGGATTTTGATTTCTGTGCAAATTGTGTATATGGGAAGCAGAATCGGGTGAGTTTCCCCTCTAGTTGTAAGAGGGCGAAACATATATTAGAGCTTGTGCACAGTGATGTGTTTGGACCTATGAAGGTTCTATCATTGGGTAAGTCTGTGTACTATGTATCATTTATAGATGACTTCTCAAGGAATACATGGATATATTTCCTTAAGAAGAAATCTGAAGCCTTTGACAGGTTTAAAGAATTTAAGGCTCTCGTGGAAAATCAGACAGAGAAGAAGATAAGGGTGCTGAGGACAGATAATGGTGGAGAGTTTTGCAGCAAGGAATTTGAAGAATTCTGTAAGAAGTGTGGTATAGCACGACAGAAGACTACTCCATATACACCTTAGAAAAATGGAGTTGCAGAAAGAATGAACAAGACGTTGATGGAAAGGGCAAGAAGCATGCTCAGTGGTGCCGGGTTAGGACATGAATTCTGGGCAGAGGCGGTGGAACTGCATGTTACCTGGTCAACAGGTCACCTTCACCAGCATTGGAGGGTAAGACTCCACAAGAGGTATGGGCTGGTAAGAAACTCTCTCTTTCACATCTAAGGGTATTTGGATGTGATGCATATGTACATGTTCCAAAGGAGAAACGAACCAAGTTGGATAGTAAATCTGAAAAGTGCATCTTTATTGGGTAAGGATGGTTTAAAGGGTTATAAGCTTTGGAACCTAGTAACAAGGAAGGTTGTGTACAACCGAAATGTGGTGTTCAGAGAGGTGAAAGATGTTATTAAACATGAAGTCCAACCAAAGGAACCTGAGAAGATAGAGTTTGAGCTTAAGGAGGAAGAATCAGACTCTACAGCAGAGGAGGAATTAGAAGTTAAAGAGCCACAAACTCCAGGTGTGAGAAGATCAGTTCAAGAAAGAAGGTAGCCAGAAAGGTATAGTCCATCTGCTTTCTATTCAAATTTTGCTTTATCTATTACTGACGATGATCCCATAACTGTGAAGGAAGTAGTAGATCCAGAGGACGGAAAACTCTGGAAAGAAGCCATGGTTGATGAAATGGCATCTTTGCACAAAAATGAGGCTTGGGATCTGGTGGAGTTGCCAGCTGGAAGGAAGCCCATTGGTAGCAAATGGGTGTTCAAGAAGAAGACAAATGCAGAAGGAAAGTTGGAGAAATACAAAGCTCGGTTGGTAGCAAAAGGTTATTCCCAAGTGTAGGGAATTGATTTTGGTGATATTTTTTCTCCTGTTGCCAAGGTAACTTCTATTAGATTACTTTTATCTGTTGTTGTTGCTTTTGATTTTGAGGTAGAACAGATGGATGTGAAAACAACATTTCTTCACGGGGATCTAGAAGAGGAAATATACATGAAGCAACCTGAAGGCTTTGCGGTGAAGGGTAAGAAAGAATTAGTATGCAAGTTAAAGAAGTCTCTGTATGGGTTAAAATAGTCACCAAGGATGTGGTATCAAAAATTTGATACATTTATATGGGGACTTGGCTTCACCAGAAGCAAAGCAGATCACTATGTGTATTTTAAATTAATTGGTGACCGTGTTATTTATCTGGTCTTGTATGTGGATGATATGTTGTTGGTTGGAAATAACAAAGAAATTATTCAGGATTTGAAGACCCAATTGTCCACCAAATTCGACATGAAAGATCTTGGTGCTGCAAACTATATTTTGGGCATGGAAATTAAAAGAGATCGAGCAAAGAGGAAGCTCTGGTTAAACTAGATGAAGTATGTCAAGACAATACTGCAGAGGTTTAATATGCAGGATAGTAAATCGACGAAGGTTCCTATTCCTGTAGGTGTGAGGTTATCTGCTGAACAGTGTCCCAAGACACAAGAAGAGGAAGAGGACATGTCCCGTGTTCCATATGCAAGTGCAGTCAGTAGCCTGATGTATGCAATGGTCTGTACTAGACCAGGCATTGCACATGCAGTGGGAGTATTGAGCAGGTTTATGTCAAAACCAAGGAAGGAGCATTGGACAACAGTGAAGCGGGTTTTCAGGTATTTGTGTGACACTAGTGATTATGGTTTGTGCTACCAAGGAAGACTAGGATTGGACAGAGTGTTGGATATTCATGGCTTTGTTGATGCAGACTGGGCTGGAGATCTGGATCAAAGAAGATCTATGAGTGGGTATGTGTTTAACCTATTTGGAGGTGTAGTCAGTTAGATGAGTAAGAAATAATCTGTAGTGGCACTATCAACTACAGAGGCAGAATACATGGCAGCCACTCATGCAAGCAAGGAAGCAGTTTGGTTGCAAAGATTGTGTTCAAGTATGGGGTTAGTACAGGAAGCTATGAGGATAGACTGTGACAGCCAAAGTGCAATTTTTTTGGCAAAGAACCTCGCATATCATTCAAAGACAAAGTACATTGATGTTCAGTATCACTTTGTGAGGGATATGATAGAAGACAAAAAGGTGTTGCTGGTAAAGGTGGACACTTTGAAGAATACTGCAAATGCATTGACAAAATCTGTGAGCTTTGAGAAGTTCTCTTGGTGTAGAGAGACAATGGGCGTTTCAGGGTTGGAAAAATAACTAAGCTCTCTTGTGGCCCCCTGTGGAAAGAAAACAACAAGTGGGAGAATGTTGGGTTGTGTTATATTCTTTCCATGACTAGCCCACATAGTTAACCGGGCGGTTAGAGGGGGGTCACATGGGGTTTGAGGCGTACCCGTAACCCCACTTTATGGGGTCCGGGGCAGCGGCCCGGAAAATTTTGGTTTTGGAACCTATGTTAGGTTGGGTGGACCCACCTATGGTTTTGTGCATGATTTTTGCAAATGTTTTTTGGACGCGATGGTTTTCGGTCCATGGTATTGGATGCTTCGGCATGTATAAATATGTATTGTAACATTGAAAGGAACATAATGAAAAATCAAGCTGGTAGTCCTGGTTTTGGGATCCAGGGGAAAATCTTTGTGTATATGTGTTTTATGTGTTATGCTCTCGCATTGTTCATTTTCTGTGTTTTAGAATTCGTATGCAGGTAATTTCTGTATGGGGTTAAACCTACAGTTTTGCAACATTTAAGGCAGGCGTACATAACATATATATCAGGGCGCATAAGGACTCGACTAAAAAGTGGACAAAGCTACCCTTTGTAGCCATTGACGATGCCATTTTCAATGTCCTGGAGGCTTGGCCGTCGGAATGGTGCGCCCAGACATTGCAAAAATCGAGAAGTCGACAGCTCAAAAGAAGAAAGACGAGGCCAAGCTGCGCATTGCACAGTTGGCTGAAAAACAAAGGAAGGAAACGACAACAGCAGAAGTGCGAGCAACGCGGGACGTGACACAGAAAGCAGCTGAGCAGGAAAAGGCTGTAGCAGTAGCAGCATAAGAAGCAACCGCGAAGGCGGCGGAGGGCCAAACAACGCCTTCGCAGGGGCAGGAAGCAGAGGAAGCAGAAACAGAAGAAGGAGGTGTGGACCCACGAACCGCGTCAACATAGTTGAAGCGCCAACACCCAGCAGAGCGGGCAGGGTTGCGGAAGAAGGTCAAGGCCTCGAAATTGTCCATTGACCCGATCACCCTAACCGAGGGTGATTTGCATGACATCAGCGAGACGGTGCATGATGTCACTAATGAGGCTCTCCAAGATTTCATGCAGGAGAACCAGATTGTGTTGGGGGACCTCAGAGTGCAGTTGCATGAATTACAGGCGCGCCCCCCTCAGGTTGGTACCCTTTCGACCAACCTCACAGTTGGATCCACGGCAGCAGAGCAAATGTTGCGCACGCGGATGATGAACACTATCTAGTGACATCAAATGAGGCTGACAGACGTTCACTTAACACACTGAAAGGTCTCAGTGTTAATCTAGCTTCCCTTCCATGAGATACATTATATGTGTTGCAGGATGGGATAACTGCAGAGCTGCGAGCTAGGGAGAGTTGCGCACTCCAAGTCCTCAATGAGCAGAAAATAAATATGGAACAACTAAGCTTGCAACGCGATGAATTGGTGTCGCAAAATCAACAACTGGTACAGGTGATAGACGACGCTTGCCAAAGCATCCCGGAGCTGGCCATCCCAGCAGATATACCAGCGGAGGTGCAGATCCATTAGCAGTGGGGTCCACGAGGCTAGGGAGGAAATGAGAAAGGTTCAGCTGGAGCTGAATCTTCAGATCGCCGAGTTGTGGTTAAAGGTGCAACCATCCACTCCCCCGGAAGTCTGAGAACAACGCGCTAGCGCTATCATAGTGGGATTGGAGGAAATCAGAGGTGCAATGCAAGACTGCACTAGAATGTTCGAAGAATCACTTGAGGTCCTCACAACTTTGCAACAGGACCCCAACATCCAGCGCTTAGAGACAGAGGCGCAAGAACTCCAACAGCAGTATGAAAGTGTCCGAGGAATTGCACAGACGGTGGTCCTCACCCAGAGGCTTGCGCGGATGCAGCAGGCTAAAGCACTGAAGGAGCAAGTGGACGCGACACGACATAAGGAAGCAATCCTAAAAGCGCGCGTCCAACCTTGGATGGACGAGGCCTTCACCATCACGGTAGACATCGAAGGCAAGCTCGCACACATGCAAGGGATGCACACATTGATGCAGAGAAGCACTCCCGACACAGAGGTCTCAAAACAACGTATGTAACAGATCCAGCAAGTAGCAGCTCAATGCGCTACTGACCTCCACGCAAAGATCATCGCGCCGACATAGTGACTCGAGGGCGAGTCACGATCTTTGTGTTGGGGGCCTGTTGGGCATGGAATCCCCCAAGGCATGTTTTGGGGCTTAAAGCCCAAGTTTTGACCGAATATTGTTGTAAAGCTCCGCGAATTGCGGGCACTGGGCGCGAAAGTATGATAGAGTCATATGGTTGTCCACCTTAGTTTTGTAATGTAATGTCGACTGGATAGACCTACCCATGCTCCATGGACCATGGGCTTGTATAAATAGAGCGAGCCTAAGTAGAAAAGAGTTTAAGTGACGGAGTCGTAAGTTGAAGTGTGTCTTTAGGTCATAGAGCAGGAGAAGGCTCTGCAGTTGAGTGTGTAGAGGCCTAATAGTCCGCATCTGAGTGCGCAGACCCCTGCAGCTGAGTGCACAGGGCGAGTCGAGTCTGTAACCAAAGAAGAAATTAATAAAGGGAAGTTTTCTCATAATGCTGTGTATCTATTCTTGGATTAATGCATGTTTGATATATTTTGAAAATATACTGTTTATTTACTGCACGCACCTGTATGAATGGTTTATGTTGTTAAGCATAACTTAAAGCACACAAGTAGGCTCAGATAATCAACTAACATTGGAATACCAGTAAAGTCTTGGGGAATAACGCAGAGCGTGACGTTCAACCCCTGGGTAAGGATGCGCGAGTGTAGTATATCAGGCTGTGAGGTACATAAAAGTGCGCGAAGCAACCTGCGTGCAAGGTCAAACCGTGAACCAGTTGAACTCCTCAGACATCTCTAGGGTGCGGAAACCTGGTTCTAGCACCCTCCCATACTACTTCGGGTGAGACCTTAGTCCGCGTTCCGCGGACTATTGCCGAAAGGGCCAGTAGTACCGGGATTTGTTTGGCTAACTTAACTCTGAACCTGGGTCAGGCCCCAATAAGCCAACCTTACATTATATTTATATTTAGTTTTTTTTATGATTTTTTTATTGATAGGTATATGTTAATATCAACATTATAAATCTGGAACGAATGTACAATCCTTTTGATATTAAACTTAAAATTCCCTTTGCTTATCTCAATGTAATGATAATGGTTAAAATCTATCACTATATAGGATCATGGATGATGAATAATCATCATCACTAAAACAATTTATTTGGTAATGATCATTTGCAATTATCCTTGATCATCACAGTTTTAAAATTTCAAAGAAAGGATTTTTGTGACGATTACTTGCTTTTACTCTAAGCAAGGAAAATTAGTTTTGTGCACCCTCGTCATTGATAATTATCAAAGGTCCCAAGAGAAAAATCCTTTGGAGATGGTCATTGCTTGTTGTCAAATCTTGCTATGGGTAATGGTCATGGCTCATTGCCAATGGTCTTGAGTAGAATACCACATTCAACGACAACAAAAGACCTTCATGAAATTACTACTTTTGCAATGGTTAACAATCGTGTCAAAGATTGTTTCCACTTAGGATTAATAGTGGTGATAACCATTGTCTTCTACTAATATATGTTTTAAGTGACTACATTAGTGATGGTCACTAACTGTCACCATAAGATATCAATGGCAATGGTTTTTGACTATTGCGAAAATACCCAAAACTTGTAATAACTAATATTTTGGCAACTCGATTTTTGGCCACCATATCTAAGATCACCAACATTGAATTAATTTTATTTATTTTTTCAAGTTACAAAGTCTAACCTGAAAAACCCCAGTTGCCTCCCTTCATTTCAAGTATGGTATTTAGGGTAACCCTAGAATCTTCAAGTCATAAGGTCAATCAAGAACAAGGCTCAAACCCATACAATAATATAGTAGACACGAACTCAATATATTATTTATGGGAATTGAATTTAAGCGAAAAAGATAATAATCATTCCTCCCAACCACAAAATATAAATCCAACTAACTTTACCATTAAAATTATAATAGCCATTTTTTTAATTATAAACCATATAATTATAGCAATATAAAATAGTCTTTATAATTTTAAATGTCCTCTCTAATTCCTCTTTTAAGTGCACTAACTATTTTATAAATGTTCTCTCTAATTCCTCTTTTAAGTGCACTAACTAAAAAATAGAAAACATTTATTCATTAGTCCCTATTTAGTTGATACTGTGAGTTTCACTCTCTCAATTAATAAATACCATTATAAAAATACCCTTAAAGATAGAAGAAGGCACACCTGAATGTATTATTTAAATATATGTTTGGAAAACCATCTTTGTACACTTGTTAGGGATGATTTGAAAAGATTAATTGCATCATTGATAAACTTTAAAATTAAAACAAAATTAAAGTGATATGTCTTTGTTTTATGATTGTTTATAGATATCATTTTGTCTATTTTTTTTGTGTTACCTATGTAGTTAGAAATGTTGAGAGAATTGAATATTTGGAGAATTAAATATTTGGATTGGTCTAATTATTGTTCTAGTTTTTGCATGGTAGTTTTTTTTTTTTTTCTTAGTCTATTGGACACCAGAATTGCTAGCTTGCTAATTGAATGTGTCTTCACTTATTTGTATTTTGCATTGTGAACTTGTGGGTCAAAAACAAAGGTGTGGTTGCGGATGACGAAGGAGAGTAGGAAGATCGAGATGGGTATGATAGCCTTGAAACAACCTCCATAGTTGAGGTCCGTGGGAAACCAATGCATCAGAACCATCTGTAATATGAAAGACATTGCAAAATTTTCAAACCTTCATTGAGTACTTCATGTAAATAGGATTGGAGGGAGGTGGAGACAATTTGCACCACATTACCTCCATTTCCCCATGCATAGAACAAGGGGGGTTTATCTTTTAACAAGCTTTTTAATTATATTTTTAGGGAAACATTTACATTCCCATTTGCAGCGAGTTTGAGGATTCCAATAAAAGTTTCCATGTTTAAGCCATCATTCATGCATTTTACTTCCCAAGGTTCAAGTTCAACTTTCATTCCAACCTTTACAACCCCAACCCCAACTATAGCCAAACATGATAATGACAGACTTGACAAGTCATTAACAAATTCAACTCTTAAAAACAAAGAAAATTCTAGTTACTTACCAAAAGAAATGGGTTGACATCCGTCTAGATTCATAAAAAACCCTCTAGTAAATTGAGCAAGTTTAGAAGGCATTTCTTCCATGGAAGATATGCTTTTCCCTTTTTAGTTTCAAGTTAACAAAGACCCTTGCACAAATGTAACTATATGCTTACTAGTCACCCTCTCTTATTATGGCTTGATAAGTCAACATTGCTTACTCATTTAGGGTTGCATAGTACATTGAACAACTATAGTATATGCAACTGAATATTGATCAATCATTCATTGCACACACTTTTACTGGGTTTTTGTTTTCGACTTAAAGGGTAGCCATTGTATGTAAGGAGAGAATTAAAGAGTGTAGGGATGAAAGCTAGTGCCTTAATCGATGTGTTTGACTTTACGATACTTCAACCCTAAATGAATTTTTTGAGGTTGATGTTGCTTTTGTAATTTAGATTTTTTGTTCTGTGCATGGAAAACATTTATGTGCTTATGAGTTATTACAATTGACCTTAATATATTGTTGATTTCGAGATATTTGTTGCTTAGACCTTTCTTTGGATCCATACACAAATGTAGTTTGAAATTTTTGTTGCAATTTCAAAATGTTTGTTCATAATGTTGACTAATGATGTGTGGTGAAAACTATGTACTTTTGTAAGAACTTAACTTTCATTAATATGTTAAATTTTTAATTTTAGTTTGAGGCTCATATTTGTTGCCCCATTTACAAGTTTTTTTTATACGTGTCCTCTTACTTGCACACGTGATTGCAGTACTTGGCTAATTTTTTATTTTATGTGTATATTGCTTTTCGATTCTAATGATTGTCTAAATGTTTATTATGAGTACACATTGTCTTTTGAAACATTAATGGTATAATAGTTTATATACCCCGTTCTCCATAATGCTTACTTTCTTTGTCAAATTGATAAATTGTATAAGTAGAAACAAATCAATACTACAGTAATTTTTTTTGGTAAGTTTCAGTGGGACTACATCATCATCATGTCCACCCTGATCGGGGTGGGGAATTGAACCAGTGACTTCACATCAAGGAATGCCTTAACAGAGCACTTGATCACTGTCTGTCCAAGACTATGTGGACAATACTTCGTTATTTTTTTTTTTTTTAATGTGCAAATTGCCTTTTTATTCTAATGCTTGACTAAATGTATATTATGTATACACATTGTCTTTTAAGACATTAATGTTATAATGGTTTATACAATCCAATCTATATAATAATTACTTTCTTTAACATATTAATAAATTATACAAGTAGAAACAATTTTTTTTGACTTCTTATTTGATCACCTAAAAAAACACCAAATCTACTTAGGGATGTTATTTCTTTTAAAATGTCAGTTGCTTCAATGCAGCTACAAAATTAACTTCTCTCATAAATAATCTTAAATACATTACTTCCAATCTTTAAATAAAAAAACCATCAACTAATAAATCATCATCATGTAAAATTTTATTAATGTTGTTGAATTTAAAAAAAAAAGAAAAATTTTATCCAAAAAAATACGTTTTTCATCACTTTGATTCCAACAACCTTAATCCACATTGTCACAAATACATAATCCACATTGTCACAAATACATAATGCCGTCTACTTAAAACATTCCATTTCCCATTCTTACATAGTATTACAAAGCGTATCTTAAAAAAAATCCACTTGATATATTTATAAGATGACCTAACTTCAATGTATATTAAAAATTACACTAAAAACTATACCTTAATTATCTAATATTATATAGAATACTTTTATTTTTATATCATTTATTTGAATTATCTAATATTATATAGAATACTTTTATTTTTATTTTTATTTTTATATTATATTAATATATAGAATATTTTTAATTTTTATATAATATTATTATATAATTTTTTTTTAATTTTCATACAATTTTAAAAGATATTTCATATTTATAAATATAAATTAATTTTTACAATTATTTTGCAAAATTTGAATATATTAACCATTACAGTGAGCTTGAAATTGCTATGATAATTAGTCTAACCAACATTTACCACTCACAAATGTTTTATCTATTTAAAAAAAATAGAAATAGTTTTTAATAATTTCTATCGATTATTGAATATATTAACGGTTACACTGAGCTTGAAATTGCTATGATAATTAGTCCAACCAACATTTAACACTCACAAGTTGCCAGATAGTTTTTGATATTTAGAATATATATATATATATATATATTTTTTTTTAAATCAAAGAAAATGAAGCCTAGAAGTTGTGAAACAACTCACTATATTTAGTGGAAAATCAGAACATATTTAAAAAAAAATGAAGTATAAAAGTTGTCAATTAACTTATTATATTTTGTGGAAAATATAAATGTTTTATCTATATATATATTTTACAGATGGTTTTTAATAATTTCTATTGATTAATAATACAATGTTGTTGCTTTTAGATTTGAAAAATGCTATTCATTCATATTTTTCACTTTGTGGGAGACAAAATAGAAGTTATCTTCAATGAAGGAATGAGTGAAGGAAAGAAATCATAGATGAGACAAAACAACAATTGGATGCAAAAATGGAATATTTACCTCAATGCATGTTCCACAAATAACAAGGATTTAAAGAATTTTGTTATGGAGAAGTTTCGTAAGAGTATATGGGGAAAAGAGTTGGGTAGAAAGAAGTACTACTATTTTCAAGAATTCAACCTCACTTGTGATCTCCAACAAAAAGAGTACATTGGAGCTAGCATTTCATGGAGAGCAAATATTATTGTTGCTCAATTAAGAACTAACTGGCATAAGCTACCGTGCGAAACAGGGCGATGGAAAAGATCTAAAGAAGCTTGGGAAGAACACCTGTGTACTTTTTGCACTTTTGGGGCAGTGGAATCCTAAAAACATTTCATTTTGGAATGTGATGCTTTTAGAGACATTAGAGAAAAGAGGAATGTTAGAAAATTGTATCAACTCTTCATTAATTTGAATAATAAGAAGATTGAATTAGAAAAGGCAAAAAACATAGAAGCTAGTGACCCCATAACCTATATCTAATCTCAGTGGAAGTTAAAATTTCATTTCATAAGTAAAATTTTAACCGCTTCAAAATAAACAATTATATAAAATATAGTATCATAATATATTTTATTAAATAAAAAATATAAGGTATAATTTTAAATTAATTATTTTATCACTAAAATAAATTTTGAAGTGAGGCACTAAAAAGAATTAACAATGAAAAAAACAGAAGTCGGTGATGCAAGAGTTACTCCAAGTCAATGCTGTCCGACGGCGGATGGCTAATCACCTGAGCTCCGAGGCCGTCAACGCCGTTAAGTTCAAACGCGGAGTACCGTCGAAACTAACGGCGCAAAGTCGTCAGATTTAACTGTGTTTAACAGGGTTTTTATTTTCTTTAGACACGTTTTTCCTTCTTTCTTCTTTTCTTCTTTCTTCTGGCCTGGTCTGGTCGGGTCTGCGTCCGCTCGATACTGTCCTGCCCTTTGCGATTTTTTCTGGAACGGGAAGGAGAATCAGGTAGGTTCGTGTGTGCTAGAATATGTATTTTACATTGGCTTCCGTTCTGCATTTTTCACATTCATTTTGGTCGGGTATTCGCATTTTTATCGCAGTTATCGCGTATATGGCTTATTCATGTGTCGATGGTGGGGACATGCTTAAATTCGGTCTCTCTGTTTTCTCTGCTTCATATTTGAAACCTTTTACCCTTCTGCCGTCTTCGACTTTGGAAAATTTTCGGGGGAGATTATGGTAGGGTTTGGGTGTTAGGGTTTTTCTGTTGAATATGGTAACAAAACTTGCAGGGCCAGGTTTCTTTTGGTTTTAGGTCGACAGGAGGAAAATGGGCATTCTTTTGCAACGTCTATTACTGTTCCGTCGAGGTTTTGTTAAGCTAAGCTGCGTGGTATGATTAGCTCTCTAACTGCGCGCGTTCTGTCCATTTTAGAATTTTCATATATTTGCAGTGGAAATTGGTGAAAACAAAGGATACATCACACAATTATCACGGTGCATTGACCAGCAGTGGCGTATAAAAATAAATCTTGCAAAGAAATCGAATAGTATTTAGTCCCGAGAATGATGTTTTACTTCATCTCCCTTGAAACATCACACAATTATCACAGTGCATTGACCAGCAGTGGCGTATAAAAATAAATCTTGCAAAGAAATCGAATAGTATTTAGTCCCGGGAATGATGTTTTACTTCATCTCCCTTGAAACATCACACAATTATCACAGTGCATTGACCAGCAGTGGCGTATAAAAATAAATCTTGCAAAGAAATCGAATAGTATTTAGTCCCGGGAATGATGTTTTACTTCATCTCCCTTGAAACAAAATGTCGCGGAGTATCAGCTGTCGGAGTGGGGGAGAAAGTGGGGTGGGGAGAAATCAAAGACGTTGTTCATGCTCCATTGATCTATTGCAATACCTTTGTTAGTGCAATGGATGATAAGCGGAATATTAGCGGTTCCCCTCGTAGATGCTTTGACGATTTTACAGAGGGGCCTTGTTGCTTGGACTAATGCATTGAAAGGAGAATTGACGATGTCAATTTTCAAAATATTATTTTTGTGTTGGGAAGAGCTTCTGAACTTCCAACACCGACTGATGTTAGTCTTTGATTATCCTGGTGACATCAGTGACTTTATGAATGAAATGAAAATAAAGTTTTATGTTGGTCCTCGGACGACCCAAATAGGATATATGGGATGTCATAAAAAAACAACATAGTTACATATGTAATATTTAAACTGCTCTATATAGCTCTATAAGATATGAGATATCCAAATACGAACTATATATCTTGCAATTTACGTTGTAAATCAAAGTGAAATGTTTATTCTCTGCCTGTGCCAAGAAAAAATATATTTTTCAATGTTCTAATGACCCCTTGAGGAATCTTATTCACTTCTCGACTAGAAGATTCAGCAATATATTCACCTCCCTGGGTTGAAATTGATGCATTCAATGCTCAAGCTGACTTGGTCTTAAGGTTTGTCCAATAGTCAGGAAATCCAATTACTCTTCTACATAAATTTCATTGTGATAAGGTCGCTTTGCCCTTTGATGCTTGATCACTTCCAGATAACTTTGTTCCTGCAAGGACTGGCCCAAGATATTTACCTTGCTTTTCTCTGCAAGTGCCACTGACTTTTATCTTCAGATAAACCACATGGAATATGTTCAGATATTGAATTAGAATCACTTCCTCTTAAATTCTTTTAAGCAGGACGAACAAGGGAAAAGGCACAGTTTTAATCCAATCTATTGTCATCACTCACAATGAATCGCTTGACAGAGTCGTCTGCACACATTGGTTGACAACTAAGACAAAATTATCTTAATTTAAGTAGCAGTGGGAAATGGCACTCAGCTTTGTTCCCTTTATTTTAATTCCTATGCAGGCAGGGTACATTTCATTAACTGCATTGTGCTGGCTGTCCTTGAGTTGATACATTTCCAGCCATGCGATAGAAAACAAATGTGTTTCTAACAATGGTTTACATGCTTACTGGATAGCACAAAATGGTGACTTAGAAAAAAAACGTTTTTATTGTGCTGAATGGTGCTTTATAGTATATACAGCCCAGGTGGGTGAGATGTGTCACATCTGTATTGCATATTGGCTCATAAAAATTAATCAATACAAAACTAAAATAAATATGATGTATGTTCACATTAAAATAAAAAAGATATATTAACTTTAACAAACATAAATACAATTACAGCCCAGCATTGAAGAAATTGTAAGATTGTAATGTCTGCCTCCATGTGCTGGTCCAATAAAATATTTTATTAAAAAATAAAAATATAGTCATAATAATGCTCAAAGGTATCACTGATCAGGGGAATCTCATTAGTAATTTTATTTTTCTTTCATTTTGCAGTTTGTAGTCAATAAATTTGATATGGTGTGTCTGAGATATTGCATAGAGAGTAATCAGGTGCATCTATAATCATGTGCTACAGCTGTGACGTTCATAAATTAATTTGAAAAAATTATCTGTAAAAATGAAAATAAATGACCGTAATAATAAAAAACCAAAGAAAGGAGATCACTACAATAAAATAAACCAGTGTATATCCATCTTAACTTCAGATCTTTCAAGAGTCTAGATGCATCAGATTCCTTGATATGAAAACCTTATCTCAAGTTTACTAAAGAAGGTTTGCACCTCATGGGATTTGGTGCCTCTTGACACTTGATAGATTTGGAGTTAAGATGGATCTATGCTGGTTTTATATAGTCTCACTTGAAATGTGAGCATTGAGCCATTCGTTAACCTAAACTATTGTAGGGAGAAGTTGAAACAAGCAAGAGTGTGAATGAAATTATTGTATTATATCAATGTGTTTGATTACAGAAGATGGTGTCATGTAGTGTCATGTATATGCAGGAGGTCCCATTTATTCTCACTAGGAACCACTTGCCTAATTTCATAGTTACATATAACATAAGTGTTATTTATTAAACACGACTTATTTCCATTTTGTTATAATTGAAATCGTCATTACAATAACTAATGCCCCCTCTCAATATATTGGCAACCCAAAAGTTTTGTGGATCTTAAACTAGGTTCCAAGGGTTTTCTTACTACTATCTTAAATAATCTTGAGGACAGAGATAGGGTTATATAGAATGACGCCTATTTTTTAAATTTGGTTGGACTCTATCTTTGTTTTTGTGAAGAAAGATTCTCTTCGGATAAGGACTTTTCAACTGCATTTGGCTACCACTCTACTCTCTTCCCTAGGAATTTTGGGAGCAGGAAATTTTAGAAGGAATTGGCATTGCCCTTTGCTCTTATATTATGACTTTAGAGGCAACAAAACAAGGCAAACACACTTCTTATGCCCAAATATGTGTCTACATAGATATCTCAAAACCCCTACCGACTTCTATTTGCCTTAGTTACGAGGACAAGGATTGGATTCAACCCATTGGCTACAAGCACATTCCATTCCGTTGTTGCAAATGCCACAAGCATGGCCATCCCTTCAGAGATTGTTCTTTAAATATTCCTCCAATCCCACCTAAAGTTCAAACTGAGAAGGATCAGGACAGTTTCGAGAGTCACAAATAGAAGGCAAACTAGCAAAAAACCTTTCGTATTTGCTACCTTCAATGGCCCCAAAACAAGTAACAAGTATGAGGTTATGAATAACCCCTTAATAGAATCTCTAGATCTTGAAGAGAGCATCCCATCTCCCTCAGAGGCACTCTTCCAGAACCATCAATGGAGGAAGAAGATAAGAACAAATGAAGGAAAATAGAAAAAGGGGGAAAAACAAAAGAACTAGGGGATGTAGAAATGGCTCAAGAAATAGAGGATATTTTAGCATATGAAGAGGACAAATATGATATGGACCTAGATGAACTAGATCTACACTCAATTGCAAAAGCTTGGTAGGAAAAAGATCCTTAATCTATACCAAACCAGCAAATCCAACTAGTTTCTAAAGCATATGTCAAATCTCAAGAAAGACATGAGTAGCCAATCAAGGGTAGAACCCCCCTAGACCTCCTCTTTGGGAGTTAAATTTTTTTTCCACTTATAGGGAATAACAAAGCAAGTAATGAAGATAAAAAGCGACGGAAAAGGAGCAACAAACATCTTTTTCAAGAACTAGGAGAAATGTTGGTAAATTTTGGAAGAATATCTCTCATGACAAATTCTTTCCATCCCTCCCCTCCAAGTTCTTAATGAAGATTATACCATGGAACATGAGATGCCTAAATTGTAAAACAAAACAGAGGCTTCTAAAGAACAAAGTCGTCAAAGATTATTCCACTATTGTTATAATATAAGAAACAAAATGTTTTAGTGAATTTCTAACCAAGATAGCCACCTTGTATGGAATGGTTGTCACTCAATGGCCTCGGATGCTCAAGGTGCTTCGGGAGGATTGGCTCTCATATGGAATCCATTTAAAGTAATTCTTTGATTTTTTCTCTAGCTACAAAATGCTGACAATGCGCTTTCAACACCATGGAGGCTTTATCTCTACGATATATCAACCCACCCTTCCAACCAAGAAGCTTACTTTCCTACAGGGATTACAAGTCATCCATCAAGTGATGGGGGAAAACCATTGCATAATGAGGGATGATTTTAACATGGTTAAAGTTCTTGAGGAAAAAGAAGGAAGATTGCATTGATTGGATGGTGATTCTAATACGTTCAAGGAAATGATTCAAGACCTAAAAATGATCAATCTTGAAATTGCTAAGAGGATGTTCACTTGGAACAATAAGTGAGCAGGATCAAGCCAAATGGCTTCTAGACTTGATTATTTTCTAATCTTTGAATCTTTAATGATTTTAGGTATCATTTCAAAAGCCTCCATCTTGCCTAATTATGGATTTGACTGTTGGTCAATATGTTTAATGTTGGATTGGAAAGGTAGTCCCAAAATCCTCCCCTTTTGCTTTGAACATTTTTGGATCCAATACCCTTCCTTCCAACATAACATTGCAAATGTAACATATTCGACCCCCAAGGGGAGCTTGTGGAGGTGGGGTATCAAGATTTTCACTTCTTATGACTATCTTAGAGCTTTCTTTTGAAGTCACCATCGTCTTTTGCTCATCGTGAGCTTTCCAACAATATAAATTTTACCTCATTTCAAACTTTGGGAACAATGTAATGGCCCACAAAATATTTGCTAATTTGTGCCATGCCAACTTATGTATAGCTGACATGTGGCAATCCTGTGCCATATGTCACCTCCTATAATTCTGTGTCAATTTGACATGTGGATAGACATATTGCAACCTCCATCCACTTGTCTCCACTGTTTTATGCCATGTTCATGACTAACCACCTTAGCTTTCCTCACCAACCATCAGGTGATGTGAACCACCGAGATAACCTTCTTCCCTTACTTTTGTGCGATCCGCGTCTTTTGGATAGATTGTCAAATGTTGTAATTTCTTTAATCCAACAACTAATGCTCTTATTAACTGGGCCATTGGGCCAGTAAAACACTTAACCTTTAGTCTTGTTGACTTGGTCTAGTTGGATTGATAGATGAGACTCCCCTTTTTTTCCTCAGTTTTTGTTAGCCAGGCATTGGACCACGAGGGTGTTGAACTTTTTGTCTCACTTGACTTCGTTTGGTCTGTTGATGGTTTGTCAATTGATGAAATTGTCCTTTTCGTCAGTTGACATTTCTGTCAACTGAGCACCGGGCCATCAGAATACTTAACATCATGTTTCACTTGACTTGGTTTGATTTGGTCAATGAATCGTCAATTGATAGAACTCCCCTTTTTGTTAGTTGATATTTTTGTTGACCGAGCACTGGGCCACTAGGGAACTAAAACTTAGACTTAGTAGGGTTATGCTTAGTTTGGTTAACAAATACATCGATCCTTCGACAATTTAAACATATAAACTTTAATGGTTATGTTCAGTTTGGTTAACACATACAACGACCACATGGTATTGGGCCACTAGGTGTCGAAATCTAAAGTTAGGGAATTTTTGGTTGGTTTGATTAATGACTGAACGAATTCCATCAACCATTCTAAAACATAAACTAAGACTTAACGAATTCCTCTTGGTCTGGTCCCTTGTGATTAAAGCCCTTTTTGTGATTAATATAGTTCCAATTTTGTACCAGATCAAACATTTATTATAGCCCAACTAAGGTTTCCATCCAAGGTAAGCCTCCAAGCCCCTCCATCCCAACAGGGCATATGACAACTGTTTCTTCACAAGCTGTTCCAATAGGACTTCTTATCATTTCTATTCTTTCGAGAGGTTTGTATAGGCCTAATTAGGCATTCCTACACATTATAACAATTTTCTCAGGTTAATTAGAGAACTCTTTGACCTTTAAGGTTAGATGTTTTATGAAGACACTTTCCAATGAGTCTTCACTCTAGTTTAGGCCCTTGTCTAAGATTTTGGGTTCGTATCATGAACAAAACCCTCTACTCATTATGAGCATATTAAATACATCCTTTGCCTATTTGGAGCTAGCCCAATTTCCATGCAATTAACCATCTATGAATTAATTAATATGCTTAGGAAGCCTTGTAGGCATGCATATCATACATAGTTACATAGCAACATACTTGCTTAGATACATAGAGTATTCAACATAATTACTCATAGAAGACATTCAAACATATAAACATAATTATTTATATGCATTAAGCTATTAAATACAAGAAGGGTACACTTATCTCTTGAAGGTTCCACCAACTGGCTACAGGTCTCCAATGTTCCTCCCAACCATAGACTGCACTACTCCTTATCCCTCAATAGCGGGTTACCTTTGAGTTGGGGCCATTGTTGAAAATGTAACTAGTTTCAGTCTTCATAATTGTTGTTGTACTCATTTCAATATGTATCCTATGTATCAAACAAAAGAAGAAAAAAAGAAGTTATTATTATTAAAGCATGGGTTTCATGCTTCTTATTGATGGTCTTCTAGGTAAATGCACGTTCTTCATGCTTCTAGGGTTTGTTAAACCTTAGGATTTATTCTCATGGGTCAAAGGAGCCAACATCATGTTTATAAGACCCAACATCATGTTTATAAGACCCTTTCGGACAAAATTTAATTGGAAAAAGAATTATTTTTGAGTCTAGAAAGGCCTGGAAACTCCAATAGTACAAGTCAGACTTGAGAGCTTCAAGTCAGTCTAAAGGAGGGAATTCGACCCCTTGGAAAGGCCCTATCTAAAGGAGTAGTTCGACCTCATTTGGTATACACACGCTCACAAGTTCGATCTATAGCCGGGAAGCAGAAGAAGAAGATAGCAAACGTCTAGAAGACGAAAAGAAGGACACATCTTGTTTTTGGGCGTTGCCTCTCACACATGTGCAAAGGATTAGGGTTTTTGCTACTCCCAAGAAGGTTGAAATTGCAAATCCGAGTTGAAGTAGGACGAAGTGCACTCTTTTGTTGTGGAAGAAAGAATACTCTATCTTGACCTCATTGACCTTAGGAGGAGCGTTCTTACTCAAGGAAGGTCTCAAGAGGAAGTTGGATTAGGATTTCTGCAGCAACAAGGTCAGAATTGCATAACGAAGAAGTAGTATTGAAGTTAGGAGGTCGAAGATGCAGTTTGAAGCTAGTTAGTAGTTAGTACTAGATCCAAGAAAGACTGTTGGAAGGGCTGACTTGGTCTAGGGTTTGGGTTTTTGTTGTCTCATTGAAAGCAAACTCTATAAGAAGAGAAGAATTTTATGGGTTTTCCCCTTGTAGGGGTTTTGCCTTGGCTGAGAGACTAATGTCTGTGTCCTTTGTTGTTACTATTTGTGTTCTTGATATTTGTTTGATGAAAAGATCTAAATAAAGAACATAAGAAGACTAGCAAAGTTCACAAGCAAATATTAAGGGAAAAGGAAAATTGATCTAATAAGCTGCCACTTTGAATTTTTCAACATGGTATCAGAGCTAAGGTGAACAAGAAGGTAGCTGGAAGGATCATCTTGTGGACACAAAGAAGAGTTTGCTTGTCAAGGGGAATCATTTGTGGAAGGAAAGAAGTAGAAGACCATTTGATCTGGAAGGAGGGTTTCTACATTGAAGAAGATCAAGACTACATCAAACTCTCATCAAAGGAAGGTCTGAAAGGAAGAATACAAGAAAGGTCGTCTCTTGAGAGAAGGAGATCTATTTAAGGGCTCATTGAAAGGCATCTTTGAAGGAAGCATCAAAAGTATCTTGGTATCATTCATCACTCTTGAAAAGTTGTTGTTGGAGGAATCCTAGGAAACATCTTTCAAGGACATTATTGAAGTTTCTTCAAAGGTCTTGAAGGCATCAAGAAAGTTGGAGACATCATCAAGGAAGAAGAGAATCTTGGTTATCAAGTAAGTATCATATGTTTGAATCTATAGGTCATATGGGTTCTTTTTGCAAGGAGAGCAATAAGCTCATTGGACCATCAAATTTCCTAGCATGGAAGAAAAGGATTGACCTGGCACTCATAGAACATGAGGTAATGGAATATGTAACTGGGGAAATTATTGAACCTAGCAAAGACAAGACTCAAGAACTAACAAAGTACAAGAAAGGGGAAGTAAGGGCACAAAGGATCATAGTTGAATCCATTAAAGATCCTCTTGTTCCATTTGTTGCAATTTGAAAACTTCCATGGCTATGTATGACAAGCTAGTGAACTTGTACTTTGTATGTACATCAGGACAAAAGATGTCTTTGTGGAGTAAACTATACAAGATGAAGAAATCAAAGGAGGAGGACATAACATCCTTTCTTACGAAGATCTCTCAATTAAGAGATCACTTGTAGGGGCTTGGAGAAACAATTTTTGATTCAGAAATGACCATCTGTGTATTAAATGCATTGCCACTAGAATGGAGCAGCTTTGCAACAAGCATCTACTCTAAGAAAGATTCAACTCCTTTTGATGAGTTGTGGGCTCAATGCATTTTGGAAGAATCTAGGATCAAGGTAAAAGATGACATTGGATCAGATGAACAGTCTCAAGCCTTTCTAGCTCGAGTCAAGAAGCTAAAGAAGGGAAAGTTTGGGAAGTCCAAGAAGAAAGATATGTCCAAGGTTCAATGCTTTAAGTGCAATGAATATGGACACTTTAAGAGGGACTGTCCAAGCCAACAAAAGGCTCACATAGCTGAGGAAACAAGAGAACTTGAGAAGAAGTCGAAGAAAGAAGATGTGAAAGATCTTTACTATTGAAGAAAGCACACTATCTGTTAGGTCCTTTATGAGGATTAATCTTATAACGAAAACACAAGCATATAGAGAAACCAAGAAATAACTCAGAAGTAATGAGTTCTTTGTATTCAGTGTCCTAAATAAGAGAGTGAAGACTTTCTTATATAGGTTACAATAGCACCAAGTCAATCCACTTTATGAATGTGGGATTGATCAATAAGACATAAAAGTAAGTATAACATAAAGTTAAATGCCTAAGTCTATTCAATAATTGACCATTATTATATAATTTAATACCCTCCCTTAATGGTCAATTTACTAACTACACTAAGTTTATCTCAGAATTTTACATATTTTTCAAGACTCAAAGGCTTGGTAAGAATGTCTGTAGTTTGATCTTCTGTGGGACAGTACTGCAGCTCAATAGATCCATCTTCAAGTTGTCTGATGAAATGGAAGTGTATATAAATATGTTTGGATCGCTTGTGGAAGACTGGATTTTTGGCAAGTTTCATCGCCCCTTGATTGCCACAAAAGAGGGGTGTGGGCTCTGTTTGTTGCATATGCATATCTGATAGCATCCTTCTGAGCCAAACTGCCTCACACGCTCCTTTCACTGCTCCTTGGTATTCTGCTTCTATTGAGGAAAGGGCTACTGTATGTTGCTTCTTGCTAGTCCATGTGACTGCACCTGTGCCAAGGCTGAAGACATCCAGAAGTGGATTTTCTGTCATCAATAGAACCTGCCCAATCTGAATTTGCATATCCACACAATCTAGGTTCTTTGTTTCTGTTATACAGAATGCCAAAGTCAAGTTTCCCTTTCACATATCTTAGTACGCGCTTTGTTGCAGTCCAATGCTCTACATTTGGCACTGTCATGACGCTGGAAATGTAGTTCATAGCAAAACATAAGTTAGGTCTAGTAGCTGTAAGATATATCAAGCTCCCCACTAGTTGCCTGTATATGGACTCATTAACTGCCTTAGAGTCTGTCTGGGCTGAAAGTTTCAGTCCTCTCTCCATAGGTGTAGACAAGATTTTGCAATTTGTCATTCTGAACCTCTCTAACAAATCCCTGACATATTTTGATTGTGAGATGAAAATGCTGCTACTTGTTTGCCAGAATTTTACACCTAGACAGTAGTGTAGGAGGCCTAGATCAGTCTTGTTAAAAGCTTTGCTTATATTATTTTTTCTCTGTTCTATAGCCTTTTCCTCACTACCCATGACAATGATATCATCTACATAGATAAACAGAATGATGATATCATTACCAACTCTTTTGACAAACATGTTGGAATTTGAAGGACTCCGCTGGAACCCCTGTTCATCCAAATATCTGTCAATGTTTATGTACAATGCCCGGAGGTGCTTGCTACAAGCCATATAAGAGCCTTCTTTAGTCGACAAACCAAGTGCTCTTTTCTTGAAACTTGAAACCCATGTGGTTGCTACATGTAAACTTCTTCTTGCAAATGTCCATCGAGGAAGGCACTCTTTACGTCCATTTGATGGACCTTCCAGCCAAACTGTGTTGCCATGGCTAGAACAAGACGAATGGTGCTCATCTTTGTTGTGGGAGCAAAGGTCTCCTCATAATCAATGCCTTCTCGCTGAGAGAATCCTTTTGCAACCAATCGTGCTTTATGTTTGTCAAGTGTACCATCTGCTTTATACTTGACCTTGTAGACCCATTTGCAGCCAATGGGTTTCTTCCCTGGTGGAAGAGATGTGAGATCCCAAGTTTGATTTTTCATCAAACTTTCATGTTTAGATGCCATGGCTTTCTCCCATTCAAGTCTTCCTTTTGCCTCCTCAAAGTGTTGTGGCTCAAAGATTTCCTGTAGATTGGCCATAAGAGCAAAGTTAACCATAGATGGTTGTTGTATGCTCTTTCCTCTGGATGATCGTCCCTTGATCATTTCGCCTATCCGAACATCACCAATGGTGTTATGCCACCATTTGAGTCTTTTCATAGGATCCACCCCACCCAAATCAGTATTGCCACCATGACTTGGGCTACCTGTAGGGATGTCATCTGATCGTTGAATCAGACTATCATGATCTGAAATTATCGAACTAAGAGTCTCATCTTCCTCCCCTTCAGGTGGAGCTGCCTGAAGCCTAAGGTGCTCAGTAATTCTGGACGCAGAAGAAGGTTGGAAAGGTCCAACATCCTCATCAACAACATCTCTGTTGAAGGTCACTTGATTAGTGGCTGTATCAACCAACTTGTAAGCCTTATGAGTGTCACTATATCCTGTAAGCATCAATTTCTTGCTCTTTGGATCTAACTTGGTTCTTTTCTGAGCTGGAATCCAAGTGTAAGCAATAGATCCAAAGACTTTGAGATGACTCACTTTGGGCTTTCTACCAAACCATGCTTCTTCTGGTGTTTTCTTCTTCACCGCCATCGTTGGAGATCTATTCAACAGATAAACTGCTGTGAAGACTGCTTCAACCCAAAACCTGTGTGGAACACATCTGTTTAGCAACATACATCTGGCCATCTCCGTGATGGTGCGGTTTCTTCTTTCAACCACTGCATTCTATTGTGGAGTGTTGGGTGTGGTGTATTGTCTCTTAATTCCATGTTTAGCACAAAAGTTTTGGAATTCTTTGGAACAAAATTTGCCACCATTATCAGACCTAAGAGTGGTGATGTGACAACCTGACTCTTTTTCCACTAATGCTTTGAACTTTTGAAATTCATTAAACACTTTTGATTTCAATTTTAAGAAATACACCCACATCTTCCTACTGAAATCATCAACAAATAGAAGAAAATACCTGACATTGATGATTGATGCCGTGTTCATTGGTCTATAAACGTCTGCATGAACCTGCTGAAGGACTCTTTATGCTCTCCAAGCATGTCCATCAAAAGGTGATCGATGTTGCTTCCCAACTTGGCAAACTTCACAAACTCCCTGGATCTTCAGTGGTATGTTCGGAAGTCCATTGACTAGTTTCTCTCGAGCCAACTGAGAGAGATAAGTCATATTTAGGTGCCCATACCTCAGATGCCATAGTGTACTGATATCTGATGCAAATTTAGCTGCCATTGCATGTTCTTTGACCTGTCCAATATCTACCAACCTGAACAGACCATGATCGTCCGCACCAAGAGCAATAATTTTATTGGTGTTCCTGTCAACTATATAGCATTTATGATTGCTAAAGTTGATATCTAGATTGGGGCAATGCCTCATAATCTGATTAACTGATAGCAAATTTAGTTCCATACCTAGCACATAGTAGACATTGAGAAATAGTAAGGCTTTCTCTCCAAAAGAAATCTGAATATTACCTTTACCAACTATTGTATACTCTGACCCACCACCAAAGATTACAGAATCCTTGGATGAACATGACCCAAACTCTGTGTACCAATCCTTCTTGTTGGTGAAATGTCGTGAAGCTCCAGAATCAATATACCAAGCAGATGATTTGGATTGATCTGCTTGTGTCGTGGCTATGAAGGCATAGAAGGTTGACTCCTTCTCTGCTATGTGTTCTACAACATGAGCCTTTTGCGGAGGCCCTTTGTGGTTGGATTTCTGGTCAGCCAACCTTTTCCTGCAATATTTCTTCACATGGCTCATCTTCCCACAATAATGACAAGTGATGGTCTTTTGTCCCTGCCATCCACCCTCCCCAGTGTGCTGGGATTGCTTCCTGACGGCTTTGCTTTTGCCTTTGTATTTGGCCGCAAAGGCTTGTTCTGAACCCTCTCTCTCAGTATTGCTGCCGAATTGTTTCTTCCATCTGTCCTGCTGTAAGAGCTTTTTGCAAAGCTCTTCAAACTTCAGGTCAACATTCGTAGTAGTGATGTTGAGGGTTTCTATGAAGTGCTCATAGGCTTGTGGTAAGCTTTTCAGCGTGATAACCACCATATCCTCTTCTTCCATCTTCCAACCAATGGCTTGTAACTTATCTCGGATGCCCTTGATCTTGAGCAAGTGCTCCTGGAACGAGGCACCTTCACTCATCGTGATTGAGAACAACATGTTCTTCAGAAAGAAAACTCGCCCTTTGTCAAAAGTCTCATGAAGATCTTTCAAATGCTGCCAAACTTTTGTTGAAGTTTTTCCTGCCTGAACTCTAGGAAGCATTGCATCAGTAACAGACAGTTTGAAAAACATCATGGCTTCTCTGTCTTGGCCATCAAAATTGTCCTGTAGTTTTTCCCAGAACTACTTCATCTAAGCAGCGATACTCAAAGATTGCAAGAATCTGTTGCTTCCAAGTGTTGTAGTTTTTCCCAGAGAATTTTTGGCTGCCTTCCAGTATACTATTGGTTGGTCAATGAAGCCATCTCTGCAAGTCAAACTTGGTAGATCTGCTACGAAACCGACCAAATCCACCTCAAAACCCACTGAAAATGTACAAATCAACAACTAAAACATCAAATCTGCAAATTTGGCCACAAATCAGGTACAAACAGATCCAATCTGTTCTAAAACAATTTGATTTGAAAAAAATTGAGGGAAATTGCACGAATAAATAGTCAATTTCGGAAAATTGCAGCCAATTGACAGTCAATTTGAATAGATTATCACTTAATGTGGACAAATTGTGGTCTAATTTCAAAAATTACAGTCCAATTAAGATTTAATTTCGAAAATTGACCCTCAATTTCGAAAAAAACAGCAACCAAATGAAAAAATTATAGACCGTACCAATGCTTGGGGGCTGTTTGACGGCTGTACGACTGAATTTGGACAAAAATTGGCGGCTGTTTGATGGCTAGGTAAAATAATTCAACCTAGAATTTGCAGCAGCTGCAAGGTAGCGTATGACTATTCTGTACACAAAAAATTGCAACAAAAAAATTGTGTTGAAAACGACGTTTGCAGAGCGTTGGTTTTTAAAACCGCAAAGTCACTTGATCGACCCGAAAAGCTTTTTGCTCTCCATTGTGCTACGATAACGATCCTTCGATCCTTCACTGCCAACAATAGTGTCTCGAATCTTCATGCTCTCAAGTTCCGTGGCTCGATAACTTGGCTCTGATACCATATAACGAAAACACGAGCATATAGAGAAACCAAGAAATAACTTAGAACTTAGAAGTAATGAGTTCTTTGTATTCAGTGTCCTAAATAAGAGAGTGAAGACTTTCTTATATAGGTTACAATAGCAATGAGTCAATCCACTTTATGAATGTGGGATTGATCAATAAGACATAAAAACAAAAATATAACATAAAGTTAAATGCCTAAGTCTATTCAATAATTGACCATTATTACATAATTTAATAAATCTTTCCTTTAGATAGCATGCATTGTTGTTTGCTTTAAAATGAATCTTGATTTTATAGGGAGATGTGATAGTAGCATATGTAGTCTTCTTGGTTAAGTTGCTTTGTAGAAATCATCTAGTTCTTAAAGATAGATAGATAAACCATTTTGCATATTGTTCATCCCAATGTTGCGAAAATGACGATCGGGATTAAATCGACAAGGGGAAAAAATCGTAAAAATTGGGAAAAATTCCGGTAAAAATCGGGAAAAAATCGTAAATAGAAAAATATTCATTTCTTTTTTTTTCAAAATTTTTAATATCTAAAGCATCTACAACATAAAATAAATACATTGACACATAAATATGATAACATAACTAATATATAAGATATGTAATATCATTTCTAGTGCTACATCACACATAACAATGAATCATGTCCTGAATAGTAACTCCTGACTCTTGAGTCCCAACTCAGCCTCAAAATATCAACAAAAAATATAATAATGTATCTCATATCATGAGTCATAATGTGATATACAATGAAATGAACCAAATAACTAATACCACTGATTTCCTCTGACCCTCTTGCGAGAAAATGCAATAGCTTTCCCTTTCCCTCTAGATGTAGATGTCGGTGGAGTTGGCAGTGGACTCCGCTGTGCTCTAGAAGCTGAAGAACTGAGAGCTACAGGAGGTAGACCACGTCCTCTACTGGTCGCAAGGGTAGCCTGGGTAGGTGGTGTCACCTCCTCCTCCTGTTGCTCCTCCTCCTCCTACCCCTCTACGCCTTCCACTACCTCATGCTCTAACCAATCATCGATAGACTCCATGAGAGGCCTCTCGGCCTCAACCCTCCATGCAGCAGTGGTGTCAATCCCATCCAATTGGATGGCCTCCATATTAGGTATCCTCTTAAGTTGCCTCACCCACAATCGAAGATTGCAATAGACGTAGACCATATCATTAAGTCGCTGGGACTCCAACCTGTACAAAGATCATAAAATAATAATTATAAAAAAAAATATTATTTAATGAATTCAAAAAATTAATTGGAAATTTGGAATATTTTAAGTTTTAAGTTTAATCTGTTGCACTTCTTGTTGTGTATTTTTTCAAATACACTCTAGTTGCGCTCGCATCCTGAGGAGCTACATGTTTGATTGAGGATTCGAATGGCAAGCTTTTGCTGATGGGGTACTTTGGCACCGTAGCGAGTCCACCATGCATCTACAACAAAATTACAAATAAGATAAACATAAGAAAAAAAATGAAATTTGAAAGTTGAAGCAAAGTATGAAGTTATGAACTTGAAGAGACAATGAAATTTGAAGCAAACTAAAAAATACCTGGCATTTTAGTCTTCCTATCAACTACAACCATCTCAAAGCTAAATGTGCCACCTGCCATTCTGTATATCTCCATTTCTTTGGAGATTTTTGCACGTTCTGCTGGAGGTCGCACCATCCTTTGAACAGAGGTTAAGAATCCATCCATGATCTCAACATCAAATAATAACCCACATGGGTAAGAAAATTCTGGGTTTCAGGTAGATCCCTGCAGCATGAATGGGACGATGGAGTGTGTTGTTCCATCTTTCATCAAGCACTTCCCATAGGAGTTGTTTCTGAAACCCCTCATCTCCCTTATCATCATAGTGAGCTCGAATGGATTCTTTGGCCCTGTCGGCCCTGTCCATGGCCTCATACAAATAGCCCATTGCGGGCTTCTCACCATCAACTAATCGAAGAACCTTTACCAAAGGTTCATTAATGCTACACACCTCCTGCACTCTTGCCCAAAAGTTTTCCTGGTATGAAACTAATTTGTATATGGCTTCTCCCTCTAGTTTGCGGCTAAATGTCAAAGCACGCCACTCATATGAAATAAACATTCTCTTCACATCCCACATAGAATTCAAGAGGGATTGAAGAGATATGAAACTGGTGGCAAATCGTGTAATGGCGAGGCGCACCAACTCGTTGTTGGTGAATTTTCTCATCAAGCTAAGCACAGATGCATGATTATATATAATTTTTTTAATGCTTTTTGATGAGTCAACAATATCTTTGACAAATGAAAATTTTCCTATGTCCTCCAACATCAAATCAATACAATGTGCAGCACAAGGTGTCCAAAATAAAGTAGAATGCCTATCCATAAGCATCTTGCCAGCGGCAACATAATTTGCAGCATTGTCCGTTATGACTTTGGACAACATGTTCTGCATCCACCTCCAAAATAAACACATCCAACAAATCACATAATAATTTTGCATCTTTGATGTGTGAAGATACATAAACAAATTTCATAAACATTGTGCCCTTGGGATAGTTAACCAAGAAGTTTATAAGGGTTCTCCCCTTGTGGTTGGTCCAACCATCTGACATCACAGTGCATCCTGTTTATGCCCATGATGCCCTAAACTTCTCTAATCTTTTGGTGCAGTCAACCTTTCCATCTTGAAGAATACGACCTCTAAAGTCATCATAAGAAAGGATTTTGTACCCTGGGCCAACAATTGCAATATCATCAACAATAGGTTGGAAAAATGGATTATTCCTTGCAATGCTGAAAGGAATATCACTCCAAAGGAGAAACTTGCCCAACAACTTGTCAGCTTGTTCTTTCTCTTTTTTTTTAAGCATTGAAGTGATAGATGGTTGTGAACCAGCCGTGGTTCTAGGAACAAAAAATGATGAGGTAGCTACAAGGTTGCTTGTAGACATTGATGCTGAAGTAGAACCAGTGTCACTTTCATATTCACCTCCTAGCATTCTCCCTGCTAGTTGCTTCTTTAGATCTGCTTTGGTCACTTTGTCTTGCTCTAATTCTTCCAATGATCTAATGGCTCTTCGGATGATTTCTGCATTTGTATTGCTACAATGCCCTATCTCATGTCCAGGGATTTGTGCAAGGTGATACTTCAATTTATAAACCCCCTTTGACATATGATGCCCACACAACTTGCAAGACAAGTTTGAACTATCAAACCCTCCATCAGATTTACCAAATTCCCACAGAGGGTCCAATTTTCTTGGCATGTTTGTAACTTGGTTGAATTCTTGAGTTTTAATGTAAGATGAAGTTTGAAGTTGAGCCTATGGCACAATAAGAATTGCCAATTAAAAAATAAAAAATAAAAAATTACATACATGACACAACACATTGAATTTTTTGACAAAAAAAAAACCTCAACTCAAGCCAACAATAATAGAAAAAATGCACATTCAATCCAAATAAAAAATGATGCAAAAAAATAGAGCACAAGAAAAAATTAAACTAACAAATCTAATAATCAAGTTTTTGCATTTTTGACCAAAATGAATCCTCTCCACTCTATGCAACAAAAATGAGAAAAAACACAATCAAATCCACTCAAAAATCATTGATAATCAATGGGCTATAGAAACCCAAGCAAAAAAAAAAAAACCAAAACAAAATGGCCAAATTTGGTGCCCATACCTAGAAACCATGGTTTGCCGAAGAAATTTGGTCCAAACATGAAGTTCTCTTGCTTGGGATGCTAAAATCTTCTGTTTTTCTCCTCCTTTGCCCTAGTAGATGCCTTCCTCCCTTCTCAGCTTTCAAACAAGTCCATTGTTTGCTAAAAATGAGAAATAAAACTCATCAAATCGCTTATAAAATGCGCTGTCCCGATGCCCCATGATTTCTTCCGTTCGAATCGTGATTTTTTGGTAAAAATTGCGATTTTTTTCGGAAAAAAAATCTTTATAAAAATCGGGCGATAACATCGGCTGATTCAAAAGTCGCGATTTTTTGAAAAAATCACAATTTTCGTAACATTGGTTCATCCGGGCACTATCTAACATATGTTAGAAGTAATCATCTTGCTAAGATGGATCATCATGATCCTATAAGAACCATCTTTTTGGAGGTTTTTGGGAAAAACATTATGACAAGGATAGTATACAATTCCATACTGTAAGAAACAATACTTTTAAAAGGGATGAAGGAATGCAATGGGTTAGGGTCATATAGCTAGATGATGGAATAAGAGGCATAGGTATACACTTTGGAAGTGACTCTTGGATAAGATTCATGTGGGCAGAATCTTGTAACATGCTTTATTGTGTGATATTTTAAAGGAAAGAATTTGGTTCACTCAAGGATGAATAAAGAATCAAGACTTTCTCTAGATTATGTTACAATATTAACATCCTGTATAATCTTCGGAGGAAAAATTCTAACTTGGTAATCAAGTTCGATCCTTGGGCACTTTGATGCATGAAGGAAGATTTGAGTGGAGATGGAACATAAGGATGTTGATGTCCGGATGAGAAAGTCATCATGGTGAGGTAAGTCTATTTTTAATTATTGTTGGTTAAATAGTTAACATATTATCTTGCTACCTAGAAGAATGTTGCAGGAATACATGATGACAGTTGAGGCAAGTTCAACTGTATGGATGGAAATGTATGAAGAATGTTGAGGGAAGCTCAATATTTGGGACTTGGCCACTGTGAAGTCAAGATGTGCCCATGATGGGATTGAAAGGTAGCAATGCAAGAAGATAACCTGAAGGTCAAAGGAGATCACTTTCATAAGGAAGCTATGATCAACTTGAAGTTTGGAAAGGCTCAATATAAAGCCTTCATCTATGATATCGAAGATGAAAGTGATGAGCAAAAAAATGACTTGGATCCTGTCATAAGATTGAAGAGTGAAGATGGATCCATGATACCTCGAAAGGAAGTAGGCTCGATATGATGAGATGTGAACAAAAGAGGGAGCCAGACAACTATAAAGAACTAGTAGCTGATACTATTATGAAGACAAGCTAGAAAGCTTGTGGATATGACTTCCCAATTAGAAAGGAGGTCCGAAATCTCCTCTAGATTTGAGAGGAGTAAAGGAGTCTCCTTAGATAGGAGCAAGGATCTATTCCATAATCAAAAGAGAATAGGGATATCCTCTCTAATTGAGAGGGAGTGATGTTGGACATCACATGTGCATTCCCTTTTTTAGTTGATGAAAAGAGAATGGTGGAGGAGTTGATAAGCATCTGTGGTTTCCTTGAAGATATAGAATCCAATAAAGGAAAGGTATCAACACTCTTTTGAGGATAGGACAGGTATCCAAGAGAAGAGTGGCCGAAAAGGAACGATATTCTTTGAGGACTTAGGATTTGAGATCCAAGATAAAAATAGTCCTAAAAGGGCATACCTTATGAACATCTGGATGGAGTATATGCCTTATAGAGGTAGTGTGATATCACATGTAAAGCCTCCCAGGATAATGCTCTTGAATGAAGTAGAGCTTGTCAAGTTAGGCTTAAGTGATAGTGCTGGTTATATTGTTGACGCTTACAGTTGGCTTATCAATCCGACTCTTCTTATGAGAACTCTTCAGTTTGAGAATGATGTTGTATTGGTTGTACAGTTATGAATGCCTCCCTAGTTAAGAGGGAGTGTTGAAAATGTAACTAGTTTTGATCTTCATAATTGTTGTCGTACTCATTTCAATATGTATCCAATGTAACAAACAAAAGAATAAAGGGAAAAGTTATTTTTATTAAAGCATGGGTTTCATGTTTCTTATTGATGTTCGTTTAGGTAAAAGCATGTTCTTCATGCTCCTAGGGTTTGTGAGGTTTTAGGATTTATTGTCATGAGTAAAAGGAGTCAACATCATGTTTATAAGATCCTTATGGGCAAAATGTAATTGGAAAAAATATTTTTTTTGAGCCTAGAAAGCCTTGGAAACTCCAAAAGTACAAGTCGGTCTTGGCAGCTTCAAGTTGGCTTAAAGGAGGGAATTCAACCCCTTGGAAGGGCTATATAAAGTAGCAGTTCGACCTCATTTGGTATACAAAGTCAAGTTCAATCTCAAGAAGAAAGTTCAATCTATAGCTGGGAAGCAAAAGAAGATGAAGATATCAAAGGTCTAGAAGAAGGAAGGAAGGATGGAAATCTTGTTTTTGGGCTCTATCTCTCTCAGATGTGCAAAGGATTAGGGTTTTTGCAGCTCCCAAGAAGGTCAAATTTGCAGATTTGAGGTGCAGTAGGACGAATTGCAATCTTTTGTTGTTGGAAGAAAGATTACTTTATCTTGACCTCGTTGACCTTGGGAGGAGCTATCTTGCTTATGGAAGGTCTCAAGAGAAAGTTGTATTAGGGTTTCTGTAGCAACTATAAGGCCGAAATTGTAGAATGAAGTTGCAGGTTGAAGAAGCAGTATTGAAGCTAGGAGGTTGAAGTTGCAGTTTGAAGTTGGTTAGTACTAGATCTAGGATGGACTGTTGGAAGGGCTGACTTGGTACTTGGAGAAGGACTTCGTCTAGGGTTTGGGTCTTCGTTGTCTAATTGGAAGTAGATTCTACAAGAAGAGGAGTTTTCTGGGTTTTTCCCTGGCTGAGAGCCTAATTTCTGTGTCCTTTGTTGTTACTATTTTGTTCTTGATATTTGTTTGATGAAAAGATCTAAATAAAGAACATAAGAAGCCTAACAAAGTTCACAAGCAAATATCAATGGAAAAGGAAAATTGAATTAATAAGCTGGGACTTTGAATTTTCCAACAACCATAAATCCACAAGGGGTGAAGGCTCTCTTTGAGTGAACTATGATTACACAGTCCAATACCTTTAGGTATGAGGCCTCACATTGGTATACCAATTTGACCACTTTTTCTCTAAGCTTCAACGTTACCCCAAGGCGAGCAAGGAGAACTTGGTCGTATAAATAATTTGGATGCCCATTCAATTACCCCTCAAAGCTCTGATCTTTCCTAAGACGAGCAAGGAAAATTGATTATCCACTTCTATTGTAGAACTCATAATAATTTACTAGTCATTGATGAAATGGCTATCTTAGAGTGTGGGTTAATGGTTGACTTATATCACCGATTAAGGCTGATTCAGGGCATAGGGTTCAAGATTTTGATGAATTCCCCTCACTAGTTCTAAATGTTAATTCTACCACAGGGCTAGCAACAATCTAGGATAATTACTAGCAAAACTCAATTTATTATGAATTAATGGATTTTTCCATAAGGGTCCAACATTGATAGGGTAAAGTTTAAACGATTGGGTACTAGTAGATAACTCCCAAAAATTATGGTATCCCCGTCAACAACCCCCCCCTGCATATAAGATACTTGGATCTAGGCCCTAGTACCCATGTCAATGTTACAAGGATGACTCCACATAGTGGGGAAACCAAACTTACATGCACATTTTTATCTTCAACAAGTGGCACATGAGGAACTCATTCACCTTGCTTTGTATTTTAAGATATATAATCCTTTCATAACTATGGGTTTTGATTCATAAAGTGGCTCTATGAATGTTTAATTGATGTTTAATCATTTCCTAGGCTTAAGAACCACTTCATGTTTCTACCCTCTCAACTTTCCTTCTTGTGGAGTTCTTGCTGGCCCATCCTCTTTATGTCGAATGGTTTGCAACTGTGGTGTATTTTTTAATTATCATATATGATTACATTTTACAACATTAGGGTTGACAATGATAACCTTAGGCATGCAAACTATTAAAACAAATAGACAATTAAATATAAAGGGGATGCAAGCCTCACACAACTCGGCTCAGTAGCGTAGTAATAAGATGTTAATTACGTAAAAGAGGTCATCCTTAGGATGTTATAGCGAAATGGTGGCAGGAGGCCTTGGTATATAATGGTACCATCATGCACACATTTTATAATAGGTTAAAATACCTTAAGTCTGGCCTAAAGCAATGGAATAAATATGAATCTGGGGACATCTTCAAGGCCAAAGTGGACCTCTCGGCTCAAATGGATCAAATTCAATTACAAATCATTTAGGGAGGAAGAATAACGAAGTTGATTGAGTAGGAAATTAATCTCTAGTCACCGCTCGTTGAAAGGAATAAACAAGAGGAGATTCTTTGGTGACAAAAATCAAGATTCAATGGTTAAAGGAGGGTGAGAAGAATTCTAAATTCTTCCATCCCTGGATGACGCAACTCCGCTATCATAATCACATTTCTTGTCTTAGATGGACAGAAAGCTCGTAAAAGAAGAATTTTAGATGGAGAAAGCCGCTATCATAATCTAAGTCGTTGATTAATGCCTAGGCATTAGCTAAGAGAAACCCTTTCCCCGTTTCTTTTTATTCTGATGGTTGAGAGCTTGGGGCGCGAGCTCTTAAAGCAAAATTGGCCAATTGAAGAATAAAGGGTTTTTGAACTCATGGCGATGACTTGATAGCCTCTCATCAACAATTTGTGGATGAAACTCTCCTCATTGAAGGAGACTCAACTTATTATTCAGATGGCTAAACACATCTTAAATGGCTTTCTAGCGTCCAAGGTTTCAAAAAGGTAGTGCCTTGCAAGGGGTCTGGGGATGGTTTGCCAACTCCTCTCTCAGATCTTTGTAGTTCTTCGCTCCCACATGAAGCAAATAAGAAGCAGAATCGCAGATAACTTGGCAAATGAAGGCTTGCTAAAAGATCAGCTTCCTCTGAATTTTCATTTGTATGAGGACATCCCCCCATATAATGGAGCAATGTTTGCAAATAGAGTAGGACATTCTAGTTGCACCCCCATATAGATTAATAACCAAGGCTGGCTTGGGTGATGATCCCTAGTACAACATTTATCCTCTCACTTCTATGCATGAGACTAGGTATGATAAATCAATTTAATGTGTTGCATGTACATCTGCTCCCAACAATTGGTACAAGTAGTATTAATAGCGATTCTACACATTATTGGATGATCCTTCCTACACTCAAACATCATCCGTGCTGGATTGGAGGCTGCTGAACATTAAGCATGGGGGTCTACATGCATTTATGGCAAGTAAATGAGTAATGCTTTTATAATCCATGTTGGTCTCCGCCCATGACATTTAAGCTAGGTAAGTTACCTAATCCTTCTCTAGATTTTATGTTGTTTCCATTAATTTTACTATTATCCCTAAGGTTTCTTTCTTCTTTGGGCTTCCTCTTGTCCCCTAGCTCTTGATGATTTCTAGTCTTCTGACTTAGCAATTAATCTCCTCCTTCCATCCCCATTCCTACTTTGTGTTTGGTTTATGGTTTCTCCTTGTTTGGTTTTCACTCTCAGTGTTTGGCCCTTAACCTTTCCCTGCTCGCCTTTTAAGTACTTTTTTCCCCATCCGTGGGTGGTTGCATTTTTTTTTACCATCTTCCAGAGCTACAACCTTTTCCCCTCCTCTGTTGTTGTTCAACAACATGCCACAATGTGGTTATTCACAGTTTGGTCCAATTCAAAATAGGAGAGAGGAGCTTCCCCAAATGCGAGCCTAGGTTGGCGCGAAGGCTTCTGTGTGACATTACTAGGAGAACACCTCTCAGTTTGCCAGAGCAGAGATGGATATTGTTGAATAGGAGGCTTGGGTTGAATGTAGGTTTTTGTTAACGCAAGTTGAGGAGAATGTGGGGCAGTGGATCCTTGGCATAGGAAATCCACGATCCTGGCAAACACAATATATCTAAACTATTGACTTATATGGCAATTGAAGACTAATGGGCAAAGTTTTGGTTGAGCGTAGTGAGGCACATGAAGAAATACTTCTCTGCATAGATGCTCTTTAGCAACAATTCAACAAATTGGACAACAAAGTCTCAACAATAGCCAAGAAATTAGCCCAATTTGTACTTCTACAACAACAAGGATGATGAACATACTCCAACTCCCACCTAGGTGGACTTCTCTACTAGTTAAATCACAGTTTATGCTATAGACATATTGTGTTTTAGGAGAATAGACAAGCAGGGCAACCTTGCTGCTAGTATACATTATGTTTTCTTTTGTAGTCTCTTAAAAAGATGCAAACTCAACTACCTAAGACAATTTTGATATGTTATTCATTATATTCTCTTGGAATTGTTGGACATCAGGTTCAGCGCTCCTCGTGTGTTTAATTACATGGACTAACTGCCTCTCATGGATCCTAACTTTGGTGATTGGAGCGGACTGTAATGCCTATGGGTTTTTGGTCTAAGCGACTGGTATCGAGTTCGAAACTCACCCGATTCGCACTGGGGGGAGATTGTTGGACATTGGGTTCAACGTTCTCCGTGTGTTTCACGACATGGACTAACCGTCTCTCGCGGATCCTAACTTTGGCGTTTGTAGCTGAGCTTAATGCCTACAGGTTTTGGTCTAACGACAATCATGATTCCAATAGGAATTTTAACGTATATTTATGCTATTGGTTTGGCTTCCCAATTGGTCATCCTAACTTACAAAAAAACCATCCTCTCTAAATGGTGATTTCATTTTCCACAACTCCTAACATTTCTTGAAATTTTTTGAACTTCCCCCTCTTGAGTGCCTTGATGAAGATGTTTGCCACTTGATCTTGGGACTTGCAATAATTCAATTCACTAGTTGTTTTGCACTTTCTCTTGATATAGTGATGTTGAATTTCGACATGTTTTGTTTTTGAATAATAAATCAGATTCTTCATTATCGTTTGTAGAGTTGTAAATTGCATCTGTGGAAGCTTCAATGACCTAAAATTCTATGTAACTACATTGCTTCACAAGTTGCTCCAACAATTGCTTTATATTATGCTTTCGTTGTTGAAAGTGATACTGAAGGTTGCTTTTTACTTGCCCATGAAATCACTCCACTACCAAGGAAAAATCATACGTTGTTGTAGATTTCCTTTCATCTATATTACTTGTCTAGTCTGCTTTTGAATAACCTTTCAACATGAAGTTATCATTCTTCTCCAATACAATGTATCTAAGAACTCTCTTTGTTGCATTTTGATGTGTTTCCCTGGGACAATTTAAAAACCTAGATAAGATTCCAACTGCAAAAGTTATGTCTAGTCTAGTTCTGGTAAGATAAATCAATCCTCCAGTAAGTTGAAGAGAAAGCAATTAATTCACTACTTCAGGTTCATCATCTTTTCAAAAGTTTTAAGTTTACCTCCATTAATGTTTTGCTAGGATTACAATCTTCGATCGTGAAATTTTCCAATAATTCAAAGCGTACTTTGTTTGTGAGATGAAAAGTCATATTTGGTTGTTGCTAAACTTCAATGCCCAAGTAATATCGTAATTCGAACTCAATCGGGTGCTAACCCCTCCCTCCACCACCTAAGGAAGCTATCGGGGATGCCCTTCTCCTTTGTTGTATTGATACCTTGTACTCCAAGTGAATGCCCTTTAAACTCCGAGGAAAGCCTCTTTGGATCATTCCCTTCCCTTAATTTATGGAGAAGAATTTTAGATGGATAGTTCAAAAGAAGGCACAGATAGAGAAGTCACCTAAGAGAAGCCAACAAGAAAGTCAGGCAAGAAAACGAATAAACATAAAAGAGAAGAGACAATTGATAAAGAAAAAATTTTTGGTAGTTAATTCACACTGGACCATCTGGTGGTAAGAGAAGGATTTTTTTGAAAATAGGGGCAGGTACCAACTCTCCTAAGGGGGGGTGTTGATTTTTCGTAGGGTCGTCTATACTAATAATTACTTCTAATGCTTTAGGTTTTTTTCACATTCTTATCCGTTATTCCATCATTAAGCAATTACGCAAAAGACATCAACAATATAACATTTATGATAGTAGGATCATGAAGAGACAACTAAATAAAGAGCACAAGAGTTTAGCCTGGGAAACCCACATGGGGGAAAGCCTAACAACCTTTTCCTTAAAGAAATTGTTCAGTTCAACAAGAGACATACCTAAATCATCTAGTCATTAAGAATGCTTGGTCAAACTTGGTCCATTGTGTTGGAATAAGTAACTAGGTTCGATCTTCATAATGACATATGTAATCATGATTTTATGTAATTGATGTAAAGAAGAAAAAATAAATTATTTGTATGCTTGAGTCATGGGTTTAATGCTCAAGGAATTTTATTTTATATAGATCAAGCTCCCATTGTGAGCTATTATGGTTGGTCATTAAGTCATAAAGTCAAGTGAGTCTTTGTGATGTATGAGAGACCCCTCTTGGGCGTGTTACATATTTTATTTGAGTCATTGTAAGAGTCAAAATACCCTCCAAGACCAAGTCTAAGTGCTACAAGCAAGTCGACCTTCAACTGAAGCAATAAGCCTACACCAAGATGACATGTCAGCCTAGGATCAAGTCAAGTCGACCTACAAGCATGGAGAGAAGCCTATATATAGGGTACTCAGCCTCATTCAAGGGAGATCATCACACACACAACAAGTTCGATAAGAAGGACAAAGAAGAAGCCTCACATCCAAGCAAAGAAGAGAAGATCAAGGTTGAAGGAAGAGTGAAGGAATTGCAGATCTGTTTTTGGGTCACTTTCTGTTCACACGTGCGAGGAGATTAGGGTTTATATCTCTGTTGTAGGCCCGAATTATAGTCATCACAAGAGGGTCGAATCAAGGCAAGAAAAAGACCTATATTGAAGGCCAAATTCACAAGGAAGCTAGCCCTAAGTCAAGCAAAGGAGAAGGAGGGCTTAAGTAGCCCTAATTTGGTCACATGTGGGAAATTGCAGTCACTTTCAGGGAGCCGAAAATTGTAGAAATAGAGGCTGAAAACTTCAGACTTGAGTTGCAGGATCAAGGGTGAGGAAAGAAGGAGAAGTTGCAGCATCAGCAAGGGTTGACTTGATCTTGGATGAGTTGTTAGTCAAGGGTCTTGGTCTTGGAATTCATTAATTGAAGATTCTATAAGAAGAAGAATTTGGTGGGTTTTCTTCTCAAGATTGGAGATGTTTTGACCCTAGTTGATAGCCTACATTGTGTATCCTTTGTCTCATTGTTCTTTATGATTTGATAGCTATTTGATGAAGAAGAACACATAATAATAATCAAGATAAGAAGGACCTCATTAGGAAAAATAAAAGGTCATCACAAGTAGTTATCATTGCTAGAGAAATCTCACCTCTTTGCCCCAGATTTCTCAACACATTGCCTCCTAGTCAAGCCTTAAGTCTGCCCAACAATCTTTCATTGATCTAATTTTCCTTTCCATTGGTTTAGTCTTGTACCATTTCAAGAATTCGGTCTGCTGCCTCTCTTGCCTCAGAAGTTTAGTGTTGCACCTTCCTTCAAAGGTTTGTTCCTGCAACTCTAGCTCACCTTAGAAACTCGACCTTATGGAGCCTCAAAATTTCAGTGTGTCATAGAGGTAAAAATTTCGGTCTGCCTTAGAATGGTGTGCCTCAATTCAATCTGCCTTAGAATGGCTTCCTCACGAGCCTCAGACTTGCCTCTTTGCAGGCCTCAAACTTGCCTCTTCTCAGACTTTAGACATGCCAAATTGCTTGCTTGATGAGGAGGTCATATTGGCACATATATATAGTGGTTATTGTTGAAAAATGTGTAACTAGGTTAAAGAAAACTTATTATTGTTGTTTTGAAGCATGGGTTTCATGCTCAAGGTCTTTTATTTTAGAGGTTAAGCACCCATTGAGTGCTTCTAGGATTTTTCCTAGGTCAAGAAGTCAAAAGAGTCATTGTCATATGAGGAAGACCCCATCGGCCCCATTGTCACTTGTAAAAATGTGTAACTAGGTTAAAGAAAACTTATTATTGTTGTTTTGAAGCATGGGTTTCATGCTCAAGGTCTTTTATTTTAGAGGTTAAGCACCCATTGAGTGCTTCTAGGATTTTTCCTAGGTCAAGAAGTCAAAAGAGTCATTGTCATATGAGGAAGACCCCATCGGCCCCATTGTCACTTGTAAAAAGAATTATTTTTGTATTTAAAAGCGTTAAAATACCCTCCAAGACCAAGTTGGCCTGCCAGCTAAGAAGTCCACCTAATTTGGGGTACTTCATTGACCTTGGAAGCTTATATATAAGAGGGAACTCAACTTCCTATGGACACAATTCATTCTCATCAAGTAAGCGAAGGAGAAGAAGAAAAAAGCTAGTGAAGGAAGAAGAAGGACGAAGTTCAAATGATTGGGTTATTTCTCTCTCTCTCTCTCATTACACGTGTGAAGGAAGGAGACTAGGTTCTCGGCTGCTGGGTTAGGGTTTTGCTGTTGTGGGATCGAAGTTGGAGAATGTGCAGAAAGAATGTCGAAGGAAGGCTCATTAGGTCATCCTCAAGCCCTAGAAGAAGGAGAAACTCAAGCGAAGGTCTCAAGAAGCCTTGGAAGCCCTAAATTAACTCACACGTGTGGAAGCAACTGTTGTTGGTGTTGAAGAATCTAGGGCATGGAGTTAATGAGATTCTTCTTAGCATGATAACTATTTGTGAGATATTTAACATTTAGCTTATTAACATATTCTTTAATGTTAGTGTATCTTCTTTAATTCATCAAATAGCTACCATAACAAAGAGACAAGAACACACAATGTTCGCTTTTTTCCAGGGCCAAAACCTCTCCCTCTTGGAGAGGAAAACTAGCACAAAATTCTTCTTATAAAGATTCCAATTGACGAATACTAAGACCATGACCCTTGACTTACTGAGCCACTCCAAGACCAAGACACCAATCCTCTTCTTTGTCATTGTTGAGATCTTCATCACTGCACTACTGAGATTTTCATCACTGCTGCCATCACTGAGAACATCACTACTGCATCTTCATAGAGATCTTCACCATATCAACAAGGTCATAATACCGTTTTTCATCATGACCTTGGTTCATGTAATGCTCTGAGATCTTCATCATGATCTAGTCTTCGATAGGATTATGATCAAGACTATTATGCCAAGAACATGATTGTGTTAAGTATGCTGATAGAGTATTATGTCGAGACAATATGTATGCTGAGACAGTGTGTGTCACTGTGAGGACTATTCATAAGGTATACCGAGATCATGACTATATGCCGAGATAGAGACCCGAGACCTTCTTTATTGCACCTGAGACTGTATCTTTGTGGCATCCATCCGAAATTGTCTCACTGTTTTGCCATCCGAACTGCAAGGATCTCAGACCTGTACCCATCCTGTAACCATCCAAAAGTCATAGAGAATGCGAGTCTCTGTCCTCACCCAAAGTTGCAGAGAAGTCCGAATTTGTGCCCTCTTGTAATGCGGATTGCAGACCTATACCCAATCGAATTATCTCAAAGAAAATGCGAGTTTCAGTTATGCTCTTTTGCGGTGACCCTAGCTGGGTATATATAGTGGTTATGTCTCCATATTAAGCCGACTTGACCAAGTGAACCATTGTGTCTCCTTTTGCAAGCTGACATGACTTCTATTTAATTCATTTGCTGGCCGACGTGAAGAGGATTGTGCTTTTCATTACTGGAGGGCTGTTAGACACCATTTTATAGACTTGTATACATTACATATATGCTCAAGAAGAGCTCTTTACACATGTCTTTGACTCTTTGACTTTCCTAGACCTATGGAATGAGCAAGAAACTCATTCTTATAATTTACAAAAATAATATTTCTTTTTCTTGACAAGTACAAATATCAAAATTACATTTGTAAATATAGAACCTAGTTACACTTTCTTCAATAGTTGGAATGGCCAAAAGTTTCAGACTTGCAGTAGAGGTCGAAATTTTGTAGCTGGGGGTGGAAGTTGTGCTGCTAGAAGAGATTTGAATGGGTTTGACTTGGACAAAGGAAGGACATCATCAAGAAGGTCGGTTTTGGTCTTGGAAAGGTATTGGTCTTGGTTTGGAGGTCTTAGAATTCGTCAATTGAAGAATCTATAAGAAGAAAAGAGATCTGTGGGTTTTCCTCTCAAGTGGAGAGGTTTTGGCCCTAGTTTGCAGCGTATATCCTGTGTTCTTGTGTACTGTTGATCTTCTTGTTTTGATCGCTGTTTGATGATAAGAATAACATAATAATACAAGAAGAAGCTAATACGTAAGAAAAATAGAAAGATATCACAGGCAATTATAAAGTATAATAGAAATCATTCTAACTATTGCCCTATATATTTCTCAACAGTTATGCTAGCTAAATGGGTGCCTCTACACTGAGGCTGACTTGATTAGGAGGACAACCAACTTGGCTTCTTTGGAGCCAAAATTTCAAATATTAAAAATTCAAATTTTATTTTAAAAATTGACATGAAGAACATGTCAAATATTGTTCTCTTTTGACAATAGCATGAAGAACATGCTTTACAAGTACATCCATGACTAAAATAATAATTATGAAGACCAACCATAGCTACAAAATTCAACAGGGGGTTTCTCACAAACCCAAGCCGAAATTATTAAGGTAATCTCTTGGAATTGTAGATGCTTGGGAAGCAAAAGCAAGTTAGAATTTGTTAAAGAAGTAATCAAAGTTGAGAAACCCTTAATCCTTTTGCTCTAGGAAATAAAATTGAAGGATTGTGAGATCCTTTTCGAAAGTGCAAGGTTTTGGCGCACAAGCAAAGGACAAGCGGTTAGCTCTTAGGGAGACTTTCGAGGCCTATGTACCTTGTGGAATTCGAACACATTTTAGCTAATAATAGTCTTTGTACTTACTAGCTTCAGATAAGTTTAACTCACGTCAAGTAAGGAATCCTTGTTCAAATGATAAATGTTTACATACTAGTAGCCTACCCAAAAAAGTTTTATATGTAGTAGTCTTTGATGGACTTAAGGGTCGGGGACTTCAATACCACTCTCAATAAAAAGGAGAAGAGGCACAGGAGTATTGTGAGAGATCCATGCAGAGAATGTATGGAAGACCTAATCATTGCTTTGGACTTGATGTACATAAATCCGGTAAAGGGTTGTTTTAGTTGGACTAATAGAAGATAAGGTTGGGTCACATTGTGGCTCAACTTGATAGGTTCCTTGTTTTTGGTGCCTTTCCCGTTCCCCCATTCCTCTCATATCCTTGCCCGACTCAAATTTGACCATGGGCTTATTTCACTCATCATTTTGAAATCCCTTGAGCTTGAACCTATTCCCTTTTGATTTAACCTCTTGTGGCTTCAAGATCCTACCTTCTTTTCCACTGTCTCTTCGGCCTGGAGTCATTGGATCCTTGGATCCCTTGTATTCATCCAGTGACAAAAGTTAAAGTAAGCCAATTACACCCTCAAATAGTGGGCCAAAACTTCAATCTGCTCTTTTAATCTAGATATTTGTTCTTTGAGATACAAATTGGAGGAAATTCAAAGCATAATGAAAAAAGAGCAATTTTTGTAGGCCCTTATTTAGTTTGAATAGGAAATGTTCAGTCAATATCATAAGGCATTGAGGGTGGAATAGGAGAAGTGGAGATTCGAGTCTAGAAGCCTCTAGCTCTAGGTAGGGGAACAAAACACTAAATTTTTCCACGGGCAATCCAAAGCTTGCTTATGAAAAAATAATGTCAAAGAAATTTGGTTATAGAGGATGGAGAGGCGATCACTTCTTTTGATAAAATTAAAGAAGTTGCCTCTACATTGTTAAATTCCTTAACCCCAACAACTTGACCAATTACTACCTAGCAGATTCCTTGTTGTAAATCTATTATTATGCAAATCTATTGAATAAATGAAACCACTGGGATCTTAACACATAAGAAAAAATAAACAGAGGAAGCAAAATTAAATCACACGAATCTCATATATGCACACCAAGGTTTTCCGCTCTTCAAATCAATTTTCTTTAAACTAACTTTAGAACTTACAAGGGATACCTTCCTTGGATAATGGTCTATTGAAGAAAATACAAATACAACAAGAACACTTGAATGGAAGTCCTTCTCCACAAAGTCACTAAGATCTCTCTTACCATGTCTTCTACCTTAACCTAGCCTTCCTTTTATAATTTGAGTTATTGATTGAATCCATAATCTCAATCTCCAAAATGATTGATGGTTGCGATTAGATCTCAACATTACTTGAGATCTGTTGTCGCTTAGATTGTACAAGCACGGTGCGACAATGACTCAAGTCAGGGGATATCACTCTGATCTATGACGTCTCTGTTCTCGCTGTCTCCCAACAATAGGTTATGGGGGGGCAATCCCTATGAAATGTGAAAATGCAAGACTTATTGGTAACCAACAAGTCCGGGAGACACGATTGAATGGCCTAGCCACTTGGTTGATTTCAACAAGTTAAAAGATTATATTGAATTATTTGATGAGACCAGTGCCTTATGGAGTCAACTACTTGCTTTATATCGATTTAATACCAAATGACCAGATGAACAATCGTTGCTTAGGTGCTTTGCTAACCTATATGCCATGCAAATCCTACACTCTAGGTGAATTGCAAAAATCTTGGTTTATTTTAATTATATGCCTAGATAAATATATCCCTTAATCCTCAACTATTTATAAGCGAGTCTCTAAAGTAGGTTGTAGAGAGAAGTCAAGGCAAGGCAAGCAATGGCTTGATTAACAAAATCTCACCTTGAAATCTAACATACTCGATGCCTTCGACACTGCAGAGACTGTGGCTCTAATGACTGCAAGGTCATTGTGTTAACCATTAGAGAGGGTCTATCCATCACAAGCTATAAGAGATGAAGGGCGTTCTTATCTTTCTATCAACCAAGCTTAGGCAAGTTTATTAGATGCACTTTAGTCCTAGAATGCAATGCAAAATGAGAGTGTGCTCTTCAGTTAAGATAGTTTATGATCCTTTAAGTACTTAGTTATGATTTATCTTATGACAAAGAGTGCTTAATAACAAATGAAAGACAATCTTAAACACAAGACAAAGTGCTCAATTTCAACAATACTTGAAAGATGATGTATCAAATCTAACCAAGAGATAATTGCTCAAGAAACGAGATAGATGCTCTTAACAATAAATCACCAATATGCCCAAGATAAAATTATAATTCACAAATAGATATTAACCATGGAATAATAATGACAATGATGTAATTTAGAGCACTTTTTACCAAGATATTACTTAGAACCATTCACCAGGGCTCTTTTAGAGACTAAACAATTACTCAAGAAATTGTCAGTTAGATGATTAATGTTCCTTGCACAATTAGCAATTCTTAACAATGAACCAATGTTAAGAACCTTATGCAACTTTATATTCCAATGCAATTTTATGCTAAATATGTCAAACAATCCCAAACTTACTTCTTTCTCTTGATTAAATGAGAGCACCTTAGATGAGATTGCCAATAGAAAATGCTTATGAATGCAAGCAAATGCAAAATTAAACATATCTTTTCCATTCGAAGTAGATGGAACATTGCAACATCTACATGGAACATTTTGAGCAAATTGCCCTAAACTCCTTTCCTTACACTCTTGAAGAATGGAAAAGATATGTAGATGATATATTCCCTAAGTGGAGCCATGGGAAAGACAAATTGGAAGATTTCCTCACTCACATTAATAGCCACGGGAAAGACAAATTGGAAGATTTCCTCGCTCACATTAATAGCCTCTTAGAACACATAAAATTCACTATCGAGATCGAAAAAGACAACCAACTCCCTTTCTTGGATATCCTTCTAACAAAGAATAATGGAAAACTTGGCTTCCAAGTTTTCAGAAAGAAAACTCACACGGAGAGATACTTGCATGCAAATTCCCATCACCATCCTAAACAAAAAACAGGTATTATAAAAACCCTAACCACGAGGGCCTCTAGGATTTCAGACTCTGAACACATACATCTAGAAACTGACCATTTCTGCAAAGTCTTCGAAAATAATGGTTACAACAAACACACCATCAACAAAACCATCCACCAAGCTCTAGAAAGAAAAGAAAACAAGACAATACCTTTTGACTCTCCAAAAATCTCCCATCCTTACATAAAAGGCACCACGGATAAGATTGCAAGAATTCTAAAAAACCATAATATGGAAAAAAATACTTAGGAAACTAGCAGATCCCTCAACATTAGACTAAAAGAACATGTTGCCGACATCTGTAGAAATAGACCCTCTAAATCCGCCTTAGTTCTCAACATTAGACTAAAAGAACATGCTGCCAACATCTGTAGAACTAGAGCCTCTAAATCCGTCTTAGTTGAACATGCGTGTTCTTCCGCACACCACATCTACATAGAAGCAGCGAGACTCATCATTAAAGAAGACCATCAATTAAAAAGGAAAATTAAGGAAGCTTTGGAAATTGAAAAAATGAAAAACAACATGAACCGAGATGAAGGCTTAAAAATAAGCAATACCTGGAAACGTTTATTAACAAAATCTTCAAAACATAGATATAACTAATTCCTATCAATATCATTACACTAAAAAAAATTCATATTAGTTATTAAAAACAATTAATATATGATAATCATTTCCAAAAAAAATAAAATATTTCTAATTAATTATATTAATAAAACCCTCATCTTATGGTTACCTCCCATTACACCTTATAATCATCTACATTTTCTCTATAAACATTAATAAAATCACTAGACCTTCATGATAGATTTAAACACTAAAAATGATGATTTCATATCAAACACATAAACCAATAAATAATAAACATATCTTATGGTTACCTCCCATTACACCTTATAATCATCTACATTTTCTCTATAAACATTAATAAAATCACTAGACCTTCATGATAGATTTAAACACTAAAAATGATGATTTCATATCAAACACATAAACCAATAAATAATAAACATGCATTAGGTCTCATCATTTATTAAAAATATATTCCCACAGTGATTAATTACATTAATAGAAGTTCACAAACAATAAGAAAATATTTAGATTATATATTAAAATTAAAATTGATTTCATTATAAACACAAACTATTAAAGAATAAACACATAATACACTTCATATAATAATAACTAAATAAGCATTCTTTAAAAGTATTAATTAACTATTTTCAAGAAGGATTATATTTACAAACTCATAAACTAATAAATGATAAAACAATGCTAACTAAATATTAACTTTCACAAAATACTTATTCAAATCATTAAAAAAATAAAAAAATAAATTAAGAAATAAATAAAAATAAAAACACAAATAATTCAATACATATAAATAAAAATTTCCAAATAAACTAATATAATAATATATTAAATTATAAAAGTTTTAATTAATAAAGATTATACACATTAAAATTAGTTTAATTTAAATATTTGGCCGACTAAGTTTTCCAAAATTTCATTCACGCAAATACATATATATCGTTTGCTCTTTTACATTAAATCTTCTCAAAATATTTAGCGTTCCCCTGTTGATGGACTCACTTTGTAGTTCGAAACGTTGGGTTAAAAAACTCACTCATAGGTCATTCCACCCTCTTTCAAATACACTCCACCTGTATGGACTCTTTATTCAAAAACAAGTAAAGATTGCCCATCTTATACAATGACTAGTTAATTATGTTGGGTTGACTTATTAGTGATTTTTATGCCACTTAGATGAGATTTATACTACTGTTAGCAAATAATTAGATGGTTGCTAGTAAAACAAAGGTGAAATGAGGGTTTGGAGAGACAAAACCAATAGGCCTTTTGGCCTTGAAGATGGCTAGTTTGCTTGCCCAATACTTCTCAAATGAAATGATCACTCACAACCACCAATGTTAGCTAAAGAAATCTCATGAATATTGTTGCAATCACAAAGTGTTAGCTCAATAACCCAATGCAAAGAATGAATAGGGAAAAGGAGGCAAGGAAAAGGGGTGAAATGGAGGTTGAAGGCAAACGACTATGATTATAGGCCTTGTAGGCTCACAACAAGGGGATGGAGGGGCCTTTAGGCATGCGACAAGGCATAGAAAGAAGGTCGAGAGGGTAAGGAGGCCCCACAAAGGGATGTGGCTAAGGAAAGTGAGTTCGAGAGGCCTACGGCCAAGGAAGAGGAGGGAAGAGAGGCCTTAAAGGCCCGCGACCAAGGAAGAGGAGGGAAGAGAGGCCTTAAAGGGTTGCGACAGTGGTAAGGGAGGAGAAATGAGGGCAACGAATGAGGCTAAAGCCTTGGGCAAGCCTGTGGCTAAGGCTTGGCAGCCATAGAAGGTTGTCGACAGGGGTAAAATGGGCCACGACAAGGCTTGGAGGGCCTATCTAGGCCAACGACTCACCAAGAGGAGAAGAGCAAGTTGCATCTAGGGCTAAGAGGGCTAATGCTAGGCCTAAAAAATTTTAGACTGCTGCAAAAATGACAAATTATGCTTCAGTTCTTCAAATCGCCAAAAATCACCACAAAAATGCCAACAAGGGCTAGCGACTTCTTTTTTTACTTGGACGTTGAGCTTGGACGAGAGATAGAGGGTGGATCTTGCCTTCCTAGGCCTATATCCACCTCTGAAAACACCAATGAAAATTTTCCAAGGCTAGAAACACTTGAAACCCTTCCAAAATTTTTGAGTTTCCTTGAGAAATCACTTGCACAAATGAGATAAAATTTTCCCAAAACCCCAATATATACAAAATTTAAAATAAACTCCAAAACCCCAAAGTTGCAAAATGAGGGTTATAAAATATTTTACAAAATTATATACAAATTATTCACAAATATACAATGCTTGTAAAATAATTCTTTTTAGAAATTAATTCTGAGTAATGGATCAATGTATTTTTTGAAAGATAGAATATTGGCCACACCCTTTAGTGAAGTAAGAATACCATATAAATTTCCCGGAGCCCAAACAAGGTCGGCCTTTGCCCACAGTCTGTGAACTTGGAGCCCAAGGGCTAGTGTACCTGCAGATCTCTATAATCTTTCTCAAGAAAAATCATTAGATCATATAATGAATCGGATCACTTAAGATAAACCCAAAATTTACCAATAGAATGGTCTTATTAGCCCAAAATTTACCAATAGAATGCTCTTATCATTGACAAATGAAATAACAGTTTATATAGCAATGAAGCACAATATAGGATTAGCACATAACTAGCACATACCACAAATCAATGAGACAAGAACACCATGAACTAAACCCCAAAGTATTTTATCATGACATCAAATGTTCCTAGCAGAGCAATGGCTCAATACCAACATTACAAATTTACATACCCCAGAGCCATAATCACTGTATCCGAAATTCAAATGTTCCTTAGAGAAGCAAAATGGCTTCTATTTATAGAGAAATCCCTCCAAGTGGAAAATAACGGCTAGTTGGCTTGATCCCTGTCAAAATAATCCCGATCGTCGATAAATATTTGATTATCTTTTAATCTTCACCATCAAATATTTTTATTTTGAGGAAAATCCGAAATTTTTTTAAAATCCACTTTTAATTAATCCAAAATTAATTTTTTGGATTAATTTCCTCAAAATTTTGACTTTGACTTAACCACCAAGGTCCAAGGGTTTAATTTTTTTTAAATATTCCGTTTTTGCCTTGGTGGGGGGGTATACAAAATTTGACTTCTTTTTGACCAATGACTTTTTTGGTGATTTTCCACTTGGAGAAAATTAGTTTTTTCTAAAATTAATTTTTGACTCTAAATTATTTAATTTTCTGGCTTAGGATTTAATTTTATTTTTTCCAGAAAAATTAATTAATTGACACAAGAGGGGATTAATTATTTTTCCTCTCTCAAATACTTTAGCCATGGTGTCTGATTGTGAGGGACCATGCACTAAAATATTTTTTACATTAGATGTTACAATTCAACCCTCAAAGCGGGAATACCCATTCATTGTAGACCCTCATAACATTTACCCAATTCTGCGACACAATATGATCTAGTAGACCAAGTGATTTGTAATAAAATAATTTAGCCAAATAGCTTAAATTATTTCCAAACCTCTTTTACAAAGACTCGATATAATGCTAGGATTCACCTAAGGTTTTGATTATGAACCCCTAGCTTTGGGGTTCAAGCTGGAGGAAAACCTTTGCCGATTATTCATGTTTAGAAACACACATAATGTGGCGGGGTTAAAAAACCTCCTAGGATGAAATTCATCACCAAATTCAAAGGCTTACCTAGGTTGTTACATAATTAAATAGTCATACTAGCATTATTTACATTACAATTTGCAAAATTTGGGTTTTCAATGATAGAATAATTGGTTGGATGACGATTCTGAACTTTGAAATATTGTGTAAACGACTTCCTTGGACTTGTGACAAAATGAGTGCAACAAGATCAACGGTTGAGATTCATCTAATTCACTAATGCAAATAACCTTTGCATTTCAGTAGATTAACTCACTTTATCTTATAAAAGTCAATTACATTAATATTTAGAGTAATTGCTAAGGTTAAGGGTCAATTAGGTGACTCCCACATGCCTAGATACTTAGGCCTACCCCTAAGGACAATGGAAAAAATCATCCGTCCTATATCAGAGGAGGAAGTCTTGTGGGTGATTAAATAATTGGAGCCTGAAATAGCCCTAGGTCTTTATGGGTTTTCAACAAACTTCTACAAACAGTGCTAACACATTATTAAATTTGATCTTCTTAAAATACTACATTATGTACATTGCTCAATGTGCACGAGGGGGGGGGGTGGAAAATTCAACTTTTCTTGCTCTCACCCTACAGGAAATTATCCCCACCTCCTTCTCAAGATTTCTTCCCATTTTCTTGTACAACATTTCTTAAAAAATTATGTCAAAGAGAATCGCCAACAGATTAAAGTTGCTTCTCCCCAAAATTATCTTAGCTCATCAAGGTGGATTTGTGGAGAAGAGACAAATTGCAGATAATGTCTCTCAAAGTGAAAATGGATGATTATTAAGAGTTACATGGCCAATGCATTTGATTAAGGCACAATTTCCTCTTTGAAGTCATTCAAAAGTTTGGGTTCACAACTAGGTTCATCCATTACGTGGCTACTTGTATTCCGGTCCATGGATAGCCCTTCTAGTGAATGGGCATTCTTCTTCCTTCTTTAAGGCAACTGGAGGCTTAAGGTAGAGATGCTTACTTTCCCCACTTCTATACATCACCATGGTTGACTCATTGAGCTAGAAGCTTGAACAAGAACATAAGCAAGGAATATTCTAGGCATCTGCATTGTTAGAGGGATAAAAAGAAACAACCATTCTCAGTTTGCAAACAATATCTTGCTAATAGGAGGAGCATCTATAGTAGTTGTCTCTCGGTTCAAAGTCACAATGTATCTTTATGTTAAAATCTCAAAAGGTCTCCTAAACTGTGCCAAAAGCTAGTTATATGCTTGGAACATTGGGCACAAATTGTAGCTGACTATTGCTAGAGTCCTCAACTTCTAGTTCTAGGAGAATTGGTGGTCATTTTGATAGTTGGCCATTCCAATTTTCTTTTTTATGCCCTTCTTTAGCTGCTTGGCAACAAATCATAGTAAAATTTAAGACCAAATTTCCACAATGAGGGGCCACATGGCTTAATTCTTTAGGTTGTCTTGTTCTAATCAAGTTAGTTCTCTTTGCTCTCCCTATCTTTCAATTTCCAACACTATTAGTTTCATTGGGTGTCATGTCAACCATTGCAAAGGAAATCAAGTGCTTCCTGTGGCAAGGGGGAAAGACCAACCATAAAAAGTTCCATTTGATCTTGCAAAGGAAATCAAGTGCTTCCTGTGGCAAGGGGGAAAGACCAACCATAAAAAGTTCCTTTTGATCAATTAGAACAATGTCCAAGCCCCTAAATCACATGGAAAGCTTAAGATAAAAGATGCCACTCTGGTCAACATTGTGTTGGGTGCAAAGCTGTTGTGGAGGCTCATATCAAGGAAAAATGATCAGTGGAAAAGGGCATTGCACATGAAATATGTAGAGGGGGAATGTATTTGTAGTCTAGATCATACGCCTAGTCAAGGAATGGCTCGCAAATCTAGAAGCTTCTCGTTGTTGCTCTAGCCTTCCTGCAAAGTAAATTAATGTGGATCTAGGCAATGACAAGAAAATTAGTAATTGAAATGACAACAAAATGGTGAAGAAACCTCTGCATCAGATTCACTTCCTTCTTTCTTTTAAAATATGGTTGGACAAGCAAAGGAAAATCAAGCTTTATGACATATCCACATGGTCTTGGAACTTTGGAATGTGGATCAGTGGGGACTTTGATGAGGGATTTTCCTTTATGACATATCCACGTGGTCTTGGAACTTTGGAATGTGGATCAGTTGGGACTTCGATGAGGTCCCTCCTCATTTGTAGGCTCTCATTTTGTCCAACGCCCTCGTCGTTGTGCACCTTGTCACCAACAATCCTTTGACTAAAGGGGATGGGACTTGCACAGTTACGTTGTTAAGGAAGGCTATGATTATACACGTGGTCTTGGAACTTCAGAATTTGGATCAGTTAACTTTGGAATTTGGATCAGTTGGGACTTCGATGAGGGCCCTCCTCATTTGTAGGCTCTCATTTTGTCCAACGCCCTCGTTGTTGTGCACCTTGTCACCAACAATCCTTTGACTAAAGGGGATGGGACTTGCATAGTTACATTGTTAAGCAAGGCTATGATTCTCAACTTTCTTAAGCTAGAATATCCCCAAGGTCTAAATTTGGAGAAACGTTTGGCATCTTCATGTGCTGCCAAAAGTGAATATCTTTTGTTGGATTGTAGCTCAGGGAAAAATTCTCACAACATAAAATCTACAAAAAAGGGTGTCGTTGAATCCTCCAAGTGCATCCTTTGTAGCTTAGCTTGTGAATCCATTTCCCATCTTTTCCTTGAATGTGCTTTTGGTAAGGCAATATGGCAGTTTGTTCTCCAAGGAATCAACTGTAGAGTATGCTAGCCTTCCTCATGTGAGCAACCGCTAGGCTATTGGCACAAGCATAATCTAGGTTATTTTCAATAAAAATCCATTTTTATAAGGGTTTTGCTTGCTCTCCCTAAATATGATGTTTGGAAAATGTGGCTTGCTCGCAAAAGAGTCCTCCTCCAAGTGGAGAAACCATAGGTTGGGGGGGTGGCAATTAAGGCAATGACTCTTCTCCCAAAATACTTCAATTCCTATCATATTTTTCAATCCTCCTCTCTCTCTTGATAATATTGATCCTCAGTTTCTTTAGCAATTCACCCTTCGACTTTCACCTACTTCTCTCTCTAAATACAAACTAAATTGGCAACTTCATCTTACAACTCTTGAATGCCATAAATGGATGACCTCCCAATTCTCTTACATCTCGTGTTTTAATGGTGCATCCAAGGGAAATCCAGGGGCAACATGTGTGGGGGTGGGGGGGGGGGGGGGGTCATTTATGACGTTGGAGGAAACATCGAAACTACCTACTCTTGGAACCTAGGTATTACCACAAATAACCAAGCTGAGGTGAATGCTCTTCTCCTAGGTGTCAAATTGGCCTCCTCCCTTGATTTGCAGAACCTGAATATTATTGGAGACTCCAAAAATACAATTAATCATCTTTGTATTGAATTTAGCCCTTTCGATGCCTTGTTGAACTTCATTGTCCTCTGTATCAATCTCTATTTCACCTCCTTTTATACTCGTTTTTTCCCACTCCTTGGTCTAACAATTCCTTTGTTGACTTGCAAACCAGTGTGGCCCTACTATAAAACATTGGGGTTCAAGTGATTAATGGCCTATCCAATTCCATGATTAGACCTTCCTTTAATTTGTCCAACAACATTTGGAACATGTGTTAGGCACTTGAATTGTCCTTCCTTGTTGAACTTCATTGTCTTGTGTATCAATCTCTATTTCTCCTCCTTTTAAACTCGTTTTTTCCTACTCCTCGGTCTAACAATTCCTTTGTTGACTTGCAAACCAGTAAGGCCCTACTAGAAAACATTGGGGTTCAAGTGATTAATGGCCTATCCAATTCCATGATTAGACCTTCCTTTAATTTGTCCAACAACCTTTGGAACATGTGTTAGGCACTTGAAATCATTGATCCATGCAAGGCTCTCTTATCTTGTGACTTCCTGTAGTTTCTTCATTCCACACCTCACATCATTTGGCGTTTGCACATTGCAATCCAAATCAAGGTGGGATTTTGCATTTGAGGAAGGATATGGCTGTCCGAAGGATTAACTACGGCCTTGCATAGGCTGTATCCAAGATGGAATAGATTATTAATGCTAGTAGGTTCTTAGGACCCCTTGTCTCTCATCTTTTCCGCTATTTTCTCATTTTGCCACTCTCATCGTTCAGCACCGTCCACTGTCATCCATAGCCTTCTCAAATAGTGGGCTCATGCCTTTTTGCCCGGTTCTATTGTCATGGCATATCATAACATCTTTGCCTTCGAAACCACATTGGACTATAGCATGAAGGAGACGTTGAAGATCCCTGTTGCTCTTCTCATTCTTTGTACCTTTGGTTGGCCTATTTAGAAGTCAATGAATGTCTATGGGAATTCTGATCCAACAAGAGGACTTAATTCGTCAGGTTCAAGACAAGATTGAAATGTTAAGTGGTCTATTGTTGGAAATCAACTTGGGTCATCAACAAGTATTCCAATGGAAGTACTCTCCAGGTTTATCAGGCTCTACTTCTTCATCAGTGGGGAATGCTCTTCTTCCAGAATTCAATGAAGTTGCTTTTGAAGCTCATATTGTGATCCAAGAACCCACAAGCTGCCTCCCTCCCTACATCCAATTTAATGATTTGCTTTTGTATCCATGTTCTCAAAGTGTTCCTCAAGATTTGCACTATAAGATTTTTGCTGAATCATTAGTGTTGTACTCCACAGGACTAATTGGTGAATTTACAAAGCCTACTGTTTGGGTATGGCTCCTTTTAAGTGATGCTCTTAGTCATTGTACTTTTGTTGCATCCACCAAGATGCAGATTTTGCTACCATAATACAAATCTCCCTATTCTTGTGAAAAAAATTCTAATTGTAATTAATTATGTACTGGGAGCGAACGTTTCCTCATAATCAATGCCTTCGTTTTGTGCATATCCTTTCGCAACTAGCCTGTCTTTATATTTATTAATGGAACCATCTGATTTGAACTTTTTGTGATATACCCATTTACAACCTATTGGTTTCTTAGATGGGGGTAATTCAACTAGCTTCCAAGTGTTGTTTTTCATTAATGCATTATATTCTATTTGCATTACATCTCTCCTTTCTTGTTTCCAATTTGCGCCATTATAAGAAACTTTATCATATGAATGCAGAAGTTCACTCATTAAAGCAAGATTTACCTATTGCGATGATATCAACCTTTTTCTTCTCTTTTCTTGTTGTATTTCTTCCGGTGTTGCATGTTGAAGTGCCTGATAATGTTGGTCTTTTATAATTTTGAGATCGAATTTCATTGTTTGGAGACTGACTGCAGTCTAGTTCTTCCAACTCCATGCCACTTTTTCTTTCTCTACTTTTTTGTTCTCCTCTTTTAAGCCTTCTATATGTGTCAGGAGTTTTGAAGTCATGCTCGTTATTATCACCCTGAAAAGCTTCACCTTTCCATCCTGATGTAGGCATATGTGGGAGCCTTTCATAAAAAATTACATCTCTATTTATAACCACCTTTTTGTTTACTGGATCATATAACTTATATGCATTTTATTCAATACTATGCTTGATAAATATGTGTATATTCTACTATTAGCTCCCAACTTGTGTCTATATAAATTGTGAACATGTGCATATGCTAAACAACAAAATTCTTTGACATTGGTCACCTTTGGTTTTCTTCTTGACCAAGTTTCATAAGGAGCATGCCCACGAACCACATTTGTTGGATTGCGATTTAACAAAAGCACTGTTGTCTGCACCCCTTCAACCCAAAAGTGATCACTGAGATGATGCCCTTTTAGCATGCACCTACCCATTTCCATAAGAAATCTATTCTTCCTCTTTGCTACCCCATTTTGCTAATGTGTTTTGGCAATATAAGTTTGTTTTTGAATGCCATGATAGAAAAAATCATGGAATGCATTTTATTTAGGTTCACCTCCTTTATCATCCTTGAACACCTTAATGCGCTGAACACTTTCGTTTCTAAGTTCTAACCGTTGCCTTGAATTGCTTAAAAATAGCAAATACATTAGATTTGTTAAAAAAATACACCCATATTTTTTTGGAAAAATCATCGAGGAATGTGACAAGGTATTTAGAACCTCCATTGAGTTCTCATTGGACCATAGACATCACTAGAAATTCATTGAAGTGCCTGAGTTGCCCTGGTTTTGCTATTATCAATTTTGAATTGATGTTGCTTCCTTGCTAGACATGCTTCACATACACATTTACCTTTTTATGTGTTAGGCCATACATTCATCAAATTATGCTTGTGAAGCAACTTCAAATAAAAGTAATTAAGATGAACATGTCTTTCATGCCATAATTGATTTTCTAAAGTGGAACATGTCATAAAAGCTTGTTGTTGCTTTGAAACACCATCAAATTTGTACATATCATTACACCAAAACCTTTTGGCGATAATGTTGTTGTTGCTATCTTTAATTAAATACTGTTTCTTATCAAACACAACAATATAGTTCTTATTATTAATTTTACTAAACAAGACCAAGTTTTTTAAGCCAGAAACATACAAGATGTTCTGTATCTTTTTGATGCAATATCCTGAAACTCACATGGGTACATCACCTCTACATTGTACTTATGAGTATTGTCATCACCGAATAATAATTTTGTTATCATAAAGAGCAAGTTTTGAAAAGAAGACTTGTTATTTACTGGTCATATCAACATACCAGACACATTGAGAAGTAGAGTTGTCAATATGAGAAGCCATAAACAAATAATTAGTGGCAGGTTCTTGTTGAACCGCTGTACTACTTGCTGCTACAAAATGGCTTTGATGCCTGCCCCCTCTACTTCTTCCACTATGATGTTCTCTACCTCTATTCCTTTCAGTTTCATATCTTTTTCTTAAAATGACAATCTTCTTAAGTATAATTATTCTTGCTAAACTAATTGCAATGTTTAGAACCTTGAGAATTACTTATCTGGTTTGCAGAATTTGGCTTTCTATTTTGATTTTGATGCCAATTAGGGCTTCCTTTTTGATAGCCTTTGTCACAGCTTCTTCCTCCGTGCCTTCCTATAAAAGCTCTGTTTGGTGCATGTTCATTCTTCGAGTCTCTACTCTATTTGAAGGAGTAAGCTTACAACTTCTTCAAATGTGGGAATTCATTTCGAGAAGTGATACAAAATGAAGTTACCAACTGTTGATATTCATCTGGTAGGCTATTAAACGGAATGGTGATGATTTCTTTACCTAACATTGAAGTCAATTGTTGATAATTCCTTTTTTCAATTCTTGCAACTTCTAAACATGATTTGTAATGGAATTTAATGCTACCACCTTCAAACTAGTTAATTTGTTTCTCAACAATAAAATTTGAAGTTTATGTGATGTTTCTTACAAATTCTTTTACTTTGTCCAAACCTCAACAGTGGTGGTAGTACCACAATTGTGAGGAAGAATATCATCTTCTGAGGCCAAAGCAAGGAGTAATGCATTTTTATTTTTCTTCTTATAGTCATTGGATTTGGTTTTGGAGTTGTCCTCGTAAAGATTTCCCAAATGTCATGGCAAGACAAAATTTGCTCCATTGTTTTCAGGCAGGGAAATTTTACCATTTAATTTATGTGACTAGGGCATGATGAAGTTATTAGTATTGGTCATTTTCCTTCTAACTCAAATATTTTTTTGCTTATAACTCTTAAAAATAAAAAATCTTTCTCTTTTCTCTTTATAACTTTTAAAAGAAAATTATGCCTCCAAAAATTAAAGACCCTTTTATTCCTTACAACTCCTTTAAAAATAAAAAAAAAGTTGTGCTTTCATATTTAAAAAAGAAAAGAAAAGAAAAAAGAAAAGAAAAAGAAAACAAGTTAATACTCCTCTTAAAACTCATTTAATGGGTGATGAAAATGACTCCTCTTTTTCTCCCCCTAAATCTTTGATAAATGTTGTTACCTTTCTGTGTTAGTGAACCGATTCGGCGAGCTGTGCAATTTTTTTTGAGTGGCTGGGCCATACAATTTCCACACACTTAAATTTCTGAAACCTGTTGTTTGATGCCATATAAATTCTCTGTAGGCACTGTACAATGAAATTAAAACACGGTTAATTCATTGGCAGCTGTATTGTGTATTTCTTGAGCTTTGCCATGCAGACTATAATTAATTGCAGCTGTCGTAAAAAATTAAGTCGCCATTGTTAATTTCTCTAACCCTAGGTACTGACAATTTGTTAACCTAACCTATTCATTATTGTAAATTAACTGCACTTCTAATAAATAAAAAAAACTGTTGATATTTTAACATGTAAAATAAAAGATAACAACCAGAGCAAAATAATACACAATTCTCAAACACATGCACACATTAATTTCTGCCCTTCAATTGTGTCGTTTTATTAAATTGATCTTCAAAATACAAGGGATCTCTTCTTGGGATAATGGCCCTCTTAGGAAAAATACAAATACAGCAAAAGCATGGAGTTATTCCAGCTGATCAAATCCTCTGCAGAACTGTCCTTCGATCTTGCTTGGCTGATTTGGATCTTTCTCCCTTGCTGTTCCCTTGCATTATACCTTGAACCTTGCATACTTGGATGGATGTCCTTCTCGACCCTTGTGCTCACTAGATGTGTTTCTTCTCTTAGCTTAGCTTAGCCTTTCTTTTATGAGTTTGAGTTATTGATTGAATTTACAACCATAATCTCCAAAGTGTTTGATGGTGTTGAGATTGGATCTCAAGTTCACTTGATATCAACGGTTGAGATTCATCTAATTTACTATTGCAAATAACCTTTTCATTTCATTATATTAACTCACTTTTTCTTATAAAAATCAACTACTTTAACAATTCCATTAATTAAGTAATTGCTAAGGTTAAGGGTCCTTTTGGACGACTTTCACATTTCTAGACACTTGGACCTGTGTGGAAGTGCCTGTCCAATGCTACAAACATCAATAGCCATGTCCTTACACTTAGTGGCCTTCGAATTGAAGCATATAGATTTAACATGGGTCATATCACAGTTTTTATTCAGGCCATACAGTTTGATTGAGATTGGATCACTGTATGGTTTTTAAGTCTAAAATTTCCAAAAATTTGATTAAGTCCATTTACCGATTCAATGCAGCCAGTTGTACAGATTTTTGCTTTAGAGATTACTTAATTGGTGGTCCATATACCTTCTGGTTCCTTGCCGTACTTTATGTCAACCCATGTATGTATCGGTTTCTTCTCCTTGGTACAGATCACAATTTCTTTTGGCCTTCCATACAATTTTAGAGCAGGCCATACAATTCTTTCTTCCTGACCATACAGATCATTCCTTGACTCTACAATTTTGATTGCCTCTTTCTCCAAATTTGTCTGTGCCAAACTTTGACTTGAAACTATTTTTGAAAATGCCCTACGCCACAGTCACCATGGCATGATACCATGTTAAACTATGCTATGGAGAATATGATAGAGAAACGAGAGTCTGAATGAGATGAGTGTTTGATTACATAAGATGGTAACATATATATATATATATAATTCCATAATTACATATAACTTATAACATAAATACCCATTATTACATATGATTTATTTCCACTCTATTGCATTAAAATTAACATATTAAATTAAATTGTCATCACAATATCTAACACCATCACAATAATAAAATAAATCAACATATATCCATCTTAACTCTGGATCTATCAATAGTTGAGAGGCATCAAATACTTTGATATGCAAACATTACCCTAAGTTTTGCACACTAAAAAAGGCTTGCACCTCAAGGGACTTAATCCTTCTTGGCGCCTGATTGTTCCAGATTTAAGATGGATCTATGTTAGTTATATCCAATGCCACTTAATTGAGAGCATTGAACCATCATTTCATTAATAATAAATTTCAAAACCTTAGCAACTAACTGTAACTGGCAATTGACCTGGTAGCAAGCAAATGACAGCACAATGTAAGTCAATGATGATAAACAGGTTACACAGAAGGAATTGATTCCATAGGTTGTCCTGAGGAAATCAAAGGCATAGAAAAGTGTGTTTGATAACAATCTGCCTGTGAAACATGTCACCGTAAACAATTGAAGAAATTGCACTACTAGTATCCTTCATGGAACCCAACCATGAAAATCTAGTTCAATTAACTGTCTAAAAGTTCTACTAGTAAGGGAAGGTAATTAGCTGGGTGAAGACAAATTCCCATGTTCCTGGTGAATGAAACATGGAAGTTGAAGATGATGAAATGCATCGTAGGAATATGAAACTCACCCAAATATTCCAGCGAGGATTGCAGTACATTAAAACAATATCCAATGGCCTTCTAGATTACTGGGAAGAACGAATAATCATTGAAATGTTTTCTGACATTCTTAATTTTTATGAATTCGTAATAGTTATCTATGAATGGAAAATTTTGATTGATACAAGGGCCAACAGTGTCCATTATACAATAATTTTTAAATAATGACATCACAGTGATCTTATAGTGCGTGTTACCCCTAAATGTAAATTGTGTCTGCTCTTTATAATCGGCAGTTGTTTCTTTGAGGAAAAATGTGTGGACCAATTGGATTGGTTGGTCTCTACTCCCTAGATACCTACAATTTTTTTACTTTGATCGGTCTTATGAATATCATGCTGATAAAATTAATATTAATTAATACAACAGTATATAAGCTCTGTCACCAGATGGAGTTATATCGACTTCAATAAGTTAAAAAAATGTCAATGTTGAAAAATCTAGACAATTTTTTTTATAAACGTCAACAACTACATTGCTAAAGAATTAAATAGTCACCTCTCACAACTAATATATAAAGCAAGATTTTCAGCACTATGCCCTGAATTCCTTTTTATCAATATAAGAACTCGTGCTTTAGTCATTAAAGATTTTTAATTTTAAAAAGCAAACTGTAACTGAAACCAAAATCTAAACCACCTATTTATTAAATTTTAGATTTTGGTTTCAGTTACAGTTTGCTTTTTGGTTTCAGTTACAGTTTGCCTTTTAAAATTAAAACAGGGAAAACCAATATTAAAGGCAACCTAAAAGGGTTTAAACATGACGGACTCCAAAGTTTTGAAAACCCAGTGGATTATCAGGGCAGCATGAACAAGTTGTTAGGCAACAATATTTAAGCTATTGGAAAATTTTCAATTCTGAGAGGTCATTGCAAAAATATTTCTGTACTGTTTGCTCGGATCACTGGACACCAAAAGGTTTCAACAATATTTGTGATTTTTGCAACAATTCAAGCACATTCAGAGGTGTTGAACATGAAGGTGATTACTCTGTCAAGAGAGTATCACTATGCTCCAGGCTTATTGTGAGGACGTCTAGTAAAGTGTAAATGACGATTGCGGAAATCCAGGTTAGTTCATTTATTTGTTTATTTAGAGAAGAAATTTATAGATTTGAATTTTCAAGTGGCTTTTCAACTGGTGTCTGAAGTCAAACCAGAAACTAGGAGGTCATTTAACAAGTGTGTTGTATGGTCAATAGATTTTGACCACACATGCCAAAATGTTTGATGGTTTTTATCATTTATTTATTAATGAAGACATAACAATTTGAAATTTGGTGAAATTGGATATTAACATTAACTATATAAAGGTGTAATAAGTTAAGTTTAATCTACTGGAGATGAAATTTGCAATCTAAGATTACCTGTATATGTTCTAAATCAAACTGTTTAGTGGGCTTTCTGTGATGTGCTTTCTTAGTACATGTTATTTCCCTTGTCTCTTTCTTGGGTCGCTACCAACCTTTTCTTTTACCTGCAAACTATTTTTGTGTTGCTACTACTTTTTCTTTGTTTTACTGTGTTTAGAGAATATATCATGTTTGTTGCCCTGGATATACAGACCTTAATGATTACAAATATAATTGCTATATGATTTTTAGTTAATAATGCCATCTGTGGCATCTTTCCTACGGTGCAGAATTCGCATGTTTGTTAGTTAGTATTTACTATTTACATATGTTGGCCTTGTTTTGAGGCTAGATTATATTTTTCTGCTTAAGTGATCTGCTTGTAGATTGATATTCTTGTGAAGAATTTACATCCAACATCTTTTTATATTAATGGTGAAATCACATCCTGGGGAAACCCCACCAGGCACTTTCCCTCTTTCCGGGGATGGTACCCATTGTAAATCGGCTGGTTGCAGTTTTGGCAACCTAATCTAGTAGGGATATCAAGTGAGGCCTATAATATCCAGAGGCAGCCAGACCAGGGACTTGACCCCATGACCTCCTGTTTGTAACTCATAGCACTCAATGACTTGAGCTAACACACCGGGCTATTAAATTTTGCATCCAACATATTGTCCAAATTCTATTTCCCCTTTTGATGTGCAATGCTGTCACATTTATCTATTGACCTGGCGAAAAACATTTTCGGTTGGGGATTATGTGCTATTCATGTTGGCTTTCTTTTGTTTTCCTGTTTCTTGCATGAATCTTTCAAATTTTCTTCCTGTCTATGAACATTTGCTGATTTCAGAATTATTTGTAACAAATGCTTAATGTTTAACATATTTGTTCTTCAAGTTTATTTTGGCTTCAGGTTTTGTCTTTCACAAACTCAAGTATATATGCTGTTAAGTCTGTTCTTATTTTTGACCGTGAATACTTTTACATGTTTTAACTTTAGTGACTTTTCAACTCCTGTACTAGAAATCTGATTAGGAAAATTACAACAAATCCATTTTTGGCTATTTGTCTGAAACTTTGTAAGCTTTCTATTTTGTGCTTCTGCTCTATAACGTTTTTAAAATTATTGCTGGTTATCCAGGATTGCATGGATATGTTAATGAACTTAGTGGTGTACATATGCTAAAGTCTCAATAAATTTAAGGCAAGGGAACCTCAAGACAGGTCGCTCATCCTTGGTTAAAGAAATCAGGAAAACAAGGGTTATGGCTGGTTTGCTCCCCGGTGATCCTTCTCAACTTGGAATTACAGAAAGTGGAACATATAACCTAGCCCATGCAAAACTGGAGGAGCCGGATCATTCTAGCTCTAATTGGTATTTTGGTAGAAAAGAAATCGAAGAAAACTCTCCATCAAGGAATGATGGCATTGATCTGAAGAAGGAGACATATTTTCGGAAGTCCTACTGCACATTTCTACAAGACCTGGGCATGAGACTTAAAGTGTAAGTGGCATCTTAATCAAAACGTACTATTCTGAGTTTTCAGAAATAGAAGTTTTCTTTTAGAATCCCATAGATAAGATGTTTTTCTACCTTCCACTGTGTGAATACTTTTTATAATTTTGGCTAGGGTATTATTGTAAAGATACTCTTCAAAAAAAGCCAAGTTATCACGTTCATGTGTATTTGCACATTCTAAAATGTAACTTTCTTTAGTTGACTCCATTTTTGTCATCTTGAGAATTCTTCTATTTTTTCTATAGTACATTTTACACTGCTTTAGATGTTTAGGAGCTTTTATTTCTTTATAGATGCTTTATAGTTCCTAGAGAATTGCTATATGCATGAATGACTGAAGGTATTTTCTTTAAAAACAGCATGCTTAGTTGTTTAGTTCCCTGTCTCTGTTACTCAGAGTCCTTTCTGTATTTAGAACTATGATGGTGTACTCAGAGTTCTTTCTGCATTTACAACTATGATGTGGTGATCCTGAACAAAGCTATTGCCTTGACATTGAAACTGCTGTCATTCTGGTAACTGCAGAGTCTTCTGTACTCCAATTTGGATATGAGCTATTTCTTATTATTTTTTGTCAAAAATTTTGTTTGTAACAGAGTGTTATTCATCATGTATGTAATTCAATATTAAGTTTGAAATGATGCAAACATAAGCCTGTAGTTTACATCTGAAACATACCCATTTACATAAATCGAAGGTCATGCATTTCAAAATGGAAAGCTCACAATTTCTTTTATTATAATTGAAATAATGCTACATGTGCAATCTGTCAAACTCTGCCAACTTACTATGCACACTGGCATTTGAACCTTGGCCATTAACATGGAAATGCCTTGTCTCAACCATTAGACCTCAAGCTGATGGATATGCTCAAATGTTTTAGCTATTTAGGAATGCTCTGTTAAGAATGCTATATAACCCCACTGATTGATTAAGATAGCATTATTGATATTACATATTTAATAGTATTCTAGAACATGAATACTCTATTCTAATACTGGATTTTTAATATGCGGATTTCTTTTGCTGTTTTAGAGCTCAAGTTTATATATGTTTGGCTTAGGAATTGGCTTATCTTTTGGCATGTTTCGAAATTGGTTCAGTTATTCACGTTGACAAGTAGTCATGAGGTGAATTCTGGAAGCTTAATCAATCTTGACTAATTGCATTGACAGTATTTAATAGAGATCCAACTATTTGTTATGGACGGGAGTAAGTTTCCAACTCTAATAAAGGTTCAAAGTTAAGATCATAGGTTGAGTTAGGGTTTGGATTGGATTCTAGTTTGTAGTCAAATTTTTTAGGGATGATTGCTGAGATGCAATCTTTACATGGTCAAATGCATACTTGTTCCACCTTTGCCTTCTGTATCCCTAAGTCAAGCTTAACCTTGGGATGTAATCTTTACATAGTCAAGTGCATATTTGTTCCACCTTTGCCTTCCGTATCCCCAATTCAAGCTTAACCACCATTAAGCCAACCCCCCCTTAAGCTTGGCTTGGGGATAAAGAAGGAAAACATTGGAACAAATATGTATAGTAAAGATTACATCCCAACATCCCCTTCGCTATTCACTTGAGAAATCCCTAAGTCAAGCTTAACCACCATTAAGCCAACACCCCCCTCCTAAAGCTTGGCTTGGGGATAAAGAAGGAAAAAGCTAGAATAAACATGTATAGGAAAGATTATATCCCAACATTCCCCCTGTAATTCACATGAGAAAGGTGTGATGACGAGTTATTAACTAAGGTCTTGTTATTGTTCTCTTTCATTGGGTTAAGAAATCTCCAAGCCCATTGAGGGCTAGTGGTTGCTTTGGATTATGTTTGCATGGGAGGTTTGTCAAGATAGTTTGAGTGTAATAATCAACTAGTTCCTTTTGAGGCTTGAGTCTTGACCTTTCTTTTCGTCAAAAGGTTTTGAGTTGCTTATTTTATTTGAGATAGAAATTTTCTTTATTTTGGATTACCTTATATTGTAGAAGCTTAAGACACGACTTTCTTATATGGTGGGAAATGCTTGAAGTATTTTAAGGTCTAGACAATGCATATTCTTGTTAGTTAAATGTTGTTGATTGTATGATAAGTCTTAGATATATAGTTGGTATTATGATATAATTCTATTGGATGTATTTGTATTTAACAACACGTATGAGGACCCATTTTTTCACATTTTATAGGGAATGGGGTGGGATTCGTAGATTTGGAAATTGAAACTAGTCAGATAAAAAATAAAAAGCTAAAATGGCATTTAGTGTGAGAATTTCTGAATCTACACATCAGAAATCCTACTGCAATCACTGGTTTATCATCTCCTAGTTGTTTTTACATTCAACAAGTTATTTAATTATTAAACAATGATGAAAAACACTGTTGCAGACTACACATACATACAAATCATGAATTGAAAATAGAACGAGACAAATACACAAGGGACATTGTTATTTTTGGACAAACGTCCCCAAAAAAACCCAATGTGGGAAAATGGGTGCAACAACTCTGAGGGTTTTATTATTAGGCAGTGGTTTTGAATACACTCTGGATGTCCTCTCGGCTATCCAGTTACAGAGATAAAAATATATTGGCAGAAACATAAGTGAGATTACCTCACTCCACCTGACAAAAATCTCTCTGTTCCGACAATTGGACTGGTTGTCCCCGGCTACAACTGTATTGCCCCTACGCAGTACCTGCGTGGGCCTGCGTGGAGCACACTGGGACACTGCGTCAGCACTGCACTGCCTCCTTTGCCTCTTGAAGCCCTGACGTCAGCCTTTCCGGCTGATTTTGTTGCTCCCTACGCTGAATTCGGATTTCTGCTGGAGGGTGGCTCTTCCCTTTCGCTAGAATTGCGGGAGTCCTTCCTGGCCTAGCGTGCGCCTCACAGGGTCTGCATTGTAGAAATTTCTCATTTCCCACCCCGGTTTTCAGTTTCACCTTATTTCTCCCATGTAGTTAAATGCCCTTTCCCATAACCATACATTTAACAAGCTGAAAAAAATAAATATTGCTGAAAACACAAATTCTGGAAATTTTACAGAATGCTGGAAATTGCAGAAATAAAAATCAGCAGTAATAAACAACCATTAAAACACATTTAAACACTGAGATTTTTGGTCAACTTGACCCTGGAAAAACCCCCTACAACTTTTGGGGAAAACCAGTTCGAGAGCTCTTCTTTATTTCTGAAAATGCCTTTTTCACAGTGAGAAATATTCAACAAAAAATCAACAAGCAAATTTACAACTTATCTCTTTTCCCATGCCTCACAGCAAACTGGAAATTACAGCAAACAGGACATCAATAAATGCTGTACGGCCTCCTGGATTTTCGTGCCCACTTTCAGCATTAAATGCTACTGTACGGCCATCATTAAATGCGCTGTACAGACTGCAATAAATGCGCTGTACGGCCCTCGTTTTGCGTGCAGAAAAATCAGCAAACTGCTCCTTGATTTTTGTGCAAACCACTCCTCGAAAATCATGCCAAAATCTGCCTTTCACTGTGTGCTGAACCAGCTGTACAAATCTGCTCAACTGCTGCCTTGGAATGTGCGCCAAGCTGCTGTCTCCTTCTCCTCCCTGCTCAGAAATCTCTCTTGCTCTCCTTCTCCCAATCTGCTCATGAAAGAATGAATGACCTTTTCCTCCTTTAATCTAACCCCAAGTGACTTTTGGGTGATCCCTAAATCCAATGGCTGAAATAGATTGAGATCTAAGGCTGAGATTAAATGCTCATTTAAATCTCACTTTTTATTTTTTAATTCACCCCACTTTAATAAAGACCCACTTAGTCATTTATTTCCAAAGTCACTTTTCCTTTCTAATGTTTCATTGACTTTATAAAAGTCACTTTAAAATTAGACTTAGTAACTTTATCACTTTAAGTCACTTTTAAATTAGATTTAACTTTATAAAAATTATAAAGTTACTTTAGGAGAAAAATTAAACCATTTTGGACACTTTTCCCTAGGCCAAAGATCAAAGCCTAAGGGAACCACCTGTCCTCCGGTACCAAATTTCAACATGCATTGCCTCCTCTGGCGTTTCTCTGCCTCTCTTTGCTGTGTATTCGAGGTCCCAGAGAAGATCCTCCGACCTCAACTATCCCTACCCCTCTGCTGCAACATATCACTTGTTCGATTTTCTCAGCAAACCTCGCCCCAGGAAAATCGAACTCTTTGATCTCTCATGTGTATCTCCAACTGACCCTCAAGCCTCCTCTTATACTTTTCTTGTTGATAAATCAACGACTGAGATTAAGTCCCTAATCGACGGCTAAGATTAAAACAGACTTGATCCTCGTCACTTGTCACTTAGAAGTTTCTCACACATATTCTTATTAATACCCATTAATATTTTTATTTTCCTAAGTTTAGACTTAGGAACCCATTAAAAATATTGATTATTTTAATAACTCCTCATCCGGGTGGAATTTCTCCAAACAATTTGTGGGTTCTGGAGATCTCATGTATTTTAGCCCCTCCACAAAATTTCGGATCTAGAGCACATCCGATGCTACCCAAAATCAACATTTAGCTTCCACATAAGGTGGAAGTCTTAAAGATCACGTTGAAAGGAAATTCCTTTGTTTGGGGTTATCATAATTGATACTTAGCATTGTTGATGAGATAGTATGATAACCTGAGATAAATACACATCTAACAACGTAAGATTATCAAATGGAGCTATAAGAGACACAACTGTTTGGCGGGTATCCTTGTACCAAATAATCATGAATACCGTATGCACTTACGTAATTACAGTTGTTGTGAGAACCACATTTATAACTGCTAGGGCTAGGTTACCTGTCCCTAATCATAACAACCATTATGGGCTGATTAATGACCATTTACGGTGTACAATAAATGATATTGATGACCACTAAGGGACTATAAAGTCATGATTAACTTCCATACTAACCACCAATATGGGCTATAATTGCGAACGAAGGCCAAGTCATAAATGACTGCAATGACCACCATAGGAGCACAAAGTTGAGCTTGACTACCATACCATCAACATCCCTCCTTCAACTTGACTTGAGGATAAAGAAGGCAAATGTGGAATAATAATGTAATTGACTAAGTAAAGATTACTTCCCAACATCCTGCTTTGGTATACACTTGAACCTTGAGTGGGTCTAATGATTAAGAACATCTATTCCCTCTTTGTAGGTCTAAAGTTCAAATTTGGAGTGTGGCATCATATGTACACCTTCATGGATTAAAGTAGTCAAATTGTCGCATAGAGTGGGGTCCTTTGCCCCCACAAACAAAGGGTTCGTATACATCAATTTGGTGTTTGGCTAGGTTGTGACTTGAAAAATATGTGGTAAATATTTTTGGTCAAATAAACATTACAATGATTTCCCCTTAATGTTTAATTGGATAGGGAATACATTGATGACCAATGCTAACAACATCAACCTAACCACGACGATGTGTAAATAAGCTCTCAATGTTGAGTCAATTAGAAAATTTGTAGCCTCCAAAAACATTTGCATGGGCCTATTTGGAATTGACAAAGCAAATGGTGAGTCTTGCTTCAAAACCATTTTCTTCCAAAAATGCCTTCACACCATAGAACTTAACTCAAGGAAGCTCAAATCGAAATGTGAAAGCACATATGCATGAATGGTTAGAATAGTGACACACATTTGAAAACATTATATGGAGTCAATAATGTTTCAAATAAGCCAAATAGCCTCTAAGAAGGCCGAAAATTTGATGCCCTAGCTAGCAAAATTCCAACAATTACTTATCCAATGGAAGAATGATTTTTCATGGGAGAGCTACCAAGAGTTCACCACTAAGGACATTCATTCACATGTTATGTATGAGTAATGCATGCAATAGATCATCTAGATTAGCATTCAATATATATTTATCAAGTTAGGGCACAATTGCAATTACTAGAATCAACAAAATTCCACACGTTAGACATGTAAGAGATACATATTCAAAATTTAGGTACACTTACAAGATAACATGCATAGAATCCATTCCATTCATCTAAAGAATAGCTCCAGTGTGCAACGATTTATCTCCAAATATCAAAATGCATCAAAGATCCAAGCATCTCCATAAGTTAAAGAGGTCGAAATGCACGAGGTTGAAATATCTTTTAATTTCAGTTAACAATGTTATGGTTATTCTTAGCACAATTTATTTCAATGTTCCTTAGTAGCCCAATAACAATTTCCAATTTCCAATAGCAATCACAATAATCATAATGATAGTAAAAGCAGATAGAACATAAAGCAAAATGTAGAAGACAAGCCAAGACAAGAGGACACCAGATTTCGTGGATGCCAGGGAAAAACCCTAATGTGGGGAAAACAGAGAGAGAGAGTACAATAGTCAAAATTGACTTGCCAAATTCAAGTCAAAACAACCCTGTCAAAATCTGTGATTTTCTGTAGCAGTCAATAGCCCTAACCATAAAGTTAACATTGGTCAAAGTAGCAATAGAATGACTTCAAAACGGCTTGGTCTTCCCCAGTCAAACTCGCCCTGATCAGAAGGTCAAAGTCAGCCCAAAACAGTCTTGTCAAACTTGGTCAAAGGAGAGAGAAAACTGCTGTAATTTTCTGCGATCAACCTGCAATTTGGTTTGCGGTCAACCTGCAATTTGGTCTGCGGTCAAAGTGCTCTGAAAACCTCGGTTTTTGTGCCAAAAGCTGCAGCCTGCTAAGACATAAATATCCCCAAAAGATCGAAGTCAGATGATGCCCAAAAGGTGTTGTTCAACGCTGGTCAAACTGCAGTGAATTTTGTAATTTCAGCCCTGTAATTCAGCGTTTGGAATTCGTCCTTCTTGATCCACGTGTGAGAGAGAAGAATGCCCAATGTAGTTCAAACCAATGAGAGAAGGAGAGAGAATGTGTGTTAGGATATTTCGACACATAGGAAATACAATCTGACGGTCACGATATGTTCTAGACATGAAGTGATCCGATGGTTCATTCTCTCCTCAGTATTACCGACACTTGATTCATGGCTTAACACCTGATTGGTCCATGATCTCTATTTAAAGAGCATGGAGGGTCATTTGTAGGGGGACCATTCATGAGAGAAGCTTATGTAAATTTCTTTCTTTTATTAATAAATTGCCTGAAGTGGCCGCGTTGGCTCAGGCCGTGGACTATTTCCCTCTTTGAGGGTTTTAACCACATTAAGAATATTGGTGTATTGATCTGCGATCTGTTTGTGAGCGGTGTCCTTTGGTGTTTTATCTGAGGAACTTACCCTGTAAATTCCTACAATGTGAGAGTGATGAAGATGCTAAATGAGGTGAGAGGCCATTTGTATTTATACAAGTCGTTGAGGGTGAAGTGACATGTTTCTTGGGCTTCATAAGCCTATATGATGATGTGGCCGACTTGAACAGACTGCACATGTGTGGGCATAAATTCAAATCACACTTCTACTTGTCCAAATGAGATGATCTTTATATCATTTTTGGTCCTCTCGAAAAGAGGAATTTAATGAAATCATTATCTCCATCAAATGAGCTGTCCCAAGGTGAAATTTGGACCTAGTTTCCAATTTTAACACTCCCTCTCAACTAGGGAGAATTCCACCTGCCAATCTATCATCGATCATCATGCCATCTTGTTGTCATGTACCATCTCTGTCATCTCATCTATGCTTTGCTGAACCATGATGTAATAATGAAGAAGAATTGATCGAGAGTGAGTCACAAGACCTTACCACTCTCCACTAACAAAAGTCAGTCTAGAGGTATAGCCTCAATTGATCCCAAATCAAGTGGTTGAACACCATGCATCCTAGACATAGGGAGTGTTGCAGTACACGATGCGTCCAACGGTAGTGCTATGGTCCCTATCCACTTTTCCCAACCCATTGACTAGATGAGAGGTACTTCCCACGAGTCCCGGATCACATGGGTAGGATGTATGCTGGGGCATCAGCAGGAGAAGGTGAACCACTAATCTTGCTCATATACCATAGGAGAAGGCAAACCACTCATCGTATGCATATGCCAATCGCAGGGGAAGGTGAACCACTCACCCTACACACATGTTATCATATGTAGGGGAAGGTGAACCACTCACCCTACACACATGTCAACCATCATGGGGTATCACAAGGGAAGGTGAACCACTCATCCTATACATAGCGAACCAATAGGGGAAGGTGAACCACTCACCCTATGGTCGCTCATAGCTCCAAGAAGTACCCCAAGCCCCTAGGAGCTCCCAGAGCTCAATGTCCAACTCAAGTGTGACCCTCATGGGAGGGTCTTCCCACCACTTCAAGTCTCTCTCAGAAGTTTAAGAATTTGACCTTCCCCAAGGGCTTCATGAGGATATCTGCGACTTGCTCATCAATCTTGATGTGTTGGAGCCTTATTGCTCCCCGCTGTACCATATTCCGGGGAAAGTGGTATCTGATATCAATGTGCTTGGAGCGGTCATGGAACATGGAATTCTCTAAAAGGTGAATCCCACTCTTGTTGTTGCAGAAGATCATGGTGGTATCCAACACGTGCTCAAATAGCTCACTGAAGAGCTTCCTCAACCAAACAACTGCACAACAGGCCATACTAGCTGCAATGTATTCAGCCTTAGCAGTGCTTAGAGCAACCTATTTTTGCTTTCTGCTCATCCAAGAAATTGAAGCAGACCCTAATGATAAGCAACATCTAGACGTGCTCTTACGATCCACCACATTGCCAGCCCAATCATCATCTGTATATCCATGCAGCCTCAAATTCCTGACAGTGTATCTCAGTCCATAATTGATTGTGCCGTGGAGATATTTCAAGAGATTCTTAGCAGCAATCCAATGTATATGATGAGGCTCAACCATAAATTGACTCAATGTATTTACAATGAAGCATATGTCAGGACGAGAGTTTACCAAGAACATCAGGGCCCCCACAAGTTGTTTATATTCGAAAGGGTTTGCTAATTCGGGCCCAACAACACTTCCACATAGCTTCTTGAAGTTGAGTTCCATTAGAGTAGACACAAACTTGCAATCCACCATCCCACATCTCTCGAGCAACTTCACAACGTATTTTCCTTGAGAAAGGAAAATCTCACCTAGCTTTTGCCAGACCTCCCAGCCTAGGAAGTAGTGCATCAGAGCTGGGTCCTTCGTCTCGAACTTGGAAGCCAACTCGCTCTTGCATTGATAAATGAGAGGGTCTACACCCGTTAGAAAGAGATCATCTACATAAAGTACCAGAATGAGAGGCATGTCATTTTCAACATTGAAATATAGGTTAGGATTAGCTTCGTTCCTTGTAAATCCCAGCTTCATAGGATAGGTATCAGTCCTCTCATACCAAGCTTGCTTCAACCCATAGAGGGCTTTATTCAACTTACACACGTGTGTCCTTTGATCTTGAACTTCAAACCCCGGAGGTTGTTCCATGTAGATTTCCTCCTTAAGCAAGCCATGCAAGAAAGCAGTCTTAACATCCATTTGGTGTAAGCTCCATCCCTGCGAGGCAACAAGAGCAATAGTTGATCGGATAGTGGTATATCAGGCAACTGGTGCAAATATCTCATCATAGTCCACTCCTTCCTTTTGAGTGAAGCCTTGAGCAACGAACCTGGCTTTATTATTTTTCAACACTCCCATCATCTCCATGTTTGATTTTGTAAATCCATTTTGATGTAACCACAGACTTGTCCCTTGGGCCTAGGAACCACGTCCTAGACATCATTCTTCATGGTTGATTCGTATTCCTCATTCATCACATCCTTCCAGACTTGGTGCTTTGCGGTTTCTTCGAATGTACATGCTTCAGATTGAACAATAGTACTCATAGCAACACGGTACCCTTGATACCTGTTTGGCTTCTTACTTTCACGAAATGTCCCTCTTGGAGCTACATGTCCTTCAACATCTTCGAGAGTATCCTTGTGCCACAAAGTTTTTTTTTTGAGGTAGAGGGATCACCAGGTGGTGGATCAATGGGATCCATTGGGCCTTCAACATCGGGCATAGATTCATCTGCTGGAGATTCAACATGTTTATCTGCAGCATTATCATTCTCCTTCTTGGAATGGGGAGATCTCTGGCTTTCTCAAGGGCAGTGTCTTCATCAAATGTAACATCATGGCTTACTTCCACATCTCGTTGACCAGGCACATAGATTCTATATGCCTTTGAATTTTCATTGTAGCCTACAAATGTTCGTTTCTTCCCGCATGCTCCCAACTTGTTTCTCTTCTCTTTAGGCACATGAAAATACATGGGACAACCAAATATTCTAAAATGTGAAACATCATGTTTCTTACTAGTGAAAACTTCTTCAGGTGTATTGAAATTCAATGGTTAATGTGGACTCCTATTTTGAACATACATGGCAGTATTGGCAACTTCTCCCCATAAGAACTTTGGTAGACCTAGATCATGGACCATGGTGCGGGTGGCTTCCATGATCTTTTGATTCTTCCTTTCAACAACTCCATTTTGCTCAAGAATGTATGCAATTGTTGTCTCCCTCTTAATGCCAACCTCTCGACAAAAGTCATTGAATTCATTTGATTCATATTCGGTTCCATTGCTGGTCCTCAATATTTTGATCCTCTTCCCTGTTTGATTCTCCACCAAAGCTTTGAAAGAGTGAAACAATTTGAACACTTATCCTTCTTCTTCAAGAAATAGATCCATGTTTTGTGAGAGAAGTCATCCACAAAGATAGCATAATATAAGTATCCTCCCAATGATGTTACAAGCACAATACCAGATAGATCAGAATGGACCAGTTGAATAATCTCATAAGTTTGAATTTCACTTGAAGGGAATGTCCCCTTGTAAGTTTCCCAACTTCACAACCCTGACAAACTCCTTCACGTTTCATGTTGAATTCGGGCATACCTGTGACCATCTTCCTTACCCCAGGTAAGGCTTTGTAAAGAAGGTGGGCAAATCTCTGATGCCATAATTTAGATTGAAGAGAAGTGTTGCAAGACATGGCTACCAAAGGACTTCCTCCAACTTGATAAATACCATCAACCCTAAATCCAAGTGTAAATGCATCTTTAGGGGTTCTTTGGCAAATACGTACCTTTCCATCAATGAATGCTACCTTGAAGCCTTTATCTTCCATCGCAAAAATAGATACCAGGTTCTTCAAATCGGGCACATACAATACTTCTCGTAGATGAATGGTTTGACCTTGATTCAAGTGAAGAGTGGTAGTAGTTATGCCTTTTACGTGATAGGTGGCTTTATCTCCAAATTAGTTTTCTTTTCAATCAAATTTGAAAGGGCCTTTTTCCACTATCAATCAACGAATGATCCAATGTATCGAGAGGAGAGGCAGTAGATAAAGCATAAATAAGATAAAATTCATTTTGTTTTTCTACAACATTACTTTCCTCATACTTGGAATTTCTTTATCTTTTGGGAGGTTGACCATTTCCATATCGAGCAGCGGGAGCATTCCTCTTTCATTTATTGTTGAACTTGTTGTTCCCTTGATTGCCATTGCCTTTGTAATTGTTGTGGTTGTTGTTGTCATCACCCCTTGGAGTATCCTTTTTGTGAGGACACTCTCTAGCATAGTGGCCAAACCTGTTGCGATTGTAGCATCTTATTTTTCTTCCATCTTTGAATCCCTGCTTAAATCCTTGACCTTGTTTCCTTGGACCAACATTGTTCTTCCTCTTAGCATGAGCACGAAAAGCAGTAGGATCATTTCCCTTTGAAGGCTTATCTCTCTCCATCATCCTTTTTTCTTCTTGAGTGCATCTAGCCAATAAGTCATCGAAACCAGGAATCTTGTCATTATTAAGGATGGTGGTGTTAAACACTTCCCATGCTCTTGTAAGGCCTCCAAGTGCAGTGAGAGTGAGCTCCCTGTTAGCAACAACTTCTCCAATAGATAGAAGGTCATTCTTGATTTGTGTGATCCTCATGAAGTAGGATTGGATAGAATTCCCTTTGTCCATTTTGATGTCTTTCAACTTGTTCTTGAGAAAGAGGACTTGATTTTCATTGTTCATTTTGAATATCCCAACCAGCTTGTCATACATCTCATTAGATGTTTCGAAATCATAAATATAGGCAACCAAATGCTTTTGAATGGAGTCTATGATAATTCTCTTAGCTTTGGCCTCACCTTTCTTGTACTTGGTTTTTGCAGCAACAATTGAATTTGAAGTAAGCTCCACCACTCTTCCCTTTACATAGTCCATTGCATCATGCTCTTCCAAAGTCAAGTCCAAGGTCATCTTCCATGCACGATAGTCAGATTTGTCCTTGAGCTTATCCTCAAATTTGAAGTAGGATGTAGAAGCCAATGAAGCTAGAGCAAGATTCTTGTCTAACAACTTTCCTTGGTGATTGCTTTTCTCTCTCTTGCTTGGGCTTTGTCTTCGCCTGGGCTCCAAGACCATGTTAATTTTAGTGAACAATGGTATGTTCTATGCTTAACATAATTTACTCCAATGTTCCTTCGCAACCCAATAACAATTTCCAATAGTAATCACAATAATCACATTAACAGTGAAAGCAGATAGGACATGAAACAAAATGCAGAAGACAAGCCAAGACAAGAGGACACCAGATTTGGCGGATGCCAGGGAAAACCCCAACGTGGGGAAAACCCTTTGATCAATTCTTCTTATTATTATATCAAAATGTTAAGCAGAGAGAGAGAGAGAGAGAGACTGCAATAGTCAAAATTGACTTGCCAAATTCAAGTCAAAACAACCTTGTCAAAAGCTGTGATTTTTTGTAGCAGTCAACAACCCTAATGAAAAAGTCAATGCTGGTCAAAGCAACAATAGAATGACTTCAAAACAGCTCGGTCCTCCCCATTCAAACTTGGTCTGATCAGAAGGTCAAAGTCAACCCAAAATAGTCCAATCAAAGGAGAGAGAAAACTTCTGTAATTTTTTGTGGTCATCTTGCAATTTGGTCTGCGGTCAAAGTGCTCAGAAAACCTTGGTTTCTGTGCCAAAAGTTGTGGCCTGCCAAAATAGAAATATCCCTAAAAGATCGAAGTGAAATGATGCCCAGAAGGTGCTGGTCAACATTGGTCAAACTACAGTGAACTCTGTAATTTCGGCCTTGTAATTCAACATTTGAAATTTGTCCTTCTTGATCCACATGTGTGAGAGAGAAGAATGCCTAATGTAGTACGAACCAATGAGAGAAGGAGAGAGAATGTGAGAGTGATGAAGATGCCAAATGAGGTGAGAGGTCACTTGTATTTATACAAGTCGTTGAGGGTGAAATGACATGTTTCTTGGGCTTAATGAGCCTACATGATGATGTGGCTAACTTGAACAAATTGCACATGTGTGGGCATAAATTCAAAATCACACTTTTGCTTGTCCAAATGAGATGATCTTTGTTTCAATTTTGGTCCTCTCGAAAAGAGGAATTTAATGCAATCTTCATCTCCATCAAATGAGTTGTCCTAAGGTGGAATTTGGCCCTAGTTTCCAATTTTAACAATATCCAAGTGTGATGATGATAAATTACAACGAGAGGTTCTTCTATTTATATGAGAAATCCGAATGCCTAATTAGCTTATTAGCCCCTTAAAATCACAAAATAATGTGCAAGAAACACCCTAGGTCACAAGCCGACCTAGTAGTGTATGAAAAACATAATAACCCTCTCTCCACACGTGTGAGCCGAAATAAGAGAGGGTGTTGATGTCATGCAAGCGTAGGCTCTTCTAGGGTTGGCGTTGTGGGAAATGGGTGCCATAATGTGCGTTGAAGCCTCTAAAATCAATCACTAGGGGTTGCCCCCTAAATCTATGACATAATCTCTCTATGTCCCCCAATGTTGGCTTTGGGGCACAAAAGTGGTCTCATGGGTCTCCAAGTGGCCAAAATGCCTGTCTTTGCTCCAATGTTGAGGGCTCTCAAGGTGCTGCTAGCCCTCCCATGTCTCAATGTGTGAGACCATCCTCATCTGGGCCCTGGATTGGCTGCCATCCATCTGATCAGTGCTAAGCCAACTGGGGGGATGTTGGTCCAGGTGCATCAACCCATAAAAGTCAACAATGTGGGGCAAAGTGCTAGAACACTATGGGTGTTGAAGGCGCCCAAAGATGCAAATAATGCTCCACAACTGCCTTGAGTCCCATCGTTGTCAATACTTCACCAGTGGGTGTCAATACGTCCCTTTGGAGGACTTGGACCCCAGTTAAGTTACCCAGACATATAGATGGAACGACATGTCAATTATAAACAATATCCAGTCTTGCAACTTTCACCATTAGGTACATTTAATCATTATTGCATCTAAGTGAACCAAGCTTGAAAGTAATGAGTAAATTAACACCTCATACAAGGATTCCCTTCCAAAATTGTGGCTTTGGCCACGTAATGGTGTCACTTCCCTAGGTAGAAATGGTTAATAAACGACCCTATTAGGTGTTCTCAACCCCCAAGGGGAAGTGACATGTCCTTGGTTTGCCCTTCAATCGATAAGTGTCATAAATAATGATGGAACAGAGGGGAAAATACTTCATGGTCAAGTGCCATGCTTAAAGGGACCAGCCTGATGGGGATCCTCATCCTGGGTGTATTGATGTGAGGAGGGAGCAATCGTGGATGCATGAGTTACGAACTCGGCCTTTGTTTTTCCACCCCTCTTATGCCTTTTACTTTTTCTTGATTTTTCTTTGTATTACTGCTCATAGCTCAAGGAATGAGAGCTTGCTTTGTATGATGTATATTAGTTATTTACCCCCTTGATGATGGGGCTGTTTATTGCCCATCAAGGGTTGGGACTGTTGAAATTCCCTTGTACTTTAGATTTGATCTGTGTCTAGACTTGATTATAAACACATTGAAGGTACCCAACTAAAAGCACTTTGCATAGTGGAAATATAACAACAATGAAATCAACAATAGTACACAAGAATATATGAGCCCAAATTTCGATTCTCATTTGTCCATCAATAAGAAGAGACTAGGGCTTTTGTACCAAGGATCATGCCCCTTCATAAACGTTGATACATATTACAAACTAGTATACATAGTATACAATAAAATACATAGTCTGTCCTTTGATTAATCTAGTGCTCAAGATCTGATACTTTAGATCTTCAATCTGCCCAATAAATCAAATGCATACCTGAGTTAGTGCCTTCAACTCAAGGTCCTTTGGTTGTTGCTTTCATTGACAACTAGTCCCTTTGCAATCATGCTACAACTTCTCGATCTACTACATTTGCTTCTTTAGGTCACAAATTTGACTTTCTTCTTGCAATTATGACCATCCAACACTTGGATTTGACTTTCTTCTTGCAGATTTGACCTTTCAACACTCAAATTCAACTTTCTTCTTGCAAATCTGACCTTCCAACACCTAGATCTGACTTTCTTCTTGCAGATCAGACCTTGCAGCACTTAGATTTGACTTTCTTCTTGCATATTTGACCTTCCAGCGCTCAGATCTGACTTTCTTCTTACTAGTAGCTAGGTCCTTTAGCCTCCTTCTATCCACGAGTGAAAGTCCTTCTCCACCTGTGTGTCTAGGCCTCTCCTTTGGCCTCTTATTTATATTTTTGTGTAAGTGATCTTGGGGGTTTTCCCTTTCCATCAAGAAACCACTATTATTTTATCACTCAACAACAAATTAGATTAACAATTAATTGACTTGGGTCCAAACCCATAACTTTGGGTCAAAACCCTAATCACTTGGGCAACATGTCCAATGAACTTCCTTTTGTGGGTCAAAACCCCAACCACTTGGGTAACATGCCCATTCAACTTCCTTTTGGTGGGTTTTCACCTCTCAAAATCACCTTTCGAGCTACCCAAATTCGAACACTCCCTTTTAGTGAGGAAATTATTTCCATCACACTTGAAATCTCCAGCTCCATGACTTTCCTTGCATAGCCATGTCTGTCCTCGCATGTGCCATTTCATCTTTTGTACTTGCATGGTGCATGATTGTCCTCACATGCAACATGACTTTTTCATGCACCACCATGAGTGTCCTCACATGGTTCGTGACTGTCCTTGCATGAGCTGAAAACTCCTCCCTCTTGAACCTGAAGATTCAAGTTTCCATTAAGTCGCTAATGCTCCTTTGCAGTCTCCCTCTGAAGCTAGAATCCCTTTGAGTCTAGACAACCTCCACTGGATCACTCTACTTTGCCTCTAGGAAAGTGCTGCGACTGAACTTGTGTCCTTCCAAATTCAGTGCCGAGCTGCGGTTGAAAACTAGGTCTAATTAACTCTAGACCACTAACTCAACTTTGCAAGCAATCTCACCCTCGTGGGTCAATTACTTCATGTGCACATGGCTCTACTGCCGAATGTGCAAGTTGGCAACCCAATGATGATACAATCTCATGATCAACCTGCCATCCAAATAGAGCTATCTCATCCATGCCAAGACACTTTCTTTGTTGAACCTTCTACTCCATGTCTAGCAGTTTCATAACTACCTCTTAAGTTGCTTCCTGTGCACACTTTGATCCAATTTTTCTTCAAAGTAGCTCTGATGCCATGTTGAAATTCCCTTGTACACCAGATCTAGTTTATGTTTAGACTTGATCATAAACATGAAGGGTACCCAACTAAAAGAGCTTTGCACTACGGAAATATAAGAATAGTGAAATCAACAATAGTACACAAGAATATATGAGCCCAAATCTCGTTTCTCATTAGTCCATCAATAATAAAACACTAGGGCTCCCACACTAGGGATTATGGCCCTTCAGAAAACCCGATACAAACTAGTATACACAGTATACAGTAAAATACACAGTCTGTGCTTTGATTGATCCAGGGCTTGAGAACTGATCCTTTAGATCTTCAATTTGCCCAAGAAATCAAATGCATACTTGATCTAGTGCTGTCCACTCAAGGTCCTTGGATTGCTATTGTCATTGGCAACCAATGCCTCTGCAATCACAATATAGCTTCTCGATTTGCTTCTTCAGACAACAAATCTAACTTTCTTCTTGCAAATATGACCTTCCAACACTCAACTTAGACTTTCTTCTTGCAGATCTAACTTTCTAACAATTAGATCTGACTTTCTTCTTGAAGATATGATCGTCCTGCACTTAGATCTTGCTTTCTTCTCGCTACTGTAGCTCCTTTAAGGTAGATATGTGGCTAGGTCTTTTAGCTTCCCTCTCTCTACAAGTGAAAGTCCTCCACTTGTGTGTCTAGGGAGAAGCAAATATTTCGACAAGAGAATTATCCCAAAATAATTTTTTTTCAATATGGATAATTTGTATGGACATCTAGAACCATGTCTAATGATCAAAAGAGCTCCTAGTTCATAGGGAGCATGTATACCAATACGTTTGAAGGATGCCATAATGGAGTTTGTGTCAATATTTGTGGAAAGTCAATGGTGAATTCCAAGGGGATATACAAGTATGCAGTAGATGGAAGCACATAGAATTACAAAGAGAGATACAAGGATTCCTCCAGAAGGAGGGAGAACACTATGACAAGACATTTTCTTCAGTTGTGAGGTACATTTCTATTAAAATTTCTTGGGGGTTTTCTTTGTCCATCAAGAAACCCCTATTTTACCACTCAAACGACAAATTAGTTTAAACAACTAATTGACTTGGGTCTAAACTCACAACTTTGGGTGAAAACCCCAACTACTTGGGTAACATGCCCAACCAACTTCCTTTTCGTGGGTATTCACCTCTTGGAAATACCTTTTGAGCCACCCAAATTCGAATAGGGACATGCAAGCGTTCCTTTTTCTTGTTATGATAGGGCAACATTGGCCCAAGAACTGTGTGATGTCCATAGTGAGTGGGGTAGAGCTCATGCTTGGCTTTTGCCCATGTGCTAATTTGAATGTCCTGACCATCTTTTGAATTTTGACTTTTCTTTTGTTTTGCTTGTGGCCATCATATGCTCTTTCTGTTTCTTTTAGATGTATCAACCTCGTAAGGCAAATTTCTAGGCCCTACCCAAGCATGAGGATGTGTGGGTGCCAAATCCCAATGAACTAGTGGTAAGTTGAACTTGAAGAATGGAGGTGGAATAGGGGTTTGTAATATAATATGGAAAGTGGTAAGAATGGAATAGGGAGAGATGGGGCTACACTATCTGAAACATGGCTTCCCAAGTAGTGCCACTCCTATGCTTGATGGGCCAGCGGGGGAGTTCCTACTGGACTAGGATTGAAAATTAACCCCCCATTTAAGGTGAGGGAACAAGATCTTATTCAAAAACCTTCTTTCTTCCAAGTTACTCCTTAATCCAAGTCAAATGCTCAAATACAAACAAGCATAAGCACTCGGTTGCAAAATGAATAAAGTACCTATTGTCACCCAAAGTGTACACCTAAGGCGCAGCACTCAGAGTACGTGTTGTCAACTATTCCCTACTCACTTTGTTTAAGCTCTCTCCTATACAAGCTTATGCGGGGTAGTCCCTAAAGATAAATGGAAAAGGAAAACTTGTTGGAATTGTTGCGCTGTGTTATATTCTTTCCACGACTAGCACACGTAGTTAACCGGGGGCCCTTCGTTGCGCTGATTACGTAGCGGGGGGGGGTCACAGGGGGTTTGAGGGTTGCAGGTAACCCCGCTCTATGGGGTTCGGGGCAGCGCCCTGGAAAATTTTGGTTTTGGACCCTATGTTAGGTTGGGCGGACCTACCTATGGTTTTGTGCATGATTTTCGCACATGGTTTTGGACACGATGGTTTTCGGTCCATGGTTTTGGACGCGATGGTTTTCGGTCCATGGTATTAGATGCTTCAGCATGTATAAATATGTATTGTAACATTGAAAGGAACATAATGAAAAATCAAGCTGGTAGTCCCGATTTTGGGATCTAGGGGAAATTCTCTGTGTATGTGTGTTTTATGTGTTATGCTCTCACATTGTTTATTTTCTGTGTTTTAAGATTTGTATGTAGGTAATTTCTGTATGGGGTTAAAACCTACAGGAACAACAAGTTCTAGGAGACTAAGGGCAAGCCAATCACCTCTCCTAACAACTTAATTAAGTACTGACAAGTAAGATTATTATTATTGAACAAGGTGGATATTAAAATATAGATCTAATTAGATCATTATAACACTTAATGAGATTAAAAGTGAGAGACCAGTGACTTAATAACAATGCTCAAACATAAATTAAAGTACATGCAAATAGCAATACAATGTCACGCTGTAAGATAGGCAATGCTACAAAAAGGTGTTAGTATGGGAAATCAAGAGATTACCATTGATTAAAGATATCAACAACAAGAGATTATCTTGCGAGAGACAAAACTTGTACTTCAAGTAAAGATGATATTCAAGGGACAAGAAATTGGCAAGTGTACCAATGTAAAACTTGCAAGTATAGAATGAGCTCACACTTCCAATTACAAATAACCAATTGAAATGCAATGAGTGAATGCAAGACTAATCTATGTGTGATGCAAAATCTTGGTTAATTTTACTTATATGCCTAACCTAAAGGTGAAGGCCTTCTCCTCAATTATCAAAGCAAGTCTTAAAACAAGGTTGTTGGAAGAAGTGCTGGGGAAGGAGGCTAAGGCCTCATTAAAGATACCTACCCAGGACTTCTAGCAACCCATGTGCCTCCGTTCCTACAAGGGCTCCGTCGCAAGAGAATTGCAAGGTCCCTCGTTTTAACCGTGGTTTAAGGGTCAAGCTTCTCAAATTGGATAATGAAGAAGGTTGTCCTATCTTTCTATCAACCAAGCTTATGTTTGGAGGTAAGTTTTAGGAATGAAAATCTAGATTTAGGATGCAAATGCAAATGCAAATGCTTGATTGAGATTCAATAACAATAATACTTCAATAAAGGGAACTTATAATCAAGATTAATGATAGTCACTTAAAACACAAGATTATTAGTTTACAACAATGATCAATGAAGCAATTTTTAAGATTACTCAATGAAACAAGAGAGATGCAATTAGATTTGGATATTAGAGCAATATCTCAAAATGCCTTAAAACAAGAAATGCTTCTTAAGATATACTTTACTTCTGTTAGACAATGGAAACAAGTAAAGTTATATGATGAAAACACAAGTGAATGATGGCAAATGAGATTGCTAACAAGAAACTAGAGAGACTACTTTAATTGTAAGTAAAACAAAGATAAGAACTATTCCAAATGTAATAGATCAAATAACCAATTCAATCTTAAGAGATCAGATCTAAACTATGAATGCAAGATAAACAAGTTAGTAAGTTAGATCTTAAGACTAAGAGAAGAAGAAAGAGAAACCCTCCCTTTTAAATAAGGAGAAGAGATACCATGGGATTGAGATCCCAAGCTCCCTCAAAGAACAAGATCTTTTCTATTATATTACAAAGGAATAAGTCCTTTAGACAAAGAGGAAGGACTCTTCAAACTCAAAGATTTACAATGATGAAATTGCTTCACTACAAGTCTCTCCTCAAGATGCAAGACAATCCACCAATGGTTTTGATTTGCAAATTCCTCAAAACAAATGATCTAACCTTCCACTAGCCCACAACCTTCAACAAGGGTAGATGATAGTCGTCCAAAAGCTCTCAACCTAGGCTAGGGAAAGCCTCTAAAGGCTCACGGCTAACTCAAAATTTTATCTCAAAAATTGATTTTAAATTTTATTAAAATTATATGGTGAATTCCTTAAGGATCAATACTCAAAACTCTTCAAAAAATTTCAAGCTTGCCATTCCAAGTTTGCTTTTCACACCAGATAAGAGAGGCCTCCTTTTGGAGCTCTTAGCCTTGAAGAAAAAGGCTCTAATGTATGCGGCTTCCCCAAATTATTTTACAACTGAATCAAGCCTCCAAAAATCAATTTTTTATGCCAAGATATTGAATGAGAAACCCTTCCAAAATTTCGTTGATCTCTGCAAAACAACAAGGGTTAGTATATTTAAAATAGAGGTAATGAATAAGGCCCTAGATGGATTGTGGCCTAGCCGATTTGACAAGAAATGCTTGCGACCCCTTGGAAAAATTAGCAATAAAATTTTGTGGCCACAAAATTTTAATCAAACCCCTGCTAGACTATGAGATGAGCCTTCCTAGATTAGCAGACTTACAAGATAAATGGTTTTGAGAACAAGAGAGCAAACCCCAAGTCAAATCCTAAGAAAAAAATTGTAAATTTTTTATGAGTGCAAACCCTTCAAGAGAATTTTATCTAATTGCAAAAGTAGCCCTCAAACCCTTGCGGCCTCAAGGAGAGGGTTTAACCAATGTAGACAACCTTAAAGAATAATTTGTTGCCCATAAAACCCTAGCTGTCTAGGCTAAGAGGGTGATTGTGGCTTCAGAGAAATGATACTCTTTTGGAAATCGATAGGATTAATCCCGCAAAAGATATTTACAAATAGATCCAACCCAAAATCGATGTCTTCTCTTCAGATCTACAAAGCAAACTCAAGGAAACCCCACAGATATATACAAGATCAATAGAAATTATATACAAGGTTAGTGGAAAATATATACACGATCTATTTACAAATTTGCAAGAATAAGCTCTTCAATAGCAGATCTATTTGTTAAGACTCTAAAAATAGTTTTGAGAAATTTTTAAAGATGGATAAAATTTGATCTAAAGCAAATGGCAAGAAAACTCCTTTTCTTATTTCAAATGATAAGTCTTTAGATGACCCACTATGGGTTCCTCAACTTATATGCCTTGAATAGTTGGTTAATTCAACCGAGAATGTCCGCAAGTATCCATGATTTGATCAACAATATTATTTTCTACACGCTTGAAAAATATTTGTTAGATCCACAGTGATTTGGATAACATAGTGGAAGAGGAGTCTAAGGGTTTAACCAAAAACCAATAGATCTACTTTACCTAAAGTGTTTCTCCAAATCTAAACGTTGGGGAAAAATTTCAAACTGTTCTACACTGTACTCTGCTTAAGGGGTGGTTGACATTGAGTGGTCAACAATACCTTTTGATTAGAAGCCCACCTTCCAACATGTGCTCTTGCTAGATGGGCGAGGAAACATATGACTAATGCAGGTGGTGTTCTACACTGTACTCTGCTTAAGGGGTGGTTGACATTGAGTGGTCAACAATACCTTTTGATTAGAAGCCCACCTTCCAACATGTGCTCTTGCTAGATGGGCGAGGAAACATATGACTAATGCAGGTGGTGGAGATATAAGTGGCACATCATCATCGGCTACTAGTGGCTATCAGGGGCTACTGGTTGCCGGTTGGAAGAGATGATAGAAGAAAAATTTCTCCTATGGGGTTACCCACTTTCGGTGGGTAACATCTGGCTCCAATTGGGACATGAGCTTATCGTTGTGTGCATGATTCATGTATTCGAACAAGGAGTTCATGAGAACTTCAACGATCTCCTAGGACCATTGACCTGTAACCAACACATTGCAACAAATTGTTTGGGAGCATATGTAATGGGCGTAGGGTATCACCCATGTTTTGTATGAAAGATAATAATATATATGGAAAAGTAAATCTATTCTAAATGCAAGTCCAATCTATATGCAATCTAATCTAGCATGAGAACATTAGATTACGTTGTTAGCTATGCAAAAGGCATATGCAATGCATCTTCAATACCATGCAATGCCAATATACAATACATAAGCTAAATATAGTCATACAACCAATGTAACTAGCATATCATTAAATCAATGTAACACTTGCCCTTACAAGTCATTATGGGGCAGGGAAACCAAATATCACTTCCTCCTTTGCAAGAATTGTACGATGAATCACAACGGTGGGAGGTGGGAAAATAAGAATATCACTTATCATGAAAAAGAGTCGTGAATGAGAAAGAGAAATCCAAATTGCGCCATTGGATCCTCTTTACCAAAGAATGGAGAATTTAATTATCAAGCTCATGAACTTGCAATGGAGAGCAACCTCAGACATATCATTCTCATTATTGCCCGTAGAGACATGTTGGGAGTGATATGGTGAGGGAGATGGGGGAAGAACAAGATCATCATGAGTATCATATATTGGATCATTGTAAAAATGATGGCTAATATCCCACTTCCCATCTTCTACATGGAGGAACTCACTAATGTCAACCTCATGCAGACCCCATGGAGCCATTTCCTTGAGCTTTGTATAATAACCCAAAGGGGAGTCGCCAAGGTGAATTCAAGATGCCTTCAAAGATGCTTGCTTCACCCTACAAGCATTGGGTTTTGAAGTTCAATAAAGAACAAGGGTTTTGTTCTTCCAATGGAGTCGCCAAATAAGGATCTATATTTTCATATGGGAATGAAGCTAAACTTTTCAAATTACAAGAAGGCAAACTCGCTTCGTCCCCGACAATGGTGCCAAGAATGTTGCCACAAAATCTAGAGGGCTTTGGAGAGGGAAACCCTACAAGGCATAAACTAGACCAAGATACGACAGCGGGGTATTGGCCCACTATCACCACAGCCAAAACCCCTTGCTATTTACGTCTATTCATTGATGGGAGGAATCCTAGTATGTGATAAAGGGCACCTATGTATGATATTCTAGGTAGAAAGTATTAGGCTACTTGGCTAAACGTTCTACAAGAAAGACAATAATGACTCAAGGCTACAATGAGAGGAAATTCACATTCTATGTAGAGGCCTAGGGCTGCAAGCACAATCAAGGCTACAATGAGAGGAAATTCACATTCTATGTAGAGGCCTAGGGTTGCAAGCACAAGACCTAAGGTTTGAGTATTCAAAGGTCAAGGCCAAGAGAATTTTTTTCCAACAATGTGTGTCAATAAGGTTGAGGCTTTTGAAACCTGCAAGAAACCCCCGAGTTGAAGGAAGATAAAACTAGGGTTTCACTCTTAGGGCAAACAACTAGGGCAAAAAAAATTATGGATGAAATTGAAGTGGATGCCCACCAAATGGATAGATTTTGTGACAAATGATATCCTCTTGATGTTTAGGCTCTTCAATCCCAATAATTCTACTTGCCTAGGTATTCGCACCAAGCCCTAGTTTACTACCTTAGCCTTAAAGGGGCCGGAATTTAAAGGATAGAGAATAATGGATTAGAAAGGTAAATGATCACCCATCAATTGGACTAGTCCCTTATCCCTTAGGAGTATGGAGTCAATGATGTTTCAAATCAACCAAATAGCGTCTAAGGAGGTTGAAATTTTGATGCCCTAGCTACCAAATTCCAAAAATTACCTATCTAATGGAAGAAGGATGCTTCATGGGAGAGCTATCAAGAGTTCATCACTAAGGACATTCATTTACATGCTATGTATGAGTAATGCATGCAATAGATCATCTAGATTAGCAATAGATATTTAACAAGTTAGGGCACAATTGCAATTAGTAGAATCAACAAAATTCCACACATTAGACATGTAAGAGATAGATATTCAAAATTTCGTTACACTTACAAGATAACATGCAAGGAGAATAGTTCCAAAGTGCAACGATTTATCTCCAAATATTAAAATGCATCAAAGATCCAAGTATCTCCACAAATTCAAGAGGCTGAAATGCATAAGAAGGCCAAAATATCCAAGTGTGATGATGATAAATTACAATGAGAGGTTCCTCTATATGAGGAATTCAAATGCCTAATTAGCCTATTAACCCCTTCAAATCATAAAATAACGTGCAAGAAACACCCAGGTCACAAGCAGACCTAGTAGCCTATGAAAAACAAAATAACTCTCCACACGTGTGAGCCGAAATAAGAGAGGGTGCAAATGTCATGCAAGGATACGCTCTTCTATCGCTGACGTTGAGGACAATGGATGCCATAATGTGTATAGAAACCCTCTAAAATCAATCTCTGTGGGTTTGCCGTGACATAAAAATTAGTACGTGGGAAAAAGCCAAGCATGAGCTCTACCTCATTCATATGGTCATCACCTAATTCCTAGGCTAATGTTGTCCTATGCAAAAGATGGTTGTGACATAAAAATTAGCATGTGGGAAAAAACCAAGCATGAGCTCTACCTCACTCATATGGCCATCACCTAGTTCCTAGGCCAATGTTGCCCTATCTCATAAAAGACAAGGAACCCTTGCATGTCCCAACCCTTGATGGGTGATGAACTGCCCCATCCTTAAAGGGGTGATAATTGATATACATCATACAAAACAAGCTCTAACCCTTTGAGCTATGAGCAATGATACAAAGAAAAATCAAGAAAACGTAAAAGGCATAAGAGGGGTGGAAAAACAATTTTGAGTTGGTATCTCATGCATTTGTCATTGCTCCCTTGTCACCTTACACCCCGAATGAGGATTCCCATCAATTTGGTCCTTTTGACCAAGGCGGTTGGCCATGAAGTCTTCTCCCCCCTGTTCCATCGTTATTCACATGGAACCTATTGATTGAAGGGTGGGCCAAGGACATGTCACCAACCTTTGGGGGTTGAGAACACCTAATAGGGTCATCTATTAACCAATCTTACATAGAAAGATAACACTATTGCATGGCCAAAGCCACAATTTTGGAAGGGAAGCCGTGTATGACGTGCTAATTTGCCCATTACTTTCAAGCTTTGTTCACTTAGATGCAATAATGATTAAATGTACCTAATGGTGAAAGTTGCAACACTGGATATTGTGTGTAATTGACCGATGGTTCCATCTATAGGTTTGGGCAACTTAACTGGGTCTAGGTCCTCTAGAGGGACATATTGACACCCACAGTGAAACGCTGAGAGCCGTGAGACTCCAGACAGTTACAAAGCATAACCTACATCCCTAGGCACTTCCAACACCCACAGTTCCAACACTTTGCACTACATTGCTAACTGATATGGGATGATGCGCCTGGACCAACATGCCCCCAATTGGCTTAGCATTGATTCAATGGATGACAGAAAATCTAGGGTCCAGATGAGGATGGTCTCATACATTAAGTTATGGGAGGGCTAGCACCACCATGAGACCCCTTAACATTGGAGTAGAGATGAACATTTTGGCCACTTGGTTACCCATGGGAGCACTTTTGTGCCCTAAAGCCAAAATTGGGTCCAGTGATGGATTATGTCAGAGATCTAGGAGCCAAGCTCTAGAGGTCGACTCTAAAGGGCTTCTACACACATGATGGCAATCATTGGCCTATGCTTGAATGACGTCAACACTTTTGCTTATTTCGACGCACACATGTGGAGAATTAATTTTTGTTTCAAAGGTTACTAGGTTGGCTTGTGAGCTAGGCCATTGTTTTATTGTTTAGAGGGGTTTCTAGGCTAAATAGGAACTCAACCTGATATAAATAGAGGAGGCCTTCATTGTTGTATCTCATCACATCACACTTGGATTATTTCGAAATACTTGTGCATTTTTAGCCTCTTGAACTTATGTAGATATTTGGATCTTTGATGCATATTGATATTTGGAGCTAAATTGTTGCACTTTGGAGCTATTCTTTGGATGATTGGAATGGATTCTTTGCATGTTATCTTGTAAGTGGACTTAAATTTTGAATATCTATCTCTTCCATGTCTAATGTATGGAATTTTGTTGATTCTAGTAATTGCACTTTTGCCCTAATTCGTTGAATATTTATTGAATGCTAAATCTAGATGATCTATTGCATGTATTACTTATAAATAGCATGTGAATGAATGTCCTTTGTGGTGAACTTTTGGTAACTCTCACATGAAATTTTTTTCTTCCATTAGATAGGTAATTATTGGAATTTTGGTAGCTAGGGCATAAAAAATTTGGCGATTTAAAACATCATTGATTCCATACTCCCAAGGGATAAGGGACTGGTCCAATTGGTTGGTGATCATTTACCTTTCTTGTCCATTTTCTCTCTCCATTTTTTGGCACCTTTAAGGCCAAGGTGGTAAATTAGGGTTTAGTGTGAATCCTAGGTAAGGTGAGTTTGGGGATTGGAGAACTTGAACATCAATATGATAGTATTTTCCACAAAATCTATCATTTTGGTGGGCGTTCACTTCAATTCCATCCATAAATTCTCTTGCCCTAGTTGTTTTCCCTAAGAGGGAAACCCTAATTTTATCTTCCTTCAACTTGGGGGCTTCTTGAAGGTTTCATGAGCCTTGACCTTGCTAATTTACATTGTTGGAAACCTTTTCTCTTAGCCTTGACCTTTGGATACTCCAACACTCAACAAATTACTCAAACCCTAGGTCTTGTGCTTGTAGCCCTAGGCCTCTATATCAAAAGCGAATTGCCTCCCATTAGAGCCTTAAGTCATTATTGTGTCTTTCTTGTAGAAGGTCTAGCCAAGTCACCTAATACTTTCTACCTTGAACATCACACATAGGTGACCTTTATCAGAAACTAAGACTCTTCCCATCGACGAAAATTCGTAAAGAGCAGAGGGTTTTCGCTGTGGTGACAGTGGGCCACTACCCCATTGTTGTCTCTTGGTCTAGTTTATGCGTTGTAGGTTTTCCCTCTCCAAAGCCTACTAGATTTTATGGCAATAGTGCACGCAAGGAAATGTCATGTTACATGCAAGGAAGTTATGGACTATGCAAGGAAAGTGATGATCACATAAAAAAATTCATGGGACATGCAAGGAAGTCAAGGTCATTCACGGGAAACTCATTGCACATGCAAGGAAGTCAAGGCCATTTATGGGAAACTCATTTCACATGCAAGGAAGTCATGGCCATGCAAGGAAAAGTCATGGAGTTGGAGATTTATAGAACCAAGGAAAGTCATGGTTTGAATGGCCATGAAGTGAGAGGCTTCTAAAAGCATGGTGTATTCAAAGATCCAAGTCTTCCAGAAGGATGTGGTTGTGGATCAAATTCGGAGGCAGGGCCACTTCTAAGTGGTGATGTAAATAACTTCCTCACTAAGAGGGAGTGTTGAAATTGGGTAGGTTGGAAGGTATTTGCCCTTGGAAAATCCCTTAGGGTTTTCTGGTTTGTTGTTTGGGGTTTTGAACCCAAAGGAGTGGGCTTGGAACTTAGGAAAGACACGCTTAATAATCTAATTTAATTATTAGTTGGGTTAAGGATCAAGTTGGCTTCGGTCGATAGACAAGGCCAAGAGACAAGACCCTTGGGGTTTCACATGCCTTGGAAAAGTATAAATACAAAGGCAAGGAGACAAAGGATAATCTTCTTGCGTGGTGAATTAGGTAGCAAAAGGAGCTGCAGGAGCAAAGGATAGTTCTATTTTGGCAAGCCAGGGTTTGTTTTGGAGAGTTGGTTAAAGGTTGCAGCTGGTGAAGTAAGGCCACAGGCCTATGTAGAATATCATGCTAGTCGCAACATTGAAGCTGGTTGCAGAGATGCTAGGAGAGGGTACTTACGTAGAGAAGGTTGGCCATGAGCACGTCACAACAAGTTAGAGTAGGCTGAGGCTAAAGCAAAGCTACAGGAGGCTGGTCGCATGTAGAAGGCCCTGTTGTAGAGTTGGAAGGAGAGTAGGTCGAGATTGAGGTGTTGAATTTTGTAGCTATGGTTGGTCTTCATAATTGATATTTTTGTAGCCCTTTAAATGTATAATGTAAATCTAATACATGTTCTTCATGTCATGTTCATTGATTAATCGTTGAAAGAATTATTATGAGACATGTTCTTCATGTTGTATTTAAAAGAGATAATTTCTAAAATTGAATTCTGAATTTTTGGCTCCAAACTAGTCAACTCGACTCTCCCTCAAGTCAAGTAGGCCCCAGTGAAGAGACACACCCATTCAGATAGGTAGATCACTATATAAAGAGAATTCAACCTCCTCCCCAAGGCATCATTCGATCTCACACAAGACAAAAAAGTTTATGGGCATCCAAGCGAAGGAGAGGAGGGATGAAGAAGGACAAGAAGGAAAAATTCATATCGAGCATCTATCTTCGCCTCTCTTGATCTCAAATGTGTGAATTTCTGGATAGTTTCTGGGTAGGCCGAGTTTCTGGACATATTTTGGAAAGCTGAAATTTGACCTAAGAAAATCTGAGAGGGTCGAAGTTGAAGGGCAACAATTTGACTTGACTTGACTAGAGGCCTGCTTGACCAGGTTTGACCATAGCTTGTTGGTCAATTTGATCTCATGGTTGACTAGCTGCATTAGATGTATCTCTTGTTGAATTGAAGAATTTCTCTAAGGAAAAGGTTGGGTTTTACCCCCAAGTTGGTTTTCCCAGAGTAAATATTGTGTTCTCTTTGTGCATTGTGATCTCTACTGCCCTTTTGCTTTTATGGTTGAATTTCTGAAGTGTAATTGGTTAATGATAAACTCGAATTGTTAAAAGAAGATCTACATCATTAGAAGTAATTATTAGTATTTCAGAAATTTGTGCCTGCATCTTTGCACTCGAAAAATCAACATGAGGGTTGAAATAGAACGCTGAGCCCTATACATTGTTGCAGCGTAAGAAAAGGAATAGGCTACAACCTATGGCGCAGACTTAGAGCCAAAGGGAAATCTGTTAGGGCTAGTTGCAGGCAAGGAAAATGCTCACAACAAGGTGAAGAAGGCTGGCTGCAAGGGACAACAACAATGAAGAACTGTGAGCTAAAGGAACATGTGCAGGTAAGTACAACAGTGTTATTTATGTGCTGTATGTTTCTTATTTTGGGCAAATGAAAGCCTAAGGGACTTGGCCTGAGCCCTAGGTTATTTGGTCAATTTTTTGCCCTGATATTTTAGGCGTTGTATAGGGATATAAATGGCCATTGTCCCTGGTATGGGAGCCCTTAGGTTTTCTTATTAATGGACCTGTAAGAAACATGTTTGGGCAATAATATTGTGTATTATACTTTGATTTAATTGCTGGTATATTTCGTTATGCTAATTTTTTTGAAGCTATGCACTACTAGTGTGTTTATGTTTCTAGTTAAGAGATAGACTAGACCTAGGGTGCATGGGTTTCTAACATGGTACCAGAGCTACTTTGAAGAGCGGTTGGGTTAGATTTGTGCACAAGTAGCAAATTTGAGAGGGAGTTGTGGGATTGTTGGAGGAAGCAACAGTGTTGCCAAGTGATTTGGTTAGAGATGGAGCAAAATGTTCAAACAAGGAGCTGTGGATTATTGAAGCTTGGGGTGGTAGAATGGTAGTTTTGGTGGATTAGGGAGAACTCGGTGCACAATAGTATGTTGAGTGGCAGGTTGTAGATAACGGTGATCGACTTCTGTTGACTTGTCAAAGTAAGTTGCGAAAGCTTAAGTGCCTTGATTGGGAGTTCTTTGGCATGGACAAGGGAGCTTTGTGTGGATGGCCGGTTGATCGCGAGGTGGAGTCTTCATCAAGCTGTAGAGTTGCACATCTGACAGTGGAGGCATGTGCATATGAGGTGTTTGAATCAAGAGGATGAGGACACTTGTAGAGTTGAGTTGTGGTGGTCTAGGCCAAGTGTTCAACTGCAGTTCGGGACTGACCTTGAAAGGACACAAATTTAGTTGCAGTATGTGCATATGTTTTAATAAGGTTACTTTTCGGGAGGGAAAGTAGAGTGAGCCGAGGGAAAGTTGTGTAGGCTAAGAGGGAGGCTGGCTTTAGAGGGAGGTTGCGGGCTTAGAGGGATAGTCAACTGCCCAGTCGAAGTCTAACCTTCAGGTTCAAGCGACAAAGTGGAGTCTTCCAGGCCATTCATGCTAGTTTTTGATGATTGGGTAGCATCAGACAAGCGTTCTAGTCTTGACTTTGGTTAGAGAGGCTTCGAAACACTAGAACTCCAAACTCCAGAAAAAGTTTCAAGAGAAAACACCTAAAGATGGTTCAATTGAGTTAATTAGGCAGTAATTAAAGTTTTCCTAAGTTTAACTTGAGGAAAATGATTAATTAACATGAAGTAACTAAGAAAGGTGAGATTTTTGTAGAAACTCACATGGATCAACTCAGAAATGATATTATCCATTGATGAGGATTTAATCATGGGCATTGGTGAACCAATGAGAGAAAATAATAGGAGGTCAATGGGGTTGGAGCAATAGACACCAGTAGTGCGAGTTCCTTGGTGGAGATTGAGCAAAGAGAGAGAAGTTCGAGTCATAAGGAACGTTGCAGTAGCAACAACGAGTCCTTTGGCAGATCGAGCTACTCAGTTGCAGAGATCGAGCAAGCCAGAAAGGACGCAGGTGTAGCTGCAGTTGCAGCAGTAGCACCAGTGATCAAGGCAGATCGAACCTCTCAGAGAGCAGAGTTCAGCTAGAGAATAATTTGAGCCAAAGATCGAGTGGTAGTGACTAAGGGAGCAGTGCAGTGATTGAGGGAGCAACTTAGTCATTTCCAGCAAAGTTTCTCAGTAGCAGAGCAATAGTAGTTGGGAGGCCGAATTATTTTTGCAAAGTGGTTGAGTAGCCAAAAACCTCAGTTCAAAGTGCCAGAAAGTGATCGTCTCAGTTGCAAGAGGTCGGGAGATCAGCCGGAAGGTAGAGCAAGTCACTTCTAGGGCCAAAGGGAGCAAGACAATCCTTCCAAAGCCAACTATTAGGTAGTGCGAATTATTTGGGCCAAGCAATGCACATTTGTAGCCAGTGGGATTTGCAAGGAGGAAGTGACAACACGGCCAGAGGGGCCGAGTTTAGGTTGAGAAGGGAGGAATTTCCTCCAAATAATTTTGGTAGTATATTTTGCTGGAGGATAGCCAAATTAACATCTAGATTTGTACTCATAATTTTTGTTGCTGCATATAATAATAAAAGACTCATCAACTGCACCGGTTTCCCCACATTGGGTTTTTCTGGGGATATCTGTCCAAAAATAACTGTCATATTTTTTTGTGTGCGCTTTATATTTCTCAGTTGCCAACATTTTATTATCCGCAACGTTTTTATTGTGAAGAAATTGTAGTGTGATTAATTCGTTATTTTGCCATAACAAAATAAATTGCATAATTTAATCAGTTAGAAGAATTAATTCGAGCTGTTGCATTTCAAGAAAAATTTCACAATTCATGGAAAATCACGGTGCATGCAAGGAAATTCGTGGTACGTGCAAGGAAAGTTGTAGACCATGCAAGAAAGTCATGGGGCATGCAAGGAAGTTATAGATCATGCAGGGAAAGTGGTGATCATGTAGGAAAAGTCATGGCACATGCAAGGAAGTCATGGCCATGCAAGGAAAAGTCATGGCACATGCAAGAAAGTCATGCCCATGCAAGGAGAAGTCATGGAGCTGGAGATTTCTGGGAACAAGGAAAGTTATGGTTTGGATCAATGTCGCAAATGTTGGACTTGAGAATAAATTGGCAAGGGTCCGAAAATTTAAAAAGTCGTAAAAGTCGGGGGAATATTGAAAAAATCAGAAAAAAATCAGCAAAACTAAAAAATACTGGTTGAAAAACTTATGATTTGGGTATTTTATTGGGATTTTATCAGAATTTTGGTAACACTGGTTCAGATGGCCATGTAAGATGCTTTGGAGCAGTAGGCTTATAAAAGCATGGTGTCTTCAAAGATCTAGGTCTTCTAGAAGGATGTGAGTGCATATTAGATTCAAAGGCAGGGTCACTTCCAGGTGGTGGTGGAAATGCCTTCCTCACTACGAGGGAGTGTTGAAACTGGGTAGCTCAAAAAATATTTCCCCTTAGAAAAGACCTTGGGGCTTTCTAGTCTGTTTTTTGGGGTTTTGGACATGTTACACACCACTTTGTGGGTGATGCCCCCCGGGGAAATTTTTCTCTATGATGAGCCTGAACTGGCAGCCAACAACCACTTGATGCCTTCTACTAGCTCGTTATGCCATTTCTTTGCCACCTGAGCCAACCATGTGGTCCCTCACCTACCTGTATTGATCGTATGTTTGAAGGTGGGCCTCCCGAATCTAAAGGTATGTCTTGTCATTTGGGAATTGAGTATTGGGTTTACTTATCATGGATACTTCTGGGTATTTATTGATGGGGGGATTTGGCGGAAAGAGTGGGCTTAGTTTATGCTCTTGCCCCCTTGATCTCTTTTGGTTGTTACCCTTGGATCTTAGTCCCGTGGGATCTCCTTTATTGACCATTTGGTTCTAGGGTGGTACTACTTGGGAAACCTCGACTTTGGGTGTGTGGTCTCACTCCTTTACTCGCACATATTCCTCCCTTTCCAGTTACTATACCCCCATTCATCTTTTCTCCCATCCTGGGTCCACATAGGGCTAACTTCCCTATCCCCTTGCCCCCACCTTGGGTTGGGCCTAGAATGATGCCCCGAAGGTTGAAGCAATTAAAAGAAAAAGTGAAAAGCATAATTATCCACATTTAACAGGAAATTGTACAACAAAATGCAAAAGTTGGCCAGGACAAAATGATTAGCACGTGGGCAAAAGACATTGCATGAGCTCTACCCCAATCCATGGCCATCACCCTGGTTCCATAGGTCGTAGATGAGCCTCCTCTATCATTCAGGAATCCATGATTGTCCTAACCCCTAGAGGGCAATGAACTGCCGTACCTAAAGGGGGTAATCATTGCTATATCTTACACATCATGCTCTTGTCCTTTGGGCCCCAAGCAGTTACTAAAAGAAAATTCGTAAATGGCAAAAGGTATATAAAAAAAGGTTTGCATTTGGGTTTGGTCTCCCTATATGGGATCCTAATCCTAAAGGTCTACATTGGCACATGTAGGGTGTGCATAGAGAGCCATTGGACTCCACAACAACAGACAACACTCCACGGATCTTCATGGATAATCAAAGATTACTAGTGATCCACTTTTGGGATGATGGTGATATGCTTGGTACATTATGCCCAACAATTCTGCACAAGAGCCCCACACTCTTGACAGGTGTCCCAAGACTTGTATGATGTCATGACAACATTCATTCCACCACTTGGATCCTTGTAGAGGATCTCTGATTCATATGGAGACCCATGGGGTCATGTATGTGGCCTCATACCCACTGGGGGCACCACAACGCTACTACTTGGAGAACAAGGGGCCACTCCCTTGTCCATCATATTTTGAGGAAATTATTCCTCAATATGGCACTTCGAGATATTATTGAGCCTTTGGAGGGCCCTACGACATGCATATATTATTATTTGGCCCCTTGTGAGGCTTATTTTTACATTTGTGAGCTAGTTTGGTGGGATTGTCACCAATAGGGGTTTTATTTGCACATTATTATATCATTAGGGTCTAATGTAGGCCCATAGGCTAATTCGAACTCCTTAGGAGGCTATATATATTGATGTTAGATACACTCATTTGTATCATCAATTGACTTGGGATCTCTCTAATCATAGAGAATTTTGCACTTTTGCCTTGGTGGATATTTTTTGAGGATGGATGGAGTTTGATGTATGGATTTGGGCTATTTCTCTTGTCTTGGAGCTTTATTGAGCAAACGAAATGCTAGTTGGATATACTCTATAACGTTGTAAGTAAATTTTAATGCTATTATTCTTGTTGCTGTATACTGCCAAAATTAGGGCTAGTTGCTGCATTATTGAAATGTGGAATTGAGCATGTTTTAGCTAGTTTAATGTATGGGCCAATGTTATATGAATGAAATGTCCTAGAGATTTATTTATCTCGAGAAACTTGCATCATTTTCTTTGAATTATAAATGCTTGAAGGTCACTTTTCTTTTCTTTTTTCTCAACATTGAATGAAGTTGACTTATCGGGCCTCCTTGATCAAGAAACCAAGTTCTTACTCATCATTATCCTTGACTCCATATCCCCAAGTGAACTAGGCATTGATCCCTTAAAAGGGTGATCATTTTAAACCCTCTTTCTACCATTTTCCCCAAGTCTAGCCCCATTAGGTCACCTAGGACATCAATTTGCTGGGAATTGACCCGAGGAAAAGCTTCGATCTCCTATAGGCTACTGTGCTGGTGGGTCCCCTCCCTCTCCTCCAAATTTGAGGCAATTCTAATGGTGCAATCTTCGGGAATCCAAAGCCCTAGGTCTAAATCAAATTGTGCCTAGGCATCTGCAAGGCTGGACCTCAATAGGATCAATTCAACCTTTTGAAGTAAATATTCTTGTCTGGTCCTTTGCCCTCATCCTGTCCAGGATAGGAACATCATTGGTTGCTACATTCCATCCCCAAACCTAGGTTGGGTTTACTTGCCCCCGTGTGGTCCCACTTCTTAATAAGAGATTACTTGTCAATGGCCATTTGGGAATCCAAGTTTCTCAAGGATTATAGGGATTGAGAAACTTGTTTATAAGCCTATCCTTTCTCCCCCAACCCTCCAATCCTCACCCCTTATCCTTGTTGGACGAAGTCCCTTGCTTAAAGAGCAAGCAAGCTCCATTCTTCACTCCATCCTTGGGAAAGGATTTGCAGGGTCACTTCTCACCTATCCATTGACATATACTTTACAAGTGGTCCCTACACTACCCGAACTCCTCCCATTGGTGAAAGTTCGTAAGAGTAGGAAGGCTTAACTGTGGTGACAATGGGCTAAGCCTCCACCGTTGCCCTTAACCTAGCAGTTACCCTCTTAGGAACCCCTTTAGGCCCCCTGCTGGTTTGAGTGGTAACAAGACCCAAAGGAGTGGGCTTGTAACCCAAGGAAAGTTGTTCAATAATTTAATTTAATTATGAGTTGGATTAAGGGTCAAATCGACTTAAGTCGGCCAACAAGGGCAAGAGACATGACCCTTGGGGTTTCACAACCTTGGAAAAGTATAAATATGAAGTCAAGGAGACATAAAGGATAATCTTCTTGTGTGGTGAATCATGCAGCAAAAGGAGCCGCAGGTGTGCCCTAACCATAGGAGCAAAGGATAGTTCTATTTTGGCAAGCCAAGGTCTCTTTTGGAGAGCTGGAAAGGAGGTCGCAACTAGTGAAGTAAGGCCATAGGCCTGTAAAGAATAACGCGTTGGTTGTAGGATTGAAGTTGACCACTGATTTGAAACAGGTTGCGATGTTAGGACATGCTATAGCCTAGAAAAGGCTAGCCATGAGTAGGCTGCAACCAGAGAGAGCATGCCGTAGCTTAGAAAAGGTTGGCCATGAGTATGCTGCAACCAGAGAGAGCATGGCGTAGCTTAGAAAAGGTTGGCCACGAGTATGCTGCAACAACCTGAGAGAGTAGATTGAGGCTGAAGTCGACCTATAGGAGGCTAGCTGTAGGCCACAACATATAAATTTTTTGGGGCAAATTTTCGCCCTTTGGCGAAATTAAGGAGTTTTAAATTTTTATTTGGCAAACTTTTTGTATCATAGTACATTATTAGAAATCGCCCCAAATTTGTTTTATAAAAAAATTAGGTATGGAGTTTAGCCCAGCTTATTTTAAGGGAGGGAAAAAAAAGTAAATTTAGCCCCTGAAATTAGGAGTTACAACTTTCCATTCGCCCCAATTTTCAAGAATATGTATTTATGATGGCTATTTCGCCCCCCTTTTTGGTGTAAAATAAGTTTCTTACTTTCATCTGCCCCTATTTCATGGTATTGGGATTAATTTGGAGAAAATGGTCCCCATTTTTTGGAACAAATGGTCACAAAATAATAATTCATCTATATTTAAAAATTCACAAGTCTTATTGCCGCATCTATTTAAAGATTCAATAGTGTTCTTTCCATCTTTGAAGTTTGCATCTGTTTAGTCACAGTCATATCTAATGCATGAGGGTTGTTCACAAAGTTGTGGAATTTGAATTAAGAAGTCAAGACTCAACACACAATGGTACAGGGTTGTTTGCAAAGTAGTGGAATTTGAATTAAAAAGTCAAGACTTAGCACACAGTGGTACAGGTAACTCTGTGTATTTGTTCTACATTCCAATTCCTCTTGCGTGCTCTCCCTTTTCCTCTTTTTTTTTTTTTTTCATTTTTGGGAACCATATCATTTTTTGTTTGGAAAAGTATTGGGTTTTGGTAATAAAATAAGTATTGTTGATTATCTCTACCCATTGCAGAAGTCATGATGTCGAAAAAAATTGGCTTTTTATCATCAAGTGCATCTAATGAGTAGTGATTCTCTGGTCCACTGGCTTCGATCTCTTTTTCTGTTCACCACAATTCAACAAAGAGGGTAGATAAGAATAGATTGAAGAGTTGACATACTACATACGCTAAGATTCAAATCTTGAAACATTCATTTGCTTTATATATATACATAAGTCCTACTCTCTACTAATAAACATATTTTATATTATGAAAACTTGCTGACACTAAAGGTCAAGTTTTTTTTTTTTTTTTTCATTCTCCGAAGAAGAAAATCCGTAATTTCCATTAATTCAGAAAATTACATGTTGTAGATGCTTAACGCATATGCTGTAGTGTGGGTAAACCACTTACAAATCAATACTTCAAGAGAAGTATGCAGAAGAGCCCTCTGACAGGGCAGCGAGTAAATGGGTATGTAAACCCCAACAGGAGGATACCCCTACCCATCTCAAACAAAAATAACAGAAAAAAGCCAAAAGCTCCTGAGGAAAGTGCAGAAAATTCGAAATGGTCGCCAAGACAAGGAGGAGAGGCACGAAATGGAGGTAGCCACAGCCTCCCCCACCCCCTCAAACTCTGCTCCTGAAACCGAAGTAACCAGAGGAAGATACCACCCATACATCCTCAGAAGCCAGAAGAAACCATCCAGAAACAGCCATGATGAAGCGGCACGAATCGATGCAGAGACAGACTCCACACCTCAGATCCCTCAACGCTCCATATTAACTGCAGAGGAAAGCCAGCAAGCGGCCAAAAATAGGACCCAACGCCTCAGCAAGGGAACCCATCAGGTCCCAAACAGAGCAGAGGCGGATCGATTCCGGGGGCAGAGGCGGCTAGGGCAGCCACCTCGCCCCCACGAAAAACAGCAAGAAGCCCAACAAAACCCTCGCACCCGCTACGCGGCTCAGCACAAAAACGCCAAAGTCCAAAAATCTCTTGTTGAGACTGCCAAAGCAGAGCGGCACGGAAGTGTAAAAACCACCGGAAACCAGTAACTATGAAAACACTCCGCCGCCTCCCAACTCAAAGCACAAAGCCAGTCACCGGAACCCTGCCGATGAACCTCAGAGCCCAAGCAGAGCAGGGCACCCACCCGGGATCGGTAGATGAAGACGAGGTATTGGACTCAGAGCCGCGCTGAGGTAAAAGGCACGTCGCAAGGGGAGAGGTCCGTAGGAATGAGGGGAACACTAAAGGTCAAGTTAATTGGCCAATAAATATATTTAGATTAGTAAATATGTTTGGTTAGAAATAAATGGTTATTTGGTTAGTAAATATATTTGGTTAATAATACTTTTTTTAATTAAATATATTTAGACTTCGATTTGTTTTTTCTCATAATTTATTTTTCTTACTGCATAGGTTCAAATTCAAATATTGAAACATTTATTTGCTCTATATATATACATAAGTCAAACTCTCGACTAATCAACATAGTTTTATATTATGAAAACTTGGCGATGCTAATAGTTATTATGTTAATTGGTTAGTAAATGTATTTAGATTAGTAATAATTTTTTACTAAATATATTTAGATTTAGATTTGTATCTTCTCATGCTTAATTTATTTTTCTTACTGCATACGCTTAGATTCAAATCTTGAAACATTCATTTGCTTTATCCAACCCTCGACTAATAAACACAATTTTATATTACGAAAACTTGGCAATGCTAATAGGTATGTTAATTGGTTAGTAATAAATGATTAATTGGTTAGTAAATATATTTGGTTAGTAATAAATATTTTACTAAGTATATTTAGGTTTAGATTTGTATCTTCTCATGCTTAATTTATTTTTCTTACTGCATATGCCCAGATTCAAACCTTGAAACATTAATTTGCTTTATATATATACATAAGTCCAACTCTCGACTAATAAACACAATTTAATATATATATATATATATATATATATATATTTTTTTTTTTTTTTTTTTCCTAGTTAAGACTACCTAAGTACCCACGGGGGATTTGAACCAGTGACGTATCGCAAAGAATGCCTTAACAGCGCACCCATTCACCGTCAATCCAAAGCCCCGTGGGCTAAACACAATTTTATATTATGAAGACTTGTTGATGCTAATAGTTATGTTAATTTGTAAGTAAAAATATTTGGTTAAAATAAATGATTAATTGGTTAGTAAATATATTTGGTTAAAATAAATGATTAATTTGTTAGTACATATATTTGGTTGCTAATAATGTTTTTACTAAATATATTTAGATTTAGATTTGTATGTTCTCATACTTAATTTATTTTTTTACTGCATACGCTCAAATTCAAATCTTGAAACATTAGTTAAGTGCTCCTAGCGCAATCGGTTGAGGATGGGCTTCGTTAGCAAGACGACCTAGGATTGAACCTCATAGAGGCTGTTGCACTTGTGCTAGGGGGAGGAGGCACACTAAAATCCAGTTAGCTTCAGGTTGGTGTGGTCCAGGCTGAGTGTGATCCCCTGGTGATTTTGACGGTGTAGATGCCCTTGGGTCGTGGTTTCTCAAGCCACAGGCCAAGCTTGGATAAACACAGGTCACTTGACAAAAAAAAAATCTTGAAACATTCATTTTCTTATATATATATATATATATATATATATATATATATATAAGTCCAACTCTCAAATAATAAACACAATTTTATATTATGAAAACTTGTCGATGCTAATAGTTATGTTAATTGGTTAGTAAATATATTTGCCATTTGGTTAGTAATAAATGGTTAATTGGTTAGTAAATATATTTGGTTAGTAATAATTTTTTTACTAAATATATTTAGATTTAGATTTGTATCTTCTCATACTTAATTTATTTTTCTTACTGCATACGCTCAGATTCAAATCTTGAAACATTCATTTGCTTTATATATATACATAAGTCCAACTCTCGACTAATAAACACAATTTTATATTATGAAAATTTGTTAATGCTAATAGTTATGTTAATTAGTCAGTACATATATTTAGATTAGTAAATATATTTGGTTAGTAATAAATGGTTAATTGATTAGTAAATATACTTGGTTAGTAATAAATGGTTAATTGGTTAGTAAATATATTTAGTTAGGAATAATTTTTTTACTAAATATATTTAGATTTATTTTTATATCTTCTCATATTTAATTTATTTTTTTTACTGCATGCACTTAGATTCAAATCTTGAAACATTCATTTGCTTTTTATAAGTCCAACTCTCGACTAAGAAACACCGTTTTATATTATGAAAAACTTGCTGATGGTAATAATTATGTTAATTGGTTAGTAAATATATTTAGATTAGTAAATATATTTGGTTAGTATTAAATATATTTAGATTAGTAAATATATTTGGTTAGTAATAATTGTTTTACTAAATATATATAGATTTAGATTTGTATCTTCTTATGCTTAATTTATTTTTCTTACTGCGTATGCTCAGATTGAAACTTGAAACATTCATTTGTTTTATATATACATAAGTCCAACTCTTGACTAATAAACACAGTTTTATATTATGAAAATTTGCCGATGGTAATAGTTATGTTAATTGGTTAGTAAATATATTTAAATTAACAAATATATTTGGTTAGTAATAAATGGTTAGATGGTTAATAAATACATTTGGTTAGTAATCATTTTTTACCAAATATATTTAGATTTGTATCTTCTCATACTTAATTTAGATTTAGATTTAGATTTTTTTGGTTCAACATCACACAACTTTGGGGGTGCCTCTCCAACTAGTTTCCCCACGGGATGTAATAAGACCTTTGTGATAGAACATGATAAAAACATGAAACAAGATTTGCAATAGTGTATAATAAGAACCTAGAGCAACATTACCCATGATTTTTCTTTTCCCAAACATGGAAAATTAGTATATTATAGTTTAACTATTTTTTTTATTATATATGTTTCTATACATTATCAAGGAATCATCAATATTATACAATGTTTTCTATTTTTTTAGAATATTAGCCAAGAATTTGCATTAGTTAATAACCTTGTGAAAAATTTGCCAAGATTTAACAAAATTTTATAATTTAGTGAAAGGTTCACCAAAAAATTATATATGTATATTGTATTATTGAAAAAATAGGCTATATATTTCTCTATATGCCATGGGGGTTCGCTCATTTATTATACATATAAATTTTGGGGGGTTTCTTAAAATTTTCCTTAAGCCACAAGGCCTGCTGTAGACTTGGAAGGAGAACAAGTTGAGACCGAGGGCTGAAACAGAAGGGTCGAGAGGCTGGATTTAGGTTAAAAGGTTGTCCTAGGATTTGCAATGGTGGTCGAGGGAGGACTGCAACTATAAAAGAATGATCAGGCCCTAGACATTGTTGTAGCATAAGATAAGGAACATGTTGTAGCTTAAGGGGCAGATCAAGAGCAAATGGAAGTTTGTCAGAGCCAGTGGTAGGCAAGGAAAAAGCTAATAGTGAGGTGAATAAGGTTGGTTGCATGCAACGACAACAAAAATGAAGAACCGTGGGCTAAAGGAACATGCCTAAGTCATTACAACAATATTGTTTAAGTGTTGTAGGTTTTGTATTTTGGGCAGATGAGAGCCTAAGGGACTTGGGCTCAGCCCTAGGTGATTTGGTCAAAGGATTGACTTGATATTTTAGGCATTGTACAAGGATATAAAGGGCCATTATCCCTAGTATGGGAGCCTTGAGGTTTTCTTATTAATGGACCTGTAAGAAGCATGTTTGGGCAATAAAATATTATGTACTATATATCGATCTAATTGTTGCTATATTCCGATGTGCTAACTTTTTTGAAGTTAGGCACTGCTAGTTTGTTTATGTTTCTAGTTAAGGCATAGACTAGACCTAAGGTGCGTGTATTTATAACAATCATCCCAAAGCTTCTTAAAAGTGGGTAACGTCTCATGAGCACATACATCTTGAACGAAGTGCTTCCATAGTGAATGGAACCCATTTGGCGTGATTGGCATCAACTCCTCGTTTGTGACATTCATCTTGGTAGTAGCACACTGATCTCTCAACTTAGTTATCTTCACCAAGTTGCTAGTCATTATGTCTTTATCACTCGTTTGTGTGCTAGTAGGCTTAATCTTCATTAGCATCTCATGGGAAATATTCACACTTTGATACAGGGTATCAAGGCATCATAAATATCCTTCATTGACTTCTCCTTTGTGATGTGAGGGATCAAATGTTCCTTCACAGAATGAAGAAGGATTCTCTTCACTTCAGATGCCTTGTTGTTGTCTTTGGCCAACTGCATGGAATCAATAAGCACTGCAACCTTATTTTCCACACAACACCAAAGATGAACCTCCTCCAACAACATTTACAATGTGTACTTCCAAGGTGTAAAGTTAGAAGTAGCATCTAATTGGTCACAGTATTTGAGATGGGGACTAGTCATACTTGCAACTCATGGAACACACCTCAAATGAAGAGATCAACCACGAAAAGAAATCAACAAGCTATCAAAGGTGCAAAGCAACACTCCAACACTGTAGCTACATGGACATCTCGCAGATAAGCACATACAAGTTTATGTGCTTTTCTTAGGGATGAATCACTATAATTGCATGAGTCTTTTGGACATCACACTAGATGAGATCCTTCAACAACTACCTCTCACAGGCAACAATGCATTTTATATATAGGTTTGGAAGATGTTGGATGCACAACTTTGATACCGTGTTAAATTTTATATTGCATGGTAAGCATATTTGTGCTTTCTATGAATAAATTCTAGAGCCATATATTTGAAAATTGCGTAACCTACTTTGAAAACAATGGATTGTATATGTTCAGAGGGATTGTATATCACTCTTTTTTAGGAAATCATATTGTCTTGTGTTTTCCTCATTTAGGCTTGGATTTTAGGAGTGGTAGATCTAGTAGATCATGACCTAGTCCCTGGATCCTTTCCCTTTGGACATTCCCTCCCGATGCGGTTAGTTGCAGTTGGATCTGAAGGTTTTCACATGCTTTCACATATAGACTTCATGTTTCTCCATTTGTTCTTGTTCCTTCTATAGGAGGCATTTTAGTACTCTTGCTTGGTATTTACATAATTGTACTCAACAGTCCCAATTACCTACTTTTGTAGTCATTTGTTGGACGCTAATATAATTATCTTATCTAATCTAAACTTTGACTGTGTATTCACAAATATAAACAATGTATTCTTAAAAAAATCAAAACAACAGATAATTCATACTTAAATTTACATAAATTTGCATTTTCGAAATTATGACGAATATATAAAACATGGCATTCAAACTCAATAAGTTCTCTATTACTAAAAAAAGATGAATTACAAAGCTTTGCATAAAACTAAATGTCTCACCCACTCACCATGCCATTATTTTATAGTAGAAGTCTAGTGATTACAATGAAATTTCACCATCTCTACAGTGTGGTTTATCTTGAAAAGGAAAAACTCTTAACTCTATCATTAAAGCACTTAAGCTGACCAAGATAAAGCACTAAAGCTGACCAAGATAAAGCACTAAGCTAAATATGAAACCTCTTTTAGCCATGTGTTTTTTCTACACTTAGGATATCACTTACTTTTGATAAATTAATGCGAAAATGAATTGGAAAAACATCTAAATATGAACTTAGATTGCTAAAAATAGCAAGCTTGCTAAGATTTTTTTTTTTTTTTTTTTAATCTAAATATGGAGAAGCATGTCTTATAATAATAGCGCCTCTAAAGTTAGCAGGTGTGCTCTACAACTCTACATGCCTGTCAAACTTTTGCTACTCCTCATAGAAGTCTCTTCTATCAGTGTGCCCTCATACAATTGGCATTATTGCTATACATAACTGTTGAGTGTGCTATTTTGTAGAAGGTGTGCACTTTCGAGGAAGCAGATAAACTTATGATTGACATAGATAAAAATCTACATTGTGATCTTCATAAAACAAGTAGGTTGGTTGGATCTCGAATCCCTCAACTAGATGGAGCAATGACTTGTCCTTGTAGAGGCCTTGCGAGTGACTTCATGTAGTTGCGATGGAGACACCGCCATTTATTTTAGTGAAAAAATTCACAACAAAACCTCGTAGGTTGAACACAAAGTGTTTACAGAGTAAAGTTGAACCCTGATGCTTGTAGAGGGTGAGGAAACTACACTGGTAACAACTTGGCCAGGGAAAAAATTTAGTTGCTCTTGACAGTGAACCCATCATTGTAGAAGGAAGAGGATCCTTTAATTATGCGCTCCCCACAATACAAAAGCTTAAATAAGCTCTACAAATTAGGGATCTGCAAACTAATATATGACTGCAGAATTTTGAAGATTTATATGGGCTTGCATCCATCACTTGGGTAATTGGTTGTAGTGATCGCTAGTTCTCCATGATGATTACTTGGTTACTTGCGTCTTCAACTGCTTTTCATCCAAAATCTAGGTTTCTAACTTTCTCCAACTCTATTCTACTGTTGACTCTCTGGTTTGGATGCAAAAGTCCACCAAATCCACCTAAACAATCTTTCAACTCTTTTAGATTGTCATCACCCTTACTCATCTTTATGTTGTAGACATGACTCAATTGGATTTTTTGTTTGGTTATATACATTCTTTATTTTTTTGAATAAATTGCTTCCTTGTGTGTATTAATAAAACAAGCATGTAGAAAGCATTTTATTCAAAAAGACAAGGTGCTTAGAGCAAGCACCATGAGCACAAGCAAAACTAGCTAGTAAGTTTAGCAAGTTGCAAATAACATTCCAAGGTACAAGACTACCATGTAGGCTATGAAAAAATAATATCCAACCTTATGGAAAGGAACGACATTAGGGAACAACATTTTATAGTGTAGCATTAGGAGAGGTATCATCTTTATCCTTGGGCTTGGCCCCTAGCCTTAAACCAAAAGTTTTGGGATTCACCAATATTGGCCCCCATTTGTGATTTTCCCCACCTTGCACAAGATTAGGAGGCTTTTTAACCTTTTCTGTCTTTGAAACAATAAGAGCAAGGCATAGGTATTTATCATTCATAGGAATGAGAGGCATGTGGAGGTTAGTGGTGTCATGGTTCTCAATGCTCATGCATTGCATGGCTAAGTTGATCACAAGGCTGTCCCTTGGAGTATCAAGAGTTAGGAGTAGGGGGTTTTTGCTAATAGTGCAATATCTATGGCCCTAGTCTAATAGTTGCATCGATGGGTCATTTATATCTCTACCTTGTGGGCCTGAACCTGAATTTGCAAGTGGAGGATGACAAGTACTAGGGACCCATACTACTAGGTAAACTTGTTGTGATGCACATTGTTTTCCTTGCCTATGCATTGTTCTGTCTCCGACGTTGGCTTCAGCTCCACTACCATGTGGGTGGAGGCTCAAGGTGAAAGCCTAGTGGTGCAAGGAGGAAGTGAAAGTAGATATAAATTATAATAATTTTTTCTCCTTTTTCACTGGTTTATAAGTTATAGAGTTGAGCTCAGTTTAGTGTTTTGGTACTTGGACCTTTCAGTCTTTGTACTTCAGTTAAATTATTGTTTTGAACTCATGATTTATGGCCTATTTTCTAAACATGAATCTAATCTTTGGTCATGTTGATCATCGGCGGATAGCATATTCCATTTCACAAGTTAATGTTCTACTTTCTATAGTTGAGAAACTTGTATGTTTGTAATTACTAGATGGTTGATACTTGATTGATTAATCATAATTGTAAATGCACTATGGATGACATCTGTAACTTCATAATTAATGTAGCATTCATCTGCAATTTGTGCAATTATGAATATTTTCATATATTCTGCAACTAATTTAGCATTCTACATGTTTCTTTTGAATATAAATGCATCATTAAATATAAAAATCTATATGATGAAAAACGCTCTCGTGACTTTCCTCTTCTGAGGATCTTTGAGAAATGGCACTCCCACTTCCAATCTGCCTCATTTCCATATTTTGGCATCCTTGGGTATCTAACCTGACTTGTCATGGTGCTATCTCAACTCAAGGGTGGTATTCACTTTGAATGCATTTGGCTGGGTGGTGAAACAGCCTATTGTAAATAAGTTTTGTGCAGTTTTGGGAAAAGAAATTTGCAATGTGATGTTTATTTTCAACTTTATTGTAAGCAATAACGCAATTTCATGCAGTGCTTGTGTTTTAAGTTTTAACCAAAACTAGAGAAATCATATAGTATTAACATAGGGCTGTGGCCATTTGTTTCTTAAAACCTCTAACAATCTTGTTTACGTTACTTCTGGCAGTGCTAACCACAATTGGCATGAATCAAACCCTTTCCTTATTTCCAACTTCAAAGTATGGAAAAGTAATATGAAATAAGAAGAACACACCTTAAACTGATGTACTGTGATTGGCTTGAAATATTTAAATGAGCTTGGATGTATATAAGAGTCTTATTGAAATTATTAATTTAATGGTACTTACACAACACAAGCAATAAAAAGAAAAGTAATGGAAACATTGGAGAATCAATGAAGATTAGACCTGAATAATATGTTCAGATTTAAAAATTAAGCTTACCAGCTTTGAGAAACAGTAGTAAGAATACAGGTATCAATAGTTAATGGTGTAACGGTTAAAGTGACCAGATCAAGGTTTAGAAAGACCTCTACAGTCAAATATCTGGTTAGTTAGTGTTTGCCCAGAGTGCGTAAGATTAGCAAGTACTGGGTGACCAAGAGTGGTATATCAGTCAGATTATAGTATATACCAAATCAAGTTAAACCACAAATTGGGTTTTTGTCATTTGATTGAATGCAAATACCTGAGAATTTCTAGTTATAACATGGACTACAAAGATCGTTTTATAGGACTTGTCAAGAAACATCATGTTGGGTGGGAAACTAAAATTCTATAGATAACATATATGACTAATAATCATGATTCAGACAATAATGTTACTTCCAATCCTAATCTTGTCAATTAGATTTTTTGTGGTTTATTGGCCGACCTTTGGCAATTTTGGCCTGTCTCTCATTTTACAGAGACTATTTTCTTCTAATGCATTGTTTTACATATGGCAGCAGTGTCAGTATGTCTATGTTGTTAGCATTATTGTAGTCATTGCATAGGGTCTTTTTTTAGCATTCCCAGCTTTCCCCCCACATTTTGAGAATTCTTTTGGTTGTTGGTGTAGCATCAGAATTTTAGACCAAAATCTTTAGCATTGGTTCAAAGGAGTGATGTCTAAATTCTAGTTTGTTTTTGCTGCAGGCCTCAGGTAACAATAGCAACGGCCATAATATTTTGTCATCGTTTTTTCCTTCGGCAATCTCATGCAAAGAATGATCGAAGAGTAAGTACTGAGTATGTGATATAATGCTAAAGTTCAATTTATCAATGTGAAATGTTGATGTGTTGAGAAAACAGCTTGGCTTTTCAGCTTTTTTGCCCCCTTTCTGATCTCGAAGATGCAAATGCTTACATATTTTGTGTTCTCTAGTCCAGGCAGTTGTTTGTAGGCAAACAATGTTCTATATAAAAGGATTCTCATAATGTGTTACATAATTGGCTTGGAAATTAGCGAGCCATGCTTTGTAGGGACTGGTTATTGGCATCATCAGAATGCTAGATTTCAGTGACCTTAATGTAAGATAGTCTTTGCAGCTCAATTGGGTTATGGGTACAGAAATTTTAGCAGAGAAAATAGTTGATATTGTTGTCCAATTCATGGAGGGTGTTAGAACCCTATCATAAGTCAAATTGCCATTATTAGGAAGTGAAACTGTACAGGTACAAGTGAATTTACACTTGTATTTAGCTACCATTGCTAATGACTAGGCATGTTTGAGAGACATGGTATAAATGATGAAGCCTGATACTGAAGATAGTAGATAAAATTAACAGGATATATTAGAATGGAATGGAATCTTTGACTGGGGTTATCTTTGTAATATGAAACAAGATTCCATTCTGATGCATGCAGATGACTCTGCTACTAGTTTACCTATTATTCTGTTTTCTTAAACATGTTTCCTAATACAACTGTTTATTTTAAGGGGATTCAATAATCATAGCTTAGAATCCTAATCCCTACACATTTCCTGGAAATACGATTTACAATAAAGCCATACAAAAGACTTGGCCTATCATGAAAGTTTTAATACAGCCTAGAGGTTCAGACCTATGTCATAGGATTTGCTGAACTTGAACCTAAAGGTTCAAAATTCGGCAAACCTCAAAAAAAAATAATAATTTCACATAGGTTTGCCAAACCTGAACAAATTCGAATTGGTTTGAGTTCAAACGTCAACACAAATTTCAAGGTGAATTTAAAACTATTTTAAAGGTTTGATGTAAATGTTTAGGGTTTAATCATTTCGAGGTAAGTATCAGGCTGCAGACATTCCCGCTACGCTGCACACAGTAATACAATCCTGCCATGATGCATAAATTTTGCAATGTTATGAGAACTGGACCAAAACGGTCAAAGACTAGTCGGAGGGCAAAACCGGTTCGGACCGGTGAACCAGATTGTTTTTGGCTGGTTCGTTACCGAACCGGCTGGTTTTGTACAATGCTACCAAGGACCCTGTGAACACAATATTTTTTTTAAAGCAATGATTTATGGCAGGGGTAGCCTGGTATTTGACCATATTGCGCTACTAATGCTATGCAATCAATGGTAATGTTAAATTCTTACAGTAAGTTTAGATGCCACTCAAAATCCAGCAGACTTAACTGTTTTTAGGATTTCAGGATTGGGTGGATTCTGATGTTTGCATTGGATTTTGTCACGTTCGAGGGTATGGAACTAGCATTTAATCATGAGCACCATCCCCACTATGTACCTTGATGTTAGTGGAATTGATTGTTAAACACCTCTATCATTATCCTACTAAAAATATACCAATCAATCAAACAAAATATTAACTTGACATGTCAAGATTTGTTTTCTTCTTATTTTAATGCTTAAAGGGTGATAATGATGATCAAGATCCCAATATAGGCAAAGATTTTGATGTTATGTAGGTATGTGTTGTAGCATGATCTTTTTTGGATGCTAGAAGCCATCTAGGGCTTGTCTGTTGATGTATTTTTTGGTTCAGAGATGGATTGCATTCGGTGTGATTTTGGATATGTGCACCCTTACATGCTCTATATAAATGAGAACTTTTGCTTATTTGCATATAAATGGTTTGGATTCATATGGATGCACATGAATATATATGATTTTCTTTAAAATATGAATATTTTATGTTTTTGGTGACTTTTCTTTTGGTTCGATTTTTTTGCCGATTTGGGGTCTAGTTTTGATTGATTCCCAGTTTGGGGAGTCTACCGGTTCGATGACGAGTCTAGTTTTGATAACCACCACACTTCAACTTGAACCTTGCTCCACTGATTTTCAAATTTTCATATCATGTGCACTCAAACCCTCTTGACTATCTCTTATTATTTGATCACTGTATTGTGTGCTCTCTCTAGCTCCAAGCCTTGAAACCTGATACCGTTGCATCATTGCATCATCTTTAGCTCAAGCTAGGAACCCTTATCGTGCAATTGATTGCAAGTCGACTAGTTTCTTATTATTTTATGCTTTTTGTATATATAGTCCAGTCGAATGGCAGTGTTCCATGGGGATGCGTCCCCTAGAATGGGGGGTGCACTCCCCACTTTTCCCATGCTCTTGGGATAGGGGGATGCCTAGGGAAATGTTTCCCTACGACCCTCTTTTGGGGAAACTCGGGGAAATGTAGAGGGAAATGTTTCCCCAATATGCGAGATACATTTCCCCATAAGGGGTGCTTGTGTGCATTGTTGCCTAAAAATATAACAGGTCTTGTGAGAGGCCTCACAAGGCAAGAGTTGGACCAAGATGCAACAATGAGTTGGATTGTCATTGTCACCTTGGCATTCCACCTCCTTCTCTTTAGTGGAATTTTTACCACATAGGAGGCTTCCCAGCGTCTCACCTAAAGGATATTCTAAGTCAATTGGCTCAAGGTGATGTACTTCTTCAATGGACTAAGGCACAATTCTCTATGTAAAAGGAACAACGCACCATAAACAAAGCCTCAACAGGGTACTTGATACCTACAATTGTCAAGGTGTAGAGTATCTAGGCATGCAAGCATAAGGAAAAGGTTTGCTTAATGATGGAATCAACAAAAAGAGATGGACAATCTTAGAGATAAGACATAAGTTGAAGCCTTCTATAAGATTAGGGTTTTATTAGGGCACAAATTGCCTAAGGTTGAAGACGTCAACCCTACTAGGGAAAATTTTACCATGGAGAAAGGTAGATTTTGAGTTGATAAGGTAAATCAAGGTGAGATCAAGACCAAATAGCTCCAACGTCTTCCTTCAAGAAGCCCTAGTGAATTCGACCTTTGCCCTAGCTGTAGCGGCTTGCCTTAAAGGGCTTAGGAACATAGAAAAGGAGAAAAGATAAAAAAGATTTTAGTAAATTTTGACCACCAAAAGGATCCCATTGCCTTTCCCTACTTTGGTGATGGAGTCTTATATGGCTAAATTTAAGAGATATCAAATATATGCATGTAGTAAGGGGAAAACCCTAGTTTTCACTTGCAAACCTTAACTCTTGTTTTATAAGGGGAGAAATTAACAAGAAGAAAACTCTCTAGGAGGTTTTCTAGGGCATTCAAGGAAAATAGATTTAACATGCAATAATTAACCAAAATTTTCCATTAAAATTATGCATTTAGACAAGGTATAATAGAAAATCCCTAGCATTGAGAAAATATTATAAAACCATTAAAAGTTTGCAATATACTCACAAATTTTCCAAGAAATTGCCTTCTTTCAATCCCAAAAGGACATCTCCAATACATAAACTAGTATCCAATAGCAATAGCTGCACAAAAGATCACATCTCCACAAGTAGCAAGTAACAAAGACTAAGTCGAGCTCTCCCTATGGAGGCTGAAATCCATAAAGTGATGATGAACAACGAGAATGGAGTGATCCTCCTTTTATAGGAGGTCTATCACATCCATTAATCCAACTAAAAGCCCTAAAACAAGTTTGATTTTGAGTAGACATAAAGTAAATGGGTTACAAGCCAACCCAATAGCTCAACAAAATAAAATATGCCACTATTTTCCCATGTATGTAGAAATGCCTCTTTAAACATGGCGTCATGCCCTTTTAGGGCTAATAAGGCTCCAAAAGTGCAATAGAAAGGGCTAGATGCATCTCCAACTATTATCACCAACCGTACTTTGAGGAAGGGTCCTCATCGAAACATTTCCATGTGTTCAAAAACCAACTTTGGGTGCCTTGCGTCATCTCCATGGGTGCCATCTAGAGTCTAGACAATATAGTGTACTTTCTCTCCAGAGTTCCTGCCCTCAAAATTTAGTCTAAAAATAATAATTTATGTGTGGAGAAGCCTAATATTCAACCCTAAGGCCCTAATAATGCTATGTAATTAGTGGTAATGTTAGTGACATTCTCCTTTATTTTTCATTTACATCCCTTCACTTAATTTTTTTAGATTACCATTAATATTTTCACCATTAATATTTTCAAGATATTTAAGAGCGGTTCCAACCTTATTGGATTTCATATGGGGAGAGTAGAATTTTAGTTCCCAGTCATAATCTAGCAGAGGTAACAATTTCTAGGATTGGAGGGATTGCGACGTTTCCATTGGATTCTATCATGTACGAGGATATGGAACAAACATTTAATCAAGACCACCAAACACTATGTATTTGATGTTGGTGGCATTGATTGTTGAATCCATTGGATTCTATCATGTACGAGGATATGGAACAAACATTTAATCAAGACCACCAAACACTCTATGTCTTAGATGTTGGTGGCATTGGTTGTTGAACTTTTCTGTCTTGACCCTAGTAAAAATGCACCTATCAGCCTGTTGATCACTACGTGTCAACGACCCATAGCAGTACACCCCCTTTTTTCGCAAAAGGGATAACGCCTGATCGATGTGTTTGTGCCATCCAATTATCATCATCAGTTTGATCATCATGTTATGATGTAAACCCATTCTGCGTGTATATGATGTAAATAATCTCAGCAAAACCGTGTCATGTATGTAACAACCTAGGTAAACCTACCTTTGTAGTGACGATCTCCATTCTAGGAGGTTTTTTGTCTCACTGATCCATTTTCGGATGGTCGGCATAGTTTTCCCCTAGGGTCTTACCCCAAAGCTGGAATGGGTTTTGTCGCTAGGATGTTAGGCGAGTCCTAGTGTTCTAGATCGAGTCTATGTAAAAGTGATTTGGGAATAATCCTAACTATTTGGTTAGGTTATTTTATTACAAATTGCTTGGTCTGCTGGATTATATGTGTCGCAGAAATGGGTGGTCTGTGAGGGTCTTTTACAAATGGGTTTTCTTGTTTATGATGTAAAAAATATAAAAATCATGATGTAAAGTGTCTTGAGGGTTGGAAAAATAATTTATCCCCGCATAGGTTAATTAATTAAATTTTCTGGCAAAAAATTAATTAAAATCCTAAGACAAAATTTTAATTAATTCTAGGTCCTAAGTAAATTCAAATTCTCCAAAGACAAAATTCGTCGGTCCTAAAAAAATAAATTTTAAAAGGTCCCGTGACCAAAGTAAATTAATTATTTTGCTAAATTTTAAACGTTTGCTCCCTCGGGATTAAGTCAAAGTCAAATTTTTGGGGAAATTAACTCAAAAATTCTATTTTCGAGTTAATTAGAATGCATTTAATTAAAAATTTCGAATTTCCCCAAATATTTAAATGTTTCGACGGATGAGATTAAAAGAAATTTTAATTTTCATCAATAGTCAAGATTGCTTTGACGATGATCACTCGAATTAGCCGTTGGAGGATTTATCTTTAAATAGGAAGTCATTTGTTAGTTGATCTATCCGATTCCCGAGTCGTGTGCTTAGCAAGAAGCTCTGGTGTAATTTTTTTTGGATAATAAAGAAATACTTTGAGGTTAAATTCTGCTGGTGTTACTCTTCATGGGAATACTATAAGATGTGTTGTTTTCATGCATAATTTTTTCTAAAGCCATTGATGATAGCTTCTAAAGAGTGATTTGAGTACAGGTATCTTGCTCAGTGGCTGGGGTTTAAATAATAACTTAAATTTTGAACGTAATAGCAGGTATCTTTATTTGTCTGAATTTTATTATTATCTTTTCGCTCTATTTTGATGGCTGGATTGAGTTTTGCAGGGAAATCTTGATTTTAGATCCTCGGGCGTTAGGGGAAGTTTTCAATTGGACCAGCTAACTCCTGATCTGTGTTTCTTGAAGAGCCCAACTAAATTAGCTCTGGGCTTATCGTAAGATTTTGTTGGTAATACAGAGAGGATTCGAGTTAGCACCTCCTAAATTTTTTTGTGCGTCATAATGATAGATCTGGCTACTTAGAACCTTCAGCTTGTAATTATTGTAATTTAACTGGTTTTTTGTTTTGTTTAATTTTATCATTGTATATCTCGTTTCTGGGTGTTTCGTTTTCGTCATTACAGGTACAGATCTCAAGGAGAATTTCTGTTTGAAGCCAGATCTAGGCCCTGGAGGCTAAGATCTGGCCTCAATATTGTTTTGCAGGGACATTTTTAGGAAAATTTTTACAGTCCAAAGGGTTTTAAAATTCTTAGATCTGGAAATTTTATAAGGGTTTCAAGGCCAAATCTGAAGCATAAAATATATTGGTGTGAAATTCGTTTTTTCTGGGTTTATCTTGAGTTTCTGGTCTTCTACCATTTCTTTGCTGACTAGGTTTTTCGATCTGCTGCTTGGGGTTTTTGATTAGCAAAAAATTTTGATTTTTTTTTTTTAAGAGAATCCTTCTGCAACTCCTTGCCTTTGCTGCATTCTCTCCATCACTGCCTACATTTTTTTTTTTGTTTTTGCTGCTTGAAGCTCCCTCTTTTTCGACTTGCAAAAAAAACGAGTCCCTTTACCCCTCTTTCCTGCTCACTAAACCCTTGGCCCTCTGTCACAACTTCCTAACTTGTGGCTCTTTCTTTCCTTCAACGCTGCCTAGAGTCTCCCTTGCTGTCTTCGCTCCATCCCCTCTCAACCCTCTTCCTCTACAAACCCACTACCATAACCCGCATCCAAACCCCTCTCTGCGACCCTCTTTTACTCCTTTCTGCCCGCAAAAGCCCTTGCCCACAACATTTTCCCTCTTCCACAGCTTCCTCATCGCTCTCGTCGCTTGCATTCTGCTCTTCTCCGCTGCTTCCATTTCTCCTCTACTTGCTGCTTTACTTCCCAACTTGCCTCCCTTTGCGACCATTGCAACGCACATTCCTTTTCCTTCTCCTGCATCTTCTCTCCTCCTCGCAACCTTGCACTGTCCTCTCCTTCGATCTTCAAAGCCACAACTCTTCCCTCATCCTTGCCATCGCCAGCCTCAACGTGCACACACAAAACAAATAAAATTTGATTTCCTTTATTTCTTTGTTATGAGTTAGTTTTTTTTTTGTTGTAACTTTACTTTAGGTTTAGGTTTAGGTTTTGTTTTGTTTTGTTTTTTTTTTTTAAATTTGATTTTTATTTCATTTGTTTTATTATTAATGTATGCATTACGGTTAGGCATTTTTTAAATTCGTTCTTTTTTTTTGTTGTTGTTGGTGATTTTCCATTTTGTTTGTATTCCTTTTGTTTTGATTTTTTTGACTTACGATTTTTTTTGTTTTGTTTTGATTTAAAAATTTAAATAAATATTTCAAAAGAACATTAAAAATCTAATTTTTTTTTTTTTTTTTTGTGACTTTAGAATTGCTAAGGAATAAAATCAAAAGAAGAATTTGCTTTTAATTTTTATGTGGCCTGTGACCCATAATTTTTTTTTTAATTTTAATTAAATACTTTTGATTTTTTATTTTAGTCACATAATTTTTTTTTAATTGCCACATTAAATTTGCTTCATAAGCTTAGCACATTAAACAAACTTAAGAGATAATTAAAATTCTAATCTAAGGTTCCTTGGTGTCTTTTGTGCTAATGTAAAATTTTGAATTTTGTGGTGGTGATTGCTCTATTGTCAAGTGCGATTAATGTTTTAGAATCATATCTAAAGATTGACTATATGAGAAAGAAAAATTCTAGATCTGGGATCATTGTTTAGCAATTAAGTTCTTCACGATATTTATTTGCTAGAATATATTGCATGATAAAGTTTTGGGCATTTACATTTAATCGTTCATGATCGTCACTTTCACCACATTTATAAATTGCTCTGGATAACTTGTTTTTATTTAGTCTATGGTTAATTGAATATAAAGGCATTGGTCTAGAATCATTTCTATCTCCGGTTGTGTCTTATTCATTGTTTGATCTATTCATTTCAGTTAACCAGGACTTGTTTACATCCATCAGGTTGTTCATCTTTAAGTCTCTTAGAGCTTGTGTTTCACGGGCTATCCCCCAGGGACTACCCCTTTGACTTGTCTAGGAGAGAGTCTAATCGGAGTGAGTAAGGATTAGAGTGACAAACCTTACTCTGAGCGTTGTTGTGGTGCCTAAACACTTTGTGCGGCATCATAGCGAAACAAAATCTCGATTTGACATGTTAAGCTTGTTCTATCTTATTTTAATGCTTAGAGGGTGATATTGATTATAAAGATCCAGATAGAGGAAATGCTTTTTATAATATGTAAGCAGTGTTGATAATATCGCCGAGATATCTCGGCGATATTCGGAAATATCGCGATATTTTCGGCGAGCCGATATATCGCCGACAAAATAATGCGATATTTTCGGCTTTTGAAAATATCGCGCGACAATCGAAAATATCGCCCGGTGACTATAAAAAATTTCTGCACGGCCTATAAAAATCCGATTTTGGTTTTTTTTCATATCATTTTCATTTCTGATTGCTGGAGAAGGAAGGGGAGAGCTATGTGGTTGCTACCAAGGAGGGTTTGAGCGTTCTAGGCCCTAGTATTGATATGCTATTCATGGTAATGTTAAATTCTTAAAGTAAAAGTGACATTCTCCTTAATCTTCATTTTCATCCTTTTACTTAAATTTTTAACATTACCATGAAATGACTCGGGATGTTTGAGAGTGGTTCCGGCCTCATTGGATTTCATATGGAGAAAGTAGAATTTTAGATTTCATTCAAAATGCAACAGACTTATCAGTTTTTTAGAATTTCAGAATTGGGAGATTGTAATGTTTCCAGGTGACACCACCTGCCCGGGCTACCCCTGCCACCAGTAGAGGACGTGGTCTACCTCCTATAGCTCCTACTTCTAGTTCTTCAGCTTCTAGAGCATAGCAAATTCCACTGCCAACTCCACCAGCACCAGCATCTACATCTAGAGGGAAAGGGAAAGCTGTGGCATTTTCTCGCAAGAGGGGCATAGGAAGTCAATAGGATTAGACTTTAGTTATTTTCTTATGTGCTTGTAAGTTGTACATGAACAATGAACATTGAATATTCAAGAATCAAGACCAAGCATATCACATTCAAATTTCTAAATAGTAAATTTTGATTCTATTTTTTTTTTTAAAGTGAACTATGAACTTTGAGAAGTAATTATATTTTAATTTGATTAGATAAGCTGCAACCTGCAATTTAATATGGATAAAAAACTATATTTTGGTATATATATATATATATAAAACGTGTCCCCCGTGTCTTGTTTCCAGGTCGTTGTGTTTCGTATTGAATACTCGTATTTACGTGTCCTCCGTGTCTCGTGTCCTCGTGTCATGTGACTTAGCTTAGACAATATTGATGTATTGTCTCCGTGGAGGGTGGAGTCTGAGGAGCCCCTCTTGGAGGAGTCACCTTCATGGTTAGAGCCAGTGGCAGATGATCCATTAGAGCAGGGGCAGCAAGAGGAGGACTCGGAGTCAGAGGAGCAACAACACTCAGAGGAGGAGCAGGAGGAGGAGGAGGAGGACACTGCGGGAGCATCAACATCAACACCATCTGCTATAGATATAGGAGAGCATAGCCCCATACCTAGCACTCATTATTTGACATTAGGTGCAGAGGTAGGGTCAGGGCCTCCTACTACTAGGGGCAGGCCTGGCAAACAACCCATCATGTTTTCCCGTAAAAGGGGGAGAGGGCAGTGATTTCAAATAGATAGCTGCTAGTTTTATTTGTTGTGCTACATATAACTCATGATGATGAGATACTTTTATATATGTGATGTTATTTTGTATTGGTTCTCCACATTTGAGTCCTTGAATGGACAATTATCAGGGATCAGCAGGATTTGGTATCGCCTTTGATGTATCATTTCTATTTGACATCATATATATCAGTGTTTTCTTCATATTTATGTGCCAATGTGTTTATTTCATGTTGTTATTGCTTTATATGTTTAAAAATCTGAAAAAAATGAATATATTATGCATTTTTTTATGCTTGCCAATATTTGCCGATATTGCCGATAAGATATTTTCTGGACCTTCACCGATATTTTCCCGATACCGATATTATCAACACTGGTAGTATGTACTGTTGGGAACCCTTCTGGAATTGGTTGGTTTATACTGCTTGGACTGTATTAATACTTTGAAAATGATTGACTTTGTTGATAAAATAATAGTATTGCTAGAACAGCCTGTCTTTTCTAAACAGAAGGGAATTTTGCTATTGCTCAAGAAACCCTAGGCAAAAATTGCCCTAGATAACTACTTGAATATACATGTTTTGGTCCTTAAGAGGACTATACTTAAACTAGAGTGCCATCCTGAATCAAAATGTGAAAACCATACAGCAGTTCTTGCTGGATGTTCAGATTTTTAATCAGAGCTTTACTAGCGAATCCTACATACTACAAAACAGCTCCAGGGGTTAGACAAAGACTGGTCCAAAGATAGAGTGATATCAGAAAGACTAAAACTGAACACATCAGGCTAAGGAATTAAAATTAGAAATCCATAGAATCATGTTCTACCCCCTTCATATACTAAGAATTGCTGAAAGAACCTGAAGGGAGAGCCAGAGCTTCTCTAGATACCTCATCTGTCTTGTGATTTAGCTCTTTGAGAACATGCAGAAAAGAAAGGCATTCAAAAGAGGACATTGCCTCTTGTAGGTCCTGGAGGAGAGGCTGCAGAGGCACATTCTCCACTGCGATTTTTCTGTTTGCTGAGTCAATAACCAGTTGTGAATTTCCCATTTCCTGGAATTGTTTCACATCTTTCTGCCCTGCAACAGAAAGAAGAGCTCTGAGGGAAATTAATTCAGCCTGATCATTCGACCCTCTGCCTGGGGCATAACAAATATAAAAGCAATGTTCTTGATTCAGATGATGAACAGCAGCGATACCACAAACAGGGGGGTGACCCTGACCTGCACCATCAAAATAACCGCACGAGATGTCATATATAATAATAATAATAATTGATATTGAAATTACTGATAAACAATTATTGATTCTCGAATTAGAGCTGTGTGTCTATAAAATTATAAGTACACATGAGGATGATAAGTTGTACCTTTTGATAAAAGAGTGTCGTATTATTATCACAATGTTTCAATAATAAATGTTCATTTATGATATTTGTCCCTTATATCACGATTTATGCATTAATAATATTACATTTGCATAATGTACACTAGGTATATTCCACACTGACATGATACTTCTACTCCCACAAAACAGCTTTAGTGATTGAGATATTAGGTAGCTAATGCAATGTGTGCTACAAATTTAACAAGCTTTTGAGGATCACTTTTGTTTCTGAAAAAGCATTACAATTATGCTGAATTCACGGCTGCATTTTGAATATGTACTTGCTTCAGAGAGAAGCATTGTAATTATTCAGACCTCACTGCACTATCAAATTTGAAGAAAAAATCATTAACCAGACTATAATTTGACCTAACTTGGTGCACTGTTACTTTTCTGCATCTGTTTTCCTTTTTTATTTTTGATATTCTGTAAGCTAAACATTATCATATTACAACCAATATAGATCTGTCCTAAACTCCAGATCTACCAAGTGCCGAGAGACATCAAATCTCTCAAGATGCAAAACCTTTTTTTGTATGCGAAACTTGAGACAATGTTTGCACCTTGAGAGATTTGATTCCTCTGGGTGCTTGATAGATCTGGAGTTAAAATGGATCAATGCTAGTTCTTAATATAACTATTTATATTGCAGTTTTCAAGCTTCTGTGGTTGCAGTTGTTTATTGATGAAGGAAAATCAACAGATGTGAGATTTACTGTTGACGTTTCAGAGCAACCAACCGGGTCCATTGTCAAGACATGACTATTTATATTATATATAATTTCACATCTCTATATACGGATTCTTTTTTTGGTATAATTTTTTAATTTTATTAAAACCCTGACAATACATATAGTTACCTTCATATGGGCTTGACATTTTTCTTTGATATGTTTTATATCTTTTTAATTTAATTTAATTTTTTAAGTATTGAGTTTATATATGTTTGTTAATTAAATTTAAATATAAAGTTCTGAAATATCATGGTTACAGATATGAATCATCACTGTTTTAATTTATATGGTAAAATGGATTTTAATTTAATTATATTTTGACTAATTAAATTTAAACATGAAGTTCTAAAATATCATGGTTATAAATATGAATAATCATTATTTAAAATTCGTTTAATGTGATAGGGCATAAACATATTATAATTTTTTCCCAAAGAAATTGTTTGTTTCAAGTTCGGTGACTTTGAATTTCGAATAAAATTCAGCGATTAAAATTTTGGCAATAAAATTCGGCATTAAATTCCGGGACATGTGGGCGAGGGAGCAGGGATACGCAGGAGCGGCCTATGCAAAAGCTCCCCCACCAATTTTTAGGAAACGTGGGGGGACGTCGGGTTCTTGAAAACTTATAAATATAAAAATATATGATATATCATTGAAATTTTAATATTTATAATGTAACTGTCTTTATCATTATATAATATATAACACTTACATCATGAAGGATAAATGATAAATCGATGAATCATATAACTGAAGTATGAAACAAATGTAAAACGAAAAGCATGATATCATATAATCATACATGTAAGTTTGTAACTGTACAATGTAACTACTTACAATGTACAATGAAAATAAATGTTTAAAGTTTTAAAGTTTAAACCATATTGAAGTTCCAACTATGAATACTGAATATTCAAATAAAAGTCAACTCTGACACATCAAGAGTCAAATTTTTATATAGTCAAGATTCAAGTCTAATATATAATATATCAAGATTCAAAATAAACGGAAGTCTACAACTGAAGTTTGAAATAGAAAAGCAAATGTGAAAGGATGAGAGGACGATTGAGTAGAGCGATATCATGAAAAGATGAAACAATGTGAAATGAACATTGAAAATAAAGTTTAAACCCTTCCATGTTCATAAAAAATAGGATTTTTTGTTTCATTAAAAAAAATTGCAATTTTTGTCTAGGGAAACGACCCCTCACGACCCCACACGACCCCTTACACCTAGGAAATGACTCCATTTCGAGGATTCAACCCCAAAAATCAAGGAAATGCCCCCTTACAAGTTTCCACGCATACCCTGCTTTTTGGGAGCACGGGGAAACGACCCCACTCGTCCCCAAGTCCCGGAGTGCGAGGGAGCTAGGAAACTCGACCCCCAGGTGGGGGAACGCGACCCCGTGGAACACTGCGCTGAAGGGACTTAGGGGTGCAAGAGAGAAAATCATTATGGTCTGGAATGGTTATTGGACTGAAATTGTCACTGGTTATCGGATTGATCATTCCAATAGGCGAAATCATTATTGGTTTGATACAAAGGGGATCGTTACTTTCTTTGAGAAATTTACAATTGTGGAGAGTATGTACTCCTTGATCAATTTCGGCTGTAAATAATACAGGCCTTGTGCTCGAGCCTGATATTTTGACTTGAATGAAAAAACATAATTTATTTTGAAATATACTTTAATTTTAACAATTTTTTTTCCATCAAAAAATGAATTGCCTGTAAATTTAAATCCGAACAAGAAATGATTTGCTGATTATTTAGCTGAATTTTATGGGCGAATTTGATCGATTATGTTCGTGCTTCCTTCACATTTGACGGATTTCGAACTTAATAAGGAAAAGTAGCTGAATCCGGTGACTATGATTAGAATATAACAAATTGAATTGAATTGACTTACAATATTTATTATTAGTTCTATTAGCTTTTACTTTTTTAACTTTTCTAATTGAGCTAACATTATGTTTATTATTATTATTTTTGATTTAATGCTTCATTACAACATCTCATCTAATGTGTTCACTGTTACTACAACATCTCCCCTATACTAGGCTGTAGTGTGCCTCTCGGCGCACAATTACAGATGTACAACTTTTTGGGATTATTTTTCTTATCTCAAATTCAAATCTTTGGCATGATGAATTACTGAACTTGGAAGTGTGATGTGATGTCAAATATATGGTCAGTGTTATTCTGTGATTTTCCCAGGTGTGTCTAGGGATTCTTTGTTAGCTGTTTGTGATTGTAAGAACATCAACTTCAGTGGTGGAATTGAGATCTGGTCCTTCGAAGTAACTGTAGTGAGTAACATTATTTAGGAGCCAGTCCCTTGATACAAGGGCATACGTTTTTTAGTTTCTGCTCCTTTATAAACATCTAAGAGTCATGTGCGTTGGAAGGATTCTACATCTAAATTTTCTTTTGAGGCGTATTATCCACTATTATTTTTGACACTGCTGAAGTATTATAAAGTATTAATGTAGTTAGTTTATGCTTCTATCTATTATTTCCTTGGCAATTTGGTGTTTTAGGCAACATTTGTGTTTGGAAATGGGGTCCAACTGGTGAATACGAGAAACTCTTCGCTGATTTCAAAATCTTTCCTCTTCATATCATTTGTCTGTTTTGCATTCTTTTCATGCATTCTATTCTTTTCAAAATCACATTAGTTCATTTCAGCTTGCTGCAAACCATAGTAGCAAGATCCAATCGTATTGGTTTTTGTTGTACAGCAATTTGGCAGTAGTTAAAAATTCAGCTAATTTTTTGCAAAGTACGAAATGCAGGCTCAACATATTTTTGATTGTTTTGGATAATGTTATATACATTTTATGTGTTGGATACCCATATACCCTCGAACGACAAGAAGTAGCCCAAAAGCCTTAAAAATATTAATAAAACACCCTTAAAAACTAAAAAATCTAAACTAAATAGCCATAACCAAGTTTTTGAGGAATGAATTATTTTTCTTGTTTGTTGCACGTTTTTGAGGCTGAAATTCTTCTAAAAGTTTCAACAAGATGCATATTTTTTGTATCTATAAGATGTATAATTTGTATTGGAGCTGTAATGGATTTTTTCATTAGGTATTTTTTCCATACTGATTCGTATTTGACTTTGTATCTATATTCGAATCTTGCTACTACACTGTAAACCACTTCTCATGCAATCATTTGTGATATTCTTACAGACAATTGCAACTGTTTGCATGTTTCTTGCTGGAAAGGTGGAGGAGACACCTCGACCTTTGAAGGATGTTATTCTTGTATCATATGAGATATGTAATAAGAAGGATCCTGCAGCTATTCAGAGGATCAAGCAAAAGGTGAATTTCTTTCAACGCTTTTTCGTTGTTTAAATTACTTTTGATTCACTACCCACCTCACATTTTCCTCTAATATATGCTATAATTTATTCTAAATCCAAATGGCCTAAATTTGAATGATTTGATCCTGGATAAACCATCTTCTGTGTGTGTACTAACGGGATAAACTTCCTATACAATTGTTTATTCCTCTCCCTCTCTCAAGATTTTGATTTTTGTCTGCAATACAGGATGTGTATGAACAGCAAAAGGAATTAATTTTGCTGGGTGAAAGAGTTGTACTTGCAACATTGGGTTTTGATCTGAACGTGCATCATCCCTATAAACCCCTAGTTGCAGCAATAAAGAAATTCAAGGTTGCTCAGAATGCCCTTGCTCAAGTGGCATGGAATTTTGTTAACGATGGGTAGGTTGGCCTCAGTATGTTTTGCACTGTTTTAATTTAGAGACTGAAGTTTGTGATTGGAATCTGTCTTTTTAGTCACTTGGTTTTGAGCATATTGACATGAAGAAGTGGAAGGGGTGTGCAGGCTGCGCACTTCTCTCTGCCTCCAATTCAAACCTCATCACATTGCTGCTGGGGCTATCTTCCTTGCGGCCAAGTTCCTAAAAGTGAAGCTACCCTCTGATGGGGACAAGGTGTGGTGGCAGGAGTTTGATGTGAATCCACGACAGTTGGAAGGTCTGCCCTCACAAAATCTTGCTACCTCCCATAAAGGCCATTTAGGTTGTGTTTGTTGACTTTTTTGTTAGTATGTTTCTAGTTTAATACATTTTGAGTTACGAAGTCATATTTGAGGTATCAAACAGCACTTGCTTTATTTGTTATAACTTAATTTGGGATATCAATGAGATGAAACCTTTCCTGCTGATTTAAATGCATGCATGCAGAAGTCAGCAATCAAATGCTAGAACTTTATGAACAAAACAGAGTCATTCCTCCTTCACGGGGAAGTGAGCCTGATGGGAGTGTAGGCACCAGCAATCGTCAGAAGTCAGGTAACTCTCAGTTAAATAATGAAGATCATCCATCTGCAAATGGTCATGTGCAGCCTTCCTCTGGACCACCTCAAGCAGATGATGGGAACCATGTACTCAAGAGTGATGTCAGTGCTGATTGCCAAAACACAAGGACATATGTCACTAACATCTCTAATGCGAAGCAGAACATGGCAAGTTCCAATTCAGATATTGAACAAGGCTATAGTGAAAATCAAGGGTTTTCTGAGGGAAATGTAAACACCAATCAACCAAGTGGCTGTACTGTTACAAAACAAAGTTTTCAAGATGATATAAAATTTGATTTGGATCCATCTTCCAATGGCAGAGGCAGGGAAAAAGCTGATGAGGTGGCCATCTTAGCTAAGCTGAATAAAACAAAGCACTCTCTTGATGGTTTTGAAAGAAACGAGCCACTTGATTTGAGGAGGGATGTGAAAGGAGGGCAAGATGATGAAATACAGGAGAGTAAATCAGGGGATGAAATTAGAGGTGTAGGTCTTGATGAGATTAACAAGGACAAGGTGAAGGCAGCCTTGGAGAAAAGAAGAAAATCTCGTGGAGAGCTAACAGATTCAAGGCCTTCAGTAAGGAAGATCGACATTATTGATGATGATGATCTTATTGAGAGAGAGCTGGAAAGTGGGGTAGAGGCTGCTGCTGAAGCGGAGAGGGCAAAGCAGGAGAGAAAAGATGCCTGGTCCAAATCTTTGTATAAAGTAGAGCAAGAAGGTGCAGTAGTCAGAAAAGATCGTCTAGATGATGGAGATAATGGAGGGAAGCGAAAACGACAGAATGAGGAGAACTCCAGTGAAAGGAAAAGATCAATGCCTTTTGATCCACTTGATCCTGCTGGTCGAGATCAGGAGCAGGATCTTGTAGAATCTTCCTATGACCGAACAGAAGAAGGTGAGCTTCCAAATGCAATTATGCATGAACTGGGACACTCACCAAGGCATGCTGAGAGGCGTTCTTTGATACCCACACAACTTGAAAAAGGAGAAAGTCCTGTTAATCGTCGTGATTATGGGGGTCGAGATCAACATGGATACAAGGATGGGTCCAGTGATACGAAACACAGACATGGTTACCATCAGCATCCACATTCTTCTTATCATCAACAGCATCAACATAGAGTTGATGCTGATAGGGATCGGCACCATTACAAGGAACGAGAACATAAACGAGCTAGGCATGACCATGCAAAATGAAAGATGAGAGGTAATTGACAACTCAGACATAGCTAGTCTTTGGGTGAGTATTATATTCTATGGGCATACCTTAATTTAAGGGGATCTGTGTTTTCCATTTTTCATTTCCATGCTTACCGCAAATAATGAAATGTGGAAGCTATGGATGTATAATTGAAGATGAAACTCTGCTTCACAACTATTTTGCATGTAAGCATTCTTGACGTTGTAGAGATGTTTGGCAGTAAATGCCTTTGATGAAATACATCTCATTTATCGCATCCATACATTTTTCTGATGGATCATTAAAGTCTCTGCACATTTCTTCATTTTGCTTCAAGAGATGCTTTAGTTAGGGATGCGTAGAAGCATTTGAAGCATTTGCCACCTTGTATACATTATGAGGGATATTACAAGTATAGTGCAACACTGTCAATTCTTCTGTTTTGCATTCTCAGCAGGTTTTGTCAAAATTCATACAAGCATTTGGATCCTGAAGCATGTGAAGTTTGTTCATAATGGCCTTCGGCAGTTCCAATGTTTTTAGCTACAGAGGAACAGCGTGGATTTGCTAACACCGTTCCTTGGATTTGCTAAAATGCAAACAAGCATTTGGATCCTGAAGTGTGTAAAGTTTGGTCAGAACGGCCTGAAGCAGTTTCAATGTTTTTGGCCAGAGAGGAACATCCATGGTATAGCCTTGATAAGACACTATTAGTAATTCAGTCATTTCACAACGTGACAATTTGCTGGAAAATTTCTGCTGTTTGTATGTTGTCTGTGTTTTATATTCTTTTTCTGTAGCATCTAGTGATTGGGGACATTAAGAATCCAGGTTTCTTTCCCTTTTCTGGGTCATATTTAGTTTCTCTCTAATGTCAAGGAGATCAATTTTCTGAACATTTATTTTAGTTAAGCTTAGAATTCCTTTCTGTTGGTGGATGATAAAAGATTGAAGGTAGGTTCTTCAGTCCTTTCTGAGATGAGCATTAAATTTAACTTGTTTATAACTTCTGGACTTTGTTTATAACTTGTTTAGGTTTTTGTTTATAACTTGTGGACTTTTATTATTTATAAGGGAAGTGCTGCAGCACCAAAGTTGTTCACTTATGTTAAATTTCTGAACTTTGGGGTGCCCAGTAAGCAACAACTTTTAAGGGTTTTCTATAGCCTGACCTACACAGACACTAGTAAATATTTACTTTCCATAGAATTAAAATTGATTTGTCTCCATTTGGAGAAAAACATTGCACTGAAATAAATAAAATGATTATGTTTGATGTATATGGAGATTTGGTTGACATCGATTTAGGGTTGGAGTAAATAATTATCAATTTTAACCTTTTTTAATCTTTTGGGAACCAATCGTTCAGCTCTTACAATAAATAAAAAAACACATGAAAATCATTTTCCATAAAGTGTATTATATTAGAGGCTAATTTAAGAAAATGTGAAGCCCTTTGGTTTTTGTTGGAAGATTTTTTTTCATCCGCAAACGAAATTGTTACTACTAATATTCGTGAAAAACCAAAATAAAATATAACTAAATTTACTATGGTCATTTATCAAGCTTTCTGATATGTCCACAAATTTCACAGCATATCATGGCCGTTTTTCGAAGAACCTATAATTCATCAAAATGCCGCGTGCACTTTGTTTTTCGGAGATCTCACTCTTGTATTTTATTTGCTAGCAATTTCTTGGCTGGCTTGTGATACAAGAAGCTCTTAATTATTTAAGCTCCAAATAGATGTACTTCCAAGCAAATACATAGCTCACCCGTACATTTTCCGAATGATGGCACATGGGTCTTTGCACGAGGACTTTATCACTTACATAATTTTACATAACACGGACTTGCGAAGTGAGCTATCTTTGGGGTTATAATGATTATTTTTATTGATGTATTTATTAATATTTTTTTTGTTTACTAGTTTAAGTGAGTCTTTGAATGATTGCATGGTTAACTTGTGGCTTGAGTAGTTGTGACCCAGAGGCATTTAAGCCATTAAAATTTCTTGGGTATCGCATTCGACTTGGGCCACACCAACACTTAGCATGGCTGGATTTTTGTCAACAGAATTTCGAACCGATGACCGTTACACGACAAAGTGCATTAACACCTTGTGACTGTCTACTCTATGTTATGTGAGCATAAATGTATTTACTATTATTAATTATAAAGTATTATTATTTTTATTTTTTATGAATAGATATAATAATTTATTAAAAAAACAAAATACCAGTGGTTTTAGTGATTCTCCCAAGGACTACAAATATCACTATGTTTTTTCACAATATAAAATATTTAAATATTTACCTTGCGAATTTTGTTTTATTTGAATTTAGCCATTATTAGTAAGAGTTTTGATTATGATAAAACAAAAATAACTGAACTCTCTATCCGAATAGGCCTGTGATACTTCATCATAAACAAAAATGCTTAATACAAGGTGCCATGTATCCTCAAAATGTAAAAATCACAATCACCAACATAGGGTAACCATGCTTGAATATTAAAACGGGAGACGATGCTATTATGAAATCTGCTTATCCATTTCTTTATAAATGTTGCCCATGATCAAGCTAAATTCTTGCTTTAGATGGTCCATCCACAACATAATTTCCTTACCTATATAGATGGCAGAAAATTTATATTTGTTAAAATTAGAAATGAAGGGTCTGACTTTATCAGTTATTGACTAAATAATAAAATTCATTACAACATATTCTTGCCGAATCCACTTGATCACAAGCACTTAATCTTGAAATATTTGATTTTCGGAGACCTCTCTTTTTAGAGTCTGAGTGATTACCATGTTTAATGCTATAAGCTTTGTATAATTGTTAGATGCTTGACCCAAATTGGTTTTAATTTTTAAATATGATTTTTCTTTGGACAAAAACACTCCCAACACCAATTATCTTTCGATCCCCTTGGGTTGCACCATCAAAGAACGCCGAAGCATTGGAATCATTACTGTCTCAACTATTATCCTTCTATGTTTTTTATTATCACGTGTGAGAAAATATTTGATATGTTGATCCCTTGAGTAGCACATCGAATAAAGGGAATTGGTTTGCTATCAAACACATTGGCATTCCTTCCCAACTAAATGCTATAGGCAAAAATAATTGAAGGCAAGGTATTATGCTACCTAATTTGAATATTTTCACGCTAATGTCTAAGAGCTTCCTCCACTGAAATGTCCCTCCAAATATACTGAAATCCAAGATATTTCTTACTTCTTGCTAAACCTAAATCACAGATGGACATCTTATTATAAGATGGCAATTAGTTTCCTCATTTTCTTTGTATAGAGGGCATCCACTGTTAATTTTTCATAGATCTATGTTGTTACAATCATCTTAGACCATTTTTTTTTAATTAACAATCAAATTTAATCTTCCAATGGTAAATAACAATTGTAGATAGAACAATCAATGCAATGAAAGTAGAAGACAATTAAGAACAATAATGAGACACACTCACTTTGGCCAAAGACTTGGGAAAAACCCCACAAGGGGGAAACCCTGTAGAATTCTTTTTATTATTAGATTGTAATAAAATGCTTAGCGGAGAGATTGCAATGATCCAATTCACCATTCAAGAGCCAAAGGTCAACGACTTGAGTTTTCAACATACCAATATCCAAAATCCAAGAGATGAGCCCAAAATTCAAATTTGGTCAAATTGTCAAATTTGTTACTGGTCAAATTCAACAACAATCAAAGATGTCCTAGCTAGTCCAAAAGTCAAAGTTCAACTCCTCCAAAAGAGCTCGATCAATTGCCCAAAAAATGACCTTAAATGCTAGTCAAAATAAAGTCAAAATAGTCCCAAACAACTTAGTCAAAGGAGAGGGAAAGTACACAGTCAAACTTGCATTCAATTGTAGTGAAAGTGACCATAAAACCTTGATCTTTGTGCCAAAGAATGTGGTCTGCCAGAACAGATCCAAAACTGAAGTCAAACCAAATCAAAGTATGCCTAAAAACTCTAAAAAGTCAATGCTGGTCAAAGATAAATTTCAACCCTTCTAAAATTATCTGTCTTCTACTCTCACGTGTGAAGAAGACTTGCAAGTTTTAGACTTATACAAACTTTCAAAGAGAAGAAGAGAATGTGTGAGATGTGTGTCCAAATGAGGTAGCGTTGACTTGTATTTATATGCTTCTTTGGAGACCCAATTTGTCCTTAAAGTTGACTTCTACTTTTGTGCACATGTGGGTTTTCATGTTAAAATTCTATTTTTCTTTGACCAAATTAAATTCTTCCAAGGGCAAAGAGGGTCTTCTCTGTATGAGGAAGACTGTCCAAAGGAGGGAATTCGCCCCTGAGCGGCCAAATTAACATCTACCAAGGCATTATTTATTCTCTTTTTGAAGGTTATCCCAAGTGCATGCTTTTTTTCTTAGGCACTAACTGCATAAAAAATTGGACTTTCATAGGCATTTATAGTTCCACACACCCTTGAATCACTACATTTGTTCACCCAACACCTTTGAACCAAAGTTACATTTATCTCTATTGCCAATGTATCGTCGAGGTCCAAAATTTAAATTATTGGTAATATCGGGGAAAATATAAAAAATTATTGGGAAACTTTAAAAAATTATCATTTTTTTTTTTTCAAATTTTTGTTCTTTTATAACAACATCAACATCAAGCAAACACGTTGTCACACAACTATGAAAATAAAACTACAATATAAAATGTATGAGATGTCAAGTGGTACATCAATCATTTATAGTAGATATTGAAATATGATATTTGTCCTTGATCATAAGTTTTGACAAGATAATAATTAATACAAAATCACATTAAAACAAAAATCAATGTATCTCATGAGATGATCATGATGAGGCATCTAAATACTATAACGATAATTTGATAATAATAATGCACTAAGAAGGGGTGAGGAAGAATTAGGTTTCCCTTTCCCTTTCCCTTGAGAAGCTCACATTTCCCATCCAATTCCTTAATTCCTCGATCTAATCTCTTTTTTAAGCAATATCAAGAATTGAGTTCTTTGCAATAAGGACAATTTCTCGGGTAGCTATAGGGAAAATATACACTTCACGCCTCGGGATTTTGGTAAGGTGGTATTTTAAGCGGGTGATTCTGCCAAACATTTCCATTCCACATAGCTTGCAACTCAACATTGTTATATTATCATCCTCACATGGCTCACCATACTTCGACATTTTCTCCAATGGCTTTGCCATTTTGTAGAGGTTTGATTAAATTTAAGTTTTGGACTTGTGACACAAAACAAATGTGGAAGTTCAAAAAAGGGTAAGAAGACTCAAGACTCTATATACTAATCTTGGAAAACAAAGAAAATGAAGAAGATTTTTTTAATTTTTTTGCATACCTAGAAATATGGATATGGTATACTAAAGTAAATTTGCATCCAAAAATGCTTAGCGAATGGCAAAGAAAACTATGGATTTTCCCTTGTTTGGTTGATGACAAAAGGTCACAAGATTCACACAACTCCCAAAGCTCAATATTAGCAAAAGAAAAAACAAAAATGGCCTTAAAAAAACCTAAACCAAAACTTTGTATTGCCTTTTCCAACAATAGGGTAATAATTTCCTTTCGACTCACGATGATTTAGAAATTATTGCTATACTTTCGACTGGGTAAATTATGGCAATAATTTAAGGCAATAATATCGACCAATGTGGTTTCGGTGATGATATTTTGATAATTTGGATAATATTGCGATATGTGCAACACTACTTTGAACTTAAAGCTTTGTAACCTACTTTTGAAGTATATGCACTTGATGGGTTCTTAAGCCTAACCATACTATCATTAGTAGCTTTGAATCTTACACCCAAACTTCTTTGTGTATAATTATAGTAACCCTACCTCCACACCTATGAAACCAGTCACATCTATTGACAACCATGTTGGACTCAAAATTGTCATATAAACTTATTTGAAACCAAAATTGAGTTTTATTTATCCCTTTAATCTTAGATGATGAACCATATTTGGAAGTGATTTGAAATCAATTCCACATTTCACCCATGTAATCCTCTCCTACTTTAAGTGTATCCCCATTTCCAACTTCCCATCCCAATCATTTACCTATAATTGTAAGATACAAAAGCATAATTTTCCACATTATGAAGACATCGTGAATGTTTTTATAGGCCTCCTAATCCTTTCCTAAACCATGTTAATGATTATGTACCTTTGGATGACCACCTTACACTATAATTCCTTACCCATGATAAGTCTCAAGACACCTTTCATAGCCATTGCTTTAGATAATAGAAAAATATCTTTCAAACCCCACTCGCCATATGCTTCGGATTTTCCAATCTTTGCCACTCCACTAATAAAATATCCCTTCTTTGCAAACCCATACCACAACAACATAAATCTTATCCTTATGATTACTTCTAACACTCCTTTTGGAAACTATGATAAAAACATCCAATGGATTGGAATTTCCTCAATGAAAAATTTAACCAATACCAAGATATTCTTTTTAGAGAGTCAATGATTGCACCATACATAGATTATTTTCTCTACTTTCTAGATTAACCAATCTCAATCTCTACCAATACCAACATACCCATTTTGGAGAGTTGACGATTGCACCATACATAGATTATTTTCTCTACCTTCTAGATCAACCAATCTCAATCTCTATTTTGATAATCATTTTGCTTGAGAGTAAATGCTTAGTATTTCAACCCATCTTCCATCTCCATTTGATCATATGGAAAAATTTGGGAAATATTATTTTTCCCCATTTGAAATACCGTAAGGGAGACAATGAATTTTCTTACGTTAATCATCATATTAGTCATTATTACATAATGATAATTGATCTATTATTAATATTATACCTATTTTACGTACGTTACATTTCTTCCTCTCTTCAAAGTGCTTCATTCTTGAGGTATAAATGAAAAAAATACTCCATTCATTTGTTGAGTATCATCATCCACGGTCATCCATAAATGTAAGTGAATTTTTGAGTTTTTGTTGATATTGATAGTGATTAGTCTCACTTGCTTTTACCAAGGTTTATAATTAGCCATTGATTAATTTTCCCTATTTTCATTTAGTTCTTGTTTAATTTATTTATCTACCTAATAATCCATTTCTAATCTTGCATATTTTCTAGATAAGCATTAAGTTTGTGTCGATTACATTATTAATTCTTGATTTTATCACAAAACTTTGATTTGAATTCTTAAATGCTTTAATACACAAGACAAAAAAAACCAAATAATCTATCTGAACCTTAAATACCAAGTCTGCTCAATGATTATATACCATTTTTTTCCATCGACTTCTAAAAGATCAAGTAATTTATCTTGACCTTTGATGCCGATTCCCCCCAACAATTGTATACCATATATTTCCCTAGAGTGTTTGCTTCTAATGATTTAATAACATAAAACTTCATGCTATGTTCAACGACATTTCTTTGATTTAGTGCGGCATCAAGGATACTATCCTCTATATAAAACATGATGTTAGGACTTTTTGTCATTTGGAATCACTTGTCTATGATTGCTTTGTGTTTTCTTACTAAACCAATCATTTTCTCAGAGCTTTTGTCACTTCATCTCACTCATTTGCCCCAACTACTTTGACAACAATTAATTTGACTTTCATCACCACACCATTCTTTTTAACCAGAGTTTTCTTTGTTCCATGTTGTAAGAAGTTCTTGCCATAATTCATAACATTGATATTAGTTCTTTTGTCTTTTCGAAGACTCTTACTCACCATCATCTCCAAGTATAGATATTTTCTTCGTGATTGATTATTTTCTCTCTCTCTCTCTCTGTCTCTCTCTTTCACTCATAATTAGCTTATTTTTATATTAAGCAAAAGTTGCAACATAGCTCGCAACAAATATACATCAAACATTTTCTTTAGATATTTTATAGATTTTCCACCTATCTTTAGAAAAGATGGGAGAGAGAAGACAATTTTTCCTGTAGGGAATTCTTATGCCAATTCTTGAGTAAATGGATAGAATCAAACAAACTGATTACAAAGGTTATAGAAAACAAAGCATAATTATCACATATTTTAATCTATTGGACACTAAAAGTTATATAACATCCCACAAGAATGTTTACTTCTTCTTCATAAGAAATAGTCCCTATTAGATTTCATTCTCCTTGTAAGAGAAGAGGGTTTTGGGGCATTCCTCTTCAAGACTTTAGCAAAAGAGAAAGATTTCACAAACTTAGAATAGACTTGCATTTCTGGTTCTACTACATTTCCTCTTCCTAACTTGATTGTTGTTCTTCACTCTCTATTTCCTTAACTTTTGCTTCTTCCTCTTTCGACTCTGCATCATCTTCATCTTCCTTTTTTTCTTCTCAGGCATTAGGCATTAGATCCTCAGGAGATGGATTTTAGCGTATATTAGGTTGAGCAGATGTAGCGTTGAGATTCACCATTAGTTATTCTAATACTCCTTTCTCCATGTCTTTAGGGTTCCTAAGCAAATTAGGTCCCAACGGATTCAAATTTGTTGACATTTATTATGGGTGGTCCCTCTTATGATGGCTTTAGAGGGGATGGCCCATTTCATTGAGATTTACTACGTTTGTTTGTAACTATATTGAAATCAGATTCTTGTCTTGACTGCCAGCTTGTAAGAGGTTCTTTTTCTTTTCGCTATTGCTTTAAAGGAGGCTATTATATGCTAGGATTTTTGCAAAATTTGTAGTAAAATGTTTGTAGACATTGTTGAAAAATCAAGTGCAATAGAGACTAGCACTAATTTCTGAACCCTGATAATTACTTCTGATGAATTATATATCTTTTTAAAATTTTAAAAGTTCTTTATCAAGAAATTACACTTCAGAAATTCAACCATAAAAGTATAAGGAACAATAGATATCACAATGCACAAAATCAACACATTGTTTACCCGGGAAAACCCACTTGGGGAAAAAACCAAATAGAGAATCAATTCAATACAGAGACATCAAATTCAAGACAATAGACAAACTAATAAACAAACTTCCCAGCGATAATCAAAATCAAATCCCTCCTAAATTTGTTCTTTGTCAACTCGGTTAATGTCTGCAACAAAGGTTTGAAATTTGGCCTATCTTCTCCACAAAAGTTCAGACTTGACTACAAAAAGATATCACCAAAAATTTGGCCTAGAACAATCACACATGTGAGTTGAAAATGGTCAAGAATTCGCACATGTGAGATATGTTTCTCTCCTTTGACTTTGTACCTCTTCTCCTTAACTCGACATTCTTCTTCCACACTTAGAGGAGCAAAACTATGCTTGATATGTGTGATTTTTTTTTTTTTATTCTTGGGAGGGAGAACAAATGCATATTTATAGTCTTCTGGAGGGGGTTGAATAGGTGCCACTTAAGGGCCAGGATGACTTGATCACTGGAGGGTTGACTTGGAGTTCTTGTGGAACCTAAAATAAAAATTCAAAATTCAAAATTTTCTTTTAGTAAGGTCATGAAGAACATGCCTTATATTTTTCTTTTGACAAATACAAAAATAATAGATATTTTTTTTGAACATGAATAACATGCTTTACATAAATATTTAACATTAATGATAAAAATATACTAATATGAAGAACAACTATAGCCACAAAATTCTACACCCCTATTAGCTATGGAGGTATTGGCATAATGACTATTTAGATGTTCTCAAGTTGATAAATTCTCTAAGGAAGGATCAAAATTAAGATGAGCATCAACATTAATATTAATATAACCAACATCAATTGGTTGCTACAACCAAGTCGATACTATTGACCCATAATCCTTGTCGATACTCTTGACACATGGTATAACATTTAGCATCAACTAGTCATCATGACTTTGGTCGGTACTCCAAACCCATAATCTTGGTTAGTACTCTTGACCTAGACTAGTCTTGGTTCACCATGCTAGTCAATATCTTTTGACTCATGGTGAAACTCCAAAGGCCACACTCTACATGAGAATCTCGGGCTCGATGCCAAATAACCTCACTCTAGAAAGAGATCTAGGCATGATGCTGGGACGCCCCTGCTCATCTGAGCAACCTCTAGGACTATTTTTCTTATAGAAGAATACTGTCCTCTGTCAGACCATTCTCCAACCAAGGTCATATAGGCATAGGGAGAATGTTTCCCATTGAACCATTCTCCAACCAATTCATAATGACATAGTGAGAATGTCCATGATGTTATCTAATCTTTCAAACCATTCTCCAACCAAGGTCATAATGACACAGGGAGAATGTTGGAACATTCTCCAACCAAGGTCATAATGACATAGGAAGAATGTTAATCCACGGTGTTATCTCATCAACACTCCCTCTCAATGAGAGAGGAATTCTCTACGAGTCCAAGCTTGTCCCTGAAGTATGCAAACTTTGCTCTAAATAGAGGCTTTGTAAGAATATTAACTATTTGCTCATAAGTGGAGATATAATGGAGCTTCACTACTCCCTTATGCACCATGTCTCAAATGAAGTGGTACTTGATCCAAATGTGTTTCAACTTGTCATCATGGTTGTCATCTACACTTGATAAAGATAGTATTTCAAGTAGTCTCTGAAGCCAAATTGCTTCTCAACTTTCCAATCCAACGACAATATATTCAACTTCCTCAATACTGCGTGAGATATATGATTTCTTCACGCTCATCCAAGAAATTATAATGGAGCCCAAATTAAAGCAATATCTTCATGAACTCTTTCTATCTTTAGCACTCTTTGGCCAATCTAAATTTGCAACTATACTTTACAAATCTCAAATATTAACTGAATTTTCCATGAATGACTGTACCACATTGATACTCCATCCCATCTGATAAAATTTCCTTGGCTCATAAAACTGATCAATTTCTTCTCACTAGGTCCATTACACAACTACTTTCCTGTCACCCTGACTAGGTTCTCCCTCTCACAGTGAAACATATTATGCTGTGGTAATTAAGGCTACTACCATTGCTTTTGCTACCTTTAAGAATATTTAGGTATATAGCATGACAATGTCAATGACAATTCATCATCTTGAACTCGGAGGTCAACTCCCTTCGAAACTAAAACATGGCTTTTTGACTGTGCCCTTTGTAAGTAAATATTTCCGCCACAATTTCTCCCTTTGACACAAGTCTTTATGTTTTGTTCAGGGACAAATCGTATAATAATAAGATCAACCAAGACTTATCAAATATTCATCAATCCAAGAACATCAATCCCAACGTGTATTCTTGTGATCGTACAAAGTTTCTTCAATCATAAGACTTCTTTCTCATGCACCTCAAAGCCTTGAGGTAGGTCTATGTACACTTCTTCCTCTTCAATAATTTCATTGAGAAAAACGATCTCTACATCCACTTGGTGCAATTTCAAAGCAATGATAATAGTTCTAATAGAAGTGTACCTCACAACTGGAGAAAACATCATGTCATGTTCCTCTTGTGAAAATTCCTTGAAATGCAACAACTGAAAATTATTCTTCTAACTAGTTAATTATTAAGCAATTTATTTGCTATGACAAACAATGAATAATACACATTGCAATTATTCACAAATAAAAATTATGATGTAGTAATAAAATATGCGGAAGTAAGAAATTTATAACAATCACACACACAAAATGACACCATTATTTTTGGACAATTGTCCCTGGAAAAACCCAATGCAAGAAAACTAGTGCAACAGATGAGGGTTTTATTATTATGCAGCAGTAAATATGAGTACAATAATTTGGATGCCAAACTGGCAATTCAATATGAGAGAATCACTGGAAAAATTTTTGTGAGGATTTTTCCTTCCCCACAATTGATTTCAACTCCCAAAATTGGCTCTTAGCAATTCACACTTCCTTCTTCATCAACCTCTGTGCACTACTTGTGCAGGATTTGTTGCTGCTACCTACAAAAACTCATGAAATCTACAACTCTACTTCTCTCTAGCTCTGGAACTGATTCATTGGCTCTCTTGATCAAAATATCGACCACCAACTGATCTAAAATTGATTTCTAGTTAATGCTATGCTAGTATCATTTCCAGATATAAAATTTTCTTTGCTTTGGTTTGCTTATACAGAAAAGAGTTTATCCATGAGCATGTGATTATCAATTCATCTAACTTGGTGAAATTTAGTGTTTTGCATGAACTTAAATGGATGAAGAACAACTTATAAAAACACAAGAAGCACAAATAATAGAGCTCAATACACAAATTTTTGTTGAAGGAGTTCACCCCTCTTGGGCTACATTTCCTTGGTCCAGCTTCATAGTGTGGGCCTTTGTATTAGCTTCAATAGTGATCAAATTGCTGTTACATGCATCCAATGCTTTTGGAACCTATTCCAATGAGTTTAAAACATTCAAATCTATCATAAATGACTATTTGTTTACTTAATTTGGTTACCAGCTGCTTTGGGAATGACCTCCAACACTTAGTGGCCCTGGGTTTCAAAAATCTTCAAGTGACCAAAAACACCTGTAGATGACCTCTTCTGCCTCTAAAACCTACTCCAATGAATTCCTAGCATTCCAATTAGCCAAAAATGACTACTAATTTTCGAAATTTGGTTGAGAATTGAGTAAATTATGGCTAAAACAGTTTTTCCTAGAAAACCTCCTCTAGATTTGGAGAACTACCAATTAAGTCTGCCAAGTTTGGTGGTGGTTCCAGATTTCGTGGCTCCACCATAAATTCTGCCAACTTAATTACGGATTAATTAAATGATAAATTGATTAGTGGCACACTAATCTCGCTTAACAGTTGGCCCCTAGCTCTTGGTTTAGGCGCTTGGTCACATGTGGTGGGCGCTGGCTCGGGGGGGGGGGGGGCTTTCTTTTTACCAAACTTGCAGAAGCTCTAACTTTTGCATGCGAAGTCAGTTTTTTGAACCACTTACGGCATTGGAAATATGGAGATGAAATATATCCATTAATTTAGGTTTGAAGCAATTCTGAACACTTTAGTTTTTTAGCTAAAATACTGATCCTTGATCATTCCTCCCCGCTAGAAGCATTTTGGACCCCAAAAGCTCTCTTGATCACTGATTATGTTGATGAGGGGACTGTTCCCTCATCCTTCCAGTCTTTATCCATTGAAATTTTCCTAATTTCATCATTTGGAGCTTTTCATAAAAAGTCAAAATTTTCCTTGATCCCTACGACCATCTATTGTTGTCTTTGACACCGTCATGCTGCAATATTTCTGAATTTGCAGAAAACATCTTGTTCCTACCTTGGTCAAAAATCAAAGGAGACTTGGAATCTTTCTCACCTTGCACTTTGTCTCTATGGCGATTTTTCGCTGCTTTTTCCTTGTACTTGAGTCGACTCTTGCCCAAATTTCTTTGCCATTGTAATGTGCCTTTTTGAAACTAGCAATGAACCTCTGTGAAATCCATGCCTTCTTTTCCAAGCTACTTTGTCCTCTTCTCTTTTACCTTTGCAACTTCTTGCACCGACCCCTTGTTTTCAACACCGCTCAACACCAATGTTGGTTGCTGCAAATGTTTTCCACCTTCATTCAAAGGCAACTTGTTATCATTATGAAACAACTCATTACAATTATAAGCATCTTTATGAAAAGTATGATTCAAAACATCTCTTTGTTTGATCATCAACAATGTCAAGTTATGACTTGCATTCACTAGCCTCTTCATTTTCCCTGCATTAACTAAAGAAATGTTCAGTTTCTTGCGATGAGCTCTTACAATATACTTCACTCCATCTTTAAGAAAATGATATTTGTGCTCATAGCGATGAAACACCACTTTCCTGTCATACAAATATGGACTTCCCAAGATAATTCCAATGTCAAGTGGAACCATGTCTAACTTGACTTCATCAACAAAGTTTGCAGTAATAGCAAATCAAAAAATGCATTTCCTTGAAACCTGTAAATTGGCATCCTTAACTATCCAACCCAAAGGGTATGGTTTATGATGTGGTATAGTTTCAAGTTTAAGCTCTTTAACTAAGTCTTCTAAAATCAGGTTTGTTTGTGATCCACTATCAAAGAGTGCATCAATCTTGGTATGATTTGAGATTACCTTGACATTGAACAACTCTTCCCTTTTGCCTTCATCTGGAGTGGTGTTGTGACTATTTGAGGAACTAGTACTTTCAACATGTTGACCTTTCAAACCCATAGCTGTAATTTTTGTCTCATCTCCTTAATCTGACCCTGAGTATTTTTCAGCTATAGCAACAATTTGCCCTTCTCTTTGGCTTTCAATCTATCTGGTTTTAATTCTGGATGAAGTTGCCAACAATGGTCTTCATGACGGCCAATCTTTGAACAATTTTTGCATGTGATTTTTTCCTTTTCTTTTTTGATACTTGCATTCTTATTTCCCTTCCATTTTCCTCCCTTCTCTTTTCCCTTACCCTCACTTTCACCTTTCTCCTCTATGTTTTGTTTTCCCCTTGCCTCAAGATGCGTGGCTTGCACACATACTTCATCTAAGTTGCTTGGGTTAAACATAAGGATGGCATGTTGCAAATAGGAATGTAAACCTCCTATATATTTCAAGAGTGTGTCTTGTGAATTCAAGTTTACTCCTAATAACAAAGCCTTTTTCCTAAACTCCTGTGTATAATCTTGGACTGTTTGGCCTTTTAGTTGCCTAAAGTTTTTCCAACTCATGATGGATTTTTGCATATAAGCTAAAGGATAAAACTATCTTTTAATTGCAAACACAAATTCAACCCAAGAAATGGATATCTTACCATGGATTCGCATTTCCTCTTGAGTCTTTTCTCCCCACCAAACTAGTGCAACTCCTAGCCTCAGTGAAGCCAACTAGATCTTTATGTCATCTTCTTGAAGGTTCTGAATTCTACAATATACCTCCAATTGTCAAATCCAATTGTCCAACCTTTTTGCATTCACTTCTCCATTGTACATGGGGAGTTCGAATTTTATGTCCAATTTCAGTAATGAAGTTTTTCCTTTTGGGGTTTTGGAATGAGTATGGGCAGTGGTGTAGTGGAAGATGACGTTGTGTGAGATGGTGAAGATGATGAGGAAGATGATGAGGATGGTGGAGATGGAGGTGGATTTCCACCATTCCCTTTGGAATCCTTCTTTTCATCTTTTTTTGTCCTCTGAGCTTCCTTATCCATGTGGAGGTTTAGAACTCTCTCCAACCATTCTGGTGTTCCTCTCTTCATAGAGGACTTTAACCATCTCAGTCAAAGTATAGAAAGCTTTCTTGAATTCTTCCTCTTCTGAAGAGGGACCTTCATGCTCTCTTTCTCCAGACATAATGGCTATGGATTCAGGCTCAGAAATTTGTACTGATTGTACCTCTTCAATCACTTCAACCTCTTGTGCAATCTGTGCCTCTTCTATCTCAACTAATGGAGATGGAACTTGAGGTGATTCAGGTGTTGCCTTGAGTGGTCCTTTGGGTGAGGATGGTGCTTTATCAGCCTTCTTCCTTCTTTTCCTAATCTCAGGATTAGCTATTTGTATCTTCCCTTCTCTTTGCAACTTCAACCTTGTAATCATAACAACAATTGCAACTATCAAACCCTTCAAGCAAATAAAGCAAGCAACCTTGTGCTCTGATACCAACTTGATCTGAAATTGATTTCTAGTTAATGCTATGTTAATATCATTTCCAGATATAAAATTTTCTTTGCTTTGGTTTGCTTATCCATAGAGAGTTTATCCATGAGCATGTGATTGTCAATTCATCTAACTTGGTGAAATTTAGTGTTTTACATGAACTTAAATGGCTGAAAAACAACATATAAAAACAAAGCAAGCACAAATAATAGAGCTCAATACACAAATTTTTGTTTAAGGATTTCATTCCTCCCGGGCTACATCTTCTTGGTCCAGCTTCATAGTGTGGGCCTTTGTATTAGCTTTAATAGTGCTCAAATTTCTGTTACATGCATCTAATGCTTTTGGAACCTATTCCAATGAGTTTAAAACATTCAAATCTATCATAAATGACTATTTTTTTACTCAATTTGGTTACCAATTGCTCTGGGAATGGCCTCCAACACCTAGTGGCCCTAGGCTTAAAAAATCTTCAAGTGACCAAAACCACCTGTAGATGACCTCTTCTGCCTCTGAAACCTGCTCCAATGAATTCCCAACATGCCAATTAGCCAACAATGACTATTAATCTTCAAAATTTGGTTGAGAATTGAGTAAGTTATGGCTCAAACATTTTTTCTTAGAAAACCTCCTCTAAATCTGGAGAAATGCCAGTTAAGTCTACCAAGTTTGGTGGCGGTTCCAGATTTACTGGCTTCGCCATAAATTCCACAAAATTAATTACGGATTAATTAAATGATAAAATGATTAGTGGCACAGTAATCCTGCTTAACAGTTGGCCCCTAGCACCTGGTTCAGGCACTTGGTCACATGCAGTGGGGGCTGGCTCGGGGGGGGGGGGGGGGCTTTCTTTTTACCAAACTTGCAGAAGCTCTAAATTTTGCATCCGATGTCGGTTTTTCGAACCATTTGCGGCATTGCAAAGATGGAGACGAAATATATCCATTAATTTAGGTGTAAATAATTTATGAGCACTTTCATTGTTTAGCTAAAATACTGATCCCTGATCACCAACTACTGAATCGACTGCTCCTCTAGCTAGATCAAACTGCTCTACTGCTGATGCATGTGTAGTCCTTGCATAGTCCCTCTAGGAATACTCACACTCCCTTAATCTGACTCTTTCGGCATTGGAAACCCTCCACTGGAATACTGCCTTGCTCCTCTCCCCCCTACTACTCGATCTTTGGCTTGAATCCTCCTGCTAAATCACTCTGCTACTGGAAAATCGATTGGCCTAGATCACTTAGTATCTACACTATGTATCCTCCATTAACCCCATCGACCTCCTCTTATAATATCCATTTTATACTTCAACAACCACGATTAAATATTTATCGATGGCTGAGATCATCTCTAAGTCGATCGATGTAAGTTTATAGAGAATTCTCACCTTTCTCAATTAATTCCTATTAATTAATCAATTTCCCTAAGTTAGACTTAGGCATTTTTCATTATTGATCAATTAATTTAATTGAGCTGTCTCTAGGTGGAATTTCCAAAAACGATTTTTGGATTTTGAAGAACTCATGTGTTTTATCCTCTCAATAAAGTTTGAGACTAGAACACCACCTGATGCTACAAAAACTAACAATCCCTCTTAGCGAGGAAGGTGTTCTAGTGCTGTACTACTACTACACCCTATCTTTGCATCATCCTCCCATACACATTGCTGATTTATGAGAACTGTAGTTTCCTACCAGTGTCCATTAATCACTGCACTAACTCTGATTTATCTACTACTGGTTGTAGCTGAACAATGCTTCATCTGTGCTGATGCAGACACTGTAGTGTATAACCCATAATGCTACCAACCATACATCTACACTGTAACCTAGCTAACACTCCCTCTCACTGTTATTGTTGCTACAACTACTGCAACTGAGAAGTATCCAAAAATCTGAATAATGAGTCCCTACTACTGAAACAACTTCTCCACAATACCCATATACTCTCTAAAATAGATGAACTTAGCTCTCCCTAGATATTTCATGAGTATATATGCAAAATTCTCTCCTTTGGGAACATACTGTAGCTGGACTGCTCCATGCTACACACAATCTCTGATGAAATGAAAACGAATATATGTGATTCGACTTGTCATGAAACATTGGATTTTCAGAGAGCTTGATGCAACTTTGATTATCGCAGTAGATATTGGTTGCGTGTTGGGTTGTGTTATATTCTCTCCACGTAGTTAACAGGGGGTTTGAGGGGCACCCGTAACCCCACTTTATGGGGTCTGGGGCAACGCCCTGGAAAATTTTGGTTTTGGACCCTATGTTAGGTTGGGCGGACCCACCTATGGTTTTGTGCATGATTTTTGCACATGTTTTTTGGATGCGATGGTTTTTGGTCCATGGTATTGGACGCGATGGTTTTCAGTCCATGGTATTGGATGCTTCAGCACGTATAAATATGTATTATAACATTGAAAGGAACATAATGAAAAATCAAGCTGGTAGTCCCGGTTTTGGGATCCAGGGGAAAATCTCTGTGTATATGTGTTTTATGTGTTCTGATCTCGCATTATTTATTTTCTGTGTTTTAGAATTCATATGCAGGTAATTTCTGTACGGGGTTAAAACCTGCATTTGGTATCAGAGTAGATTTGGCTTCAAGGGGACGCCTTTGTTGCTGAGGGGTTTCGCTCGGGCCTATGGTAGACCCTGTTTAGTGGGAGATCTGTGAGATCAATTCTGGTGGTGAAAGAAGATGGCGAGCAGTGGAAAGATAGAGATCGAGAAATTTAATGGTCAGAGTTTTGAGTTGTGGAAACTCAAGATGGAGGATCTGTTGGTGGATAAAGATCAGTGGATCATGATAGATCCAGGTACTAAACCAACAGGAGTGTCCGATGAAGAATGGAAGAATTTGGATCGGAAGGCAAAGAGCACAATACGATTGTGTGTCTCAGATTCAGTATTGCTGAATGTATCAGGGGAAGCTACAACAAAGGCTTTGTGGGACAAGTTAGGGACTTTGTACCAATCTAAGTCTCTGGTGAATAAACTGTTCCTGTGGAAAAAGCTGTATAACCTGAGGATGAAAGACGGAGACTCGGTGACAGAGCATCTGAACGCATTTAATACTGTGGTAAGTTAGTTAGCATCTGTTGATATTAAAATTTCAGATGAAGATAAGTGCATCAGTTTGTTGTGTTCTCTACCAGATTCGTGGGATAGTCTGGTTATTGCAATAGGTAGCAATGCAATTGCCTTGCAGTTTGATGAAATAGTCTCAGCCTTGCTGACGGAGGAGATGAGACGGAAAAATATGGAGAGCCAAAATGGTGATGCCTTGTCTGTATGAGGACGGTCCCAGAACTGAAACAAAAATAAGTCATCGAGTGGGAGATCTAAATCTAGAGGGAGATCTAAATCTCTAGGAAAACCTATAAAGGTGGTGTGCTGGAAATGCGGAAAGGAAGGCCAATTCAAAAGGGACTATAAATCTAATGCTCCTGACAAAGGAAATGGATCTGATGAGGCTCCTTCTGTAGAGGCGAAAACCACCTCAGATGAAGGTGGGGATGTGTACTTGGATTCTTCAAGTACACATGTAGATCATGAGGCATGGTTGATTGACTGAGGTGCATCCTTTCACTTCACTCCCCATAAAGAGTGGTTCTGTGAGTATGAGAAATATATGGTGGCGATGTCTTCTTGGGGGATGACAGGAAGGCTAGAATCATTGGTCATGGAAAAGTAAAGTTGAAGCTGCAAGGTGGAAGGGTTAGAACACTTTCGGGTGTTCTGTATATTCCTGCATTAGCCAGAAATCTGATTTCTGTTAGTAAGCTGGATGATGCAGGTGTAAAAACAATGTTCGAGAAGGATACCTGCAAGATGGTTCGGGGAGCACTAGTATTGATTCGGGGAGTTCGGATTGGAACTCTGTACAAGTTGCAAGGTAGCACTGTTGTTGATGGGTGCAACAGTTCTGTGGTTCCTGAAAGTGGAGCAGAAAATCTAGTGGTCTCTAGAGAAAAGACCATGCTGTGGCATCAAAGGCTTGGACATATTGGAGAGAAGGGCCTTCAAATACTTCATGGTAAAGGTATGGTAGAAGGTATGAGTAATAGCTCTTTGGATTTTGATTTTTGTGAAAATTGTGTATACGGGAAGCAGAATCGGGTGAGTTTCCCCTCTGGTGGTAAGAGGGCGAAACATATATTAGAGCTTGTGCACAGTGATATGTTTGGACCTGTGAAGGTTCCATCACTGGGTAAGTCTGTGTGCTATGTATCATTTATAGATGACTTCTCAAGGAATACATGGATATATTTCCTTAAGAAGAAATCTGAAGTCTTTGATAGGTTTAAAGAATTTAAGGCTCTAATGGAAAACCAGACAGAGAAGAAGATAAAGGTGCTGAGGACAGATAATGGTGGAGAGTTTTGCAGTAAGGAATTTGAAGAATTCTGCAAGAAGTGTGGTATAGCACGGCAGAAGACTACTCCATATACACCTCAACAAAATGGAGTTGCAGAAAGAATGAACAAGACGTTGATGGAAAGGGCAAGAAGAATGCTCAGTGGTGCCGGGTTAGGACAGGAATTTTGGGCAGAGGCAGTGGTGCCGGGTTAGGACAGGAATTCTGGGCAGAGGCAGTAGATATTGCATGTTACCTGGTCAACAGGTCACCTTCATCAACATTGGAGGATAAGACTCGACAAGAGGTATGGACTAGTAAGAAACCCTCTCTTTCACATCTGAGGGTAATTGGATGTGATGCATATGTACATGTTCCAAAGGAGAAAAGAACAAAGTTGGATAGTAAATCTGAAAAGTGCATCTTTATTGGGTATAAGGATGGTTTAAAGGGCTATAAGCTTTGGAACCCAGTAACATGGAAGGTTATGTACAGTCGAGATGTGGTGTTCAGAGAGGTGAAAGATGTTATTAAACATGAAGTCCAACCAAAGGAACCTGAGAAGATAGAGTTTGAGCTAAAGGAGGAAGAATCAGACTCTACAGTAGAGGAGGAATCAGAAGATGAAGAGCCACAAACTCTGGCTGTGAGAAGATCAGTTCGAGAGAGAAGACAGCCATAAAGGTATAGTCCATCTACTTTCTGTTCAAATTTTTCTTTGTCTGTTACTGATGATGATCCTAGAAATGTGAAGGAAGTAGTGGATTCAGAGGATGGAAAACTCTGGAAAGAGGCCACGGTTGATGAAATGGCATCTTTGCACAAAAATGAGGCTTGGGATCTGGTGGAGTTGCTGGCTAGAAGGAAACCCATTGGGAGGAAATGGGTGTTCAAAAAGAAGACAAATGCAGAAGGAAAAGTGGAGAAATACAAAGCTCGGTTGGTAGCAAAAGGTTATTCCTAGGTGTCAGGAATTGATTTTGATGATATTTTTTCTCCTGTTGCCAAGGTAACGTCTATTAGATTACCTTTATCTGTTGCTGCTGCTTTTGATTTTGAGGTAGAACAGATGGATGTGAAGACAACATTGCTTCATGGGGATCTGGAAGAGGAGATCTACATGAAGCAAACTGAAGGTTTTGTGGTGAAGGGTAAGAAAGAACTGGTATGTAAATTAAAGAAGTCTCTATATGGGTTAAAATAGTCACCAAGGATGTGGTATCAGAAATTTGATACATTTATACGAGGACTTGGCTTCACCAGAAGCAAAGCAGATCACTGTGTGTATTTTAAATTAATTGGTGACCATGTTATTTATCTGGTTTTGATGATATGTTGTTGGTTGGAAATGACAAAGAAGTTATCCAGGATTTGAAGACCCAATTGTCCTCCAAATTTGACATGAAAGATCTTGGTGCTGCAAACTATATTTTTGGCATGGAAATTAAAAGAGATCGGGAAAAGAGGAATCTCTGGTTAAACCAGAGGAAGTATGTCGAGACAATATTGCAGAGGTTTAATATGCAGGATAGTAAACCGGTGAAGGTTCCTATTCCTGTGGGTGTGAGGTTATCTGTTGAACAGTGTCCCAAGACAAATGAAGAGGAAGAGGACATGTCTTGTGTTCCATATCCAAGTGCAGTTGGTAGCCCGATGTATGCAATGGTCTGTACTAGACCATACATTTCACATGCAGTGGGAGTATTGAGCAGGTTTAGGTCAAAACCAAGGAAGGAGCACTGGACAACAGTGAAGCGGGTTTTCAAGTATTTGCGTGGCACTAGTGATTATGGTTTGTGCTACCAAGGAAGACCAGGATTGGACAAAGTGTTGGATATTCATGGCTTTGTTGATGCAGACTGGGCTGGAGATCTGGATCAAAGAAGATCTACAAGTGGGTATGTGTTTAACCTATTTGGAGGTGCAGTCAGTTGGATGAGTAATAAACAATCTGTAGTGGCACTGTCAACTACAGAGGCAGAATACATGGTAGCCACTCATGCAAGTAAGGAAGCAGTTTGGTTGCAGAGATTGTGTTTAGGTATGGGGTTAGTACAGGAAGCTATAAGGATAGACTGTGACAACCAAAGTGAAATTTTCTTGGCAAAGAACCCCACATATCATTCAAAGAAAAAGCAAATTGATGTTCAGTATCACTTTGTGAGGGATATGATAGAAGAAAAAAAGGTGTTGCTGGTAAAGGTGGACACTTTGAAGAATACTGCAGATGCATTAAAAAAATCTGTGAGCTCTGAGAAGTTCTCTTGGTGTTGGGAGACAATGGGCATTTCAGGGCTGGAAAAATGACTAAGCTCTCTTGTGGCCCCCTATGGAAAGAAAAGAACAAGTGGGAGAATGTTGGGTTGTGTTATATTCGTTCCATGTAGTTAACAGGGGGTTTGAGGGGCACCCATAACCCCACTTTTTTGGACGCGATGGTTTTCGGTCCATGGTATTGGACGTGATGGTTTTCGGTCAATGGTATTGGATGCTACGACATGTATAAATATGTATTATAACATTGAAAGGAACATAATGAAAAATCAAGCTGGTAGTCCCGGTTTTGGGATCCATGGGAAAATCTTTGTGTATATGTGTTTTATGTGTTCCGCTCTCGAATTATTTATTTTATGTGTTTTAGAATTCATATGCAGGTAATTTCTGTACGGGGTTAAAACCTATATCGCGTCTATCCTCCACCTGAAAAAACTCACCACCAACTTCCGAAGGCATATAAATGCGCACGTGGCTATGCTAGATGCCATATACTTTGCTTCTGCAGAGCTCAGTGCTACTGACTTCTGCTTCTTGTTACACTGAGAAACCACCCCTAATAAAACATTGAAGCAATACCCAAAACTACTTTTCCTCTCCACTGAACTTCTTTCCCAATATGCATATGTGACTCCACGTAGTTTGACATCATTCCCTCAAACATATTTCAACCCCTACTTTATGGTGCCACACAAATACCTCAAAATGTGCCTTGCTGCTGTCTAGTGCACTCCCTTTGATTACACCATAAATTGACTAAGAGTGTTAACCTCGAAGTAGATATCTGGCCTAGAGTTGACCAGATACATGAGAGAATCAATGATCTATCTATGCAAGGTGGGTTCAACATATGTGTCTTCTGATCTCTCTATCTTCTTCCAGTTGGTGATCATGGGCGTAGACATGGGTCTACAATCCTACATCTTGAATCTTTTCAAAATATATGTAGCATACCTCCCTTGACCAAGGAAGATCTCCTCGTCCTTCTTCCATGCCTTCAAACCTAGGAAATAGTTCATTAACCTCAATTCCTTCATGTCAAACTCTACTACTAGGTTCCTCTTGCATTCCTCTATGAGCCCTGATGAGCTTGTCAAGAAGATGTCATCCACATACAACACTAGGATGAGTGGCTCACCCTCTACCATTAAGTAGTAAAGGTTGGGATCTGCATCACTCTGCACGAACCCCATCTATTGCAAGTAGCTGTCATTCCGACCATACCATGCCCTAAGAACCTACTTGAGCCCGTGTAAATATTTCTTTAACATGCACACTTGTGTTCGCCTCTCATGTGTCTCGAATCCATCCGATTGTTCTATGTACACCTCCTCCTCTATCACCCCATTTAAGAAAGTTGTCTTGACGTCCATCTAATGAATCTTACATCCCATTTGTGCTTTTATGGATATAACTGACTGGATAGAAGTGTATTTGGAAACTGGGGAAAAGGTACCTTCGTAATCTATACCTTTCTTCTGCACATACTCCTTTGCCATGAACCTAGCCTTGTACTTCTCCACAATACCATCTATAACATACTTTATCTTATAGATCCATTGAGAGCCCACTATTGACCCGTCCTCAGGCCTCGTTACTACCTCCCAAACATCATTGGTCATGTTAAAACTATACTCTTCTACCATGGCATCTATCTATACCTGATGTTGTGCGACCTCTTGATAGCTGGAAGTTTCTTCAACCTATGCCACCAATTCTTGGTACCTATCTAGTTGTTTTTTTTCTCTCTTGTTTGTCCTAGGAGCTCCAATAAATTCATTTGCATCTTTTAATGTATGACAAAATTCGTTATTGGTTTTACCACTAGTGGTAGGAGGCTCAACCAACTCCTCATCCTACCTCTGAGCGAACTCACTGGATCTCCTGCACCTGAGGAAATTATGGTACTAGTAACATTAATAGATCCCTGTGACTGTCCTTACAACAATCCCTATGGTTTCCCCTACTATTGGACCAATGGAGCTTCTACTAATTCTGATCACCTGCAAGCATCTCACGATATCTCTTGAAGGCTATGTCCTCCATGAAATTTATGTCCTATCTCACTACAATATTCCTATTGCGAGGAATGTAGATCCTATTTGATTTTTAGGTTCCATTATACCCAACAGGGAACCCCTTCTCTGAAATCTAATCCGATTTGGTGCGCTTCTCATTTGGCACATGGTAGTAAGTTATTCTACCGAAGATCCAAAACTGACTAACTTCTAGTTTTTTCCTAAGAAGACCTCTTCTGGCATTATCTTCCCCAATTCCCTATGAGGAACCTTGTTCTGAATATACACTACTATGTTACATGCCTCTACCCACAAGAACTAGGGAAATCATGGTAATATAGAACTGCTTTTGCAGCCCCAACTATATTTGTTTTTTCAATTTGTTACCCCATTCTACGATGGATTGTAAGGAGTTTTCCACTCTCTTCTAATGCATTCCTTCACACAAAAATATGTGAAGTCCTTATCTGTGTACTCTCCACCATTATCTGAGCGAAGCACCTTGATCTTCTTCCCTGTCACATTCTCTACTAGAGCCTTAAACTCCTTGAAGTGACTGAAGACTTCATCCTTGGTCTTCAAGAAGTAGATCCAAGTTTTCCTGGAATGGTCATCAATAAAGGTGATGAAGTACTCAACCCCACTGAGAGCTCTAGTGGACATAGGGCCACAAATGTCTGAGTGTATAAGTTTCAACATGCCATCTTCTCTATTGTCACTTCTTGGGAATGCTGCCTTAGCATATTTCCCAAGCACACACCCTCTGCACACATCATCGTGTTCTGTGCCAAGTTCTGGAACATCTGTCATTGTCTCCTTGAGAATTTTGAATGCCCTATGGTGTAAATATCCCATCCTCCTATACCATATCTCGTTCAAGTCTTTCCCACTGTTACTGTTGCTTCCTACTAAAGCCATTGGAGAATCGAGCTGCAACATGTACAAATGTTTCTTTGAACTCCAATCTATTTCATCCTCTTCTAGTTTGGTTGTTTCATGAATACCTTCTTCCCTACGAAGTGGACACGATATCCCTTATCCTATAGATGGGATACTGAAATCAGGTTCATACCCAATCTCGACACATGCAATACATTTGTAATTCTAGTACTTGCTCTTGAGTCCCTTTGAAGACCGATGATAACCCCCCCCACCACTAGAGTACAGTTGGTCCTATTTCCCATTGTTATTCAGAAGTCCATCTTATTATAGCTAGATAAATATTCTCTAACCCCTCTCATGTGAGCTGATGCTACACTGTCTATATACCAAACACCCTGTGAAGTTATGCTAGACACACAATCTATCTGAGCAACTTTGTCTTCTAATATGGAAGACAATTACGTAGCTCCCTAAATATCAAATATGTCTACGACCATATTGGAGAATTTTGAGGAATCTACTGAAGACATCATGAGTATAATTCCATGTGCTATCTATTCATTTTCTGATTGAATCTTCTCAACGTTTTTATTACGCTGATCTCCATAATTACTTTCCAGCTTTACCTTTTCATGCTAGAGCTCTAATTTGAGTAATTCAAACTTTTCATGCCAATCTGCAACTAGAAATCGAACTTCTGCTTTGCTACTCACACTACCTAGCTAGGCCCTGTGTAGACCCTAGAGAAATTATATTTCTTCTTCCTCTGATGATACGGATTTAAACAGGAACACAACAAGTTACATATATAACCATAAATACAAATATGTAGCAGAAATAACACTTCCTTTGATTAATATAAAATAGTGAAATATGCTTACAAACATTATGGAAATGATACTAGCTCAGCGATGGTAGCTTATCTCTGAGAAGAGATGTGGTGTCTACATGCCTCTGAACTACGTTACAATGAGGCTCAAGGGCCTTTTTATTATTGAACAATAAGATAAAACCCTAAACAACCAAAACCCTAACCTGAGGAGATGTAACACCAAGAGTTTATGGGACCCGTTGGGGTTAGTTGGGCAACCAACTTCTCGGTGTCGTTACTTGGTCATATTATCTCCAATTGACATGCATGATACCCTATTGGAAATATCTCTCCGAGGACTATGACAAAAAAAATGACTTTGGGAAGTTGCTGGCGGTAGATTTCAAAAAAAATGTCGTTTAGGGCCTCAAAATGGCTCCGGAAGTTTAGGACCCGAAAAACTGCTAAAATTAGTAAATTGTGCTACAATTAAGGAAACGGAAAAATAGAAAAAAACAATGGTGGTGGTCCAAGTGGAATTGGTGGGTGGCCACCGATATCCACTTGGATCATATGAACAATGAATTTCTCCCTCCTCGTCTCTGAGCCACTGATCCGATCAAAATCACTCTGATACCATGTGAAAATTGCTTGAAATGCAACAACTAGAAATTATTCTTCTAACTCATTAATTTTTAAGCAATTTATTTGCTACGACAAACAATGAATAATACACACTACAATTCTTCACAAATAAAAATTATGTTGTAGAAATAAAATATTTGGAACTAAGAAATTTTGAGCAATCACACACACAAATTGAGACCGTTATTTTTGGACAATTGCCCCTAGAAAAACCCAATGCAGGAAAATCAGTGTAGCAGATGAGGGTTTTATTATTATGCATTAATAAATCTGAGTACACTAATTTGGATGCCAAAATGGAAATCCAATTTGAGAGAACCACTGGAAAAACTCTTATGAGTATTTTTCCTCACCCCACAAGTGAACTCAACTCCCGAAACATGCTCTCATCAATTCACACTTCCTTCTACATTAGCCTCTGCGCAGTGCTTGTGCAGGATTTGCTACTGCTGCCTCCGAAAACTCATGAATTCTAAAATACTGATTCTCTTTGGCTCTAGAACTGATTCATTAGCTCTCCTAATCAAAATCCTGACCACCAGCTACTAAATCAACTGCTCTTCTAGATAGATCGAATTGCTCTGTTACTGCTACTTGCACAGTCCTTGCACAATCCCTCTTGACAAAATCACACTCCCTCAATATGACTCTTCCAACATTGGAAACCCTCCATCGGAATACTACTTTTCTCCTCTGCCACCCTCTTTTCAATATTTGGTCAGAATCCTCCTGCTAAATCACTATGTTATTGGAAAATTGATATTCCTAAATCACTAAGTATTTGCACTGTGTATCCTCCATCAACCCCATCGACCTCCTCTTATAATATCTAGTCGAGACTTCAACGACCACAATTAAATCTTTATCGATTGTTGAGAACATCTCTAAGTCGATCCATGAGAGTTTCTAGATGACAATATTCTCTGAGTTTTCATTGCTTGTGCATGCTAAGAAGATGGTGATGGAAGATATACTATTCTTCTTTAGCACCCCAAACTCTTTGCTGAAATTTTTCATTAGTTTATATGGTAATTTGTTTATTTTTGTTGCGTTGAGTACCATTAAACACTTCACTCTGTGTTTGTTAGCTTAGATTGTAAGTTATTTATATATATGGTTTTCTCTTTAACTTTTACATATTTTCCTTGCGAATTTACATATTTTCCTTGCAAATAAAGCATTTACTAGACTTATTTTCCATAAGATAGTGACCAGTAGCTTTTTCCTCCTTTGATCAAGGAAACACAACTAAAAACGCAGGGGAATGCACAAATGCCTAGTTCTGCTTGGATGTTGTTGAAGCCCAAAATTGTCTCTTTTGACCACCTTCTTACATTCCATCCTCCTTTTTGACTCTAATAACTCTAATTGAGCATCAATATACAAGGTTCATGGAAATAACAGGTATGTAAACATATTTTATCTCATAAGTTTCATTGTTCTTTATTATTTAACTTAATATTTTCATGAGCTACTAAATTACACCAATTCTGCAGCTAATGACTGATTCTGTAACAAAGTCGAAGGTTCGATAGGTTCTGAAACTCCAGCCAAGGAACGAGACATATGGGAAGGTGGATAATAGTTGGCACAATGATATTTACCTATATTCATGGTCTGGATCGATGATGAGAACACCACATTGGCCCAGTTAATAGGGAAGTCAACCAACAAAGAAGGAGCCAGAGGCGAACCAGGCGAGCGAGGAAATTAATTGAAGCAAATATTTAGCCTCATGATTTGCTTCTTCGATAGAAAATCATGAGATACTATCCTATTATGTTATTTTTAGTATCTGTCGAGTAGGATATGCTCGTAAATATATAAACAATTATTTAATGGAGGTTATAAATTTGCATCTCGTCATGATAAACACAGTCTTGCATATTGTTTGAAAAACTCTATTTTACAAGTTATAAAAATGTTTTATTTGATATGCTTGTTTTGCATTGATTCAATGCATATATAGTCCTTTGAAGAGTCATGTTGTTGCCTACATCTCGCAGGAGGCCCCCCTGGAGTTGTAAGGTTTTATTGTTTTCAATTAACATTTCAATTATGCATTTTATATCGTGTTTAATTCGTTCATTTAACTATCCATTTCGATTGCTAGTGAATTCTTTTGACAATGATCACAAAGTTCATAATAGATCATATTTTGTTTAATCATTTTTCTATAGGATGAATGAGTGAAGCTGATGTATCTTGTGCACATGATAAGTAGTATAGAAGACTGTGGATTGATTTATGATTTGAAGTATAGTTTGAGTTTGGTGAAGAGGATTTCAATTTCCAATTAGTGTTTTTTTTAGAGTGATTTAGATTTAGTTTCATTATTTAGTTGACTAAGTGTGATATTTATTTTTGCGAAGTATGATCTTTCTTTTGAGCAAGTGTGATAATCCTAGTTTCATATTTATTTCAAGAAAGTGTGATATTTCTTTCAAGTAAAGTGTTATATTTAATTTAAGTGCGTGCAATAATTTTGATTTCATTTTCGTTAAAGAGTGACATATTTATTTTCATGTAAAAATGATGAAAACATGTGCATCTCAATATCTCAATTTAATCTAGAATTGCTTGAATAATCAAGACTTCTAGTACATAGAATGCACATACACTTCATCAATATACTAGCCTTGATCCATAATTTATGTAGTAATTTAACATCAATTAAATTACCAAACATTTTGGCACCGTTTCCAGGGAAGTGTATATAGGAGTCTTTTAATTTTCATTTAAAAACTAAAAAAAATTATATGCATAGGGAAAGAGATTCTAGAGGTAGATTTGTAAGTAGAGGTAGGATTTTGATTCCAACATCATCACTCACCCCACCACGACCTCGTAGTGCCACACCATCCACCCAAACTCATATTCCATCAATTACAGGCAAACATAGACTTCCCGAGGTACTTAGATTTGAAATCCAACCTAAAGATTCACCAAATTCCTCTATTGAAGCCGTAGTAGAAGAAGAAGATCCTACATCCCCAACAAAAGGAGTAATTTTTCTATCTTCAACTAGAGAACAACTTCTAGGACAATAACTGGAAATCCCTAGTGAAGAGGAAGAAGAAGAAACCTATTTTAACATTCCATTGATAGAAGAACCTGAGGAGATAGAGGAAGAACTTGAAAACCTAATTTTGGAACCTTACATTAGCTCCGAGGAATCTACAATGGCAGGAGAAGAGGAAGTAGAAGTACATAATGTGAATGGTGAACAACCTAGGATTGGAGGTGGAAGAGGAGGAAATAGAGGTGTGGAATAAGTGGAGGAAGAGGAAGAGGAGGTGGTAGAGGAGGTCCACAACCTTTTGGATTTCCCATCTTTTATGAAGATACCACAACCACAATGAAAATTTTCTAACTTTCTATCCTCCCTAATTTCCATGGATTAAGAAATGAGGATCCTAGAACATTTCTCTTTGAGTTTCAAGTCTTGTGTAGATCCTATGACTACTTGCTTGATACTCAAAAGTTGAAATTGTTACCAACCACTATTAAGGATGCAACATTAAAATGGTTTATGGGCTTAGGAGTACATTCTATAAGAACATGGGAACACACAAAAAATACATTCTTAGAAAAATACAAGGATTATTGTATGCCCCATAACCTTAAAGATGAAGTCTTTAAAATAATGCAAAATTAAGATGAAAATCTTGAAGATTTTGTTGAAAGATTTTCCTATAATGTAAAAAGGGCTAAAATGCATAATCTAGATGAAGAAACTTTGAAAACTCTCTTGCTGAAATATATTAGAGATGAGTGGATAGATCTTCTCAATTTGATGGGTAAAGGAGATATTTCTCAGTTATCATTTGGAGATATTTGTGAGTTATGCATACACATTTCAAGAGGAAAGGCAAGAACTAGGAAAAATCCAAGAGATCCTGTTATGTTAGATAGGATTAATAAATTTGCAACTGGGACAGTAAGTAGAGATGAAATAGGTAATTTTCTTGACAAATTTAAAACTGATATTTTGGGGAGTCTTAGTGAACAAATAGATACCCTTAAAGTACAAAACAAACAAAAGGATGAAAATGCCTCATTATCTATCTTTTGTCCAAAATGTAGAAAGAAGTATGCCTTGAGAGAATGCCCTCTCGACTTAAAAGGTGTAGAAACCTATGTTATATGTGCAGATAAAAGGAATGTCCTTCAATACCGGGTCTTAAAGTTGTCTATCAAGAGGAAGTAATGCCAAATCAAGTAGAAACTCTTTGTTTTATTTCCAAGAGACCATGGAAAAATCCACAATCGAATATGACTCAAGGTTTCAACACTCAAACATATGCACAACCACCACAAAGTAATTGGACTACACCCACGCCTTGGAAAGCTTGGCCTCAACCTTGGGCACAAGGATGGAAAAATCCTTATGGAAAGTATCCTCAATATCCTCAAACTTAACTTGTTTTTCAACCACAATATTTTCCTCAACATTTTCAACCCTCTCAAACTAAAAATCCAAACCCACAACTTTCACTACCATTTCCACAAAACCCAAATCAACTGCCTGCTCAGCCACTTCCAAATCCAAATATAAACGCTCACAACCTGTTTACAACATGGAAGGGCATAATTTCCAAACTTACATGACAAATCCATTAGATCTAAACAATGTCAAACTTAGATCTGGTAGAGTATTGGAAAAGAAGTCACCATCCACTGTTATCTAGGAGTCTGAAAAGGATGACCTCTCTCAGAAAAAGACATCTTTTCATCAAGAGGAAAATCCTCAAAAACAAACCACCCTTGTACATTCTGATGATACTCCAATAAACTCAACTCCCATTATAGAACAACCTTCAGTTTCTGTTCAAAATCCACCTTTTCCTGAAAGATTAAAAATTGACAAAGGAGTAAAAAAAAATATTGTGTTGCTTGATTATGACATGAGAGATGAATTGAAGAATGTTTGTATACAAATTCCTTTGTTACAAGCTATCAAGGAAATACCAATATTTGCAAATATAATCAGGGAGTTAAGTATTAAAAAACTAGGAAGGAAAAGGAAATAAGTTAAAAGAATTTAGTTAGTTGGAAAAATTGCAAATATCATGATGGGAAAGACAACAATTCAAAAATATCTAGATCCAGGAAGTCCCATTGTGAAAACACATACTAATGGTGTTGAGATTCCAAATGCATTGATTGATTTAGGAGTAGCCATAAATATCACGAGTAAACAAACTATTGAAACTTACTAATCTTAATATACATCTACACTATTGCAATTACCAGATAGATCTGTTATCAAACCTAATGGTGTGTTAGAATATGTATTTGTATCTTTTGTTTCTTGGGAATATCTTGTTGACTTCATGATCTTGACACCCAAGAATAATTTAGGAGGATACCCATTGATTCTAGGTAGACCATGGTTAGCTACAATTGATGGTTTTATAAGTTGTAGATATGGTGATATGTTTATCGCTGATGGAAGTTCGACAAACAAATTCACATTATATCCTCCTGTAAAAACAATGATAGAAGTAGAAAGTGAAGCATGGATAGATGATGATAATGAAAACTTTGATATACGACCAATTTTTGCTACTTCAGAAACAGATGAAGAGGATCATATTTTGAATTTAATGGAAAATAATGAATCTTTCTCATATTGTGAATAAAATCAAAGTTTTCAAAAACAATGTAATATTGAATATCTATCATCTCGTCAAATGGATTTACATTCTATGGAGAATTTTTGCAATTCTTTAATAGAAAATTTTCCAGAAAAAACTTTGAATATTAATGATAATCTCGAAGAATCTCAAAAGAAAGAATTAGTGAAAATGTTACGAGAACATTTCTCTGCTTATGCATGGGAATACACTAATACGAAAGGAATTGATCCTAACACTTGTATGAATCATATCTATATGAAGAAAATGCCAGACCAATCTGACAACCCCAGAGGAGGATGAATCCAAATCTAAGGGAACTGTTAAAGAGGAATTACAAAAGTTGTTAAATGTGAATTTCATTTATCCAATATCCGACAGCCAGTGGCTTTCACCATTGGTAATTGTTTCGAAAAAGAATGGAAAATGGAGAGTATGAATTGATTATAGGGAATTGAATAAATCTACTTTAAAATATCATTTTCCACTTCCTTTTATAGATCAAGTCCTTGATACATTGGCAAGGAAAAAATATTTTTCATTCTTGGATGGTTTTAGTGGATATAACCAAATCCAAGTAGCTCCAAAAGATCAAGATAAAACAACCTTTACCTGTCCATGGGGAACTTATGCTTATCGAGTACTTCCTTTTGGGTTATGTAATGCACTTGCAACATTCCAAAGGGTAGTTTTAGGCATTTTTTCTAATCTAATTCATGATTGTGTGGAAGTTTACATGGATGATTTTACTGTCTATGGAAACTATTTTGAAGAAGCTCTTAAAATTTTGGAAAAAGTTCTCATTAGGTGTAAAGAAGCAAATATCTCATTAAGCCATGAAAAATGTTTTATGATGTTCACTGAGGAATTGTTTTAGGCCACCATATTTCAGGAAATGGAATTAAAGTGGATGCATCTAAGGTAGAAGTCATTTCCATGCTTCACTTTCTACTTCTATCATTGTTTTTACAGGAGGATATAATGTGAATTTGTTTGTCGAACTTCCATCAGCGATAAACATATCACCAGATCTACAACTTATAAAACCATCAATTGTAGCTAACCATGGTCTACCTAGAATCAATGGGTATCCTCCTAAATTATTCTTGGGTGTCAAGATCATGAAGTCAACAAGATATTCCCAAGAAACAAAAGATACAAATACATATTCTAACACACCATTAGGTTTGATAACAGATCTATCTGGTAATTGCAATAGTGTAGATGTATATTAAGATTAGTAAGTTTCAATAGTTTGTTTACTCGTGATATTTATGGCTACTCCTAAATCAATCAATGCATTTGGAATCTCAACACCATTAGTATGTGTTTTCACAATGGGACTTCCTGGATCTAGATATTTTTGAATTGTTGTCTTTCCCATCATGATATTTGCAATTTTTCCAACTAACTAAATTCTTTTAACTTATTTCCTTTTCCTTCCTAGTTTTTTAATACTTAACTCCCTGATTATATTTGCAAATATTGGTATTTCCTTGATAGCTTGTAACAAAGGAATTTGTATACAAACATTCTTCAATTCATCTCTCATGTCATAATCAAGCAACACAATATTTTTTTTTACTCCTTTGTCAATTTTTAATCTTTCAGGAAAAGGTGGATTTTGAACAGAAACTGAAGGTTGTTCTATAATGGGAGTTGAGTTTATTGGAGTATCATCAGAATGTACAAGGGTGGTTTGTTTTTGAGGATTTTCCTCTTGATGAAAAGATGTCTTTTTCTGAGAGAGGTCATCCTTTTCAGACTCCTAGATAACAGTGGATGGTGACTTCTTTTCCAATACTCTACCAGATCTAAGTTTGACATTGTTTAGATCTAATGGATTTGTCATGTAAGTTTGGAAATTATGCCCTTCCATGTTGTAAACAGGTTGTGAGCTTTTATATTTGGATTTGGAAGTGGCTGAGCAGGCAGTTGATTTGGGTTTTGTGGAAATGGTAGTGAAAGTTGTGGGTTTGGATTTTTAGTTTGAGAGGGTTGAAAATGTTGAAGAAAATATTGTGGTTGAAAAACAAGTTAAGTTTGAGGATATTGAGGATACTTTCCATAAGGATTTTTCCATCCTTGTGCCCAAGGTTGAGGCCAAGCTTTCCAAGGCGTGGGTGTAGTCCAATTACTTTGTGGTGGTTGTGCATATGTTTGAGTGTTGAAACCTTGAGTCATATTCGATTGTGGATTTTTCCATGGTCTCTTGGAAATAAAACAAAGAGATTCTACTTGATTTGGCATTACTTCCTCTTGATAGACAAATTTAAGACCCGGTATTGAAGGACATTCCTTTGTCTTGTGATTTCTGCACATATAACGTAGGTTTATACACTTTTTAATTCAAGAGGGCATTCTCTCAAGGCATTCTTATTTCTACATTTTGGACAAAAGATAGAAAATGTAGCATTTTCATCCTTTTGTTTGTTTTGTACTTTAAGGGTATCTATTTGTTCACTAAGACTCCCCAAAATATCTGTTTTAAATTTGTCAAGAAAATTACCTATTTCAGCCCTACTTACTGTCCCAGTTGCAAATTTATTAATCCTAGACATAACAGGATCTCTTGGATTTTTCCTAGTTCTTGCCTTTCCTCTTGAAATGTGTATGCATAACTCACAAATATCTCCAAATGATAACTGAGAAATATCTCCTTTACCCATCAAATTGAGAAGATCTATCCACTCATCTCTAATATATTTCAGCAAGAGAGCTTTCAAAGTTTCTTCATCTAGATTATGCATTTTAGCCCTTTTTACATTATAAGAAAATCTTTCAACAAAATCTTCAAGATTTTCATCTTATTTTTGCATCATTTTAAAGACTTCATCTTTAAGGTTATGGGGCATACAATAATCCTTGTATTTTTCTAAGAATGTATTTTTCATTTGTTCCCATGTTCTTATAGAATGTACTCCTAAGCCCATAAACCATTTTAATGTTGCATCCTTAAGAGTGGTTGGAAACAATTTCAACTTTTGAGTATCAAGCAAGTAGTCATAGGATCTACACAAGACTTCAAACTCAAAGAGAAATGTTTTAGGATCCTCATTTCTTAATCCATGGAAATTAGGGAGGATAGAAAGTTAGAAAATTTTCATTGTGGTTGTGGTATCTTCATAAAAGATGGGAAATCCAAAAGGTTGTGGACCTCCTCTACCACCTCCTCTTCCTCTTCCTCCACTTATTCCACACCTCTATTTCCTCCTCTTCCACCTCCAATCCTAGGTTGTTCACCATTCACATTATGTACTTCTACTTCCTCTTCTCCTGCCATTGTAGATTCCTCAGAGCTAATGTAAGGTTCCAAAATTAGGTTTTCAAGTTCTTCCTCTATCTCCTCAGGTTCTTCTATCAATGGAATGTTAAAATAGGTTTCTTCTTCTTCCTCTTCACTAGGGATTTCCAGTTATTGTCCTAGAAGTTGTTCTCTAGTTGAAGATAGAAAAATTACTCCTTTTGTTGGGGATGTAGGATCTTCTTCTTCTACTACGGCTTCAATAGAGGAATTTGGTGAATCTTTAGGTTGGATTTCAAATCTAAGTACCTCGGGAAGTCTATGTTTGCCTGTAATTGATGGAATATGAGTTTGGGTGGATGGTGTGGCACTACGAGGTCGTGGTGGGGTGAGTGATGATGTTGGAATCAAAATCCTACCTCTACTTACAAATCTACCTCTAGAATCTCTTTCCCTATGCATATAATTTTTTTTAGTTTTTAAATGAAAATTAAAAGACTCCTATATACACTTCCCTGGAAACGGTGCCAAAATGTTTGGTAATTTAATTGATGTTAAATTACTACATAAATTATGGATCAAGGCTAGTATATTGATGAAGTGTATGTGCATTCTATGTACTAGAAGTCTTGATTATTCAAGCAATTCTAGATTAAATTGAGATATTGAGATGCACATGTTTTCATCATTTTTACATGAAAATAAATATGTCACTCTTTAACGAAAATGAAATCAAAATTATTGCACGCACTTAAATGAAATATAACACTTTACTTGAAAGAAATATCACACTTTCTTGAAATAAATATGAAACTAGGATTATCACACTTGCTCAAAAGAAAGATCATACTTCGCAAAAATAAATATCACACTTAGTCAACTAAATAATGAAACTAAATCTAAATCACTCTAAAAAAAAACACTAATTGGAAATTGAAATCCTCTTCACCAAACTCAAACTATACTTCAAATCATAAATCAATCCACAGTCTTCTATACTACTTATCATGTGCACAAGATACATCAGCTTCACTCATTCATCCTATAGAAAAATGATTAAACAAAATATGATCTATTATGAACTTTGTGATCATTGTCAAAAGAATTCACTAGCAATCGAAATGGATAGTTAAATGAACGAATTAAACACGATATAAAATGCATAATTGAAATGTTAATTGAAAACAATAAAACCTTACAACTCCAGGGGGGCCTCCTGCGAGATGTAGGCAACAACATGACTCTTCAAAGGACTATATATGCATTGAAGCAATGCACAACAAGGATATCAAATAAAACATTTTTATAACTTGTAAAATAGAGTTTTTCAAACAATATGCAAGACTGTGTTTGTCATGCCGAGAGGTAGATTTATAACCTCCATTAAATAATTGTTTATATATTTACGAGCCTATCCTACTCGACAGATACTAAAAATAACATAATAGGATAATATCTCATGATTTTCTATCGAAGAAGCAAATCATGAGGCTAAATATCTGCTTCAATTAATTTCCTCGCTCGCCTGGTTCGCCTCTGGCTCCTTCTTCGTTGGTTGACTTCCGTATTGACTGGGCCTATGTGGTGTTCTCATCATCGATCCAGACCATGAATATAGGTAAATATCATTGTGCCAACTATTATCCACCTTCCCATATGTCTCGTTCCTCGGCTGGAGTTTCAGAACCTATCGAACCTTCGACTTTGTTACAGAATCAGTCATTAGCTGCAGAATTGGTGCAATTTAGTAGCTCATGAAAATATTAAGTTAAATAATAAAGAACAATGAAACTTATGAAATAAAATATGTTTAAATACCTGTTATTTCCATGAACCTTGTATATTGATGCTCAATTAGAGTTATTAGAGTCAAAAAGGAGGATGGAATGTAAGAAGGTGGTCAAAAGAGACAATTTTGGGCTTCAACAACATCCAAGCAGAACTAGGCATTTGTGCATTCCCCTGCGTTTTTAGTTGTGTTTCCTTGATCAAAGGAGGAAAAAGCTACTGGTCACTATCTTATGGAAAATAAGTCTAGTAAATGCTTTATTTGCAAGGAAAATATGTAAATTCGCAAGGAAAATATGTAAAAGTTAAAGAGAAAACCATATATATAAATAACTTACAATCTAAGCTAACAAACACAGAGTGAAGTGTTTAATGGTACTCAACGCAACAAAAATAAACAAATTACCATATAAACTAATGAAAAATTTCAGCAAAGAGTTTGGGGTGCTAAAGAAGAATAGTATATCTTCCATCACCATCTTCTTAGCATGCACAAGCAATGAAAACTCAGAGAATATTGTCATCTAGAAACTCTCATGGATCGACTTAGAGATGTTCTCAACAATCGATAAAGATTTAATTGTGGTCGTTGAAGTCTCGACTAGATATTATAAGAGGAGGTCGATGGGGTTGATGGAGGATACACAGTGCAAATACTTAGTGATTTAGGAATATCAATTTTCCAATAACATAGTGATTTAGCAGGAGGATTCTGACCAAATATTGAAAAGAGGGTGGCAGAGGAGAAAAGTAGTATTCCGATGGAGGGTTTCCAATGTTGGAAGAGTCATATTGAGGGAGTGTGATTTTGTCAAGAGGGATTGTGCAAGGACTGTGCAAGTAGCAGTAACAGAGCAATTCGATCTATCTAGAAGAGCAGTTGATTTAGTAGCTGGTGGTCAGGATTTTGATTAGGAGAGCTAATGAATCAGTTCTAGAGCCAAAGAGAATCAGTATTTTAGAATTCATGAGTTTTCGGAGGCAGCAGTAGCAAATCCTGCACAAGCACTGCGCAGAGGCTAATGTAGAAGGAAGTGTGAATTGATGAGAGCATGTTTCGGGAGTTGAGTTCACTTGTGGGGTGAGGAAAAATACTCATAAGAGTTTTTCCAGTGGTTCTCTCAAATTGGATTTCCATTTTGGCATCCAAATTAGTGTACTCAGATTTATTAATGCATAATAATAAAACCCTCATCTGCTACACTGATTTTCCTGCATTGGGTTTTTCTAGGGGCAATTGTCCAAAAATAACGGTCTCAATTTGTGTGTGTGATTGCTCAAAATTTCTTAGTTCCAAATATTTTATTTCTACAACATAATTTTTATTTGTGAAGAATTGTAGTGTGTATTATTCATTGTTTGTCGTAGCAAATAAATTGCTTAAAAATTAATGAGTTAGAAGAATAATTTCTAGTTGTTGCATTTCAAGCAATTTTCACATGGTATCAGAGTGATTTTGATCGGATCAGTGGCTCAGAGACGAGGAGGGAGAAATTCATTGTTCATATGATCCAAGTGGATATCGGTGGCCACCCACCAATTCCACTTGGACCACCACCATTGTTTTTTTCTATTTTTCCGTTTCCTTAATTGTAGCACAATTTACTAATTTTAGCAGTTTTTCGGGTCCTAAACTTCCGGAGCCATTTTGAGGCCCTAAACGACATTTTTTTTGAAATCTACCGCCAGCAACTTCCCAAAGTCATTTTTTTTGTCATAGTCCTCGGAGAGATATTTCCAATAGGGTATCATGCATGTCAATTGGAGATAATATGACCAAGTAACGACACCGAGAAGTTGGTTGCCCAACTAACCCCAACGGGTCCCATAAACTCTTGGTGTTACATCTCCTCAGGTTAGGGTTTTGGTTGTTTAGGGTTTTATCTTATTGTTCAATAATAAAAAGGCCCTTGAGCCTCATTGTAACGTAGTTCAGAGGCATGTAGACACCACATCTCTTCTCAGAGATAAGCTACCATCGCTGAGCTAGTATCATTTCCATAATGTTTGTAAGCATATTTCACTATTTTATATTAATCAAAGGAAGTGTTATTTCTGCTACATATTTGTATTTATGGTTATATATGTAACTTGCTGTGTTCCTGTTTAAATCCGTATCATCAGAGGAAGAAGAAATATAATTTCTCTAGGGTCTACACAGGGCCTAGCTAGGTAGTGTGAGTAGCAAAGCAGAAGTTCGATTTCTAGTTGCAGATTGGCATGAAAAGTTTGAATTACTCAAATTAGAGCTCTAGCATGAAAAGGTAGAGCTGGAAAGTAATTATGGAGATCAGCGTAATAAAAACGTTGAGAAGATTCAATCAGAAAATGAATAGATAGCACATGGAATTATACTCATGATGTCTTCAGTAGATTCCTCAAAATTCTCCAATATGGTCGTAGACATATTTGATATTTAGGGAGCTACATAATTGTCTTCCATATTAGAAGACAAAGTTGCTCAGATAGATTGTGTGTCTAGCATAACTTCACAGGGTGTTTGGTATATAGACAGTGTAGCATCAGCTCACATGAGAGGGGTTAGAGAATATTTATCTAGCTATAATAAGATGGACTTCTGAATAACAATGGGAAATAGGACCAACTGTACTCTAGTGGTGGGTGGGGTTATCATCGGTCTTCAAAGGGACTCAAGAGCAAGTACTAGAATTACAAATGTATTGCATGTGTCGAGATTGGGTATGAACCTGATTTCAGTATCCCATCTATAGGATAAGGGATATCGTGTCCACTTCGTAGGGAAGAAGGTATTCATGAAACAACCAAACTAGAAGAGGATGAAATAGATTGGAGTTCAAAGAAACATTTGTACATGTTGCAGCTCGATTCTCCAATGGCTTTAGTAGGAAGCAACAGTAACAGTGGGAAAGACTTGAACGAGATATGGTATAGGAGGATGGGATATTTACACCATAGGGCATTCAAAATTCTCAAGGAGACAATGACAGATGTTCCAGAACTTGGCACAGAACAGGATGATGTGTGCAGAGGGTGTGTGCTTGGGAAATATGCTAAGGCAGCATTCCCAAGAAGTGACAATAGAGAAGATGGCATGTTGAAACTTATACACTCATACATTTGTGGATCTATGTCCACTAGAGCTCTCAGTGGGGTTGAGTACTTCATCACCTTTATTGATGACCATTCCAGTAAAACTTGGATCTACTTCTTGAAGACCAAGGATGAAGTCTCCAGTCACTTCAAGGAGTTTAAGGATCTAGTAGAGAATGTGACATGAAAGAAGATCAAGGTGCTTCGCTCAGATAATGGTGGAGAGTACACAGATAAGGACTTCGCATATTTGTATGTGAAGGAATGCATTAGAAGAGAGTGGAAAACTCCTTACAATCCATCGTAGAATGGGGTAACAAATTGAAAAAACAAATATAGTTGGGGCTGCAAAAGCAGTTCTATATTACCATGATTTCCCTAGTTCTTGTGGGTAGAGGCATGTAACATAGCAGTGTATTTTCAGAACACGGTTCCTCATAGGGAATTGGGGAAGATAATGCCAGAAGAGGTCTTCTTAGGAAAAAACTAGAAGTTAGTCAGTTTTGGATCTTCGGTAGAATAACTTACTACCATGTGCCAAATGAGAAGCGCACCAAATCGGATTAGATTTCAGAGAAGGGGTTCCCTGTTGGGTATAATGGAACCTAAAAATCAAATAGGATCTACATTCCTCGCAATAGGAATATTGTAGTGAGATAGGACATAAATTTCATGGAGGACATAGCCTTCAAGAGATATCGTGAGATGCTTGCAGGTGATCAGAATTAGTAGAAGCTCCATTGGTCCAATAGTAGGGGAAACCATAGGGATTGTTGTAAGGACAGTCACAGGGATCTATTAATGTTACTAGTACCATAATTTCCTCAGGTGCAGGAGATCCAGTGAGTTCGCTCAGAGGTAGGATGAGGAGTTGGTTGAGCCTCCTACCACTAGTGGTAAAACCAATAACGAATTTTGTCATACATTAAAAGATGCAAATGAATTTATTGGAGCTCCTAGGACAAACAAGAGAGAAAAAAAACAACTAGATAGGTACCAAGAATTGGTGGCATAGGTTGAAGAAACTTCCAGCTATCAAGAGGTCGCACAACATCAGGTATAGATAGATGCCATGGTAGAAGAGTATAGTTTTAACATGACCAATGATGTTTGGGAGGTAGTAACGAGGCCTGAGGACGGGTCAATAGTGGGCTCTCAATGGATCTATAAGATAAAGTATGTTATAGATGGTATTGTGGAGAAGTACAAGGCTAGGTTCATGGCAAAGGAGTATGTGCAGAAGAAAGGTATAGATTACGAAGGTACCTTTTCCCCAGTTTCCAAATACACTTCTATCCAGTCAGTTATATCCATAAAAGCACAAATGGGATGTAAGATTCATTAGATGGACGTCAAGACAACTTTCTTAAATGGGGTGATAGAGGAGGAGGTGTACATAGAACAATCGGATGGATTCGAGACACATGAGAGGCGAACACAAGTGTGCATGTTAAAGAAATATTTACACGGGCTCAAGTAGGTTCTTAGGGCATGGTATGGTCGGAATGACAGCTACTTGCAATAGATGGGGTTCGTGCAGAGTGATGCAGATCCCAACCTTTACTACTTAATGGTAGAGGGTGAGCCACTCATCCTAGTGTTGTATGTGGATGACATCTTCTTGACAAGCTCATCAGGGCTCATAGAGGAATGCAAGAGGAACCTAGTAGTAGAGTTTGACATGAAGGAATTGAGGTTAATGAACTATTTCCTAGGTAGAAGCTAAAGGACTTCCTTTTGCTACTAAAAATGCTGTAGTTTCATTTCTCTTTGAGGATATTTTCACTCATTTTGGTGTCCCAAGGGAAATTGTGACAGATCAAGGTGCTCAATTTACATCCAAGTTGGTACAAAGGATAATGGAGGAGTACAAAATCAAACATCAGAAGTCTACTCCATATCATCCACAAGCCAATGGACAAGTTGAATCTACCAATAAAGTAATTGAAGCAATTCTTACTAAGACTGTGCCTCTGCATAGAAGGGATTGAGCAGAAAAGCTTCCAGAATCTTTATGGGCATATCGTATCGCATGGAGAAACGAAACAAGACACATTCCTTATGAACTTGTTTATGAAAAGCAAGTCCTGTTTCCTATTGAGTTCCAGATTAAGACTTTTAAAACAGTAGCCAAATTGGATTTTGATCTATCATAAGCCCAAAGACAAAGAATGGAGCAATTGAATGAACTTGATGAGATACTACAAGATGCTATTCATAGAACCAATATAGTTGAACAACAAAGATCCAGGTGGCATGATAAGTTAACCAAAGAAAGAAAATTCCAGCCAAGTGATTGGGCATTTATTTTTGATTCAAAGTTTAAAGATTTTCAAGGAAAATTTCAAACTCATTGGTTTGGTGCTTATGAGATTGAAACTGTCTTTGATAATGGAGCGGTCATAATCAAAACTATTGATGAAGAAAAAGTAACTTTCCTTAGTAAATGGTCATAGATTACAAATATATCATAAACCATTAGCAAAGGAAGAGTTCATAAGAAATATGAAAGATAATATTGATTTTAAGTTGGTCAAGGAAGTTTCTTCTTCCTCTCCTACTTAGCCTTCTACTTTCTTTTTCAAAAAAAAAAAATGATTTTTTTTTTTTGTATAAACATGAAAACCGACATTGTAAGCATGTTTATACAGAAAATCTAAGTTGAAAACCAAGCATCCTTGACAACATATATTTTATTTTTAATTCCCTATTCTTGTCCCATTTCTTTTTATTCCTCTTTTGAAAAATAAGACAACTACAAAATTGTCAATAATCTGTAGCTTTCATGGAATTACACAACTGACTTGATAGATTGCAACCATGGCAAATGAAGATCATGGCAAAAAGCAAACTGGATGAAGATTACAGCTAAAGCAACCTGATTACAACTTGCAAAAGGAAAAATCCAAAATCAGTAAGGCAAAACAAGAGGAATGTAAATATTAATTAAATAATAAAGGAAAAAAACATTGAATTATAAAATTAAACAGATGTATGACCATCGCTGCTGCCATTTTGTATAATGATTACTTTAATTATGATATGAATTTGGTTCTAACAAAAATATATTGTCAAAAGAATATAAATGTGATATGAAGCCTTGTTATCATTTAAATTCACCCCCTTCCTTCCGTATACCATTCCATTTCCTTCACATACCATCACAATTTCTTGCATCATATCAATTCCACTCAGCCCTATTCCATTGCCAAAAATGCCTCACCTATTACTCAAATTCCATCTTACATAACCTAATTCCTTCCATAAACTTGTTAAAAAGAGAGAAATTAAGGGCTAAGACTTCTTCAACAGGGGAGTCATTGTATGCTCAGAGCCGAATGGGGATAAATTCCTTCAAGGATACTCGCAGGTGAAACAACAATTGCAACAAGCGCAACGGTTAGAGTTTGTGAAAAAAATGATGGGCATGAAAGAAGTGACAAAATCATTCGCTAGGGCATATGATGGTATATAATTAGAGATTGGAGTGATTAAATTGGTTTTGAAAGAGTCATTTTTAGTAGAAGCTACCGGATTTCCAAGAATCGGGGAAAGCTGGTTCAAAAAATGAAAGATCAAGGAGAAAGAATGGGAAGTATTCCTTAAAATACCAGGTATGGATATCTCCGTCTTCAAGAAGGGAATTGCAGTCACAACCTTAAAGAATAAATGGAGGAATTTTCTATTGATTACTAAAAAATTCATAACTTGTGAGAGTAGGTTTGGAAACATGTTCTCTTACCATGCTCGTTTGATGATGAATTTTCTTGATGGTACTGAAATCAACCTACCTTACTTCCTGCTTAATAGTTTAAGAAAAATGGCTGGAAATACTGAGAGGAAAATATAGTCCATAGATAATTCCTTGTACCATCATGGGTTAGTGAAAATTTTAATTGAAGCCCGTCTAAAAAGCAAATGGAATAATTGGGAGTATTTTCTGATTAGAAATCATTTTAAAGAAGCTGAACAAGAAGGGCCTAGTGAAAAAACAAGAAATAGTAGAAGAAAGTTTCCCTCAAACCCTAAGGAAAAATCACCTGCGCAAGAAACACAACAAGATCAATATTCCGATGATGAAATCCCTCTTATAAATGTGTTGGAAACTCTTAAGCAGAAAAATTTTAGAAGAAGGATAGCCAAAAATAAAAGGGAAAGTACATCAAAAGGAGAAACATAACTAGAAGAAGTTAAAAATCATCCCCGTACTACTGAAAAACCACCATGAACTGTAAGAAGAAGTGCAAGGCTTAATAAAACAATACATGCACGGTCTCAACAATCTCCAGAATTTGTCAATTTAGAAGAAGATCAGGAACCAAGAGCTCCATCACTAGTTGTAAGTCCAACTAGGAGAACTCCATAAATTGATCATGTCCAACAAGAAATATACGACTACATAGAATCTTTGGAACAAAGAGCTACGGAAATTTTTTTGAATCATCTTACAACTGAGAATAAATTATTCATTTTGATCCTCCAAAAGAACCCCAAATTGTAAACACGCTCAAGTAGGAAATCTATGAATTAGAGGTAATAAATAAACATTTGAAGCAAGAACATGAAACAGTAAAGGCACAAAATGAAATATAGAGAACTAAAATGACAACATCTTATTACATCTTGGTTTATGGTATGAGAAAAATAAAAAATTGAAAGCTAAAACTCAATTTCTTAAGAAAAATGTCACAAGTTTGCAGAACAAAATCTTGATGAAGAAACCAAGGATGATAACAGTCAGGGTCAGGAAAGCAAGAAGGAATAACTTAGATGTTCTTTCTCAAGCCTGTGAAGATGCTCAGTGACAGAGAAAGATTAAAAATTTTAAAATTTTATGAATGAAGATATGCAATGCCTTTTGTGTGGGGAATGTTGAAGCCCAAAATGGTCTATTTTTGACCACCTTCTTACACTCCATCCTCCTCCTTTTTTACTATAATAACTCTAATTGAGCATCAGTTTACAAGGTTCATGGAAATAGAAGGTACTTAAACATATTTTATTCCATAAGTTTCATTGTTCTTTATTATTTAACTTAATATTTGCATGATCTACTGAATTGCAACAATCTCGCAGCTAATGACTGATTCTGTAGCAAAGTCAAATGTTCGATAGGTTTCAAAACTCCAACCGAGGAACGAGACATATGGGAAGGTGGCTAATAGATGGCACAATGATATTTACCTATCTTCACGGTCTGGATCGATGATGAGAACACCACATAGGCCTATTCAATGCCGAAGTCAACCAACAAAGAAGGAGCCGAAGGTGAACCAAGCGAGCAAGGAAATTAATTAAAGCAAATATTTAGCCTCATGATTTGCTTCCTTGATAGAAAATCATGAGGAAATCATGAGTTATTATCCCCTTATGTTATTTTTAGTCTTTGTCGAGCAGGATAGGCTCGTAAATCTTTAAACAATTCTTTGATGGATGTTATAAATCTACCTCTCGACATGACAAACAATGTCTTTCATATTGTTTGAAAAACTCTGTTTTATAAGTTATAAAAATATGTTTTATTTGATATCCTTACTGTGCATTGCTTTGATGCGTATATAGTCCTTTGAAGATTCGTGTTGTTTCCTACATCTCGTAGGAGGACCCCCTGGAGTTGTAAGGTTTTATTGTTTTCAATTAACATTTTAGGCATTTTATATCATGTTTCATTCATTCATCTAACTGTCCAGTTCGATTGCTAGTGAATGCTTTTGACAGTGATCACAAAGTTCATAACAGAGCATATTTTGTTTAATCATTTTGCTGTAGGATGAATGAGTGAAGCCGAGATATCTTGTGCACATGATAAGTAGTATAGCAAAGTGTGGATTGATTTATGATTTGAAGTATAATTTGAGTTTGGTGAAGAGGATTTCAATTTCCAATTAGTGTTAATTTCTCTGTTTTTTTTTTTTTGTCAGAGTGATTTAGATTTAGTTTCATTATTTAGTTGAGTAAGTGTGATATTTATTTTTGCAAAGTGTGATATTTCTTTTGAGCAAGTGTGATAATCCTAGTTTCATATTTCTTTCAAGCAAGTGTGATCTTTCTTTCAAGTAAAGTGTGATATTTCATTTAAGCAAGTGCAATAATTTTGATTTCATTTTTGTTAAAGAGTGACATATTTATTTTCATGTAAGAATGATGAAAACATGTGCATCTCGATATCTCAATTTAATCTAGGAATTGCTTGAATAATCAGGACTTCTAGTACATACAATACACATACACTTCATCAATATACTAGCCCTGGTCGATAATTTATGTAGTAATTTAACATCAATTAAATTACCAAACAAATGTCATTTCCAAATATTTTTCTTATTATCGAAAATTTCTTATCTTCTTCAAGAGGGTATAATGAAATGTCAATACACCAATTACAAGGAAAATTCCCCCTTTCCATATATTTATTAGAATGGAGGCTTTTTCATTTATGAAGACAAGGTCATAAAAAAGCTTATTCTATGGTTTTGCAGGAATGTAAAATTAGTCGATAAGATCTCATAAGAAAGGTACGAGCAATTATTGGAGATAAATTTCTTATTTCAGTTATTAAAATGTCTCAAGATTAGGCGATATCTTCTATCAAGGAAAATATATTCCCTATATGTAGAAATTGAGCTCGGATGCCTTCGATATACTGCTTAACTTGCAAAAATCCATAATTCTTCACATTTGCAAATACTGTTCCAGGATAACCTTTACGAGATTATGAACTTAAGCTATGTTCATGTCATGAGCGGTGTGACATTAGATATAAATTCATCTTTTCCATAGAAAGATGGATTTTTTTTTGTATTAGTTTTTGGTATGCTATAATTTTACTCCCCATTCTAGAGGCATATCTTGATTGTGGGCATTATTAAGAGGTACAAAAGTGCATTATGTAACTTGCTTGTGATAGATAGGGAAGTCATTTTGGGGTGAAATTTTGAATTGCATGACTGATGTTTTTTGAATGACTAGATTTATTTCTTGGACTTTGAATCCAAATTATTTGTTGGAAATAATACTGAGAGGGGGGGGGGTGAATCAGTATTATCACATTAATAAAACTTTTTCAATTCCATAATCAGATTCATATATGCTACTTCCACAACTTCTTAAGATTAAGTTAATCGATCTTCAATGAGTGCATTAGGACATTATCAACCATATTATCAGTTAACAGATGAAGTAACATAAAGTAGATCATCACACATAAGGCACACATATGAACACAATGATATAAGGTGGAAACCCAATGCGGGAGAAAACCACCTGCTGCAAGTCATCTCAATCTTCTTCTTAATAAGAAAATTCTTTTACAATATTTGTACTGGTGCAGCCTTATACCAGTACGGGAGCTACAACCCCCTTTGCTCTTGTGCTAGCCGATCCATTTACTAGTACGCAGGCTACTACCTGCTACAATGCTCCAAAGATTTCTTTTAGCTCTTGTACTAGCTTAGATACTAGTACGTAGGCGCAGGCCTACAATCTTCTCCCTCTAAGTACCACGTTTCATCAATTTTCATACTGGATACATTGAGGCACAACTCATAATCTTGAAAGGCCACATTTCATCCAATTTTCATACTGGACCCAACAACAACATTGAAGCTCAAACAACCTTCTGAAACACCCAATCAACTGTAGTAACTAGATCAACAATAATAGGACCAAACCCAGGATGCAACAATGATAAACAAAGATTTTAAGAGAAGGAAGCACCCTGCTCAACTGCTAGCCCGAGTCCGGACTCACCCTGCTCAACTGCTAGCCTGAGTCCCGGACTCACCCTGCTCAACTGCTGGCCTGAGTCCCTGGACGCACCCTGTTCAACTGCTAGCCCGCGTCCCGGACGCACTCTGCTCAACTGCTAGCCTGCGTCCCTCGCTCTGAGTCTTTTGAACTGCCTGCGTCTCGGCGCACCTGAACCCTTCTGCGCCTGCGTCCGGCGCACCTGAACCGGTTCGCTCCTGCGTCCCGGACGCACCTGAACCCTTACTGCACCTGCGTCTCTTTAGATATGAAATATATAAAGACTTCAAGACTAACCCAAACAGTCAAATCTACAGATCTGATCGTGCGCCATAGCGATCATAGTCCATTAGAAGATTCACCTTCATAGATCTGGACTAGATCTCACCAAAAGATATTCAACAAAGATGGTACCTAATCCAAATGAACTCCTTTGCTTTATATAGGCAAGCTTCTCCCCAAAACATGGAACAATACCACGAGCCGACACCATAGAAACGCAAAACCGTCGGCTAGATACCACACAAGAAACCCCCACGTGCTTTCCTCTGCCTTGATATGTGTGCACTGGGTGGACGCACCCCCTAAACGGCTGGCTTGCGTCTCTGGACGCGGGTTCTGCATGGATTACCTGCGGGGACGCACTTTCTGTAAGGTGTACCTGCGTCTTTCATAATTTCAACAATATTTAAACCTCTGCTTACAAAGAGCTTGCCATTTGATTCCTTTGAGCTATCCTGTAATATGTCGCATCTGATATCTCTTCTGTAGATTCATCTGAATGTATATAAGTGAGATGATCTTCTATGAGAGTGTTGCCATCAAGTACAACATATGCATCATAATGCCAACAATCTCCCCCTTTGGACTTGATGGCAACAACACCGAATCACTCTCCCCCTTTGACATCAAGGGCAAAGGGGTATGCTCCCCCTAAGAACATGCTCCCTTTGACTATGAGCCAGATCTGCTGAAGTCTCTGAATGAGCTCCCCCTTTGTATATGTCATGGTGCTCCAATCTGATAATGGTCTTTCTGAGAACAAGCTGAGATGTCTGCTCTGCTGTATAGTGCTTGTTCATGCTCAAACTCCCCCTGACTGTAAGCAAAGTCTGCAAAAGGATGTTCTACAAGAAGAACATGACTCTATATATATCATAAATGACCTTCCTATCACCAAAAGACTCAATACATACATCCATCACCCATCATAATAAGGATCATCCATCCAACCAAGTGGGAATACATCAGAAATATGAGAACCAAATATATTACATCTTCATCCCATGCATAGCGGGGAGACATAGGCCGTTACATGACCTGAAGAGATGACTATAATAGATAGACCATTACAACATGAGTCTTGCTACGACCTTCCAAACATCTAAAGATCATGACAAACAACAGCACTGTATAATTTGCTCCATAGTATCATCAACTCATAACCATCCAGATCTACATGAATCAAGAGCCATCAAATGAAAGCATCATCATCAATCAACATATGTATGAATAATCATCCCTGTATCCAGCCAACAATCCTCATCTATTTGTGCCAAGAAAGAATTTATGCATCATGCTCAATGTCAACATCATCATGAAATGCATATGAGTAACTCATCATCATCATGTCTCCAACAATGCGACTTTGAATAATCATCCACGAAATCAGCCAACCTCATCCATATATGTGCCAAGGATAATAAAGACTTCATGCAAGCATCATTAGAGAATCAACCATACATCTGATCATGTGACCAACTCATAATAGTAAGATGAATCATAAGCATTGTCATCAAGGACCATAATGCCAACAATGAATTTAGGACATATGCTCCCCCTGAACCAGTGCCATCTGTTAAATTTGATCATGCATATCAAGAAGAATCAGCCAATAAATGCTTTGATACAGGTACGCACTTCATCTTCTGCTGCGCTGCGTCCTGTTGCTGCAAGGACGCACCCAAAAACACTATCGCGCCGCGTCCTTTTGCTTCAGGGACGCACCTGATCCTCAGTCGCTCTGCGTCCCCACGCAGATCTTCAGTTACTGAACTGCGTCCTGGACGCACTTGAGCTTAATCTGCCCTGCGTCCCCACGCAGGTCTCCTGTTACTACACTGCGTCTTGTACTTTCAGCTCCCTCTGATTCTGGTATGTCTGTAACTTGTGCTGTGCCCTCCTTTTCTGAATGTACTTCCTTTTTCCTCCATATCTTCAAGCGTGATGATGACATTTTCTCCTTTTGATATTGTGCCCACACTTTGTTCCTACATTCCTTAGCTATATGTCCAGGCTTGTTACATGCATAACATCTCACATGTTTCATATTCCTCCTGTAACAATCAGCAGCTTTGTGACCAAACGTATTGCAAGCAAAGCAATATCCATAAAAATACCTTGAATGTGATGATCTTTCTGCATAATGATCTTGAGCCCTTCTTCTTCTACATCTAGCTGCAACATGTCCAAGGTTATGACATACATAACATTCAACATTATTCATAGAAGAGGTAAAGAATTTTCTTTGAGGAATCTCTTTCCTTGGTTGATGATGAGATTGATCTTTCATTCCTTCATTGATCACTTTAGATTTCTCTTTAGAATTTCTTGCCTCACCTTGTGAACTAGATTCACCTTCAACAGATTCATGGAAACCAAGACCAGTCTTTATAGCAGGGGACCTTTGACTACTAAGAATATCATCCAATACTTTAGAGCTATCTTGAAATCGTAAAAGCTTATCCTTTTCTTCTAGTTTACCTTTCAAGATATTTACCTCAACCTGAAGCTGTTCTTCCTTTTCAAGAGATTTCTTTTTCAAAACTTCTTCAGCTTTCCTTCCTTCTTCCATTTGTTCCCTTAGTTTGAGAATTTCTTTTTCTTGTTCTTCATACAGATCCTGCTGCATTTGACGAACTCGGAAGGCACATTCCAGTTGAGATTTTAAGCTGGTGACTTCGTTTTCTTGTTTTGCAATAGCTTGGAGTAGATCTGTATTCTGCTTCTTTGATTCTTCAAGATCTCCTTTTAGTGAGAGGATTGTAGCTTCAAGATTTTCATAGTAGCTGGATCTATCTTTGAGTTTCTTGATGGTTGTGCTTCTTTCGTTGACTTCTTTTCTTAATGATGTCACTTCATGCTGCAATTTTTGACATTGGTCTTCCTTGTCCTTGAGTAGCTTTCTTACCTTGTTTCCTTCTTCTAGTTGGGCCCTTAGTTTGGTAGCTTCTTCTTTGAAATCACATTCCCTTTTGTTCAATAGATCTTGTTGATCTCTAATTTTGTCTGTCAGCTTCTTAAATTCTGCCTCTATTTGATATCTTTCTTGTTCACCCATAAGAGCAAATTCAATAGTTTCGCTATCACTTTCATCTCTTTCACAAGGAAATATAGCTGGAACATCAGAGGATAACACATTCATACCTGATACTGATTCTGAATCTGATTCTGAATCTGATTCTGAATCTGAAGAGCTCCTTATGCCTAATCCCCAATCGATTCTTCCACTATCATAGTTCTTCTGAGATGACTTCTTTTTCTTATTAGCTTTCTTCTTAAGCTTCTTTCCCATTGTTCCACGGATCTCCTTCAAGCGATCAAGCTTCTATCAAAGGACCTGCTCTGATACCAATTGTTGGAAATAATACTGAGAGGGGGGGGGTGAATCAGTATTATCACATTAATAAAACTTTTTCAATTCCATAATCAGATTCATATATGCTACTTCCACAACTTCTTAAGATTAAGTTAATCGATCTTCAATGAGTGCATTAGGACATTATCAACCATATTATCAGTTAACAGATGCAGTAACATAAAGTAGATCATCACACATAAGGCACACATATGAACACAATGATATAAGGTGGAAACCCAATGCGGGAGAAAACCACCTGCTGCAAGTCATCTCAATCTTCTTCTTAATAAGAAAATTCTTTTACAATATTTGTACTGGTGCAGCCTTATACCAGTACGGGAGCTACAACCCCCTTTGCTCTTGTACTAGCCGATCCATTTACTAGTACGCAGGCTACTACCTGCTACAATGCTCCAAAGATTTCTTTTAGCTCTTGTACTAGCTTAGATACTAGTACGTAGGCGCAGGCCTACAATCTTCTCCCTCTAAGTACCACGTTTCATCAATTTTCATACTGGATACATTGAGGCACAACTCATAATCTTGAAAGGCCACATTTCATCCAATTTTCATACTGGACCCAACAACAACATTGAAGCTCAAACAACCTTCTGAAACACCCAATCAACTGTAGTAACTAGATCAACAATAATAGGACCAAACCCAGGATGCAACAATGATAAACAAAGATTTTAAGAGAAGGAAGCACCCTGCTCAACTGCTAGCCTGAGTCCGGACTCACCCTGCTCAACTGCTAGCCTGAGTCCCGGACTCACCCTGCTCAACTGCTGGCCTGAGTCCCTGGACGCACCCTGTTCAACTGCTAGCCCGCGTCCCGGACGCACTCTGCTCAACTGCTAGCCTGCGTCCCTCGCTCTGAGTCTTTTGAACTGCCTGCGTCTCGGCGCACCTGAACCCTTCTGCGCCTGCGTCCGGCGCACCTGAACCGGTTCGCTCCTGCGTCCCGGACGCACCTGAACCCTTACTGCACCTGCGTCTCTTTAGATATGAAATATATAAAGACTTCAAGACTAACCCAAACAGTCAAATCTACAGATCTGATCGTGCGCCATAGCGATCATAGTCCATTAGAAGATTCGCCTTCATAGATCTGGACTAGATCTCACCAAAAGATATTCAACAAAGATGGTACCTAATCCAAATGAACTCCTTTGCTTTATATAGGCAAGCTTCTCCCCAAAACATGGAACAATACCACGAGCCGACACCATAGAAACGCAAAACCGTCGGCTAGATACCACACAAGAAACCCCCACGTGCTTTCCTCTGCCTTGATATGTGTGCACTGGGTGGACGCACCCCCTAAACGGCTGGCTTGCGTCTCTGGACGCGGGTTCTGCATGGATTACCTGCGGGGACGCACTTTCTGTAAGGTGTACCTGCGTCCTTCATAATTTCAACAATATTTGAACCTCTGCTTACAAAGAGCTTGCCATTTGATTCCTTTGAGCTATCCTGTAATATGTCGCATCTGATATCTCTTCTGTAGATTCATCTGAATGTATATAAGTGAGATGATCTTCTATGAGAGTGTTGCCATCAAGTACAACATATGCATCATAATGCCAACATTATTGTGCTATGAAATTTTAGAAATACAATCTAATTGGTTCATTTTCAACCACTGGCATATTTTCTTTAATTAGTGGTTAACTTGTTCATTATTGGCCTACATTGAGTTGTCTGCTAAATTGTTCCATAAGTTGGTTATATTAATGTTATAATTATCTCTAATTATATTGTAAGTGGTCTACAAATTAAGGAGTTGACTTATCTACCTCCAGCATTCTTAACCATTTCCATATTCATATCTGATGTAGGGAGAGGGTGTGCACCTAGATGAATGCAACTTTGTGGAGTAAGAAGGTTTTTCATTGTATCTGGTGATGATTTTTATCTTTGAATGAGGAATTAAGTTTTAAATATTTGTCCTATATTTATAATATAAAGCTTGATATTATGCTTCTTGTTTGGTGGTTCACGAACACCCGCGGTCACTGGGTGTCCATTATGTCCACGGAAATATCTGAGCTTGATCAAGGGTATCAAGCTCCGTGGCCAATAGCTAGGCCTAACCCCAAGGTCTTTGAGGAGAATTGAACCTGTGACCTCCCAAATGACAAGGCACTTATTTGACCAATTGAGCTAACCCTTGGGGCTTATTATGCTTATACTTGTTACAATGTTCAAAGGAATTCTTTCTGGTGTAGCGAGACATAAGCCATCAAAAGTATCAAAGTTAACACCACCAAATGACCATAACACCATGTTCATACAATTTTGCAACTGATATCATCATTGGAATCAATGGATATTGCATTCATACACCAACTATGTATTTAATTCAACTCAGAATCAAACAACAACGCTAGATTTATGAAAATATTTGAACATATGCAATATTCTAAACGTAAATGCAACATAGACTTCAACAAATCAAGCCTAGAAACAATTGGATGTAAACAAAACTATCTTCAACAAAATTATGCTACACCTTTATGGGGAAATGGCAAAACACTTAGGCCTGTGACATAGTAACATTTACAAGAACTATGAAGACACATATTTAATTAAAATTTCAACCCTCTAGAGAGCCAATGGCCCCTTTCCACCTGTGAAAAATTCAGATTTATACAACAAGAATAAGGGTCAAACTGCTTCAACCCCAATTGAGCTCTACAAATAAAATGTAAACATCCTTCGTTTCAAAACTTAACAAATTTGTTTTGTTTTAACATGGAGGGCCAAATTACAATGTTATAATTATACTACACAAAACCTTGGTATCAAATTCTACCCTTTTTCATGAGGTAATGCTTAGTGATTATGTGTAATGTTGGTTATTAACTAGACAAGTTTGCTCACACACCTTTCACATGATCCTACTTCACTTTCATTCTCCCTTTATTTTTAATCATTGTCATTCTTATTCAAATATTATTCGTTTTTGGCTTCATCTTCATTCCAAGTGGATATGGTCGAGTGATTGAGCATGGCCTTACTTTACTCATTCCACATTATTTTATTTATTCATAAATTTGATGGATTGTTTATTTTTTAAGTCATTAAGTGTTACAATGATTGAAAGGTGAATCTAAAGCATCACATAGAGCGTGCTTTTTTTTAAGTCATTAAGTGTTATAGAGGGTGATACCACACCCGCGTCTCATTATTTTAATCCATTTTTCTTCGTTCTCGATCATTATTAGACATGACATATACCAGTAAGTGTAATTTTTTAAAGTATCCATTTTGTTAGTTTTTTTTTCCATTGGAAAAATCATAATCTTTCGTTATAATTGAAAAATTACATGTTGTAGATGCTTTTCAGCATATGCTGTGTTTGGCCCTTTTCTCTATGGCCATAATAAAAAATGTTGCTCAATTTTGTCAAAAATATGATGCATATATCATCCATCACCATGCAGGGTGCTCAGTCACTGTCTAATATAAAAAAAAAACTATAAACATGGCTGCTATCTACAATAATTCACATACACCACGTAGGGTGATGTCCTTTCTGTATGGTCTGGATATATAAACAAGAAATAAAAACTGTAATAAATATATACAATAGATAGGTCTGTGCATATCCATCAGAAATGTCCATAAAAAAAACTCAAAAATTAGGGACTATCTGCCCTGTGATAAATCTGATCATTGTAAGGCCTGTGATAGTAGCGGTACTCATTTGAGCCTCTTTGCTCCTGTATCATCCACTCTCCTCGGGGAAGTACTGTGGCCTCCTTGGAAAGCCCGTCAACGTTGCAGTTATGTTCCCCGTAAATATCTTGACATGTAATAGAAATACGCTGAGCTTTGAACAAGTTCACTTCATCCAAAATATTACTGAGATTGTGTGAGTGACTGTTAGAAAATTATATATTATGGAGCAATGGAACACATAAAATATTGCAGAAATATAAACATAGAAAACACATAAAACAAGAGAGACACCTATATACATGGTTCACCCAGTTTGGCTACATCCACCCCGAACAACCAGTCCTTCCTTTCTATTATCCAGCAAAATGAAGAGACACAACCTACAGCAGATCTGCTGTAATATCCTCTGTTTTCTCTCACAATCTCACCTCTCTACTTCTCGCTTGGAGAATACACATATATTACAAAAACTCAATACAATGCCCTAATACAAAGAGAGGGGTTGCCTTCTAGGGCAAAAAACCCTAAACTAAACATAAGTTCTACCGTCAGATCATCCGCCTAATGAATGGCCTAGATTGACTAGAAATTACTATACTTTTACAAGGCAATTTTACATCTATTTTTAGCTTTGGAGGCGCTGCCCTCGAAACCCCCCACCAAGGGGGGTCTCCCCAAAGGTCGTAGCTGCCCCCCCTCGGACCCCCCCTGCAGTGAATATTTTACGGGCGACATTTCGAACTGGGGTCCAATGTGGCGATACCTTTGAATACAGAAGATAATCAGACTCCACACCCAACAGTGATAAACAATAATATTATTGAACCAATTTATTATGATTTTTGAGTCACCATAAATGTTTAGATCCATGCAATTATGACCCAATGAAAAATGCAGCAGATGATGGAGTGTAATAAGTTCTGTGAAATTATTCATTCCATCGCCAAGCCCCATCTTGACCTTATAATAGTGCTGTTCAGTAAGATATAAAATGAATCCACCACCACATCCATGGTGCTGTGCAGCACCATCAAAAAATGCCCAGGGAGAGTTTTTATCTATAGGAGCAGGGGCTAGCGGCCTTCGAGGCCGAGGTCTAATGGGCTCAGGCAGATCGTGATAAGCTGATATAATCTGGGCTGATATATGCGGCCAGCTAGTAGCTTTGTCGTAAAAAATGATTCGGTTCCGGGCCAGCCAGAGATGCCAGCAGATGAGAAGGGGAAGGCATAATTGTTTTGTGCCACGATGCAAATTGCACCAATTTTCCCAGGCTCGACATATATTATCACCCTCCCATTTCCTAGATAAATGAATCGAGGAGGAGACAATCTGCTAGAGATTGCTTAGAGTTTCACATTGAAGGAATAAGTGATCAGTCGATTCAGTAGAATTTTTTCATAAAACACACCAGTGAGGGCCATGGAAAGAGCGGTGTGATAGTGATTCCCCCGTGGGGACTTTGTTCCTGAGGACACACCAAAAGAATAGTCTTGTTCTCGGGGGTGAACCAAGCTTCCAGATGCTCTTCCACCATACTGCTGTTTGCTCAGGCTGTTTGTGCGATATAAGGTTGAGGTAGCTGGCCTTTGGGGTATAAATGCCATTCTCTGCTAGGCACCAAACAAGTTCATCTAGTCCTTCCTTAATCCTAATGTGTGATTCACTCAGAGCATTTATATAATCTTGCCATTCTCGGTGCCATTGTGGGGGAGTATCAAGTTGTTGGGCAGATTTCCATCCTTGAGAGAACATGGTGGTATTAATATGATTTGCTATGTGTGCCAATACCTTTATCTCATGTGAATTAAGGTGCTGGATGAGATCTCTCGGTAGCTGGAATCTTCCTCCTCCCCTAGTCTAGGGATCCAGTCCTATGCGAGCTTTAGATCCATCATTAATTCTCCATACTAGATTGTTCCTGATGCTAGGCAGGGAATGCAGTAGAGCCTTCCAGACAGAAGATATACCTGTTCTTGGCCAGCTAGGCATGCGAACCCAATCCATGATTTGGTGAGGCCAAATGTACTTGTAATATGAGACAGTAGTCCATAGGTTCTGCCCAGTCAATAATATCCAGCCCATTTTTGCAGCCAGGGCTTGTGCAAATAGAGCTAGGTCTTTGAGTCCCCAACCTCCCCATTTTTTGGGCAAAGCAATCTTGTTCCAGCTGACCCAGGTGAAAATATTTTTATCTTGTTGGCCATTCCAGAGATATCTGCTACAAAGCTGTTGAAGATGGGCCAGAATATTCTTGGGAATCCAAGCCAAAGCCATCCAGAAAACAGGGGTGGCCTCAAGAACAGATTTGATGAGCACCAATCTGCCTGCTCTGGATAAGTATCTGTGACTCCAGTTTGAAAGATTTTTTTCCAGCTTGGTAACTAGCCAGACCTAGTCTGCTATTTTTTTACTGAGGGGCTTTATCCAAAATCCCAGATATTTGAATCCTCGGTCAAGGGGGATGATACAATAAGGAAAGTGGTGTTGAGAAAAATGAGACTCCTGGATGGAAGTGAGGGCTAAGGTGATGGTGGATTTCCCTTGATTAGCTTGCATGCCAGTAGCCTTCGAGAATAGGGAGAGGATTTTTGAGAAGGTAAGAGAGTCTCGAATGCTCCCATCAAGGAAGATAAGAACATCGTCCACAAATAGGAGATGAGTAAGATAGCAGAAATCATTTATCTTGAGGCCACAAAAACTGCCATCTCTTTTAGCTTTGGCAAGTAATCTGCTGAGCCCATCCATGACAATCAGAAAGAGTAAGGGAGAGAGGGGGCAGCCCTGTCTGAGGCCTCGCTCAGCATGAAAAAAGTGGGAGGCAGATCCATTGATGAGTACACTGAAAGTTGGAGTGGAGATGCAAGCCATAATCCAGGTGACGAAAGCATGAGGGAAGCCAAGGTGGATAAGGAGCATCTTGATGTAGAGCCAACTGACTCGATCAAAAGCTTTTTCTAGGTTGATCTTTAAGATGATTCCTTTTATATGTTTGGTCCAGATCGAATGAATGGCCTCTTGGGCCATGCCAATGGCTTCGTGGATCTGTCGATGCTCAAGGAAAGAAAACTGTTTGGGGGAAATATGGCGAGAGAGAATGGGCTGAATACGATTCACAATGACTTTTGAAATAATTTTATATAGATAGTTGCATAAAGAGATGGGCCTAAAGTCATTGAAAGAGGAGGGGGAATCAGATTTCAGAATAAGGGCAATGAAAGTTGTATTGACAACATTGTAAATGGAGCCAGAGGTTCTACACTCTTCCACTACTTTTAACAGATCATTCCCCAGGAGTTCATAGAAAGCAAGATAAAATTCTATCGTCCATCCATCTAGACTAGGACTTTTGTCTTTTTTGAACCATTTCAACATCCCTTCCAGTTCTCCAGTAGTAATAGGAGAGTTTAGCTCTTCTGCCTAATCTTCATTTACAAAATGAGGGAAATGTCTAGCAATATTGATGATATCAGTAAGGTTAGACCCAGGTGGGTTTTTAAAGAGTTGCTTGAAATGAGAGGTGCCAAGATGGGAGATTTTGTTGAAGGTGTCTACTACTCCTCCATCAGGTAGGGGTAAGTTCCAAATTATGTTAGAAACTTTTCTACCTTTTGCATAGTTATGGAAGAATCTAGTGTTGTCATCTCCCGCTTGTAACCATATAGCCCTACTCCTGAGTCACCTCTCTCTCCTTCAGAATCCTTTCCTTTTGGTTTTCTAGCTCGATCAGGTGAGCTTTGTCAGCAGCTGAAGTAAACCCCAGGTTGTGGTCATCTAGCAGTGCACACAATTCAGACTCGATTTGAGTTAAAGAGTGATCCTCCCTCTGGTTTTTCTCTTTGGCCCATTTGATTGAAAGATGCTTGAGCTGGGACAGGTTGTGGCAAAAACCCTTTGTTATGGATTCATGTCTTTCAATAGGGTTGGCTTTCCAAAAATCCGAGACCAGGTTGATGAAACCAGGGTCCTGTAGCCAGACATGATTAAATTTGAAGGGAGCTTTGGGTTTGGGATGGGGGCCAAAGACTTCAAGATAAATGGGAGAGTGATCTAAGACACCCCGAAACCCACCCATTGTTTGTAATGGTGCAACTGATTCATTAGGGGAACCTTTATCAAAAATTGATCTAACCTTCTGGCTAGTGTGGCTTCCCCCACCCTTCTGTTTCGCCAAGTAGGGAGTGGCTTATTCATGGGAATATCCACAAGGTTGTGTTGTTCCAAAAGGTTCATCATGAAGCCTGTAATAGAGTCCACTTGAGCTTGTGATCCCCATGATTCCCCAAAACCAATGGAGAAATTGAGATCACCCCCAAGAATTATGTGATCAGGGGATACAATCGAGATATTGAGTTGATGTTGCCAAAAGTTTTCTCTTTGATGGCATGGACCATAAATATTGATGACCCTCAGGTTAAGGCTGAGCTTCGCCAAGAAAAAATCCAAACCGATAAATCCAGGTCCTCCCCAGGATGCTAACACTTTGATGGTGCGAGGATTGAGCCCTATGGCTAAGCCCCCCGATCGACCCGAAGCATCTGTGGCGAAAAATTGCCATCTAGGGAGTAGAGAGGCTAAAGTGCTGGTAAGAATTTCAGCCTCACCTAGGGTTTCTTGTAGCATGATGATATCAGTAGGCTCAACTTCAAATAGTCAGTGCAAGGATAGTTTCTTGGAGGCACTAGCCATGCCTCTACAATTAAATGAGAGGCACTTCATGGGGGAACCCTGCCCGGGATATTCAGTGCTCTAAGAACCCCTTCCAAAGTGAATTGTCTTCCAGAGGTGACCTCTGCCCCAGCCCTTTGAATGGCTTTTGTGAGGTTAGATTTTCTCCCACGAGATGAAAGGATGACCGATCTAGGTTGGGAGAGTCCCAATCCTGAGAGATGAGTCGGGTGACCATCAATGTGTGAACGAGAGCGGAGGTTGTAGTTATGGGATGAAATCCTCCCATCAGAAGATGGGGAGGTGGAAGTGGATGAAAAAGGGGGTAAGGATGGAGTGGTGGTAGCGATGGTGGGAAGTGAAGGGGCCAGTGTACAGTGAGCCACAGAAGTATTAATGGTAGATGAATCAAGTGAAGTGCTGTAAGTAAAAGAGGAAGGGCAAGAGGTCAGAGGAATACCCGAAATTTTTGCGGCCTCGGCTACTGCACGAGCTCTTGTTAAGGGGGGCAATGGCATTCTGTACTCTCCTGCATCCGTCCGTGGGGTGTTGTTGCTGGCTGGTGCCTGTGGAGCTGAACTAGGAGAGCGATTCTGAGTAGGTGCATCTGGCCCCATGGATGAAGGAGGTGCCTTCGGAGGATCCTCTGGTTTTTTGATAAGTGGGCAATCCTTGAAGATGTGCCCCACTTTGTGACATCTTCTACAATGAAAAGGGACTCCTTCATAGTTTAGGATCTGCACCTGAGTGCATTTCCTCCATTTTAGAGTGATTTTTTCTTCCAATTCTTCTTGCATGTCCAGGCGGACCAGAATGCGAGCTAGGGTTTGATTCTTTGATTGAACAAATGTTTTATCATGGTCCAGGTAAGTGCCAAGGGAATTTCCAATTCTGATGAAGACCTACTCACACCAATACTGCATTGGAACCCTGACAAGTGAACCCATAGAGATCCCGCCCTGACTTGCTCCCGCTCCGGGTTGAATAGGGGGATCCATCTCTTGAGGAGGACTGGAGCCATCTCAATATGCCAGTACCTAGTGAGGACCAGGTTTGTATAATTTTCTTTGGCAAAATGAAGAGCAAACCATCCCCTAGGTAGTACCTGCACCTCAGGCAGATCTTTAAGCATACTCCCCCAAATTTCTCGTACCCATAAGGTAAGTTTGTCCGCTGAGTATGCTCTGCCTCAAACATGTCCAACCAACATTGTACTAGCCATGTAAGCTGCCTCCCCAATAGAGGTACCCTCGCAAAAATGGATGGTGATGTCCTTTGATGTAGCCTTCACAAACTTGGTCTTCTGCTTCCCTGTTCGTGGCGTTGATGGATGGTCCAACAATGGGTCTGGTGTGACAGAGCCCTCCTGAGGCAGATGGGCCACTGATTTGACCTTCACCGCAAGTGTTTCAAAACAGCCCGATGGAGAATTTGTAGAGATGGGAGGGTTTTTACCACAAGATGCCAGGGTATTCTCTGGCGGTGCTGAATACAGGGTCGAGCTAGATGGATGGAGGTGGTTTATCGATGGATTTGGCTTGAAAGTGGGCGATGGCGGGGTAATAGTAGTGAGAATGTGAAGGGTTCCCAAAGATAATGGAGGGCAATCGAGGGTGAGAGAATCAATAGATAGAGACCCAAAGACTAACGGGGATGTACTGTTTCCAGGGAAAAAGACCATCGACACAGTGCAAGATGGAATAGAGACGGATGGGAGAGGTGGATCTGAGACTGACAAAATTAGGTTAGGGTTTCCAAAAATTACCCGGTCAAGAAATGGTTCCTCGGAGTAATCAAGCTCCTCAATCTCCATGACATCGCCCATGCTGGATGCTGTAAACCGCTGGCAGATGGAGACAACTGCGAAGGAAATGGAGAAATGGAAAAACTGTCGATCGTCCAGGTGCCTGTTGTTGGTGAAAGTCGTGCTGCAGTAAAAACTAGGGTTTTTACCCTAAACCCTTGCTGGGCCTCCTAACCTCGCGCTCCACCTTTCATTTCATTTTGTTAGTTTATAATTGTGTACTTTCTATATTTGATAGATATTAGTGGTGAAAAGAAAAAGAAAAACAAATTATATGATTTTTATTATCATAATTAGAATGAATAAAATAAAATTAAAATATTTTTTGTTAGGCATCCTAAATACACTCACTTGGAGGTATTTTGTCACAGGGTGAAGTTCTAAGATATTTGCATTCTCCCTTTCTTTAACTAACCTCATTTCTATCATGTCTCATACATTTTTCTTTGTGGGGAAGCCTTTCATTTTCTATGGTACAAATTTGTAAAGCCTCTTGTGTAATTTAAACATTTGTTTACTTTCTCTAATCATTCTTTTGTAAATATTACTAAAGAGGAGAATTTATTTTTGAAAGGCTTCAATTTTTGTATAATTTAAATTTTGTTATCCTTCTCTTGTAAACCTTTAGTCTCTTTTGTCATTTGAAAATGGTGTTTCCATGCTCTATATATTTCTTTTGGGACGAATATGGTTGAAAGGGGCAATGCCTTTTAAATAATTAATTGTTTCTTATAAAGCTTAAAATCTTAATAACATGCTTTGTAAATGATTGAAGGGGTGAATCCTTTCAAAGGATTCATTTTTTTATTATTTGTAAAGCTTAAATTCATAGTAACATGTTCCATTAATTTTTCCTGCAAATATGGTTGAAGGGGCCAATGCCTTTCAAAGGATACATTTTTTGTTATTGTTGTAAAGTTTCAATTCATAATAATTTAGACTTTGTTATCCCATGTTTCTAAATTTGGGCCAATGCCTTTCAAAGGATACATTTGTTGTTGTTGTTGTAAAGTTTCAATCCTTAATAATTTAGATTTTGCTATCCCATGTTTCTAAATTTGTAGTCACTTTTGACATTTAAAAAACTTGTTTACATGTTCTATTTGTTGTAAATATGGTCAACGATGCTAGTGACTAGGAAAGAGATTTTTATTTAATAGTTTTATTTCTTAATAGTTTAGATTTTTTAATTTTAATTTTTATTATCATTAAGTTTTTTATTATAAATATTTAGTCTTCTCTTTCATTGATTTTTCTTGTTTTCCTTTCATAGCAATCATTTTTGTAAAGTTTCACTTAATAATTTAGAATTCTTTATCCTCTTAATCTAAATCTTTGGACTCTTCTATTATTATTATTATTTTTTTTTATACTATAAAGATTTTTTTTTGTAAACATAGTTGAAGGGTCAATGCTTTCCACAACATTCCTATTTATTTAGTTTCAATTCTTAATAATTCGGTTTTTGTCATCCTTTTTTCTAAGACTTTAGTCTCTTTTGAAATTTAAAATTTTTGTTTCCATGCTATGTAATTTTTTTTATAAATATTATTGAAGGGCTAATGTCTTACATAGCATCAAATTTTGTAGAGCCTCATTTCTTAATACTGAAGATTATGTTATCCTTTTTCTAATCATTAATCTCTTACTGTAATTTAAAATTTTTGTTTCTAGGCCCTATATAGGTTTTTTTTTGTTTTTTTGTTTTGTTTTGTTTTGTTTTTTTGGTTTTTTTGTTTTTTTTTGTTTTTGTTTTTATTATAAATATTGTTTAAGGGGCCAACACCTTTAACAACATTAAATTTTGTAAAGATTCAATTCTAATAATTAAGATTTTTTCATCCTTTTTTCTTCTATATCTTCTCTCTTCTATCATTTAACAAAAATAACATTTTTGTTTCCATACTAGAATTATTGTTTTGTAAATATGACCTATGCCAATGCCTTTGGAAGCTTTTTTTAGGTTTGTAAAAGTTTCATTTCTTTGGTATTTTTAACTAAATTTGCTAAAACATGGGACTTCAGCTAGAAGCCTTATGCATGCTTTTTCCAGTATAATCTTAATATGGATTTTCTTTTGTGCTCTTCAAATTTTTAATCGACAATATCCATATTCAAATATTTTTATTTCAATGTCATATATTACATTTAAAATAAATTTTTGATTTTAATTTTTCATTTAGGAGGGAAGAACACTTCTATTGACATTAAAATATAAAGGAGAATATACAATTTGTTACATTATCGAAGAACTATTTCAAATTTGATCCTTCATTATCTCTTATATAGCCTCCCAAGCCTCGCTTGATCTATAAATGTATATGTGTGTGTGTATACACACTGAGGAAGGAGAATGAAATTCAATATTTCTATATAGTTCAGAACAAATTTATGCTTGTTTGAAATATGTATATGACAAATAGGGCCCTTGCTAGGTTGACATTCTAGGCCGAAGAAAGATCATCCTACTAGGAAATTCCAATTTCTAGGTTTAGATTTCTAGATTATCCTATACACTAGGTATGGGTAGGACTCGATCAGTGAATTGCACCATCCATATGTACCACATTTCTAAACCAGACTATTACTTACATAATACTTCTAGGGGCTCATAGCCTTATCATTACATGGACACCTTGTGAAATAAGTTATGATTCTCTCTTTCTTCTCTTCTATAAAGAGCTCTACTCTTCTAGGTTCTAATCTCTCTTTCCTATATTTAAAAACAAATCTACTCTTCTAATGTCTGAAAGGCTAAAAATATGCTAACCAAAATCCCATTATTGTGTAGTTTAATTTGTACATAACTACTAACTAAAAAACTAATTGCAAACCTCTCTAGTCACTATGATTTCACTATCCTTTTAGCTAGCATGTGAGGATGGTATCTTTGTTGGCATTCAAAGCTCAAATTATTTCAATATTACATCCTTTCTCATTGAAAATAAAGCTTATTCAGTTAGATACATGTTAAATGATAGTAACTTCTCTTTGAAAATAAGGCACATTCACTTGGATACATGTTAAATGATAGTAACTAAGCATTTTCATTGTATAAATAGAATTCCAAGTTCATATAAATGTGGGGGCATGTGAATGTATATTAATAATTAAGTTATGTAAACAAGGAACATGCATAGTTGACGACATTCAAGTCATGGAAAAGAGAGCCTATGTGCATGAATCCATGTGAGGTATCCTATAGCTAGCAAGCGCTATCATTATTCAACCACCATACACAATCGTATAGAATCCATACAAGACCGAATGAAAATAATAAAAATAACAATCTACAATCTTTTCTAGCATGTTGTAATAAAATCTCGTGTAGTGGACAAGAGGTGTCCATTGTACGAAGATGCGATTGAGCGCAATATATTTTTGGGACACAAGTTGGTGAATATATATGTGAATTATGAAGTATGCACAATATCTATTTGAAAAATACACTAAGTAGAATGTGTCCCACGTGAAATTAATTAGCTAAAAGTTTATAAATGTGCAATAAGAAGCTCTTAAAAATTCCCCTTATCAAATTAACAAAATAATTCAACCAAATGTGGCCATATACAATAATAAATTCTTAAGAATTCATCGTATCAAATTGACAAGATCACTAAAGAGAATGTGGTTTGTTGGAACACAATGATTTCAAGGCATTTGCAAAATGGTCAAATTGAGTAAAATAAAGGCAAGGGAAATTGTAATCACAAAATTCCCAACCAAGTTGAAGCCTCTCCCGAGATTAAGTCATACTCCCACTATTACAACCTCCATCAACATCATTCCAACAACGTAATTGAGTGGAGATGGAAAGAGGGGTGGAATATATCCATGGTTTCCTTTTCATTCTGCAATATAAACAACCCATACATGCACACAAACACACATACAAAAGGAAACAAGGGATCTCAATTCCTTATTAAACCGAGATGTTTATCACAGGGGCTTGCCATAGTATTTTGCATGTTTGAGCAAACAAACTTTCTAACATTGTGTGCTAAGTTATCTACCAATAACATCCACCTAAAGCACCTTGATGTGCTTGTCCTTCACGATTTTAACAACAACCATAATTGGACTCATATAACTATCCCATTCAACACACAAGAAATAGCAATATAATTCATTGAAAATAATCACTCCATCCACCATATTCATCAAAAACACAACCACAATATAACCAACCCTAACTCATTATCCCCAATGCAAACCAAATATCTTAGCATTATTTCTAATAATTTTGCAAAAAAATATATTTTCCCTCCTTTAAGAATGATTATACAAGGTACTATTGGAACTCGAAAATACTTCCTACTAAATTGTATTAAAGAAAGAATTACATCCCATATTGGCTCAGGCCCTTCACCCAACATGTTGATATCCCCTACTAGCATTGTAGACTTCAACATACAAGCATCAACAATCCATGCTTCCCTCCACCTCCCATAAAAGATCTCATGCCCTTAGAAGGAAATTCTCTTGAAACATTCCAAGAAGAACTTAAGCATATCAGATACACCTTAACTAATGAAATGAGATATAATGTGCCAAAATTCTATACCACATTAATGTATGCCTCTGAGAAGCATTTCCACATCAAAGAAACATCCCTTTTTGTGGTTTCTCAATTATATTAGTCAAATAATTTGACTAGCTCTCGTCTATTAGAGACATTCCACTATATGTAGGCACATCCCATGGAAGTTAATTATGGCACACGTTCAAAACAATCATCACATTGGACAATATATTCCATCAACAAGGTGACAACACCCCCCAAATTACTTTTAGAAACATCCTCCAAAACATTAGAAATGCAAACCCAATGATCGAACATTGGACGCTTCTCATGTCACAAACAAATTCCTTCTTATCTGAAGATGAGAGACATTCATTCCATGACTCTATGCATCTATTTCCAACCAACGATTAAACATTGCTACCTAATAAAAAAATGTTGAAATCTTTTAACACTCCAATCGCACAATGCACTACTTAACACAATAAGGGAAATCCCCCCTCTTCCTCTAAATATGACTAATTAGAGCCAATTGTGTTGCTATGCACAGGCCAAAAAGTGATGTTGACCTCAAACTTATGGGTTTCAGTTAGAATTGTCAATGGTTTGCTCTGGAAAATTATATCTATCTTCTACAAAGAATCAATTGCACCTCCACAACTTCCAACCTTTGTTGTTGTAGACTTTGCTAAATACATTGGACCTCCTTGGGATCAAAACAACCCTACTCATTTGCTTGTTCCACCAATAAAAATAAATGGATGTACAAAAATTCCCATCAAAATGGCTTGGGCATTAACTATAGATAAATCATGAGGCATGAAATTATCAAAAGCTACACTAGACACTAGTCAAACTAAACATCAAGGCCTTACAATCACAGTGATATCAATAGTTCCTTCCTTACAAGATCTCTGCATCTACTTTTGATCGTTATAATATAATGCAAGGCAACAATCATGTCACACATAGGAAGCTTGCAGAAAAACTCCTTCATTCAATGCCTCCACTAGAGGATCTACTTTAATGCCTACATTAACATCTCCAACATGTTTCACATAATCAATAATCTCTCTTTATTTTTATACCATATTTTACCTATTTATTAATTATTCTTTCCTTATTTCACTATTAATAAATCATTGCATATCTTCCATTATTAATATATTTTCATTGAATCTCATAGAAAAACTTCTTCATTCAACGTCTCCACTAGAGTATCTACTTCAATGGCTACATTAACATCTCCAACATGTTTCACATAATGAGTAATCTCTATTTTTATATCATATTTTATCTAATTATTAATTTTCCTCTCTTTATCTCACTATTAATAAATATTTACATATCTTCTATTATTATTATATTTTCATTTACTTATGATGTTCTCTCCCTCTTGGAGCAAGACTTATGGACTCCTCATACATATCAATGCTATATAGATACTACACCGAAATAGAAGCAAAAGAAATTGCACTACACGACATACAAAGAAAGGTTTTACTTGCACCAAACCTAAACATTCCACTATACCAGCTTAAGACAACTTTATGACTATTATTTAAAATCAAATGTCTTCTAAAATGTATAATCCATATGCATGAACGTGACATTATGCGAGCAATAAGTGTTGATTGGAAATCTAGACATATGGATCTTCTTAGTGTATAAATTTTCAATAGTGTTATATAGGCCATTGTTCAGTTTGTATCTATGACTAATAATATTACTTTTTTATCTCCACACACACAGACACACACACACACACACACAGACACACATATATTTCAATGGTGTTCTGTAGGCCATTGTTCTGTTTGTATCTATGAAAAATAACATTTTTTCTTATTATCTCTCTCTCTCTCTCTCAATATATATATATATATATATATATATATATATATATATATATATATATATATCTATATATAACTTCCCAAAATATGAATCTTCAATGGTGTTGTATATGTCACAGTTCTCCTTGTATTTATGACTAATAACATTATTTTTTTTAATCTCCATATCTATATATTTATTTGTTTCAACTATATCACATCTTCCATTACTCCTTAATTCAACAATAATACAAACCATGAAATCAATTTTCTCTTGACTTTCATAAACCCTTGATTTACGATTTATGAACTTCCCAACATATGAATCTTCAATGCTATTTCATATCTCATGGTTCTCCTTATATTTATGACTGATAACATCTTTTTATTATTATCTCCATATCTATATATTTATTTGTTTCAAGTATGTCCCATCTTTCATTACTCCTTAATTCAAAAATAATACAAACCATGAACTCAATTTGCTCTTGAATTTCATAAATCCTTGATGATTTGTCCTTATTTTTTAATATTATAGTCATGTTTGTAGATTAATATATATATATATATATATATATATATATTTTTTATGTATTCAAGTTTATAGATTTCCCATCATTCAAATATATAAAATTTTTAACTCTTTACTTGAATTTTCATGTGATAAAGGAAAGAGGTTGTTGAAAATAGCAACAAGAAATGTTAAAAATATCATCTAGAAATTCTAATTTATATTGTCCTTAAATTAAATTAGGAATTAAATCGAAATTATATTCTGATAGCAACTTGTAATAGTTAATTAAGTTAGATTGAATTAGTTGGCTTAGTAAATTCGAGTTGGAAGTCTATATAGAGTCATGTAGAATGATCCTTGAATTTTAGGGGCCCATGTTGAGTTCTTATTGAGTTGTAATTATTTAATTCAGTTTCACTGAGTTAAATTCATTTTAACTTGTTCTAATTGTTGGAGGAACTAGTGAGTGGTCAAGTGAATTAAATTGGATTTAATTCACATGCAATGATCAATTAGATAACTGATACTTCACTCAAAAATAACTCATTCATGTCAGTTCAGAGGAAGACCCAGTTGAGATTAGAGTTTAGGGACAATGTACTATCAGTTGTATAATTTTCTGAGTTGTACAAATGATGCATGCAATTAGTAGAAGGCCTATGATGGATTTCACAATTGTGGTGAGGGATTTTCCAAATTAAATATGGGCTAATTCCCTGAGGGATTGTGCAAGGAAGTAGGGGCTTGGAATGCAACATAATTGGTTAAGTGTTGGCTTGAGCTGGTTTGTGAAGTAGTGAGATAGATTGTACTTGTGTAGGAATTGTTTGGATTGAACAAGCATTGTGTTTTATTCTCACATCTTCTGGTTAATGCAATATAGATAGTCCAGGTTTTGAGCAGTTTCTTTCCCCAAAAAAATATTATGTTATGTGCGATTGAAATTCTTCATTTTCTACTTAGTGTTTTCATCGATCAATTTTTGTTTTCGCTAATGAGTAGAGTAGATTATTGTCTTATGTTTTAGCATATCACAAAATATGTTGAATCTACAAGTAAAAATATACATGGGATCAGAGCTGAAGATATTGTAGAAGAGGAGAATTCAAGTTTATTGTGTAGGTGAAATTGAATTTGCAGGTTGATACTTCAAGTCAGCAATATGTCATTCTACGGTTTGATACTTGATTATGCCTTGGAGGGAAGCTCGAATTACATAGCTTGGAAGGATAGCATGGAGGAAGTGCTGGAAGATAACGGGCTGAAGGAATTCATAGATCATGATATTACGAAGCCTGTAGAATTTGATGCTAATTATCTGGCTGAATGTAGAAAGTGTGTGGAAAAAGCGAGAAGGCTTATCCTAGAAGGAGTTCAAGATCATATTGTCTTGAATATCCATGGTAAGGAAACTCCATTTGCAATGTGGAAGGCATTGTCAGAATTGTTTCAAAATAGTAGTGACCATAAGAAGTTGGAATTGAAGGACAAATCAAAAAGATCAAGATGGAGAAGGGCAACTCTATTTCGAAGTACTTGACCAAGTTCATCCAATGTCGGGATGAGCTTGGAAGTGTCAGGATTACTATTTCTGAAGACGATCTGGTAAGCCTAGCACTTCTAGGACTTCCCAAGAGCTGGCATAATTACTAGGAATCAGTTAATGGGAGGTTGAAGCTACCAGAGTGGGGGCAGTTGTGGTCCAACTTGGTACAAGAAGAGTTTCGATAGAACACCAGAGATGGGGCCTCATCCAAAGAAGTGGAAGAGGAATTTGCATTAGTTAACAAAGAAAAGAAAGCCAAGGGAAAGAAGTCCCAAGGCGAGGAGGGCAAAAAGAAGAAGGACTCGTTGAACATTAAGTGTGTTCACTGTCATGAGTACAGGCACTATGCCACGAATTTCCTACAAAAGAAAGGAAGAAAGGAGCATGCAGGAGCAACAACAGGTGAAGCTCCAGCTTCACAATTCAAAATTGATTTCACTCTCATTGCATGCATGGCCAACAATGTAATGGGAAGCATGTGGTATCTCAACAATGATGCCTCATTCCATATGGAGGGGAATAGAGATCTCTTAAGTGACTTGGAGGAGAAAGACCTCAAGCATAACATAGAGCTTGGAGATGATGGGAGGTATAGCGCGACCGACAGAGGTATAGTTACCTTTCAGCGGGAGTCTGGCTCCCCTCTCAGAATCACATAAGTGATGTATGTTCCAAGACTAAAGAAGAATCTTGTTTCTGTTGTGGTATTGGAAGATTGTGCCTACGATGTGATTTTTAACAAAGGAAAGGTTTTCCTTAGACACATCGCCACGGGACAAGTGAAACATATCTGTGCGTGAGTCAAGAACCTGTATACTCTTGAGATACAAGATGCATGCAAAGCCTTGAGGAGAAAGGAAAATGTTAGAGACTTGGTGGTTTAGAGGGAGCATGAATTACCTCTCAACATGCAGCCTCAGAAGCAACCTCAGAAGTAGCCTTAGAAAGTTGTGGAGCATCCACAATTAGAGAAGTAGAGAGGAGACCGAGTGGAGGTATCCACTTAAGAAAATACCTCTAGTAGGGGGAAATTTCGAGCCAAGTGGGAAAATGGAGCACGCACAGCCATACCTCCAGGTGAGAGGTGGGCAATGTGAAGTAATATTCCCAAGGGTGCAGAAATTTGGGCAGGGTCCATTGAGATGTTTTCTCTCATGGATCATTACCTTGTTACGAGAGCCCACAGTACATAGTAGCTGGATGGATCAACGACGGTTGATGTAGTTAGATATCAGAGTGACAAAGGAAGAGACTAGCAGTAGTCAGATACTGGGGAGTGTAGAACAGAGTTGGCAACAATGTAGAGTTTTCAGTAGACAGTGCAATAGCTAGTAGCAGTTAGACACTCCGGTGACATATGCATCACACTGATTCAGTTTGGATGCTTTTTCAGTTTCATAAGTTGCAGTAGCAACAACACTAGAGAGAAGTGTTGCATGTAGAACATTCCAAAGGTACCAGATAAGGTGAATTCCTTTCTTGTTGAGAGGGAGCGTTTAAAATAGAAACAAGAAATGTTAAAAATAAAATCTAGAAATTCTAATTTAATTTGTCCTTGAATTAAATTAGGAATTAAATCAAAATTCTATTCTCATAGCAGCCTGTAATGGTTAACTAAGATTTGACTTAGTTGGCTCAGTAAATTCGAGTTGGAAGTTTATCTAGAGTCATTTAGAGTGATCCCTAAATTTTAGGGGCCTAGGTTGAGTTCTTATTGAGCTGTAATGATTTAATTCAGTTTAACTAAGTTAAATTTAGTTTAACTAGTTCTAACTGTTGGAGGAACTAGTGAGTGGTCAAGTGAATTAAATTGGATTTAATTCAGATGCAATGTTCAATCAGATAACTGATAATTCAGTGAAAAGTAACTCATGCATGTCAGCTCAAAGGAATACCCAATTGAGATCATAGTTCAGGGACAATGTACTATCAATTGTATAATTTTCTGAGTTGTACAAATGGTGCATGCAATCAATAGAAGGCCTATGATAGATTGCTTAGTTGTGGTGAGGGATTTTCCCAATTAAATATGGGCTAATACCCTTAGGGATTGCGCAAGGAAGTAGGGGCTTGACAGACAACATAATTGGGTAAGTGTTGGCTTGATATGGTTTGTGAAGCAGTGAGATAGATTGCACTTATGGAGGATTTGTTCAAGTTGAACAAACATTGTATTTTATTCTCAAATCTTATGGTTAATGCAATATAGATAGTCATGGTTTTGATCAGTTGCTATCCCTAGAAAAAATATTGTGTTATGTGTGATTGAAATTCTTCCTTTTCTACTTAGTTTTTTCATTGATCAATTTTTGTTTCCGCCGATGAGTTGAGTATATTCTTGTCTTATGTTATAGCATATCACATAGGTTGTTGAATCTACAAGTAAAAATCTATAGAGGTCCCAATTATAAAAGGTTACCCAACAAAAAAACATTAATATTTCTCTTGCACTCAAACTAGGCTACATTTAGATCACATTTGTCTACATCTATTCTCTTCTTCCATATAATACCCACTTATGGCATTTCCTTTGCAACATCTAGTACACTTGCTAGTTTTATACATTTTGAACTTTAAAATCTATAAAAATATCGTAAAACTCTCCATTTAATCCCCCTTGGTCTGTCTCATTGCTAAATCCATCCAATTCACCTTCATTGCTCCATTGTGATTCACAAATTCATTTATAGCAGAACAAATTCTTCACAATAGTCAGGACCATGATTGTTCCATAGAATTTGCTGCATAAATCGATCTCAAATCCCTGGTTGCATATCAAATCTATTGGATCGTTGAACTTGGGTTGATTCCCACCATCAAATCCACCTGTGGATCAATTTTTCACAATATCTTTCACTCACAGGATCATTGACGTGCTAGATCATAGTATCACTGATCATAGGTTTGTTTTTATTTCCCCTATATTCCCGAACTTATTTCACCTAATCTGATCTAATCATTTTCTTTTTCAAATGTGACTACGGATCAAATATATTTCACCTAATTTTATCTAATCATTTACTTTTCAACTATGACTATGAATGCAATGTGACATGTTGGCCCCAATTCCACAATTGGATGGAAAGTGATTACAAGAACAAGTTATTTAGCATTTCTCAGGTAAGCTGCATTCAATCTCATGCTAATCAAATTTTCTTGGATGCTAATTGAATTCTCTTGGTCTGGTATTTCTCATTACAACTACATGCTAATTGAAATCTCTTGGCCTAGTTTGGTCTTGGTCTGGCTAATGAGAATCTCTTTGTTGGTTGTTGCGTCTTTGTTTTCAATCTCCTTACACCAATGGATTTTTTCTTGATGTTAAAATTGATTGATATTAAAGAGTAGGGGAAGTTCCAAATAAGTGGTAGAAAATAGGATCAAATTCTAAGGAGGTCCATGTGTCCAAAACTGATGATCGATTATTGCTCTTGCTATGTTAAATTTATCACGAGAATAGCTTATAAGAAATTGGAAATTATAAAAATAGAAGTTTCACAAATCCTTTTTTCCACTCTACATTGTATTTTGTGTGAGTTTCCATATAGAAATAGAATATACTCACCCTTAGGTCAAAATAATGGCAGTAATAAATAATTGTGATAAGTGCATTACAATAAATAATATATTATAAAAATACAAAGTTCCATAGATCCCTTTGTCCATTGTAGCTTGTATTTTTTGTGGAAAATTGTCGACATCAAAGTAATTCATTGTCAAAGAATGTTGTATTATAGTTTCATGACTTTAAAAGTTCGTATGTTTTTTTCATATTTAAATGATATAAAAAATTGACAATTTTTTTTTTGGAGAAATTGATCTTTTTATATATATTAATTATTCTTTTTCTTTCTTTCTATTGTTAACAACGTAAATTACATAGATACCAACGTTATGCACTAAAATGGAGATAAAAAAGACCAACATGTAAAATCTTATGCTCAATCTCTATATGAAAATTTGGTTATACTACTTATCCACAAAAGAGTGGGAACAAGCTGATGATCCCACAAAACCAAGACCATCCAAACATTATGCATATTTAGAAATATATAATTTCCAATAGAAACCATTGATCATGCATCACTTCAAAAACTAATCTAAATGTAAATATAGTGTCATTGAAATAACTAACATCACCCAAAGGAATTAGACACCTCAATCTGAGTAATGCTAGTGTTTGGGGCTACTGGACTATGAGACTTTTATATCTGAGGTGTGCTTCTAGGTGGGCTAGAAGAGAGATCATGTTCATGGTGTGAGTGTGCAAGTGATTGACTTATTTAAGGATTCTCTCGAGCATAGATCCATATGAGAATTCACATCACCGCTATCTTGTATTAGTTTTCCAATTAAGGTCTTGGTGTGCCAATAAAGATGAATTTCTTATAGATAGTGATTCTTTCTTCCTATTGTGTGACTCACATTTGGTATCCAACTTGTTACACAAAATATTGTCACCATGACTATTTGCAGTCAGTATGGGTCTATCATCATTCATACTGTCCTCCCTAGCAAGTCTCAAACCTCAGCTCTTCATGTCAAGCTTTAAAAATGAGAGAAAGTCCTTGAAAATCAATAAAGCTCTAGTTCCACACTTTCTCTTACTGTTACCTGCGGTCTCGCACCCCTTGTTCATGTTACCTGCGGACTTGCCCACTCTATCTCTAAAGGAGTGGGTGCGGACCCTTGTGAAAGTAAAAAAGGCGCAAGTTTATTCTTAAAAACTCACTTGTGGTTAATTCTGGATGATTCTAGAAGGAATCTTGACGTGGCTAGTTCGCTCCTAGGTGGTTCATGCATTCCAAAACTAAAAGAGCTAATCCCTTGATGAGAGGAGCTTATCCCTTTGAAGGAGGGCTTTATCCCTTTGAAGGTGGACCTGGTAACTTCCCTCCATTGCACTATAAATTAAGGCATTGGGCTGGTTGCTAGGGAGGTTAGAAGCTGAACATTTTTGAGGGTAAATGCTGTTGGAATTGAGACTTCCTAGTTAAGCTTGAGAGGAGAGATTACATACCTTTTGGCTTCATTGGGAAGAGAGTGAAACTTGTCAAAGTAGAGGAGATTCTTGCTGGACCCTGGGAGGAGCTTGTACAACATCAAGGCACCAAGGTTGTAAAGTTCTTCTTTGATTAAAGTTAATACAATCAGATTCATTTTTCTCAATAAATTGTCTTATATGGTTTGTTTCATGAATTCCTTGATCATCATGATAAATATGCTTTATTATATTGGTTTTTCAGGTGCTATTTAATGTGTGTGCTTGTTTGTGTTTGCAGACTCTTTATAAGGGAGCTCATTTGGATCAATGGAGCATGGCTTCCACAAACTTGCACTGGACCCGAGGTAGGCCTAAAACACTTGTTTGCCTTTATTTATAAATTGCATATTTAGAGAAAGATAGAATTTGTTTGGTTTTCTTGTCGCTAGATATCATTAGATACTAGGGAGGTTGGTATTGTCCGCAAGAACGACTTATCCGGCCGACAAAATGGCGACTCCACTGGGGACTTGAATTTTTGATTTTTTCCTTTGCTTTTACTTTGACTTGAGAAACTGTGTCTTTGTTTCTGGTTTTTGACTTGATGTGTGTGGGATTGGGTAGGTTTAGTAGATCTTGAATTATTTTTTGTTTTTCATACTTTTGGGAGAGGACCGCACCCTCTGCTTGTAACACAGTGCAGGCATACCCGCACTTTTGCTTTACACACAGGGCGATACTGCACCTGGGTATACTGGGGGCCTGCGGACCCTGTCAAAATTTTGAAAAACTTGAAATTTTATCATTCAGTTATCTTAGGATTTGTTTATGTGTTTTTAGCCTCTACCCAGATCTGCACGTGACTTGTCAAGAACTTTTCTTAGGTTCATTCCATTGGCATTAGGGTTTTAGGTGAAATTCCTAGAATTTTTGTGTGTGCCGGGCTTGATTTTCGTTTGCTCTTGTAGTAACTCAAAGCTTGAAAGCCTTAGAAACCTCATATCACCTTGGTTTTTGCTAGCCTTCTTATGAGTCTGACTATTTGGTAAAATCTACCTTTGTTGAGGAATCCATCTTGCTTTTCTCTTTGCGAAATTTCGAAAGAACTTGTGTTGAAAGTTTTGGATTTCATTTTTAGAAAAGAAAATAAAAGTTTGTTGTTTTTTGACTGATTTGTGATTTTGGACAAATTAGTCCTTAGTTTCATCATAGCTAAGTAAAACATCTTTGAAAATAAATCTTGTAAGCTTTTACTTCAAATAGGTTTTTAGAATTTATAGATCTCAAGATTAGATTTTGCAATAGTTTTGAGTGTTTTATAAAAAGAAAAAAAATTCTCTTTTGAAAAAGTTTGTTTTAGTAGTATTTGAGTGTTTGAAAAGAAAGGGAAATTTTCGTGAGCATAACTAGTTGTCTCGTTTTTGAGTATATTGGAAAAGATAAAAAGTTCTTCTTTTGATTTGATTGTTAAGGAAAGATTTGTTTTTACAAGCATTTGCATTCTCAACTCTTTATATAGCTAGAAATTCATTGAAGAAAAATGATTGTTTTTCATCTTAAGTGCATTTTTAGTGATCTGGAGTCGAGTATTCACACCATAAGTTTCATCTTTGCACCTTTTGACTTAAGAAAAAACCAATAAAAATAACGCTTAAAGTAAAATCTATCTAGTAATATTTTTATTTCTAGGGCTCTTTATCACCAACATAGCTTAGGCTAGTATCTTGGAGTAGGGAGTAATTAACTCTCCAAGATAGTAAAACAAACAAGTAGATGTATCTTGCGGTAGGAGATAAATTCCAATTGTTACATCTATGCTCTGGGAAGCTCCTCTTATAGGAGTCAAGCATGAGATCGTGTCCGAACCAGTGGGGTAATCAATCCTTCCTGGTTGGGAACGATACTAGATATACACGTATTAAAAATGGTAAACCTTGGATTAACCATTGTCGAGGAGCCTGGGGCACTTGTTGGTAAACCTTGGATTATGTCAAGGAGCCTTCAAGGGGATTGAGCTTGCTACTCTGCCCTTGCGTGTGTATCGGATCACAGACTATTCCCCCAGGTATATTTGTTTCCATTGGTAACCATAGTGACCATATTCTATAGGATTCTTTCCTAAGGTGACGGTGGAGGGAAGATCCCACTGTACATGGAGCAAACGTCGGCTAGACTCACTTGGATTTTCTGGGGAGTTCTCTTCACTCGAGACGATTTAGTGGAGAAACTTTTGCCAGTCTATTCATTAAGCAGGTTTCCAGGGTAACTGTTCCAACCGCCATTTCTGTATTGAATTCTGCGACGTTGGATTTCATCACCAACTAGTGTTTTCGGTACGGAAAGTTACTGTTTGTGTGTGGTTTGATCTCCTAGATTCTTTAGGCGTGTGATTCAAAATTGTTTGGTTCTTTAGAGACTTCAGGTGGTTTTCTTTGAGATTTTCTTTGTTTGCGTGTGAAGTAGTTAAAATATTTAATCGTGGCTGAATTACCGAGGAAGTCCCGTAGACTTCGGGGCCAACCTCCTGAGTTTTCACTGAGCCAGCTTGAAGGGCTACGAGTCCTTGTAACTCCTAGTGACAATAGAGTTGGGTCACCTGAAGAAGGAGAGTCTTCTTTGGTTGTACATTTTGATTACCAAGTTCAAGCACCAGAGTATATTTTAGAACCTATTTCATTTTCCGAAGTTACTGGTAGTTTTTCTTCTACTAGTGATTTAGTTGAGGAACCTGAAATATTTGAACTTGAAACTGAACCTGCTGCTACTCCAACATCAGGATTTGCCTCTCCAACTTCCAGTGGTCCTAGTTCACCCAGGGTAGAAAGAGTAATTACCCAAAATCTTCCTTCTGGACTTATAGCTATTGAAGAACTTGTTACTCCGGAAGAAGGTATCACTATCCTTGAAAATCAACCAGTTATAGAACTTAGAGAGCGTGAATCGATCTTTTACAGTCCACCTAGGAGGGACGCTTAGTATCTTTCATTGACCAATTTTTTGGAAAACCCGAGACTAAGTTTTTCACCACCTCGAATTCCTTTTCATCCAACACCTAGGGGTTGTTATCCTCCGTTAAATATGTCGATACAGTCATCCATGTTTTCTCATTCTCCAGAAACCTTTTTATATGGCGATCCTTCTGTTCCCTCTGGGTATCAGTCACTTATTGGTACTTTTCAGGAGCATCTCCTCAACCTATTGAACACGGGTTATTAACTGGTAATAATGGAACTAAGCCATTGAGTGTAGAAGATATTCTTATGATGTTAGGTACCATTCCGAATCCGCAACCCCCAGGTGGCCAGTTACCGCCTGGGGGGCAACCTTAAGGTCCTCAATTATGGCCTGGGGGGCAACCTCAAGGTACCCAATTACCGCCTGGGGGCAACCTCAAGGACAGTACATACCTACGGGACAGTACATTCCTCAAGGTCAACCCCAGACTCAGTATGTACCTCAAGGTCAACCCCAATATCAATATGTACCTCAAGCTCAACCCCAGTATCAGTACGTGCCTCAAGGTTATCAACCTCAAGGTCAGTACCCAACCCAAGGTTTCCAACCACCTTCCGGTCAGTCATTTGTCCAAGGAACTGGAAATGTACCTTTGAATTATCAATCCTACCCTCAACTCGGTTATGGTCCTCAATATGCTCAACCTCCTATGGGTCCATACCCCGGAATGAACTTAGTGTGGGATCCATCTCAATCACAACAGATCTTGCAACCGAATGTGCAGTTGTCATCTCAATCTGGACAACCCTTGGTTTCTGGTTCAACCCAGCAACCTGTCCAGTCTACTGTTCAAACTTCTGCACCTTCTGTAGTTTCTCAGCCTGGGCCTAGTTCGCCTCGAACTCCGGTTCAACCCAGCAACCTGTCCAGTCTACTGTTCAAACTTCTGCACCTTCTGTAGTTTCTCAGCCTGGGCCTAGTTCGCCTCGAACTCCGCCTCAAACGACTGCTGCAACTGCTGCAACATCTGTTCAATCTACCCCACCTACTTCTGGAGTATCTATGGCTTCGGTTTCTACTATTCTTGTAACAACTCCTCAAGCATCTTTACCTCAGTCTGGACCCTCAATTCAGACTTTGGTTTAAATTCCTGTAGGACAACCTGGTCCAAATACGGTTGTCACAAGTCAACCTCAATTTACTTATCAACCGTACCAGGGATAGCACCAATTCGGTCTTGCTGTGCAGCAACCAGTCTATCAGTATCAACCATACCCTGGATATACATATCAACAACCTCAACAACCCCAGTATGGTACAGTTAATCTTGGTTTTCTGGGAGGATATAATATCCCAAATGCAATTCCCATTCCTAGTTATCCTAGATATCCTCCTCCTGGGGCTGGTGTCATGACCCAGGGTTTTAGGGACCCTAATCGTCAGTTACCATTCATTGCAACTTTGGACTTTCCTGACTTGTTGTGCCTTACGAACGATCCAATTAATTATCTTCCGTTTTGGCCGCCAATGCCGAATAAGTTGCCTAGTGATATTCCTAAGTTTGAAGGAAAATCAGGAGAGGACCCGTCGAACCATGTGATGACTTATCACCTCTGGTGTGCATCTAACTCCATTTCAGATGATTCAATCCATTTAAGGCTTTTTCAACGCACTCTAATTGGTCTTGTGTCCAAGTGGTACATTGAGTTACCGCGAGCCACTTTTTATCACTTTAGTCAGTTAGCTACTTCGTTTTTAACTCATTTTCAGTTGCCAGTAAGATATGACAATGGCACGGAATTATTAACTTCATTAAAACAGTCAACGTCCACTTACATTTTAGATCACATTCATGAATGGAGATGTTGACAGCGTTTAGTGAAAGTTTTTATTCCGGATCAGATCTTAGCTAAATGGTTTGTCAAATCTTTATTACCGAAAATCACTGAGGATGTAGCTAAGGTAGGAGTCGTTACTGAAGAGCAAGTAATTGCTCGAGCTCAGTACCTTGACTTAGTTTATATGCAGTCAGGTACGTTACACGAGAAAATCCTCGACCTTCCTAAACAAAATCAAATAACTACAACTCCTTCAGGGTCTCATGCCGCTGATGGTATGATTGGTACGGTTAATACCAAAAGTAAGAAGAAATCTTCCAAGAATTCTTTTCCTATCATAACTTTACTAGATTCCCCGACAGGAGATTCTTCCATGGAAATTTCTGCCAATATTCATGTTGTAGAGTCATCTACAGCCAAATCAAAATCTGGCGATAAAAAGAAAGGGAAGAAGAAAAATAAAACAGATAAAAATTCGAAAGAGAAACCAGAAAAACGGAATCAACTGATGAGAAACGCAAACCTCGTTATCCTTGTCTCATTTGTGACGAAGAGAATTTTACAAGAGACTGCCCTCATCGCATTGAGGTTGCGAAAATCGTCAAAGGTTCCCAAACGCCTGCTATTTTGAAGGATCCTTTTCCTAGTCAAGACAATAAGATGATAGGTTCTTCCTCAAATGCCTCAGAAGAACCCATAATGATGATGTCCCATGTTAGGATTGCGACATGATCGCAAGATTATGGAAGTAAAAGTCCTGTTGGTGGTAAGGAAGCAGAATCTTCTAATTCAAACCCATCAACTTCAACTCCTGGTTCCGATCCACTACAGATCGAGAAACCTAACCCAGACTTAGTAACCAAACCGCCCGCCAAGGGTATACTTCGAAAGTCAGCTTTCAATCCACATGCGAGAGTGGCTTAGAACTATAACATTGTTGAATATTTGGCTATTTCATCTTCAGCAATGTCGTCTTTGGAGGTGCTGCAATCATGTCCAGCACAACGTAAATTGCTATTGTCGGCTATAGGGGCTGTTGACATTCAGGACTCGAACCTTCTAATTTTCGATCTAGAAAATAGTACACCTCGCTTACCTCATCAAATGGCTCTCCATATTCCGGTGTTAGTAAAAAACAGACCTTGTTATAGGACTGTGATTGATGAGGGAGCCTCAACGTGTATTATGTCGATCCAGTGTTGGAGATCTCTTGGTTCTCCTACACTTAATCAATCCCCGATGATTCTAAAGGTCTTTGATGGCCATGGGTTCCATCCTTTTGGCATTTTATAGGATTTACCTATAGGGGTTGAAGGAAAAACTGTTAATCTAGATGTGGAGGTGGTTGATGCTCCTGTAGATTACAACCTTCTCTTGGGTTGTAGTTGGTCTTACGCTATCACAACTGTTGTTTCATCAGTCTTTCGGCTTATAAAGTTTCCTCATAATGGAAAGATCATAACTATAGACTATCTAACTTACTTTTCATTCGACCCAGCCTCTTCTGAAAGTATTCAGCATGTCGAAAAAACAACTATCCCTGATAAGGATGTTGGAGTAGGACTAGTTAAAGATTCTGGTTTACTAGGAACTTTTCCTTTTCCTCCTCTCAATGTATCGCCTTCTACTGCAACCATTCATATGCTTTCATCAGACATTATTTTTTATGATGATCCTTGGATCGTACCTTCCGAATCTGAGATAGATTCATTTGGTGATGCTATGCTTTTGAGTCCATATGAAATTGCGTATTAGGCCGTACAGTCGTTTTCCGACCCTTCTTCAACCGAAATTGACTTAATGAATGTGGTCCATGAAGAATCATTTTCAACATCAAACTCAGATTCAACAACGTTTTCCAAACTTGTTCACACTGATGAGCAAATTCGCGAAATCCTGTGTGTTGATGATTTACCATGGGAAGATCTTCATCATAGATCTTCATTTTTACCTGAGATTGATCGCTTTGAAAATGATTTTTCATCTATTTTTACGAATGATTATGTCAAGGAACCTCAGAATCCAATGAAAAATCCTGATTCTGAGTTGAATTTGGGAAACATTTCTCGAACTATTCCTATTGACATTTCGGTTAAGCCTGGAATTGTTGAAAACATTCATATAGGTAGCTCTTGTACAGAAGATGAAATTCAAACATATAAGGCCCTATTTCAAGAATTCCGTGACGTGTTTTCCTGGTCATATGAGGAAATGCCAGGAATTGACCCAACAATTGTTGTTCATGAAATCAAAACTTACCCGGATGCTAAACCTGTCCGGCAACGTTTGCGTTAGATCCACCCGCGAAAAGCTGCTGCTATTAAAGTAGAAGTTGAAAAATTACTTAAAGCAGGTTTCATTTATCCAATTCCGTTAACGGATTGGGTATCGAATATTGTTCCTGTTAACAAAAAAAAGGAACAATAAGAATATGTATCGATTATAGGGATATTAAATTTAGCCTGTCCAAAAGACAATTACCCAACTCCCTATATCGATCAAATCATTGATGATTGTGCCGGTAGTGAAATATTCTCCTTCATGGATGGTTTTTCCAGATACAATCAAATAAATATTCTACCTGCTGATAAACCAAAAACAACTTTCATTTGTCCATGGGGGACATTTGCTTATTGCAAATTACCTTTTGGGCTCAAGAGCGCCGGGGCAACTTTTCAAAGAGCCATGTCTTACGTGTTTCATGACATCAAGCACATTGGGCAACCCTATCTCGATGATTTACCTGCTCATTCATTACATCGAGCTGATCATCTCATCCATTTACGAGCAATCTTTATGAGGTATAGGCATTATTGAATTAGGTTGAATCCACACAAGTGTGTTTTCTGTATAGAAATGGGTCGGTTACTGGGGTTTGTTGCTTCGAAAGCCGACATTCGCGTCGATCCCCCAAAGGTTGAAGCTATTTTCAAATTGCCTCCTCCTTCGAGTCTTCGCCAACTCCAAAGTTTGCAAGGGAAAGCAAACTTTTTATGTCGATTCATTCCTAACTACGCCGAGATCACAAAGGGTTTTACTCGGTTGTTGAAACAGAATACTCCATTCTTTTAGGATGAGATAGCCGACAAATCTTTTGATGCACTAAAACATGTGTTGACCCATGCACCGTTATTGCATCCTCCCAACTACAACCATTGGAATGGTGTTAGTTCAGGAAGATGAATTCAGTAGTGAACATGTGATATATTACCTTAGTTGAAATTTAAATCCAACTGAGCTAAAATATTCACATGTGGAGAAATTGGCATTGGCAGCTGTTCAAGCTGTCCAACGTTTTCATCATTACATTTTACTACGGAAAACTACAGTAATTTCCGATTGCAACCCTATGATCTACATTTTGACCAAACAGTTGCTCGGGGGCAAGTACTCCAAATGGATTGTGATCCTGCAGGAGTTTGACTTAGAATTTGAAAAGTCTAAGTCAAAGAAATCTTTAGTTTTTGCGGAGTTAATGTGTGACTTCCCGCATGCTGACACTGAAACTGTGGCGGAGGAGCCCATTGCGGACGAATCCTTGTTTCTAATCAGCACTTTAGATCCATGGTATGGAGATATCATAGTTTATCTTCAGACCCAATCCTTTCGGCCAGAAATTTCAAGATCAGAGCGTCGAAAAATACGATTCCAGTCCCAACAATTCAAAATTATTGGAGATACACTTTATCATCGTGGGGCGAACTCTGTTTTCCGGCGTTGTTTAACTCATGAGGAAGGTGAAAGGGTTCTAAATTACTATCACTCTGGAGCATGTGGCGGTCATATGTCTGGGTTTGCCACAGCCCAAAAGATATTGCGCACTGGCTATTTCTGGCCGTCTTTGTTTAAAGATTGTATTAACGCGGTCCGAAAATGCCACAACTGCCAAATTTTTGATTGAAATACGCGTGATCCACCTACTCCTCTCCACCCTATAATTGCCGTCGGTCCTTTTGCGAAATGGGGTATCGATTTTATTACATGTAACCCTCACTCGGCCGGGGGGCATGCGTATATCATCCTTGCGGTAGATTATTTTACCAAGTGGGCCGAGGCGATGCCTACATTTGAGGCAGACGGCAAAACTGCTGCGATTTTCGTGTTCAATCATATAATTGCTAGGTTTGGTGTTCCACAAGCGATTATCACTGATCATGGGCGTCATTTTCGAAATATTATGATGACTGAACTTATAGACCAACTTGGCCTACGTCACGATAGTTCAACTCCATATTATCCACAGGCTAATGGTTTGGTTGAAGCCATCAACAAAGTTCTAGTCATCATGATCCAACGAATCATTGGGATTCATAGGTCGAATTGGCATAACATGCTATTTTCAGTGCTTTGGGCATATCGAACCTCAGTAAAAACGTCAAACAGTTTCACTCCTTTCCAACTGGTTTACGGTTTGGAAGCTATGTTACCCATTGAATGCGAAATCCCGTCATTGCAAATGGCCATAGAATTACTTCCAGCCACTTACGAAGAGGAAAAACGTTTGTTGTACTTGGCTCAGCTAGATGAGAATCGACGAGATGCCGCATTAGCAATCGGAACTCATGCCAAACGTATTAAAGCTCAGTATGATCGAAATGTTACCCCTCGTAATTTTTTGAAAGGAGACCTAGTCTTATTGTATGATCAAGCAAATGATAAATTAGGCGCTGGAAAATTCGTACCCATGTGGCATGGTCCTTATGTTGTTAAGCAAAAGCTGGCAAAAGGGGCCTATGAATTGGTAGACTTTGACGGGGTCTCTTTAGGTAAACCCAGAAATGGTCTTTACCTGAAGAGATATTATGCTTAAATCTGGGTGTGGAGATTTTTAGTTAGGTTAGTTTTCTTTCTAGCTGGTGTGTTTTAGATTAAAAAGTGTGCTTAGTTTAGAGAGTGTTTTTTGTCATTATTCCTGCTTATCTTGATTTTACTCTTTATATTGTAGATGTCGATGTCTCTCCAAACATACATTGGTTTTGCTGATGGTGCTTGTCGTAATACACAGAACATTTCTTTCGTAGCTTGGGTCATCTATTCACCCTCTGACGAGTTGGTATCTATGCATGGGGTAAGCCTCGGTCAAACAATGGACAACATTGCAGAGTATAGTGCAGTGATTGAGTTATTATCTGAATCCATCTAATTTGGGATTCAGAGTTTGATAGTGAGGTTAGATTCTGAACTCGTTGTATTACAGCTTAATAGAGTATATGCCATTAGAAATCTAGTGTTATTGAGATTATTTTTGAGAGTTCGTCTCTTGGAACGTGAATTTGACTATATTGAATATCAGCATATTCCAAGATATTTAAATACATTAGCAGATGCAATTGCTTCTCGAATGTTAAGTAGACATTTGCAATAATCATACAAGTAAATTTAAAAACATTCCATAACATGTTTTACAAGATAAGCCGGTAATAGTGATATAGTATAGCATAGAAGTGTGTCAAATATACATCGTCTTCGATCATAGGTTGAAAAAAACCTTATGATCGGCAAAAATGATAGTACAAAAAGCAAAAAATGTCATATGAGTCTACAACAGGCGATCATCCTATCACTGGTGATGATCACGATAAGAAACCACTGTACAGGACACCCTACAAAGGAACCTCCTGAAAGGTCCTGGGACCCCAATCACATAGCGCTGTAGCCTAAGAGGAATTTCATTTATGCTGGTCTCTGGAATGTCTGCTGTCAAACGCTCTAGATGGCTCTCCAATTCGGCCAAGGTCTTTGTAGATTCGTCCTGTGGGGCTGGTGCTGCTGCAGTTGGCTGTTTCCTCTCATAGGGCCGGAGAGTGGCTGGTCGCCGTGGACCTACATTTGCATTTGAAACTTTTACTATCAATTTTGGGACGAAATAAAAACAATTTTTTTTTAAAATTAGAAAATGTTGAAAATGATTTTACCTGAGTCATCCCATTGCTCTCCTGGTGGAAGAGCCATGTCTGGGTCACCACGATAATCTACCCCAGCATAAGGAAAATCTTGAATAGCAAATAATTGGTTCTCCAACCAATGAAAATACTCAGGAGTAAATCGAACAACTTCTGTTCCCTTCTCAGGACGATGGGCCATAACTGCAACCCAACGCATCAGTTTGGGCTCTCAGGGAAGTCCAACTCCAACGGTAAGATGCTGTGGGACCAACATTGGGACCCTCTCTAGACCAAAGCTCACAACTAAAGCACCATATCCAAAGGTCTCCAGTTGTCCGTTCTTTGCTCTAGTCAGTTGGCCTTTTATATTAGCCAACACAGCCTCGCACCAGTTGAAGATGGTGCCACGAAAGCAGTCTATTGCGATCCGCATTTGGGATCCAGTGGCCACATGCAGTGCTGCGCTTCCGCAGAGCTTGGTAACAGTAAACGCAATCACTTTGAGTTCAGGACGGGATATGGTTTTGATATCAATCCTTTTGTCTCTAGTTTGGTCGTTGCAAAACTCTAGTCGGAGGCTATCGATAGACTGGCCACCTGGCCTAGTCCCGAATAGAGTCAAATGTTCACCTCTCTTAGGAAAACCAGTCAAAAAGTAAATGTATTCAGGCTCCATTTCGAGCTGGTGGCCACTTATGAAGAAACACTGGTCGTGTATGTTCCACCTGTCTACCAGCCACTGCAAAAAGTCCACCTGGGCACTCATGCCAGGTATGGCCTAGAATTTGTATAAACCGCATGCCTTCAATGCATCAATCGAAGGTTGATGATTAATCACGGCGAGATCCACATCTTCGTGCTCCCGTTCCTGCCAATCAAGCATGATGTATACCCTACATTCAATAAAAAGGCGTATTAGAATATTTAAAATCAAAATTTTTGGGTGAAATTTGAAAAATTTAGGTTTGAAAACCTTTGCTGCGGGGACCGCACCCTCTTTGTTAGAGACAATGCATGGGTTCGCACTCTGCCTTCATGGCAGGTGCAGACTCCTGACTTTTTGTGAAGGTAGAGTGCGGACTCCTGACTTTTTTCCTTTTACGAAAAAGTCGGGGTCCGCAGGTTTCCTATGGTATGCCTGCGGACCCGCGCGCGCGGGTTTTTAACCTAAAAATTTCCGAAAAAACAAAATAAAACCCTAAAAACAATTTTCAAATGGATGAAATGAAAGAGTAAGATGATGTGGATTACCTGGAGGAGACGACGTTTGATTCCAACGGACGGATTTTCCGCAATATTCACGGGAAGTTTTTGACCAAAAGCTCTCTTTTCTCACTCTGAAGTCAAACGGTAAAAATGAATTTACAAAAGCTCTTTTTATAAGCTTTTTTGAATAAATGAGTTTTTAATTTGTTTATTTTTCACTTTAAAGAGGTAACTTTTGAAGCATTTTTATCTATTTTAAACAGGTATGAGTAATGTTTGAGTTTTTTGTGCAGGATAACGGAATTTTCAGGCAAAATTGGTCATTTTTGACAAAAAGCATTAGAGTCACCTTTAAGCTCTTTTCTGACTCCTAAAATATGAAAAGATTGCTGAGTTTTTCTTTTTAAGCTCGTTAAAACGAAACTAAAAAGACAGTCCACTTACAACTCTTTTCTGACCGTAAAAACATGAAAAGATTGCCAGATTTTTGTTGTTTCAAATTCGATATTGGTTATAAAACGACGTGTCATTGATCACTTTCTTACTTTTTCAGATTAGAGGCACTAATTACGAAAAATAATCCTTGGTCGTAATGATCAAGCGGTTCTCTCAAGTATTATTTTATACTTTTTTCGGGCTTGGGAGACACAAATTTACGAAAAAGGACAACTATGGAGTTTTCTTAAGTTTTTTCAGACTCTCTAAAATTGAAAAATGCAGAGTTTCTTTTATACTGGACTCGTTAAAATTTAACAGTAAAGGACCTGTTCAATTACAAACAGGAATGAACCACTCCTTCTTAGGGTTCGAATTTGAACTAAGTTGGACTCATCCGAAGGATGAGCTTATAATCAAGAAAATGTTATCCTCCTCAAGCTTATTAAAAATAAAGAGGTACTTGCCAGAAATGGTGGGGGAAAAGAGAGAAAAATGAGCCTGTTTGTCATACTTTGTGTCTCAGAAAACATTTAACCACTCTTGAACACGACACTTTTTTTTCACCTGGGTTGGGAAATCCTTTGCCTAACAGTTGATAAACCATATTGAAAGTCTTCAGCCGGTTTTTGGGTATTAACTTTAGGTCAATTGTCACCAAACCATCTGCTGTGTCGTTATGTGTTCAAGAGGTCAGGGCAAATAAACCATTCATCTGCAAAATATCTGTCATCCATCTTGACCATCCCTGAGTCAGTCCTTGCAACTATATTTCTTCAAACTTGATCTATGATTTTGTGTTGTGGGCTTGCCTACGACGGATCACTTTCTATCGAATTCAGCTCATTATCTAGAAAGATGATCTAGAAATCGTCAGTACCTTGGGATCTGCATGCCTCAATGGCAGGTTTCTCACCTTCGACGATAGGTTACATCATTGACCTTCGATCAAAGGATTCCATGATATGTTCGACATCAACACATCTATTCACATTTCATGGATTGTACTGAGTACTTTGAGAGCCATTGACATTACTGGTGGTTTCTCGAATATGGTTTCTACCATGTTCGACTTCAACACATTCATTCACATGGATAGAATCGTACTGTTTCGGGAAGTAGAAATCAATACCCTGGATCTAGTTTCCACCATCTAGGCTGCGAGGAATTTTGTATTCATTATACATTAGACTATTCATAAGCAGATGGCTGCGTCCATACTGTGTCTACATGTGTCTATACTTGTGATGTATTACAAGATCATTACTATATCAGAGCAGTAGTTAGTTTTCTAGTTAGTTTTGATCTGAGTATGGGAAAGCCTACCTCAGTGATGATATGATCTCATATATATATTTTGTATTGAATGTTTTTACAGGTTCCAACCGGGCTCTCCACAAGATAATCCTCGAAATGATAAAGTACTTCACTCTTCTTAGATGATAAATGAAATCCTCATCTACTACAGACTTCGCACTTTAGGGGGCAATCTGTTACACAAAATATTGTCACCATGACTATTTGCAGTCAGTATGGGTCTATCATCATTCATAATGTCCTCCTTAACAAGTCTCAAACTTCAGCTCTTCATGTCAAGCTTTAAAAATGAGAGAAAGTCCTTGAAATTCAATAAAGCTCTGGTTCTGCACTTTCTCTTACTGTTACCTGCGGTCTCGCACCCCTTGTTCATGTTACCTGCGGACCTGCCCGCTCTGTCTCTAAAGGAGTGGGTGTGGACCCCTGTGAAAGCCAAAAAGGCGCAAGTTTATTCTTAAAAACTCACTTGTGGTTAATTCTGGATGATTCTAGAAGGAATCTTGACATGGATGGTTCGCTCCTAGGTGGTTCATGCATCCCAAAACTAAAGGAGCTAATCCCTTGATGAGAGGAGCTTATCCCTTTGAAGGAGGGCTTTATCCCTTTGAAGGTGGACCTAGTAACTTCCCTCCATTGCACTATAAATTAAGGCATTGGGCTGGTTGCTAGGGAGGTTAGAAGCTGAACATTTTTGAGGGTAAATGCTGTTGGAATTGAGACTTCCTAGTTAAGCTTGAGAGGAGAGATTACATACCTTTTGGCTTCATTGGGAAGAGAGTGAAACTTGTCAAAGTAGAGGAGATTCTTGTTGGACCCTGGGAGGAGCTTGTACAGCATCAAGGCACCAAGGTTGTAAAGTTCTTCTTTGATTAAAGTTAATACAATCAGATTCATTTTTCTCAATAAATTGTCTTATATGGTTTGTTTCATGAATTCCTTGATCATCATGATAAATATGCTTTATTATATTGGCTTTTCAGGTGCTATTTAATGTGTGTGCTTGTTTGTGTTTGCAGATTCTTTACAAGGGAGCTCATTTGGATCAACGGAGCGTGGCTTCCACAAACTTGCACTGGACCTGAGGTAGGCCTAAAACACTTATTTGCCTTTATTTATAAATTGCATATTTAGAGAAAGATAGAATTTGTTTGGTTTGCTTGTCGCTAGATATCATTAGATACTAGGGAGGTCAGTCTTGTCCGCAAGAATGACTTATCCGGCCGACATAACCCATAGTGGCTGTATTGAATTCCAAATTGGAGATTTAACTATTCGATTGCATAATATATTCTTCAATAGAGTGATTTTTTTCCCTGATATAGGCGGAAGTATTTAAGTGAAAGCTCCTAGATACTTTCCTAACCTAAGTTGTCGCACAAGGCATTCCTCTATGGATCTGGAGGTCCCCTCTACTCCTTGACTTCCATATCCTCTTCTAGTCCTCACTTTGTATCTAGGAATGGTGCTTAGGTGATGCAAGGAATCAGGAAGGTGTCCCCCACCTCAGAGCAGTTCAAACTTTATCCCTAATATTGCAACTGATCAATACCATTCAACAGTGTTGAAGCCATATTAACAATTACCTCTCTTTAGAGAATAGCCTTCTGGATTAATCACATTGTAAGTATTGGGTCAACGTTTCGAACCAACTAATTTGGTTCATCCTTGTCCTGAGGATGAACCAAATTAGTTGGTTCGAAACGTTGACCCAATCCTTATGATGTGATTAATGTAGAAGACTATTCTCTAAATTGATGGATCACAAAAGTCTTAGATCTAAAATTACCTCTCTACTAGAGCTGAATAGGAGGCTATCTATGATACTTGGGAATGATATACTAACCAAAGATAAGGAAACCCAACCCCAAGAATAGAACACAAGTTGATTAAAGCCAATGAAAGATCACTAAGAAAGGATGAAATCTGCCCACAAGAAATTTCTAAGAAATCACCCTAAAAGAAGCTTGTGGAAAGCCCTAACGGGAAGGGGAGAAGAGGGGGAATTCCCACAAACAAATCTCCAAAATGAACTACATACCATAGCCAAACATGTGAAATATAAAATCGACAATAGAGAAATTGGCGACTCTAGAAGCTTATCATTATGGTGGCTTGCCTATGATTTGTTGTGAGCTATAAGAGAACCCCTGTCGAAATAAGAATGCCAATGCCAACAAATATGAGAGTGGATGTTTTGTGGACCTAGAAATCCCTTGCCAAAAAATATCCCACGCAGGTGAAAGGCCAGAGTTTTCCAAGCATGTATGTGCCAATTATCCTGCTTGTAGTGAGGGCATATCAACAGTTGCCAATGTTACTGATTTTTTTTTCCCATTTTTGAAATAACTTGACCATAACTATACTCAACTATCAAATATCCTTGACGCACACATTAGAAGTATCATTAAACCATATTGAATTTTACATAGGAGGTTAGGTGGCCGCTCCATCCCACATGTTTAAGGCTCCATGAGGTGAAAGTACAACCACCCTCCCATTAGTCTTAGTATCATGCACAATGCCCACCACATTGAGGAAATTATTCTTAAAATTAATGAAAACTACATATATTAAATTTTATAAATAAAAATACATTTATAAAAAAATGAAACTATTTAAATTAATATATTTTTTTTTAATTTATAACCCAGATGGGGGTGAGGGAACCAAGAAGTATGGGGGAACACAATTCCAACCACCAATAAGGACTCAATGGAATTTAACAAATTGTTGTTGTGGCACCTGCCTCACACATAGAAGTTTGTGAAGGTATATGCATGGAGTGTGAACGAATCAATCTATTTAATGGTGGCTTTCGTTTAGATGGAGATCTTAGCATCCTTATGTTGTGGTGATTTTGTTAGCCAGTAGAAGGTTTTGTAGTCTACTATGGGATGACTTAGAGCAAGAACTTGTTGTATTGATAGATTATTTGTGATGGCTAGTTTGGGAAGTAGTAGCTGGTATGTGTTTGCAGGGGAAACTAGTGACGTTATTTGGAGTGGGAGAGGGAGAGAGATGCCAACCCAAAAAATCCACATTTGGGATCCCTAGATAGCAACTTACAGACAATTTTCTTCTACATGCTTCACCAGTTGGTGATCATGTGACAACCTTGGAAGATCGGTGGTGTGTGCAAACTATGGGTGTTGGGACAGTCCTGCTAGCATCGAGGTAACTCTAGAAGAACAATCCCCATTATTTTTTTTCTTCAATTCAAATTCGGGTATTGGTAGTGGTTCTTTCTTGGCAGGCTAGTCCTGGGTCGAGGTTTTAAGTAGGTAGTAATTGGGTGGGTGGTGGTGGTGTGAGGACTCTGGTGTGGAGGTTAGAGGAGGTGGAGTGGGGTAATTTCACCATGTGAAGCTCTCGGCCCACCCTAAATCACTCATCGACATATGTTGTCAAGCCCCTTGACCGCTTTTGGGACGAGGTGGGAAGGGGGTGTCTTGGGAGTGTTGGGCCCTGAGATGGTTGGTTTCATTTTATTCTTGTGGTGTTTGGAGGTGTTTCTTGCCATGGTTCTAGGGGACAGATATTTGGACAGGCTACTCTCTTTGGAAGTAATTCATACTTTGCTAAAGGGGTCACATGATGAGAGTAGTTGGTGGGGTCAGCTAGACAACCATGTTAGTGAGGAGCGTGGCCTTGGGGAAGCCATGGAACCTAACCATGAGGTATTTCTAGGTTCTGTTGAGTTGTTTCCTCCCTTAGATCATTTTTAGGGGTAGTTAACATAAGTAATTACCCTGCTAGAGAGACTCAATGATGATAGACACGAGGATAGGATTTCTATCATAGAATTCATGAATGTGCTGCAAAATCATCAATGTAGGATGATGGATAGCCTATATACTCTGGTTCGGAGGAAAAAAATACTTATGAAAAAACTAGATCAGGGGGAATCTCGTCTGGAGCACATGAAAATTCATGTCCATTGCTCATTCAACCCACCCTCTATGGCTGGTAATGTACCTGAGAATCATGCTCCTATTCATTCCTTAGATCCTGGATGATAATAAGTTTTTTCTTTGTGTTATTAGTTTATTGGTCATTCTAACCTCTTGCTCTTTTCATATTTTGGGTTTATTGAGATTTTTACATATGTTTTGGTTTTTTTATCCTAGCCAACAAATGTTGTAGGAATGAGGTTTTAGTGAAATATATAATAGGTTTTGAAATTAATTAATATTATGAAATTATTACTATAAAATTTTTTATGATGCGTTAACAAACAAAAACATATTGGATTTTGTGTGCGAGCTTCCTCTTGTACATCTTGTTTACATAAAGCTCTACATTTAAATCTCAAGTTATGTTAGTAAACATGTTTGTGCTCAAAGGAGGGCCTTGATGTATCCCCCATCAATCGACACAAACTAACATCAAGATGAGATATCTAATTATAGCAGCTGAAGAAGTGATGCACGACTGACAAAACGATGGCTAACACAAAAAGGTATAATATACTTGTAGATCACTAACTTTGGATAGGACTTTCCTTGAACATATAACGACATGAAACAAATATGAACTTGGCAACATAGGTTGAAGAATAGAAAACATACATAGTGGTGACAGTGGAGGAACCACCATAACCCAAAGAATAGAAGGGTAACCAATCAGGTGAGGTACTAACTAAATAATAGAGTGACTCAACTCAAGATGATGGTGTGGCTCTAAATCCTGACAGAGACCAACTATAAGATGATGACTCAAAAAAGTGCCATGTTCAAGGGCAACATACAATTGTCATGATCCAACATAGAATAAAATATGCTTCCCACCCTTCCCTTTTTGTATAGTGGATCCCCTTCATAGTTTAGGAAGCATGAAAGAGAGACAAGTGATCTTGATAGGTGTTTTTTTTCGTTTAGTTTTAATGAGCCTAATGAAGAGTAAAATAATACTCAACATGGTGTCCTTTTTTGTGAGATGTATATTGAGGCCGAAAAAGAGATCAAAGTACACTCGTGTCCTTCTCATGGTTTAAGAAGCTTGAGAATGGAAAAGAGATTTCTCATTGGCTTTCATCTTGACTACCAAGTAGGAAATAATGGAAAGAAACTCAACATTTTCAAGTAGTTTAACAAGCATGAAAAATAGAAAAAGAATCTTGGGATTTTCATTGTTTAATGAGCATGAAAATAAGACCAAAAGGAAGCTCATTCTAGAGAGATGAGTGGTGTAGTTGGATGCATATTTTTTCGAGGCTGATATAACAGAACTAAGAAAAGTAGAAGGTAGTGGAAAAGTGGCTACCAATGGAAATCCACTCATTGCAATAGTCTCTCTGAAAGGGTGAGAAGGGTTGTAATATGGAGGAAAGGCTAATGCAAAGGAAAGAGTTTACACATGGATGAAAGGTTGGTTAGTGGAATAAAGGTAAGCATTGTTATGATATCATCTAGCAAGACAATGAATACCATGAGCATTGGTGACCAAAAAACAATGACTAAAAGAGTGGGGGACCCCTATAAGGTAATAATGGCTAGAAATAAGAGACAAACAAAGGCATGAGGTTCAATTACGAAGTCATGGCGGGTGACAAAGAGGATCCTTGAACCTACGAATGAACACAACATGGGTACCAAAATGGCAATTAGGTGCTATTTTAGGGCGCCCATGAGGGGTAGGCTTTATCACACAAGTTACAATATGTAAAAAGACATGGTTCATTAGAGAAATTTTGAGGTCTAAAATGGGCCTCAAACAAAAAATGTACAACAAAATTCAACTTTATAAGAACCAATAGGATTCAAGACGATGATGACAACCATGGGGGATGATTCACCATTTTTGGAGTAAAAATGTAAAAAGATAAAAAATTTAAAAATTTTAAAAATTATTTTTTCAACTTGTATTTTCAACTTATGTCCCTATGGTTTTACTCAAATTTCAAGTGGGAGCAATCGTTGAATGAAAAATTTAACTCCTTATCTAAGGAGCACCCATGTTGCATACTTTTGATGGACACTGCTACATGAAAAATGAGAAATACATGAAAAACATGATTGCAATAATGTTTTCTCATGTATTTCTCATTTTTTGTGTAGCAGGGTCCATCAAAAGTATGCAAAATGGGTGCTACTTGGATTATGAATTAAATTATGTATCCAACAAGCGCTTCCCCTCGAATTTTGAGTGAAACCGTAGGGAGATAAGTTAAAAATCATGGAAAATTTTAGGGGCGAATTTTCGCCCTTGGGCGAAATTAAGGGGTTTTATATTTTTATTGGGCAAATATTTTGTATCATAGTGCATTGTTACAAATTGCCTCAAATTTATTTTATAAAAAAATTAGGTATGGAGGTTAGCCCATCTTATTTTAAGGGAGAGAGTAAAAAAAGTAAATTTAGCCCTTGAAATTAGGAGTTACAACCTTTCATTCACCCTAATTTTCAAGAATAGGTATTTATGATAGTTATTTCACCCTCCACATTCAGTGTGTAAAAAAGGTTTTTTTCTTTCATTTTCCCGTATTTCATGGTATTGGGGTTAATTTCGAGAAAATGACCTTATTTTTTGGAGCAAACGGTCAAAAAACAATAATTCATTTTATTTAAAAATTCAAGTCTCTTATTTTCATGTTTATTTAAAGATTGAATAATGTTCTTGCCATATTCCAAGTTTGCATCTGTTTAGTCATAATCATATAACGAATAATGGAAAACATTTTTTTATATTTACTCCATAAGTCACCTTATATTAAGGTGTAAATAAATAAAAATATAAATAAAGTGGAGTATGGTAAATAAATAAAGCCTCTTTTTATACTTACTCGAAAGGTATGGTAAATAAATATAAATATAAATAAACTAGAGGTATGATAAATAAATAAAACCTTTTTATATTTAGTCCATAACCCTCTTTCTATTTAAGAAGGCTCAAAAAAGAGGTTTTATTTAAGTGAATCCTATGGGCCAAATACCATATTTATAAAAGAGGTACAATAAATTAATAAAAATATAAATAAACGAGAGGTATGGTAAATAAATAAAACATTTTTTATATTTACTCCAAAATTCAAATTGTATTTAAGAACACTCAAAAAATGTGTTATATTTAGGTGAAGCCTATGGGCCAAATACCATGGGCCAAATTATTATTAATACCATGCAAAAAAACATTATTAACCCATTATTAACCCTAATATTAGTATTAATAAAGAAAAAGATGGCACATGGTATTGACCCATGGTATTCACGTGGAATGTAGGCTGTTTAAAGGGGGGAATTAAACCATCATGCTATTTAAAGGGGGGAATTAAACTAGCATAGATCCATTTTTACTCTGGATCTACTAAGCCCGGGAGGGATCAAATATCGTGATATGCAAACTAACATAGAGTGAAAAAATATTTGATCCTCGGGCTTGGTACATCAAGGGTAAAAATGAATCTTGTAACTTAATGTCACTTAAACATTTTAATTTAGTTAAAATAAAAAAATAAAATAAAAATCAATTATTAATTTTATTAATTTTATTAATTTTTATAAATTACTAATAAAAGTTTTTAAGCTCTAGGTTTATGATAACCCATGGTATTGACCCATGGTAATATCATGGTATTCATGTGAGCATAGACTATTTAAAGGGGAAATTCTATCAACTTAGATGAATCTTAATTCCGAGTCTACCAGGTGCTGAGAGGGATAAATAGATTTCATCCCTCCAAGAGTGGTAGAAGTGGAGTTAAGATGGATATAGGTTGGTTTTTATGATAATGAAGATATTAAATAGACTTAGGAAATTATATTATAAAAAACATATTAAGGTGAATAGTTAAAGCCACATTTAGTCACTTCACAAAATTTAGTAAAAAATACCAATATCTCCATTAATATTGGTTTTCCTGATTTAACAAAAAAAAAATTCAAAATAGTGAAATCTTATCACTCTTTTCGCATCACCCTCGCAGAAGAGAGATAATCAGTGCCCAAATTTCCCACCATTTTTCAAACGTTCTCAATATGATATCTTCGTGAAAAAGTTAAGGTACTGATGTTGGATTAGTTGTTTGAAAAATATGCTGGTTTGTACAACATTTCATCTTCTCTGTTATTCTTAATTTGTTGTAATGATTTGTAGGGGTTGGGCCAGTGCTTCAAAAATATGCTAGTTTGTACAACCTTTCTGATGAGCCCCAAAAATGTACAATTATTTGGGCTCATTCAACCTCCTAATTTGGCTTAGTCCACCATTCTCATTTGTTTATTGCATATTTTTGATTATTTTTATGTTAATAGAGTGAATTTGGTTAGTCATTATGCCAACAATTCTAATGGGTGCTTTGTGTAGCCTTTTTGGTCAACTTGGAGACAAAATTGAAGGTCTTAATGAGCACTTGGCAGCCAAATTCGTGGGAGAACAAGCTAGAGGATTTGTAGGAAGGTGTCCCCCTCATTTATGGGCCCTTACCTCGAATTCTCCACCATCAGCTCGGAGTTCAAAGGCCACCAAATCAATGAGCACAAGGGCAGCCAAGCAAGTCAAGTTGGACTGCTGTTAACTACAAGTCTTGGGCAGCCAAGTCCCTAAATTTTAGGAGGACTGTTGGGTCTTCAAATTGTATAAATAAGAGGGTTTAAGACCTCATTTCAGTTAGTCATTTTGGTTAGCTAGTAGTTAGTCATTTTGGGGAGCTAGTTGGTAGTCATTTTTGTAGCTAGTAGTTAGTCAATTTGGTTAGTCATGTTGTAGCTCGGGTTTTGCTCTTTGTAAGCCAGTTTTGGCATGTCGTTAGACTCATGATTATTCAATAAAGACAGGCAGATTTTGATTCAATTCTGAGTTTTTAAGGGAGCTATAGCTCTCAGGTTAGGGCCCAACCTGAGAGCAATAGACCTCCTCTGTTTTGTAGTGTTATTTGCCTTTCGTTCCAGCACTTTGTTTCTTTACTTTGACATGCAATTCGAATTTACAGTCTGCTGATTTAGTTTTTATGTGATTGAGTAGGATTGGCTTATGGTTACTTTTCTTTCAGTTGCTTAGATCAGGATAGGAGAGTTGTAGTTCATTGGAGCTCCAGAAAAGGTTGAAAGGACCTCACTGCCATCTCTGTTTGGAGGTTGGGGTGCAGTCTGTCCCAACCACAAAAAAAACGCAGTCTTCTTACGTTCATGCAAGCTGCAACATAGTTACCTTAATCATAGATCCATCCATGCACTCTGATCTTGAGCATTACTTCTTCATTCCACTGCCATGCACTAGTTTCCTTCACAATTTACATTGTTGTTCATAGGTTTAATAGCACAGGTAGCATAGGTTAATGAATTCTCGTTTTGATGCAAGACATAAGTAATTTGTTTTATTTACACTGCTCCATATCCTTCTACTTCTTCTTTCTTCTTCTTAACCTCTCCTAAAGCCATCTACTCGACCTCTGTTCAACTCGTTCACCTTCCAACTCTTTCATTGCCCACGTAGCTTCATCTTTTTGACCTTTCGTTGATCCCATCCTTCTATCCACCAACCACTTCGTGCACTCTTTCTCTGTCCTATTTCTCTGCCCCTGAGTCATCACAAGCTCCATCTCCACCCTACCTATCCACCCATACCACTCCATCACCTTACCATCACCTAAAACTCCCATGGTAGAGCATCCTGTAGAAGATAGCAGACTTCCTGTAGAAATCCCTAAGTTTCCTGTAGGATCCCCTGCAGACATCCTGTAGGAGCTTGCAAACTTGGTTGCCGAGCATCCAAACGTTGTAGACTTCTGTGGACTGATGCTAAGGATCCCCTGGAACCTCTCCTAGCCCCCCTGACCTTTCCCAAGCTTTCCTTCCTTTCGCACCACCTCTGCACAACCAAACCCTAATAAGAAACAAAATCATCATCACTCCAACCATTTAAGAAAAAATACAAAAACATGTTCTTTTCAATAGAAGTAGTTTAAGTTCATGCATTTCACATCATTAGAAGTAATGGCATCATTTCCAGACACTTGCACTCCACCCATTGCATCCTAGAGGTTAAGCTAGTCAAATTAGGGTTTACTAGGGTTTCCATGTTTTGATTGGCTTTCAGTTCATTTTTGCAAAATAGATTAATTTCCTTTAAGATAGCCTTCGTCCATCATTTAGCAAGCTTCTTCTGAGAGCATATAGAAGTTGGCTTGAGCCCTAGCGGACTTGTGCCAGCTGACCAAGTGACAGCTGCGACAAGAGCTAGTACTTGTGCATACAACACCGTCGCTTCCAAGTTTGTACGAACTACCGGGTTGATAAAATTAGAGATAGGAAGCTCTAGGAGTTGTAGCATTATTGCTACAATACTGGAGCCCACCATCTTTTTTGGCGCTGTTGCCGGGGAAGCGACAGAGTATTGGTGATTGTTGCTATTCTTCTATTTTCTACTACAACCTTCTGCTCAGTAGTTTATTTCATTTCCATTCTGCAAAAGTAGCATAGACATTTCCTGCTTTCATAGATTAGCATTTCCTGCTTTCATAGATTAGCATTTCTCGCTTTCATAGATTAGCCTTTCCCGCTTTCCTAGATTAGCATTTCAATTCCGCAAGCGTAGACTAGCATTTCATTCCTGCAATCTCATTTGAGAAAAATAGATTAGTCTTTTCCTGCTTTCATTTCAATTCCGCATGTTCCTTTTAGCGAGATAGTTAGTTGCAGTTCAATTTATTTCAGTTTTGCAAGTAGAAGTAGAAAAAAAACAAAAATCAAGCAAAAAGATTTCATTTCATGCCTTGTAGGAGTAGAGATAAGTTAGAAAAATGATTGCAAAACACCCCCACTGCTTCACACAACCTTCTCTCTTCTTTGATGGCTATGATTGAAGAACCCCTGGGTGGACATCAAGACATATCTGAAGAACCTCTAGGGGAGAAGAAGAAGAAAACATTCCTCTGGAGCAAATGGCTACAAGCAGAGATGTTGGGAGCAACATCTTGTCCAAAGATGAATTTGAAAATCAGATCGAAGATTTCAAGAGTGATATGAGGCAGTTTCTTGCCATGCAACTGGATACCTTGCGGATCCAAAAGAAGCAAGAAGAAGCCAAGAGGGCTTTGGCCATTTTTTGTCCTAGGTGCACTAGAAGGCATCCTAGGAACGAATGTCCATTGTACTCCATAGAAGTGTGTTTTGTCTGTGAAGAATACCATCCTACAGATCAGTGCCCTTCCTTACCCAGAATCAAAGCTGCATATCAAAGAGCCAAAGGAGCCACTGAATCACTCTACTATATGAACCAAAGGAGGCCATATGGACCTAGGTCTTACCAACAAGAACTGCAAGGGACACCCGAGACCTATTATGACCCCTATCAAGCCACTTTCATGCCTTCTTGGGGTCCCCCTGCTCATCCTTCCTGGTCTACACCTCCTCCTTGGTCATATCCTCCTTGCTCCTTCACAGATCCATATTATGCCCAACCAGTTGCTCATTCATTTCACTCTTATGCTCAGCCACAACCTCAGTGGAATGCACCTTATCAGGAGTGGAGGCCCCAATACAACTCTCATCCCGATCATTTTCCTCCACCACCTGCTCATCCACAACCATCGCCTCCTCCTCCACCAAGGCAACCCCAAATGCCTACCCAACCACAATGCCATCCACCTCCATCTCAATTACACCCCTCCACTCAGTTACCCGTAGCACCATTTCCAAAACCATGCAATGGAGCAGCTCAACCAAATTGCAAAGCTGAGGCACAACGTGTGAAAATGACTCCTTTTGAGCTCAATGATGTTCACCAAAGCTCAGGAAGAGTGTTGCAAAACAAAGATTATATTGACAACATTGAAGGACCAAAGGAAAAAGAAGATTCAGAAGAGGAAATCAAAGAACCATGGGCTGCACTTGATCAAGTGAAGAGACCAGAATCAGAGATCAAGAAAGCTTCCTCATGGTTACCATCAAACCCTCCATGTAGTCAAGAGAAAGATCAACAAAAAGAGGAAGAAGAGAAAGTCATGTTAGAAGGTGACATGAAACATGATTCAGATCAGAAAAAGGACCAAGGATATCAAAGCTATATTGAGACATGGTTCCAGACAGTCACTAAGTTGCAGCAGTACTCTCTTCCTCAGCTATGTTTTGTACTTTCAAAGTCAGATCATTTTGTCTTTGAAATTTGGATAGTTGTCAAAGCATGCATTCCGAGCCTTCACATCATTTTGTCTCTAATCTTGATGTGCACATGGCTCCATTGGAAGTATTCTTATACTTGAAAATGATTTTGTTTTTTTCAAGTAGGGTAGGGTAGAAAAAAAAAGAAAAAGAAAAAAAAGAGAAAAAAGAAAAAGAAAAAAAATGAAAAAAGAGGAAAATAGAAATCTAAGGTGAAAACCTCCTCGGAGGCGCCTTAGATTGGCTCATTGATTGAAAACCTCCATGAGGCGGTCAATGGGTTGGAAAAAAGAGAAAATAAAAGGGAATAAGATCTTTGGGTGAAAACCTCCCTTGGAGGCGCCCAAGGCAGGCAATTAGGGTGAAAACCTCCATGAGGCGCCCTAGTTGTTTTTCAAAGAAAAAAAAGAGAAAAAAGGAAAAGAAAAATAAAGCTAATCTCCATTGAATAATTTCATGTTGCAGTAGTGACATTGCAGGTTGCAAGAAGGACGTTTCATGACAGGAGGAGCACTCAAATCAAGGTCAAAGTAATTGTTCTTGTGCCTTCTACAGGAAGCTCTGTATTTCTACAGGAAACATCCTGTAGAACCTTTGGACGAGCCAAATCCAATTTCAAAAGTGAATCTGATGGTGGGAATCTGTTGATTAGGCCTACAAGCACTTGTGTGTCCATCCCTTGCCTTTCTCCATCATTTTTTCACCTCCTTGTGCTTCTCGTTGTGCTTCTACAGGAACTTCCTGTAGAAATTGTGGGAAACTAGGCATGCATTTCAAAAAGTGGTTTGGCAAGCATGGTAGCTTCCTCAAAGGTTCAGAAGTCCTCCTGCAATCTTCCAACTCCTCCTCCATCATCTCCATACCTGCATCACAGCCAAAATTCATTTTGTCATACCATGCAACCAAAATGCAAAGTGCCTTGAAGCAAAAACACATAGAGCAGAATTTGTTTATGCCATAACTTGAAAACCATGCATCCATTTGACAAATCGTTTTATGGGGAATTGTACAAGGTTGATGACAACATGCCTGAGCCGTTTCATGCAATTCCGGTTCACGGTTTCCAAGAAATCAGCCTCCATCACCATCAGCCATTTTTTCATTTTCTCCATATCCGTGCATCCGTTTTAAAACCCGTTTCATGGGGAGATGCACATGGGTGATAGTAGCCTACCCAAGCAGTTTCAGCCGATTCCGATGCACGGTTTCCGAGAAATCGAGCTCTGAAATCTTCAGCTATTTTCCATTTTTCTCGAAATCCGTGCATCCATTGATCACAAATTTGCTATGGGAGATGCATAATGATGGTAGGAACATGCTCACCAAGTTTCAGATCAATCCGATCTACCGTTTGGGAGAAATGGCAAAAAGAAGTTCTGGTTTTGTGACCATGCAGCAGCAACAGCTTGAACGGGCAGAGTTGAACGTGGAAACGATTGCATGCAGCTCAGATCCAGCCAGAGGACACCTGCACAAGGGAAAGCAATCAAAATCATCAGCCACACCCTCATGCAATCAAAGAATCAAAGCATGCAGCAGCAAGAAGCTTCACAAGCAGCCGTTTGATTTCAGGTACGTGACTAAACCTTGTTCATCTGTTTGCATAGATCTAATCTAAAGCAATGCATGAATGAATGAGATGAGTGGATTTAGCCAAGAAGAGAGCCACGTTCAATTGCACTCAGCAAGGCAAAAATCACGCAGCATGATCAGTCATTCACGTGAAAATTGAAGAAAAAAACAGTTAATGGTAGATGTGTTGAACTCCAGTGAACAGGATGTCAATTAATTAACAGAGAGAAGAAGACATGTATCACTGCAGTTTGAAAAATCTAGCGCACATGTTTTTTCCACCTCATCACAAATCACGGAGAAATTAAAGATGGCTTGGCTGAAACTCATGAACTACTGTTCATCTGCACTTTCCACGTCCTCAACTAAAGTGTGCACAATCAGTTAATTGGTTCTCTATCATCAACTCATTTGATGATTGTTTTATTTCTCTCCGAAATTGTTGCAATGATCATGATGCGAGCATTGAGCCGTGGAAGTTTAATGACAGCTATGCTACTATTATGGGTGTTTATGGGTTTCTTTGCAGGGTATGCATTGTCACGTCTATCTAAGAGGTTCAAGATCACAAAACAGAGGAGGAACACGCTGAAACCACATTCTTGTTTCCAGGCATTGCCTTTTGCATTTTCTTTATTCTCAATGCACCGCTATGGGGAAAGAATCAGCTGGTGTAGTTCCTTTCGAGACTATGTTTGCCTCAGTCCTTTTATGGTTTGGAATTTCTGTGCCAGCAGTTACTTTGGCTACAATGAGCCTACAATTGAAGATCCAGTGAAGACCAATCAAATCCCCAGGCAGATTCTAGAGCAAGCTTGATATGCAGCCCATTTTTTTCAATACCAATTGGAGGCATGCTGCCTTTTGGGGCTGTATTCATTGGACTGTTCTTCAGATTAACTTCAATATGGCTGCATCATTTCTACTGTATATTTGGGTTCCTGTTCATTGTCTTTGTGATCCTCATTATTACATATGTAGAGATCACCATTATCTTGTGCTACTTCGAATTGTGCAGTGAAAATTACAACTGGTGGTGGAGATCTTATGTGACTGCAGGCTCCTCAGCATTTTACTTGTTTCTTTATGCCACATTCTATTTCTTCACCAAGCTGGAGATGACAAAACTTGTTTTTAGAATTTCATATTTTGGCTACATGCCCATCATGTCATACTCATTTTTTGTTCTGACCGGTATAATAGATTTCTATGCATGCCTTTGGTTTGTGCGGACAATATACTTATCAGTGAAGATTGACTGAGGCTCTGCATGCAGCTACCATTTTTCAGAGGGGCCGTTTAAATTTCAAGGTCTGGACATAATCTGATCATGGTTCAGCCTTCTACAGGAATATACTTGCACACTCATACCAAGGCCAAGAATTCACTAGGAAAAGGAACAGGCAGTGAGGAAAAAGAAGCAGTGGCCGAGGGAAAGAAAGAAACAAGCCAGAAGACCCCGACCACAGTGCAGAAGAAAGAACAAAAGAGGAAGTATGAGAAAAAGGATGACAAAGAAGAAGGTGACACACCCATCTTGTCAGCAAGAGAAAAGAGGCTGAAGAGCAGAACGGACAAAGCTGAGGTGGTCCACATCAGCCCAAGTACCTCATCAGCACCTGCAACCAAACCAAAAAGCAAAACCCATGCAGCAGAGCAAGCAAAGGTGGTGACACCCGTGTCTACAGGAAAGCAGAAACAGGCTTCTACAGGAAGCCCGAAATTGGCTAAAACAGGGTCTTCTACAGGAAGCCTTAAAAAGGCGAAACCCAAGGAGAAGAAGGCGGACATCCTAGCTAGGGAGGCAGCAGCTGTGCTGGCCGCCCTAAGTACCTCTCCCAAGCCGAAGGAGAAGTAAAAGAGGGAGCTTCCACTATTTTTTAAGGCAAGAAAGGGCATGCAGATAAGAATTGGCAGACCCCAAACCACAGTCAAAGAAGCAAATTGTCATTGAGGACACACAAGCTAAACAAAAGAAAGAGTCTCCTTCAAAGGGGTCCATCATCTATGAATGAGGAAGCTAAAAACCTTCACCTAGAGAGAAGCAAATCAAGGTGATGGACTCAAAGACTGCTTCTACAGGAAGACAGAGAACAGTTAGCAGGACTGTTTCTACAGGAAGACAGAGGACTGTTTCTACAGGAAGCCAGCGAACTGTTTCTACAGGAAAGTTTGAAAAGAGGGAAGCCAAAGGAGAAATCAGCCGAGATGTTAGCCAAAGAAGCCACCAGGGCCATCAAAGACAAGGAGAGAGATTGGTTGCTCAGAGGATGAGCAACACCTTCAGTAGGGGGGTGATGATGAGCCCCAAAAATGTACAATTATTTGGGCTCATTCAACCTCCTAATTTGGCTTAGTCCACCATTCTCATTTGTTTATTGCATGTTTTTGATTATTTTTATGTTAATAGAGTGAATTTGGTTAGTCATTATGCCAACAAGTCTAATGGGTGCTTTGTGTAGCCTTTTTGGTCAACTTGGAGACAAAATTGAAGGTCTTAATGAGCACTTGGCAGCCAAATTCGTGGGAGAACAAGCTAGAGGATTTGTAGGAAGGTGTCCCCCTCATTTATGGGCCCTTACCTCAAATTCTCCACCATCAGCTCGGAGTTCAAAGGCCACCAAATCAATGAGCACAAGGGCAGCCAAGCAAGTCAAGTTGGACTGCTGTTAACTACAAGTCTTGGGCAACCAAGTCCCTAAATTTTAGGAGGACTGTTGGGTCCTCAAATTGTATAAATAAGAGGGCTTAAGACCTCATTTCAGTTAGTCATTTTGGTTAGCTAGTAGTTAGTCATTTTGGGGAGCTAGTTGGTAGTCATTTTTGTAGCTAGTAGTTAGTCAATTTGGTTAGTCATGTTGTAGCTCGGGTTTTGCTCTTTGTAAGCCAGTTTTGGCATGTCGTTAGACTCATGATTATTCAATAAAGACAGGCAGATTTTGATTCAATTCTAAGTTTTTAAGGGAGCTATAGCTCTCAGGTTAGGGCCCAACCTGAGAGCAATAGACCTCCTCTGTTTTGTAGTGTTATTTGCCTTTCGTTCCAGCACTTTGTTTCTTTACTTTGACATGCAATTCGAATTTACAGTCTGCTGATTTAGTTTTTATGTGATTGAGTAGGATTGGCTTATGGTTACTTTGCTTTCAGTTGCTTAGATCAGGATAGGAGAGTTGTAGTTCATTGGAGCTCCAGAAAAGGTTGAAAGGACCTCACTGCCATCTCTGTTTGGAGGTTGGGGTGCAGTCTGTCCCAACCACAAAAAAAACGCAGTCTTCTTACGTTCATGCAAGCTGCAACATAGTTACCTTAATCATAGATCCATCCATGCACTCTGATCTTGAGCATTACTTCTTCATTCCACTGCCATGCATGAGTTTCCTTCACAATTTACATTGCTGTTCATAGGTTTAATAGCACAGGTAGCATAGGTTAATGAATTCTCGTTTTGATGCAAGACATAAGTAATTTGTTTTATTTACACTGCTCCATATCCTTCTACTTCTTCTTTCTTCTTCTTAACCTCTCCTAAAGCCATCTACTCGACCTCTGTTCAGCTCGTTCACCTTCCAACTCTTTCATTGCCCACGTAGCTTCATCTTTTTGACCTTTCGTTGATCCCATCCTTCTATCCACCAACCACTTCGTGCACTCTTTCTCTGTCCTATTTCTCTGCCCCTGAGTCATCACAAGCTCCATCTCCACCCTACCTATCCACCCATACCACTCCATCACCTACCATCACCTAAAACTCCCATGGTAGAGCATCCTGTAGAAGATAGCAGACTTCCTGTAGAAATCCCTGAGTTTCCTGTAGGATCCCCTGCAGACATCCTGTAGGAGCTTGCAAACTTGGTTGCCGAGCATCCAAACGTTGTAGACTTCTGTGGACTGATGCTAAGGATCCCCTGGGACCTCTCCTAGCCCCCCTGACCTTTCCCAAGCTTTCCTTCCTTTCGCACCACCTCTGCACAACCAAACCCTAATAAGAAACAAAATCATCATCACTCCAACCATTTAAGCAAAAATACAAAAACATGTTCTTTTCAATAGAAGTAGTTTAAGTTCATGCATTTCACATCATTAGAAGTAATGGCATCATTTCCAGACACTTGCACTCCACCCATTGCATCCTAGAGGTTAAGCTAGTCAAATTAGGGTTTACTAGGGTTTCCATGTTTTGATTGGCTTTCAGTTCATTTTTGAAAAATAGATTAATTTCCTTTAAGATAGCCTTCGTCCATCATTTAGCAAGCTTCTTCTGAGAGCATATAGAAGTTGGCTTGAGCCCTAGCGGACTTGTGCCAGCTGACCAAGTGACAGCTGCGACAAGAGCTAGTACTTGTGCATACAGCACCGTCGCTTCCAAGTTTGTACGAACTACCGGGTTGATAAAATTAGAGATAGGAAGCTCCAGGAGTTGTAGCATTATTGCTACAATACTGGAGCCCACCACTTTCATCTTCTCTATTTTTCTTAATTTGTCGTAATGATTTGTAGGGGTTGGGCCAGTGCACCATATTGTCCTAAAAGGCGGAGATTGTGCACCAAAAAGGAAATTAATCCACATGTTACAATGTTGTTAAAAAACGCAAGACGTATGAAGGTAGTGAATTATGCTAATAAGCAATTTAGATTGGGAGAGACTTAATTAAATTTTATTATTTAATTGAAGATTTCCAATTAAAATAATAATAAATCTATATGTATATATTAATATATTGATTGGAAGGCTTCTGACAAAGGTCACTTCTTTCCATTAGATCCCCTTCAGGCCTTTGGGATACCTACTCCTTTCTTATATTATATAGTTGGTGCTTGCTACGTGTTGGTGTGTTAGGGTAAACAAAATGTGTTTTTTGTTTTGTTTTGTTTTTTTGTTTTTGTTTTTATCTCGCAGTTGGAGTCTTTGGAATAAGAAAGAGATTTGATAGCTTGACAAAAATGGTACAAAATATGTTTTTTTTAATCTCGTAGTTGAACTCTATGGAATAAGAAAAAAATTTGATAGCTTGACAAAAGTGGTAGAGAAAAGATTAATCTCTCCTACCTTGACAAAACTGGTGGTCAAGATCAACACCTACAAGAACTTTGTTATGGAATATTATCAAAACTATTAGAAGGATATGAAAGAGTGTACAGTGAGAACCTTGACAAACATGGCCACTGAAACTTGCAACATTGTTTGTAGGAAGAGAAAATTATGTTTCTTTTTTCCAAACATGTAAGTTAGTATATTACAATTGAATGAATATGTTTTCCTATTATCATATATGGTTTCATACTTTAACAAAAAATTCGCCAAGATCTTACAAGATTTTATAATTCAATGATAGATTCGCCATGACTTTACAAGATAATATAATCTGGTGAGAGATTCACCAAAAATATTATATATACATATTATATTATTGATAAAATCACCTCCCATTTTTCCTTATGTATCACGGGGATTCACCCATTTATTATACATATAAATTTAGGGTGGTTCTTAAAATTTTCCCTGTTGAAAATACGAGTTGAAAAAGTAATTATTTCTTTTTTCCCTCTAAAATTTGATGATGTAATCTAATCTTATTTTACTATTTACACTATTATTTTATAATATTGCTAAGGAGGCACATTTTAGACCTCAACATTTATCTAATGAATTCCAAAACCTAGTGGGTTAGGCCCTAAGGCATAGTGAAATGGTGTGGGAAAGGTCAATAATGCAGTGACAAGATTAATGAATCCTAACCCTATATGCCAGTTTCAACATTATACCTCAAGGAAACAACAAATACTTTTGAAATTTGTCTTTTTAATTTTTATGAATGAATTATGTGCATATATAAAAGCACCACACCCAGAGGTATAGGCATAATACTTATTTAAGTAGATTCAATTGCAGGGATTTGCAAGAAGATTCCCATCATAATATACAAGCACATATGCCCCCTTATTTAACACATGTTTACAAATGTATGGATTGATCAAAAGGGGTTCTAACTTTCCCACACCAATTTGATCATGTCGCTGATTGTAGACTAGGACTAATTCACCTTAAAAAAACACACGAGGTCAAACAAACTTGTCATATAGAATTTTGACACATTTTTAGTGAGCCTCACCACTTAAGAGAACATCATGAAGTTGTTCATCAAGTCGATCGAAGTATAGGAGGTGCTCTTCCTCGGTTGAACTATTTTGGAGAAGTTCTACATTAAGTTTTAATGAGGGAATATCACATTCAATAGGTAACATCACTTCCATGCCATAAACAAATAGGAAACAAGTTAATCCTATTGAGGTCTTAGTTAAGGTTTGGTAAGCCCAAAGAGTTGAAAAAACATTAAGTTCTAATTCCATTTGCATTTCCCTACCATACACTAGATCATAATTTTGAGGATGCGATTAATTGCCTTGATTTGACCATTAGCTTAAGGGTAGTAGGGGGTGGAGTTCTCATGGCATAACCCCAACTTGCCTTCCAATTCAGTCATCGTTTGATTGTAGAAGAATGTGTCATGATCAATCATGATCTCTTTGGGGACAATGAAGTAGCGATGATGTAGTTGAAGGAGAAAAGAACTATAGTGGTGCCATTGACAAAATAGGTAGGCATAGCCTCAATCCATTTGGTAAAGCAATTTATGACCACAATGATGTAATTACAGCTACCATACGACGTAGTCTTACACTGCATAAAATTGATACCCCATTAAGCAAAGGGATTGAAAACAATCACAAGATGAAGGGGAGAAGGACGAGTGCACATTTTATGGGTAAATATCTAACAAGGATGACACCGTTCGACCATAGTCATACAATCTTTAAAGATAAATGGAAAAAATTACCCAACGCATAAGATTTGTTGAGAAGTGGCTAACCTAGAGAGATGATCGCCACATGCCCTTGCATAACAATAATTAAGAATGTGTTCATACTCTTCATGAGTTAGACATTGATGTAGTACCAAATCAACTCTATGGAGATAAAGGGTATTGTCAATGATGAGGTATTGTTTAGAGTTGTGGTGTATGTGATGATGGTTATCATAGAACAACTTAGGCCAAATTTTTTGAGTCTAGAGATAAAGCAAGATATCCCCATACCAAGGATCAAACATGCTAATGAGGAACAAAGATTCATCAAGAAAGGAACCAATAGCCATAGTTCAATCAGAAGCAGGTGGAAGGTCATATAACATTTTTGCAAAGACCGAATATTTCTTGGATTTCATGGCCAAAACTTCTAGATTGAATTTGTGCAAGATGACTATCCATTTGGAGTACTTCCCCCCAAGCAATTGGAATTAGTGACCTCAATGATCTTGCACAAGAGAATATAATGTCTAAATTATTGGAAAATGTACAAATAGATTTTTTTTCTCCTTATAACGCTTTGCTAATGTAGTAGATGTCGTGTGCATGGTGGTCCTCATCATCTTGGACAAGATAAATTCCAAGGGTTGAATTAGAGGCGTCGAGATATAGGATGAAGTCTCGACTATAGTTAAGAGGGACTGATAGCAAATTTTACATGAAGGGTTGTTTCGAGGCATCAAAACATCGTTGTGCTTGGTCATCCCATACAAATGGTGTATCCATTTTAAGAAGGTGCATAAAAACTTTTGTGATCTCAACATATTTGGAATTTGATCAATGTAAGAAGTTTTTTTTGCCTTGCAAAATTTGAAGCTCATTGAAAGTACATGGAGGAGGCATATTGACAATAGCCTCAAATTAAGAGGATTAACCATGATCTCATACTTAGACATGATGAATCCTAAAATTATTCAGAAATAACACAAAAGATAAATTTATGAGGGTTCAAATGAATATTATAGTATTGGTAACACATAAAGTTGGCTTGTAGATGCGCATGATGATCTACTCATTGAGTAGAGTGGCTAAGGTCATCTAAATATTCCCTCTTGATGTCATGGAAAGAATATGACATGACCCGCTGGAAAGTGGCCCTAGCATTTTTAGGATTAAATGGTAGTTTCCTATATGCAAACATACCCCCAAGGACAAATACAAGTTGTTTTGTGTTGATATTCCTCTTTGAGCCATATTTGATTATAGGCAGAGAAACCATCCATGAAGGAAAATGTCTCACCACTAGACCATTCATTTATAGTTTGATCAATGAATGGGGTTGAGTAGTTATCTTTTGAACATGCCAGATTCAAATCCCTGTAATTGTCACAGACATAAATAATATTGTATTTCTTGGTGACATGAAAGATGTTGGAAACACATTCTATGAAGGGAACCAGATATATGAACTTAGCTTTAATATTTTTTTCAATTTCTGCCTTGATATCGATAGATTTGCAAAGGTGGATGAGTTAGATTCATTGTCGAACATGATTGGGTCCTTTGTAGGTCATTATTTCATGCTCTACAATATGAGGATCTATGTCATGAATTTATTCAAAGGACTAAGCAAAAATGTCACATAATTCTTTGAAAAGGGTGGTGTAAGTAGTGATCTCATTGGGATTACAAACCACTCCAGCCATGATGTTTTCCACGACCTCGGGTTTCTTGGAAATGTTGATAGGGATGAAAAGAGTAATGTTTGAAAAGTTCCCTTTATAGAACACATCATGTGTTGTATCAGGATCTCATGCCCAATTGACATTTCATGAAGAAACTAGGTTGTGCAGGTTCCGAACAAGGGAGGAATGATGAGAAAATATGAGATTATTATCAGGGTGGATCAAAGATAATCATGGCTTCCAAGGTGGCTTCATCAAATGGAATTGTAAAATAGAGGAAGTCACATGAACTAAAATGATCGATATCCCATCGAGTGAGGAGTAAGCATCAAGTTCAACATCATGGGAAGGACATGGTCTAGGTTTAACAATCACCATTTGAATACCCTAATAAGCCAACTCAATGGGGCTCAAGGGCACCTGATCGTCATAAATGTCAATGTATGTATAAGAAAGTATTATCTAAGGATCATCAGATCCATTGGAATCATTAGTGATGCATGTGGTCATGTCGATAGTGTTGGATGACTGTGATATTTTAGGAGTAATAAAGGGAAAAGTGCTCGTTAACAAAAAGTATTTGAACATCCCTACACCAATTCTTTTAGAAATAGAAGTGGAATAACCTATAAGGGGAACCAACTAACTATCATGGAAACATAATTCAAGTTTATAGAAGGTCAACTGGTTGATATAAACTATTTTAACTTGATGGGGGAACATCACGATACGAAATACAAATGGCACAATAATAGTCATGACATAAAAAAAACTTTGCCAAAGTAGGAGGTTATAATATAATAATGCATCAATGACCTCGAATTCAACTATAATTGTTTTTCCCCCAAGCTTGATAGGAAAATTAGTAAAAACCCCTTAAGGTTGCAAGGTATGCCCATCAAAGGCCTTAAACATAGACCTAGGCATGGAAAAATTCAGTGAACCGAGATCTTTCCAACACTTCGATGACATGATATAGGTAGATTCACCCTCATCTAACATTGTTCGATGAAAACATTGTAAGAAAACATGTACTATTATCTAGAAGGCCCAATGATATGGAAAAAAAGGTTTTTATGAAGTTGGATTGGAGGTCATAAGTTCAAATATGATGGATCTACTCCACCAATAACACTTAAGAGTGCCTTGCATTGCATTGGGAAACAAATTCAAGCACAAACATAGCAGTGAGGGCTTGGGCCATTTCCTTGATAATACTATAGTTGTGAATGGCTCTCACATTGGGGTTATCCATAGTATTATGAAGTGAAACTCTAGGAGGACATGGCACACTTTTCAATGATGGTTTATCAAAGTGAAGAATACCAATGTGTGGAGAAGGATTCATAAGTTTCGATGTGGAAGTATCACTCTCAGGATTCTCATAGTTGTTCTCTTTGGTTGTGACATGAACCGATTGTTCCACCATGAAGATATATTACATGGATGATGAGGAATTATTAGAAGAATTTACCCCACTACCCACTTGTTGAGGAGGTGGATGGTTTGCAACCATGCGTTGTTTCTAGGCCAGAAAAGGATTCGTCAAGACAACAGGTTGACAAGCAACAGGTTGCTATTGCGATGGATCTCATTGGAATCTAGGGGAACTCATGAGTAAGGTGGTATTCCCCACAAATATTGCAGGGAAAATGATTCTTCTTCTTTTCTCTTTTGTGTTGCCCACAATTCTCTCTTAGGATTGAGGTGCTCCTTATTCATCATTCATAGATTTATTAGACTTGTTATTTTTCTTCTTAACTCCTAGTTGTTGAGGGTTCTTCACAGACTTGTACCAGATAGATCTTACCTCGAAGGTTGGGACATGAGAACTAGGATTTTGAGAGGCAAGCTTAGCAGACAGGGCACTAGAAGAGATGTTTCTAGTTGGATGATGTTTCTTGAGGATATAGATCCCACTGTACCATCGAGATGGGTTCTGGGTTTGTGATTCATTAGATTAGTTGACAACCATGGAGCATTAGCCCACTTAAGAATAAATCAATTCTAATTAATGGGAATGTATGATTTCTTGTTCCTTGGTTTGGATTCCTACATTAGCCACATTTTCATCAATCCTATGCAAGAGGGACTTAGTAAACCAGTCATTCAACAACTCATTAGGAAACTTGGTTTTGAAGAGACTTTGTCTTCTTCTCCACTCACGAATATGATTAGAAATGTAGGTGGAGGTGTCCTAACAAAAGTTAGTGAGATTTTTGGTTCTAGTTTCATACCTAATAGGAAGTTGATAATGGTTAGCAAAGGCCTGGGCTAAAGACATAAAATTATCATAAGCGATGCTCTCTAGATCAACATACCATTTGACAACACCGCTAGTGAGAGTTTGTTGGAAAAGACATAGCCTAAAGTTATCATCCATGAAAGAGTTGGACGAGCACCATAAGTGGTACGTGGTAATGTGTGTTGTACGGTCTTCTCCAAGTTTACCATAAAACTTAGGCATGTTTGTTGTTAGTTTATGTGGGACCAAGGGACATGAAGGATTGTGCTTTATGGGATTTTTCATCATCTTTGATAGATCATGAAATGCAAGGGTTTCCAAGTAGGGTGAGTTGAACAATACTTGGTGGCGGGGGGGGTGGTGTGTGGGTAGGTTCTCCATATGACCTAGGTGGAGGAATTTATCCACCCATAGCTTGGGTTATAGTGGTGTTTTGACTTGAGGAAGTGGTTTGGCTACAGGTATTGACTCCAACACCCATGTAAACATCATGAAGGTTAGTTCCCCTAGGGTGGATGCCGTGAATGACAAAAGGATTCCCCAAAAGGTTGACCTCTTAGGCCAAGGGGTGTGCCAAAAGGTTGAAGAAAAAGATTGGTACCCCAATGATATTAAACATGTTTTTATGGAAAGTGTTCCCCACTCCTTGGACATTCTAAGGAAAAGGCATGGTTACTTAGAACGTAGATCCCTCTAACGATTGACTTCCTTAAGTAGATGTGAAACCCACTATAAATGAAAGTTCCCTTAGCTGAGATAGGGAATGTCATGGACTGGGTAAACAAATTCCAATCATATGGAAACCCACCATTGGGTATGAACATACTTCCTATTGATATATTGGAACCCATCATGGGCCTCGAGGATCTTGATGTAAATGTGGAGTTTGAACCTCCAACCTATGAGATAGGTATGCTACTCATAATTGACCTAGAGCCTCTGCAAAATATGAATAGAAGGGGCATGGTCAATGATGTGGAGGTACCTGTTATCACATTCAAAGTTTGGTGGAAAATTCAATTAGGGCCCCAAGACCAAGAAAAAAAAGAGGGTAAAATAAGCTCCAACAACCAATATGGACCTCTTGCTAGAGGCAACACAAACACTAAAATAAATATTTCAAGACATTGCTGCCAAATGTTTCGTCAACAAATTTTTTTCTTTATTTTGACAAAAAAACTGTGAGTTAATCTATCCATGCCAGAATCTTCCCTGTTTTTGGCAAGCGCTAACAAATTATTTGTCAGCGTTTTTGCAGTTTTCATATCCACAACATATGCCTAGTTGATATGTCAACGCTTGAATAATATGCATATTTTGAGGCCGCAATAAAGAGATTGGTTAGGATAAAGCTCTCTCGAGATCATTTTTACATAGTAAATATCATTTTTGGTTAAATCAAGTTAGGGACCCAAGGAACAGTTGTTATGATGAGCATGTCAAAAGAAAAACAAGGAATTTCACAGTTTCAATAGACTTTCCAACTACAAATCCACCTTTTTTCTACAACGCTTCGCCATGCATCATCATTCAATATTAACACGTTAGTTGTTTTATTATGAATCTATTTTCATATTTAGTTTAAAACCCTGTTTTAGTTGCCATATTCAAGTGCAGTTTCCGAATAGTTGGAAATAATTTTTGAAAATCAAAAGAGGTTTTTGGTGGGAATAGATCCATTAAAAAAAATCTCTCGGTTTTACACACGTGTAATGGTTTGGAAGATTCAAAGGAATCTTTGTAGCCCATTTTTCTAGCTTTAAATATTAAATAATTTCATGTTTTAGTCATCAACTTTGGGCACAATTTTCGAGAAGTTGAAAATGAATTTTCTAAATAAGAAACAGGATTTTCTAGAGAATGGGCTCATTTATAAAAACCTCTTTCAATTTTTACACATCTATAACGGTTTGAGACATACAAAGGCATATTTAGATCATATTTTTTGGAAATTTGCTAAAAAAAGCTAATAGACAGTTGTTGATGAGCCAACTCATCAATTCGTCTTGGGGATATGATATTACCATCTCCTCGATTGTTTCAAACAAAAAAATAAATATGGATGAGGAGGTTTTTAGATCCATTTCTTTTGGATCTTGATTTATTTATGATATTTTGTCAAATTTTGTAATTGAACTTTCCAAAAATTGTAGATCTCAAAACTGATGTTATTTTTGTATAAATTAGATGAAAAAGTAGAGACAAGGGTTGTTTTTTTGGCACAAAAAGACTCTATTGTGTATATGTTATTTTGATACTCATAAAATTTCCAAGGTAGAAGTTTTAGACTTGCATATCTGAGATTCCTTTGTTGTGTTTATCAATAAGTTTTCTTTGTGATGCGTTCTTTCTTAGTAAATCTCATGATTGTTATCTCTTCATGTTTGCAATGAAGTTTGTTAAAAAATGGAATTCATATTTGATGCTCTGTTTTTTTTTGCTAGTTTCAAATGTTTGATCTTATCCTCTAAAATTACACATATTTCATTTATTTTTTTTGTGTAATGGGTCGTTTATTCATTTTCTTACCAATTGAATATCCCGAACTCTAAACAAACATTGTATATGCCTTTGATCCCTGTCTGTCTTACCCCTAGTTCTTGGAAATTTTAATAATATCAATCCATGACTCCATGCCCAATGGTTAAATTTACCATTTTCCAACAAAGCTCATCATTTTGATAAGTTAAATCTGGCCACTGAGCATCTTAGAGGCCTGTTGCTATTGTGGCCTAGAGTTGATGGGAGATCCCTCTCTAGATTGAAGGGCCAAATTTCAATCCAAAAGTGGTTAGAGGTTACCTCGGGGTTTCTCACCATCACAACCTGGTGAAATTATGAGTGATAACAATACCTATAGTGGATGTGTTGAATGGAGGGAAAAGGGATACTGAAATATTTTTCCATAACAAGAAGGGGTTCTTTGTGAACATAGTGTGGGAACGACGTGTGGTTGTAGAGGAAGGCATGGAAGTCATCTTTGGGAGACCATCAGTTACAATAGGTGTGGATACACTAGGTAAGGTACCTAATCAGTTACAATATGTGTGGACATCCCCCTTGTTGTCACCTGTGTAAGGTACCTAATATTATGACCACTATGGTTACCACGTACAACTACCTAGATTTGGGGAAAAATCGTAAGTTGGGTCTACACACAAAGGTAGGTTATTGATCCCGAAGCCTCCTTAGGGATACCCCTCGAGGATGTGCAAACCAACACCCCCAATATAAAGTGAAGTAAGGTAGATCACTCCACAAGCACTGATATGACCTCATGATTGTCGCTTGTGTTAGAAGGGCTTCCCAAGAAACATGTAACTACCAATCGATTTTCCCTCCTTAACTCAATATTCTATGTTTTTTTGTGGCTTTGGAGAGTATACCTCACCAATCTATTCCAAGGCGCTAGCTTGAGCTATTGTGGGTGTGCTACCAGATTAAAGGAAAATATTGAATTAACTTTATTATGTGTTGATTTTAAGGGTTGTTTATTAAGTCAAAGGTGTATGGCGTGAAACATGTATGTCGTTGTGGCTTGTCTTCAAGGAAAAATAGTGCATAAAATGCTCAAGCAAGCTCTTGTTTCCAAATAAACCTAATTTAAGAAAGGTACTATATTTTTAAATGTGGAGATGACTACAATCCTTACACCCTCTCATTGATCACTCAAACATATAATGCAGATTAAAATCATAGCTGTAAACAAACAACAAAAGAAACCAAAGGAAACACACAAAAAGCCTACTCAAAACCAAAACCCTAGCAAGATGCAGACATGCACTAATAGGAAAAATTCACTCATTCAGATACACTCACAAGCAAACATAAAAGAAAAGGGCTAGCAAGACAATGGTGATAGAGAGGTATTCGTCCCCCAATTGGAAGTGGATCTGAGTGTTTTACACAAAAAAGAAGACAAAAGAAAATGAATTTGAAGAAAAACACCAACTAGGCAAAATAATGTGCAAAAAGTGAATAATTTGCAAGAAAAACCTTGCCAAACCCCTAGTTGAAGGCTTCAACACTCTGTCACAGAGTAACCAACAGAAAGCTAACAATTCTCAATCAAAAAGTAAAGTGAGCAACATAAGGCCTAACAATGCTATGGTATGAACTATAGAGGGGAATTGGTAGGGGAAAACCTATAGGTTGTGTTTTCCAGCACTAGAGATTCAGATCCAAACTTATCCTATGACTCTTAGACATTATATAACGTTGAGAAAATTAAAGAAATGTTGTTACAAACTCAGATAAAGACTAAAACAAATCACCCATTCTGATATCCCTAATGGAGTCGCTAATTTTGTTTAAGGTGAAATTTCACTTATAGTGGTAAGCTACTTTAACCCAACAAGCCTGCCCAAGACTTTCCGAGATGGGAAGAGTTGCAGTCAAGGTTTCAATTAAGCCAATCCCAAAACATGAATGCACATGTAGAAATCACAAAGAGGGGGAAGGATCTTTGCTTTATTCTTGCTCATATTTTGAATACACACACATGAGAAACAAGTTGCTAACCCTATGCTCTGCAAAAATCTGTTAGCATTAACATATATTCATAATCAACATATTAGCATAAAAGTCAACATGAGATAATGAAATAATGGGGAAAAGCATGTGATGTTTATATTGTACCAAAAGCTGTGATACATCGTTGCGCCTTTTGTAGTCTCTTCTTGTGGTCCTCCTCCCACTAACATGTCATTTTTCCTACAACAGTGGTGACGACTTATTGCAAGGAAGTTGTTCAAATTTGGAATCCAACAACACTTCAACATGTGATACTTTCCTCTCCTCCTTTTTCGATCTATGGAGAAATTACTTTTATAGATATTTGTAGGGAGATCAGATTGAATCTAGACATCTTCTTGACCATGTCTGGTCCTTTGATCCTTATCCACTTAGAGTGATCAAATTTGACCTTGCTTGATATTATCCATGCAAACTTTCACTCTAGTGCTCCATCATAGTGCAATTGGTGCATTGTTAGCTCTTTGTTGTTCCCTGCTAGACTACACAAAGAGTTATTGAACTTAGCCATACTAGTTTATAGTAGCAAGGTAATGTTGAAGACCCCAATTATGGGTTTATGAAGCTTTCCATAAACCAATTTTTACATCCTATCTTCCAAAATGTTGTTCCCTTTTAATGGAAAAAAGGGAGTGACTTTTTAAATTATAAAACACAAAAAAGTTACCAACTAGCAATTGTCCCAAAAGGTACAAAGAGAGGCTGATAGGATTATTAAATTAAAGTTGTTGAATTTCTCTAAAAGAGATATTGGTTGAAGTCTACAAGGAGGAAAGAGATTTGATGTTTGGAGTTCTATGCTATCTGGACATCATATTTCTTTAAGTACAATGTAATTTGTTAGAAAAGTTCAAGCCCAATGCAGTTATGCCATGCACATAGCTCTGCCATCTAGACATACACTTAAATCGCTACTGGACTTGTTATATTGACAAAGTCAAAGTATAGTGGTGTACAAGAGAATGTATCAAGCTAAACCACAAGTTACACATCTTCAGACCTGAAAAAGTACATAACAATGGTCTGGAAAATCAATAGCGATATCATACTTGCTTTTCCTTCCACATACATACAGTTGCTCCAAAGGCAAGGACAAGAAAATTTTCAGCTCTAGTGAGCACTAGTGAGTCACTAAAATGAGTGACCACTAATGGCTTTCACATTTATAGAAGGAATCGACAAGGGAATTTACATGGATTCCACTCAACTTCAGACACAACTTCAGCCATTATGCAGAGTGATTGAAATTGAACACAACTAAGTAGTGACATTGGCTCACAGTGATACACCAAATATAAAATATTGAAGATTTTATAGAAGTAAGGGCTCTAGATTCATCCTCAATCAATTCATCTAATTCCATGGACATTGTCAATTACCTCTTGGTCCAATAAGGTAGGTCATCTCCTTCTCCTCGTAGTAATTTCAACAATTTTCCTTCAAATGATCACTTTGGGTGCCTGCTTGAGGTATTGGAGAATAATGAAGATGAGCCTTAGAAGGACAATGGTGATCAAGAAAGGTAGAGACCATCATCCACAGTCTGCAGTTCTATAAAATAAAGAACATGCCAAAGATTTTACTTAGAAAACAAGCTGTCAATAATGGGTTCCTGGAAGTAGTTGAATAGAAGCTACTTTGTTTTGTTTTGGAGATTATTATAAAAAGGTAATGATCAGTGAGTTTTTTTCCTTGCAACAGCTATGGACATAACCTTCCAGAGAGTCCATTTTCAAATCTTAACAGATCCAATGGTATTAGAATGGTATTATATACTTCAAAGAAACAGTGGGGAACATGCCCACTATTTCCAAAGCTTTAACACAAGCATCATCAACATCTGTTATCGATAAGGAACTTACTTGTTCTATATGCCTGGGTACTTAGAATATTCATTTTTCTACATTGTTATTTGAATGATTTATCTATATTTTAACAACAGACAACAAAAGCTGAAACTTCTACCCATAAATCTATGTGCGGATGCCGTTGTGGAGCCAAAGCAATTAGCGTGTAGCCACTTTGTTTGAAATGTGTGCCAAAGGTGAGATAAACCAAGCACTCATTTGCATTATTAAATCAATATATTTTTGAAAGAACATATATAATTGATTCAGGCTGCCATTTCTGTGAATTATGTTGGTGCAGGTAATTAAATAATCCGAGTAGTGCCCTATCTGTGTGCAACACAAGGGTCTAAAATATAAAACAATTTGAAAATGGTGCAAATGTAATCCTTTGTACCTATATGAAGATACAGATAATGTACAGAGTGCCCCGGGATGCATCAAGGATCTGCCTTGGGGCCTGATTTATATTTTGTTTTTTTCGACTAAGATCTACATCCCTACTGAATTGGGATTTTAAGACTGAGATAATTCTCATATTTCTATAGTCTGATAGTAGCAAAGAGGTGGAGGTAATTGATTTGAGGAGCCTAAAGAATGAGGTGAAATTTCTGAATCAGCATCAAGCAACATTTTCTTCAAAATTGTCAGTTTTAATAGGAGTTTCAGAGCATGGGGTGGTTTCCCAATTGTTACTGCCCACTTCCAATCAATGTTGAGAACATTAGAATGGGCAACAAAATCAGCAAAAAATCAACAAACATTAAAAATTACTGATATATATATATATATATATATATATATATATATATATATATATATATATATATATATTGTTGGCATTATGGCTAAAGTGTTGTCCTTGATGGCAACCCATTCAGGTGATAGATCACAGTACTTCCAGTCAGCAGCAGAGATTGATGATCAGCTATCAAATATTGAAGAAAATAAGGGGTACGCAGGTACACCTTACATAAGGTGCGTACACGCAGGTCGGAGTTACATAAAGTGCGTACATACCAGCAGGTCAGCTGTTCAGGACGTGCGTACCCCCAGTGCACACATTTCAAGGCAAAGAAATTCACTCGTGGGGTTTCTTATGTTTAACCTTTGGTATTTAGCCGACGGTTTTGTGTTATTATGGTGTCGGCCCGTGGTATTAATCCATGATTTAAGGAAGAGCTTTCCTATATAAAGCAAAGGAGATCATTTGGCTTATGCATGTTTTTCGTTGAATATCTTATGAGGGCTAGATATGAAATATTATGATCTCTTGGGAATATGTCTAGATCTAAATAAGGCGAATCTACTGATGGATTGAGATCTCTTCGGCGCATGTTCAGATCTGTAGATCTGACTGTCTGGGTTATTTCTGAAGTCCTGAAATCATCTATGCCCGAAGGTACGGAGGTACAGTGAAAGAAAAGTGCGTACATACGCAGGAACGAAGAGTTTCGGGTGCGTACATATGCAGGCACAGAAGGGTTGCAGGTGCGTACATACGCAGGCACAGAAGGGTTGCAGGTGCATACATACGCAGGCACAGAAGGGTGCAGGTGCGTACATACGCAGGCACAGAAGGGTTGCAGGTGCGTACATACGCAGGCACAGAAGGGTTGCAGGTGCGGAGGTCCGCAGGCAGTTCAATGGACTCAGAGTGAGGTACGCAGGCGAACAGTTGAGCAGGGTGCGTACTGTAAGCAGGCGAGCAGGGTGCGTACTGTAAGCAGGCAAGCAGTTGAGCAGAGTGCGTACTGTAAGCAGGCAAGCAGTTGAGCAGGGTGCTTACGTAAGCAGGCGAGCAGTTGAGCAGGGTGCTTACTTCTCTTAAGATCTTTGTTTATCATTGCTGTGTTCTGGGTTTGGTTCTATTATTGTTGATCTGGTTACTACAGTTGACTGGGTGATTTTCTTATACTTTATGATCATTTGATGCTTATGGATCCAGTTTGAAAATTTATGAAAAGTGGTCCTTGTAAGAAAATAAGTAGGGGGTTGTAGCTCCCTTCCAGGAGAGACTGGAAAACGAGAGAGAGTTGTAGCTCTCTGCAGGTTGCAGCCTGCGTACTGGTAAAGGACTGCACCAGTACAAAACCATTGTAAAAGGAGTTTCTAATTTGAAAGCAGATAGAGGCATATTGCAGCAGGTGGTTTTCACCCACATTGGGTTTCCACCTTACATCTTGTGTTCTTTGGTGTGACTATCTGTTTTCTTTGTTCATGTTCATTATTTTATGGTACTGACATGCAAAAATAATTCAAGGAACAAATAAGGAAGAATTATTAAAAGAGTTAGATAATACTGATTCACCCCCCTCTCAGTATTATTTCCAACAATTGGTATCAGAGCAGGTCCTTCAGAGAAGCTTGATCGCTTGAAGGTAGATCGTTCATCATGAGCAACTACGAGAGAGAAGCATCAATCAGGCCACCGGTTTTTGATGGGACAAACTTCAATTATTGGAAGGTAAGAGTTACTGCCTATCTTCAATCTCTTGGTACAGAAGTTTGGGACATCGTAGAGACAGGCTACGCTTTTCCTTCAGCCACTCCTACAGATGCAGCCGAGAAAAAGAAGTATGAAACAAATGCGAAAGCAGTCAGTACTCTATTAGGATGTATATCCCAATCGGAATTCATGAAGGTAATGCACTATAAATCCGCAAAAGAGATATGGGACAAAATTGTCACGAGCTATGAAGGAGATGAACAGGTAAAACGTGCTAAACTTCAAACTCTCAGAATTCAGTATGAGACTCTCAAGATGTATAATGATGAAAGTGTGGCCAACTATTTTCTTCGGGTAGATGAGGTTGTTAATTGTATGAAAAATTTGGGTGAAGAAATAAAAGAGGCTATTGTGGTTGAAAAGGTTCTAAGATCATTGTCTCCCAAGTTTGAATCTAAAGTATCTGCAATAGAAGAAAAGGAAAATCTACGAATCCTTACTATGTCTAAGCTACATGGAATTCTAACTGCTTATGAAATGAGAAAGGGAGGTCCATCAGACAGAAGAGAAGCTGCTTTCAAGGCATCAGGCAAAGGAGATTATTATGAAGCAAGCCACGTCCCAGAAGAAGAAGAAGAAGAATCAAATTTTGTCAGAAATCTTCAAAGGGGTTCTGGAAGGTTCAGAGGTAAGTTACCTTTTAAATGCTTTTCTTGTGGAAGAGTAGGTCATTATGCTGCAAAATGTCCTTATAAGGATAAAGGAAAGGAACCTGCTAGATGGAACAAGAAACAGAATGCAAATAAGAAAAGCTACTACACTCATGAAGATAGTGATGGTCTATCAAACAGTGATGAAGATGAACGAGGTAATGAATATAAGTTGTTAATGGCATTTGAAGATGATGATTATATGGATGCTATAGATGTGGATAACCTTTATGATGAAATTACTAGACTCAAGAGATGTATAGAAGAAAAGAATATGATCATTGATACTCTACAATTTCAAATTGATGAAAAAGAAAAACATCTTGAAAAATTAGAAGGTGAAATTGTTGGTCTTAGAAAAGAGATTGAGAAAACAAAATCTATTAATCTTAAGTTTGTCAAAGGATCTGAAACTTTGGATGAGATTATCAATGTGCAGCGGTCTCCACTAAACAAGACAGGTCTGGGCTATAATGGAGAAACTTCTCAAGCATCCACCTCAAAAAGTTATCTTGATGCAGCAAGAAGAAATGAGCAAAAGCACAATGAAGATCATCAGGTAAAGCAGGGACGAATTACAAACAGAAACTATCAGGGGCAATCCATCTTAAGGGTGAACAAAAGCTACAACCAGCCACAGGTAAAATCTTCTCAATTTGGTTCAAGAATAGATGACAATAGAAATTACAATCAATTGGCTGGTAGATTTGATAACCGCAGAAGTTTCTTCAATGGACAATGCTTTTCTTGCCATAACTTTGGTCACAAAGCAGCTCAATGTGTTGCATATAAAACGATCATGACTAGGGAAGCTCAAAAACAAAGAAGTATGACGGGGATTACAAAAAGGACCTATAAAAACTTTTCGGTTCTTGAAAATGAAGTTGAATGTTCTATTTGCAATAACTTTGGTCATGAAGACTCTGAATGCAGGAGCAGGTTTCAGCAGAAAAAGGAACAAGCCTCAAGCACCAAAACATGGAGAACAAAGGAACCTCAAACAGAAAGATGTGGGATAGCATTTTATGCAGAGTGACAGGAAAATCTATGGTACATTGACAGTGGATGTTCGAAGCATATGACAGGTGATAAAGAAAAACTTGAGTCTTATTCTGCTCTAGAAAAGGGAAAGAAAGTCTCTTTTGGAAATGATACTCCTGCAACTATAAAAGGAAAAGGCATTGCTCAGTTAAAAGAAAAGGTCAAGGCTGGAAATGTTTTGTATGTTGATGGATTGAAGCATAATCTTCTAAGTGTCAGCCAGATGTGTGATCAAAGAACCGAGGTTATATTCAGATCAAATGGATGTCTTGTTCGTGATCTTGATACAGGTAAAACAGTGATCAAAGGAAAAAGAACTCCAAATAATCTGTACATATTTGAAGAAGGACAACAACAATGCTATCTGAGCAAGGATGATGAGCACTGGTTATGGCATCGGAGGTTGGGACATCTAAGCTTTTCACAAATAAGGAAAGCATGCAAATATCAGGCAGTTCGCGACCTTCCAGATATCAAAATTCCTGACAACACCATATGCAAATCATGTCAGTTTGGAAAACAAACCAGAACTAACTTTCCAGAGAAAGAAGGATCAGCTAGCATGCCTCTTGAGCTAGTACATACAGATACATGCGGTCCTTTCAGGAAAAGAACACCTCGAGGAGAAGAATACTTGATATTATTCATTGACGATTTCTCCAGGTTTGTCTGGTTAGGACTTATGAAGCACAAAGATGAAGCATTCGAAAAATTCAAATCCTTCAAAGCCTTGGTTGAAAATGAATCAGGTCACAAAATTAAGTGCCTCAGATCCGACAGAGGTGGGGAATTTACTTCAAATGAATTTTTCGATTTCTGTGAAGAACATGGGATAAGAAGAGAATTCTCTACAGCAAGAACTCCTCAGCAAAATGGAGTTGTGGAAAGAATGAACAAAACAGTCCAACAAATGGCTCGTGCTATGCTTGATGAGTCAGGAACTCCCGCAACTTTCTGGGGTGAAGCTGCACATGCTGTGGTTGTTATTCTCAGCAAAACAAATGTCCGGGTGAACAGCACTCAAACTCCTCATGAGCTCTGGAGTGGTAGGACTCCTTCGGTAAAGCACTTCAAAATCTTTGGGAGAAAATGCTATATCAAGAATACTGATGAGCAGCTTGGCAAACTTGAACCTAGAGCAGATGAAGGCATTCTTCTTGGTTACTCTCCACATAGCAAAGCATACAAATGCTACAATAAAAGACTTGGCAGAATTGTTGACAGCATTGATGTAGTGGTTGATGAGAAGGGATACATTCCTAGGCAAGTACATCATGAAGACATCGAAGAAGATGGAGGCTACCCCCAACGACAGAATGATGAAGAAGAAGAACCTCAAGAAGAACCAGAGGAGCAAACAAGAATAGAAGAAAAGACTCCATCCAGATATGTTCAGAAGAATCATCCAGAATCTCAGATTATGGGGCAGAAAGAAGCAGGTGTACAAACAAGAAGAACAGTTGCAGAAGCTTCAAGCTATTTGGCATTACTCTCCTCTACTGAACCACAAAATGTGAAAGAGGCATGTAAAGATGAATGTTGGGTGAAAGCAATGGATGAAGAACTTGAGCAGATCGAAAAGAACAACACTTGGGAGCTGGTTCCTAGACCAAAAGATAAGAATGTTATCGGAACAAAATGGGTCTTCAAAAATAAATTGAATGAAAATGGAGAAGTAATTAGAAACAAAGCCAAACTTGTTTGTAAAGGGTATGCGCAGCAAGAAGGAATAGACTTTGAAGAAACCTTTGCTCCTGTTGCAAGACTTGAGGCCATCCGAATGTTCCTTGCTCTCTCAAGTTTTCAAAACTTCAAAGTATTTCAAATGGACGTGAAATCAGCCTTTCTGAATCGAGACTTGGAAGAAGAAGTGTACATTGAACAACCAGATGGGTTCATTTTTGGAAATGATCCAAATCTTGTATGCAGATTGAAAAGGGCTCTCTATGGTCTCAAACAAGCTCCAAGGGCTTGGTACTACCGTTTGGACAAATATCTTCATCAACAAGGCTTTTCAAAAGGATCAGCAGATAGCAATCTTTATATAAAAGTTGAAAATGACAAATTGCTAATACTTGTTGTGTATGTAGATGACATTATTTTTGGGAGCAATGAAGAAGCTATGAGTCAAAGCTTTGCCTTGGTCATGCAGAAAGAATTTGAAATGTCCTTGCTAGGAGAACTGACATATTTCCTTGGTTTGCAAATCCAACAAAAAGAAGGAGGAATCTTTTTATCTCAAACCAAGTATCTCAAACAGATTTTGAAGAAATATGGTATGGAAGATGCAAAACCAGTATGTACACCCATGGTCACAGGATGTAGCCTCAGTGCAAATGATGAATCTGCAGCAGTACATCAACCAACCTACAGATCTATGATTGGAAGTTTACTTTATTTGACAGGTACCCGACCGGACATCATGCATGCAGTTGGAATAGTTGGAAGATTTCAGGCAAATCCGAAGGAGACTCATCTTCAGGCAGTGAAGAGAATTTTCAAATATCTTCAAGGGACTCAAAATTATGGCTTATGGTATCCTAGAGATACAGATCTTACACTTCATGCTTATACAGATGCAGATTGGGCCGGAAGCGTGGATGACAGGAAAAGCACAAGTGGTGGTGCGTTCTTTATGGGTTCCAGACTGGTATCTTGGTTCAGCAAGAAACAGAGTCCGATTGCCTTGTCTACAGCTGAAGCGGAATATGTTGCTGCTGCATCTTGTTGCACCCAACTCCTTTGGATGATGCAGACTTTGCAGGATTTTCAAATCACTTGTACACCACCAATCCCCATCTTATGTGATAACACAAGTGCAATCAGCATCTCAAAGAATCCTGTTATGAATTCAAAAACCAAGCACATACCAATCAAGTATCATTTTCTCCGGGAACAAGTGCTTGAACAGAAGGTCAAGTTGGAGTATGTTCCTTCTAAGGAACAAGTTGCTGATATTCTCACCAAACCATTGCCCATGGACACTTTTGAATACCTCAGGCAAAAGCTGGGGGTTGTTGATGCATCATCTTATTGCTGAACCTCTTCTGATTGATGGTACAGGTTCAGGGGGAGCATATAATGCATTGTTGGCATTATGGAGGATGTGCAGAAGGAGATCTTGGAAGTAGCTGCAATATGTCTCTATCTCTTTCATGGTGGATTATGGTTCTTCGTTGCAGATCTGGTTCATATTCAGGGGGAGCATGTTCTTAGGGGGAGCATAACCCTTTGCCCTTGATGTCAAAGGGGGAGAATGAAGCTGAAGTTTTGAGGTTGCCATCAAGTCCAAAGGGGGAGATTGTTGGCATTATGGCTAAAGTGTTGTCCTTGATGGCAACCCATTCAGGTGATAGATCACAGTACTTCAAGTCAGCAGCAGAGATTGATGATCAGCTATCAAATATTGAAGAAAATAAGGGGTACGCAGGTACACCTTACATAAGGTGCGTACACGCAGGTCGAAGTTACATAAAGTGCGTACATACCCGCAGGTCAGCTGTTCAGGAGGTGCATACCCCCAGTGCACACATTTCAAGGCAAAGAAATTCACTCGTGGGGTTTCTTATGTTTAACCTTTGGTATTTAGCCGACGGTTTTGTGTTATTATGGTGTCGGCCCATGGTATTAATCCATGATTTAAGGAAGAGCTTTCCTATATAAAGCAAAGGAGATCATTTGGCTTATGCATGTTTTTGGTTGAATATCTTATGAGGGCTAGATCTGAAATATTATGATCTCTTGGGAATATGTCTAGATCTAAATAAGGCGAATCTACTGATGGATTGAGATCTCTTCGGCGCATGTTCAGATCTGTAGATCTGACTGTCTGGGTTATTTCTGAAGTCCTGAAATCATCTATGCCCGAAGGTACGCAGGTACAGTGAAATAAAAGTGCGTACATACGCAGGAACGAAGAGTTTCGGGTGCGTACATACGCAGGCACAGAAGGGTTGCAGGTGCGTACATACGCAGGCACAGAAGGGTTGCAGGTGCGTACATACGTAGGCACAGAAGGGTTCAGGTGCGTACATACGCAGGCACAGAAGGGTTGGAGGTGCGTACATACGCAGGCACAAAAGGGTTGCAGGTGCGGAGGTCTGCAGGCAGTTCAATGGACTCAGAGCGAGGTACGCAGGCGAACAGTTGAGCAGGGTGTGTACTGTAAGCAGGCGAGCAGTTGAGCAGGGTGCGTACTGTAAGCAGGCAAGCAGTTGAGCAGGGTGCGTACTGTAAACAGGCAAGCAGTTGAGCAGGGTGCTTACGTAAGCAGGCGAGCAGTTGAGCAGGGTGCTTACTTCTCTTAAGATCTTTGTTTATCATTGCTGTGTTCTGGGTTTGGTTCTATTATTGTTGATCTGGTTACTATAGTTGACTGGGTGATTTTCTTATACTTTATGATCATTTGATGCTTATGGATCCAGTTTGAAAATTTATGAAAAGTGGTCCTTGTAAGAAAAGAAGTAGGGGGTTGTAGCTCCCTTCCAGGAGAGACTGGAAAACGAGAGAGAGTTGTAGCTCTCTGCAGGTTGCAGCCTGCGTACTGGTAAAGGACTGCACCAGTACAAAACCATTGTAAAAGGAGTTTCTAATTTGAAAGAAGATAGAGACATATTGCAGCAGGTGGTTTTCACCCACATTGGGTTTCCACCTTACATCTTGTGTTCTTTGGTGTGACTATCTGTTTTCTTTGTTCATGTTCATTATTTTATGGTACTAACATGCAAAAATAATTCAAGGAACAAATAAGGAAGAATTATTAAAAGAGTTAGATAATACTGATTCACCCCCCCTCTCAGTATTATTTCCAACAATTGGTATCAGAGCAGGTCCTTCAGAGAAGCTTGATCGCTTGAAGGTAGATCGTTCATCATGAGCAACTACGAGAGAGAAGCATCAATCAGGCCACCGGTTTTTGATGGGACAAACTTCAATTATTGGAAGGTAAGAGTTACTGCCTATCTTCAATCTCTTGGTACAGAAGTTTGGGACATCATAGAGACAGGATACGCTTTTCCTTCAGCCACTCCTACAGATGCAGCCGAGAAAAAGAAGTATGAAACAAATGCGAAAGCAGTCAGTACTCTATTAGGATGTATATCCCAATTAGAATTCATGAAGGTAATGCACTATAAATCCGCAAAAGAGATATGGGACAAAATTGTCACGAGCTATGAAGGAGATGAACAGGTAAAACGTGCTAAACTTCAAACTCTCAGAATTCAGTATGAGACTCTCAAGATGTATAATGATGAAAGTGTGGCCAACTATTTTCTTCGGGTAGATGAGGTTGTTAATTGTATGAAAAATTTGGGTGAAGAAATAAAAGAGGCTATTGTGGTTGAAAAGGTTCTAAGATCATTGTCTCCCAAGTTTGAATCTAAAGTATCTGCAATAGAAGAAAAGGAAAATCTACGAATCCTTACTATGTCTCAGCTACATGGAATTCTAACTGCTTATGAAATGAGAAAGGGAGGTCCATCAGACAGAAGAGAAGCTGCTTTCAAGGCATCAGGCAAAGGAGATTATTATGAAGCAAGCCACGTCCCAGAAGAAGAAGAAGAAGAATCAAATTTTGTCAGAAATCTTCAAAGGGGTTCTGGAAGGTTCAGAGGTAAGTTACCTTTTAAATGCTTTTCTTGTGGAAGAGTAGGTCATTATGCTGCAAAATGTCCTTATAAGGATAAAGGAAAGGAACCTGCTAGATGGAACAAGAAACAGAATGCAAATAAGAAAAGCTACTACACTCATGAAGATAGTGATGGTCTATCAAACAGTGATGAAGATGAACGAGGTAATGAATATAAGTTGTTAATGGCATTTGAAGATGATGATTATATGGATGCTATAGATGTGGATAACCTTTATGATGAAATTACTAGACTCAAGAGATGTATAGAAGAAAAGAATATGATCATTGATACTCTACAATTTCAAATTGATGAAAAAGAAAAACATCTTGAAAAATTAGAAGGTGAAATTGTTGGTCTTAGAAAAGAGATTGAGAAAACAAAAGCTATTAATCTTAAGTTTGTCAAAGGATCTGAAACTTTGGATGAGATTATCAATGTGCAGCGGTCTCCACTAAACAAGACAGGTCTGGGCTATAATGGAGAAACTTCTCAAGCATCCACCTCAAAAAGTTATCTTGATGCAGCAAGAAGAAATGAGCAAAAGCACAATGAAGATCATCAGGTAAAGCAGGGATGAATTACAAACAGAAACTATCAGGGGCAATCCATCTTAAGGGTGAACAAAAGCTACAACCAGCCACAGGTAAAATCTTCTCAATTTGGTTCAAGAATAGATGACAATAGAAATTACAATCAATTGGCTGGTAGATTCGATAACCGCAGAAGTTTCTTCAATGGACAATGCTTTTCTTGCCATAACTTTGGTCACAAAGCAGCTCAATGTGTTGCATATAAAACGATCATGACTAGGGAAGCTCAAAAACAAAGAAGTATGACGGGGATTACAAAAAGGACCTATAAAAACTTTTCGGTTCTTGAAAATGAAGTTGAATGTTCTATTTGCAATAACTTTGGTCATGAAGACTCTGAATGCAGGAGCAGGTTTCAGCAGAAAAAGGAACAAGCCTCAAGCACCAAAACATGAAGAATAAAGGAACCTCAAACAGAAAGATGTGGGATAGCATTTTATGCAGAGGGACAGGAAAATCTATGGTACATTGACAGTGGATGTTCGAAGCATATGACAGGTGATAAAGAAAAACTTGAGTCTTATTCTGCTCTAGAAAAGGGAAAGAAAGTCTCTTTTGGAAATGATACTCCTGCAACTATAAAAGGAAAAGGCATTGCTCAGTTAAAAGAAAAGGTCAAGGATGGAAATGTTTTGTATGTTGATGGATTGAAGCATAATCTTCTAAGTGTCAGCCAGATGTGTGATCAAAGAACCGAGGTTATATTCAGATCAAATGGATGTCTTGTTCGTGATCTTGATACAGGTAAAATAGTGATCAAAGGCAAAAGAACTCCAAATAATCTGTACATATTTGAAGAAGGACAACAACAATGCTATCTGAGCAAGGATGATGAGCACTGGTTATGGCATCGGAGGTTGGGACATCTAAGCTTTTCACAAATAAGGAAAGCATGCAAATATCAGGCAGTTCGCGACCTTCCAGATATCAAAATTCCTGACAACACCATATGCAAATCATGTCAGTTTGGAAAACAAACTAGAACTAACTTTCCAGAGAAAGAAGGATCAGCTAGCATGCCTCTTGAGCTAGTACATACAGATACATGCGGTCCTTTCAGGAAAAGAACACCTCGAGGAGAAGAATACTTGATATTATTCATTGACGATTTCTCCAGGTTTGTCTGGTTAGGACTTATGAAGCACAAAGATGAAGCATTCGAAAAATTCAAATCCTTCAAAGCCTTGGTTGAAAATGAATCATGTCACAAAATTAAGTGCCTCAGATCCGACAGAGGTGGGGAATTTACTTCAAATGAATTTTTCGATTTCTGTGAAGAACATGGGATAAGAAGAGAATTCTCTACAGCAAGAACTCCTAAGCAAAATGGAGTTGTGGAAAGAATGAATAGAACAGTCCAACAAATGGCTCGTGCTATGCTTGATGAGTCAGGAACTCCCGCAACTTTCTGGGGTGAAGCTACACATGCTGCGGTTGTTATTCTCAACAAAACAAATGTCCGGGTGAACAACACTCAAACTCCTCATGAGCTCTGGAGTGGTAGGACTCCTTCGGTAAAGCACTTCAAAATCTTTGGGAGCAAATGCTATATCAAGAATATTGATGAGCAGCTTGGCAAACTTGAACCTAGAGCAGATGAAGGCATTCTTCTTGGTTACTCTCCACATAGCAAAGCATACAAATGCTACAATAAAAGACTTGGCAGAATTGTTGACAACATTGATGTAGTGGTTGATGAGAAGGGATACATTCCTAGGCAAGTACATCATGAAGACATCGAAGAAGATGGAGGCTACCCCCAACGACAGAATGATGAAGAAGAAGAACCTCAAGAAGAACCAGAGGAGCAAACAAGAATAGAAGAAAAGACTCCATCCAGATATGTTCAGAAGAATCATCCAGAATCTCAAATTATGGGGCAGAAAGAAGCAGGTGTACAAACAAGAAGAACAGTTGCAGAAGCTTCAAGCTATTTGGCATTACTCTCCTCTACTGAACCACAAAATGTGAAAGAGGCATGTAAAGATGAATGTTGGGTGAAAGCAATGGATGAAGAACTTGAGCAGATCGAAAAGAACAACACTTGGGAGCTGGTTCCTAGACCAAAAGATAAGAATGTTATCGGAACAAAATGGGTCTTCAAAAATAAATTGAATGAAAATGGAGAAGTAATTAGAAACAAAGCCAGACTTGTTTGTAAAGGGTATGCGCAGCAAGAAGGAATAGACTTTGAAGAAACCTTTGCTCCTGTTGCAAGACTTGAGGCCATCCGAATGTTCCTTGCTCTCTCAAGTTTTCAAAACTTCAAAGTATTTCAAATGGACGTGAAATCAGCCTTTCTGAATGGAGACTTGGAAGAAGAAGTGTACATTGAACAGCCAGATGGGTTCATTCTTGGAAATGATCCAAATCTTGTATGCAGATTGAAAAAGGCTCTCTATGGTCTCAAACAAGCTCCAAGGGCTTGGTACTACCGTTTGGACAAATATCTTCATCAACAAGGCTTTTCAAAAGGATCAGCGGATAGCAATCTTTATATAAAAGTTGAAAATGACAAATTGCTAATACTTGTTGTGTATGTAGATGACATTATTTTTGGGAGCAATGAAGAAGCTATGAGTCAAAGCTTTGCCTTGGTCATGCAGAAAGAATTTGAAATGTCCTTGCTCGGAGAACTGACATATTTCCTTGGTTTGCAAATCCAACAAAAAGAAGGAGGAATCTTTTTATCTCAAACCAAGTATCTCAAACAGATTTTGAAGAAATATGGTATGGAAGATGCAAAACCAGTATGTACACCCATGGTCACAGGATGTAGCCTCAGTGCAAATGATGAATCTGCAGCAGTACATCAACCAACCTACAGATCTATGATTGGAAGTTTACTTTATTTGACAGGTACCCGACCGGACATCATGCATGCAGTTGGAATAGTTGGAAGATTTCAGGCAAATCCGAAGGAGACTCATCTTCAGGCAGTGAAGAGAATTTTAAAATATCTTCAAGGGACTCAAAATTATGGCTTATGGTATCCTAGAGATACAGATCTTACACTTCATGCTTATACAGATTCAGATTGGGCCGGAAGCGTGGATGACAGGAAAAGCACAAGTGGTGGTGCGTTCTTTATGGGTTCCATACTGGTATCTTGGTTCAGCAAGAAACAGAGTTCGATTGCCTTGTCTACAGCTGAAGCGGAATATGTTGCTGCTGCATCTTGTTGCACCCAACTCCTTTGGATGATGCAGACTTTGCAGGATTTTCAAATCACTTGTACACCACCAATCCCCATGTTATGTGATAACACAAGTGCAATCATCATCTCAAAGAATCCTGTTATGCATTCAAAAACCAAGCACATACCAATCAAGTATCATTTTCTCCGGGAACAAGTGCTTGAACAGAAGGTCAAGTTGGAGTATGTTCCTTCTAAGGAACAAGTTGCTGATATTCTCACCAAACCATTGCCCAGGGACACTTTTGAATACCTCAGGCAAAAGGTGGGGGTTGTTGATGCATCATCTTATTGCTGAACCTCTTCTGATTGATGGTACAGGTTCAGGGGGAGCATATAATGCATTGTTGGCATTATGGAGGATGTGCAGAAGGAGATCTTGGAAGTAGCTGCAATATGTCTCTATCTCTTTCATGGTGGATTATGGTTCTTCGTTGCAGATCTGGTTCATATTCAGGGGGAGCATGTTCTTAGGGGGAGCATAACCCTTTGCCCTTGATGTCAAAGGGGGAGAATGAAGCTGAAGTTTTGAGGTTGCCATCAAGTCCAAAGGTGGAGATTGTTGGCATTATGGCTAAAGTGTTGTCCTTGATGGCAACCCATTCAGGTGATAGATCACAGTACTTCAAGTCAGCAGCAGAGATTGATGATCAACTATCAAATATTGAAGAAAATAAGGGGTACGCAGGTACACCTTACATAAGGTGCATACACGCAGGTCGGAGTTACATAAAGTGCGTACATACCCGCAGGTCAGCTGTTCAGGAGGTGCGTACCCCCAGTGCACACATTTCAAGGCAAAGAAATTCACTCGTGGGGTTTCTTATGTTTAACCTTTGGTATTTAGCCGACGGTTTTGTGTTATTATGGTGTCGGCCCGTGGTATTAATCCATGATTTAAGGAAGAGCTTTCCTATATAAAGCAAAGGAGATCATTTGGCTTATGCATGTTTTTGGTTGAATATCTTATGAGGGCTAGATCTGAAATATTATGATCTCTTGGGAATATGTCTAAATCTAAATAAGGTGAATCTACTGATGGATTGAGATCTCTTCGGCGCATGTTCAGATCTGTAGATCTGACTGTCTGGGTTATTTCTGAAGTCCTGAAATCATCTATGCCCGAAGGTACGCAGGTACAGTGAAAGAAAAGTGCGTACATACGCAGGAACGAAGAGTTTTGGGTGCGTACATACGCAGGCACAGAAGGGTTGCAGGTGCGTACATACGCAGGCACAGAAGGGTTGCAGGTGCGTACATACACAGGCACAGAAGGGTTCAGGTGCGTACATACGCAGGCACAGAAGGGTTGCAGGTGCATACATACGCAGGCACAGAAGGGTTGCAGGTGCGGAGGTCCACAGGCAGTTCAATGGACTCAGAGCGAGGTACGCAGGCGAACAGTTGAGCAGGGTGCGTACTGTAAGCAGGCGAGCAGTTGAGCATGGTGCGTACTGTAAGCAGGCAAGCAGTTGAGCAGGGTGCGTACTGTAAACAGGCAACCAGTTGAGCAGGGTGCTTACGTAAGCAGGCGAGCAGTTGAGCAGGGTGCTTACTTCTCTTAAGATCTTTGTTTATCATTGCTGTGTTCTGGGTTTGGTTCTATTATTGTTGATCTGGTTACTACAGTTGACTGGGTGATTTTCTTATACTTTATGATCATTTGATGCTTATGGATCCAGTTTGAAAATTTATGAAAAGTGGTCCTTGTAAGAAAAGAAGTAGGGGGTTGTAGCTCCCTTCCAAGAGAGACTGGAAAACGAGAGAGAGTTGTAGCTCTCTGCAGGTTGCAGCCTGCGTACTGGTAAAGGACTGCACCAGTACAAAACCATTGTAAAAGGAGTTTCTAATTTGAAAGAAGATAGAGACATATTGCAGCAGGTGGTTTTCACCCACATTGGGTTTCCACCTTACATCTTGTGTTCTTTGGTGTGACTATCTGTTTTCTTTGTTCATGTTCATTATTTTATGGTACTGACATGCAAAAATAATTCAAGGAACAAATAAGGAAGAATTATTAAAAGAGTTAGATAATACTGATTCACCCCCCCTCTCAGTATTATTTCCAACAATTGGTATCAGAGCAGGTCCTTCAGAGAAGCTTGATCGCTTGAAGGTAGATCGTTCATCATGAGCAACTACGAGAGAGAAGCATCAATCAGGCCACCGGTTTTTGATGGGACAAACTTCAATTATTGGAAGGTAAGAGTTACTGCCTATCTTCAATCTCTTGGTACAGAAGTTTGGGACATCGTAGAGACAGGCTACGCTTTTCCTTCAGCCACTCCTACAGATGCAGCCGAGAAAAAGAAGTATGAAACAAATGCGAAAGCAGTCAGTACTCTATTAGGATGTATATCCCAATCAGAATTCATGAAGGTAATGCACTATAAATCCGCAAAAGAGATATGGGACAAAATTGTCACGAGCTATGAAGGAGATGAACAGGTAAAACGTGCTAAACTTCAAACTCTCAGAATTCAGTATGAGACTCTCAAGATGTATAATGATGAAAGTGTGGCCAACTATTTTCTTCGGGTAGATGAGGTTGTTAATTGTATGAAAAATTTGGGTGAAGAAATAAAAGAGGCTATTGTGGTTGAAAAGGTTCTAAGATCATTGTCTCCCAAGTTTGAATCTAAAGTATCTGCAATAGAAGAAAAGGAAAATCTACGAATCCTTACTATGTCTCAGCTACATGGAATTCTAACTGCTTATGAAATGAGAAAGGGAGGTCCATCAGACAGAAGAGAAGCTGCTTTCAAGGCATCAGGCAAAGGAGATTATTATGAAGCAAGCCACGTCCCAGAAGAAGAAGAAGAAGAATCAAATTTTGTCAGAAATCTTCAAAGGGGTTCTGGAAGGTTCAGAGGTAAGTTACCTTTTAAATGCTTTTCTTGTGGAAGAGTAGGTCATTATGCTGCAAAATGTCCTTATAAGGATAAAGGAAAGGAATCTGCTAGATGGAACAAGAAACAGAATGCAAATAAGAAAAGCTACTACACTCATGAAGATAGTGATGGTCTATCAAACAGTGATGAAGATGAACGAGGTAATGAATATAAGTTGTTAATGGCATTTGAAGATGATGATTATATGGATGCTATAGATGTGGATAACCTTTATGATGAAATTACTAGACTCAAGAGATGTATAGAAGAAAAGAATATGATCATTGATACTCTACAATTTCAAATTGATGAAAAAGAAAAACATCTTGAAAAATTAGAAGGTGAAATTGTTGGTCTTAGAAAAGAGATTGAGAAAACAAAAGCTATTAATCTTAAGTTTGTCAAAGGATCTGAAACTTTGGATGAGATTATCAATGTGCAGCGGTCTCCACTAAACAAGACAGGTCTGGGCTATAATGGAGAAACTTCTCAAGCATCCACCTCAAAAAGTTATCTTGATGCAGCAAGAAGAAATGAGCAAAAGCACAATGAAGATCATCAGGTAAAGCAGGGACAAATTACAAACAGAAACTATCAGGGGCAATCCATCTTAAGGGTGAACAAAAGCTACAACCAGCCACAGGTAAAATCTTCTCAATTTGGTTCAAGAATAGATGACAATAGAAATTACAATCAATTGGCTGGTAGATTCGATAACCGCAGAAGTTTCTTCAATGGACAATGCTTTTCTTGCCATAACTTTGGTCACAAAGCAGCTCAATGTGTTGCATATAAAACGATCATGACTAGGGAAGCTCAAAAACAAAGAAGTATGACGGGGATTACAAAAAGGACCTATAACAACTTTTCGGTTCTTGAAAATGAAGTTGAATGTTCTATTTGCAATAACTTTGGTCATGAAGACTCTAAATGCAGGAGCAGGTTTCAGCAGAAAAAGGAACAAGCCTCAAGCACCAAAACATGGAGAACAAAGGAACCTCAAACAGAAAGATGTGGGATAGCATTTTATGCAGAGGGACAGGAAAATCTATGGTACATTGACAGTGGATGTTCGAAGCATATGACAGGTGATAAAGAAAAACTTGAGTCTTATTCTGCTCTAGAAAAGGGAAAGAAAGTCTCTTTTGGAAATGATACTCCTGCAACTATAAAAGGAAAAGGCATTGCTCAGTTAAAAGAAAAGGTCAAGGCTGGAAATGTTTTGTATGTTGATGGATTGAAGCATAATCTTCTAAGTGTCAGCCAGATGTGTGATCAAAGAACCGAGGTTATATTCAGATCAAATGGATGTCTTGTTCGTGATCTTGATACATGTAAAACAGTGATCAAAGGCAAAAGAACTCCAAATAATCTGTACATATTTGAAGAAGGACAACAACAATGCTATCTGAGCAAGGATGATGAGCACTGGTTAGGGCATCGGAGGTTGGGACATCTAAGCTTTTCACAAATAAGGAAAGCATGCAAATATCAGGCAGTTCGCGACCTTCCAGATATCAAAATTCCTGACAACACCATATGCAAATCATGTCAGTTTGGAAAACAAACCAGAACTAACTTTCCAGAGAAAGAAGGATCAGCTAGCATGCCTCTTGAGCTAGTACATACAGATACATGCGGTCCTTTCAGGAAAAGAACACCTCGAGGAGAAGAATACTTGATATTATTCATTGACGATTTCTCCAGGTTTGTCTGGTTAGGACTTATGAAGCACAAAGATGAAGCATTCGAAAAATTCAAATCCTTCAAAGCCTTGGTTGAAAATGAATCAGGTCACAAAATTAAGTGCCTCAGATCCGACAGAGGTGGGGAATTTACTTCAAATGAATTTTTTGATTTCTGTGAAGAACATGGGATAAGAAGAGAATTCTCTACAGCAAGAACTCATCAGCAAAATGGAGTTGTGGAAAGAATGAACAGAACAGTCCAACAAATGGCTCGTGCTATGCTTGATGAGTCAGGAACTCCCGCAACTTTCTGGGGTGAAGCTGCACATGCTGCGGTTGTTATTCTCAACAAAACAAATGTCCGGGTGAACAGCACTCAAACTCCTCATGAGCTCTGGAGTGGTAGGACTCCTTCGGTAAAGCACTTCAAAATCTTTGGGAGCAAATGCTATATCAAGAATACTGATGAGCAGCTTGGCAAACTTGAACCTAGAGCAGATGAAGGCATTCTTCTTGGTTACTCTCCACATAGCAAAGCATACAAATGCTACAATAAAAGACTTGGCAGAATTGTTGACAGCATTGATGTAGTGGTTGATGAGAAGGGATACATTCCTAGGCAAGTACATCATGAAGACATCGAAGAAGATGGAGGCTACCCCCAACGACAGAATGATGAAGAAGAAGAACCTCAAGAAGAACCTCAAGAAGAACCAGAGGAGCAAACAAGAATAGAAGAAAAGACTCCATCCAGATATGTTCAGAAGAATCATCCAGAATCTCAGATTATGGGGCAGAAAGAAGCAGGTGTACAAACAAGAAGAACAGTTGCAGAAGCTTCAAGCTATTTGGCATTACTCTCCTCTACTGATCCACAAAATGTGAAAGAGGCATGTAAAGATGAATGTTGGGTGAAAGTAATGGATGAAGAACTTGAGCAGATCGAAAAGAACAACACTTGGGAGCTGGTTCCTAGACCAAAAGATAAGAATGTTATCGGAACAAAATGGGTCTTCAAAAATAAATTGAATGAAAATGGAGAAGTAATTAGAAACAAAGCCAGACTTGTTTGTAAAGGGTATGCGCAGCAAGAAGGAATAGACTTTGAAGAAACCTTTGCTCCTGTTGCAAGACTTGAGGCCATCCGAATGTTCCTTGCTCTCTCAAGTTTTCAAAACTTCAAAGTATTTCAAATGGACGTGAAATCAGCCTTTCTGAATGGAGACTTGGAAGAAGAAGTGTACATTGAACAGCCAGATGGGTTCATTCTTGGAAATGATCCAAATCTTGTATGCAGATTGAAAAAGGCTCTCTATGGTCTCAAACAAGCTCCAAGGGCTTGGTACTACCGTTTGGACAAATATCTTCATCAACAAGGCTTTTCAAAAGGATCAGCGGATAGCAATCTTTATATAAAAGTTGAAAATGACAAATTGCTAATACTTGTTGTGTATGTAGATGACATTATTTTTGGGAGCAATGAAGAAGCTATGAGTCAAAGCTTTGCCTTGGTCATGCAGAAAGAATTTGAAATGTCCTTGCTAGGAGAACTGACATATTTCCTTGGTTTGCAAATCCAACAAAAAGAAGGAGGAATCTTTTTATCTCAAACCAAGTATCTCAAACAGATTTTGAAGAAATATGGTATGGAAGATGCAAAACCAGTATGTACACCCATGGTCACAGGATGTAGCCTCAGTGCAAATGATGAATCTGCAGCAGTACATCAACCAACCTACAGATCTATGATTGGAAGTTTACTTTATTTGACAGGTACCCGACCGGACATCATGCATGCAGTTGGAATAGTTGGAAGATTTCAGGTAAATCCGAAGGAGACTCATCTTCAGGCAGTGAAGAGAATTTTCAAATATCTTTAAGGGACTCAAAATTATGGCTTATGGTATCCTAGAGATACAGATCTTACACTTCATGCTTATACAGATGCAGATTGGTCCGGAAGCGTGGATGGCAGGAAAAGCACAAGTGGTGGTGCGTTCTTTATGGGTTCCAGACTGGTATCTTGGTTCAGCAAGAAACAGAGTTCGATTGCCTTGTCTACAGCTGAAGCGGAATATGTTGCTGTTGCATCTTGTTGCACCCAACTCCTTTGGATGATGCAGACTTTGCAGGATTTTCAAATCACTTGTACACCACCAATCCCCATGTTATGTGATAACACAAGTGCAATCAGCATCTCAAAGAATCCTGTTATGCATTCAAAAACCAAGCACATACCAATCAAGTATCATTTTCTCCGGGAACAAGTGCTTGAACAGAAGGTCAAGTTGGAGTATGTTCCTTCTAAGGAACAAGTTGCTGATATTCTCACCAAACCATTTCCCAGGGACACTTTTGAATACCTCAGGCAAAAGGTGGGGGTTGTTGATGCATCATCTTATTGCTGAACCTCTTCTGATTGATGGTACAGGTTCAGGGGGAGCATATAATGCATTGTTGGCATTATGGAGGATGTGCAGAAGGAGATCTTGGAAGTAGCTGCAATATGTCTCTATCTCTTTCATGGTGGATTATGGTTCTTCGTTGCAGATCTGGTTCATATTCAGGGGGAGCATGTTCTTAGGGGGAGCATAACCCTTTGCCCTTGATGTCAAAGGGGGAGAATGAAGCTGAAGTTTTGAGGTTGCCATCAAGTCCAAAGGGGGAGATTGTTGGCATTATGGCTAAAGTGTTGTCCTTGATGGCAACCCATTCAGGTGATAGATCACAGTACTTCAAGTCAGCAGCAGAGATTGATGATCAGCTATCAAATATTGAAGAAAATAAGGGGTACGCAGGTACACCTTACATAAGGTGCGTACACGCAGGTCAGATTTACATAAAGTGCGTACATACCCGCAGGTCAGCTGTTCAGGAGGTGCGTACCCCCAGTGCACACATTTCAAGGCAAAGAAATTCACTCGTGGGGTTTCTTATGTTTAACCTTTGGTATTTAGCCGACGGTTTTGTGTTATTATGGTGTCGGCCCGTGGTATTAATCCATGATTTAAGGAAGAGCTTTCCTATATAAAGCAAAGGAGATCATTTGGCTTATGCATGTTTTTGGTTGAATATCTTATGAGGGCTAGATCTGAAATATTATGATCTCTTGGGAATATGTCTAGATCTAAATAAGGCGAATCTACTGATGGATTGAGATCTCTTCGGCGCATGTTCAGATCTGTAGATCTGACTGTCTGGGTTATTTCTGAAGTCCTGAAATCATCTATGCCCGAAGGTACGCAGGTACAGTGAAAGAAAAGTGCGTACATACGCAGGAACGAAGAGTTTCGGGTGCGTACATACGCAGGCACAGAAGGGTTGCAGGTGTGTACATACGCAGGCACAGAAGGGTTGCAGGTGCATACATACGCAGGCACAGAAGGGTTCAGGTGCGTACATACGCAGGCACAGAAGGGTTGCAGGTGCGTACATACGCAGGCACAGAAGGGTTGCAGGTGTGGAGGTCCGCAGGCAGTTCAATGGACTCAGAGCGAGGTACGCAGGCGAACAGTTGAGCAGGGTGCGTACTGTAAGCAGGCGAGCAGTTGAGCAGGGTGCGTACTGTAAGCAGGCAAGCAGTTGAGCAGGGTGCGTACTGTAAGCAGGCAAGTAGTTGAGCAGGGTGCTTACGTAAGTAGGCGAGCAATTGAGCAGGGTGCTTACTTCTCTTAAGATCTTTGTTTATCATTGCTGTGTTCTGGGTTTGGTTCTATTATTGTTGATCTGGTTACTACAGTTGATTGGGTGATTTTCTTATACTTTATGATCATTTGATGCTTATGGATCCAGTTTGAAAATTTATGAAAAGTGGTCCTTGTAAGAAAAGAAGTAGGGGGTTGTAGCTCCCTTCCAGGAGAGACTGGAAAACGAGAGAGAGTTGTAGCTCTCTGCAGGTTGCAGCCTGCGTATTGGTAAAGGACTGCACCAGTACAAAACCATTGTAAAAGGAGTTTCTAATTTGAAAGAAGATAGAGACATATTGCAGCAGGTGGTTTTCACCCACATTGGGTTTCCACCTTACATCTTGTGTTCTTTGGTGTGACTATCTGTTTTCTTTGTTCATGTTCATTATTTTATGGTACTGACATGCAAAAATAATTCAAGGAACAAATAAGGAAGAATTATTAAAAGAGTTAGATAATACTGATTCACCCCCCCTCTCAGTATTATTTCACACACACACACATATATATATATATATATATATATATATATATATATATATATATATATATATATATATATATCTATATATATATATATAATTTATTTAAACATATAAAGCAACAATAACATCAGATAAACACATTGGCACATAAATGTGGAGAAAGCACTGCTATATATATGTTGTGTATGACAAATAAAAAATGATCCATTAGTGTCAATATTGAATCCTCAAGTCTGATAGTTGTCCAATCAAGCACTCAAAAATAGAGAACCAATACAAAATGATATGACATGTATAAATGTATCTCATCATAATAAGGTAGATGTACTTTGCTTTTCATGGTATGAAATTAAAATCTGTAATTGTAAATTGAAAAGGTTACGTGGGAAGGTTACCCAGTTCATTCATGCATTCTATATTCTTTTCTAGCAGGTTTTTTCTTTCCTACACAAATTCGAATGTTCAACAATGAATGTTTGCAATAATTTCTCCTTTTGGGTGAACAAAGACTTGGATTTATATTGGTTCAGGGGATTATTAGTTGTTGTCTCCGCTACCTTTACAATGTGATTCCCCCACTGCCCAACAATGTTATCTACGAGGCATGAAGTTTCACAGATGTTGATGAATCCAGCATCACAACTTACTTGCCCAGAAGGAATTAAAAGGAAAGAGTTGTGCTTTATGACTTAAAAACAATGGTTCAACTTTAGCTTTCAGATGAGTCTGCAGAACATTGAAAAGAACAAGAAGACATTTTACAAGAAGCATGACAATAAGCAAAAGTGCACTTTCTTGCACAGGTAATGGAAAGATAAAAATAATGTTTATTTTTGTCTTGGAAACAGAACAATGCACTTCTTTTACAGGTCATGAAAAGATAAAAACAATGTTGTTTTTGACTTGGAAACAGAGTAGCTCAGCTTTAGCTTCATATAGTACCATTGTTCTATTAGTAAATGGAAGCAATTATTAGGTAAGTCTGCAGAACATAGAAAAGATCAAGAAGACATTTTACAAGAAAGCATGACAATAAGCAGAGAGGTACCAATATGATATAAAACCTTTAATAGAGCATCAAGAACATGTCTTTGAAGGCATAAAAGTTGTATTAAAGCAAGTGAAACATTTACCATTGATTAGTGAACTGAACATTAGGAGCATGACTGTTGCATTTCACTTTAACATATGGGGTACATAGGGATGTGTTTGGCACTAAGAGGTACTAAACATATGTACAATAAAAGCATTCTATCACATATAGATGTAATTGACAATGAGTAGCTAACCATATATGCATGATGGGCCATGGCATCGACAACACCAATTGGTGTTTATTGCGGTGCCAAATTGTGCGAGTTGTTCCTGCAATTGATGCCGCATTTGCCTGTGTGCATCCCTTTCATGGATGTGAATTGTTATCTTAAGTATTTTTCTTATTTTCTTTAACAACTCAATGGTTGGGTGCAAACGGTAAAGCAAAAATGATTGTTGGGGCAAGATCCTTGTCTGCATATCTTGTAATGTGAGTTCTTGTTGTTGAATTTCCTCGCAACACTCATACAACATTCGTAGGTAGCCTGTATCCATACCTGTTGCCATCTAAGAAGGAAACGTTGTAAGTGACAATGGATATGTTTGACGATTTTGTATGAATATTTAAAATAAAATAAACGATTCCAAACGAGTATAAAATCATATGAAAGTAAATGTAATAGCAAGCAAATGTATGTGAAATTTGGCTATGTAGTGAGTGGTGTTTACCATGTGGGTAATTCTGGAAGACAGGTTGTAAGATTGGCTAAAATGTATTATCCTGAATAGATTTTGATGCGAGCAATGATTCCTCTTGCTATCTATGCTTAAGATATGGATTCTTGTGCATTTGTGCAATGCGTGAGAATGGGAATGCTGGATTGATGTGTATGTCTGCCAATGACCGCACTCTTGAAATTGCAGTGAACGTTAGCCCTTGGCGTTCTCTGGTGCCGATGTCTACTGTTGCTTTGTCTAATGTCATTCCTTGTGACTTGTGTATCATTAAAGCCCATGCCATTTGAAGTGGTATCTGACGGTGTGTACCCCTTGTGATGGGAGAAATGGGTACATATGTTGGGTGTGAAGTGTCCCATGGCGTTCCTTTGTATTGTCTAAAGTCGACAACCACGAAGCATGGTAATTCTGGGGGCTTTGAGCCAATTGAATAAAACATTGAGACGACCTTCCCAAGTGTGCCATTGACGAGGCCTGCATGTACCCATAAGTTGCTGGTGAGCATAACTTTTTGTTCATTGCATAAGAGCACTTTTGCAGGCAGATGCTCATCTTCTGTTGTCTTAGGAGTTTTCTGCCTTTGTTGTTCTGTAGAGCAAAGCGCGACTAGGATGTTCAATTTTTTGAGCATTTTCTTATTATGCAAGACAACTGAGTTGTTTGTTGCAAATAGGTGCATGGATTCTTCAAATGTGCGTTTCTCTTCATGTGTAAGAGACGAACTTGTACTTGACATTAGGTGTTGCCAATCTTCAAGTGTAGCTATTCCATTCTTGAGATTTGCAAGTATTTGCCGAAAAGAAACCTGGGACGGGGTAGCTCCTTGTTGACGGAAAACGGTTGAAAGTGTTATGAATATGTCGAAGCTGCACCAAAGTGCAGTGCCACGTGATGTCCCAACGTATAAAGGAATGTCTTTTACAGGTGGTAGCTAGCCTAAATCTCCTACAAGGATAATGGAGCGATTACCAAATGGTGCATTTCCGTGAAGAGGGAATGCTTCTCTTAGACGATTGTCAATGCGAGAAAGCATTTTTGGACCAATGAAACTCATTTCATCAATGAGAATGTATTCTACATGACGAAGTTGCTCTTGCAGTTGTAGGAGTGGTTGGCCTTCGAGAGGATGCATTGTTTGGATAGGGATACGAAGGGCAGAGTGAATTGTGAGGGCATTTATGTTGAAAGCTGTAACGCCAGTTGGTGCAAGTAACAACAAAGGGTTTTTATTTTCTGGTGAGTTTTCCACAAATGCTTGGTGTAGGGTCAAATGGGATTTTCCTGTGCCAGCTGTTCCTTGTATGATGATGTTGCGTGGTGGTTTTGCTGAAGGGGTTTTGAAGTGTGAAAAAATAGTGGTAAAAGCTATGTTTTGGGTAGGAGATAATGTGTGATCATGGGGAAGGTTGGAAAAAGAATGATGTTGGTTTTGAATGGTTGAGCGGTTGAATTCAATGAAATTTATGGCAGTTTCTTGCAAGGGGGGAGGGATAGTATTTTGTGACCAATTGTGGTTGACATCGAAGTCACGGTAGCCAATCATGTTGAGGTCATCAATTGCAATATTGTAACCTGGGTGCAGCTGAGAGAGGATTTGCCATTCATTCATCTGCATGGAATCAGGAGGGGTGTGCGGGGTAGTTTGATCTTCAGTAGGTGGGCTTTATGGGTTCTCAATTTCTCGATGGACATGCCATGGTGTATATGTACCCCTTTTTTGTTCCCAGTGTGCAATAATTTCTGCATCAGTTGAACCAATATCATCGGGGAGTGTTCGGAAGGGGAAATACAATAGTAATTCACTCCAGCAGAAGATGGCATAGGAAGGATCATCAGAGGAAGGAATGACATTGTAACGGGGCAAGACATGTACAATCATTGGAGGGAATATGTGTTTCCATTGGTTTTTTCTCTGCTGGGCAGAATATGACCACGAGCGAGAAACTTCAAGGAGGGTTAGTGATTCTAATGAGGCAGGCCTGTTCCTTAATGCAACGATAAAGTTTGGTGTCGAACCGAGATTTTCAGTATCTTGTGAAACACATTTGAAAACAGCCCTGTTGACATTAAAAGAATGAAATGTACGGCTGCAGAGAGAGAGAGGTAACTTTTGTAACATATGGCATATTTCTTGTGCATCGATGTCTCTATCTACTATGGTTTCTGTAAGGAGTTTTCGGATGATAGCAACAGTAGGTGCTTCTGGAAGGGCACTTTGTGATAGCCATGATAGCATTTGACAATAGCTCTCAGATCTTGTTTCTGCTTTTGCTGCATACTTTGAAATATATTTCAACACAACATGGCGAGAAAGGACTAGTTGGCAATCAACATTTGCTCTCCAAATAGAGAGTAGATCGAAATTGTGAATATTCAATCTTTCATCATTGCGAGCAGGGACGCAGGTTTTATGACCTTTATCATCAATGAAATGTGAAGAAGTGGACTTCAACTCCCACAACACTCCATATCTGCAGCTAAGTACATTGTCTTTCTTGCAAAGACAAGAAGATTCATGACACTTTGTATGACGTTGAACGCAGTTGACGAGCTCTGTGTAGTATTCAGACCGATTGGATGCAAATATTGATGTTGTGTCAAGAATACATGGGTTATGAATTGTTGATTGGTGAAGCAGAAAATTTTGGTGTTCTGCCTGACGTGGATTCCAGGCAGTTACATAGTGGTTGAAATATTTCTGTGCGTTAGCAACTTCTAATGCATTGTACCAATCAAGTGTGTCCATGTTTGGTGCATTTTGTAGCCAGAGGAAGCCATGAATGTGTGCAGATCCTCTATGTTTCCGTTCGTATCTGAATATAATATGAAGGTTACATTTGGTTAATACATATATATGCAATGTATAAAATTAATGTAGAGGGAAATGGATATTAAATAATACCTGGACCAATAGTCGACTGCATGGAGGCCTTTTGCAGGATTTCTTCAAGGAAAATTGTAAATCTGCAATGCATATATTGGGATGTTAGATGTGGGTTTTTAATTATGTTTTGAATTTTCCATTAGAAGTGGTTGACTGAATTGGAAGGAACCTTGGTGGGCATGATCGTGTGCAAGTCATGCCATTAAGTATCAGCTGCGCTGAGTGTGAATAAGAATTTTGGGCTTCCTATTTGCGTGATCATGTCAGTCAGCTCAGATAGTCGTTTGTTCCAGAAAGACCGTGTTCCTCGTAGGGCTCAACCGAACCGCATTATTTGCTCTGGCAACCTTGAATCTGGAGAGTCATGAAGACACTGGCGTAGGTCTGAAACCGTTGTTGGCAAGTTGTTCTTAATGTACTTCTTTACGAAAACACTAGCAGTTGCTTGGCTATGGTGGTGCATTAGAATGTTATAAAGATAGTAGCGGAATCTTGGGTGTTGGCCAAAGCGGTTATCATAGTAGTGCAACAAGTGTAAAGCATATTCATGCATCTCAACTTTTGTAAGTCTTGGTTGCATGATCATTGCAATGCCTGTAGGGAAGAGTGTGGGGAATGCCATGGCAAAGAGGCCGATGGTGTTGTATTCATTTATAGCAGTTAAAGATATTGGAGGCCAATCAATAGAGCTTGTTGAATTTGAATGGGTCAAGTGTCAAATAGTTACAAATGTGTTCAAGCTCAGTACATGAATTTGGGAGTACTGGAACGAAAGAAGAGGGTTGGATTTCTAATGGAGGTAGCATGACATCAGTATCATAAGTAGAATCAGTAGTGGTTTGATGGGGTTCAAAAGAGGAGGTGGTTACATTATGCAGAAGAGAAGAAATTTCTGTAGGGTGATCTGGTAGCACAGAAATTGTAGATGAATTAAATTGAACATCACGGTAGTAAGGGTAATTTTTTATTTTGTATTCAAGGGCTGCAAGGACACGCGATTTACAAACGAAGAATTCGTAAGCCTTTTCAGATGGATTTTTCCTTTTCACAATGAGGATGTCTAAGTCAGAGAGCATTCAGGGTAAGTATTTGGCAATAGTGGTGATGTCTTGAGGGAAGCTAATTGTATGGCCTTTATATTTGTATTGACCACCATGGGAATGAGTGACTTGTAGAATGGGGTTGACACGTGCAATGAGCATTTCTTCAACCTGTGTTAACTGGTGAAGGACATAGGGTTGTTCTCCAGGGTCCATGTTGTTCAGCTCAGAAAAACGATTGGTAGATTTAGATGATGCACAATGAAAACAAGAGAGTCTACCGTGGAGAAGCTTTGTTTTCATTCCTGGGTATGATTCCTTGCATATTGTGCAAACATGCAAGGTAGAAAGTCCATCAATCCTTTCTCGAAAGTGACGGTGTTCTTCATCAAGGGGAGGGTTATATTGGATTTGATGAATATGAGATGGGTTGGTTTGTATAGTTGGGAGAGCATTTGAGGTGGGAAGGGATGCAGAGGAAGTAGTAGGGTTGTTGCGGTTTTCATAAAGTAGTCGACGTCGTGCATTTATTCTATCCTTTTGCTGTGCATAAAGAAGTTGCCGCCGCTCGTTTTTGGCTGCAATTTGATTGCCTTTTGGCATATCTAAACAAGTACAAATAATTATTGTTAGTTTTCATAAACGAGCAGTGCATGTTTCGAGAATGTACTGCAATTATAGAGTTCAGGCTTCTGTGATCCATATCAAGATTGTGAGAGATTTTTCAGCGAAAATCACATGGAGTATAATTTGTCGACACGTTTCGAACCAACTAGTGTGGTTCATCGTCAGGACAAGTTGAAAAATCTCTCACAATGAACCACACTAGTTGGTTCGAAACGCGTCGACAAATGATACTCCATGTGATTTTCGCTGAAAAATCTCTCACAATCCTGACGATGAACCACACTAGTTGGTTCGAAACGCGTCGACAAATGATACTCCAAATGTACTGCAAGTTTTAGAATTAACTTTTTTATTTGAACATAGCATTAATATTTTTTATTCCAACATCGATGAAGGTAGGTAGATTGGGTAGAAGGGAAAACATGCAATTAGGAGTGCTATAAAACCATATGTTATTTCAGCATCTATCATTGAGAGGGGAGAAGCAAAATAAACAATATTTTGCTCCCTTTTCTTCATTTTTTTTTTACATGTTTGAATGATAACATGAATAGAGTAGCAAGCAAGAGATCAATGTATAACATGTAGACAACGAACGAGAAACATATGTAGTAACTCTTTACAAATGTTGATATCTGTATTATGTAAAATGAAAATGGTAAGCATACATATTTTGGAATGACTGGAAGAGAGTATTTGCAGTGAAAGCTACAGTTTGCACCATAATAACATGGGTGTATAATTTACAACAATATGAGGCAATGAGTTGTGCGGAAATGTTTGTTTATGTACAAACATTCGTGTTAGAAGAGACCCTAAAAAATAGTTCAAAGGCGGCGAACAATAGGGCGTTTTGAAGTGGACATTGCTTGAATGTCAGTGAGTGCTTCCTTGCATGCAGAGGCATATTGAATTTCTTCTGAATTGATCAGTATTGGTTGCAAGCGCTGAACACCGTTGAAGTAATCTGCTTTAATGGAAAGTGTTAGCAGGAAGCGACGTCCTGAAATTCGGCCACAAATTTCTTGCAAATCAGCTGGTTCGATAGAAAGAAGGAACATGTCTTTTGTCGTGATACCCATGAGCTCGTTCCCTGCATCATTGAAAGCTGTGATGTTCTGTAGATTCCCGGTGTGGTCATGTAGCTCAATTTTAAGTTTGTAAGGGTAGTCACATTCTAGGAAGTCACCGTTACATTTTGTACAATGCTAAATATTGTTAGAATGCTCCACAACCTTCTTCATGCATTGTTTTCCATTGAAATCTAGTGGACATGCTAGAAAGTAGAAGTCGCCCATATGAAGAGCAGTAATTGTTGCTCGAACTGAAACCCAGATTGCTTTATTGGAGGGTTGCATGCCAGTAATTTCATGAAACGTCTTTCGTGGTAGGGCACGTTTCGAAGGAACACCATAGTTTCTACTCAAAGATGGAGAAGAAGAACTATAACTTGTTTCATGGAACCATGCATGTAGTTGGTGAGTTTCTTCAAATTGTGGATTTATGGTGAGAGTGCTTGTTGGTATCATTCCTATTGTGGTGCCATTAAATGCAGATACACGACCTCCTTTGATTGCAAGTATTGGTGGGTTGTCGAAAGAGTAGAATTGAGAAAGGTTCTATCCTATATAGTCACAATGGTCTCCCCATAATGTTACATCAATGCTAAAACCTGACTTGTCTTTTAATATGAGTGTTTTCCTTAATGTTTCACTTCCGTATTTTCATCGAATTGTTGATGCAGGTGAAGTGGAGGTAACAACACCAATGACATCCACATTTGTATTTGGACTTGCACTTTTTATTTCAGCAATAGTCTTGAAGTGAAATCTCTGGTAAGGAAACTTTGGATTATCTATGGGACATGGACTGATAGTGGAAGTATCAAACAAGTAAATTTCCCATTTGTTCTTGAGGTGGTTGTAGTTTGGATTTGCTTCTTTCACTGTGCCATTTGAAACAATGTATAGCTGCCCAACTTGAATTAGATTGTAAAGAGATTTGGCCAATTCAGCAAATGCAGAAAGGTGGATCTCTTCCTTATCACAATTGATAAGGTCAAATCCAATAACTTTTCCTGAGCCTCGCACATTGTTGTAAGTCTTCAATGATGTTTTTGCAGATGCCCTACCTTGGATTGACCAATATTTTCGGTAAGGGTTGAGTTCCGTGAGTGGAATTGTTGTAGTTGTTGCCGTATTTGGTGGAGTAACTACAGAGGGCAAGGTATCTTCAGCTGATGAAGAGCTAAATTGGGATGTACCTGCCTTTGCATGGAGTAGCGTTGATGAGTCCTTCGTCAATGCTGCTGAGCGCATCACAACTTCAAGCTCAACCACTCGGATGGACCTTATGTAAACAAATGAGAAATGAATTAATGAAGATTCCATTTTCCTTCTTGTAATGCAAGAAGCGTTTAGAAGGAAAAAATTAAAAGAGGGTAACTTCAAATGGTGGGCCTTACGAGGAGTTTTGGAGCACTGTGCAAGCTGCTTTTTTAAGCAGAATTATCGAGCCAATTTGGATGTCTCCAGATACAACCTGTGGGCTATATGCGGATGGTAGCAAAGTCTTATGTTGATGTGTTCCATCAGATAGAGTAATGTGGAAGTGTGAGGATGTTGTTTTTAATGAGGTAACAGAACCAACATCGATTATCTGAAGTAGTGGTTGAATCTCAGTGGAACCATTTAGCAACAGAGGAATGGAATTCGTTGTCAAGGTTGTCTCCATAATATTAACAGGAGGATTCTTTTTCCTGTGATAGTAGTACCTGCAATTCATCAATTTCACCACAACACAAAATTCTAGTCAAAGAAGATGTGATGTGAATGCAGAATCTAATCTAACAAGGCTAACTTTTGATGGTGAAACAATAATAAGGGCACAACCTAGATGGGGAGGAGAACAACCTCTCATATTAACCACCCAAGGTAGACCACATTAACAAAATGCCTGTTAATAAGATTCAGTGACAAGGTACATATTGTGCAAGTTTGGAAGTACCTCAAGCGACTCAAAGATCCTTATAGTCTTACAGTACCTTCAAAACATGTATGAAATAGGAACATTTGCCAGCCATTCCTAATACTGATCCTTTCTGCAATATTCTGATCGCACATGACATGCGATCCTTGTAGGAAAAATCCACACGTTTCTTACACAACGTAAAACCCATTAAGAGATGTGTTTCAATCAAGGCATTTTCCATCTATTTTCCTCACTTAATTTACCCTTTGTAGACCTCTTTTAAACGCTGACTGGACTTCTTATGGCTTTGTAATAATGTTCTATAAGTGGCTCATATTAGTAGGCCTTGGAGGCATCAACATAAAGTGCCCACACTTAGGGCAGGCAGTGTGAGACCCATCACTTGGAAGGAGTGTGCTTCTTTTGTGAATCTTGTGCATAATTCATGATATTTTAACTATTTTCTGAACAATCCACAATTTTTTTTATTTTATTATGCTATATTCGGTTGTACTCACTGTGCTTGTGCAGTTTTTCACATTATAGGGAATCACTTTCATTAAACATATGTTGAATAGTAGCCATTGCACATAACAAACATGCTATTCAAACACTATGTATAGCTTTCAATAAATTTGTGAGTCTGATGCATGAAAGGGTAGAGCTATTGAATCTGAAAGTTCACACATTCCTTCAGTCCAGGCATCTAGAAGAGCTATCTGGGGCCAAGCTCATGTTTGTAATAAGAGCCACTAGAAGAGCTATCTGGGTCCTCCCTCTTGTCAGAAACAAGACCCTGAAAACAACATCCAGACCATAACAACAATCAGATTTCATCAGTTACAGAACTGTGGCCAAATTGTAGACTATCATGGGTAGTTTCTATATATTTGCAGCCTCACCAACCCATCTAAATGCAATGATCTGAAAAAAGAGGAGTAATTCAATTCCTATTTTCTTTTCGTACAAAGTTATAAAGAGCCAAATGGAGTATGATGTGCAAGTGGAAAGAGTGTGGGCAGTTTCGATATAATTTTAGCATGCGGAATTAAAGCATCCTAAAGCAGACATTTTTTCAATGCTTTCCTCATCTCAAGAAATAATGAATAGCTTGTGATCTGGTTTTGCTACATGTGGTACCTAATATATTTTGTAGACGGGTAAATGTATGTGCATTAAGTTTGGGTAATATACAAATGGGAAATCTCTTGTAACTAAACATCTATTAAGCGTGTTGCTTAATGGAAAATATTTAGAACTATATTTTATTATTGAATGTCGCAAGTGGTGTTGTTGACCCTTATTTCTTTTGAAGAGGTTTCCATCAAATGAGTTGAAACCGCTGATGTTGTTTGTATCAGAGCAAGAGAAAAATGACATAAATGCACCCGGTATAGCTAGGTAATCCGAAGCTAGCTCTAGAAGTGGGTATAGATATCAACTAATGAGAAACAGAATCTTGTGAGTAAGAATGCTTATCATAGTAGAAAGAATTGTAATCTGGTAAGGGTTCTCCTTTCTTTATGGGGTAATGTAAAAGAGTAGTTCTTATGGAAGAGTTCAGATATTTCTTAGGTCAATTTATAAAATTTCATAAGACCAACGAGGAGAGTAAAATCTTCAATTTCACCTGAACATGCATAGAACAGTCAACAAAGGTATGCCTCATAGGGTTGACCTAAATTTGAAAGGATCTCAATGAACCCAACCAGGTGACTATGGAAGTACAATCTTCAAATGCAGACTCTGCCAAGATGCAGGCCGTCTAATGACTGCCTGCACAAGAAAGGTACAGCAAGTGGAAGGACATTCAGAGCCATAATAGATCTCCCATAGATGGCCTGCAGTGGGATCCAAAAAGTTGAGAAAATGAAAATAACACCTAGTTAGATTAGAAGACAACCAAAAGGACAACAACCAAAATTATAGAAACAACAGCTATAGAGGAGGCCCATGAAGAAAGAAGAAAACTCCTACAGACTCTTGAGTCTCAGCACATGAGAAGACCAGATTTGAGAACAGGAACCAGGAGAAGAAAACAAACCACAGCCGAATTTTTGAAAAAAAGAAATGAAGAAGACCACAGAACATCAAGATCCCTTTGCCAAATCCTCCACAGTGGAAAGTGGATACAAAAATCGATTCAAACAAGGAGCAAAAATCAATGTTTCGTTGGTGGTTTTGTTTTAGCAGAATAGACATAACTCATACATGGCTTGTAAGCCATTGAGATTCATATGGCCATTTATCATTTAGTTCCAATATGTAGATTTGGTTTAGAGTTTGCTTTCTTGGATCTTGTCAAAAATCAAGAGATAACAGAATCAAGAACATTTAAGTAGGATTAGAAAAATAAAGCCTTGTCTATCTATAGATATACACACATATTTGCCTCATGACCATATCGACGAATATGAGAAGCATCCTTAGAAAGTGAAGAAAATTTGAGTAATGCAGAAGATGGGTGTTTACTTTGTTACTTGAAATCCCAACTTACAAATACAGAACTTGCCTTATCTGTTCCACAGCTCGACACAGCTCTATATATTGAATTGACATGCCAATGTACTAAATCTGAATTTTATGACTCATGGAAACATCGATTATAATGCATCCAAAAACATATTCAAATTTCCACCTCCCCTGTTTAAAAGCTATAAATCTAAGAGTTTTTTGTTCTTTAATTGAGATCCATTTTCTCCTTATCATGACATTTATTTTATCGCCCAGTTTTTGTATATGAACCAGGTCATTCTTGTGGCTATGTTTCCTCTTAGTCGCCAGGCTTCTCCATCGCTTACCTCGCATTTTCTCGTTCCTTTACACAGGAAAATTAAAACAAAAAGTAGATTCTTTGGTTCAAATTTCTGTGGAGATTTGATCAGTTAGGGTTTCTTCTTCTGTAGCAATAAAATTTACAAAGCTTTGCTATAATCCTTTTGAACCTGTGCCTTGTTTTGCAGGTATTGAGCTCACCTTATCTCAAAGGCATTCCCTCCAGCCATAAGGTAATTCAAATCTTTTTCCCGTCTTACTGAGGTCACAACGTTTTTCATGTTTAATAAATTCCGCTAATCAACAATGAAATGCTCTCTGCAAATTTTGAGAAAATGAACCTCTCGATATACTGAAAAATAACACATACGAGAGGTTGAATTTTATTTCAGTATGCATCCCCTGTTAAGTAGGTGTCTGTAATCGCTGTAGTGTTTTTGGCTCTTCTGTAACAAAATTTAAAGGGGACTTACAATCTTCTGTTGGAGGAGATCAGGCGAAATACGACCTTAGGAGCAGAGTCAGTGAAGAGAAATGGGAATGGCAGGCGCCACTGTACTCTCTGGTGCTTTCTAGACAATGGTACAAGTTACTTATCATCTAATAGGACATTGACCATACAGCTAAGAGCAATTTCTCTGCAATATTGTGTAATAAGCTAGGGTAATTTATATAATACAGCGAGGAATCAGGAAAAACCAGCAAAAAGAGAGAGAATGGGATCAGAAAACCCATTTTTGAGAGCACTAACCTGCAATTTAAACAGAAGAATTCTGAGAACCTGGGAACCTGGGCGAACAATTTCTGAACAGGGAAACAGAGCAGGGAAACAGAGTTGTACCTGCCATTGAAAAACCCATAAGAGAACACTAAGAAAACACTGAACTAAAATTAAAACGTTGGAAGCAAAATGAGAGGGAATGGGATCAGAAAACCCATTTTTGAGAGCACTGACCTGAAAATTGAGTAGAAAAACAGTGTATACTTGCAACAGTGTATACTTGAGCACCTGAGTGAACAATTTCTGAACAGTAAAACAGAGGTGTAAACAGTGTATATGGAACAACAAAGGGCTAGGTCGTGCACAACAGATTGCACAGCAAAAACAGGACACATTATTGCAGCAGTAAGTGGAAAAGCACAAAAACATTATTGCAGAGGGCGTGGAAGAGAACATGAAGAGCAGAAAACGGACAAATATGGAGGAAGAGCAGAAAACGGACGGACAGATATGGAGGAAGAGCAGAAAACGGACGGATATGGTGGAAAATTCAGTGCGTCTATTTGAAAAACTTCTGCATTGCTAGTGTTGGCGCGCCACAACTCCCTCACCTTCCACAAATTTTCGGTCTCAATCACGCTGGAGTGGGGTTCGATTCCTTAGGCACTAATCCTGGAGATCGTCCAGAGAGGAGCATGCACGCAGCCTGGGCACACGTTCACCGCACCACACGCAGGTTGGGCACACGTTCCACAATCCACGTATTAACAGCGCACACAGTGGCATTAACAAATGCGAAACTGCAAGATGCAAAATACCAAGATGTCAATTTGGCTGTTGTTGAAAAAAATGCCAGGTGTCAACCTTAGAAAGAAAAGGACGACGAAAGTCTCTTTCAAAGGAAAGCCTATCGACATAATAAATATTTTCCAAATTTTGTAAAAAAACACAACCTTCACATCCTTCTTAAATTAATATAATAATGATATTCGATTTTGGTAAAATTTGTAAGCTTTTGCAGTAAAAGTCACCTCATAGTTATATTCAATCAAATTATTATTATAAATACATCTACATTGGATTTTGTCTTACCATAAGTTGAAAGAAAATAGAACTACTTTATATGTGCCATATATGAAATGTGAAGATGCTTTGTCGTCATTAGAAAGGAAGGGTTGTGTGTGTTTCCTTTGCCTAACATTTTTAACATAAACCTGTAATGGGAGCATCCTCATTAGACTACTTTATTACACTGACATAAAATGTTATATTGAACTAATTTGATATATTAATATACTACACTCGTATAATATATCTTATTTGAATAATAAGATATATTATATTTATATTCAACTATAAATTACACCGAAATTTTAATTCTATCATTATATAGAAATTTAATTACAATAACGAAATGGCCGAATATCATGATCACGACTGATTTGTGCTATAGTTGTATTAAAATTACACGGTGTTAGTTTTGGTTCAAATTACGCATAGTGGGATTCCCAATATGAACCACTTAATTAACATGACATGTCACAAAATGTTAACAAAAACATATTTTGGGCCTACCGGGCACAAATACATATTTCGGTCTTACATGGTTTAGAATAATGGTGGATTTGTCTTAGACTCATTCAGGAGACTTTTAATCATTAAGTTATATATAATTATATTAATAAATGTGGTTGATATATATTGAGTGACAATATTTTTCACTTTTTATATGCCAATCAACATATGAAAATGATGTTGATTATTAACGTATATCAACAACATTTACTAATGTGGTTGTGCTAGTTGATGGTCAACATGAGGGGTGGATTTGTTCACCATGGTTGACAATAGTTGAAGATGGTTGATGAGTTTGATCATGGTTGACGATGTTGACCTAGGTTGAATATGGTTGATTGAGGTTGATTGGCTTTGACCATTGTCAACCATTATTGTAACAACGTATTAATGTTACATCAATTTAATAATGTTACATTAATGTTGACCATTGTTGATTGAGGTTGAGCATGTTTGACCATTCTAACCATGGTTGGCCATGGTTTTCCATGTTAAGCATGGGTTGACTATCATTATCCAGGATTGACTATGGTCAACCAGATGGCCATGGTTGGTCATGGTTGATCATCGTTGAGCATTTTTTATGATAGCTTATGATGGTTAACTAAATTTGATGGTTGACCACTATTATTAGCCATCATGAATAGAGTCAACTATGGTTGATGATGTTTGACCATGTTGACCATAATTATCTACAAGTTATAATATTTGACTATGATCAACCATAGTAAAACATGGTTACCATAGCTGACTATGGTCACCTTATATAGTCAACCTTAATATTATTGTTGTTGTTGTTATTATTATTAAACAACTTTATTAAACCTTATTCACAAACCCTAATATTAAAATTATTGATAAACCTTCTTAATATTAATGTTATTAATATTAATCTACTAATATTAATGTTAATAATAATAGTAGTAGTAATAATATTATTAATAATATTTTCATTAATATTAATATTATTAATAATAATACTAATAATAATATAACAACTTTAATCCTAATATTAATATTAATATTGTTATTACTAACATTATTAATAGTTCGCTTTATTATTATTATTATTATTAAACATTTTTAAATCTTGACTATGACCAAAGTTGACCTTAGTTGAATCAAGTTGACCTTGGTTGACATTGCTAGTTTTTGGTAGCACCGGATGTGCTCTAGCCATGAAAATTAGTGGAGAGGCTAAGGCACATGAGTTATAAAGAACCCAAAAACCATTTGGTGAAATTCCACCCAGATTGTATTTTATTAAAATAATTAATATTTTTAATGGGGTTCCTAAGTCTAAAATTAGGAAAATTATTGTATTAATGGGTATTAATCAAAATATGGGTGAGAATGTTCTAGAAAGCGGATCAAGTCAAGTTTTTAATCTTAGTTGTTGATTAGAGACTTAATCTCATCCGTTGAAGTCTCAACGAGAAAATTATAACAAGGAGGCTTGGGGTTATAGACTAAGAGAACGAATTGATCTAGAATTCGAAATTTCTGGGGCTTGGAAGCTAAGAAATTCGAACTAAGTGATCATCCTACAGTAGAGGGGCATGGATAGTTTAGGAATACTGGGCAGAGAGGTGAAGAGCCACTAGTGGAGGCAATCCAACACCTAGAGGGACTAACGCTGGGCCAGTTTGGGCCCATGCAGGCTTGACGTTGAACCAAGGAGAGTCAACACAGAGGAGAAGCTACCTTCACGTAGAAATTCAGAACTGCCGGAAAAACTGGGAGAGGTTGACGTAGAAGATCCAGGAGGCAGAAGAGACAACGCAGGGTTGACGCAGAGCCTTTAAGTCTGACGTAGGGCCAACATAGAGATAACCAAGGGTTTTCCAGTTCTGTTGCCGAATCAACTAGAAACTACCGGGTGAAGTGGGGTAATCTCACTTAGTTTTCCGCCATTATATTTTTTCTCCATAATTGGATTTCCAGGAGGGAATCCAACATTGTATTTAGAACTACTGCTTAATAATATAAAACCCTAAGGGCTGTTGCACCAATTTTCCCGCATTGGGTTTTTCCGGGGACAATTTTGTCCAAAAATAATGGTGTCCTATGTATCTTGTTCTTTGCTTAGTTTCTTGTTTCATGTAATCAAATTAAATTGGTGTAGGCTACAAAAGTAATTTCTTCAGTATTTTTCAAAAAATAACTTGATAATGTATATTAAAATCAAGTAGGAGAAGTAAACACAGTTTTGCTGCAGTAGACATTCCTTGAGTATAGGAATCTTCACATGGTACCAGAGGATTGATTTTGGAACAAGAAGAGCAGATCCAACGCTGAGAAGAGAGGCCAAAAGCTGCATTTGGTAGCAATTTGAATCCCCTCGAAGGGATTGCGCAGTCCTTGCCGGGAAAGCAATATTATGAGGAAATCTTTCTCTGAGAGAGTTGATAGAGAGGTATGGTTTCTAGATCATGAGCTTGCAGAGGTAGAGGGAGTGACGTAGAGCCTCAACATAGTGCTTGAAGGGCGAAATTTTTGTTGGGGCAGAAATCTGTCAGAAAAGAGCGAAGACACATAGAAGGGGAATTTTCTTCTCAGAGGACTTTTCTCGCCAAAAGTTCGAATTTTTCACTTGCCGGGCAACCGACCAGTGCTGCGCAGTGACTAGAGGAGTCAATTCGACAGTTTGGGTGATATGGCATCACATTGGCTCAGAGATTAGGACAGGCTGGAAGGAGCTTCCAACTATGTCATATGGGAGACCAAAATCTTAGTTGTTCTAGAGGAGTACGATCTCGAAGCTTACGTCGAAAGTGTTTTGGATGTTCCCGCAGACAATGATTAGAAGAAGAAGTACAAGTCCGAGTAGGCAAAGGCGAAGAGGTACATACTCGATGGAGTTCGAGATAATGTGGTCTCACATTTGCAGGGAAAAGATACAACCCGAGAAATGTGGGAAGCTTTGTCTTCACTGTATGAAGGTTCTTCCGAATAGTGGAAGATGTACTTAGAACAAAATTTGCAGCGGACATTGATGCAAAAGGGAGAACGAGTTAACTCCTATCTTCAACGTCTTTAGGACACCAGAGACCATCTTGCTGCAGTGGGGTCTACTCCTCAGTCTACTGCAATGGTAAGGACGACCCTAAATGGAGTCTCAGATGAATGGCAAGTTTTCATCCAAAGTATATTGGGAAGGGAAAGACTACCGTCATGGGAGGAGATGTGGGCATCCCTTCAACATGAAGAATTAAGGAGGGATATGGTTAAGGTCAACCTCAATGGAAGTAGTGGGAGTGGAACGAAGACTAAGGAGGAGGAGGAGAATGCAACTCTAGCATGAAAGGGACAACATAAGCATAAGCAAAAGAAGGACATTTCGAAGGTTTAAATGCTTTAGATGTGGCGATATGGGCCACTTTGCATCCCAGTATCCTTTGAAGAAAAGGGATAAGGATGAGAAACATGATCCTAAGGCTGCTCCAACAGAAAATGATGAAGATGAGTTTTCCATGAGTGCCCATGCATCTCCAGGAGGGAAAGGGGGCGATATAGAACTATAGTTGAGAGGACTACATGTGGGTAGGATCCTTGAGGAATCCACCTCTTGGATCAATTCCTTGCTACGAGAGCTCGAGATTCAGTAATAGTGAGATGGACTTAGTGTCAGATGATGCAGTGGGTTGGTTGGAGAGATAGATGCAGTAGCATGACACCAGACACTGAACAACACATAGCAAGGTTGACAACAGTGCATATGGCACAGTGCAGAAGTCAGCAACAATGCAAAAGATTCAGAGGGTTGGAGACTAGTAGCAGTTAGATTCCAACATTCGCATGGTATTATGCTGAACACAGTTAGTTCAATAATTTTCGGTGTTTTTCATTTTCTTCTCTCAGCAACTGAGTTGCAGTACAAATGTAGTGTTAGCAGTGGCAATGCTAGCAGCATAACAAATGCAACATTTGAGAGGGAGTTGTAATACATATGAAGCAGGGGTAGTGGCAGTGTCATGGGAAGCAATACAGTAGTAGTAGTAGCACAATATTGGTGGCAGAAACAGTGCGGAAAGGAGATGCTTCAGAGATAGAGCAACATGCAGTTGGACATTGTTGCTAGAGCACATTCCTTGCTAAGAGGGAGTGTTAGTTTTTGGTAGCATCAAATGTGCTATAACCATGAAAATTGGCGGAGAGGATAAGGAAGATGATTTCTAAAGAACCTAGAAATTGTTTGGTGAAATTCCACTCGGATTGTATTTTATTAAAATAATTAATATTTTTAATGGGGTTCCTAAGTCTAAACTTAGGAAAATTAAAGTATTAATGGGTATTAACCAAAATATGTGTGAGAATGTTCTAGAAAGCAGATCAAGTCAAGTTTTTAATCTTTGCTGTTGATTAGAGAATTAATATTGGCCATTGAAGTCTCATTGAGAAAAGTATAAGAAGGAGGCTTGGGGTTCATTCAAAGACACACCGAGAGAATGAATTGATATAGAGTTCGAAATTTATGTGGCTTGGAAGCCGAGAAATTTGAACTAAGTGATCATTTTATAGCAGAGGGGTAGGGATAGTTCGGGAATACTGGGCAGAGAGGTAGAGAGCCACTAGTGGAGGAAGCGCATCACCTATAGGGACTAATGCTGGGCCATTCTAGGCCCAGGTAGGCTTGACACTGAACTAGGGAGAGCCAGCGCAGAGGAGAAGCTGCCTTCATGCAAAAATCCAGAACTGTCGGGGAGCTGCCAGAACAACTTGGAGAGGTTGACGTAGAAACTTTAGGAGGTAGAAGAGACAACGCAGGACTAACATAGAACCTTTGAGTCTGACGCAGGGCCTACGTAGGGCCAACACAGAGATGGTCGAGGGTTTTCCAGTTCTGCTGCTGAATCAATCGGAAACTGCTGGGTGAAGTGAGTTAAAATCACTCAGTTTTCCGCCATTATATTTTTTCTCTGTAGCTAGATTGTTGGGAGGGCATCCAACATTGTATTCAGAAATACTGCTTAATAATATAAAACCCTCAGAGTTGCTACACCAATTTTCCCGCATTGGGTTTTTCCGGGACTATTTTGTCCAAAAATAACGGTGTCCTATGTATCTTGTTATTTTCTCAGTTTCTTGTTTCATGTAATCAAATTAAATTGATGTAGGCTACAAAAGTAATTTACTTCAGTATTTTTAGAAAATAACTTGATAATGTATATTAAAATCAAGTAGGAGAAGTAAATTCAGTTTTGCTGTAGTAGGGGTTCCTTGAGTATAGGAATCTTCACAGACATTAGCCGAACTTGGTTGAGATTGGTTATAATTGAATATGATTGAGTTATATTGACTAAGTATGACTATGAAAGAATAAGGTTGACTATTGTTGACTATGGTAAACATAGGGTTGACCAAGTTAGATCATGACAAACTATCAATAATATATTCAATAATAATAATAATAGTCAACCTCCTTATTATTATTAGTTGGAAACTTTATTATTATTAATAATAAAATTATTAAACGTTATTAAATAAACCTTATTCGTAGACCCTATTATTATTAAATATTAAACCTTAATCTCAAACCCTAATATTACTATTAACAGGGCTTGTGAATAAGGTTGGTCAAACCCTATAATATTATCATTATAGGGCTGACTAAGTTTGATCATAGTCAACTATTAATAATATATTCAATCATTTTTTTCTAGGTGGTTCACATACCCTAAAGATTGATGACCACTATGTCCATCGAATATTTGTATCACGAAGATCCAGTTGAAGGGATCACTTCTTGTCAACTCAACCACGGAGCGTGACCCCAAGAGCGTCGATAGAATTAAACCTGTGACATCTCAATAATAAAGGTGCTTTAACGACGAAGACTTGACCAATTGAGCTAACCCTTGAGGAAATACATTTAATCATATAATAATAATAATAATAATATAGTCAACATTGTTGTTGTTGTTGTTAACTTTAACTTTATTAATATTATTATTATTAGACATTTTTAAACATTGACTATGACCGACCAAGGTTGACCTTGGTTGACTAAGGTTGGCTTTGACTGAGTTTGGTCAACCATGATTGGCTATAGTTCAATATGGTCGAGTTACATTGACTAAGGATGACTATGAGGGAACAAGGTTGAGTATTGTTAACTATGGTAAATATATGGTTGACCTAGTTTGATCATGGTCAACTAATAATAATATAGTCAACCTTATTATTATTATTATTGTTATATTGGTGGTGGTCAACTTTATTAATGTTAATAGTAGTATTATAGGGTTGACCAAGTTTGATCATGGTCGACTATTAATAATATATTCAATCATATAATAATAATAATAATAATAATAATAATAATAATAATAATAATAATAATAATAATATAGTCAACCTTAATATTATTAGTTAATTTTATTAATATCAATACTATTATTATTAAACATTTTTAAATCTTGAGTGTGACCAACCAAGGTTGACCTTGGTAGGTCATTAATATTAATATTTATTAAACATTTTTTAATCTTGACTTGAGTGACTAAGATTGACCTTAGTTAATTAAGGTTTACAATGTTTGACTTTAGACAACCATGGTTGGCAATAATTAAATACAGTTAATGCAGTAAAACTTATTATTATTATTATTCAACTTTATTAATATTAATAATAATGTTATAGGGTTCTCTGGAAAAAAATAATAATGTTATAGGGTTAACCAAGTTTGATTATAGTCAAATATTAATATTATAGTCAATAATAATAATAATAATAATAATAATAATAATATCAACATTAATATTATTATTATTAGTCAACTTTATTATTATTATTATTAAACATTTTTAAATCTTGATTGTGACTGATCAAGGATGAACTTAGTTGACTAAGGTTGGCAATGTTTGACTTTGGTCAACCATGGTTAACTATAATTGAATATGGTTGAGTCATGTTGATTGAGGACAACTATTAGTGAACAGGTTGACTATTGTTAAATATGACAAACATAGGGTTAACCAAGTTTGATCATGTTCAACTATTTAAACATAGACTATAAATGTTGAATTTGTTTGACTAATGTGGTTGACTATGTTTGATTATTAATATTAATATGAAACTATGTTTAACCGAAGTTGAAGAGTTTTGATGATCAAACATAATCGAACATAGTCAACCACATTAGTAAATGTTCTTAAGTAATTTTGTAATTTTTGTTGGAAATTAGATCACTACTTAGAGGGGTGGGAGTAGTGAGGGGTGGGGGGTGGGGTGAATCAACAGTGATGACACATATAAGCTTTTTCTTCAATTAATTAAAACTTCAAACCATGCATAAACTGAAACATATAACCATAGATCAGAGCATCAAATATAGACATGAAAATATGAAAGCAATCAACACAATAGACACATATATTTCTAGTGGAAAACGCTCTCTAGGGAAAAAAATAAATCCGCTATTGCTGTGATGCTCAAATATTCTATTGTGTCAAGTAAATTATTTACATAGAGATTTAGCTAGCTACTATCTAATGATGACACTTTCTCATGCAAATCTACAAACTACCATCCATTGAAGGCCACCACGATCAATGATACTTGCCCGGTTACTCTTGAACTAATAAAAGACTCTACAAACTCCTATCTGCTGGAAGCCACAATGACCAATGAGCCTCGACTAGTTTCTTCCAAACTATCCAACCACCATTAGATTGAGAAAAATGCTCACTTATCTTTATTTCATCGGAGTCCTCCAACTCCACTCCTTTATGTGGTTCTCGTTTCATGCATTTTCATATTGAAATCAAGAACTGCTCAACATGAACACCACAACAACATATCTTTAGAGCTCACAATCAAATACCAAATCCACACCACAAGATGCAAAACAAACTCTCCACACACCGCAATCAAGCACTATTTATTTTCCTCACTCACTATACAAAATGATGGCTGAAACATACTTTACTATCTACTGCAACACTTGCAAACTGCTTCAAAAATTCTGCATCACACAACTCACACAACTTGCACACAATCCTCCAAGCTCACACTCTCTCAAATCACTAAGAAAATCAACCATATTATCATTGAGCTTCCTCCAATATATATTTGAACTAAAGTGTTCAACTCAATAATTACCAAGAACTACTGAGCTCCACAAACTCTGTTCATATGCTTGATTTGATCCAGATTCATCTCATTGAATTGATCAAGCCACTAAATCCACTTTCCTTTTGATATTTTCAACTTTGATTAGTTTCTAGAGGCCCCACTAACTTTTCCAACCATATGTCGAAAAGTTCTGATCAAGAATGTTGCTATAATACCAAAATTAATTGGGTTGTGCAAGGAATGTAGAGAAAAACTCATGAAAAGGCTCAGTCGCATGCACAACACTGAATAAAATCGACTGAAGCTCCTCATTTGCTCCCACAGGCCTGCCTGCCAGCGGTTGTAAAGTTTCAGTCACTTCCATGACTCACATCCATGCAACTAGGCAAAGGATGAAGGAAAAACACAACCAAGTAAACTCAAATTTCTGTCAAACTTCAGGAACACCTTCATGAACTCCAAAACACACCTCCAAGCCTTTGTGAAAATTCTACAACTAATGACATAGGCCAAGGTCTCCGGTAACAAGTTAGTGACAAGCAACCCTTATTCTTCCAACCTTATCACTAAGACCAACACCTCCAACTCCTCAAGTAGCAATGAAAACCTGTCTAAACACCTCTAGCACATGTAGTAACATCTCTAACTCATGTAGCAACATCTCCAACTTCTGCAACAACAAAATCATGTTATCCAACTTCCTCCAACACTAGTAGAAGCACCTCCAACATATGTAGCAACATATCCAATGCTTCCAACACATGTAGATGCATATGAAACACCTATAGCAGCACTCCAAGCACCTACAACAACAACATCATATGAAAATCCAATCATAACATGCCTTGCAACCATCTCTACTTAGCCTCCAAATCACATCCACTAAGTCATGTCATAAGTATGTTGACATCAATTCCAACCAACAAGATCATGAATTTGCACACTGCAAATACCAAACAATCATCACACATCATGAGGATCATTGATAATCATTAGGTAGACATAAGGAATATGATGAACAACACCATGACCCTGTTGACATCAATGCCAACAAAATCCCCATTTGGCATTACTATCAACCTCAATGCAACATCTGAGGGTGATCTCCATACACTCTCCAAAACTTAAGCTGCAACTTTGAAGATGATCTCTATCCACCCAGATCATATCCCCCTTTGACATCATTGGCAAAAGGCCATACCAACACTGAATAACAATGCCAACAATGTATGATGAGAGTAGGACTCCCCCTTTCATACTCAACACCATACTGATGCAACTCAAAGATGTCTCTCCTGCAAGATAAGATTGTGAAGCAATGAGCTCAGCTTCCAAACATATCTCTAGCCACTGCCATGTAATCTCTGAAAACTGAACACGCTCCCCCTAATCATTTAATGAAGTTGGAAACGCAAATCCTTTGTTGCTGAAGGAACACATTTGCCTATTGCAATAAGCCTCCTTGTGAAGTGAAAGAGACTATTCCTCATAAACCATGACTCTATCTAGCATCCAATGAATACAATACATACAATGATTCATGGAGAAAATACATGGTTATGATGGGTACATAGGACTGGCATATTAATCCACTATAAGCACACCTATTACCAACCACGACTCTATGGAACCGAGTTTACATCATGCACCCAATGTAATGGGGATACATTAATGATATACAAAGTAATACAAGACTTGGACTTCCATTGATCCATACATAGCTAATGACAAGACATACTATATACCATGGGTCTCTCCATGAGCAATACACCAACAAGATGGAACAATAAAAGTACATGGCTTTTACATCTGCACATAATTGTGCTCTCCTCTATGTATGCCAAAAATATGAAATAACATGAGTACATGGAATCAATAGGCAAAGATATATACAATGTTAAAAATGCAATACATGGCATGTGCATCAAAACATAAGGCCTTCATGAGAAATTAAATAAGCTCTTAATATGAAACAACAACAATAAAATTACTATCCAAACCACATGCTAGTCCATGGCCACTCAACACCTTGGCCACCACCATCTCTATAATGAAGATCCTACAACAAAATCGTGATAACCACTAGAAACCACCATCATGCTCCACATGCATCAACAACAAGATCAATTGCTAGCAACAATATATCAATATCTCATAGTAGCAAAAACAAATAAATCCACATCATCATGAATCTCATTAACCATCAACATAATGCATCATCAACTCACATCATGAGCAACACATCAATAGGAAAACATCAAAATTAAATGATAGCAGCGAAATAACAATATGCTATAGAAGCAACAATAAATAGATCCTCATCATCACAAAGAATCCATGATGCTCATCAATATATTAGCATCAACCATAATCTCTGAGCAATGAATGAACAAGCAACAACACCATCACTAGCACTATATGAACCAATACAAGTAATATCTCTAAGAACATCAAGATATGGCCAATACGAAATGCATTCAAGCAGGAAAATAAAAGAACTAATCTATGCAGCAACAACATTAACTCATGATATCCTCAACCTCAAACCATCAGCTCACTTTCCCTCCCCATGAGAGTAAAATCCAAGTAGTAATATGATACATCTAGAATAGAAAACATGATCAATAAAGTGCATACTCTAGATGAACTATCTCCAACGCCTCATCTAATCTCCATGGAAGCAAAATATGAAATAAATCAAATTTAGCAACATGAGCACTATCAATGTACCAACTATGTCATGCAAGAAACCATCCTGCAACAAATCAATGCCAAAAATATGCACAACATGCTCCTCTGTAGCGAACAAAATGCCAATACTTTGGAGATCCATTAGGAAGCACACATGCTCCCCTTGAATGTGTGATCCTCCATCACACCTAGAAAATATGCACAAAAACGACTACATAGTTGCCACATGATAAAAAATATCAATAGGAAAATGATATGAAACTACTCCAAGGTTGATTTTAATGATGCCAAGTTGAAAGTAAGAATAGATCAGAAATGAAAATCAATACTTCAAACCTCATGAACTCCCCTTGAACACATGCATCTCTCAATATGTAGACTTATCTTCAGGTACTTTTCCATATATGGCTGCACATCCAAGAATCTATATGCAAATCATGATGCAACCATATGATCCCACTGAGACCATGCATGCCTCAGCTTTTGATGGGAGTTCCTTACTGCTTTTTTCTCCTCCAAATTTTCATCTACTAGTTCGTATTCTTCTTGTGCAATTGCACTTTCATATTCTCCTCTCTCTAGTTGGATTTCTTGTAATACATGGGCAACTTTCAATCCTTGGCCTTATGGCCAATATTGTCATGCACAAAACATCTTATGTGACTAAATAATAGAGGAATAGGTTGATGTCTTCTAGTAATATTATTTTTATTCCTTGCATGTGCCTTGTAATCAATAACCCTATGGCCAAAATCATTGCACGAGAAAAAATAACCATAAAATGGACCATTATACCTGAATGATGGAGATCTTCTTTGCATGAATGCTTGAGGTTGCTTCTCCTTTGGATGCTCTTTTTGATGAGAGTGTAGTATTTCTTCACTATTGCAATTCTCTGCCATATGTCCACGTTTTTTACAGTTGTAGCATTTTATCCTTTTTAATCTTCTTTTAGATGCTCTTATTAGGTGAGAATATTTTATCTCTTTGTCACAATTTGCTGCTTTGTGTCCATGTACTCCACAATTGTAGCATCCGTCAATTTTGTTTTTCTTATTTGACCTTCTTTGTTTGTTTTCCTGCTTCTTGCATTGCTGGTGATTTTGCTGACGATTCTCCTTTTTCTTACTACCACTAGTTGCTCCAACATTTTCAGATTTGCTTGTTGATGCTTGAGCACTAGATCTAAATTTCTCTAATTCTTTTCTTGCAGAAATTACTTCAGCCTTCAATTTTTGGCATTCATCCTCCAACTCATTGTATTGCTTCCTAATTCCAATTTCAATCTTCATCCCTTCTTCCAGCTGAGTTTTCAAATCTGAAATTTCTTCTTTGTAAGCACACTCTTTTTCATCAAACATTTGCAACAACATTCATTGATATTTATTTTCAACTATGAGCCTTTGAATATCTGCTTCTAGTGCCATTATCTTGGATTACTCATCATAATTTCTACTGATTTATTCTTGTTGTTCCTCAAGATTGATGTTCGATCTATCACTACTATCACTAGTGCCTTCATCTTCTTCTTGTGAGGAGGCTTGATTTGTCACTGCAATAAGAGTAGAATCCTTTGCATTTTTCTCCATCTTTGAAATCTGCAATTTTCTTCCAAGATACAAACTTTGCAACCTGTCCAACATCTCTTTTACAGTATCACAGTGTCTCACATAAATGCTATCAGATTTTGAGATACTATGCAAAACAATCTTTTTAGCCAAATCTTTGGATTCATATTTAACTCCATATTCAACTGATAGTAAAATATTTCGATTAAGAGATAAAAAATATATGAATCCAATTTCATCTTCCAAGTTGCAAATTTACCTACGTGAAGCATTGGAATTCCTTGCTGATACATTTCGAAAAATTTACAAAAATCTTCCAAATACTCCTAGATCCACTCTCTAGTGATTAAGTTGCAACTGAGAACCTCACTATGATACCAATTGTTGGAAACTAGATCACTAGTGAGAGGGTGGGGGGTGAATCAGTAGTGATGGCACTTATACACTTTTTCTTCAATTAATTAAACCTTCAAAACATGCATAAACTAAAACACATAACCATAGACTAGAGAATCAAATATAGACATGAAAATAAAAACAATCAACACAATTGTGACATATATTTCTAGTGGAAAACCCTCTCAAGGGAAAAAAAACCATCTGTAGCTGCTGCACTACTCAAAATATTCTATTATGTCAAGCAAATTATTTAGATAGAGATTTAGTTGGCTACTATAAAATGGAGACTCTTTCTCATGCAGATCTACAGACTTCCATCCACTGAAGGCCACCATGATCAACGATCCTTGCCCGGTTACTCCTAAACTAACAAACAACTCTACATACTCCTATTTGCTAGAAGCCACCATGATCAATGAGCTCGCCCAGTTTCTTCTGAACTATCCAACCACCATTGGATTGAGAAAACTGCTCATGTCACTACAAGAAAAAAGGTCATTGGTGAGGGTTATGCCTGTGACGGAACTTTAAGGTCCATCACCAATGTCGCATATGGTGACAGTATTTAAAAAATCGTTGTTGTAAGTGTATATAGTGATGGTCCTTTAAGGTTTTTTACCAAAGCCATTTTCAATGACACTTTTCGTGAGGGTCGTTAAAGACCCGTCACTAATTCTCTCTTTGGTGACACTTTTGGTGAGGGTCGTTAAAGGCCCATCACTAATTCTCTCTTTGGTGACACTTCTAGTGACGATCTTTTATTGACCCTTACCAATGCTCTTTTTGGTTACTTTTGGTGACGATAAAAAAATGTTCATCATCATTGATCATTCCAATGATTTTTTGATGACGCTTCATGCCTGTATGGTGACGGTCTTTAAAAAAACATTGTTGTAAGTGTATATAGTGATGGTCCTTTAAGGTTTGTAACCAAAGCCATTTTCAATGACACTTTTGGTGAGGGTCGTTAAAGACCCGTCACTAATTCTCTCTTTGGTGACACTTTTGGTGAGGGTCGTTAAAGGCCCATCACTAATTCTCTTTGGTGACACTTCTAGTGACAATATTTTATTGACCCTCACCAATGATCTTTTTGGTTACTTTTGGTGATAGTAAAAAAATGCTCATCATCATTGATCATTCCAATGAGTTTTTGATGATGCTATGTACCTGTTACTATATTTTTTGTCAAAAGATAACAATTTAAGACCATTGTTGTGGAGTCTTTTTCATTATGTGTCCAAGGTCATAGTGGTTATAGTCAGTCAATTTGTTAAGAAGTAATTAGTGTGTATCATTTCCCTCAAGTCATAAGAATATAGTTTTCCTATGAGCCAACACATTATTCATCTCTATTAGGTTTATTATCTAGCAAATTTCCTTTAAATAAAGTTCCACTAGTGTGTGTGGAAACTATATTATTTAATACATAATCAAGCTCTGTCAGTTCTATTAATGGGAGAGACCTAGCACTCCTCAACACTCATGGCACACCTTAACATGTTTTGGAACAATACACTAACATTCCTTGGCACCTCACATGCTTGGAACATCTTTGTACCTGGAACATCTTTGTACCTAGAACATCTTGCCATGAGTAGGATGCCCAAGAACATGTTGGCATGCCCTAACATAGCATAACACTCCCCTATCATGTGTTGGCATGCCCTGTAGTCCCTAGCATGCCCTAAAACACCTTGGCATAATATTGCATTGACAAACATTAGCACTTGGCACACATTGGAACTTGACATGTATTGGAACATATTATTAGTGTGCCTAGCATGCCCCTTTTGAAAAATATAAAGTCTCGACTTATTAACCCTCTTATGTGTTCATTTACTTACATTTTAGCTTGGTTATTCCTTTTGTTGCCTTGAAACTCCTTGACGCATATTGGCATACTCTGGCACCCTGCACATCCTAGCATGTCTTAGCACCTGGCATGCCTTGGAACTATTTGGCACATGTTAGCACACCCTGGAACTACCTAGCACACTCTAGCACTTCTTGACATGCCCTGATATTCCCTAGCATGCCTTACCTATGCTTAGCATACCTTGTCACTCCCTCCTTGGCATGACAACTAGCACTCATTGACACTCCCTGACACACCCTCATATTCATTCACTTCCATGCATTTTGACCTAGTGCTCCCTTATGTTTTCCTAATACTCCCTAACACTCCTCAGCATGCATTGGCACTCTCTAGAACACCTTATCACTCTTTGATATGCTTTTCCACTTCATAGCATGCATCACACTCCCTGACGCACATTGGCACTTGGCACGTGTTGGCACTTGGAAAGTCTTAGCATGTTTGGCATGCTTTGAGATGACTTGTTATTCTTTAGTATGATTTAATATTAAAGTAATCTGAGATCAATTATTGGAAACAATATGAGAAGAAATGAAGGAATATTTGGCACTTAGAATGCATTGACACTTGGCACTTGGCACCTAGTGTTGGTGTGCCTAGCATGCCCCTCATGGAAAAGGTAAATTGATGACTTATTAACCCTATTATGTGCTCCTTTCCTTATAGTTTAACTTGTTCCTCCCTTTTTTAGCCTTGACAGTCCCTGGCATGCATTGTCACACCCTTGTACATCTTGGCATGCCTTAGCACTTGGCACATCTTAGCTTGTTTGACATGTCTTCGTACTATCTGGCACATGTTATCATGCCCTAGCATTCCCTAACACACATTGGCAGTCATGACCTCACAACTAACATTACATTTTTCCATGACTTGGGAACCTTGAATTCACTAGAACACCTTGGCACTCCTTAGTTGTCATGCCCTCTGTTATCCTCCACAATGTCCTAGGCTGATGAGGAGATCGACGAAGGTAACCACAAACCAAGATTTTAGTTTGGAAGCTAGCCCTACCAAACCAGAGAGGGCTCTCTCTATGAAATCACAGCCAAGAGATGACTGGAATGTAAAGTATTTTAGGCTAGATAGCTAGGCTCAGGTGGGTTTTGGAAAATTTAGGGTTTTGTTGCTGGATAAGGGAGAAAAACTAGGTAGCTAGGTCAGAGGATCAAAGGGTTACAACAACAAATATATAAAGGAGAAAGGTAGCATTACTTTTGTGATGGATCTTAGGGTTTTTTGGTGTAGTGTAGTGTTTAGAAGAAGAAAAAGGTATTAATGAGCATGAAACATGAATTCATTAAGAAAGAAAGAAAGTAACACATAATGATTTTTCCATCAAAACAGAGCTTTATGCAAAGAATTCCGTTTATAAATTGTAAGGAAAACCATTGAAGAATTGATGAATGGAAATATAAGATGAATATATTTCATATAAAGCTATAACAGAGAAAAAACAACATCACAGACTTACTACACATGAATTCCTAGATAATAGTTGCAAAATGTGTCCTTTGATTTCCAGATAATGTCCAAGTACAAGCTACAATAGTTCTCTCCTTTGAAATCCAACTCATTCTATCACTGAGAAATGGATACATAAATACCAAAAAAACATCTCCCCACTCTCAAGGGTCGAATCCATGACTCTAGGAACTGTTCCATGAGGTGTTCTAACCAAACCCTAATGTCTAGAGAAGTTAAAAACAACTTCCACAGTTAACTTTGATTCCAACCTCTCTCATAAATGAGGTAAAATTTACCTCAAAACAACTTAAAAAGAATAAACAACCATTATTTACATTTATTTTCCCCCTCACATTCATCTACTTCACCCTTTTGACTTTTACCAAATTCAAACTAGGAATTACAAAAAATTACAGTGAAAATTTTACAAAAATATCAGAAATTTCCAGGTGAGCAACGAGCTATTGGAGGCCATTTTTGAGTGCCTTTATCAAGTCAAAATCTAGATATGAAGCCTGTTATGGAAATCTGGGAGAGTGTAGATGTCTTTAGAGTATTTTTGCACTCAAAAGGACCCATTTTTGGCTTATATATGGCCTTTCTCCCAAGGTGTCTCTAGGTGTTCAGCAAAATGGAAAAAGAGGGGCATAAAGGTGATTTTTAGCCTCTTTTTTGTAAATTTCTCAAAAACTGAGCCCCAGACCAGGAAAGTGGGAAAATGGGTTTTGAGAGGGGGTCATAATATTTCCAAAAATTCTGATTGTCCATCATTTGGAGACCTGAGGAAGAAGCGCAGCGTGAGCTCGCTACGTTCCTAGACAGAAAATTGCAAGTCTGCACCAAAACATAAAATTTTCTCTAAATCCTCTCAAAATTTTTCCAGAGATGCCTGATGGGTTATGTTATGCAATAATGAATGCATCATCAAGAAAATCTAACTTACCCTTCTCCTCTTGGCTGATTATGGTTTCCTTGAGTTTTTCCTTCAACTGCTTGATTTTGACCTTGGCAACTTGATTCCTTGTGTAATAATGGATGGCCATTTTCGTTTGAAAATTGTACTTATCCCTGTTGGACTTTTCAAGGAGCTTCTCAAGGTGGAAATTGACTTTTTCAAGCCAAAAATCCCTGTCCTCATTTATTTCCATGGCAATCCTATCTTCAAAGGTCAATTCTTCCATTGGTGGCTTTTATTCTCTTTCCCTCTGAAGTGCCTTCCTAAGACCCATTGTCCTTGGTCTCTTCCTTGCCACATTTCCTTCATGCGGCTTAGTTTCCCCATGGTACACCACTTCCTTGCCTTTCATCTCTTGTTTCTTGGCTTTGAATTTCTCTTTATCCATGACTAGTTGTTTTGCCTTAAGTTGACTATTTTCTTGCTCGAGGAATGAAATGATGAATTTGGCCCTTTCCAAATTGTCCTTGACATCCATGATCTGAGAATCCATATCTTTGATGACTTGTTGTAGGGTTTCATGCTCATAATGTGCCTCCAATTAAATTAGGTCAAAGTCACGCTCAATGGGCTCCTCATCATGCAAAGAAGCCTCATGATGTGATGGTGATCCTTGTTCTGCTGATGTAGTAGGCTTGGCCCCTTCCTCAATTTGAGGAGAAAACACAAGACTTCTTCCTCTCTGATATATCTTGGTCACCTAAGGCCTAGGTGCCTTGGAAACCTCATCATGTTTTCTTGATGACCCCACCTTCATGGGATGTACTGACATGGTTTGGTGTTGGCTTGGTGAAGTCGTTATATGCGTTTTCAAGGATGCCTCAATGAAGGTGTCCCATGTCATGTTATTCTCTGTCAACTGATGGAGTAATATGAAATTTATCAGACTATGGTGAAAGAGGTTGGGATAATGCACTTTTCCTTTCAATTTCACCCTCTCAGACATTTTGGTTAGGCTCCTATACAAGTAGCTGGACAAATTTAGAGACTTGGCAGCTGTAAAGTGCATGAGCAGTCTTATGTGATATTGATATAACTTGGAAAATCTGCCCTCACATGTGAAAAACTTCATGACAACCTTCATCAATGGTGCATATCTCTCCAAAAAGTATATGAATGGGAAAACATGTGAGTGAGCTCCTTTATATTGTGATTTCAAGTAGGGTTTGTACTCTTCTAGGTCTAGGTTCATGCCTTTGAACCAATTTTCACCATGGTTTGGTATGCCTGTAGCTTGAGAGATGGCATCCATTGAAAACATGAAATCAGTCCTTGCAATGGTGATCTTGTATTTCATCAAGGTGACGGAAAATATACTTGTGAGATGCTCATGGTAACCTACTTCCTGCACTCTTTGAAAAAACCCTAAACAATTGACATCTTCAAAGCATTTCATGACAAATGGGGAGGAGGTGATTTCATTGCAATTAGAGGGCTCAAACCTCAGTATCTTTCCCCCCTTGTTGTACTTCCTCTTCTTTGATGGTGATGAGTCAGGCTCCATACTTCAAACCCTAGGTGAAAGGCAAGCAAAAACAATGAAATTTGTTGTTGTGAGGGAATGAGGTGGTATGATGGACTTAGGAGTTGCCTAAATTTTTAAGGAAATTTAGGAAAAGGGGATGATGTCAGTGAGTAGGGGAAAAAGGAATTTTTGGAAATGAGTGAGGGGAGGTGGTGGAAAAGGCCAAGACACAGGCCTATCCTAGAAAGAGATAGGGTAGATTAGGGTTTAGAGGGAAATGATAGAAAATGAGGGGATAAGGCTTTGTGATGGATGGAAATGGTGTATCAGCTACAAACATAGGTGTATGGACAATGAATCTAGGGTTTAGGGTAGAAACTCATCATTTGAGGATCAAAACCATGAAAATAATGTAAACCCTAGAAGAAGATGTATTTGATAATTTTCTTGACATATGAGGCAAAGGAGGGCATGAAAATGATTAAAATTACTTGTTATAGAGCCTGGAGGACGAAATGACTAAAGAGAAGCTTTGAAAAATGAATTTTGGTGGTCAAACAACAATTTTCGACAAATATACCCCATGCGCAGCGAAGGCTTCCTGTGTGCAACATGCTGTCCAGGTGCGCAGCTATGCTCAACGAGAGTCAATTTTTTCCAGTGAGGGCTATGGAATCACAATTTTTTGCAAAGGAGAGGGGGGAGATCGATGCTAGGATGGTAGACAAGTGCAAATGAGTGTGAATGAGCTCCTCCATGTGCTTTTATAATTTGCTTTTGGTGTTTAAGTGATTAATGAGGTAGGATGGCCCACCTCACCAATTCACTTTCTTTTTTAGTTTTGTAGCCTTAGGACCTCTTCTTGTAACTTTAGAACCTTAGGAACATTATTACATCTAAAAACATAAATTACATTTGAAATCAAGTTTTATTGAACAAATTTACGTATTTCTACTCCTCATTTGCCAGATTTATACATGAAATGACTGATTTTGTGACCTTAACCCTAATGACCTAATGGTGACACTGAGCTGAATGGAGACCATGATGATGTGACTGAAGTGATACTAATGATGTTTTCATGATGGTAGATGTTAGCTCTGCTATGTTCTTTGGCATTTGATGGATAAAACAAGTTGGGCAGTGCTGATTTTGGTTGCAAAGGAGCTCGCAGCAGTCTATTGGATCCTTCCTCCTTCATTTTCATTATGCCCTTATAATTCCCGCCATCTCCGTTTCCTCCCTCATCTTAATCCTCCTTATTCTCTTTTAAACCCCCTTTATCCCTGTTTTTCTACCAATAGCTCCATTTCCTGCTTAATTCCTTCACAAAACTCATTTAAACCTCATTACCCTAGTTTTACACCCGAATTCAGTGTAAAAGTTGTGTTTCCATGGCTCCGGGGCACTTTTTGATTAAACACTATAAAATCCTGAAAACCTGCATAAACATTGAGAAAACGCGTTTAAACCCTTTCGCAAACCTTTTCATGTCACATCAATTTTAAAAAGCACGTGCCTTTTACCTCAGTCGTCCGATCATCCCGCGAAGATCCAACGGTGTACGCTACCCCCGCTTCGCGAACCTGCACGTCTGATAGCCTGCGGGGAAGCGGTTTCCCGCCGGCCACATGTCTCACCCTGATTGCATCGCACCGTTGCATACGGAAATCGCCCGACACCGAAAGCGGTGCGGGGAATACCCCCTGCCCATGAAATCGCCGACCCCCCACTCGTTAACCGTTGCGCTGCTTCCGCTTCCGATAGCCGTCCGATCATCCCCGCCCATGTTCCGATGGTTCTCGTTCTTCCCGTGAACATGTCTCCCGATAACCCACATACGCCAATCCCCACCGTCTGATTTGCCAGATCTAACAGCTAATATTCCATCGTGCTTCTGTTTCCTCCCGATGCTACCCTCCAAGAGATCTAGGCCGTCCATCTGATCTATCCAACGGTCAGCATTCATGCCTAGTTCATCGTCCATTTTCAATGCATTTCTTAGTTTTTTTTGCCTGTCCCGAGCACGCGAAGAAGGAAGAGATGATCCGGTACTCAACACATTGAATCCTCAGCTACCTCATTCAAAGAGCAGCATGACCAAGGACGAGAAGGACAATCCTCGAGCAGCTCAATGACTGCAGCAGTTATTGAAATTCATTCAAATCATCCTTCACCTGTGCAAGAAGGACATCAAAGTACCAGAAAGGCCGATTTTGTTCATTTAAACACTCAGCTTGTAGCAGAAACCCATATCTAATTGTAAATGTGGTTGGTGGTCAGTTATGACCCCTCCACGCATAGGTTAGCAGAGATTTTTTTGTGAACAAACGCTATATATACCAAAAAGCAAGATGTAATCAGGTTGATGAATGTTATTTTGGTGTAAACTTCAACTTCTAGAGATTGCAACCATTGTGACACCTACAACTTCTGGTCTTCATTTCCAGCTAATACAAGCTTCTTTTGCTGTTGATTGCTCACTTTCCATTTCTTCTTCTTTGTTCCAGGCTGTGCCTGTTATGTATTTATTCATGTGCTATTGATGCTTAGCATTAGAGGGGCTATCATCCCACCTCTGTGTTAGAATCTAGCTGTATCATTGAATTTGTATGCAGGTTTCTGTTGTTTTAATGCCAGAGAGCTGTCATCCAGTCTGCGCATTAGGAAATAGATTTACAGACCTTTTAACTAGTTGCAGCTAGCCATCACAGGGTCCTGTGCATTTGCTGGTGTGATCAGTATTCTACATTATCACATTTTCCTTAAAACTGTGAGTAATTGGTGGTTTAAAGCCTTGTAGTCTGGGGTGTTCACCCGTGTCTAAGGTTAAGCATAGTAGAAGTGGTTATCTGGCTTGAATATGCAACATTTCTTTCATTCATCCACCATTTATCCAACATTTTTGTTGAGTTTGTAATGTTCCCGAGCATCTCTGAGATACAACCTAGGAGAGTTTCTTGGGGTGATAACATTAATTGGCGCCATTGCCAGGGAGAGGAGAATTGAAGCTCAGCTTCCCTGGGAGAACAACACAGCTTCAATATTTGATGATAGACAACGTTTGAACATATTTTCTGGTTGTAATCATCTATCTGGCGACTCCATTGGAGGAAGATCAACCTTTGGTGACTCCACATTGAAGTTCTGGCTCAGTTTGTGAGACATACTCGAAGGAATCCTAAAAAATCACCAGCTGAACTAGTACCTGACCCTAAGAGGACTGTTAAATCGAAGAAAGTATCACAGAAAGGGGCATCAGGATCAGGTAAGGCTAAGAAGTCTCATTCATCTCTGAAAGATAAAGTTGTAGCTGAAGATTTACAGTTTGAAGATTTAGAACCCAGAACTGTTAATAAGGAAATTCCTTCAGAGATTAATTCAGCCCCTTGTGCTTTTAGTTCCCCTTTGAATCTCAGTCCAAAGAAAAATTCCCTTTTAGTCCAAAACATCCCTTTGTCTCTGCCATCCATCACATTACTTCCTACCATTCAATCTGCTAGTGTTCCTCCACATATCCCAATCATGGCAGGACAGCAAGCACCCACGAAGATAGAAAGAATTGTTGCTGCTAGATATGGAACTTTAGTCTTGCCTGTTCCTTTAAATCTTATGCTTGTGGGAGAATATAAAAAATATATGCCTAAATTCATTAGAACAGAGGGAGTAATAGCAGAAGAACATCTTGAAGCTTTTTACAGTTATGCTGATAATTTAGATATAAGTGAAAATGATGTGTGGATGAGAGTTTTTGTCCAAAGCCTTGATGGAGAGGCTAGGAAGTGGTTTAGAGAATTACCCCAGAGATCAATAATAGATATTGAAGCATTAGATGATGCATTTTTGAAGAAATGGGGAGATAAAAAAGACTTGATGTATTACCATACAGAGTTTGGTAACCTGAAGAGGGAAAATGGGGAAGCATTGTCTGATTTCAAAAAAAGATTCAATCGTATGTATAGTAAGATACCAGCTGAGGTAAAGCCTACTCCCACCTCTGCCAAACTCACTTACGCCAATGCTTTTGACTCTGATTTCTGCCTGTTATTGAGAGAAAGAAGATGTGACACTCTAGCTCATATGCAGGATGCAACATTAGAAGTGGAATCCAATATTATGGCAATAGAAAAGCTTAAAAGTCAAGCTGACAAAAGGAAGCAGAGAGGTCAGGCTCCTACTTCTTCTACTTCATCTTTAGAGCCTAAATTAGACAAAATGACTAAGATGATAGAGTCATTAGCTGCTGAAATTTCTAAGCTAAAGGTTGAGCAGAATTCAAGGAAAACTAGGCAGCAAAACACATTTGCTCCAAGAAATCCAAATCCTTTTAGAAGAGCAAATGAGCAATTACAAATTATGCAAAGGGGTGAAGAATCAAAAGAAGATCAGAAAGTTAAAGCTCCTTTCCAAAATGTAGTCATGGAGGAGGAACAATTTGAAGAAGATGAGGATGAAATTCACTTCATGGAAGATAAAGGCAATGCTGCATTTTTGACTTTGGCTGCTTATGAAGAATCATTGCTGCAGGAACAAGACAGTCAAGAATGGGATAGAGAAGTTGTCCTACAAACTGAACAGCAGCAGAGATACAACCTGAGGTCAAATGCAAAAAATGTCAAAGAGAATCTTGAACAAAGAGCTGCTGTCCAAACAGAACCACAGAATATCAAGCAGAGAAGACCAACAGCTAATCTAGTCATCCTCAAAGCTCCAGTTCAAGAGGTAAAAAGTTCTGATAAATCATCTTCTTCTTTCAGCTTTGAGTCAGAAGTTTAGAAATTGAAAATATCTGTGCCTCTAGTTGAGTTGGTGAAGAGTGAAGTATTTAGGAAGCCTATCCTTGAAGCCCTTGAGCTAGAAACCAAACAAACCTCCATTGACTCTGTTAATTTGCAAGATGACAAGCCTGCCATTGTGCTTAGCCCCATGATTGAACATGCTGATAATAATTCTTCATATTTTTATGTCTCATTGACCATTCATGACAAAATCCTCCACAACTGCCTGCTAGACACAGGGGCCAGCCACAATTTAATACCTAAAGCTGTCATGGAAGAGTTAGGCCTTGATATCACTAGACCCTAACATGATTTATTTTCTTTTGATTCAAGGAAGGTGAAATGTCTTGGATTGATCAAAGACCTGGCCATTATCTTAACTCAGCTGCCCATGAAGAGTATGATGATGGATATTGTGGTAGCAGATGTCCCTCCTAAGTTTGGAATGTTGTTGTCCAGAGGGTGGATTAAGAGACTAGGTGGGCCATTACAAAATGATCTTTCTTATGCCACTATCCTAGTTTTTGGAGGGGAAAGCAGGAGATTGTATAGAGAAGCACAATTGGCATACATCATTAGTGATGAGAAGAATCCTACAAATCATCCCATTTATGCAGTGGACACTGATTTTGGAGCATGTATTCTCCAAATAGAAGAAACTCAGAAGGCCTCAATGCAGATCAGGAAACCAACAGTTCAGGTCAAGCAAGAGCAAGGAAGTCAGGTTTGGGAGATGTTCTTTGATGGAGCATGTTCTAGGGAGACTGCAGGAGCAGGGGTGGTGCTAGTGTCTCCAGAGAAAGAAAGCATTCAGCTGTCTTGTGAGCTGGCTTTTCAAGTGACAAACAATATAGCAGAGTATGAGGCTTTGTTGTTGGGCCTTAATGCAGCAAAAGAGAGAGGAATTAGGAACATAAAGGTGTTTGGAGATGTTGATCTGATTATCCAACAAGTAAATAAAACATTTCAAGCAAAGCACCCAAGGCTAAAGGCATATAGAGATGAGGTATGGAGAATCAGAGATTCTTTTGATTATTTCTATATTTCATACATTCCTAGAGCCCAAAATCAGCTTGCTGATTCCCTTGCTGTTTCTACTAGTCTATTTGTATCTCCCATGCCTCCCAGACTAGTTTATGAAGTCCAAATGAAGTGCAGACCTTCATTGCTTGATAATGTCCACCATTGGAAAGTTTTTGAAGATGATGATGAGGTAAATAGGTTCTTTCAAGTCATTGATGAGTTTTCCGAAATGCAAATTGACCAAGAAAATGAAGCCTTGGAAGAAATCCACCAGCCCCAGCTTAGAAATAAAATTGGTAAAGACAACATTGTCCAGCTTCCTAGTAACCATATTCCTAAGGGTTTAATTCCTCTTGAAAGATTGTTTGACCAAAATGATGTGTCTTACAAGGCTGCCCAAAAAGAAGACCAATCTGCAGTCTATAAACATGATATAGGAAGTCCAAGTCAGCCTAGATATGTAAATTTGTCCACTTATTTGTCAGCTAATCAAAGTGCTGAATACTGCAATTTAATGAAGCAATTTGCTGATGTGTTTCCCTGGGAGTATAGTGACCTGAAAACATATGATAAGAACATAATTCGGCATAAAATCCCTCTGGAGAAAGACACTATTACTTTCAAACAGAAACTGAGACCAATAAATCCTATGCTTCTTCCATTGATTGAAAAAGAACTTAAAAAATTGCTGGCTGCCAAGATCATAGTCCCTCTTAGATATTCAAAATGGATAGCCAACTTAGTGGTGGTAAGGAAGAAGAGTGGAGAAATCAGACTGTGTGTTGATTTCAGAAATTTAAACAAATGTTCCAAGAAAGACAACTATCCTTTACCAAAGACGGAGCACTTGTTGCAAAAGGTCTCAGGAGCCAAATTAATGTATTTCTTGGATGGTTTTTCAGGCTTTAATCAGATTGTTGTGCACCTAGATGACCAAGAAAAGACTGCATTCACCACTCCTTGGGGCATTTTTATGTATGCCAAAATGCCTTTTGGGTTGATGAATGCTGGAGACACCTTTCAGAGAGCTATGGATATAACATTTGTGGGAGAGAAGGACAAATTTGTCCTTATCTACCTTGATGATATAATAGTATACTCTAGCAGCCATCAAAATCATTTGCAGCAATTGAAAAAAGTGTTTCTGAAGTGCAGGAGGTTTGGAATTTCAGTCAATCCTAAAAAATCTCAATTTGCTTTAAATGAAGGCAAGCTATTAGGACATATTTTGTCTGCTGTAGGTGTTCATATTGATTCAGAAAGAGTCAAAGCAATACAGACTTTGTCTGTCTCTAGATCAAAGAAGGATATCCAATCCTTTCTGAGAAAAAATAATTTTGTCAGGAGGTTTATTCCAAACTTTGCAGAATTGGTAAAGCATGTTACCTCCATGTTGAAGAAAGGGGCAGAAATCAAATGGACTAATATATCAAGACAATCTTTTGAGTCCATTAAAAAGCTATTATGGAGGCTCCCACTTTAAAAGTCCTGATTATAGCAAGGACTTTCATATATTTTCATTTGCCTCTGAAGATACTATTGCAGCAGTTTTATTTCAGGCAGATGAGGAAGGTTCAGAACATCCAGTAGCATTTTTCAGCAAGAATTTGAGGGATGCTGAACTAAGGTATGATATTATTGAAAAACAGGCATATGCTCTTATTAAATCCTTGAAAGCTTTCAGAGTTTATATCTTGCATTCAAAAATAATTGCATATGTACCCTCTGCTGCAATAAAAGATGTCTTAACACAACCTGATGCTGATGGAAGAAGGGCAAAATGGATTGCAAAGATGATAGAATTTAACATAGAGCTAAAGCCCACCAAGATGGTCAGAGGTCAGGGGCTTGCCAAGTTATTTGCTGAAGAAAATTGAAGGTCTTTAGATATTGATTTCTTGTGCACAATTGCAGAAAATGGTCAGACAGGAGAAGAAAAAACAACTGAACCACAGAGAAGGCAGTTAATGGCTAAGAATCTAGCTTCTTGAAATTGGTATGTTGGAATAATTAATTTCTTGCTGAAGCTAGAAATCCCTTCAGGCTTAAGCACAAGTCAAGCCAAAACTTTAAAACTCAAGGCAGCTAAATATTGCATCAATGAAAATCTGCTCTACTGGAGGGATCCAGCTGGAATATTTTTGAGGTATCTGGACAAAGAACAGTTAAAAAAAGCTATGTAGCAGTTTCATAACAGCATGTGTGGAGGGCACCATTATTGGAAAACTACAGCCCATAAAATTCTCAGAGCTAGGTACTATTGGCCCACTTTATTTTCTGATGTGTTTTCTTTTGTTAAATCTTGTGACAGATGCCAAAGATTTGAAGGAAAATAGTAGTTGAAGTCCCTGCCCCTAAAACCAATTCAGGAAAAATGACCTTTTCAGCAGTGGGGCTTGGATTTTATTGGAGAAATCAATCCACATTCCAGTGGCTAGCACAGATGGATATTAGTAGCCACTGATTATTTCACTAAGTAGATTGAAGCAATCCTTACCAGGAAGGCTGATCACAATGTGGTCATGAAGTTTTTGACACAAAATATATTCAGCAGATTTGGTTGTCCACATAAATTAATAATAGATAATGCAACAGCCTTCAAGGAAAAAGAATTGGTGGAAATGTGTGATTCTATGGGTATTAAACTTGTTCATTCCACCTCATATTATCCACAAGGAAATGGTCTAGCAGAATCCTCTAATAAAAGTCTGATCAGGATAATTAAAAAAATGTTAGAGGACAATAAAAAGAATTGGGATTTAAAGCTCAAGTATGCACTGTGGGCCGACAAAGTGACCATTAAGAAATCCACAGGCAATTCTCCTTTCAAGTTGGTATATGGTACTGAGGCTGCATTTCCAATTCAGCTAACTCTCCCTGTGGCAAAATTCCTTCAAGAAGAGTAGGATGAGGAAGAAGATATGGCAAAAAGGATCATTGATTTAGCAGAGGTACATCAGATTAGAGAACAGCTGGTTGAAAAGGCTGCAGCACATCAGAAAAAGATCAAGGAATCTTTTGACAAAAAGGCAAGAACAGATAATTTTTAGATTGGTGAATTGGTTTTGAAATGGGATGCACTAAAGGAAAAGAAAGGCAATCATGGGAAATTTGATGATTTTTGGACAGGGCCTTTCATCATTTCATAGATTCAAGGGAACAACACCTTCATACTGAAAAGTATGGTAGGAGAAACAATTTTTGATGGCCCAGTTAATGGGCGATTTCTAAAAAATTATGTTGTTTAAGGTCCTTTGGCCTTAAAAGTTGTAAATATTGTGTTTTATTCAGTTTTAGTATATATTCAGTAGACTCCATACCCGATGGAACACTAGGAATATTGGTTGATTTGTTTTCAACTGGAAAGGCATTGATCTGCAGGTTCTTGAGACCTCACAAGGAGGATCTCATCCCCAAAAGGAGCCAGTGTTAGCTCTGCTATGTTCTTTGGCATTTGATGGATAAAACAGGTTGGGCAGTGCTGATTTTGGTTGCAAAGGAGCTCACAGTAGTCTATTGGATCCTTCCTCCTTCATTTTCATTATGCCCTTATAATTCCCGCCATCTCTGTTTCCTCCCTCCTCTTAATCCTCCTTATTCTCTTTTAAACCCCCTTTATCCCTGTTTTTCTCCCAATAGCTCCGTTTCCCACTTAATTCCTTCACAAAACTCATTTAAACCTCATTACCCTAGTTTTACACCCGAATTTAGTGTAAAAGTTGTGTTTCCCCGGCTCCAGGGCGTTTTTTGATTAAACACTATAAAATCCCGAAAACCCGCATAAACCTTGAGAAAATGCGTTTAAACCCTTTCACAAACCTTTTCATGTCACATCAGTTTTAAAAAGCATGTGCCTTTTACCTTAGCCGTCCGATCATCCCGCGAAGATCCGACGGTGTACGCTACCCCCGCTCCGTGAACCTGCACGTCCGATAACCCATGGGGAAGCGGTTTCCCGCCGGCCACGTGTCTCACCCTAATTGCATTGCACCGTTGCATACGGAAACTACCCGACACCGAAAGTGGTGTGGGGAATACCGCTCATCCACGAAACCGCCGACCCCCCGCTCGTTAACTGTCGCATTGCTTCCGCTTTCGATAGTCATCCAATCATCCCCGCCCATGATCCAACGGTCCTCGTTCTTCTCACGCACATGTCTCCCGATAACCCACATACGCCAATCCCCGCCATCCGATTTGCCAGATCTAACAGCTAATATTCCATCGTGCTTTTGTTTCCTCCCGACGCTGCCCTCCAAGAGATCTAGGTCGTCCATCTGAGCTATCCAACGGTCAGCATTCATACCCAGTTCATCATCCATTTTCAATGCATTTCTTAGTGTTTTTGGCCTGTCGCGTGCATGCGAAGAAGGAAGAGATGATCTGGTACTCAGCACATTGAATCCTCAGCTACCTCATTCAAAGAGCAGCACGGCCAAGGACGAGAAGGATGATCCTCGAGTAGCTCAATGACTGCAGAAGTTATTGAAATTCATTCAAATCATACTTCACCTGTGCAAGAAGGACATCAAAGTACCAGAAAGGCCGATTTTGTTCATTTAAACACTCAGCGTGCAACAGAAACCCATATCTAATTGTAAATGCAGTTGGTGGTCAATTATGACCCCTCCACGCATAGGTTAACAAAGATTTTTTTTGTGAACAAACTCTATATATACCAAAAAGCAAGATGTAATCAGGTTGATGAATGTTATTTTGGTGTAAACTTCAACTTCTGGAGACTGCAACTATTGTGACACCTGCAGCTTCTGGTCTTCATTTCCAGCTAATACAAGCTTCTTTTGTTGTTGATTGCTCACTTTCCACTTCTTCTTCTTTGTTCCAGGCTGTGCCTGTTATGTGTTTATTCATGTGCTGTTGATGCTTAGAATTAGAGGGGCTGTCATCCCACCTTTATGCTAGAATCTAGCTGTATCATTGAATTTGTATGCAGGTTTCTGTTGTTTTAATGCTAGAGAGCTGTCATCCTGTCTGTGCATTGGGAAATAGATTTACATACCTTTTAACTGGTTGCAGTTGGCCATCACAACGTCCTGTGCATATGCTGGTGTGATCAGTATTCTCCATTATCACATTTTCCTTAAAACTGTGAGTAATTGGTGGTCTAAATCCTTGTAGTCTGGGGGTGTTCACCCATGTCTGAGGTTAAGCATAGTAGAAGTGGTTATCTGGCTTGAATATGCAGCATTTCTTTCATTCATCCACCATTTATCCAACATTTTTGTTGAGTTTGTAATGTTCTCGAGCATCTCTGAGATACAACCTAGGAGAGTTTCTTGGGGTAATAACAGTAGACTCAACCAAGTGATGAAAGTGACTGACATATGAAATTGTTGAGAGAGTGGAAATAGCCCTAGGCACACTAGCCAATGACCAAATTTTTATTTGAAGACTCACTGAAATGACAAAAAAATGACTTGAAACCCTAAAAACACCTTGTAAGAGCATATTTGATCACTGGTGATAGGCTGAACTGAATGACACTAACACCATCACAGATAACCTTACCTTTTTTGTGACTTGGGAACCCAAACAATTCATTAGCAAAACAATATTGTGCCCAACCCAAAGTCTTCATTTCTCTGAAATTTCTTTGTCCATGCCTTATCACAACCATAGGATTGCCTCCTGCAATTCCTATTTTGAACTTCTCCTAAAACACTTCATCCTTGGGACACCTGGAATTCATTGACACTCCTTTGCACACACTCTTATTTGTTCATTTCCAAGTATTTTGACCTAGTTCTCCCTTGTGTTCCCCTGACTCTCCCTAACACTCCTGATCACCATCCATTGACACTGTCTGCCATGTGTTAGCATGCCTTTTCATTCCTTGGAATGCCCTGTCACTCCTTAGCTATCATTCCCTCACAACTACCCTTACTTTTTTTTAGACTTGGCCGGAACCCAACCAAGTCATGCCCTGACTACAACAACTTAACCAAGTTATATATACTACAAATAGGCTATGCCTTGCTCACCTAAGAACTGCCTATAACACATCTTAGGCTACTCATGTCCAATCTCAACTCATCCCACTTAACAAGTTACTAATTCAAGGCTCACGTCCAACCATGGCCATAAAACAACTAAGAAACACAGTTTACATCTTGACATGCCATAACACATGGCATGTCTAACAATCCCTTAGCCTTATGTGGCGTGTGTTAGCATTCCATACATTTCATGGCATGATTTGCACTCCCTAGTACACCCTAGCACTCTCTGACATGCCCTAGCACTCTAGCATGCCTTGGCACTGCCTAGCGCATAACCTTGTCACTTCCTCCTTAGAACACTTGGAACTCATTGACACTCCCTATCACACACTCTTATCTCTTCATTTCCATGCATTTTGAACTAGTCCTCCCTTGTGTTACTGTAGCACTACCTAACATTCTCTGGAACACATTGACACACCCTGGCACATGGCATATCTTGGTATGTTTCCTCGGTGTAGAAATTCCCACTGTAGATCAACAGATTATGCAATAGACTAAAGAAAGATATAAGATCTACTTCTACAACAAACTTTGCAGAAGCTTAATCGAATTGAGCAAGATCAATGAGAACACATATAATTGAGAATGAGCAATCAATCACACATAACACAAAATAAATAACCTGGGGAAAGCCTCAGCCCAAAATCCCAATCTCTGTATTATCATACAAGTGGAAATATGTTCAAGTTACAAAAAGAATCAACTCACAAGATATCTTGCTTTCTCTGCAATCAACAATACATCTCATAGACTAAATAGACATTGTATATGTCCTCCTCAAGCCCTCTAAGCCTCGTATTTCCTTGCGCAGTTTTTCTTCGGGTCCAGTGATGCCACATGTGTGAATTGGTCTCATCACACTCACAAAAACTGAAGAAGTAACTGTGCAATCCCCAAGGAAAGAATTCCTTCTGCATGCAAGGGATATTCACAATGGAATATTCTAGCAACTGATAGTACACTGCCCCTCCATTTGATCTCAATTGGGTCTCTGTTTGAATTGACATGCATGAGTTATTTATGAGAGAATATTCAGTTATCTGAAGTGCAGCAGGTACATGCATGCATGCATTAACTAACTGAAATCACAATTAATTCAACAAACTGTTTGAATTAATCTAACTAGATTTGACTCAGCTAACTGAGCCAAATAATTACAACTCAAATTACAAATCATCCTTATATCTTTAACTGATGGATAAATTCCTCAATTAATGGAGAAACAGTTGCATGTCCCCACATAGACTTCATGTTTGATTTTCTACAACTAATTAACTCATGGTGAATTAATTAATTATTTTAAAAACAACTGCTAATATCAAATTCAAATTTTTACTTCTCTATTTTAGTTTAGGGACTAACTAAAATAGGAAGGTATCCCGAAATGCTATTTATAGCAGTACTAAATTTAGCACTTCTATATTTAGCATTTCTTGTTGCTCTTTTCAACACTCCCTCTCAACAAGAAAGGGATTATCAGTAACCCCAATCCTGTCTCTGTGGAACTCGAACTTGCATTTTAACAATGCCTTAGTCAAAATATCTGCATCCTGTTCCTTGATCAAAACATACAACAACAACATGATCCTCTTGACCACACAGTATAGAAGATGGTGATACCGGATATCAATGTGCTTGGACCTGTCATGAAAAACTGGATTCTCAGAGAGTTTGATACAACTCTGGTTATTGCAGTAGATCACGGTTGGATCCATCCTTTGACCAAACAATCCCACTAGAATCTTCTGCATCCAAATGGCCTCACATGTAGCCTGACTATCAGCCATGTATTCAGCCTCTGCTGAGCTAAGTTGTTATAGAAATTTTTGTGCCTTACAGCTATAAGCATGAAATGTCCATAATTCAAGGGATCCAAAGTCCCTAATAATGTTGTTACAACTCCTAAAGGAACAAGGTCAACCAATGACAGCTTCTCCCAGAAGTTCTCCACCAAAAACCACTCAGAAACAGTCAATTCAGGATCAATTCAGAGGTTCCACTAGCTGTCTGCGCTGAAATGCAGAGATCACACTGGCTAGGTGCACTGCAACGCAGGTAGAAGCACTACTAGGGTGCGCTGAGCGGGAAATGACAAATGGCAAGTTCATTCAATGAGGTGGAAAGACCCTGGAAGCTTCCAGAATCTTCTCCAATGACACTTGCCTCAATGAATTCGACTAATGATGAGTAAGAGGTTCTCAACCTCCAAGTGGAAGCAAGAACTGACAGAGAGAAGCCACAAGTCAAAACATGAGCTGACTCATCCTCTCTGCTCACATCTATATATGGATCTCTCACCCAGAGGTTCAGGGGGCTGGAATTTGGTATTTTGCAGAGAATTGTTGTTGGTTTGAGATTGACATTAGCACATTGGGTGATTTATGCTTTGTTGGAGGAGAGGAAGGGATTCCATCGCTGGGAGGTAGATGCTAGATCGGAACTCACTTGGTTGTATCTCCTCTCAGACTTTATTATCTTATCAATAAACTATTTGAGTTTCTCCTACATGTTGTACACCAATGATGTGTTGTTATGCTTACATGTTTAGCTTAATTTGATCTTGAGCTTTTTATGAATGTATATCTGTATCTTTGTGTAGTTTCTCTCTCTTGTGATCTTGCAGGAATTCGGTGAAGGAGCAAGAATCTGGGAGCTACTGAAGAGAGGAGTGATTTGGATCGACAAAACTAGCGGAAGATACAGGTTAGTTAGATCCTTCTTCCTCACTTGCATTCCATAAAGAAGAATACTCAAATAAGTTTACCTGTTTGTTGCTAAGGCACTATCACCTCTTAGAGTGGGATAGGGGCATTCCGTATTGGATACTTTTCCCAACAACAAATTGGCGACTCCGCTGGGGAGAGTATCTTGTTGGTTTATTTGTGTTTCTGGTGTTGTTCTTCTCATAAACTCAGGAGTGCTGAATCGAAATGCACTTGCCATTTTCAAGTGCAAAGTAGAGATCTGCCTCTCTAGTCCACTCACTGGGCCTGTTTTTATGATCTGAACAAACTGATCCACAAGTGCTCTAACAGCCCTTTGTGATAGATCTTAGTCCTCCTATAAATCATCCTCCTAATTGTACCTAATTGATAGCTTTGATTTGGCCAAAAACTGTTGATTTAACTGCAAACCGTAACCCAGAAACCAGAAACAACTCTCGTTTCTGCTTCAGCGCAGACTCTGTGAAGAGGTTCTACATTTCAACGCAGGTCCCGTGAAGGTTACCTGCGCTGAATGTCAAAACCTCTGTGTTGGGAGTGCGCTGATCAGTCTTTGCCTTGTGCAGCTGTGGTTCCCTGCTTCCTTTTGCTCAGTTTTATCTCTGTTTTTTGCAGCCTGTTATCAGTTAGTGTACCTATCTGAAACCCCTTTTCTTTGCCTCAATTCTGCCTCAGTTGTATAAAGAAACTGTATTTGTTCTTTGTGTATTTGTTACATCATTTGCAGTTTCCCATCACAAAAGTAAACTAGTCATACTGTCGCCCTTAGATCTAGACCTGTCATAAGTGTCGTTTTGATATTAGGAGTGAGTTTGTTTGCTGTTCACAGTTGATTTAGCTTTTACTTTTGTCGTTTGGTTTGAATTTATGCATTTCTAGTGTCGAAACAAGTAAATCATAAAGTGTCGTAATCGTCTTTTTGATTTTGAAAAAGGAACTTGTTTATGTTTTCACTTGAAATCGAATTCAAATTTGTACAACAGCTTTCTTTTTAGGCATCAATATTAAGAAAGCGAAAACAAATACATGCATTTGTGCATTTGCATTTTGATAGTTTGCATGCTTTGATTTAGGAAAAAGTGCATTACAGTGTGCTCTATGCTCTTTGAGAAAAGTTGTATCTTCCTTTTCCCTTTGTAGCTAGGATTTTCATTGTTGAAAAGATATAAAAGCTTGCTTATCATCTTTAGACTGCATTTAGGAATTGTATCATACATCTCGTGGTGATCCAAAAAGGCAAACTTCTAAGAAAGATCAACCTAAAATAAATTGAATGAACTTAACAACGCTTTGTAACTTAACGCACAACATAGAGGTCTAGGCTAGAGACGTGTTCCGGCGTCGTAAAACCTGGTGACTGTCGATCTCGCTGATGGTTGGGTGATTCCTCCTGAGGGACGATAGCGCCAGTATGGATTGTGCTCCCACGTACCGTCGAGTATATATTGGGAGACCCCTATAGGCATAAAACCTTTATCCTTAGGAAGCCGTGTCGGCCGCCCTACTGGTCGCAATGCACTGAACACAACATTCAGGAAGATTGACCGCCCGTACCTTAAAAAGTATTCTGCGGTTTTGCGAAAAGTTTGGCACACCCTCCACCTAGAACTCCAGAGCAGTTCCTTTTGGCCTTTTTCAGACTCTATAACGGAAAAAGTCCATCCGAGCATTTGTCACTTCGGGCTTGTTAAAACATCGAAGGAGACTAGAGTCATCTTTAGCTTTTTCTCGACTCTTTAAAACTGAAAAAGCAAGTTGTGTCTAAAGCGTCGTTAAAATTTATTTTAAACGGAACAATCACCCCTTTTTCCTGCGTTGATCTTTAGGTTGAGAAAATGGAACCCACCAACCAAGGAATTCCCCTTGGTGGAAATCCTAGTCGCTTCTCCTCTTGGGGAGATGTTGGTGCGCCCCATATGGCCACATTGTCGCTTCCAGGACTGACAATTGGCTTGCCGGTCTGGCTCTTCTCAACCAATGTCGTTCAGAACACCACTATTCCTGAACAGTCGAATCAACAGTTAGACCAGTCTAGGGTTGCCCACCAGCCTTCTACTTCCTCTAATTCTTCCTCTCCTCCTTCCTCTTCGCTTGACGGAACTGGTAAAACAAAAAACCAAGTTCCTAAGGAGAAGAAGGAAAAGAAGAAGAAAGAGAAGAAGAAGAAGGAGCCAAAAGCGACTGGGGGCAAACAAGTGTCGTCTGAAAAAAATCCACACAAAGCACTAACTAGGCCTAAATCGCCATGTGTCATATGCAAGGGAGACCACTTCCACAGAGATTGTCCCTGCATCCCTCGGATACTAAGGGACTGGTCTCCCCGTTTGCACAATCCGGGAGCATCAACCTCTGATAGCCATGTTGAATGCATACCGTCAACTAGCGAAAGTGAAGTCCTTGGACAAAAAGGGAGAGCTAGATCTCCATGTAGACTGTGCGAAGGCAACCACGCCATCCACCATTGTCCCTTCTTAGACGAAGCGAAAAGAGTTTTGGATGATCGTCCAGTTTCACCGTTACGACTTCCTCCTGGATATAAAAAACTCTTGCCGAGTCCTTCGTTAGTTGAAAATCCAGCTGGCCCGCTCAAGTGGTCAGGTGAAGCGCCGGTCATTGAAGATGAACCAGCTGAATCCATACCTGAAGAAAGTCAAAAGGTCGAGGCGGCAGTTGACCCGGTCTTGCCTTCAGAGGATTTATCTTCGAATGATACAGTCACTGAAGAGAATAAAGATGACACCATCCAAATTCTCTTCATCAACACAGACTCCGACGAGCACGGGGGCACTCCCCCCATTCCTTTATCGCAGGAAGGAAGTTCGTCAGAGCGATACCCGGCCGTTTACTCGGTCCCACCACCAAGCAACCTGGTTGTCTCCTTCGACTGGAACCAACTAGGCAGACCCCGTTTGCCAGCAAGCATACCATTCAGAATTATCGTCCAAATATACAGAATGGTCATGGCTGGCATCATCATTGATGAAGGGGCATCTGTGAGTATCCTTTCCTCCACTTCTTGGAAAGCGCTTGGTTCGCCAGCGCTTTTGCCTGAAATGAGAAATCTGACAGGCTTTGATAAAGGAACCAGTCGACCTTTAGGGATCCTCCCCAATGTGCCTATCACATTGAAAGGGAAGACCATTCAAATGAACGTGATGGTCGTTCAAGGACCCTTGGATTATAACCTACTCCTTGGACGAGACTATATATATTGCATGGGAGGCATCGTCTCCTCACTCTTTAGAGTAATGTGTTTTCCGCACGAAGGAAGAGTGGTCAAGCTCGTGGACCAGCTTTCATTTCCCGGATCACGCATCGCAAATAGTCATATACCTTCCCTAAATGGTCTCTTCATGCAAGAAATGTCTCAACCCATGGTCCGTCCTCCCGATGAGCGCGAGTAATTCGGAGGGATATGACTGGAACCCAGGGGGCATGTGTCCTGGTCTGCTTCGGCAGGAAAACTTTGGGTATAAGGTAGGTTTCCGCGGGAGAATATAACTAGTCCATACCCCGTCCGTGGTTGGAAGTGGGGTTGTTCTGGAATAAGATTCTTTTGTTAAAGTTATGTGTTTGGCGCTCGTTGTCACTCACCTTTGTCTATCTCGGTAGATATCGCCGAAGAAGTGTTTTGTTTGAAAGATTAACAGGACAATCTTTGGGTAACCTGAAAGAGGTAGGTCTCTCTCGGTAAAACAATTGTTTTAGCGGAAGTGAAGTAGAGGTAACCTTGAAACTCTGTTTTATACCTGGGGGCATGCAAACCTTTTGGAGTGCAAGCAAAGAGCGGTTATTTATCTGTTTTTTGGGTTAATCGTTTCCTAACTTGCATAAAGAAAGGATGCGGGGCATAGCTTTGGTAAGGCGCAAGCTCCATAAAAAATGGAATCTTACATGAGACATTCTTATCATATGACTGGATTATCGAGCAGTTTTAGCACATAGTTCATGCTCGTTAAAAAATAAACATAAAATTGAGTAGTGTTTTTCCGCGTTTAAGCTCGTTAAAAAATGAACTATCCCCCGGTAGATAACCACCGTGAATGTAACATTATCAGCCATTAAAGCCTTGGTCGTGTTTGCACCGTCACCTCCACTTTTCCATTGGCCGATCATTCACCTCCATATGATTGTTTACCCATTTTGAGGAACAGCTGCGAAGAGTGATTTCACTAGCCATCCTTGTGACACTACCGTGATTGGAAAATTCCAACTCTTACCTGGAATCAGCTGCTAACCCGTTTTATCACTCGTTCCTCAAAAGACGAGTCTTCTTTAAGCTCTTTTCATCTGACTCGTAAAATATGAAAAGATTGCCGAGTTTTGGCCTTCCAGCTCATTAAAGCGATCGAAAGTGCTATCCCTCCTCTAGATTTTAATCTTTTTGGACCTGAGGGATTATTGCACAAAAAGATCGAGCGCTTGTTTTGTTCGGCTCGTTAAAACTATCGAAAATTCATCCCTTCTGTATTGTTTTATAATTTTTCGGACTTAAGGGATTAGATGACGAAAAAGGACTTTCGGAGTTGACTTTACGTACCTTTTCAGACTCTCTAAAAATGAAAAGGACCGAGTTATCTTTGTCGTTAGACTCGTTAAAAACTTTAAATAGCGACAAACTTGTCTTTAGACGAGAACGAGTGTCACTATCGCTAGGCTCGTTAAAACATAGCGATGGGTTTGCCCAAAGGGAAAATTATAGAAAAAGCATATGTTATCCTCCTCAAGCTTGACAAAAATAAAGAGGTACTGGTCAGCAATGACTGGGGAAAAATTGGGAAGAAACTCAAAGAACTTTATTGGTAGCAAGTCGCTCTTGAACATGACACTTCCACTCCGTGCCTGAGTCGGGTTGGGTTGTTTGATTCACCGGTCACATCACCATGGTCTCACCAATACCATCCATCTTTGGGGTAAATTCTACCAATCCATCACACAAGTGTCGCCGATATGTTCAAGAGAAGTCATCGAGAGAAGTCAACCGTGTCCCATCCACTACCATACATTATCCTTCATCCTTTCATGACCGCCACCCTGAACCATATATCATCAGATCGTTTTCACCTCCATCAAAATCATTTGCTCCGTTCCATGTCATTGATGTGGGATACATTAAGGCCCTCCTTTGACGGATCGCTTCTTGTCGACATCAGCTCATTATCCAAGAAGTTGATCTAGGAACAACCCCTTCAGTACTTTGAAGCTTGCATGCCTCAATGGCAAGTTTCTCACTTCCGGCGACAGGTATACATCAATGACCTTCGACTGAAAGATTTTGCGTGGTGTTCGACGCCAAGTCCTTAATTCACACCACGTGAATTGTACTGCAGTACCTTGAGGGTCATTATCATTATTGGTGATTCCTCTCGCGCTTGTTAACGGTTTACCTCATTGACCGGTAATCAAGCGATGTCTTTCCATGTTCGACTTCAGAACATCTCTCACATGGATCGACTTGTACTTAGAGTGAAGATCGAACGAGTTTGAAGACCCCGGATCTAGTTTCATCCATCCGGGCTGCGATATATATTCAAGAAAAATAAAGACATTGACATGTACATCATTGCAGCAGATAATCATCCTACCAAAAGGATGATGATTTCATCAAAATCATCAGTCTACCATCAAACGATTGTCTGTTCTATGTAAAGAAAAATGAATTTATAAAGCTGAGCATGGGAATGCCCGCCTCAGCTAGATCATGAAAGCAGTATGAAAAATAATGTATTGTATTGTATCTTATTACAGGTCTCCTCCCAGCATTGGAAGAACTTCGGATCCTCCTAATAAAGCATTTCACCCGATAAACGGCCTCATACTTTAGGGGGCAACTGTTATAGACATTTTTGTGCCTTACAGCTATAAGCATGAAATGTCCATAATTCAAGGGATCCAAAGTCCCTAATAATGTTGTTACAACTCCTAAAGGAACAAGGTCAACCAATGACAGCTTCTCCCAGAAGTTCTCCACCAAAAACCACTCAGAAACAGTCAATTCAGGATCAATTCAGAGGCTCCACTAGCTGTCTGCGCTGAAATGCAGAGATTACACTGGCTAGGTGCACTGCAACGTAGGTAGAAGCACTACCAGGGTGCGCTGAGCGGGAAATGACAAATGGCAAGTTCATTCAACGAGGTGGAAAGACCCTGGAAGCTTCCAGAATCTTCTCCAATGACACTTGCCTCAATGAATTCGACTAATGATGAGTAAGAGGTTCTCAACCTCCAAGTGGAAGCAAGAACTAACAGAGAGAAGCCACAAGTCAAAACATGAGCTGAGTCATCCTCTCTGCTCACATCTATATATGGACACCCAGAGGTTCAGGGGCCTGGAATTTGGTATTTTGCAGAGAATTGTTGTTGGTTTGAGATTGACATTAGCACATTGGGTGATTTATGCTTTGTTGGAGGAGAGGAAGGGATTCCATCGCTGGGAGGTAGATGCTGGATCAGAACTCACTTGGTTGTATCTCCTCTCAGACTTTATTATCTTATCAATAAACTATTTGAGTTTCTCCTACATGTTGTATACCAATGATGTGTTGTTATGCTTACATGTTTAGCTTAATCTGATCTTGAGCTTTTTATGAATGTATATCTGTATCTTTGTGTAGTTTCTCTCTCTTGTGATCTTGCAGGAATTCGGTGAAGCTGGGCCGGTGAAGGAGCAAGAAGCTGGGAGCTACTGAAGAGAGGAGTGATTTGGATCGACAAAGCTAGCGGAAGATACAGGTTAGTTAGATCCTTCTTCCTCACTTGAATTCCATAAAGAAGAATACTCGAATAAGTTTACCTGTTTGTTGCTAAGGCACTATCACCTCTTAGAGTGGGATAGGGGCATTTCGTATTGGATACTTTTCCCAACAACATAAGTGAAAATGATCTCTATTTCCTGCTGTACCAGGAAACTGCAGTTGAACCAAGGTTGAAGATTCCTCTAGAAGTGCTCTTCCGGTCTGATGGACTCCCTACCCAATCCGCATCTGTGAAGCCCTGAAGCTTCACTCCCTCTGTTCGTCTGTACCATAATCCGAACTGAGATGTGCCTCTGAGGTATCTCAGCACATGCTTCGCTGCCTTCCAAAACAGCTTGGTAAGCTGAACCATAGCTTGACTCAGATGGTTCACCGCAAAGCATAAGTCGGGTTGTGTGTTCACCAGATACATAAGTGAACCCACCAGCTACCGATAAACAGTAGCAGCTACTACCTCACCTGAAATAGCATCCTCCTTCCTCCAATTCCCAGCGAGAGGAGTCTACATGGGCTTGCACTTCTCCATGTGAAAGCACCTAAGTATCTCAATGGCATATTTGCCTTGAGACACAAATACTTCACCATCTTTCTGCGACACCTCCATGCCTAGAAAGTAGTGCATAAGACCCATGTCTCTCATTTCGAACTCTCTTGCAAGGTACTCCTTACAAGACCGTATCAGCTGATCATCACCTGTCAAAATCAGATCATCAACATAAAGAAAAATGATCAATGGTTTACCTTCTACCATGATGTGGTAAAGGTTCGCATCTGCTTCACTCTTGGTGAAGCCCAACCCAGTGAAATAGCGGTCAATCCTGGTGTACCAAGCACGGGGTGCTTGCTTTAGCCCATACAAAGCCCTCTTGAGTAGGCACACATGCGACTCACGATCAAAGGTCTCGAAACCCTCTGGCTGCTCAATGTACACCTCCTCCTTAATCTTTCCATTGAGGAATGTTGTCTTCACGTCCATCTAGTGGATCTTCAACCCCATCTGAGCTGATAGTGCCAACATCGATCTAATCGATGAGTACCTTGCTATGGGAGCAAAAGTCTCATCGTAGTCAATCCCCTTGACTTGTGAGAAACCCAGGGTAACAAAGCTTGCTTATGTTTCTCAACACTGCCATGAGTTGCCTGATTTACCTTGTAAAGCCATCTAGAACTCACCACTAACTTACCTTGAGGTCTTGGGACAATATCCCACACACTGTTTTGAATGATAGAGTCATACTTCTCTACCATTACATCAACCCAGACTGATTGTTGCACTGCCTCCTCGAATGAAGAAGGTTCAATATCTACACACTCCCCAACCAAGCCCATGTACCCAGTGTACTGCTCGGGTGACCTCCTCTATTTGCGCTGAGAAGATGGCTGTCCCACATTCTCCTGCACATCCAGCATCAACCTGTCAGCTTCCTTTGAGTGTTTTCGCCTATCTCTGGAAGTCTCAACATGAGTGGATGTCTCCACTCTCGGATACTCTGCAGAGACTTCTCCACATCAATTTGAGGCTCCTCCTCCTTAGGAACTGAAAGTTCCTCCTCTGCATGCAACTTGAGCTCCCTCTCAAGTGATAATCGCATGGCTTTCTACTCATCGAATTTCAGATCCCTGCGTACCACAGTCCTTTGATTGGTAGGCAGGTACACCTGATAATTATGGGGTGTATCCGTGTATTCCACAAGTATTCCCAACTCAGCTATTGGATCCAGCTTCTTCTGGGTATCTTTGGTCACATGACAGTAAACTGATGATCCAAAGATTCGGAAGTGACTCACATCTAGTTGCTTCCCGAAAAAGGCCTCCATAGGTGTCTTCATCCCCAGTATACAGTGCGGGATTCTGTTCTGCAAGTATACTGTTGTATTGGATGCCTCAACCCACAAATGCAATGGTAGGATTTGGTCATGCAACATCGCTCGACCTACTCCCACAATCGATCTGTTCTTCCTTTTGGCCACCCCATTCTACTGTGGGTTATGGGGTGCCGTCAATTCCCGTTTAATTCCTTCTGTAGCACAGAAGTCTTTAAACTATTGGGAGACATACTCTCCACCATTGTCGCTACAAAAGGATTTTATTTTATTTCCAGATTCTTTCTCTACCAAGGCTTTAAACTCACAAAACCTCAAGAAGGTCTGATCCTTCTTTTGCATAAAGTAGATCCAGCATCTATGAGAAAAATCATCAATAAAAATAACATAGTACCTTTGTTTAGCGGTGGAGGCTGTAGATAATGGTCCACAAACATCTAAGTGAACTCGCTCCAGGATTGCTCCAGCTCTACTGTCTCGATCCAGAAAGGAATATTTTGCATACTTACCCAAGGTACAACCTTTGCATGTATTCATCTGCTCAAGTTTTCCCTTGGGTAATTCGGTAGAAATCTGCTGCATGATCTTCAGGGCTCCATGGTGCAAGTGGCCCAGTCTTCTATGCCATAGCTCGCCAACATCTTGGCTCTGCACCATCTCAGCTTTGGAACTCAATGCAGCATAGTCATCTACCTCTAGCTTGTAGAGATTCTTTACTCGAATCCCAATTCGTTTTGTTTGTCCAGTACTGATATGCCTCAGGAATACCTTTCCTTTACTAAAGACTACATCATAGCCTTTATCTTTTAGCATAGTGACAGACACAAGATTCTTCTTCAAACATGGTACATACTTTACATCAGTCAGGGTGAGGGGAGCTCCATGCTCCCTCAGAAACACAACTGTACCTTCACCTGAAACACGGTACTTTCCATCATCGCCCATATCGATCCGCATCTGGAGATCCTTCTCCTCCAAGGCACTGAAAAGATTCTTGTCACCTAACATGTGGAATGAAGCTCCACTGTCCAGGTACCACACACATCCCACCATGGATGAAACCATGCATGCGATAAGTGAGAAATCCAACTCAAATTGTGAGGCCATTGCCTCACCATTAGATCCCTTCGAGGAACCCTTCTTAGATTTCTTCTGTGGACAATTCGTAGCATAATGGCCCACTTCATGACAATGAAAGCATCTCACTTTTGATTTTTCAAACTTCTTCCCACCATGGGAAGATCGGATTTGGGATGGGACACCTTCCCTTTCCCTTTCCTTGCCTTACTCGCTAAGGCTAGATTTTCCTCATCATCTTGCTTCGATGAGGATCCATCTCTGGTGCTTCTTATTATTTCCTCCTGCATCAGATCTGACCAAATTTGTTCCCAATCTGGCATTTTTTCTCTTCCATTAACTGAGTCTTGGTGGCTATGCCAGCTCTTAGGAAGACCGAGGAGTGCAAGATTCACCATGTCATCATCAGCAGTCGTGATCCGTACACTTCCAAGCTCATCCTTGCAGGTGGTGAGCTTGTTCAGATATGTAGAGATCGTGTCACCCTTTTCACACTTGATCTTTTGAAGCTTCTCTTTTAGTGCCAACTTCCTTTGATCGCTGTTGTTCTAATATAGATCTTTCAATGTTTTCACATCGAAAACGGTGACTCCTTCCCATGGAGACTCGAGACTATGTGGTCTCAAACTCCCTCCAAAAGGATTCTCCTTGCTCTAGCCACACATTTCTTCCATTCCGCCAATTGAGTAGCATTAGTCGACTTGAGGACTTCTTGATCAATGAAGTCCTTTAGATCATTGTCCTTGAATACTACTTCCATACGATCCTTCCAGGCTATATAATTCGAGTTGCCATCAAGGGCATACTTTAGTCTTAAACTGCTGAACACCATTGGTGAAATTGAGATGTGATAAGAACTCTATTTCTATATTCAGGAACCTCAAACTTCGAACTTCTCCCTTCTTGTATATTGTTCTTCGCCTTGATCACCTTTTGTTATGAAACCAGCTCAAGAAAAGATAGAAAAGATAGATCAACGCCTTAGAATTCAGCCTCTTCAAGGGGGCAACCTCCTTTACATTACATAAATGAACAATTCTTGGATGATTCAAATGAAAAAACCTCCTTTCTATATATAGGAGTCTAAGGAGTCACAATATAATCCAGCCGACCTAACAATAATAATATAAAGCCACAAAAATAACAATAGAGGGATTCTATGGGCACATTAATAACAATATGGGGGCAATGGGGGCACAACAATATAAATAAGGGGTATAACTACAATAGTAATGGGGTAATCACTAGTATTATAGGGACCCAACATGCCCCTCTCCTTCAAAAAAGTGTTGTCCTCAATGCTTGAGTAGTTCTGGATATTTTTGCATAAAATTCTCATCCTCCCATGTGGAATCTTCAACGGATAAGTTCTTCCACTTGATAAGGTACTCTGAAATTGATCGATTTCGTCGCTATCGAGTTCTTGTTTCTATAACTGCTTCCGGTTCCAACATAATTTTTCCTTCCTCGTCAAGTTCTGGCAATATTGTTTGAACTGGGAGCTTGTCGCCTATAACCTTCTTTAAGCATGAAACATGGAAAACTGGGTGCAATCGAGAAGCTGCAGGAAGCTCCAATTTGTATGCCATAGTACCAATCTTTTGCAACACCTTGTACGGACCATAATACTTTGGTGATAATTTATTATCCTTCTTAGCTTGCTTGAGGGACATTTGCTTATATGGTTGTAGCCGTAGGAATACCCAATCACCTACATCAAAACTTCTTTCACTGCGATGTTGATCTGCCTGTTGTTTCATTCTATTCTGTGCCAACACGAGGTTATCCTTTAAGAGTTGGAGGACTTGTTGTTGATGTTCGATGTGATGTTCCACTGCCTGAACCTTAGAATTTTCTCTTAAATATGATGTGATGGATGGTGGTTGATACCCATAAAGTGCCATAAATGGGGTCATTTTTGTTGCTGTATGAAAGGAAGTGTTATACCACCATTCAGCCAGAGGCAACCATTTGACCCATTGTGTTTGTTTATCTGATACAAAGAAACGAAGATATCCTTCCAAACATTTGTTTACTATCTTAGTTTGCCCATCAGATTGAGGATGATAAGATGAGATATGAGCTAACTGAGTACCAAGACGACAAAATAATTCTGTCCAAAAATTTCCAGTGAAAATGGGATCTCTGTCACTTACAATAATCTTTGGGTTTCCATGTAGCTTTTGAATTGTTTCCATAAATGCAGTAGAAACTGTACTGGCTCTAAATGGATGTGATAATGCACAAAAGTGTGCATACTTGGTAAGTCTGTCAACTACCACCATGATGACACTCTTTCCCTCAGACTTGGGTAAACCTGTGATAAAATCCATTGAAACCTCCTCCCAACGTTGGCTTGGAATGGATAAAGGTTGTAATAGACCCGGTGTCTTAATTGTTTCAACTTTATTTTGTTGGAAAACCAAACATTCTGCCACAAACTTTTGAATATCTGATTTAAGGCCATCCCAAAAAAATTCCTTCTTAACCCTGTGTTAAGTTTTAAAAATCCTGAGTGCCCTCCTAAGGGAGAAGTGTGCAATTCCATAAGAATATTTTGTTTTAGCTGGGAATTCTTACAGAGGTATAAGCGATATTTGTACCATAACGAATCATTTTTCCAGCTAAATGTATCAGACGTACTGGAATCTTGTTGTAGCTTTCGAATAAGTGCCCACACTTCTTCGTCATTCTTCCATTCCTCCCTTGCTTCATTTATCCAATCTGGTTGGATGATAGAAATAGCGCACAACAATGCTTCCACATCCTCATCCTTTCTTGAGAGTGCATCTGCCACCACATTTTGCTTCCCTTTTTTGTAGATGATTTCAAAGTCATAACCCAACATCTTTGTGACCCACTTTTGTTGCTCTTCAGAGGATAATCTTTGTTCTAAAAAGTATTTAAGGCTATCATGATCCGTTTTTACCTTGAAGTGTCTTCCCATTAGGTAGGGTCGCCATTTCTTAAGTGCATGGAGTATTGCCAACATTTCCTTCTCATAAATAGCTTTTCTTAGAAACTTTCCCTTGATTGGACGACTTTCAAAAGCAATGGGTCTTTCATCTTGCATTAGAACAGCACCAATTCCATTTCCTGAAGCATCACATTCCACAATAAAGGTTTTTGTGAAGTCCGGTGTAGCTAAGACCGGTGCTTGGCACATTGCCTCTTTAAGATGTTCAAAGGCCTTTGTTGCTTCCGGAGTCCATGAAAATGCATCTTTCTTCAATAATGTCGTTAGAGGTGCTACTATTCTCCCATAATTCTTAACAAACTTGCGATAATACCCTGTCAACCCAAGAAATCTGCGCAAATGCTTTATGGATGTGGGGATTTTCCATTCCTTAATGGCTTTAATTTTGCTAGGGTCTACCTTAACTCCTTCATGAGATACAATATGACCCAAATATTCCACCTCCTAGACTCCAAAAAAACATTTGGATCTTTTCGCATATAATTGTTTTTCCTCCAATAGTTGTAGCACCCTGTCAACATGTTCAACATGATCCTTCCAAGACTTGCTGTAGATAAGTATATCATCAAAAAATACTAACACAAATTTTTAAGGAATGGTTTGAAAATTGAATTCATCAAACCTTGAAATGTTGAAGGTGCATTGGTAAGGCCAAAAGGCATGACCAAAAATTCATAATGACCCTCATGAGTTCTAAATGCCGTTTTCGGAATGTCTTCAATCTTCATTCTGATTTGATGATATCCTGAACGAAGATCCAACTTGGTGAAGTAAATTGATCCATGCAATTCATCCAGTAATTCATCAATGACAGGAATGGGGAACTTATCTTTAATAGTGAGCTTGTTGAGCTCCCTATAATCCGGACACATGCGCCATGATCCATCCTTCTTGTGCACCAATACTACTGGAGCAGAGAAAGAACTTTGACTCGGTTGAATTATACCAGCCTCTAGCATTTCTGCAACCATACGTTCAATTTCACTTTTTTGGACATAGGGATATCTGTACGGCCTGATGTTTGGAGGAACACTTCCTGGAATCAGATGAATAGCATGATCATGATCACGCATAGGTGGGAGACCTTTGGGAGTCTCAAATACCTTGGAATGATTGTCCAGGACTTTTTGGAGATCTGGAGAAATAGATGATTCTAATGTGGAAACATCTAGCGAACATAATTGTGCAATTGCACCCCTTTGCTCCTTTTTTAGAAGCTTTGTCATACCATTAGAGCTGATTATCTTTCCTGGTTTCCCTACAATACCCCTTAATTCAACTTCCTTTCCTTTCGTAGAAAATTTGATGAAAAGTTCTTGAAAATTAAAAGCTATTGTACCCAAGGATTGTAGCCATTGGACTCCTAGTACAACATCAGCACCTCCCATTGGAATGGAAAGCATTGGGCTAGTCAATACATATTCTCCCATGGATAGCTTGATATTATGGCACTTTCCAAAGCAATTTATTGTTCCTCCATTTGCAATCATCACTTGACACTCTGGTGCTGGATATAGGAAGCAATTCAATTCTTTTGCTACCCTACAATGAATAAAATTGTGGGTGCTTCCTGAATCAATCAACACTATTACCTTTTTCTTCTTGATTTGTCCTTCTATCTTGATGGTTTGAGGAGTGGTAATTCCAGCCAATGCATTACAAGATATGGTCGGATTTATTTTTTCTTCATCTAGGCTTTGTTCCTGGAGCATATCCTGTTCTTTTGACCTTTCTTGCTCCTTTTCTTCTTCCTCTTCACAATCTATGTAGAATAGTTTCTTCTCAGCACACTTATGACCTTTAGTGTATTTGCTATCACAACTATAACAAAGCCCTTTTGCTCTTTTTTCTTCCAATTGTTGTGGTGTCAACCTTATAGGTTGTGGAAGACTAGGGGCAACTGCACTTCCGTCTTTATAGTTGTGAGTGGTATGCTTCCTGGTTGCCATAATTTTGCTTTCCATTTTTCTTGCTAACCTGAATGCCTTCTCTAATGAATCAGGTTCCCAAAGTTGAACATCATGTTGGATATTATCCTTTAAAGACCCTATGAACACATCAATCCTATGCTCCTCTGGAATATCTTTTACCCTTATGTTCAATTTTTGGAAATCCTTAATGTGCTCCATTATTGAACCCTTTTGTTTGAGACTTATCAATTGGCTAAAAAAAGTGTTGCTTTTTGTATCCTCATAATGTGCTATCAATTCTTCCGTAAAAATTGCCCAAGTGATAAGTTGTTTACGAGAGCAAAGCCATTGATACCATACAAACTGATTTGGTTCCAAATATAAAGTTGCCACACGTACCTTTTGTGTGTTTTGCACATTATTGAGATCGAAGAACTGCTCCATCTGTAATATCCATGTGGCGGGATCCTTGCCATCAAACTTCCTCATATCGATTTTTGGAATATGGTGGGTCTTCGATCCAACATTAGAGTCTATGGAATCATGATTAACATTTCTTTTTTTCACATCATGAGTTTCCTTTACAACCTTTTCACCATTAGTACGTATTTCTTGTAGAAATTTTGTCAAATCTGTCTTCAAATCTGCCATGTCTGTCTTCAAATTTGTCCTCAAATCTGCCTTTAGATAATCCATCTTAGCTTCCATGCCCTTTATCTTAGATTCCACGCCATTTATCTTAGCATCTGTTAGCTTTTGTGAGCGTGACATTTGTTGCACTTGTTCTTGTAATTTTGATATATCATGTAGCATTTCTTCCTCTTCTTCATGAGTCATGCTAGAGCTTTCAGGTTCCTTACTAGGTGTTTGCATTTTATTTCCTCGGGGCATCAATTACCGATAATAATTCTTTACTATGCCCTTTGAATTCCTTCAAACCAAGCTTATGCAAAAATTTAAAAAAAAAAAAACTACACACCTTTTTTTTCTTTGTAGAAGCCTGATATTGAATCTGATGTATCTCTGTAATTTCAAATCATCCAGTTCTGAAATTGTGACTTGTAGTAGCCTTCTATGTCCTCTTTCCAATGCCACTAGTCTGATCCAAATTGGATTCTCCAAGAAAGAGTTATGCACAATCTCCCGCAGTGACCTGATTATAGACTAGTTCAGTAGAGCAAACTTGTATGAAGTGCCACGTGTCACTGTTTCAACCTTTGACTCTAAAAAATATATAAAAGAAAACTAAAGTCCGTCCTCTTTCTGTAACTTCTTACGAAATTTCAATCCGATGCTCAGAAAGAAAGTTATGACGATTTTCCCAGGTCACCTGTTTTGAGTGTAATTCAGGAGTCTGCAAAAAGACCAACTTCCTCAGATCATATCTCCGAAAATATCGCTCTAAAAGCTCTGAAATTCGGACCCAAGGTTCAGCGTGATTTCTTCTCAAATGGGTTTTTTTTGCGATTTCTGAAACGTCACAAAAAAAAGTTATAGCGAAAATTCCACGATGACCTGTTTGGAGCAGCGAAACCCTAGAATCCAAAGCTCCGATACCAAATGTTATGAAACCAGCTCAAGAAAAGATAGAAAAGATAGATCAACGCCTTAGAATTCAGCCTCTTTGATGGGGCAACCTCCTTTACATTACATAAATGAACAATTCTTGGATGATTCAAATGAAAAAACCTCCTTTCTATATATAGGAGTCTAAGGAGTCACAATATAATCCAGCCGACCTAACAATAATAATATAAAGCCACAAAAATAACAATAGAGGGATTCTATGGGCACATTAATAGCAATATGGGGGCAATGGGGGCACAACAATATAAATAAGGGGTATAACTACAATAGTAATGGGGTAATCACTAGTATTATAGGGACCCAACACCTTTGCTCTGATACCATGTAGAAATTCCCACTGTAGATCAACAGATTATGCAATAGACTAAAGCAAAATACAAGATCCACTTCTACAACAAACTTTGCGGAAGCTTAATCGAATTGAGCAAGATCAATGAGAACACATATAACTGAGATTGAGAAATCAATTACACATAACACAGAATAAATAACCCGGGAAAGCCTCAGCCTAAAACCCCATTCTCTGTATTATCATACAAGTGGAAATATGTTCGAGTTACAAAAATAATCAACTCACAAGATATCCTGCTCTCTCTGCAATCAACAATACAACTCACAGACTGAACAGACACTGTATATGTCCTCCTCAAGCCCTCCAAGCCTCCTATTTCCTTGCGCAGTTTTTCTTGGGGTCCAGTGATACCACATGTGTGAATTGGCCTCATCACACTCACAAAAACTGAAGAAGTAACTGTGCAATCCTCAAGGAAAGAATTCCTTCTGCATGCAAGGGATATTCACAATGGAATATTCTAGGAACTGATAGTACATTGCCCCTCCATCTGATCTCAACTGGGTCTCTGTCTGAACTGACATGCATGAGTTATTTATGAGAGAATATTCAGTTATCTGAAGTGCAACAGTTACATGTATGCATGCATTAACTAACTGAATTCACAATTAATTCAACAAATTGTTTGAATTAATCTAACTGGACTTGACTCAGTTAACTGAGCCAAATAATTACAACTCAAGTTACAACTCATCCTTATCTCTTTAACTGATGGATAAATTCCTCAATTAATGGAGAAACTGTTGCATGTCCCCACATAGACTTCATGTTTGATTTTCTACAACTAATTAACTCATGGTGAATTAATTAATTATTTTACAAACAACTGCTAAGATCAAATTCGAAATTTTACTTCTCTATTTTAGTTCAGGGACTAACTAAAATAGGAAGGTATCCCGAATTGCTATTTATAGCAGTACTAAATTTAGCACTTCTATATTTAGCATTTCTTGTTGCTATTTTCAACACTCGACACTCTATAATTCCTTGGCACTATCTAACATATCTTGTTGCTCCTTCCTTACCACACCTAGAACTCACTAACACTCCCTATAACACACTCTTATTCATTCATTTCCATGTATTTGAAACTAGTGATCCCTTTTGTTTTCGTGGCACTCGATAACACTCCCTGACATGCATTGGCACACCCTTGCACTTGACACATCTTGGCATGTTTCCCTGGCCTCTAGCATGTCTTAGCATTGCCTACCATACCTTGTTACTCCCTCAACACACATGTATCTCACTGACACTTCTTGTCACAAACTCTTATTTGTTCATTTGCATGCACTAATTTGACCTAGTGCTCCCTTGTATTTTACTGGCACTCCCTAACATATCCTTGCACATGTTGACACACCCTGGCACCTGGCACATCTTGGCTGCATGTCACCCTCGCAATCTAGCATGAATTTGCACAACCTAGCATACCATGTCGCTCTCTCCTTAGCACACTTGGAACTCACTAACACTCCCTGTCACACACTCTTATTCATTCATTTCCATGCATTTTCACCTAGTGCTCCCTTATGTTTCTCTGACACTCCTTAACACTCCTTAGCACACATTGGCACACCTTGGCACTTGGCACATCTTGGTATGCTTCCCTATCACTCTAGCATGCCTTGGCAGTAATCCATAACATACCTTGTCACTCCCTCCTTAGCACACCTGGAACTCACTAACTATAATGCTCCAAACTAGGAAAAATAGTGCTATGGAAAGCAGTTATAAAAATAACACCATAAAATTAAGTCAAACCATCAGACCAAAAAATTGTTTGGCATGTGTTAGCACACCTTTTCATGCCTTAGAATTCCCTAGAACTCCTTAGCTATCATGCCCTCACAACTGCCCTTACATTTTTTGCAACATGGGAACCCAACAAAATCTTGCCTCAACTATAACAACAACTTAACTATAAAAACAACTTGACCAAGTTACAAATACTACAACTAGACTATGCCTTGTTCACCTAAGAACTTCCTATAACTCATCTTAGGCTACTCATGTATAATTTCAACTTATCCAACTTAACAAGTTACGAAGACAAGGCTCACATCCAACCGTGGTCGTAAAATTAAACAACTAAGCAACAAATTTTACATCTTGACATGCCATAACATCTGGCACGCCTAATAATCCCTTGGAACTATGTAGCACATGTTAGCATCCCCTACATTTATTGGCATGCTTTGGAACTCCCTAGCACTCCCTGACACTTAGCACACCTCATACTCGTTAGCTAACACTCTCTATCACACTCTTATTCATTCATTTCCATGCATTTGAAACTATTGCTCCCTTGTGTTTCCCTAGAACTTGGCCCTAACACTCCCTAGCATGTGTTGGTGCCACACCCTGGTGCCTGGAACTTCTTGGCATGCCTTAGCACTTGGCATGTCTTCGCATGCCTAAAACTACCTTGGAACTTTCTAGCATGTGTTAGTGTTGGAATTTTGGTTGCAAACCATCATAGTTGGAAGGGGAAAGTTCAAAGTCTCGATGCAAGTTTCGTCGAGCCTCTCAATCGAAGGCATCCTACCACTATTATGGAAACCACAGGAAATGGTAGTTTTCCCATTTGATATCGCCAATGTGGGATTTCCTCATTGAATCACTCAAAATTAGGTTTTGACACTATGGAAAAATGTGAAATGAGAGGGATCTGCTGGAGTAACTATCATGCTAACTATTTACAAGGAAGGAGGGGTTCGCATAATAGACCATAACAGTAGCTAGGAAGGAATTGGTTTTTGCATAGCTCTCAACCATAATTGCTCTCATGGTGGTTCCCTTTCATGGTGGATAGTTCAGTTCAACCAACTCATCAACTATGTGGTTACTAAAAACCTCTCCTATTTGTTTTGTTGAACGGGAACAACACATTTCGCTATTCAAAAAACCATATGGAAAAGCTTCGGCCCACTAGACCTCAAAGAAAGCCAAGGGGATATGGCTCACCTACGACCTAACACAACTACCTGATAGTCCTACCTGATAGTGAAAACAAAACACCTATGTGGTTGAACCTTCCCAGTCTCGTCCACGACAATATAGGTGAAAATTAGTTCCCCCATGGGGATCTCTATGGGCTCATACAACAACCTTACACCTGGGCATGTGGGGACCTGAATCTTGAATAAATCTATTGTTTGCTTAGTGGAACCTCTCCTATAAGCGGTTATGGAACCTCATCTAGAGACACGACCTTCCTTATGGTACAATCAGTTTCCAATGGATACATTGTTTGAGGTGTTGATGTTTCAACTCCATCTTGCTCAGTACCTACCACCTCATCCTATTTGGTTGATTGAAACTAATCAAAGAGGATGGAAAAAACCTGATAGAGTTATTATAGTGGTGAAAACTAGTGGTTGGTTATTATATTGGTGAAAGATGAATTGAAGAAATATTCTATTACACTCAGTGTTAATGGTAGATTTTTCTTAGTTGGAATTATTGGTTTTCAACATGGAGGACATAATGATGTTGTAGACATAATAGAGATTTTTTGGAATTTCATCCAAAAGCATGGCAATGATATTCGTTGTGCTAGGAATGGAGATTAGTTGGAGATGGATAAAAAAGGTACACCTTTTATTATATTGAATCAAAACCAAGACCATGTGGAAAGATGAATCACATCTTATATTTGGAGGAATTCTAACATGTTGTGTGTAGATTATGTATATTGGTCATTGATGTTTTTGAGCTTGATCTTAGCTAGAGTTGGTACTTGGGAGGAGTACTGTAATAACATGCGACATTATAAAATCTTGTACTTATTGCCTGCATGATATGGAGCATGTAAATAGTATTTAACCATATCTATCTATGTATTATGTAAAGGGAATATCATTGTATGACTCTTGTAAGAAGGCATTCCCATTATCAGAGAGAACAACCTTGTTTTCTGTTGAAACAATTTGCCTTGTAAAGAATTATATTTGCTCAATTTTTACCAATAAAATATACAACAAGCAGATGGGTTTTCCCAGTTGGGTTCCCTAGAAAAATTTTGTATTATTGTGTTTATTTATCTCTGTTTCTATTCCACTGCTTATCTATCATAAAAGAATCTCGTGTCTTCGTGTAACATAATTAGTTTCAAATTTGTTTGTTCAAGCAATTGTAGGATTTCAAGGAATTTATACAACCCTTAACTCCTAGAACCCCTAAGCCTTTCTCCCAAACCATAGGTGCTCCAACACTAATATTCTTGGTTATATTAGGTTTTTGTTCACTAGCCCTCCAAATACAACCTCCAAGCACTACTAGGGTCTAAGGAAAAGAGCCACAAGGTCCCAAAATCTGATCTACATGTTATGGACAGTCATATTTCCCCCAAATATCCTCCACGTATTTGCTTTCAAAGGGAAATGATATGGTCTTATAATGTCCACAAATGCATCTAAGTTCATAGGAATAAAGTAAGGTTCATCTCCATGCATGACCCAAACATAATTCATGTCTACTCAAAAGCAAAAAAAGAGGATATAAGGATGTCCCTTTAGCTGTCATCATCCTTTAACACTGGTTCATTCTCTTACCAAGTGTATGTGTAATATTCCCATACATGTCTATAATATTCTCAAAGGTTTTGTCCACAACATGCTCAAAACAACATTCAAATTCCCTTAGTTTTCTCCAAGTCTATTCAAAACTGACACAAGCAGTCCTCAACTACATGAATGGTGCAATCTTCAAGCTATCCATATCTAGGCTCATCCCCTTTTGACCCCCTTTTTAGTGCCTTCAATACAAATTTGACCAAGGTCATCTTACAATTGGATCTCCCTTTTGCATATGGTGAGAATACTTCCTTGTTCTTTAGGAATGGATTACTTCTAAATAAAATTACACTAATACTCTCAACATATGTGGGGCTAGAAAATACATTAAGAGGAGAAAACATCTACGCCAAACTCAACCTTATTGTCAAACATATATAAAAAAATAAACATTGTACACATGTAATTCTTACATTGTTGGATGGTTTTAGATTGACTCCACCATTTTATTTCCCTGCTTCTGTGGTAGCTTTCCATTCCGTTAATTCTTCAACAACTTCTTTCAATTTTCCAAGTTCATTGCCTTTTTCTCTCAATTTCTCTTATGTATCATGCAATTGATTACAGAACCCCTAATAGTTGTGATAAGGGGATTAGGGGCTCCCTTATCATAACCTATAAACCCTAATGCATTTAAGCCCTTAGCCAAGGGGGCCCAAGGGTGTAGTTGTAGGGGCATTAGGCAAATTTGGGGGTTCATAACATTAGGAGAAGTTGAATGGTATGATAAAAAAGGTGGGAGGGCTATTTTGTTCTGTGAATGGGGCAAGGGGAGGTCCAACAATGGTTAGTAAGATCTATAATCCTAGAACTAGAGAATAGAAGGTTTCTTAGGAACTAATGTCATATGGGCTAAGATACCTACTTGGAAGGTAAGAACCCCAAATAGTGGTGATAAGGGAATTAGGGGCCCCATTATTACAACCCATAAGCCCTTAATCCATAACCACTAAATTCCCTATCCCATTAACCCCCAATACATAATCCCTTAACCTATACACTCATAAATCATGACCCATTAATCCCTTGACCAATTAAACCTTAATCCATTATCCCCTAACCTAAAATCCATGAACCCCCTAAGCCCTAACCCCTTATCCTCTTAACATGTGACCCTTAAACCCTAACCCCTGACCCCTACTAGTACATATGGATGGAAAATTCAACATTGTACTTTGATAGTTTGGTCATACTGTCGGATTTTTCTTGCAAATTTTTTTTGTATTTAAAAAAAAATCCGTGAAATTATCAGATATCTGACAAACAAAATTATCGTTAGATATCCGACAATATGTTAGTAAGATATATGATGATAATTTTGTTCGTCAGATATGCGATGACACTTGAATGTTTGTCAAATATCCGAAGTTTGACCAGGTGAATTATCTATCTATCAGAATATCGACATTTGACAAAGTCAATATTTTTCCAATTGGACAACATCTCTCTGGTCAAAAACTATCGAAATTCCAATGAAATGGCTATTTTTTGGTCATAGTACAAAAATATTTTATTTTTTTAATTGCATTACAAATAGTTAAACACTATTGGGGTTTATTTTTTAAGATAATCATCATTGAAAGTTTTGTAAGGAAACATGTCACATAACATTCCTCCAAGAGGAAAAGGAGATGTGAGATCTACATTAGAGGCTTTGGGTGATTGTCTTCCCTTGTTTCATCCATGTTTATCATCTTTAATCCCTCACAAAATTCAAAATTACTCAAAAGAGAATTTCAATCTCTGAAATTTGAACATGCCAAAAATTGATTTGTTTCTAACCCATTTTGTATAGTTGAACATCACACATCATTGAGTGCACCCATCATGCTTTCTATGGAATGGGATGTAGGTATGAACACCTTGACAAACATAGCTATTCCCTTGACAAAATAAGCTTATGAATACATAAACCAATTATTTTTTAAATATTCATGCCTTTTTTTGAGTTTTGCAGAAGCCTAAGGGTCGTAGAGAAGTGCCTCACCCTATGGAAAACACTTAGGCACAAGTTAGTAAAAATTTGGAAGGTTTTCAAGGCTTTCTTAATGCTTTTTCTATACTGCATGGAATTATTTTCATGTGATATATGTTGTATTGCACAAAAAAAAACACGCGATATGACAGAGGCCATATAATTTTGAAGGGACATGTGGTAGACACTCATTGGAATATCATGAGTTGGGAAATATTTGTCCCATGGCATGTGCCACATTGTCGTATCATTGAAAACTTTGAGGAGGACATGTGGCATGCTCTAATTGGTTGTTGCACCTCTTGTAAACTTTGAGGTTGACACATGGCACACTTTGGTTGGTTGTTGCATTTCTATAGTCTTTGTAGATGTGATAAATATGAGGAAAGGGGATTGCCACAAAATAAAATAGTTTCATCATGCAATGAAGAAAGAGAGAAAGAAAAATAAAGGAAAAGATAAGAGATAGAGGAAGAAAAGAGTAAGGAGGAAGATGTGGGGGACATAGAAGACACAGGGAAAAGCATGATGCATACAAAGAAAATTTGTGCTAAGTGATATTGTATAGGATAACATTTTCCCCTATGTGACATATTGCATAGATAACATGTTCACATGAATTGTTGCACATGGTTTAAAAGGCTTGGAGTGATGAGAAGATTGGCGAGAATGTGATATAATTGTGGAGGAGTAGCTTTATAATCCAATAAGAAGTTAAGAAAAGATGAATGTGTCAACAAGTGTGAACCCAAGGATGAATCATACTAGTTGTGACATGGCATAGTACAGATGCCTGGTGAACTTGCTGCCACATCACCATTATGATCACTGACGTGGTTGAGAAAAAGAGAACTTGAAGAAATATTTAGAAGGTCATATCTTTCTATGAATGACTCATAATTAAGCCATATTACAATGGTTGGAAAGTTCTTATTGAGAAAAACATGTATACAAGCTCAAAAGAGACCTTATAATAGTGCATATAGAGGAAAAAAATCCACTAACTCACCTCCTTAATGCCACTTAGAGGGATGGGTACATGATAAGAGAATGCCTATCATATACAACAAATAACAAACCCAATAAGCCGTTAAGCAAAGATGAATGTCTCAACAAGTGTGAACCCAAGGGTGAATTATACTAGTTGTGTCATGGCATAATACAAATGCATGGTGAAATTTCTTCCACATCACTAGTATTGTTGCTAGTGTGGTTGAGAAAAAATAGAACATGAAGAAATTTTTAAAAGGTCATATCTTTCTATGCATGACTCATAATTAAGAAAGAATACAATGGTTGGAAATTTATTGTTGAGAAAAATACATATACAAGCTCAAAAGAGATCCTATAATAGTACTTAAAGAGGAAAAATTTCATTAACTCACCTCCTTAATGCCACTTAGGGGGGTGGGTACATGATAAGAGAAGATGAATTTCCCTATCATATTAAACAAAGAACAATTCTTGGATTTAGTTCTTGAGGGTCATATCAATGTCCTTGTTGAAACTATTCCTTCAAATTAAGATATATACTAGAGTTCTTCCACAATAATTAGATGTATGGATAGCAAGGGGACTAAAAACATCTAGAAGACACTTTCACTTTTTCTATGGTGAAATAAATTTTTCCTTGAGCTTTTCAAAGTTTCATTTTGGAAGAGTCCCAAAATGGTTTGAGTGGAATTAAATAAATTTCTTATGATATTATTGGATTCTTCAAATTGTGTAACATCTACCTTGGGACTTATACTTTATTCATTAAAAATGATTTCATCTTCATTAAAATAAATGGTGTTTTAATATCTTCAAAGATAAATTAAACTAAATTATAAAAAGAGAAATAAAATATCTAAAAAGAATCACTTTACTCTTTTCAAATATTCTGTGCTAGATTTTGAGTTTGAATCTTGTATCGTTTATATTAATGTATTAACTATTTCCTTTATGTTAATGTATTACCTATTTGAAGTAGTATCTACTAAAGTTGTTGTCAGACCATATTCTTTTGTAGTAGTTGAGTTTTATTAACTATTTCCTTTATGTTAATGTATTACCTATTTGAAGTAGTATGCATGAAAGTTGTTGTCAAACCATATTCTTTTGTAGTGGTTGAGTTTTGAATCAGTTTTCCCACCACAATTTTACACGCTGAAAATAGTCAATTTGAACTCCGCGCTGAAAATATTCAATTCGAACCCCGTTTCAAAGGGTTTTCACAAGGAAATACTAGTCGGAGAATCGAAAGAATGAAGCTGAGCATCCTGGATCTGCTTCACAACAATGGTTGGATGGATTTCTCCAAGCTTCAGGTGGCCCAAAGTTTACTTGAGCATGTAAATATATTCATATCTCTTGCCTACCCCTATATTCAGAGCCTGTTTGGTTTCGAATCAACAGGCTCTGCTCCTACCCCTGCCTTTGTCTTTACATCCTCCACTGCCAATGCTTTATCTGCTTGTGGTTATACTTGATTTGCTTCCATAGATGCTTATGAAATTTGGTTAGCTGGATAAAGACTGCGGCTCACCAAAGCATAAGCATAGATTTAACTATTTTCGGTGTTATGCAACTGCTTTTCCTACACTTAGGTACATATGCCTAAAGAGGAGGAAAGAGTGGGAACGAGTACTTGAAGGGATACAAACCAATGCTTTACGAATGAGAGCAACCAACTGTTCCTTTTATTAACACAGGTTCGTTCTTGACACAGATTTACACAAGTTGTTTCCCTCTCAACATTTTGGGTAACTCGTTCGTCGGGTATGAGAGCAACAACCGAGAATTTGTGTATGAGGGAGTAGATATCGTACGTGCTAATTCATCTAACGCATTAGCTACTCTCGAAGTATATCATCCTCACTTGGGATATGTAAAGTACCTCATATGGGAACGAAGTAAATGCGAAAGCCATCCCCTCTCATGTCAGTGTTCTAGGTTGCAAGACAGAGAGCTCCATGGCCAAACTTATTTTCAACATTATTGTGTGGAGGCGATTCGAGTTACTGATTTTCAACATTACTATGCAGAGGCGATTCAAGTCAATTGCAAGATCCGCACATTTAAGTCAATTGCAAAGTTAGTTCAACATGCATCTCCCAGTCAGCCAGCCCATTTTCAGTCTGGATATGGCGGCCATTTGGATCAATTGTGAAGTCTGTTCCATGTTCAGTGCAGATACAACGTATTGACCCTTTCAATGTTACAGTTTCATCACTCAAATTTCAAAGCCTAGGTCTAATCCGAATGAATTTTTAGTTCAGAAGCTTGCTCCCTGACTCTATGTGTGTTTATCATCTACTGTGGAGAAAGATTTCAGAATGGTGAGTGAAAATAGGATGATAGACCAAATCTTATAGCTACTTCGCTTCTTCATCTTCCTTGTGTTGTTTATATGTTACCAGAACGGAACTAGAGGCAAGGAAGAGTGTTTGTCCCAATATGAAAATCTTGGGTCTCAAAAACCATGTGATGATCTTAGGTGAAGAAAGAGAACGAACCAAAGGTTCGCCTTTAGCTAGGATGGATCAACTCCAGAGAATTTCTCTGCCTAGGTATTCGGAATATCCGTCGTACTTGCCACTTCTATGGTTCAAAAATAGGCTCGATTTACCGCACATAACTTATTGTAGAGAATCCTAGTTGATCAAGATCTTCGCCCCGATATTTAGCAAAGGGATAGATACATCCGGGATTTTCGATTGAACGGAAATTTTGTTCTTCAGATGAAATTGCAGGAAGCAACACACGCTGTCTTGGGTGCGGGATCCCCCAAGGGTAGTTTTGGGGCTTAAAGCCCATATTTTGGTCCAAATAATGTAAAGAATCCGCATTTGGTGGTCGCGGAGCGCGTAGTTTTTAAAGAGTCATAGGGTTGTCCGCCCTTATTTTGATAATGTAATGTCAGTTTTAAAGGATCTACCCATGGTCTACGGACCATGGGATTGTATAAATCTCTAAGAAGATAGAAAAGATACAACAACATGAATGATGATATGATGTATGAGAGATAGCTCTGAGTAGAAGTCTAAGTTTTGGGTCATAGTGTAGGAAGAGGCTCTGCAGCTGAGTGCACAGAGGCCTAGAACTCCATAGCTGAGTGCGCAGACCCCTGTAGCTGAGTGTGTAGGGCGAGTCGAGTCTGTAAGCATCTGTAATTATCAATAAAGAAGGATATTCTATAATTTCTGCGTCTTTATTTCCTATTTATGCATCTGTTATATAGGGTATGAATTCCACTTCTAATGCTTATATGAAGCATGAATATGTATAACTATATTGGTTAAGTGAACGCAAGTAGGAACAACTATTTACGTGAAGCTAACTAAGATCTATTAATAAGATAAGTAAGATACTTAGCGTAGTTCGGGAAATATCACAGTTCATTGCCCTAGCAGCGCGAAAGCATATCAGCCCCTGGTTAGGGCTGTGTGGAAGCCAATTGTAACATTTCACGAAGGTACTAAAGGGTAGAACAGAGGGATAAGTAACCTGCGCGAAGGCAGGTATAGTTGGAATAAATCAACATCACATCCATCTTAAGGGTGCGAAAACTTGGTTCCAGCATGCCCCCATACTGCTTCGGATGAGACTTCAGTCCGCGCTCCGCGGGATGATGCCGAAAGGGCCAGTATAGGGATTTGTTTGGTTGACTAACGTTGAACATGGGTCAGGCCCCCATATGACAACAAATAGTTCTATTGATGGGACCGAAATTTGCATGAGAGATGTGTGATGTTGTATCACTGGAATTCAACTAAGAAAGAAATCGAAGGCTAGTTGGATAGAAGATTTCACGAGTTTGCGGCGCAGGAGAACAGAAACCTGCAACTGTCAAAAGAACAGTGGTTGGACCAATACCTGTATACGGAGATCCAAGAAATATTTTTCACAACCTTCCCTACTGAGCTATACGAGTGTATCGCGAAGCTAGCAGATAGCCAAGGAAGGTGGAAATTTGACGGTCCTATTATGTGGACCCCAGAGCTAGTGCGAAGGTTGGAAGCATCGAACGATAAGATCACGTGTGTCATCAATCATTGGATCGATCACATTATAGGAGGATTTGTTACCGAGTTCGCGGTCAACACCTCAGTCAGCTATAGCTAGGCAGAGCAGTGCTTTTTCAAAGGACCGCGAGGTAAGTACATAAAATCTCTGAATACTTGGATTAAAATGTTGCTGTACGAAAAACAGGTTATGTAGTTACCTTGATGTTTGGGACCATGCGAAGCGGAAAAAGTTAAAGAAATGAAGGGAATAAGGGTCTAGAGTATATACACTTGATTTCGCCACCACGAAGGGACAAAGAGGGGATAGTGAAGGTCTCTCCATGAAGTGTTATTCAATTGATAAGACAGGGATTTCTGCGAATACCACCTCCACCCACACCACCTCCATCTTCACCGCTATCACCTCCAACTTCACCTGCACCACCTCCACCACCACCGCGATTCAGTATGGAAAACAAAGTGAAGTTTTCTTTGTTCAAAGGCTTGGGAAATGAGGACTCGAACCAATTCTGGTTTGTTGTGAGGGCTGTGTGGGAAGCTCAAGGTGTTACAGATGATAACATAAAGAAGGAAACACTGGTTAGTGCTCTGCAAGATCACACACTAACCTGGTATATTAAGTACTCCAGAGATAACCCGAATGCGAGAGTAGTGGATATCCAAACGGCACTGAATAGGGAATTTAGAAGGCCTAAATCTGAAGCACAGTCGATTGTGGGATTCAAAGAGATCACGATGCTACTAGGTGAGACGCCTTGGGAACTAGATCAGAGGCTGAAATGTACGATCCACGAAGCCAACATGAATTTGACAGATGGACAACATCGCGAGTGGTTTGTAGCCTCGCTACTACCACACTTAAGGAGTGTGCTATCGCAACAGAATATAACAACTCAGGCAGAGGCCTTGGAGATTGTCATGAGACTACATGAGACCCCGATGCAGGATCCTAATCTAGGAGTTTAGCAGATCCACGTGCAAGTGAAGAATCCGTGCCTTGAGATGCAAATCTTGAAGTAGGATAGGACAGTTTGGCCAGAGGTATGCGAAGAAGTATGGTGCGTGAAATGCAAGAGTCAGGGTCATGACAAAGACCACTATCCAGTCTTTACAAATTACCTTCCAGGTCGGAAGCTTAAGAAGGACCTAGCGCGGCGCCTGCTTTGTGGTGTGCTATCTATCAAATAGCCAAAAAACATGCCACAGATAACTGCCACCTGTTACAAAAGTATACGCAAACTTCGAAACACTTGTTCTACAACTTTTGTAGGTCGGTGAGACATGACAAGCATACTTGCAGAAGCTATGAGTTGATGATGGATATAACTCCTGCCTACGGGGTTCAGGTCGAAACATGACCCCTTGACCAAAATGCAGGGATGGCACAGACAATATTTCAAGGGTGCAGACGAGGCCAAGGCGGAGGAGGACCTGGTAGAGGTCGTGGACAGTTGATTTTCTACAATTTCGGAGGGCCAGGACACTATGCCCACGATTTCACTAATCCAACGCGCCCGTCGTGCAAGTATTGCACGTTGTTTGATCATGAGACAAAATATTGTCCTACACTGCTAGCCAGGATACGTGACAAAGTAGCACTACCGCCTCCCCCAACTCAGAACCTGAAGATGATGAGGTCTGATTCGCGCGAGGAAGATCCGAACGTAAATATAGTGCTCCGAAGTGGAATCAAAACGGGAGACGACAAGGGAAAACAACTAGAATACAGTGCATGGGTTTGCAAAGCCTCGACGAAAGAGGCTGAGTTCGATTTGGAGCGCACTCAGGAAACTTTCATGGAATATAAGAAGAGCTTCGCTGAGGCCTCCACTTCAGGAAGCAAAGATAAGCCTGAGATGGACCCCTCTATGCTGACAACTTTCCTAAAAACATGTATGAAGTTACTACGCGACAGTACGGCTGTGAAAGGGTTACAGGAACTCATTAACAGATGTGTTGGGACCACACTAGGAGAACTGCACATATTCTAAAAGATCGGAAAGCATAAGACAATGACAGGACGTGAAACGAGACTTACCGTGCAGATCAGAGAATACGAGATGGATCAACTTATTCTAGATTTGGGATTGGATGCGAATGTTCTACCGAAACAGAAATGGGAGAAAATGGGGAGACCTATGCTGCAATGGTCTCCAATTCAATGAAGGATGGCGAATCAACATAAAATAATACCCATGGGGCGGCTTCAAGGAATAACCGTGGATATTGAGGCAGCGAGCATGCTAGCGGCTTTTGAAGTAATTGAGATTGTTGATGACAGCAATCCCTACCCCGCACTATTGCGAATTGACTGGGCTACTAATATGAACAGGGTAATCAATATGAAGAAGCAAAAAATGATATTTGAGAAGAAATCACTATGCGTAATAATACCCCTAGACCTTGCTGAAGGATCGCGCTATACGAAGCTAACTTGCGACTATGAGAGTGATGATGATCTGGACTACATCTATAAGATAACAAGATGAGACCAAGACTGGGTGAATCCCACCATGGATGGATGGATTACATGGGAGCATGAGAGCTCCTACACTTCGGATTATGACGAGGAGATAGAACGCTGGCAGAATTGGTTACATGAAGTAACTACGCTGAATTGCAATATGATGACCAGGTCACTGCGCTGCGTATCGTCAGAGGTAAGAAATCTACCTACTTATGATGGACTAAATGAGGTAGATATCTTTCTGGATGCATTTGAAAGGGAGGTGCATAAAAACAATGATTCTAGGCCTTGGAATGGGTACTACACGCTATGCCCGCAAGATGGTGGGGTACGCACAAGGGGAGTTTTGATGATTGGCGCGAATGTAGGAAAATGATGCGAACACGGTTTGGAAAGCCTAAGATGCAATTGATAGACAAATATGATGGGCATAATGATCTACGCACATGGATGCAAGCTTATGAAGAAAAGCCCAAACCTGAGCAAGTGTACCTGTACTCCGCGCTAAAGAACCTGGTCAATAAGCCTGTGTTGTGGGGGCGCATCTGCAAATGGCTATTATTGTTCAAGGAATACGATTTTGAAGTTGTTGTGAAGCCTAGACAATTGAACGTGGGACCAAACTACTTGTCGCGCATCGAGACAGGGGAGGAACCTACTAGTTTGGAGGAAGGATTACCTGACGCACAGCTTTTTGCTATGCACGTTGTAGATGGAAATTTTGAGGATATAAAACATTTCCTCAGAACTGGAACTGCGCTGGAAGGATACTCTGTCCAGTAAAAGAAGGAATTAGTGGTGCGCGTGGTAGATTTCTCTATCATTGTTGGGCATCTATACAACATGGGGAATGATGAAATACTGCGAAGGTATGTACTTGAGTTTGAACGAAGAAGAATCCTCGCGGACGCTCATGGGGATGCCACAGGAGGACACTATGCAGGGAGAGAAACTGCGTAGAAGATTCTACACGCAGGGTTGTGGTGGCCAGCCCTTCATCAGGATTCAAAACCATATTGGAAGGCGTGCGACGTATGTCAAAGAACAGGAAGGCCTTCGAGGAGCCTGGATGAAATTCCTTTGAATCCACAAATGATGTTGCAACCTTTCAAAAAATGGTCTATAGATTTTGTAGGACCTATTCAGTCCCAAAGAAAGACGGGCGCGAGGTACATTATCACTGCGACGAAGTACTTGACTCGTTGGGAAAAAGCGCAGCAGATGAAGGATTGCACGGGCACGACCGCCGCGAAGTTTCTATTTGAACATGTAATGACATGATTTGGATGCCCAAATATTTTGATGAGTGATCAAGGTACGCACTTTCTGAACAAAACGATCAGCGCATTCACAAAAGAATTTCAGGTGTATCATCAAAAGAGCACAGCTTATCACCCACAGGCTAATAGGACAGTGGAGGCGTTCAACAAAGTACTGGAGACCATGCTGACCAAGGTATGCAATGCTTAGCGAAGTGATTGGGACCTATGCATACCTGCAGTATTATGGGCTTATAAAACAACACGCAAGAAGCTAATGGGACACACACCCTTTAGACTGGTATATGGGGTTGAAGCTGTGATGCCTATGGAATACATCATGCATAGTATGTGCATAGTAGTGCTCACAGGTATGACGGATCGTGGAGCTCTGGAAGAAAGGCTCGTGTAGTTGGATGAGCTTGAAGAAGAGATATTTTTGGCTAGATTTCACCAGTAGGTCCAAAAGTAGCACAAAAAGGCATGGCACGATTGACATATTAAGCTGCGCACCTTTAAGGTGAATGACTTGGTTCTATTGTATGATAGTAAGTTTGATAAATTTTGAGGGAAACTTAGAATGCATTGGCTGGGACCATATGTTATTAAGGAGATTATCGAAGGTGGCGTGGTCCAGCTGGTTAAGTTAAATGGAGATCCCTTCCCAGGAAAAGTGAATGGCAGTTGTTTGAAGCCATACACAGGTGGCCTGGTCATCTGACTAGCCCACATAAGCACAGTATTAGTGCTCCAGGCAGTTGAAGGGAGGCGTGGGACTATAAAATACACTACCCGAGAGCTGCGCGAAGTAGTGAAGTGTCACAGGGTCTACGATAGTGCGAGGATAGATGCGCTAGCATGCAGGTCTGCCGAAAAGTGACCGTTAAATTTACTATTCAGATTCAATGGTTGGTTTGAGGGTAAATGGAGTAGGCGAACTTTATGGGCTAGATTCTTGAAAATCTACCACCAATCTAGAATTAATGGACCAAATGTGGGGAGAACGGTTGAATTCAAATTCAAAAGGCCCTATAAATTACAAATGTCTGTCCAGCGAAAAACACTTGGAATTTTGAGAACTGAGCTGTTGTGCTATCAAGTGTGTATGGACCTTTTGAACTTTGAGGCCTTGACAACAAGTCTAGTGTTTGAAACATTGCCAAAGGAGATGCAGGACCTCCTGACTAGCATGATGTCGACACCTGAGGAAGCTGCGCATGATCCAAATGGATCCTATAAAACCCTCTAAGTCTTCAAAACCCAAAAACTTTCGCATAAGAAGAAGTGTTATAACAGTCGGATAACACTATCGGGAGGCAAAGACATAAAGAAATCCTTGAAAAATAGAGTATCGGTAGTTTAAAGAAACTTTGAATTGGAGCCGTCGGATCTGGCATATCAATGGTCCAGATCCGATCGAAAAATCACAATCGGTGGTGGCAAAGGGAGGTTATTGGCGGAGACCACAAGGAATGCACGACAACGATCAACGGGGTCAATGAGGACCATTTTTCAAGCGCGCAGATCGACGGCCCAAGTTGCATCGCAGTATCGCTATCAACAAACGTAAAGGAGCACTTACAATGGCTCGGGGTATGTGCGATATGAGATTGCGATCAATCGCATCACAATATCACGTCAGCACATTTCAATGGAGTGAGGCCGATAATAACGATGATAGCGATAGCAGGACCTGATAAAACTATGGACGATATTTGATAATATTTCAAGTCCGGAAACAATGCTTTTTCAGTGTAAATCACATTTTCATTAAACAAACGAAATACAAGGGATAAAGTGCCAATGTGATATTACGGACTCGAAGGGGTTTATTTATGTTGTTGAATACTATTTCAAGTTTGATATGAGCGAGATTTCATGTTTTAATGTATTTTTTTATATTAAAGGGAAAGCACAAAATGAACAGGATTTTAGGAGGACCAAAGGTGGTAAATGGTTTGGGCCAGGCTCTGCCCGATCCCACACACCAGCTGCCACGTGTCCAGGCTAAGGAAAGAGAAAACCACCCTCATGGAGTGGTTAATCCCTGTACGAAAGAGCTGCCCAAAATGGATCTTAACCATTGGATCAAGACCTCTCAGATCAATGGTGGGGATGCGGTAAGCGGCATAAAGGTGGACTCGATAGGAGCTTTAAGTTGGAACTTATAATATTTCAAATTCGATGAACAATGATTTGGCAGATTTTCCCGTGTTTTGCAGCGTTTCTCTGTGTAAACAGAAAATGACAAATTTTGGGATTTCAAAGGCCTGATGACCCATTCCGTTACAGAATAGGTGGCCACCATCCCTGGAAGTGTTTAGAAATGATTGTTAATGCTCAAAAAGGGATCTGAACAGATAGAGGTTAGGAAGCCAGAGAGCCGAGAAGGTGAAATGAACAGACAACGTCGATTCGATTTAAAACCACAGATAAAGAGAAAATAGAGACAAGCAGTGCTGAGACAGAGTAACAGTGACAGAGAGTCAGTGAGGAGAGTCTATGTACTTAGAAGAAACTTGGGGGATCCAAGTAAAGCCTTATTGTTTTGTATCTATTATGTGAGGCTCAAATTGAGCTCACTGTTGTAAAACTTTGTTTTGAAGACATAATAGAGAGATCACCACTGAAGGCTAGACCAGGAGATGTAGCCTAGGAGTGTTGGGTGAACTCCTTATTAAACTTGTTGTGTTTAAGTGTGTTGTCTATTATGTTTATTTTACTGCTTCATTGTCTATGTATTTCTCAATCTTATCGATCCATTGCACAAAATAAAATAGGCAAATCCATGTACATGAGTTTGTAATACCTTAATAATTGTTTAAGATCTCATGATCAGATCAAGTGGTGTTAGAGCTTTAGGTTTGCTAAGGTTAGACAAGCTTGTGTTGGATTGTTGAATGCTAACTAGGTCGAAGCTCAAATTAGGAGAAGGAGAACTGGTTGAGACTAACCCAGAAATAGGAAGAGTCTACCCTAGGAGGAAAATGGTAGAGGAAATTCCCTTGGAATCAGACTCTCTGTTCATGGACAGTTTCATGACCATGAGAGCCATGGTAGAAGAGATGTATCGAGAATTCAAGAAAGGTCGAAGTGAAGATACTTCAACACCCAAACAAGACAAAGGAACGAAGGAACCTCTTCTAGATAGCCATTCAGAAGGCAAAGGAAAAGGGAAAGAACCTCCTCTATCAACACCTCCTTCTAGCCCTTTGATTAAATTAGATGTAAAATTTGATTTTCCAATATATTATGGAGAATTAAATGCATAAAAGTTAGATAACTGGATTAGATAGATTGATGTATATTGCAAGGTGCAGAACCTCGATTTAGAAAGGAGAAAGATTTAGCTGGCTAGCCTTCGCCTTGGAGAAACTGCCCTAGTGTGGTGGGAAGGCAAGACACAAGCTGATTTGAGGAAGCATAGTAAAATTCTTTCTACCTGGAGTGAATTTGTTTTTGCCATTAAAAAACAATTCTATCCACTAGCTTATATGCAGCTAGAAATGATGAGTTGGCAAACTCTTCGCCAACTAAAAGGGCAAAGTGTACAAAGCTATACCCAGGAATTTAGCAAAAGAGCTTTAATTCTATGCATTTCTCTAGACTCACCTAAAACTTTGCTGAAGTATATAGGTGGTCTACACAACTATTTGAGGCACACCATTCTCATGTTTAACCCCACTAGCATAGATGAGGTATCTGTTCAGGCTACACATTTAGAGGCTAGAGGCAAGAATGTGAACCCAGAGATTAGGGGATCATCAAAACCCACTGCAAGCAAGAATAAGGAAAAGAGGAAGCCAAAATGGAAAGAGAGGAAGACAAATGATGTACAGAAATATAAACCTTCATGCACTCACTGCAAGAAGGTTGGACATGATGATGAACATTGCTAGTCTTTGCATCCAGAGATGAAACCCAATAAGTTCGATGGCAAGAAGAAGAAGATTGTTGCTGCTATTTAGAAAGATTTGGGGTCAAACTCAGGTGATGAAACAACAATCACAACCACAGGTATAAAATGTAAAAGTTATGAAGCATCTACTAGTAATTTTGCATAATCTATTGATAATGAAGAAAATGAGAAGAAAAGACATGAGATTTTTCATATTAGAGTTATTTCCAAGCATCAAAATATTGATACTTTATTTGATAGTTCACAAGTAAACTTGATTTCTAAAGCAATTATAAAGAAGTTGGGACTACTAACCACACCTCAGAAGAAGCCATATCCATTAGGTTGGGTATGTGATAAAGCAAAGCTACAAGTGACTAGACAATGTAAACTTAGGTTTGCTTTTGGGTCAACTTTTGTAGATGAGGTTGAGTTAGATATAGTTCCCTTGGATATATGTGGTATTGTTTTAGGAAGTCCTTACTTGTATGATAGAAAAGCCATTTTCTATAGAACTGAAAATAAGTATCAACTCACAAAAGATGGAATAGAATATATTGTAAGAGCTCATCAGCTCAAAAATAACTACACTCTCATAAACTCAAGGCAGATGAAAAGAATTGTAAATTCATGCAAGCAAATTTTACTAATGGTTGTAAAGGAAAAGACCCCTGATAAAACCAATGTATTTGAAGGCTGTGATGCTAAATAGAAAGCTGATTTAGAAAAAGTTGTTTCAGAATATGATATCCTATTTCAAGAACCTAAAGGTCTGCCACCCAAAAGGGAAATAGTACATGATATTCATTTACAACAAGATGCTCCATTGCCTAACATCGAAATGTATAGGTTATCCGCTTTAGAGAATGCAGAGATCAAGAAGCAGGTACAGGAGTTGCTCGACAAAGGGTTCATAAGGCCAAGCACATCACCATGCAGATCTCCAATCATATTGGTGAGAAAGAAAGATGGTTCGTGGAGGATGTGCATTGATTACAGAGCACTGAATAAAATAACGATCAAGAATCGTTATCCTCTTCCTCACATAGATGATCTATTAGATCAGCTGAAAGAAGTTGTTTACTTTTCCAAGTTGGACTTGTGTAGTGGCTACCATCAGGTTAGAGTTGCAGAACAAGATGCATGGAAGACTTCTTTCAAAACAAAGCAAGGGTTGTATGAATGGCTAGTTATGCCTTTTGGCTTAACTAATGCTTTTGCCACTTTCATGAGAGTAATGAATGATGTACTCAGGTATTTTATTGATGATTTTCTAATTGTATATTTAGATGACATTCTTGTTTTCAGTAAAACACAGGAAGAACATTTGAAGCATGTAAAGCAGACTCTAGATGTTTTGAAAAAGGAAAATCCCTATGTTAAATTATCAAAATGTGAATTTGGCAAAACATATTTGAATTATTTGGGTCATATTGTAGGGGGTGGTGAATTGAAGATAGATCCCTCTAAGGTTGAAGTCATTGTGAACTAGCCTAAACCCAAATCTGCTACAGAAGTTAGGAGCTTCCTAGGGCAGCACAATATTGGAGAAAGTTTATTGCTAACTTTTCCTTGATTGCAACTCCCTTACATGCTTTAACAGGATTGAACAAGGTGTTTTAATGGGGAGGCAAACAACAGAAAGCCTTCGACACCTTGAAAGAAAAGATTAGTGCAGCACCAGTACTAGCATTGATAGATCTTCAAAGACCATTTGAGATTGAAACAAATGCCAGTGACTATGCCATGGGAACAATGTTGATGCAACATGGTAAACCCATATGTTATCATTCTGAGACATTTAATTTTGTAGTAGTTAATTATCCCACATATGATAAAGAATTGTATGCATTAGTGAAGAGTGTGAAAAAGTGGAAACATTACCTATTGGGAAAAGAAACAGTTATACATACTGATCATCAACCACTTCAATATTTGCACTCACAAACTAAATTGCAGCAATCAAGACACTATAAGTGGATGGGTTTTCTACAACAGTTTCATCTTGTCATTAGATATAAGAAAGGCATACACAATAAGGTTGCAGATATGTTATCCATACCAATCATAAATGCATCTACTATACTTAAGCATAATTCAGTATGGCACGAAAGCTACATTGAACAATATGCTCAAGATGTAGATTTTAAAGATGTATATGAAACTTTAAGTCATGGCAAACAAGTAGAAGAATTGGATTATTGTGTTAAGGACCAACTCTTGTATCATTTGGGAAAGTTATGCATTCCTCAAACTGAAAGAGTTAACATAATCCGAGAAGCACATACTTCTCTAATATCAGGTCATTTTGGTATAAGTAAAACAGTTGTACAGCTACAAAGGTTCTGTTATTAGCCAAGAATGCATGAAACAATTTCTAGATATATTAAAGGGTGTACCATGTGTTCTAAAAGCAAGACCAACAATAGAAAACTAGGCTTGTACACTCCACTTCTAGTTCCTTCTCATCCTTGGGAAAGTGTTTCCATGGACTTTGTTGGGGGACTGCCAAAATCTAGAAAAGGTCATGACTATTTATATGTTATTGTGGACAGGTTCAGCAAAATGTAATACCTTGTAACAAGCAGACTATAGCTGAACAAATAATTTTTTTTTTCTTTCAACATGCATGGGTTCATTTTGGATTACCAACTTCTATTGTCTCTGATCGAGATTCCCGATTTGTTGGGAAGTTTTGGTCAAGTCTATGGGAGTTAATGGACACCAGATTGAAGAAGAGCACAACATTTCATCCACAAACAGATGGTCAAATAGAGGTGGTCAACAGGATAGTGATTCAGTTGCTCAGGGGCTATTGCAGCAAGCATCCCAAGCTTTGGGATTAACATTTATGTTATGTGCAACATGCTTACAACCGTGCTAAACATTCTCCTACACAAAGATATGCTTTTGAGACTTGTTTTGGTTTTATACCAAGGTCTCCCTTCGATTTTGTCTTTAGTAAAGACATAGCAGTTGATGGACACAGTGATGTGGACAAAGCAACCAAGTTCATTGAACAGATCCAAGAAATTCACCAGGTAGTACAGGAACAACTGGAAAAGAGCCAAGCCAAGTACAAGGCAAGGCATGATAAGCATCGAATTGAGCATAGCTTCCAAGTTGGTGATCAAGTCTGGCTGTACATCAGCAAAGACATAATGCAAGGTGAAGGTAAGAAGCTGAAACCAATAAGGTATAGGCCTTTCAAGATACTTGAGAAAATTGGTGACAATGTTTTTCACCTTGATTTTCCAGCTTACATGCACATCTATTCAGTAGTTAATGCAGAGAACTTGAGACTATTTGAACCTTCATTGATTGAAGATCCCGAAGAGCAAAGTCAATTACCTTCTATTGATGATCTGTTGCCTGAGTATCTCAATGAGTTACAGGAAGATACAGTTTTGGATAGGAAAGTGAGAACTACACGCAGTGGGGATGTTAAGTACCTCAGAATCAGACTCAAAGGTTCAAAATCAAGCAATGCAAGATGGATAGAGATTGGGCAAGTGAGGAAGCTGTATCCTCACTTGATTGATGCTTAAAAACCAACTTTTGGTGGTCCAAAATCCTTTTCAATGGGAAGGCGTGATCGAAATGGATCCTAGAAAACCCTCCAAGACTTCAAAACCCAAAAACTTTCGCATAAGAAGAAGTGTTAGAATAGTCGGATAACACTATCGGGAGGCAAAAACATAAAGAAATCCTTGAAAAATAGAGTATTGTCAGTTTAAAGCAACTTTGAATTGGAGTTGTCGGATCTGGCTAATCAACGGTCCAGATCTGATCGGAAAATTGCAATTGGCGGTGGCAAAGGGAGGTTATTGGTGGAGACCATAAGGAACGCGCGACAATGATTAGCGGGGTCAACAAGGACCATTGATCAAGCATGCAGATCAATGACCCAAGTTGCATCATATTATCGCTATTGGAAAATGCAAAGGAGTGCTTACAACGGCTCGGGGTATGTGCAATATGTGATTGCGATCAATCGCATCGCAATATCGTGTCACCACATTTCAATGGAGCGAGGCCGATAATAACGATGACAACGATAGCCGGGCCCGATAAAACTATGGATGATATTTGATAATATTTCAAGTCTGAAAACAACGCCTTTTCCGTGTAAATCACATTTTCGTTAAATAAACGAAATACAAGGGATAAAGTGGAAATGTGATATTACGGACCCGAAGGGGTTTATTTATGCTTTTGAATACTATTTCAAGTTTGATATGAGTGAGATTTCATGTTTTAATGTATTTTTTATATAAAAGGGAAATCACAAAACAGGCAGGATTTTGGGAGGACCAAAGGCGGTAAATGGTTTGGGCCGGGCTCCGCTTGATCCCACACATCGGTTGCCACGTGTCCAGGCTAAGGAGAGAGAAAACCACCCTCATCAGGTGGTTAATCCCCGTACGAAAGAGCTGCCTGAAATGGATCTCGATCGTTGGATCAAGACCTCTCAGATCAGTGGTGGGGATGCGGTAAGCGTCATAAAGGTAGACCCAATAGGATTTTTAAGGCGGAAATTATAGTATTTCAAATCCGATGAACAGTGGTTTGGCGGAATTTCCCGTGTTTTGCAGTGTTTCTTTCTGTAAATAGAAAATGACCAATTTTGGGATTTCAAAGGCCCGATGACCCATTCTGTTACAGAATAGGTGGCCACCATCCCTGGAAGCATTTAGAAATGATTTCTAACACTCAGAAAGGGATCTGAATGGACAGAGGTTAGGAAGCCAGAGAGCCCGAGAAGGTGAAATGAATAGACAACGCCGATTGGCTTTAAAGCCACAGACAGAGAGAAAACAGAGACAAGTAGTGTTGAGATAGAGTAACAGAGACACAGAGTCAGTGAGGAGAGTCTGTGTACTCAGAAGAAACTTAGGGGATCCAACTAAAGCCTCATTGTTTTGTATCTGTTGTGTGAGGCTCAAATTGAGTTCACTATTGTAAAACTCTGTTTTGAAGACATAATAGAGAGGTCACCACTGAAGGCTGGACCAAGAGATGTAGCCCAGGAGTGTTGGGTGAACTCCTTATTAAACTTGCTGTGTTTAAGTGTGTTTTCTATTATGTTTCTTTTACTGCTTCATTGTCTATGTATTTCGCAATATTATCGATCCATTGCACAAAATAACAGAGGAAAATCCATGTACATGCGTTTGTAATACCTTAATAATTGTTTAAGATCTCATTATCAAATTAGCGCATGAAATTGTGGAGGTGGAAGCCCTAGAAAGCACCAGAGTGATAGTTAAGGTCCCCAAATCACGCCGAACACAACAATCTAAGAAGGATAAGCAGGCCATGATCCTGGTGCGTGTCTCGCCCGAAAATCCACTGAGGACCAAGCTCACCTTGCAGGAAAAGTGGAAGGCCATTAATCTGGAGGTCGATGAGGAGGAGTCTGAAGATATCCCGGTGGAGGAGGAGGATGTAGAGATGGACGTTGAAACCCAGGACGTGGACCCTATTACCTGGTTACTTGAATATGTTCCTCCGTGTAAGGGTAAAGCCAAGGTGCTGAAGGATATGGATGAGAGCAAGAGCTCTCTGCAAACTTTGCTGCTCCCAGACAATCTTGTTTTTGAGGGACCGCACTTGGGGCGGGTTCCTGTGTTGAAGTTTGAAGATTGCGACCTCGCAGATCACGAGAAGTTCTTGCATTTAGTGACTGCGAAGCTAATGCGTCAGAGGATTGACGAGACTGCTAGAACAATTCAATTGGAGCCGCACACATGGCTCAGAGGTGTAGAGAAAGCCGAGTTGCTTAACCTGCTTTGGGTACTGCATTACCACCCCCAGTGACTATCTTCATCATCAGGCAGCTACTCTGCCTGGTGCATGATGGGTTCTTGTGGCTGGAGGAGCCCATTCCCATCACAGACCATCTGATTCACCAGATTACATGGCTACCTTACTCTAGGGAGGATCCAGCCAATATTTCTGAAGGAAAAGGTGGTGAGTTGGCCCTCGTGGAAGTAATGAAGAAGAGGTTCAAGTTGGAGAAGAAGAAGCGAGGGTACGCCATCTACAACATTAACAACCCTACCGTCAAGGTCACAACACAAATCCTAGCAGGGAAGGTGATGCATAAGTGTTGCGTGGATGAGGTGCCCGTGCTTGTAGTTGCACTAGCATCCCAATGTGCGGAAGGAGTCCAATTCAACTAGGCGAACTATCTTTGCGGGAAGTTCCTTGTGAACTGTTGCGAGGCACAAGAGTAGGGAAAAACATTTCATTACACATGGCTCTTCTTATCAATCATACTGGTGGCATGGGAGTTGCCCAAAGATAGCCAGTTCTCTCCAGTCGCATTGAACCTTCCAGAGGTAGCAAAGTACGCTTCATTGTGGGCAACTAGGGATGCGCAGCATATCAGAGAAAGCAATATATTTTGGATACTAATGGAGATGAATATATGGATGGGGATCAATCGCAAGTCGTGATTTTCGCCCACAATCTATGCCATTTTATAGAGCTTTGCAGAGTTCAAAGCATATTTTCACCATGTTCTTATCAGGGGGCAAAAGGACCCTATGAAGACATGGCACACCCTACCATACCTGGCAATCGATGACATGATATTTTCAGTCCTTGAGTCTTGGGCGCCAGAGTGGTGCGCTCCATCCAACTCCGCGGTGGAAACAGACAAGTCCATCATGAAATGCAAGAAGGAAGAGCAAAGCTTCGGATGGCACAACTGGCAGAGAAGCACAGAAAAGAGGAAGTAGAGGCTAAGGCCCAGGTAGCACATGACACTGCGAAGCTAGCGGAACAATAGAAAACAAGAGAAGAAGAGTGTGAAGGACAGAAGTCACCTTCGCCTGAACCCATGACAGACATAGAACAAGGTGGCTCGGACCCGCAGGCAACGTCCACCCCACTCAAGCATCCGAAGCCATGAAAGCAGGCAGTGCCACGAAAGAAAACAAAGGCATGAAAGACTTCTTTTGACCCAATCACCCTCACTGAGGGGGATTTGCATGACATCCGCAAAACGGTGAGGGATGTCACTGCAGAGGCCCTCCAACAATTTGAAGAACATTAGCAGTTGGTATTGGGGGCTCTTCGAACAGAGTTGCAGGAATTGCAAGTTCGCACTCCACAGGCTGGCACAGTGTCCACCAGCCTCGCGATCGACACTTCAGCTACTGAGGAGATGTTGCGCACAAGGGTGACCAACGTGGTACTGCTACCTGATGGGGTGCTCACTACGGAAAATGAGGCTGGCATGCCTAAGGTTAGCAGTCTGAAAGGGGTAGGGTTGAACATGGTCGTGCTCCCTCGAGAGACACTCTACCTCCTATAGGATGGAGCCATCGCAAAACTTTTGACCAGGGAGAGTCACGCTCTACAGGTAATGAGTGAGCAGCACATCAACATTGAGCAGTTGGGCCTGCAACACAATGAAGCAGTAGAGCAGAATAAATAGATAATGTAGGTCATAGAGGAAGCCTGTTGGATGGTCCCGGAGTTGGAGATTCAGGCAAAAGAATCAGTGGAGATGCGCGTCTGCAAATTGGCCATAGGGGTGTGCGACGCAAGAGCAGAGATGGCTAGGGTTCAGCTGGAGGTGAAATTGCAGATTGCAGAATTGCAGTTGAAGGCTTAGCCTTCAACTCCACCAGAGATCAGGGAACAACAAACCATTGTTGTTACAACAGTAACAACAACGGTTGACAGTGCAGTAGCATACTGCATGCAGCTGTTTGAACAGTCATTCGAGGTACTAACCACCCTGCAGGAGGACCCTAATGTAGAGCACCTAGAGACAGAGGCACGTGAGCTACAACAGAGGTATGAAAAATTAAAAGGGATTGCGCAGATGGTTGCCCTTACACTGAGGCTTGCAAAGATGCAGGAGGCAAAGGAGCTCAAGGAATAGGTGGATGCAGCTCGACACAAAGAAGCGGTCTTAAAAGTGCACCTACAACCATGGGTTGATGAGGCTTACATGATCACAACCTCCATTGGAGGGAAGCTTGCAAAACTGTAGGCAGCTCAGTAGAATATTCAAAGTAACAGTTCAACAGCAATCACCAAACAATGCGTGGAATAAGTCTAGCATGCGGCCACTCAGTGCACTGCTGATGTTGCCGTGATCTAGACAGAGCTGGGAGGTCTTCGCGCTAAGATCTATGCACCTGCAGAGTGACTCAAGGGCGAGTCAAAATGTTTGTGTTGCGAGCTTGTTGGGCATGTGATCCCCCAAGGGTAGTTTTGGGGCTTAAAGCCCATATTTTGGTCCAACTAATGTAAAGACTTTGCATTTTGTGGTCATGGAGCATGTAGTTGTTCAAGAGTCATAGGGTTGTCTGCCCTTATTTTGATAATGTAATGTCAGCTGTAAAGGATCTACCCATGGTTCGCAGACCATGGGATTGTATAAATAGAGCGAGGCTCTAAGTAGATAGAAAAGGTACAACAACATGAATGATGATATGATGTATGAGAGATAGCTTTGAGTAGAAGTCTAAGTTTTGTGTCGTAGCGTAGGAAGAGGCTCTGCAGCTGAGTGTGTAGAGCCTTAGAAGTCTGCAACTGAGTGCGCAGACCACTACAGCTGAGTGCACAGGGCGAGTCGAGTCTATAAGCATATGGAATTATCAATAAAGAAGAATATTCTAACATTTATGCGTCTTTATTTCCTGTTTATGCATCTATTATATTGGGTATGAATTCCACTTCTAATGCTTATATGAAGTGCGAATGTGTATAACTGCATTGGTTAAGTGAACGCCAGTAGGAAAAACTATTTACGCAAATCTAACTAAGATTTGTTAATAAGATAAGTAAGATACTTAGCGTAGTTTGGGAAAGATCACAGTTCGTTGCCCTAGCAGCGCAAAATCATATCAGCTCCTGGTTAGGGCTGCGCAGAAGTCGATTGTAACATTTCACGAAGGTATTGAAGGGTAGAATAGAGTGATAAGTAACCTGCACGAATGCAGGTATAGTTGGGATAAACTAACATCACATCCATATCAAGGGTGCAGAAACATGGTTCCAGTATCCACCCATACTGCTTCGGGTGAGACTTTAGTCCGCGATCTACGGGTTGATGCCGAAAGGGCCAATAGTGTAGGAATTTGTTTGGCTAACTAACGCTAAACCTAGGTCAGGCCCCCATAAGACAACATGCCACTTTAGATAGAATAGTGTTAGGCATATCTATGACAGGTAGAGAAACTAGGATTTGTAAGAACGATAGCTTTCAGTTAGGTTTCTTGTCCAACACAGTAAGTATAGGGAATTCCTATCTATTCTTGTGCAATAGTATTAATGGGATGGTAGGTAGTTGGTAAAACCAAAATGAAAGGTAAGTGGGTATATCCTAGAAATCCTGGCTGTCTTCATTCATCAATGGATCGAGACAAAACTCCAGTTGATCTAGCCAATGAACCAGAAGAAAATAGGCAAGCAATCGCACCACTAAAATATTTATTATTTGTTATCCAGCCAACCCATCTGTAATCGGCCTTTCAACCCTGATCTATTTAAGAATAACTAGTCCAATCCAAGAACCAAGAAGAGCGCATCCCAGCCATCGATAACAACCCAACGTTCACTAGGATTAACACCATGGGAAAAATTCACATTTGAGTCTCACATTAAAGCTACAGATATATCAGTGACTTTAAAAGAAGCTAGCCACCATGGTCAAAATGGAGGAAAATATGAAGTTCAAGAACTTCAAATGATTGATGTTAACTCATAAAAATGTGACAGTCAGCAGGAAAGTGGAAGACTCCTATAGTGCATCTCTTGAGAAAACTAAGAAAGAAATCGCTTACATACTATGGGGCAGTGTACATGGTAAAGAAAGAAGTATGCTTGCTGCAGATGTTTTAGAGTTGAAGGTTGTGGACATGAAAATATGCACCATGGAAGGCCAAGAAAGAGCCAAAGTCTAATTAGATGATGTCCATGGAAGTTCATCAGAAACTGATAAATGTGAGACACAGATATAGATTCAACTTCAGGATCTAATTCAGAGGATGTCGAAGTGGGGAGGCATGAACAACTATGGAGGAAAATGAGGGAGGAACAAATGGCTGTGGAGGCGGCAGCTGTTGAAGTTGCTAAAGCTACAATAAAAGAATGAGAGGAATTTGTGAAGAGACTGGAAAGAGAGAAAGAGAGATTAGAGAATATATTGGCTGAGCGTGAAGAACAACAAGATAGAGAGGTTAGTTCTATTTAATTATCTTCTATTTATCATTAGTCAATTTTCTTTGCCTGCATAGTTGAAGCTAAGTTAATTAAGGATTTTTAGTAGTTTGCAGTGGCACATCAAATTGGTTACAATATCGAAGTGTCTTTTATGTGAATCAAGTTGCTTTCATGTTCATGCTACCATGTCCACTGACCAGGTTGGATTAAACTTAGCTTTTAAGATTTATGTTGTTTTTATTAACATATTTTATGGTCTAATTTTACTTCTACACATAGCATCTTAATAATGAATATTTAAATTGCATATTTTTTCAACATATATTCATTGTTATAACTATCAATCCTGATATTTTCTTATATAAAAATGTTGTCTGTCTATAAATCTCATTTCACATTGCATTTGCACTATTGTTTTTAACCCAGAGGAACTTGGCAGCACATGTGGCATGGGGCTACCAATAAACCTCTGGGGTCTATGCCTTGTCCTCCTTTCTATGAATCATTCACAACATGGGGGATTTAAAGCTTGGATTTCTTAGTTACCATAGACTCACATTATTTCGATCGGCAATTGAGCTTCCCCCTAGGACTCACATTGCATTTGCACTATTATTTAGGAACACAAATATGATTTTTATGAAGTTTGTGTTGCTATGATAATATACCTTATTTTGACATGTATCACATCACTATGAGCACCACTCCACCTCATATAGACTATTAAACTAGTCATTATGGTTCAACCTATTAGGTAAACTCATAAGAAGTAAAAAATATCCAAATGATCATGTTGTCAAAACTCAAGTGATTTCCGAGTATAATAGAGATACAATAATGAATTGCACAGAACTGGAGGACCAAAGCTTTCAATAAGGAAAATTCAGACCAGACTGGGGCAAGACCTACTCATCCACTTTCACCTGAGGTGGTTAGTCTGGCAAAAGGTAGTTGATACCTTTCTTCCTAGAATGGAGGGTCAAAGTGCACACTGACAAAAAAATCTAAGAGAGAAGTAGGAACCAATATTTTATTGATCTTTTGTCTTTGAGTGGGGCATAAATGCCCTCAACTAGAATATGCGATGTCATTTAGAAGCATATCATTTTCTTAATTACCCCTTTTTTCCTATATATTGTTTATAAGTATATTAAAAAATGATTACTATGATACCAACTTGAAAGACATAATATCTTGTGTTGTATCTTTTTATAGTTTCAAATTCGTAGTTACTGTACATAATTTATGCATTCCAATGAAAAATAGATAAGGAAACTACATTCGAGTTTTTGATAAATCTCTATGTTTTGATCCACTCTCATGGATCATCATCAGAAGAACAAAATTGCCCACAGTTTTCTAATGATCTCAATACTTCATATATATATATATATATATATATATATATATATATATATATGGAAAACTATGGGCAATTATGTTTTCTGAAGAATTTTGCAGCAATTGAAGCATTAGTTGTCCATGCTTCATGAATTTGGTACCATCATCCCTCTTAATAATATTGCTTTGATTCAATTCAATCTCCAAAACTTACCTCACTATTCTTTTTGAGTAGTTATCAACTTTAGCAATAACCTCAACACCATCCATACAATGACATGGATTATGTCATTAGATTGTTTGGTTAAGGCAAATGTTTCAACTTTGTCATAAATGTTAATTTTTCTACAAACTTAGCACTTGACAATCCATTGACCTAGTAGATTACAGATCTACTAAATGAACACACAACTAGGTTATTAACATTAAATTAGTGGAAGAAAAAACATAACCAATCTCACAAAAAATGACAGATTGTGCCCCTAGAAATAGCCATAAGGCCTTCCTCTTTTGCAGCTCTTTGACCACAAGGGTCTAATTGAAAAACACATAGTTCCTTTAAATATTTGTAGGTTGAGGCAACCACTTCAAGCCCTTGAAATTCAAGATAATCCAATATTTGCAAGTTTTTACAATAATAAGTCCATTATGCACACTCCTCATCTTAGAGTTGGTTAGAGAGGGAGAATACTTGATTGATGCCAACCTTGTAAATGAACAATCTTGCCTCCTCATTGGTTGGACTCTCCACCACTACTTGAAGAAGTATATGTGCCTTGAATCAAAGATGATATCTTAACATGAGTTATTGACACTTGAACATAATTTCCATGGATCTCATGGACAAAAGATGGAGAGACTGTTTGAATCTTAGGAAACATTTACTCATACTCTACTTAATCTATAGGTGGTAAGGCTTCAATTTTTTCCCTTTACTGGGAAATCTCACCCAAAAAGTCAACCGTTGAAGAATCAATCCTATGCTAAATCACACCTACCTTCTCATTTATAAGATCTTCATGAGATTTCACCTATGACCCTTAAAGTTAGTGCCCTTTAGCACCTCAAATGGTGGAATAGAAGGTGTTGCAATAGGAGGTAAACTCCATTCCCCTTCACCTTTGTCAAGACCTCTAGAGACACCTGCAATCTATACCCCTCCTTCGTTTCAACAAGGGCATCCTCATAGGAAGAACTCATGGTTGAAATATTATGACAAAAAAATGGGGCACACCATCTCTTTTTAGGGTTTCAAGGGAGGGGTATTGGAAAATAACCATTTTATCCCCTATATCCCTTAAAATATTCTCAACACATAAATGAAACGACAAACTGATAACTAGACCCAAAGATAGATCTCAATGTTCAAGGCCAAACCCAAATAGAAAGAATCACATCATGGATTAAGCATTGACATTGAGTTTTGGTAAAATCAAGATTTCAAGATCATGACCTTGTTTTTATAATTCTCAAATGGAAGGTTAAAAACCCACATTAAAAAGGGGATATTTTCACCTTAGCCTTTGCAACTTTTGTTGAAGACGAATCTATCTGATGGACTAGCTTGGGTATGTTATGTCTTGGTGAGGCCAACTCCCTAGCTCCAACTAAAATTTAGTCCTATTGAAGAGGCAACTTGAAAAATCCTGCTAATAGGAGACATTTTTCCTTCCTTTTGATTGATTTACAACAAACCTTAGTGCCTCTCCTTTCTTATCTTCCTCTTCCATTCTTCAGCAAAAAATCATTAATCTTATATTATAAACACTTTATACAGGTAAGAATTGCAATCATTTTCCTCAACTCATGGGGTGCCTTTACACCTCAACCCATGCAAGTGGACCTAAGTCCATGGTACAACCCATCACACTCTAAGATGGTTCTAATTGTCTCCTCAAAACTAGGGCATAACACACCTTACAATGCCAAATGGTTAAGCCATCTCAAACTTGTGGGCTTTTTTCCTTCATGGAACACATTCTAGCTATTGCTCATCAAAGTTTCAAACACAATGCAGTAACACCACTAACACACACCAAAAGTCCAAGATACCCATAAGATGTGGCCTCTGGACTACACCTCCATAAAATGCACCTTCAACTTTGGATGTCCCAAAACAATAATATCTTAACCCAATATGGCCTATTTGTTAGATTTGTGTAATTCGCTCCTTATCAGATGCACCTCCTTGACACTCCATGACAAATCTACTGTGATGGTCACCTTCCAAGTTCCAACACCTTTTGCAACACGATAAAACCACTATATATGTTGCAACAACCTTGCCAACTTCTTTAATGGATTGCACATATATTTCACATTTCTTCTTCGTCTTGCAAAGTGGTAGTGCCAAGGAGAGGGTATCAACTTCGATCAAGGAATGTTCACTTAGTACCACTACCAAGTTGACTTCGTTCAGCTCGTCAAATGTCTTAAGGTTGCTTCACAACTTCTCATAGTGCTTAACTTGCTTGTGTACACCTCTAAGTGAGACTACAACCCCCCAACCTCTCTAACTATTCCACCTCTTCAACCATTGTTAGAGTCTTCTTAGATGTGCACTCATGCCTCAAGAAAAACATAACACTAGCATCCCAAATGTGCATGCTCATTCCATCTTTGTATGCCTCACTGAAACCACATTATCACACTGCTTTAAATGAAATGTTCACATCTTAAGGCAAAGCACCTACTTTTCTTATGACAACCTAAACTATGCAAGTTACCTGGAGAGGACTCCATTTTCTCAAGATGAAAAAATAGGGTCTTACAACATGGGAATTGTCATGAAACTCTTACTCAAGTGATAGTATATACACATAGACATGCACATGTGATTAACATAGATGGAGGAATAATGCGAAGTAAACAATGAGGAATTCATCTACTTTTGATGGTAACTTAATTCAAGATGGGGACCTCCATATACACCTTGATGTCCACATGCATAGTTGTGGAACACAAGTGTCTAGCCAACTAATCATGACTTCCTCTTGATGCCTTCATAATGATCTTGTTTCTTGACTAATGAACCAATCCATAAGATGATAAATTACTCATTACATAATAATATGATTTCTAGCATATGTAAATACTACAAATCTTGGTCCATTTCTAGCACTTTTAGTACTAGAGCAATGGTTTACAAATTTGTATTCCTCAAAAGGGCCCATTGAAACTACTATATCCTTACAAATTCCTTAACCTTCTTCTTGCCCTTGGTAATGGCATTATCTATCTTGGAGAATTATTCTAGGAATCTCATATAATACCCAACCAATCCATTGAAATAGTGTAGCTTATGAGCATCCTTTAGTGTTAGGAATTCCATAATGGCCTTGATTTTGGCAAGGTCCATGACTATACCTTCTCCAGAAGTAATGTGGCCCAAAGAATGGATCTTTGACTAGAAGAAGGAACACTCAGAGAGATTTTAATCATTCTTATTCTCTCCAAGTCACTACAATATCAACCTTATGTTCTCCTCATGCTCCTTTGGAACACATGAATAAATCAAACTATCATCCAGAAACACTTGAACAAACTTGCCTAGGTATTTCTGAAAAACCCCATTCATTAGTTTCATGAAGAGTACGAGGGAATTTGTAAACTTAAACAATACCATAATAAAATCATAATTGCTTAATCATGGTTTGAATGCAATATTTGGGATGCCCTTCTAAATTCTTAATTGGTGGTATTAAAATCACAAATCAATCTTTAAGAATATTATGGTCCTTTTCATTTGATCAGAGAAGTCATCAATCTATGAGAACTAATATTGATTCTAGATGGTGATGTTATTCAACCATCTATAGGAAATGAAAAGCTCCAACGACTAATACTTCTTCATCACCAAAATTAGTAACTTCAAAATGTTGCATTAAGCTAGATCAATCCAAAATTCAACAATTATTATAGATGCATATGTAATTCATATAACTTGGGTGAAATCGTTTGATAAGGAACCTTGGAGATAGGAATCATCTTGCATTGAGTTCAATGGTGAACTTGAGATCACACGTGGGTGGGAGCCCAAACAAATCTTTTGGAAATATATAAGGAAACTCTAAAAAAACTAGGTGTTGAGTCAGATCTATCATGTCCCTTTTGTTCATGGTCACCACATGGAAACATTATAGCAGCCTGACATCATGATCAAGCTCTACACATGTCTGAAAGATACAACACAAACAACTCTGTTATCTGAAATATTAGTGTGCCCTCTATCCTTATATAAGCCAAGAGGAGGGGGTTAAAAACTAGCCATTAATGGCCTCAAGGAGTGCACCATTCTTGGCTAATTAAATCCCTTAGGGAGTGTAACTCCTAAAGTAAATGCAACCACCTACTGAGAAATAAATGCTCCTTGGTAGGTACTTAGCAATTAATGCCTCAAGGACTGCATGAATATGACATTCGCAGACACCTATCTAGATTCAAGTCTAATATTGACCTAGGGGTTCCTAAGGTTGAGGATCCATCAAATGCACACAATTGACTAAGTTCTGAAATATAGAAATAGGAGATATGCAACTTCTAGCTTCACAAACTGGGAAGTGCATCTCAGACACGGGTCTATATAGATTTGTGCTCGATGCAGGGGCAATAGAGCATGACACACCTCCACTTATTGACCCATTTATGGGAGTTGTTGGGTCTGTTAATCATGAGGAGCTAGGGATGGATTTTGGAGCCAAATCGCAAGAAGAGAAATTACAGTAAGACCATGAAGCAAGATTCCTATGCACTGTGTAGTGGGTATCTAACACCCCAAAAATGTGGCAGCGTTGGTATTTGGGGGTTTAGATGTATTTCTTTCAAGAAATTTAGGATATAATGATTGCAATCTTTGTGTATAAGGGGACAAGCCTACCTCTATGTAACAGAGACCGAGAGATAATGTGATCATAGGAGCCTTAGTATGCATATGACATTAATCATTAGCTGGAAACCATGGTTTGGACTTGTGTGCTGCATTAAAGATTAGAGGAGGAGCTAATAAATAAAGAGATTGTGTCTAGGATGCCACAGGTTGTGTATTCATGTTCATTTATCTACTAGAATTAGGTGTTAAATATCTCGTGATTCCTCCAATTATAATGTTGTGCGGTAGAATGTATTTCTTAGTTGTATTGATACATAGGGTGCAAATTGACATGGTCCTAGCTCAAACATTTCTTCAAGAAATTGGTTGGTCTCTATATCTCCTAGGAAGATACACAACATGCAAATCCATAATTATATTCAATTTGCAAGGAAATATTGGAAATGGATTCAAATATTCTAGACTCGAATATACTAGAACTCATTTTTGTGACAGAACTTGAAGAATTATGTTCCCAAAAGGTTATGGAACTTTATCAAGCAGATAGAGACTAACTAAATACCAAAATTTGATCCACATTGTAAACAAAATTCCTTTCTTTCATGCGTAGACATTGGGAAAATGAAAATATCAATTAGATTAAAACCCGAAAATAATAAATATTTTACTTAAAAGCCTTAAAAATAGGATCATTCAAAAAAAAATCTCATGATTATCACTTACCTCACTTAAATTTTGTTGAAAAAACATAATCTCATAATTATACTTATGACTAGCTAGAAAATTTTCAAATAATCAAACAAAAACATCAGTGTGTCTGGCTACCCAATAAAAACTCCCACTCTTGTCTGCACTAGCATTATCATTTAGATTTATTTATTTTGTATTTTTTCTTTCCTGGTTCTCTGGTTCAATATATCTTAAAAGTTATAGATATCTAGTCATTTTTATAGGTCATTGAGTTGGGATGACTAAAATTAATAGATAGCACCCTCAAAACATTCAAAAGCCTCAACAGATCGACAATGGTTCCACTAAAGTTGCCCTAAATTTAGTATGATATAATCCTTAGGTAACCAACCTCAGACATATAGTTGGCTAATTTATGTTGTTTGAATTTTATTGAGTTTGAGTTTTGTCATGAAACTACTAGAAGCGTACTAGCATGGGTGAGTTGATTATCTTGATAACAATGTTATGGTTTGATATAGTCCTTGAAAGGAACTTATAGTTGATGGTCAAAATTTCACATTCCTTTCATTTTTTATCTTCACATATAACAAATATCTTTATGTTATAGCCTCTAGCTAGATATATACAGTAACTTCCTCTCAGAAGTTGGATGCCATCATTTTGGAGCTTGAGCTTACTCAACTTACCTTTGTTTGAGTTGAATATGTCATTAGATCTCATTATATCGTCTATCGCAGAGCATGAATCCAATTTAGCTATGTTTCAGTTAAAAATGTGATTAGATCTTGCTATATCATCTTCTATAGAGAATGAATCCAATTTCTCAGAGTCCATTTGCTTGAGGTATAAAAAATCTACTTTAATTCATTAAACTTACTTTTCATCTTCTGTTTGCCGATTATGATTCTGCAGGACACATCTGCATTGGAAAAGGGGCATATTTAATGAAGTGTGGAAGGAGAGGGAAGCTTCAGTTTTGTCCTTTCAAACTTTCTAAGGTATGTAATAAAATTTGAAAAAAATCTCCATAGAATTTTGTGCTTTAACTTTTTCTTTTTATAATGGATTATTTATGTGATCTCCCCTCTCTCACACACAACCAGAGTCCAGAGATACATGGTTTTTTGGGATATGTGGACAATGGACAGATTTAGGCTAGCCATTTATCTAGAAATTTACACTGTAGGAGATTAGGTATTTACAGTTGAATATTTCCTTGCTACTAAATTAGAGTTGCAGAGTCAAACTCCTATTTGTCAGGGATATACCTCACTTTTAAATCAATTTATTGTTGACTTTGTATAGACCTTCCATGGGAGGGAAAAGAGTGATCACTACCATTGCTTAGTCTTTTTGCAGACCAAGTAAACATTCCAAATGTGTATAAATTAGTGGCTCCTTGGAGAATCCCAGGAGTGGCACTATTGTAGCAACAAGAAATTCATTTATTTTGAGTTCTTCATTAGTGCATTGATAGTATATTGTTTATTCTGTACAATACCTCAACAGGATATGATCAAATTACAGTTAAGCCTGTCATAATATTTTGACTTACCTTCTTTTAGAGGGAAACTAGAGTGTGTGTCAAGCTTGCACGTCACAATTGTATCATGCAGAGTTTACTTGTGACAAGTTTTGTAGATCTAAGTAGTAAGATACCTGTTGGAATTCAAGAGGCAACAATACTACAAAGTGGGAAATAGGTTTCACAGTTAACCTGGATTTGGATACCCCAACTTCCTTTTTATGACTGAGTGCAAGATTGAATCCTTCGACATATTCCTCACTCAATTTTCATTAAGTGATGGGTTTTCTCAGAAGTGCTTCACACCTATAAATTTTACCAGAGTTGTTCTTGAGTCTTTGGAGGTGGTTAGCTTTTCAAAGCACACACGTATAAGAAGACGAGAAATAATATGCTCGACTAATTTGAAGTTATCTTCCTGCGAATAGGGTGTTCCGATTCATAAACCTGACGACTCGCTCTACTTCTTTCTAGTGAACAACTTTGGGACTTTCCATGAATCGTGAGACAATTCCAACCCCATAACTATAAATTTATTATTTAAATCTATACCCACTAGATTAGAATCTACACAAGGAGAACTTCATTCTTGTTTCGAAAGAACCTGCAATGGACTTGTACCATGCTATTTAATATTTTATGTATTTATTCGCATCCTTGGTATGTGACATAAAGATGCAACAAACTACCTTGCATTTTCAATACTAACACTCCTAAAAAATAATAAAGTATGCCCAAATATATCATTTCAAATGATCTATGTAGCTCACCTTTTGGTTTTTCAATTATTGAAGTTGTTACCTATATTGATGAGATCTTCTACAACCGATACCACAGTGATAATATATGTTAGATTTTTGTCTGTGTTTCTTTGAAGGTGTTTCTCCTTCAGTATAGCAGCAATACACTGACGTTTCCATTTAGGGGAGAAGTGTACCTAGTAGCAACCTTGGTCTGTGTGCATATGGTTTGAATGCACATTAGACACTATTTGTTGTTTTGAAGGTGTTTCTCCTTCAACAGTACTTCATCTCAGTAGATCCTTTTGGTCTGCACCTTCATTAGATGCATGAAACCTTGGGATACATGCTGTAGATTATAGTTTTCCTATGAGGGTGTAGCAGCGATGAAAGACATGCATCGATTTTAGGAATCTTGTGGTTTTTTTATGCAAACATGCTTGTTCAGTGTTTCCCAAACTTAGATAGAACCATATTTAGTATGCTTTTATAGTTTGACTTAGATGCTCACTTTTCTTAATTTAGGTGTTTTTCTTAGTTCTGTTTTATGCACAAATTTATCTTTAAGAAAAGTGCACAGTAGAGAAGGGTTCTATATTTTGAGCAGGGGACATACTTCTAGGTAGGAGGTACTCTATTCTAGGAAGCTTTTGCCATGCAGGTTAGGTGCTTTATCCGAGAATCCCAAGAGTGGTGCTATTGTAGCAATAAGAAATTCGTTTATTTTGAGTTCTTCATTAGTGCATTGATAGTATATTGTTTATTCTATGCAATACCTCAATAGTGTATGATCAAATTACAGTTAATCTTGTCATAATCTTTTGATTTACCCTCTTTTAGAGGGAAACTAGAGCGTGTATCAAGCTTGCACATCACAATTGTATCATGCATAGTTTACCTGGCACGAGTTTTGTGGATCTAAGTAGCTAAATACCTGTTGGAATTCAAGGAAGCAATACTACAAAGTGGGAAAGAGGTTTTGTAGTTAACCTGCCTTTCACATTATGGTTGGAGTCAGTTTGTTTGCAAGATGTTGGATACGCCAACTTCCTTTTTATGATTGAGTGCAAGATTGAATCCTTCGACATATTCCTCACTCAATTGTCATTAAGCGATGGGTTTTATCATAAGTGCTTCACATATATAAACTTTACCAGAGCTGTTAGTGAGTCTTTGGATGTGGTTATCTTTTCAAAGAACACATGTATAAGAAGAAGAGAAATAATATGCCCGAATAATTTCAAATTATCTTCCTGCGAATAGGGTGTTCCCTTCCATAAACCTGACGACTCGCTCTATTTCTTTCTAGTGAGAAAATTTGGAACTTTTCATGAATTGTGAGACAATTCAACCCCATAACTATCAATTTCGTATTTAAAGTTATACCCACTAGATTATAACCCGCACAAGGAGAATTCCATTCATGTTTAAAAAGAACCTACAATCGACTTATACCATGTTATTTAATATTTTATGTATTTCTTCACATCCTTGGCCTGTGACATAAAGATGCAACATTCTACCTTGAGTTTTCTATACTAACACTCCTAAATAATAATAAAGTATGCCAAAATCTATCATTTCAAATGATCTATGCAGCTCACCTTTTGGTTTTTCAATTATCAAAGTTGTTACCTATATTGATGAGATCATCTACAACCGAGGCCATAGTGACAATATTTGTTAGAGTTTTATCTATGTTGCACTAAAGGTGATTTTTCTTCAACAACACTACAATACATTGCAGTTTCCATTCAGTGGAGAAGTGTACCTAGTAGTAGCCTTGATTTGCATTCAAATGGGTTGAATTCACATTAGACTTTCTCTGGTGTTTTGAAGGTGTTTCTCCTTCAATAGTACTTCATCTCGACAGATCCTTTCAATCTTCACCTTCAGTAGATGCATACAGCCTTGGGGTACATGCTATAGATTCCAGTTTTGCTGTGAGGGTATAGCAACGATGAAAGAAGTGCATCGATTTTAGGCATCTTATGGTTTTTGTATGCAAGCATGCTTGTCTAGTGTTTCCCAAACTTATATAGAGACATATTTAGTATACTTTTATAGTTTGACTTAGATGCTCACTTTTCTTAATTTAGGTGTTTTTCTTAGTACTATTTTATGCCCAAATTTATCTTTAAGAAAAGTGCACAATAGAGAAGGGTTCTATATTTTGAGCAGGGGACACTCTTCTAGGTAGGAGTTACTCTATTCTAAGGAGCTTCTATCATGCATGTTAGGTGCTTTATCCTAGATAGAGTTCCAAGTCCCTACCTCCTTGACAAAGTCCCTGCTAGACAAGACACTGGTAGACAGAGTTCCAAGTCCCTAAATTTTTCGAAAACCCACCTGAGCCTAGCTATCTAGCCTAAAATCCTTTATATTCTAGTCATCGCTTTGCTGTGATTTCATAGAGAGAGCCCTCTCTAGTTTGGTAAGGATAGCTACCAAAATAAAAGCTTGGCCTGTGGTTACCTCCATCGATCTCCTCATCAGCCTTTGACATTATGGAGGATAACAAAGGGAATGACAACTAGGGAGTGCCAAGGTGTTCTAGTGAATGTAAGGTTCCCAAGTCATGGAAAAATGTAATGCTAGTTGTGAGGTCATGACTGCAAAGGTGTGTTAGGGAATGTTAGGGCATGCTAACATGTGCCAGATAGTATGAGGACATTCCAAACAAGCTAAGATGTGTCAAGTGCTAAGGCATGCTAATATGTACAAGCGTTCCAAGTCCCTGCCTCCTCTTCTTCCATATGCTATCCACTTATGACATTTCCTATGCAATATTTGGTGCATTTGCTAGTTATAGGTCATTTATAGGTTGTAAATGTCTTCAGAGTTTCACTTCTAATTGAGTATTCAACTGAACATATTTATTCTCTTATACATAACTATTTTTACCTCCACACACTTTTCATAACTTCAATAACCATTAGGTAGGGACCTGCAACTTCGATGTTGCTTTGCTTGTTTATAAAATATTGTCAAGAATTTAATTTATTAAAAGTTGTAGAATTTACAATTTATGAAGTTTCAAGGTCTAATTTTTAAAATTATAATTCTTTAAAGGGTGCTAGCTCAATGGAAGAGCACCTGCATTACAAGCAGGAGGTTGGTGGTTTGATTCCATCGTGCCCTGACATCCATATGGATGATCAATTTTTGGTGATGGAGGCTTTTTTGACCATCACCAATGAGCTTTGGTGATATTTTTCGACCCTCACCAAAAATATGAAATGGTGACGGTCAACGAATGCCACCATATATACGCATTAGTAATGATGACCCTCAAAGGTCTGTAACCATAAATCATTGTTGTTGATATGAAATGGTGATGGTTGTTGTCCGTCATTACAGTCATTATTCGTGACAGACCTTGAATGTCACCAACACACCTATACTTCTGGCAATGCGACTTTTGGTGATGGTCAACGAACATCACCATATATATGCACCAATAGTAACGACCATTAAAGATCCATCACAATAAATCATTTTTGTTCATATGAAATGGTGATGGTCACTATTCATCATTATAATCAATATTCGTGATAGATCTTGAATGTCACGATAACACCTATACTTTTGGCGATGCCACCTTTGGTGACGTTCAATTTTTGGTGACCGAGGCTATGGTCTGTCACCATTGCTCATATGCAATGGTGACGGTCGCTATCCGTCATTATAAATCGTTATTGGTGACGAACTTTGAATGTCACTACAACACCTATACTTTTGGCGACATTAAATTTTTGGTGATGGAGGATATGGTTCGTCACCATTGCTCATATGAAATGGTAACAGTCACTATCCGTCATTATAAATCATTATTGGTGACAGACTTTGTATGTCACTACAACACCTATACTTTTGGTGATGCCACCGTTGGTGACGTTTTGTTTTTGGTGACGAATGCTCTTTTGACCATCACCAATGAGCTTATGGTGACATTTTTTGCCCCTCACCAATGTCCTTTTTTCTTGTAGTGCGTATATTTATTTTGATAGATTTCTCCAACTTCACTCCTCTATGTGGTTCTTGTTTCCTACATTTTCATACTGGAATCGAGAACTGATTAACATGAACACCACAATGGCATATCTTTAAAGTTCACAATAAGATACCAAATCCACACCACAAACTGCAACACAAATTCTCCACACAATGCAATCAAACGTTATTTTTTCTCCTCGCTAACTATATAAAATGTTGGCTGAAACATACTCTATTATCTGCTGCAACACTTGCAAACTGCTTTAGAAATTCTGCATCACACAACTCACACAAATTGAACACAATCCTCCAAGCTCACACTCTCTTAACTCGCCGAGAAAATCAATCATATTATCATTGAGCTTCCTCCAATATATAGTTGAACTGAGGTGCTCAACTAAATAATTATCAAGAACTATTGAGCTCCATAAACTCTGTTCATATGCTTGATTTGATCTAGATTCATTTCATTGACTTTATCAAGCCACTAATTCCACTTGCCTTTTGATATTTTCAACTTTGATTAGCTTCTAGAGGTCCCACTAAATATTCTGACCATATGCCGAAAAGTTTCAATCAAGAATGTCACTATAATGCCAATAGCTGAGTTGTGCGAGGAATGCGAAGAAAAACTCATGAAAAGTCTCAGTCACATGCACAACATTGCAAAAACTTGAATGGAGCTCCTCAGTCACTCCCACAAGCCTGCCTTCCAACATCTGTAAAGTTTTAGTCGCTCCCATGACTCACCATCCATGCAACTGGGCAGAGGGTGAAGGAAAAAGACAACTAAGTCATTTCAAAGCTCTTCTAAACTTTAGGATCACATTCATCAACTCCAAAAAATATCTCCAAGCCTATGTGATAAGTCTACAACTAATGACATAGGCCAAGGACTCCTGCAACAAGTCAGTGACAAGCAATCCCTAGTTTTCCAACCTCATCACCAAGACCAACATCTCCAGCTCCTTAAGCAACAATGAAAACATGTCTAAACACCTCCAGCGCCTGTAAAAAAAATCTCTAACTCCTGTAACAGCGTCTCCAACTCCTGCAACAACAACATCATGTCATCCAACTTCCTCCAACACTGGTAGAAGCACCTCCAACATATGTAGCAACATATCCAATGCTTCCAACACATGTAGAAGCATATGCAACACCTGTAGCAACATTCCAACCACTTGTAGCAACAACATCACATGACAAGCCAATCATAACATGCCTTGCATCCATCTCTGTTCAACCTCCAAATCACCTCCACTAAGTCATGTCATAAGTAGGTTGACATCAATTCCAACCAACAAGATCATCAACTAAACACTGCACCTACCAAACACTCATCACACATCATGAGGACCACTGATCATCATCAGGTAGACATAAGGCATATGATGAACAACACCATGACACTGTCGATATCAATTCCAACAATGTTGTGTTGTGATGTTGGATAAATTGCAATGTAATGTAACATTGCGACAATTTTTGTCACATTGTGATGTTGGATATATTTTTGTACCATTCTGACGATACAACATGTTTGATTACTAATATTTTTCAATAATATTAATAGGCAATTATGTTTGATTGAAGTTTAAGAGTGTTAACTATTAAATATAGTGAAACATAGTCGAACATAGTCAACCACATTATTAAATGTGGTTGACTGATTTTGTAATGTCGTATTGTGACGAATAAATTGCAATAAAGTGTAACATTACGACAATGTTTGTAACATTGTGACATTGGATATATTTTTAAGGCATTCCAAAATCACAATATTAATATTATTATTATTATTATTAGTCAACTTCATTAATATTAATATTGTTATTATTAAACATTTTAAAATCTTGATTGTGACCAACCAAGGATGACCTTAGTTGACTAAGGTCGATAATGCTTGACATTGGTCAACCATGGTTGACTATAGTTGAATATGGTTGACTAACATTGACTAAGGATGACTATGAGTGAACAAGGTTGACCATTGTTAAATACTGTAAACATAGGGTTGACCAAGTTTGATCTTGGTCAACTATCTAAGCATTGACTATAAAAGTTGATTTTGTTTGACTATGTTTAACTAAAGTGGTTGAGTAGTGTTGATTGTCAAACATAGTCGAACATAGTCAACCACATTAGTAAACCAATGTGTTTTAAACCATATTAATATTATTAAACATTTTTAAACATTGAATATGTGTGAGCATGGTTTAACCATGGGTGAGCATGGCTTGACCAAGTTCACCATGGGTGAACATGGTTTGAATAATTTGACCATGGTTGACCATAGTTTTCTATGATAGATTATGGTTGTCTATATTGATAATGAATAGCTACAGTTGACCATGTTTTACCATGGTGACCTAGGTTGACCATGTTTGACCATATTAACCATTGTTGGCCATGTTGAGCATGGGTTGACCATGGTTTTCAAAGGTTGATTATGGTGACTATGGTTGACCAAAGATGACCATGATTGACCTAGGTTGCCCATGGTTGAACATGACTAGCCATGGTTGATGATGGTCAACCATGCTGACTAGAGTCAAATATGGTTGACACTGGTTGATCATGGTGACCATAGTTAACTATGGTCAATTATAGTTAACCATATTCAACCATTGTTGCAATAGTTTATGATGGTTGACCATGGTTATACTATGGTTAACCATGTGTGATTGTTGTTGAACATCCCTCACTATGTTTTAATTATGGTTAATGATTTTTTAACTCTGATTGACCATGGTTGACTATGATTTTCCATATTCACCATATTTAAACATCACTGCCTATGTTTTGAATATGAATGACTATGGTTAGCAACTGTATAATTATAGCCCACGAGTATTTGGGTTGACAGTGAATGGGTGCACTATTAAGGCACTCTTGTGATAGGTCACCGATTCAAATGTCCCATGGGTCTAATAGCTGTATGACTATGGCTCAGTGTACTTCAATATGGTTCATGATATGTCATCTACAAATATACCATGATGCTTGTGGTAAGTATGGTTCACCATGGTAGTCATGTTGACTATTGTTGACTATGATGCCCATGTTGACCATAGTTGACCATGTTAACAATAGTCAATCATAGTTAACATGTATTAATGTATAGATTAATTTATAGTTAAGACATTATAAATGTGTAGATTAAAATATTATTAATTTGAAATTAATGTTAAATTAATGTATTAATAATGTTATATATATGTCTTAATATTATATTATTGTCATAATATTAATAATATGTTAACTATGAATATATTAATTATGTATTGTATTAATAAACTAATTATTAATAAATTAATATTTTAATTAATATATTAATGTATTAATTAATATCTCAATTGATTAAAATATATTGATTAAATTAATTATTAATAAATTAATGTATTAATTTATATTTCAATTAATTAAAATATTATCTATAAAATTTACCTAATAGTTAAATTAAATTCTAAAATCCTATTTACAAATTATATTCAAATTCAAATTAATTAGATTAAATTAAAACAAAATAATAAATTAGATATAGTAAATTAAGGCTAATTAAAATAAAATTTAGTAAATCAGATTTGAACACTTTGTACTTAGATCAGTCATATGAAACAAATCAATAGGTTAGAAGCGTTATGGGATATTTAGCTAGTATCTGGAAATAATTTGGTTGGATTATAAGTTGTCTTAGAAAGTAAAATGAATAGTAAAATGTAAGTATCAACCATTAAATCTGTAAAATCTATTGTTAGGTCCCTATAATACTAGTAATCCCCCCATTACTATTTTCATTGTAGCCCTTATTGTTATTGTTGTGCCCCTATTGTCCCCATATTGTTATTATTGTGCCCCATAAAAGCCCACATTTGTTATTGTTGTGCCCTTATATTATTATTGTTATGTCGACTTTGATTATATTGTGACCCCTTAGACTCCTATATATAGAAATGAGGTTTTTTCATTTGTATCATCCAATAATTATTCATTTGTGTAATGTAAAGGAGGTTTCCCTCTCGAAGAGGCTAATTTTGAATTCGTTTATCTATCTTTTCTTCCATTTTGTGAGCTAGTTGCATAACATTTGGTATCAGAGCTTTGGATTCTAGGGTTTCGCTACACCAAACAGGTCATCACGCCATTTGCGCTATAAATTTTTTTATACGACATTTCAAAAGATGAATCGAAAACCCATTTGAGAAAAAATCTAGATGAACCTCGGGTCAAAATTTCAGATCTTTTCTCACTATATTTTTGTAGATATGATCCAAGGAAGTTAGGTATTTTGTAGGCTCCTGAATTACATCCCAAACATGTGACCTTGGAAAAATAGTCATAACTTTCTCTCTGAGTATTGGATTGAAATTTTGTAAGAAGTTACAAAAACAAGACGGAATTGAGTTTTTTGTGTATCGTTTTCAGATCCGAAGGTCGACACAGTGACACGTGGAACTTCGTGCAAGTTCGCTCTACAGGAAAAGTATATAATCATGTCATATTGAGATATTGGGCATAAATATTTCTTGGAGAATCCAATTTAGATTCGACTGGTGGCATTGGAAAGAGGACTCAGAGGCTACTGCATGGCACAATTGCATACCTTGGAGATCCGTAATTACATAAATATAACAGATTCAATATCGAGCTCCTACAAAGCGAAAAAAGGTGTGTAGTCTTTTTAAAATTTTGCATAAGTTTGGGTTGAAAAATTAGTTTGAAGTGATTCAAAGGGCATAGTGAAGTATAATTATCATTAATTAATGCCTCGAAAAAATAAAATGGAAACACCTAGTAAGCAACTTGAAAGCTCTAGCATGACTCATGAATTAGAGGAAGAAAGGCAACATGATATATCAAAATTATGAGACCAAGTGCAACAAATTTCATTCTCACAAAAGGTAACAGAAGCTAAGATAGATGGTTTAAAGAAAGGCATGGAAGCTAAGATGAATGGCGTTGAAGTTAAGATGGATGGGATGGAAGCTAATATGGATGACATGGAAGTTAAGATGAATGGAGTGGACGTTAAGATGGATGGTATAGAAGAAAAATTGAAAGGCAACATGGAAGATTTGAAGATAGATTTGACAAAGTTGCTACAAGAAATGATTACTAATGATGAAAGGGTAGTAAAGGAAACTCATGATGAGAACAAAAGAAATTTTAATCATGATTTCATAGAATCTAACATTGGATTGAAGACCCACCATGTTCCAAGGATCTATATGAGGAAGTTTGATGGCAAGGATTCCGTAACATGGATACTACAGATGGAGGAGCAATATTTTGATCTCCATAATGTGAAAAATACACAAAAGGTATGCATTGCGACTTTATATTTGGAACCAAATCAGTTTGTATGGTATTGATGACTTTGCTCTAGTAAACAAATTGTCACTTGGGCAATTTTTATGAAAAAATGATAACACATTATGAGGTTACAAAAACAAACACCATTTTTAGCCAATTGATAAATCTCAAACAAAAAGGTTCAATGATGGAGCACATTGAGGACTTCCAAAAATTGAATATAAGGGTAAAATATATTCCAGAGGAGCATAGGATTGATGTGTTCATAGAGACTTTTAAGGATAACATCCAACATGAGGTTCGCCTTTGGGAACCTATTGATGGTGTTGGACTCGCTAACATGTCAGGGGATCTCCCTGGTAAGAAGTCCCAATTAGATGTCAGACCATTTGGTGAAGGAGTCCCAACTGTGGGTCGTACGGTAATTCCTTGAGCGTGATTTCACACAAGGCAACTAATATAACTCTGTTGGTAGCAAGGGTGTGACATATGCAGTGAGCCAAGGAAGGTGCATGAGAGGTTCTAACACATGGGGGTTGAGATGAGTGTGCCCCTTGGAAACCTGTGATAGCATGGAGTTAAGAAGAGAACAAACGAGCAACGATGCATCACAACATGGAAGGCAAGTTAGTTAGAAATTCAAAGTGATGGTTAAACCAACAACACATTTAAGAAGGATTCATACATACATACACATAAATAGTTATACATGAATGCGTAAGTAAAAAAATACACATATCATTTAGAGTAAACAGATAGTTGAAATACAATACAACATTTGCATGAAATGTGTTGGCTCTTGTTATATTAAGAAGTGTAAGTTCTAGTCATACAATACATCCATGTCCAACCACTAGTTGTGACAACGAAACGTTATAGCCACAATCGCCTACTCCTCCAAAGAGATGTACTAGCTCTGCGCAGTGGAGAAGCCAAGGCTCATTACAATACCGTCCAAGATCTCTCCAAGATAGTCTTATCGGAAGCTTGGTTGACCAAAAGCCTCTACAATGAGTTATGAGGGACTATTTATAGTAGAGGGTGGGGTGACCCTTGACATTCCCCTTTCTGACAGTTCATCTATCCACATGACTCTTCATCTACTCTATGAATGTGACATCCAACTATTGACACTTGAATTTACACTTGACAAGATGTTACATTACAATGCACATGTACCCATGTGAGACAAAACAACTTGATAAAGCATTGCGAGACATCACTATGAATCAGACAACTGTTGGAAGACCAACTCATCAACATCTTCATTGTGATTGACAATAGCGAACCGATGCCAAGATCGGTAGTCTGTGATGGTGTCCTTGTGCTCCAAGGTGACATCTTTATGGAACCTAACTCTTGCCTCCATAGCATCCAGGTACACTACTCGGGCTCCTCTGTCCAACTTGTCTGAAAGCATGCACATCATTTTCTTCAATGCGTTTGGACCAACAACATACTTATGCATGATGTTTGCATTGATGGGCAAGTCTGGGCTGGTGGCAATGCACATCAACTCGTCAAAGTATGAGTCCAGCTCTAGTCAGGCCTGTGCCTTTCTCTTCGCCTGGGTGAGAGTCCCAATAGATGAGATCGCATGTGCGTGCACCACACCATCCATACTCTTGAATACATGTGCATGGGAAGCATGTAGACTAGTGATGAGCTACGAGAGATCTTTATAGTTTCAGATCTGACTTTGGATACGTGCCTTCAGATTGACCACACTGGGCTTCATCATCTTAGTCAAGTGAAGCAGGATCCCTTGTATCTCATTGCCAATGTTTGTCATGTAATCAACAACAACATGCACATTCGCCAAGATTCGTGCTCTTCTAGCACATCGCTGCTGCCACTTGTTGAGATGGACGACTACCTTATGCATGGTACCAAACTTGGAATACAATGCCCGCATGAATGTGTCAAGGGACAATACTTCATCTAGTATTTCCTTCTTCAGTTCTGCTCAAGTAGATGCTATAACCAACTCTCCTCCTTGCTTTTCTGTCTGTAGCTCCTTATCCATTCACTCATTCTTAGCTATCAGTAAGGGAACACTTGAGCTAATGGATTTGGCATATGCTCTAGTGGCATTGGCCAAGGTTGTTGGATGTTTTCTTACGCTAGACATGATCAATCATTCCTCATACTACGTAGGAGATGTATGATCCTATGGAGTTGACACCCTGCAAGATTTCACAACTTTATGTTGAGATTTTTTGAATGAGATGTTGTGCATCTCTCCTTCTAGCTGATCTCCAAGGATCTCAGTGTCTCCTTGGTCACTTGGGACTTGCTAATCTCCTGGATGCGATGAAGCTAGTGGGTTGACCTCTTGGCGGTGAGGCATGAGGTAAATGTCATGCTCTAACTCCTGTTGCTTCATGTTTGTATCCATCTGTTTAAGTGCTCACTCTATCTCCTAAGCGAAGTCCTGTTCCTGTGATGGTTCACCCTGCTCACCTGATGCTAGCTGTTTTGATGAATCCACTACCTGTACAGGCACTGTTTCATTCATCTTCACCTATTGCGCCCCATGATGTACCTGTTGCTACTGCGCTTCCCTCTCCCATTTGCATAGCTCTTGTTCCTTTCGAAGTTTCTCCTTCAACTCGTGCAACTCCTTCTCTGTTTCCTCCATTATTCATTTCTCTCTCTGCCTTTGCACTATTCATTATCATGTTTTTGCCTCTTCACCTCTATAGCCATAATTGATTTCTCTACAAGTGGATCTACTTAGAACTTGCAGCTTTGCTCTTCCTCCATGTGATTGACAATCTTCCTTTTGCCCTTCTTGTGCACTGGTATGTTCACCTCTACTGCTGCTGCTACTTCTGGTGCTCTCCAGGATGCTGCTTCATGTTGCTTTGCTAACCACTCCACAATGAAGCCGACCTATTCATTGGGTCTAGAGAAACTGTAGAAATATCTCCATGGGTCCTCCTCCACCCAATGAAATGCCCCATGGATCCAGTTGAACTGTACTCTCGTGTAGTGATCTTTCACAAGATAATGTGGGTCATACAAATTGTAACTTCAGAGGTTGAATGGATACTTCTTCATCTGCTCTACTTCGACATCTGCATGCTTGAAAATTTGGATCTCATATAACCCAACGTGCAACATAAGAGTGGGCCAAGGTGCCTTCTTCTTCCAGTGCATCATAACTGTCAATCCTACCGAGATGTGATATGCTACTTCTTGCATGACGAGCATGTCCAAGGAAAACTTCGGTAGAACATGCAGAGGCTTCTCCACACTGTACATTTGTATGAAGGTGTCAGACGGTGAGGCATACCAATCAGATATGTCTATCAGTGCCTCCATTAATGCCATCGACATGTAGGGTGGATCATGTTCGAATATCATCTTGTAAACCAGGGTGACAAAATGATCGGATAGCCGTGTGATAACTCCTTTGAAGCTGCATTCGGAAAAAATCTTACAATATGTGTTCACAGCAGTCTTTGCTGGTGACCATGCCCACTTCAAGCCTGAGAACTCTTGTCAGGCATAGACTGCATCTAAGATGTACGCGGGCATGTAGATTTCTACTTGCATACCTTTTGGCAGTTTTCGAGCCCTTGTTACCTATTCCTTCAGCTGATGAGCCAACATGCCATACTAGTTTCAAGGTTTGCCCTCTCTGGCCAGTTTGTCCAATGTGATCACCCAACTTTGAGGGAAGGTTTTTGTGCTTTCTTGGCCATACAATTGACATCAGAAAATGACAAAGTATTGATACGCCTTCCGCAGTATCTTCGTCTTGTATATTTTGTTGGGTGTTATCCTGAATCTAGCCAACTCCTTTACCCAGTTATTCAGAATGTATCTGGAGTTGGCATTGTTGTCACGTAAGCTAAAGGGAGTCTCCATGATAGTTACGGGCTCCGACATCTGATACATATTAGTATAATCCTTTGCCCTGAAGGTTGCAATCTTCATCCCATTGACACTGCTCAAGGTCATCATCTCAGGATCAGTGTGTGAGACGATCCAGTGTATCATGTCCACACGTGGGAACACAGGGTATCTGCATGCAATCCGATACAAGCTGACTTGTGAATGTTCATGTATACTTGGCGGTCTTCGAGGTCCTCCCTAAATGTGCCTATAAATGCATCATTGACCTCTTGCCATTTTAGTTTGATGTCCTTGTTTAGAATCAACTTGGTATCTTCATAGATCTATAGACTTGCGGACACTCGCTCAACCACTGCTCTAGTTGCACTTCCATCAGTTTCCTTTGATCTCTCTCTTGGAAGGCATTGATCCTAAACTGTCAAGAGGCAGACGAACACTTGCTAGATCTAGAGACAAAGCGACATGCATGGCAAGAAATCTGTTAGCGAAAACCAGAGAAAATTGGAGGAATGACATAATACATACATGGGGATTGATAGGCAAAGATTACGCAATTTCTTCTAGGAGACTGAGTGACTGGCTACCAGAACTATGCAAAAGGTAGTATGGGCTATCTGGGAGGCATGACTCACTATTGGAATTTCACAATGCGCAATCCAGGCTGACTACTGACTGTTGGAATTGTGCAATGCACAATTTCAGCTAGCAATGGTTGCTGGCTCAGTGATTGCATTACGCAATTTTCATGGCCAGCAACCACTATCCCTCAGAATTGTGCAAAATAGGCCTGGGGAATAGCTACTGGGTAGAAATGCGCATTTCTAGAGAGGAAGGTAGAGCTTTCCCTCTCAAGATTGCGCAATGCTGTCTTGGTGAGGCAGAGTTTAGGCCAAGGCTGCCTAGACCCGCCGACAGGTAACTAAATGCAAATGTGAAAGTGAATGCATGGATATATTGAGTGTAAGAAAAAGAAAATTATCGTGCATTGCAAACAGTGAATGAAATATTCAGAAAACAGAATGACATGCATGTGGGTGAAGCGAGTCGTTGAATCAGCGACCATTCTTGAAAAACAGTTTCATGCATGCAACAATAGTGAGATAGTAATGAAAACTAAAATGGTGCTAGTACAAGCTATTATGCATGTAAATGACAACAAGCATTCAAATAAATCAAGCAAACAACACTCACAAGAGGAAACACAAAAAGCGACAGAAATGCTGTAAAAGACAAGTTGAGGCTACTTACCCGTGAATAGTTAAGATGGATGTGTCAAAGAGTCCTAGATGTGTTGTGGGATGTTAGAGCTCCAAGATCAATGTGAAGAAATGAGCTCTGAAGCGTCGAATAAATAAGTTTGGATCTCATGACGTGCATGCTACAAATATAAGAAAAAACAACACTTGGAGGAAAGATTCTAAAACGATATTTGCATGTAACCTCTAGCTGCTAAAAATATCTCCCTAAATCATGGGATGTGTTTGCATGTTGCTTTGTTATTCCAAGAAAAAGTAGCCCATGCATGCAAGTCAAGTTTCCTTGGTCCCAGGTGGAACTGATCAAACCAACTGCACATGTAAGAGCGTGCTCAACTGCTGGGAGAAAATATGCATTTCTGGAAGGGAGTTGGGTTGACTGCCCATAAGATTTGTGCAATTTTTGGGCAGAGAAGCTAACTTCTACCCAGGATTGCACAATTCCTGTGTTGAGCAGCCCTGCTGAAAGGAATTGGGCAATTTTCTGGATGAAGCTTGATTGGTAGAATTGCGCAATTCTAGAGCCCAGCAGGCTACCAGATCGAATTGCACAATTTCTGGAGGGAAGGCTGGTTTCCCTCTAGAATTATGCAATTACTTGAGGGACTTGCTTAGGTTGCAACTGGAAAAATTCTAGAGAAATAACCTATGAGGGCAATGCATCAAGCTTTGATAGACAGGTTGTCTTTCTGCAAGAAAATCAATGAAGCTTGTGTACTTGACGAGGCAAGACATGTTGTTGTGAAAGGTTGGTAGGGAGGCTCCAAAACGAAGCTATTGAAAAAATTTGGAGGCTGGTTGTAGCTGCTACAACACTTGGTGAGACATTGGTAGAACTCGAGCTCTCTGAATGGACCTTGTTCATGAAAAACAAGTCTAACACCTCTGGAAGTATTGTTCAGTTCTTAGTTCGTCTTGGTTTCACACTAGCCTGATTGTAAGATGTAGCATCTGCCAAACTCTTGGTCGATTTAAACACATTCCAAGCCAAGGAAACATAGTTGTTTCGATTGGTATTGAGGGGTATATTGGTGCACAAGCAATATAACTGTCAGAGTCTTAGTTTCATCTCTGGTGTTTCTCCGCTGCCAGCAGGCCTAGACAGTACCCCAGCAGAGTCACGCATGAACACAAGCATCTCTCTGCTGTCATCGAGCCTAGTCAGTACCTCGGCGGAGTTAATTGCTTCACCTCTCCACGTAGGAAGTCTTTCTCTTCTTTATCCTTATTCATTTTTCATTTTTTTCATTTTCACAACTGTGCATAACACTTATTAATTTCAGAGGCGGAAGTGGGATCCCGACTTATTGAGAGAAGAAGAGGTTGTTCCTTCAAATAATTAGTTTATTATATACCTTTGACGCGCTTGTTAATGTTTTCCCCTTCACCTTACTCTACTTGACTGAGCTGACAAGGGTTAACCCAAAAACGACAGATTAGAGTAGGTGACACTAGTTAGCACACAAGTGTTGTGTTTTCAACAAGTTTCACATATTTTCCATCGACTTATCATGGAATAAAAGTAACAAGTTCTTCATACAGAGGAAGGATGAAAGATAACCAAGTAGTGATAGTTGTACAAGGCCTCTTGTATTTTACCTAGCTAGTTTCAAGGGTCATACATGTTTTCATGCGAAACTAACCTACGAACAAAACAAGCGAACAAACAACAAAGAAAAGTAGAAGCAGAAGCAGAAGCAGAAGAAAAAGTGAAATCAAAGTGAGTAAGAAAACAAGAAAGCAGACAAACAAACGAACAAAACAAGTAAGCAAACAAGCATGCAATAAAACCAACTGAAAGTAAACACTACTCCTACTCCTAAGCTAACGGTGCATGGGCCTGATCACATGAAGTGATATTTCCAATGCAGCCACTGACGCATTGGTTGACCCATGTTGGTGAAGGCTTGGTCCGCGAGCAACCCATTGGTGCAGACCAGCAAGAAAGAAAGATATAACAATGAAGACAAACACACTTCATGTTTAAAAGTGTCCATAGGACATAAGTGAGTGCAAGTGCATGACATGTGGTTCGTGGACTTGTCACGATGTTGTGAGACACTACTTGTAGCTTTGGAGCATGCACATACTCTCAATGATTGTGAGATGCAAGAAAACGAAAGAAACAAAGGCAACTTGCGTCGCGCATGCGTGCTTGCAATGTAAGATTCCTCCTATGCATGAGTGATGGGATCGTGCAGTTCGAGTGTAGGAAGCATGATCTATGTGTGATATTGATCTTCAATGCATATAGATGAGTAATGAGGAGCCTTGGGTGATTGAACAATTTCCTTATCAGAAGTGAAACTAACCCCAAGAGAGTGAGGGCCTGACATAACCATCAGCTCAGGCTGAAGTGCCTCGACAATCTGGGGTGTTTCAACTTCATTTTGAAATAGATCATCATAAACCAGTGTCTTCGAACAATCAAATACGATAGAATCATGATCATGATCGAATAAGGGATTAAATGGATCACGACAACCACGATAAAAAAATCAATGATTTCATCGACATCCTCATGATCTGATGAATCAAATAGAGGGGTAGATGAGAAGTGAATAAATTCATCCTCTGTGTTTCCGGAAAAGGCAGATGAAAAATCAAATGGATTTTCAATGAATAACTTATCCTCTCCATTGTCAGATGATGGACTGACATCCGGTGTGTCTTGCAGTGATCAATAATGGGTGCATCTGTGGATGAAGATACACATGAAAAATCATGGATGGCAGGTTCACCAAAGATGTCAAGAAAGAATAGAGGGGGCTCAGATGGAAGGGAGTCATCCTTCCCGAGTGCTTATGCTGAAGCTCCCAGTCATATTCTCCATGAACGACAACGCATGTTAGTTGTGCAACACCAACTCCATCGATGGCTTGATCCTCGTTCAGAACAAGTGTAGAGTCCGGAATGGAAGAACACAACACAATATCATCTGAAGGATTAGCGAGTACGAAGACAGAGGTTGTGGAACAAAATGCATGTGACAAATCGATGGACTCACAACCAAATCTGTGTGAAAATTAAGCAAAGTGATGTTGGAAGAATATGACAACTAAACAGATGTGCGAGCAAGATCTCCCACATCACTATGCACTGGTGGAGCTGTTTGATGAGGGGATGAGAAACAATCACTTGTGACAGTGACCGTATTCATCTATGATTGCACAGCTCCATTGCTGAAGAATACTGAGCGAGGCTTGATTTCAAACTTCGTAGGACGAGAAAATTTCTTAACACAGTACTCGAATCGGTCCCAAAGATAGAAAAATTTCATCTGGCTATTCAGAGCTTGAAACTGAAACTCACAGAAGCGCTGCCAAAAATCCATAGGCGATTCATGTGGAGCCTTCTATTGTTGTAACAATTTTTGGTCAAGATGGTCTAGATTAAAATGATATAAAGTTTCTTCAATGATATCACAAAAGTGCTCAAGTGAGTGCACGCTGTCAGCTGATAGGCTGCACAACCATCAATGTGGAGATTCCCAAAGTGTGTATGCAAGCAACAAACTTGCCTATTCATCAGAACACCCATCTTCCTCATGAAGCATGGAAAGAAAATCATGTAATAACTCAGACCAGGCCACTTCACCCTCACCGTCATACGTGTATGTGGACAAGTGATAAAAAAAATCCTTCGTGATGGTAACAAATTTAGAATTTGAAAAACATCGTGGAGGGAGAAGAGTGCAAGAATCCATGATAGATATGCAAAGGTTCAAAACAAGATTAGAGGACACAGCTTGTCATCTGGCCATCCTTCTAGAGCCAGAAATTTTGATGGTGCTAGACCAGCCAACATGTGAGTGGATCTCCATGGTAAGAAGTCCCAATTAGACCTCAGACTATTTGGTGTAGGAGTCCCAGAAGTGGGTCGTACAGTAATGCCTTGACTGCGATTTCACATAAAGGCAAGTAAGATAACTCTGTTGGTAGCAAGGGTGTGACATATGCAGTGAGCCAAGGAAGGTGCATGAGAGGTTATAACACACGGGGGTTGAGATGAGTGTGCCCCTTGGAAACTTGTGATAGCACGAAGTTAAGAAGGGAACACAAAGAAAAGATGCATCACAACATGGAAGGAAAGTTAGCTAGCAATACAAAGTGATGGTTAAACCAACAACACATTTTAGAAGGATTCATACATACATACACATAAATAGCTATACATGCATGCGTAAGTAAACAAATACACATATCATTTAGAGTAAATAGATAGCTGAAATATAATACAACATATGCATGAAATGCACTGGCTCTTATTATATTAAGAAGTGTAAGTTCTAGTCATACAATACATCCATGTCCGACCACCAGTTCCGATAGTGGAACGTTACAGCCACAACTGCTTGCTCCTCCAAAGAGATGTACTAGCTCTCCATAGTGGAGAAGTCAAGGCTCATTACAATACTGTCCAAGCTCTCTCCAAGATAGTCTTATCGGAAGCTTGGCTGACCAAAAGCCTCTACAATGAGTTATGAGGGACTATTTATAGCAAAGGGTGGGGTGACCCTTGACATTCCCCTTTGTGATAGTTCATCTACCCTCATGACTCTTCGTCTACTCTATGACTATGACATCCAACTATCGACACTTGAACTTACACTTGACAAGATGTTACATTACAATGCACATGTGCCCATGTGAGACAAAATGGATTGAGAAAGTCTTGCTAGAAATCACTATGAATCAGACAACTGTTGGAAGACCAACTCTTCGACATCTTCATTGTGATTGATAGTAGCGAACCAATGCCAAGATCGGTAGTACATGATGGTGTCCTTGTGCTCCAAGGTGACATCTTTCTAGAACCTGACTCTTGCCTCCATAACATTTGGGTACACTAATCTGGCTCCTCTGTCCAACTCATCTGAAAGCATGCACATCATTGTCTTCAATGCAACCGGACCAGAAAGATACTTGTGGATGATGTCTGCATCTATGGGAAAGTCTGGGCTAGTGGCAATGCGCATCAACTTGTCAAAGTACGAGTCCAGCTCTAGTCGGACCTATGCCTTTGTCTTTGCCTGGGCAAGAGTCCCAATAGATGGGATTGCATGTGTGTGCACCACAACATCCATACTGTTGAATACGCGTGCATGGGAAGCCTGTAGACTAGTGATGAGCTGTAGGAGCTCTTCATAGTTCCAAATCTAACTCCAAATATGTGCCTTTAGCTCGACCGCACTGGGCTTCATCATCTTAGGCAAGTGAAGCACGGCTCCCTTGTATCTCATCATCCATGTTTGCATGTAATCAATAATAGAATGCACATTCTCCAAGATTCGTGCTCTTCTAGCACATCACTACTGCCATCGATTGAGATGGACAACTACCTTATGCATGGTACCAAACTTGGAATAAAAATCCCGCATGACTGTGTCAAGGGACAATACTTAATCTATTATTTCCTTCTTCAGTTCTGCTCAGGAAAATGCTATAACCAACTCTCCTCCTTTCTTGGTCGTCTCTAGCTCCTTAGCCATTCACTCATTCTTAGCTATCAGAAAGCGAACACTTGAGCTAGTGGCTTTGACATATGCTCTAGTGGCATCGACCAAGGCTTCTGGATGTCTGCGCACGTTAGACGTGATCACGCGTTCCTCATAATGCACAAAATATGTATGATCCTCTGGAGTTGACACTCTGCGAGATTTCACAACTCTATGTTGAGATTTGTCGAATGAGATATTGTGCATCTCTCCTTCTGGCTGATCTCCAAGGATCGTACTGTCTCCTTGGTCACTTGGGATTTGCTCATTTTTTGGATGCGGTGAAGTTGGTGGGTCAACCTCTTGGTGGTGAGGCATGAGCTCGATGTCCTGCTCTAACTCCTATTGCTCCGTGTTTGTATCCATCTGTTCAAGCGCTCACTCTATCTCCTAAGCGAAGTCCTGCTCTTGCAATGGTTCACCCTGCTCGCCTGATGCCAGCTGTTATGATGAATCCACTACCTGTATGGGTGCTATTTCATTTGTCTGCACATGTTGCACCCCCTCCTATACCTGTTGCTGTTGTGCTTCCCTCTCCTGTTTGTGCAACTCATGTTCCTTTTAGAGTTTATCCTTCAACTCATGCAACTCCTTCTCTATTTCCTCCATTCTCCATTTCTCTCTCTGACTTTGTGTGATTGACTTATCACATTGTTTCCTCTTTGCCTCTATAGCCATAGATGCTTTCTCTACAAGTGGATCTGCTCAGAACTTACATCTTTGCTCTTCCTCCATGTGATCGACAATCTTCCTCTTGCCCTTTTCGTGCACTGGTATGTTCACCTCTACTGTTGTTGTTGCTTCTCGTGCTCTCCAGGATGCTACTTCATATTGCTTCGCTAACCACTCCATAGCAAAGCCGACCTATTCATTGGGTCTGGAGAAACTTCAACAATATCTCCATGGGTATTCCTCTCCCCATTGAAACGCCCCATGGATCTAGTTGAACTGTACTCATGTGCAGTGATCTTTCACAAGACAATGTGGGTCATATTTATTATAACTTCGGAGGTCGAATGGATACTTCTTCATCTTCTCTACCTTGACATACTCATGCTTGAAACTTTGGATCTCATATAACCCAATGCGTAGCGGAAGAGTGGGCCAAGGTGCCTTCTTCTTCTGGTGCAACCTAGCTGTCAATCCTACCGAGATGTGATATGCTACTTCCTGCATGATGAGCACGTCCAAGGAAAACTTCGATAGAACATGCGGAGGCTTCTCTGCACTATACATTTGTATGAAGGTGTCAGATGGTGAGGCATACTAATCAGCTATGTCTATCAGTGCCTCCATTACTACCATCGACATGTAGGGTGGATCTTGTTCGAATATCATCTTGTAAACTGGGGTGACAAAATGATTGGACAACCATGTGATAACTCCTCTGAAGCTGCATTCGGACAACATATTACAATAAGTGTTCACAACAGTCTTTGTCGGTGACCATGCCCACTTCAAGCTTGGGAACTCCTATCAGGCACAGACTGCATCCTAGATGTAGGCGGACATGTATATTTCTTCTTGCATATCGTTGGATGGTTGTTGACCCCTCGTTACCTATTCCTTTAGCTGATGAGCCAACATGCCAGACCAGTTGCATGACTTTCCCTCTCTAGCCAGTTGGTCTAGCACAATCACCCAAATCCGTGGGAAGGTTTTCGTACTTTCTTGGCCATACAGTCGATATGAGAAAATGACCAAGTATTGATATGCTTTCTGCAGTGTCTTCATCTTATAGATATGGTTGGCATTGTTGTCGGGTAAGCTGAAGGGAGTCTCCATGATAGTTACGAGCTTCAACATCTTATACATCTCATCATAATCCTCTGCCCTGAAGGCTGCAATCTATGTCCCGCTTACACTGCTCAAGGTCATTGTCTTAGGATCAGTGTGCGAGATGATCCAGTGTATCATGTCCACACATGGGAACATGAGGTATCTGCATGGAATCCGGTACAAGTCGGAATTGTGAATATTCATGTATACCTGGCAGTTTTTGAAGTCTTACCCAAATGTGCTTGTAAATGTGTCATTGACCTCTTGCCATTTCAGTTTGATGTCCTTGTCTAGAATCAACTTGGTACCTTCATAGATCGGTAGACTTGTGGACACTCGCTCAACCGCTACTCCAGTTGCACTTCCATCAGTGTCCTTTCATCTTGCTCTCTTGAAGGCCATCAATCCTAAACTGTCAAGAGGCGGATGAACACCTGCTAGATTTGGAGACAAAGCAACATGCATGGAAATAAATCTATCAGCGAAAACCAGAGCAAATTGGAGGAACGACATAACACATGCTTGGGGATTGATAGGCAAAGATTGTGCAATTTCTTCTAGGAGGCTGAGTGACTGGTTGCTAGAACTGCGCAAAAGGTAGTCTGGGCTATCTAGGAGGCATGACTGACTACTAGAATTGTGCAATGCGTAATCCAAGATGACTGCTGACTGCTGGAATTGCATAATGCGCAATTTCAGTTGGCAATGGTTGCAAGCTCAGTGGCTGCGTTGGACAATTTTTTGGGCCAGCAGCCACTGTACCTCAGAATTGCACAAAGCAGGCCTGGGGAACAGTTGTTGGGCAGAAATGCACATTTCTGTAGAGGAAGGTAGAGCCTTCCCTCTCAGGATTGCGTAATGTTGTCTTGGTGAGGCAAAGTCCAGGCCAAGGCTGCCCAAACCTGCCAACGGTAAACTAAATGCAAATGTGAAAGTGAATGCATGGCGATACTAAGTGTAAGTAGAAGAACATGATCATGCATTGCAAATAGTGAATGAAAGATTCAAAAAATAGAATGACATGCATGTGGGTGAAGTGAGTTGCCGAATCAGTGACCATTCCTGTAAAACAGTTTCATGCATGCGACAACAGTGAGATAGTAACGAAAACTGAAACGGTACTAGTACAAGCTAGTATGCATGTAAATGACAACATGCATTCAAATAAATCAAGAAAACAACACTCACACTAGCAGAAACACAAAAAAGCGACAGAAATTTTGTAAAATACAAGTTGAGGCTGTTATCACTCAGGTTGTCCTTAAGCTCTGGAAAAGGATACGGCCGAGGTAACCACAGACCAACTTTGGACTGCAGGTTCTAGCCAACCTGCAATCAGAGAGGGTTCTCTCTTTAAGATTTAGCTTTGTTGAAAAGGATTTTAGGCTAGGTCTCGAGTTCAAAGGGTTTTTGTTTTCTTTTTGGTGGGAAAATTGATGTTTTCAGACAGAGAGGCAAGGCATAGTCTGGAAATTTCAAACCATTGGGCGTGGAGTCCAGGAGAAAACTGCTAGTTCTTTTCTTTAACAACAGTGAGGGAAAATGGAGCAAGGTAGCTACGCTTGAAACAATGTTTCAGGTCTAAGTGATGGAAAGAAATGCTAAGCGATGAGAGGCAGTTAAGAATCTCTCAATCAACTTAGCAGAGGGAAGTAACAGAGCGCTACCTAGGGGCAGTTAAGAATCCCTAGATAATTGGCAAACACAGGTGAATTGGGGTAAACATGAGCCAGCAGGAATTCATATTCATAACCAATTCATTTAGAAGAAAACATAAAGAAATAACAGAAATTGAGCATAGAGCGTGTTTAAACGAATTCTAGGCTATTCTTTCTTTCTGCTATTTAGATAATGGCAAACACATAAACAGAGATAAGATGCACTTATTGCTTCAGGCTGCAGCGCAAGAATTCCATCTTCAGTCTCCAAAACATTCATTAACAACAGACAGTTCGCTCTCCAAGCTTTCAGCAATCTTTGATTACAGAAAAAGTCAGGTATACAGTGCGAGTCTCTAGTGAAAATTCTCAATTGACCAACCCTTAAAACTATACAGAGGGTGGTATATATAGGGCAAAACTATCTACAGAGTTCCTTTATTACATCTTGACCTAATCAGGTCATAAAGAATAATTAATTTACCTACTCCTATCTGAAATAAATGCATGATAATATCTCAGGCTGCGATGGGGGCGGCTGTATCAAAACTGAATAACTTATGTAGTCCTTGGTGGCTTGGTGTAGGTGCTTCTGAAATAAATGTGCATGGGTTTCTGCTTCATTGCTGTCCTATGGCTTTGAATGCCTTAATTGTGATTTGAAGGCAAGGATGGGCTTATGCTGCCTGATTTGACTTTCTAGGGGCTTCATTAATGTACAGGTGCCTTGAGCCACTGAACAAAATATTTGCTGATACTCTTTGGCGTCCTTTCTTTCTCTGATACTCTTTGGCAATAAATTGATGTTGTTCTGACGTGCTGTGGGTCTTATTCACAAATTAATGGCCGCTGTTCGGCCTCTATTTCTTTCAAAAATATTTTCTGCTCCTTTCGGTATGCTCTGCGAAGAAAACGGGTCCTTTTTGCGCCTTTCGGGCTTCCTGGGGGCTGCATAATGGAAAGATTCCCTGAAGATTCTCCATTTTGGCCTAAAAAGTCCTGCGATGAGCGATTTGCGCTAGAAAACTGCCTCAGAATTGGATTCCGGGGCTCCGAAGTGCGACTTTTGCTCCTTCGCGCCAAAAAGTGTTGATGACGTCAGCATGATGTGACGTAGTACGGCGGGTGACGTCAGCGATGACGTCAGCATGATGACGTGGCAGGATGACGTCAGCATGATGTCATCATGTACGGACGGTGACGTGGCATGACACGTGGCAGGGGGCCACGCAGGCAGGTGACTCGGCATGTGACTGGGCAGGGGGGTGACGTGAGCAGTAACTGTGCATGTGACGTGGGGTTTACGTCACAGGGGAGGGAGGTAAGCGGTATTGTAGCGCACCGCTTTTTGGGGATGGTGGTTTTGTGAGGGGGGCCTCCGCCACAGCCCAAAAGGTGACGCGTGGCAGGAGGTACAGTGGTAATACCGCCCATCTCCTGGACGCTAACCTTCGGGCGGTTCGGGGATGGAGAGGCCCACCAGCCCTTGATCTGCGGGGCGAGGAAACGGACGGCTGGCGGCGATGGCGAGGCGTCGGCGGGTTAGTGGGCGGGGATATGCGAAGAATATACCTTTTTTAATATGCGCGCAGGTCGGTTATGACTTAGGGAAAGTGGGTTCGGGGTTTTGAAACGGGCGCGATTAATATTTACAGTTGGGACTTAGGGTAAGGGGTAAAATATGGGTTAAATGCGCGCGCGTTTAGGATTTTATGTACAGAACTTTGGTTTGGGGGAAAAATAGGGGGTTTTTGAGGGTTTTAGGGCTAGGGGAGACGTTATTAGTCTGACCAGGTGTCAGATTAATCCCTGCTATGACTCGGATGGGCTAAAAACAGCCCCAGATGGACTATTTTTTCCCCGGACTTATAAAAATATGGCTATATTGCCAGGGAGGGGATATTTACATAGGGGAGTTATATGTACATAGCTTTAGTAGGGGAATGGGAAAACTAATAGGGAGTTATATAATACTGTTAGTAGTTAATATGAAGGTGACTAGCAAGCGCTAAGGTCAGGGACCTTAGGCTAAATTTTGGGGAAAAGAATTTGCAAAGAGATGAAGTCCTTGAGTGAAGCAAATCTTCACCAAGGCAACTGATATGGATGATGATGAGGCTAAGAGGAATCAAGCAAATCTTGACCTCTTTGGGGAGTTAGTAAATGACTTGGGGAATTAGAAGAAGGGGAAGTTAGTGATGTCTAGCTTTGATCTCTTCTGAATAAAACTGCCTGCAATGTGATCTGTAAAGATAAAACACAGTTTGAAACACAAAATTGATCATGAATCAGCTTTCTGCAACCACAGCTACCTACCAATCCTACTTTCCTAACATTTTTTCTTCTTTTCTGATTGGGGTGCACTTAGACTTGCAGACCCAGATTTACATTTTTTTCTTTTGAATGTTTCCTATCTAAATCTACACTTATTTCTGCCAGGGCCCAGATTAAACAGTTAGGTCCCTTTGATTCTCTACCTATCTACAAAATCTGCCAAGATTAAATTGTTTGGACAGATATCATTCTCTATATTCTACAACAGGAATTGAAACCTAGGGAGACCAAGATTAGACTGTTTGGACCTCCCTTAAATGAAAATTCTTCAAAACTGGAACAACTCATCAAAATGGAATCTCAGCAGTGGCATTTGGACTAGCACACTCTCATGGTATCTTCTGGAAATATGGAACACTGCAACTTGCCAAGTATGACATATTTGGCATGTAAAAATGTCAATCATGAAAGATGATACCTGTTGCAACAGGAGGCTAACAGTGGCTCCACTTGGGGATGGATTTTCCTTGTGAAAAGTCAAGAACAGCAGGTCAGACTGCCTTGATCTTCTGTTTGTTGCTGTGGACCAGAAAATTCTTCTTTGTTCTGGCTGTTTTAAAAATATGAAACTTTGAACTATGAACAACCTCCTCCTCCACTGAGTTACTGTGAATTCTACAACATCGCCTGCTTTCTTCTGCGTGCTTGATCTCTTATGTATAATGCTGCTGGAACATGCCCTTTAAAATAGTTTAGGGACATGGATCAAACTGCTGTGTTTGCCTTGCTTTTGCTCAGAGCACGGTGTTGATATGAACTAAAAATTTTGCTCTATTTTGATGCTTTTGAGACTGGAAAATTTGCATCGGCTACGTCCTCACCAATATTTGCTGCTATTCCTCAGACAATCGACCTGTTTATAAAAATAAAAACTGAGTGCTGGTATTTACAAATAATATTGTACAAAGATATTTACAGAATTTGCATTGTTTCAAAAACAAGGATCATGATAATGTTTCAACATCCTGCCATTTACAGGGCCTTCTTCAACAGTGTTGTCCTCCATAGATCTTTGAAAATAAGTGTTGTTTCCCTGAACAGCAGCAATTTCTAAGGGACCTTTCCATAAAAAATCAAACTTAGCATGTTTGCCCTTGTCTTCCCTTCTTGAGTCCCACTTTAGAACTTTGTCACCAACATTGAAATCTTCAGCTTTTGCTCTCTTATCAAACATCTTTTTGAGCTTTTCTTGCACAATCTGAGCTCTATCATAAACTTGTTCTCTGGTTTGCTGAAGGTGAATTGTCTGATTGATTCTTCTTTGAATGTCATTTGGTTCAGCCTGAATCTCTTGTAACAGATTGATAGTAGGAATGCCCAGGGATGAAGGAAATCTGGCCTCCATGCCATATACTAGCTCATAAGGGCTCATTCTAATGGATCTCTTGTTTGAAAGTCTGTCTGCCCATAGGGCATTTACCATCCTTTTGTGCCAGTTCTTCTTGTTTTCTTCCAACACCTTCTTTATGATGTTGATGAGGCTTTTGTTAGATGATTCGGCCAAGCCATTGCCTTGAGGGTAATAAGTTGTAGAGTGGCCCAGGGTAATATGAAACTTATGGCAGAAATTGATCATCTTTTTGGACTTAAAGGCAGTGGCATTGTCAGTGATGATTTTCTCAGGGCAGCCAAATCTGGAAAGGATATTGCACTCGAGGAATTGGATAATGATGGTATCATTGGCTTGTCTACAGGGAATGGCTTCAACCCACTTAGTGAAATAGTCGGTGGCTGTTAGGATCCATTTGTGCTGGCCTGAGGAAGAGGGATGGATCTCTCCAATGAAGTCAAGACCCCATTGTTGAAAAGGTTTTTCTGTGGAGATGGGTTTAAGGGGTAGGGGCAATAAATTTCTCTTGCCCTCAAAAATTTGGCATTTGTGACATGATATGGAAAACTTTTTTACATATACGAAAAGAGTGGGCCAATAGAAACCAGCCCTTAAAATTTTATCGGCAGTGGACTTCCAGTAGAGATGTCCTCCACAGTCACCTGCATGGAATTCTTTCATGACATTGTTAGTTTCATTCATGGTTAAACAATTAAGCAATATACCTTCATGATTTCTCCAAAATAAAGCACCATCTATAACACAAAACTTTAAAGCCTTCATTTTCAAAAATCTTTTCTTGGTTCTGGACAATCCTGGGGGAGCACACAGGTTTAACAATAAAAAGCATATATCAGCGTACCATGGGGATTGTAAAAAGATTTCACTGATCTGTGGAGTCACCAGCTCCGGTTCATTGTCCAGCTAGTTAATCTCTAAGGCTTGAAAATTAATCTCGGACATCAGTTTAGCTAAACCTTGTCCCTTTATCAGCTTGGTTGGTTTTATTTCTATGTCATATTCAAGGATGTTTGCAATCCATTTACCTCTTTTTCCTTCTAATCCCTCTTGGGTCAGTATGTCTTTTACAACAGCGTGTGGGACGTAGGCAATTACGTGTGAATACAATATATACACTCTAAAATCCTTAATGGCCTTAACAAGTGCGTAGGCCTGTTTTTCCATTATTGGGTACTTCAGAGGGGCATCTCTTAAGGCTTGGCTGAAAAAAGCAATTGGTTTTTCAGCTCCCTGTTCATCCTTTTGCAACAGGACAGCAGCTATGGTGTGATCAGATGCAAATGAAAATATGATAAAATCTTTGTCAAACTGTGGACTGGTTAGGACAGGGGTTTGGGTTAAGGCTATTTTGATACTCTCAAATGCTTGCTTGGTTTCCAGAGACCATTTTACCTTGGCATCCTTCTTTAACATGTTTCTTAATAGTCTTATTAATTCAGCCAGATTCGGAATAAACCTTCTTATGAAGTTGATTTTCCCAAGGAATGCTTGTAGCTCTTTTATGTTTCTAGGGAATGGGATTTGGAGGATGGCTTGTATTCTTTCAGGATCAATTCTGATCCCATCCTTTGATATGATGTGGCCAAGTAATTTGCCTTCTTCAAGGCCAAACAGAGACTTCTTGGGGTTCAAGGAAATGCCATATTTCCTGCATGTTATGAAAATTTGCCTGAGATGTTTGAGGTGTTCTTCATCAGATTTGAAAAATGGGGTTAAGTCATCCAGGTAGACAACCAAGAAATCGTGTATTTCTTTGGCGAAAGTGATGTCCATTGCTCGTTGAAAGGTTGCACCAGCGTTTTTAAGTCCAAATGGCATCTTTACATATTTGAATGTTCCCCAGGGTGTAGTAAATGCAGTTTTGTCTTGATCGTCTGGGTGAACAAGTATTTGGTTGAAACCCGAAAAACCATCTAGTAAAGAGATTCTAGATGAACCCACTACTCTCTGCAATATGTGGTCCATTTTGGGCAAAGGATAGTGGTCTTTTAAGGAGACTTGATTTAAATTTCTGAGATCTACACAAAGTCTAATCTCGCCTGTCTTTTTTCTCGTAGGGACAAGATTGGATACCCATTCGGAGAATCTGATGGGTGCTATAATGCCTGCTTCAAACATCCTCTTTACTTCCTTCTCAATCGGGGGAAGAAGCATGGGGTTAATTCTTCTAAGTTTTTGCTTGAAGGGTTTCTGGTTTGGTTTTAAAGGAATGGTGTGTTGGATCACCGAAGTGTCATAGGATTTCAGATCCTCATAGCTCCAAGCAAATACATCTTGGAATTCTTTGAATAGGTCAATGTACTTGGGATTTTGATCAGGTGGCAAATTTTTGGACAGTTTGATCATTTTTGGATTTTATGTTGTCCCAATGTTATGTTCCTCTATCTCAATGTTTATGGGTTTCAATTTTGGTTTTCTGGGAACGTCATTAGAGTCAAACATGTCTTCTAGCGGGGTTAGACTAGCAGGCAAAAAATTGTCTTTCAAGTCAATGACCTCTGCCTCTGTTTTGTCTATCTCTTCTACTTGTGTTTGTTTTAGTTGTTCTATGTTTTCTTTGTCAAAAACGGTCGGTCTCATGATTTGCTTGATTTTTGCAGTTGTTATATCTTGCTGATTTTCAGTTGTTTGGTGTTCTAGATCTGTCATAGCATCCATGTCAATATTGATACTTAAAAACTCATGCTCGAGGGTGAGGAAATTATTGATCTGGGCATCATTTTCGAATACTTGCCAGTCTTTAACGTTATTTGGGACTGCAGGCCTATGTTTTATTTCAGCTGTGAAGTGATGGTTTGGGTCAAAGGGAAGCTTGCATGTACTAGCAAAGGTGGCTAGGCTGTGTGCATGAATGTTGTGATTTCTGGAAATCTTGTCAAGCTTGAATTCAGTGAATGTCTGGAGTATGTTAGTAGCAGCAGTCCTATAGGCTCTCATTCTATTGTCATTAGTAACAAAATTACCTTTCATCTGTTGTATAACTAGGTCAGAGTCACCCAAGATAGACACCTTTACGGCTCCTAGAGTTTTTGGCAGTTTAAGGCCTAAAAGCAGAGCCTCATACTCTGCCATGTTATTTGTGCATTTAAAGTTCAGTCTGTAGGCATGACCTTCTGCATGGTTATTGTGTGTATTGTGAAACCAAACACCTGCCCCTGCTCCTAACTTGTTGACAGAGCCATCAAAATCTAGGTACCATGTGATTTCTTGCTTATGGTCAGTACTAAGGGTTTGAGCTGTTTCAGGATTGGGCAGATCTAAAATTTCTGAATTTTTGACCGGAGAATCCACAGTAAGAGAATGTTTACACCAACGTTTCAAATCCCAAATGGGATCCATCATCAGGGTTAAGAGAAAGATGATAAAAGAAGAGCAAGATGGTCTGAAGCTCTTCTTTTTATCCTTACTCTAACACTTTCGAGTGCAAGGATTTCACTCCAAGTATCCCCTCCGTACAGGGATAAGATATTGGATTTCAGAGATCTGTGGTTTGTGCTTTTTGAATTTTTGACCGGAGAATCCACAGTAAGAGAATTTTTACACCAACGTTTCAAATCCCAAATGGGATCCATCATCAGGGTTAAGAGAAAGATGATAAAAGAAGAGCAAGATGGTCTGAAGCTCTTCTTTTTATCCTTACTCTAACACTTTCGAGTGCAAGGATTTCACTCCAAGTATCCCCTCCATACAGGGATAAGATATTGGATTTCAGAGATCTGTGGTTTGTGCTTTTTGAATTTTTGACCGGAGAATCCACAGTAAGAGAATTTTTACACCAACGTTTCAAATCCCAAATGGGATCCATCATCAGGGTTAAGAGAAAGATGATAAAAGAAGAGCAAGATGGTCTGAAGCTCTTCTTTTTATCCTTACTCTAACACTTTCGAGTGCAAGGATTTCACTCCAAGTATCCCCTCCGTACAGGGATAAGATATTGGATTTCAGAGATCTGTGGTTTGTGCTTTTTGAATTTTTGACCGGAGAATCCACATTAAGAGAATGTTTACACCAACGTTTCAAATCCCAAATGGGATCCATCATCAGGGTTAAGAGAAAGATGATAAAAGAAGAGCAAGATGGAAGAGATGTAGATCTGTTTGGGGAGGTTCTTGTAAAATGACGGCTGCATTTGCTGTTTTGACAATTTCTTCCATGTGGGTAACCGATTCTTCATTGATACGTGTGTCTGTTTCTAAAACCAGCGGTTTATCATCAGTGGGCAGATTTATTTCGTCATTAAATAAAATGAAAGAATCCATATCGGAATGGAATGAATAAATGGGAAAATTTTCAGGCTTACTTTCACTACTCACTACATACTTCATGAGCATTTCTTTGTACAGTCTCTTTGGTTGCCCAAAGACTGAAATGGTAGTGTAGGAAAGGTCTAATTGAAGGGATCCTTGGAGCTTTGCTCCCCATGATCTTGACAGGAGCATACCGTACTTTGGTGGAATGTCAGCGACCACTACATCCATGAGGATGGTCTTGTTGGGATATTGGAGTAAGGAGACACACAAGTCTTTGATGAGGCCTAAACATTTCACTTGACTTGAGTCAAATGAGTACAGATCTTTGTAAGGTCTTGTAACATCAAGATTCAGTTTTTCCATAACTGCTTTGGGCATAAGATTATGCGATGCCCCTGAGTCAAACATAGCATTGTGCAAAACTTTGTCATGTATATGCAAACTGACATAAAAGGGTGGGATAGGTCCATGTGTTGATTTTCCGTTAACTTCTGGGCCAAATAGCAGCTCTGGGGTGTCGTCTAGAACATTTACATCATCCTTAACCTCTGGCATTTGAAGTGATCTTTGAATTTGCTGCCTATATACATTGTGTTTGGCTAATTCTGAGAGGGGAATGTATATTTTTAACTTATTTATTTCTGTCTCTAAGTTAAACGGCTTTTCTAGTGGGGTCTTGGTGTTGATAACAGCAGTTTTTTCTCTTTCATTTGAATTATCTGCGTTTTGCTCTTGTTTATCACTGCTATGGGAATTTTTTGCTTGCGGTTTTTCAACTTCAGGAAAGTTTTTTGGAACCTTGTTTGAATTTTCTTTTGAGGAATGGGGTGGCAAAGGCTGCTCGACCGAAGGCTGCGAATCTGTTATGTCTTCTACAGTCACTTGTTGCGAGTTTGAGGCACTTATATTAGCTGGTTCTGTTGTAACAACTTTGTTTTTAATCTTGTTGGGTTGTTTGCTTTCTTTTGATTTACTAGGCTCAGAGATGTCAACGGTCCTTGTTCTCAGTTTATATTGTTTGTGTACTTCGTACACAGCAGTATCATAACCTTGTTTAAAATCAAAGGACTCACCAGTTTTAGTTTGAAATTGATTATAGTCATGTTCATTCTGGTCTTCTTGTGTCAGAAAAGTTTGATGCTCACCCTTTAGATCCATTAAGTTCATGTGATCGTATTCTGTTTGATTACCAGAGGTGGATCCTTCTACATAGTTGTCTTGGAAAGGGTGTCTTATATCATGGTCTTGGTTAGGCCTACCAGCATTGGTGTTCTGCGTTCTCCTAAAATTTGGGTTTTTTATGGTATTAGACTGTTGTCCTTCCCATGATGCTTTTCTCTCAACATTTTCTACTCTTTCTCCCAGTCTTTGCAGGCCATTGATGATAGCATCAAGCTTCTGGTCAAAGGTTGTGGGTTCTTCCTTAAATGTGGTTCTTCTTTTGGCTCTAGCTCTGTTTCTCTTAGCAATTAAATTGGCTTCTACGGTGACAGCAACATTTTGTGCGTCTGCAAGAGTTGCAGGGGCTCTTTCTTTCAACTGATATGCCATATCAGGGTCAAAACCATCCGGAAATTTATACAAAGCAAGGTCAGGTTGAGGTCTTAAGTTCTGTGGTATTGCGTTATATACGTTATTGAATCTTGCACAGTACTCCAAAACAGTCTCTTGAGGGCCTCGTTTGATCGTATCATATTCAGCTAGTATGTGCAAGGGGTCTTTCTTTTTCTCCCATATGTTGGTGAAGGATTGATAAAGCTCATCTGGGGCGGTTATGGAATTTGCAGCAAGTGATCTGAACCAAGTTCTTACATCACCTGTCAAACTCTGAACAAAAATTCTCATTCTTACGCTATCATCGTCTATCTCATAGTTTTCAAAATAATCTTGCATCCTTTTGGTATGCTGAATGGCTGTGAAAGGACCGGTGCTGTCAAAATATGTGATTTTAGATTGGTACTCTTGAGGTAAAACCCCAGCATTGGCAGGTAATTGCAGGGGTGCATATCTATTAGCCATATTGGCAGGTATAAGCGGAACAACGGGGATAAGTGGAACAACTGGAGTAACAGGGATAACAGGAGTAACTGGAACGCTGGAAACAACAGTGGTGTCAGTATGTGCAGTGAATGAAGGTGTGGAAGGAGTACTACGGGATGTAGATGATGAACTGATGGAAATAGGGGTTGAACGGAACAAAACCTTCACAGGAGTCGGAAAATAGCTAGGGTAAGTTGTTTCAGGGCTCAAATCAGCAAAATTTTCCTGTCTTTCTTGCTTCCTAATGATTTTGGGGATTATGTTAGGGTTTTCAAAAACAGCTGGAGGGTTGGGATTTGGATTTGACCTTGTATATCGTGGATTTTTCTTGGGAGCCAGCTTCCGAATTGTTTTTTGGGTATTTTTCCTGGGAATGTTTTTGTAATCGACAAGGGACTAATTAAAATATGGGATGGCTTGTTTGTAACTTAAAACTAGCATGAATATTGACTGAAGCAGCATTTATTTGGTCCTGTTAATGCAAAGCAAAAACAGTCTCAAAGGCTTCCTGGCTGACATTCAGGCTTCATCTGTAGTTTTAAGAGATAAACAGCACCTGGAAAGTTTGATTTATGGTCTCAGTAGAGCTTTCTTACATTCTTTATGAAACTATCTGAGGAAGATCCCCAGTGGAGTCGCCATTATGTTATCAATAAAACTTTCTGAGGATTAGAGTCCCTAGCGGAGTCGCCATTATGTTATCACTCAGGTTGTCCTTAATCTCTGGAAAAGGATACGGCCGAGGTAACCACAGACCAACTTTGGACTGCAGGTTCTGGCCAACTTGCAATCAGAGAGGGCTCTCTCTTTAAGATTTAGCTTTGTTGAAAAGGATTTTAGGCTAGGTCTCGAGTTCAGAGGGTTTTTGTTTTGTTTTTGGTGGGAAAATTGATGTTTTCAGACAGAGAGGCAAGGCATAGTCTGGAAGTTTCAAACCATTGGGCGTGGAGTCCAGGAGAAAATTGCTAGTGCTTTTCTTTAACAACAGTGAGGGAAAATGGAGCAAGGTAGCTGCGCTTGAAACAATGTTTCAGGTCTAAGTGATGGAAAGAAATGCTAAGCGATGAGAGGCAGTTAAGAATCTCTCAATCAACTTAGCAGAGGGAAGTAACAAAGCGCTACCTAGGGGCAGTTAAGAATCCCTAGATAATTGGCAAACACAGGTGAATTGGGGTAAACATGAGCCAGCAGGAATTCATATTCATTATCAATTCATTTAGAAGAAAACATAAAGAAATAACAGAATTTGAGCATAGAGCGTGTTTAAACTAATTCTAGGCTATTCTTTCTTTCTGCTATTTAGATAATGGCAAACACATAAACAGAGATAAGATGCACTTATTGCTTCAGGCTGCAGCGCAAGAATTCCATCTTCAGTCTCCAAAACATTCATTAACAACAGACAGTTTGCTCTCCAAGCTTTCAGCAATCTTTGATTACAGAAAAAGTCAGGTATACAGTGCGGGTCTCTAGTGAAAATTCTCAATTGACCAACCCTTAAAACTATACATAGGGTGGTATATATAGGGAAAAACTATCTACAGAGTTCCTTTATTACATCTTGACCTAATTAGGTCATAAAGAATAATTAATTTACCTACTCCTATCTGAATTAAATGCATGATAATATCTCCCGGACACTAACCTTCGGGCGGTTCGTGAATGGGGCGGCCCGCTAGCCATTGATCTGCAGGGCGAGGAAACGGATGGCTGGCGGCGATGGCGAGGCGTCGGCGGGTTAGTGGGCGGGGATATGCGAAGAATATACCTTTTTTAATATGTGCGCAGGTGGGTTATGACTTAGGGAAAGTGGGTTCGGGGTTTTGAAACGGGCGCGATTAATATTTACAGTTGGGACTTAGGGTAAGGGGTAAAATATGGGTTAAATGCGCGCACGTTTAGGATTTTATGTACAGAACTTTGGTTTGGGGGCAAAATAGGGGGTTTTTGAGGGTTTTAGGGCTAGGGGAGAGGTTATTAGTCTGACCAGGTGTCAGATTAATCCCTGTTATGACTCGGATGGGCTAAAAAACAGCCCTAGATGGACTATTTTTTCCCCGGACTTATAAAAATATGGCTATATTTCCAGGGAGGGGATATTTACATAGGGGAGTTATATGTACATAGCTTCAGTAGGGGAATGGGAAAACTAATAGGGAGTTATATAATACTGTTAGTAGTTAATATGAAGGTGACTAGCAAGCGCTAAGGTCAGGGACCTTAGGCTAAATTTTGGGGAAAAGAATTTGCAAAGAGATGAAGTCCTTGAGTGAAGCAAATCTTCACCAAGGCAACTGATATGGATGATGATGAAGCTAAGAGGAATCAAGCAGATCTTGACCTCTTTGGGGAGTTAGTAAATGACTTGGGGAATTAGAAGAAGGGGAAGTTAGTGATGTCCAGCTTTGATCTCTTCTGAATAAAACTGCCTGCAATGTGATCTATAAAGATAAAACACAGTTTGAAACACAAAATTGATTATGAATCAGCTTTCTGCAACCACAGCTACCTACCCATCCTACTTTCCTAACATTTTTTCTTCTTTTCTAATTGGGGTGCACTTAGACTTGCATACCCAGATTTACATTTTTTTCTTTTGAATGTTTTCTATCTAAATCTACACTTATTTCTGCCATGGCCCAGATTAAACAGTTGGGTCCCTTTGATTCTCTACCTATCTACAAAATCTTCCAAGATTAAATTGTTTGGACAGATATCATTCTCTATATTCTACAACAGGAAATTGAAACCTAGGGAGACCAAGATTAGACTGTTTGGACCTCCCTTAAATGAAAATTCTTCAAAACTGGAACAGCTCATCAAAATGGAATCTCAGCAGTGGCATTTGGACTAGCACACTCTCATGGTATCTTCTGGAAATATGGAACACTGCAGCTTGCCAAGTATGACATATTTGGCATGTAAAAATGTCAATCATGAAAGATGATACCTGTTGCAACAGGAGGCTAACAGAGGCTACTTACCCGTGAATAGCTAAGTTGGATGTGTCAAAGAGTCCTAGATGTGTTGTGGGATGTCAGAGCTCCAAGATTGATGTGAAGAAAGGAGCTCTAAAGTTTCGAATAAACAAGTTTGGAGCTCATGACGTGCATGCCATAAATCTAGGAAAAAGCGAGACTTGGAGGAAAGATTCTAAAACGGTCTTTGCATGTAACCTCCAATTGCTAAAAATAGCTCCCTAAATCATGGGATGCCTTTGCATGTTTCTTTTTTTATTCCAGGAAAAAGTGGCCCCTGCATGCAAGTTAAGTTTCCTTGGTCCCGGGTGGAACTGGTCAAACCAACTTCACATGCAAGAGCCTGCTCAACTGCTGGGAGAAAATGCGCATTTTTGGAAGGGAGCTGGGATGAATTCCCAAGAGATTTGCACAATTTCTAGGCAGAGAAGTTGTCTGCTTCCCAGGATTGCGCAATTCCTGGGCTGAGCATCCTTGCTGGGAGGAATTGTGCAATTTTCTGGATGAAGCTTGACTGGCAGAATTGCGTTATTGTGGAGCTTAGTAGGCTACCAGACTGAATTGCGCAATTTCTGGAGGGAAGGCTAGTTTCCCTCTAGAATTACGTAATTTCTTGAGGGAGTTGCTCAGTCTATAGCTGGACCAAGTCTAAAGAAACAACCTGTGAGGGGAATGCATCAAGCTTTGATAGACAGGCTACCTTTCTGCAAGAAAATCACTGGAGCTTGTGTAATTGACGAAGCAAGACATGCTGTTGTGAAAGGTTGGTAGGGAGGCTCCAAAACGAAGCTAAGGAAAAATTTTGGAGGGTGGTTATAGCTTCTACAACAGAACCTGATTCGTTGGAGAGGGCATTCATGTTGGCAAGAAAAATGGAAAGAAAAATTATGGCAACAAGGAAGCTTACCACTCACAACTATAAATATGGAAGTGTTGTTGCCCATATCCTTTCACAACCTACAAGGTTGACACCACAACAATTGGAAGAAAAAAGAGAAAAAGGGTTTTGTTACAGTTGTGATAGAAAATACACTAAATGTCATAAGTGTGCTGAGAATAAATTATTTTACATAGATTGTGAAGAGGAGGAAGCAAAAGGAATAAGAAATGTCAAAAGAAGAGGATATACACCAGGAAAAAATCCTATAGAAAGAAGAAATGAATTCGACCATATCTTGTAATGCATTGGCTAGAATTACCACTCCTCAAACTATCAAGATAGAAGGACATATCAAGAATAAAAAGGTAATAGTGTTGATTGATTTGGGTAGTACCCATAATTTCATTCATTATAAGATAGCCAAGGAATTGAATTGCTTCCTATATCTAGCACCAAAGTGTCATGTGGTGGTTGCAAGTGGAGGAACCATAAATTGCTTTGGAAAGTGCCATAATATCAAGCTATCCATGGGAGAATATGTATTGAATAGCCCAATGCTTTCCATTCCCATGGGTGGTGCTAATGTTGTACTAGGAGTCCAATGGCTACAATCTTTGGGTACAATAGCTTTTAATTTTCAAGAATTTTTCTTGAAATTTTATTCGGAAGGAAAGGAAGTTGAATTAATGGGTATCACAGGGAAATTTGGAAAGATAATAAGCTCTAACAGAATGACAAAGCTTTTAAAGAAAGAAAAACGAGGTGTACTTGCACAATTATGTTTGCAAGAGGTTCGCACATCGAAATCATCTATTTCTCCAGATCTCCAAAAAGTCTTGGACAACCATTCCAACGTATTTGAGACTCCCAAAGGGCTCCCACCTATTTGTGATCATTATCATGCTATTCATTTGATTCTAGGAAGTGTTCCTCGAAACATCAGGCCTTACAGATATCCCTATGCCCAAAAGAGTGAAATTGAAAGTATGGTTGCAAAAATGCTAGAGGCTGGTATAATTCAACCTAGTCAAAGTTCTTTCTCTGCTCCAGTAGTATTGTGCACAAGAAGGATGGATCATTGCGCATGTGTCCGGATTATAGGGAGCTCAACAAGCTTACTATTAAAGATAAATTTCCCATTCCTGTCATTGATGAATTATTGGATGAATTGCATGGATCAATTTACTTCACCAAGTTGGATCTTCGTTCAGGATATCATCAAATTAGAATGAAAACTGAAGACATTCTAAAAACAACATTTAGAAATCATAAGGGTCATTATGAATTTTTGGTCATGCCTTTTGGCCTTACAAATGCACCTTCTACATTTCAAGGTTTGATGAATTCCATTTTCAAACCCTTCATTCCAAAATTTGTGTTACTATTTTTTGATGATATACTAATCTACAACAAGTATTGGAAGGATCATATTCAACATGTTGACAGGGTGCTCAAACTATTGGAGGAGAAACAATTATGTGCAAAAATCTCCAAATGTTTCATAGGCCCTAGCAAAATTAAAGCCATTAAGGAATGAAAAATCCCCACATCCATAAAGCATCTGCGAGGGTTTCTTGGGTTAACAGGGTATTATCGCAAGTTTGTTAAGAATTATGGGAGAATAGAAGCACCTATAACAACATTATTGAAGAAAGATGCATTTTCATGGACTCCAAAAGCAATGAAGGTGTTTGAACATCTTAAAGAGGCAATGTGCCAAGCACCGGTCTTAGCTACGCCGAACTTCACAAAAACCTTTATTGTGGAATGTGATGCCTCACGAAATGGAATTGGTGTTGTTTTAATGCAAGAATAAAGACCCATTGCTTTTGAAAGTAATCCAATCAAAGGAAAGTATTTACATGAAGCTATTTATGAGAAGGAAATGCTAGCAATGCTACATGTTCTTAAGAAATGACGACCCTACCTAATGGAAAGAAGCTTCAAGGTAAAAAAGGATCATGATAGTCTTAAATACTTCTTAGAACAAAGATTACCTTCATAAGAGAAGCAAAAATGGGTCACAAAGATGTTGGGTTATGACTTTGAAATCATATACAAAAAAGGGAAGCAAAATGTTTGGGCAGATGCACTCTCAAGAAAGGATGAAGATGTGGAAGCATTGATTTGCGCCATTTCTATTATCCAACCAGATTGGATAAACGAAGCAAGGGATGAATGATGAAGAAGTGTGGCCGCTCATTCAAAAGCTACAAGATCCCAGTACATATGATACATTTAGCTAGAAAAATGATTCGTTATGTTACAAATATTGCTTATACCTATGTAAGAATTCCCAAATCAAACAAAATATTCTGTTATGAAACCAGCTCACAAAAAGATAGAAAAGAGAGATCCACGCCTTAGAATTCAGCCTCTTCGAGGGGGCAACCTCCTTTACATTACATAAATGAACAATTCTTGGATGATACAAATGACAAAACCTCCTTTCTATATATAGGAGTCTAAGGAGTCACAATATAATCCAGCCGACCTAACAATAATAATATAAAGCCACAAAAATAACAATAGAGGGATTCTATGGGGCACAGAAATAGCAATATGGGGGTAATAGGGGCACAACAATATAAATAGGGGGTATAACTACAATAGTAATGGGGTAATCACTAGTATTATAGGGACCCAACATGCCCCTCTCCTTCAAAAAAGTGTTATCCTCAACGCTTGAGCAGTTCTGGATACTTCTGCATAAAATTCTCATCCTCCCATGTGGAATCTTCAGCGGATAAGTTCTTCCACTTGATAAGATACTCTGAAATTGATCGATTTCGTAGCTGTCGAGTTCTTGTTTCTGTGATTGCTTCCGGTTCTAATATAAATTTTCCTTCCTCGTCAAGTTCTGGCAATATTGTTTGAATTGGGAGCTTGTCACCTATAACCTTCTTTAAACATGAAACATGGAAAACTGGGTGCAATCGAGAAGCTGCAGGAAGCTCTAATTTGTATGCCATAGTACCAATCTTTTCCAACACCTTGTACGGACCATAATACTTTGGTGATAATTTATTATCCTTCTTAGCTTGCTTTAGGGACATTTGCTTATATGGTTGTAGCCGTAGGAATACCCAATCACCTACATCAAAACTTCTTTCACTGCGATGTTGATCTGCCTGTTGTTTCATTCTATTTTGTGCCAACACGAGGTTATCCTTTAAGAGTTGGAGGACTTGTTGTTGATGTTCGATGTGATGTTCCACTGCCTGAACCTTAGAATTTTCTCTTAAATATGATGTGATGGATGGTGGTTGATACCCATAAAGTGCCATAAATGGGGTCATTTTTGTTGCTGTATGGAAGGAAGTGTTATACCACCATTCAGCCAGAGGAAACCATTTGACCCATTGTGTCTGTTTATCAGATATAAAGCAACGAAGATATCCTTCCAAACATTTGTTTACTATCTCAGTTTGCCCATCAGATTGAGGATGATAAGATGAGCTATGAGCTAACTGAGTACCAAGACAAGAAAATAATTCTGTCCAAAAATTTCCAGTGAAAATGGGATCTCTGTCACTTACAATAATCTTTGGGTTTCCATGTAGCTTTTGAACGGTTTCCATAAATGCAGTAGAAACTGTACTGGCTTTAAATGGATGTGATAATGCACAAAAGTGTGCATACTTGGTAAGTCTGTCAACTACCACCATGATGACACTCTTTCCCTCAGACTTGGGTAAACCTGTGATAAAATCCATTGAAACCTCCTCCCAACGTTGGCTTGGAATGGATAAAGGTTGTAATAGACCTGGTGTCTTAATTGTTTCAACTTTATTTTGCTGGCAAACCAAACATTCCACCACAAAATTTTGAATATCTGATTTAAGGCCATCCCAAAAAAATTCCTTCTTAACCCTGTGGTAAGTTTTTAAAAATCCTGAGTGCCCTCCTAAGGGAGAAGTGTGCAATTCCATAAGAATCTTTTGTTTTAGCTGGGAATTCTTACAGAGGTATAAGCGATCTTTGTACCATAACGAATCATTTTGCCAGCTAAATGTATCAGAAGTACTGGAATCTTGTTGTAGCTTTTGAATAAGTGCCCACACTTCTTCGTCGTTCTTCCATTCCTCCCTTGCTTCGTTTATCCAATCTGGTTGGATAATAGAAATGGCACACAACAATGCTTCCACATCCTCATCCTTTCTTGAGAGTGCATCTGCCACCACATTTTGCTTCCCTTTTTTGTAGATGATTTCAAAGTCATAACCCAACATCTTTGTGACCCACTTTTGTTGCCCTTCAGAGGATAATCTTTGTTCTAAAAAGTATTTAAGGCTATCATGATCCGTTTTTACCTTGAAGTGTCTTCCCATTAGGTAGGGTCTCCATTTCTTAAGTGCATGGAGTATTGCCAACATTTCCTTCTCATAAATAGCTTTGCTTAAAAACTTTCCCTTGATTGGACGACTTTCAAAAGCAATGGGTCTTTCATCTTGCATTAGAACAGCACCAATTCCATTTCCTGAAGCATCACATTCCACAATAAAGGTTTTTGTGAAGTCCGGCGTAGCTAAGACCGGTGCTTGGCACATTGCCTCTTTAAGATGTTCAAAGGCCTTTGTTGCTTCCGAAGTCCATGAAAATGAATCTTTCTTCAATAATGTTGTTAGAGGTGCTGCTATTCTCCCATAATTCTTAACAAACTTGCGATAATGCCCTGTCAACCCAAGAAATCCTTGCAGATGCTTTATGGATGTGGGGATTTTCCATTCCTTAATGGCTTTAATTTTGCTAGGGTCTACCTTAACTCCTTCTTGAGATACAATATGACCCAAGTATTCCACCTCCTGGACTCCAAAGAAACATTTGGATCTTTTTGCATATAATTGTTTCTCCTCCAATAGTTGTAACACCTTGTCAACATGTTCAACATGATCCTTCCAAGACTTGCTGTAGATTAGTATATCATCAAAAAATACTAACACAAATTTTCTAAGGAATGGTTTGAAAATTGAATTCATCAAACCTTGAAATGTTGAAGGTGCATTGGTAAGGCCAAAAGGCATGACCAAAAATTCATAATGACCCTCATGAGTTCTAAATGCCGTTTTCGGAATGTCTTCAATCTTCATTCTAATTTGATGATATCCCGAACGAAGATCCAACTTGGTGAAGTAAATTGATCCATGCAATTCATCCAGTAATTCATCAATAACAGGAATGGGGAACTTATCTTTAATAGTGAGCTTATTGAGCTCCCTATAATCTGGACACATGCGCCATGATCCATCCTTCTTGTGCACCAATACTACTGGAGCTGAGAAAGAACTTTGACTCGGTTGAATTATACCAGCCTCTAGCATTTCTGCAACCATACGTTCAATTTCACTTTTTTGGACATATGGATATCTGTATGGCCTGATGTTTGGAGGAACACTTCCTGGAATCAGATGAATAGCATGATCATGATCACGCATAGGTGGGAGACCTTTGGGAGTCTCAAATACCTTGGAATGATTGTCCAAGACTTTTTGGAGATCTGGAGAAATAGATGATTCCAATGTGGAAACATCTAGCGAACATAATTGTGCAATTACACCTCTTTGCTCCTTTTTTAGAAGCTTTGTCATGCCATTAGAGCTGATTATCTTTCCTGGTTTCCCTGCAATACCCCTTAATTCAACTTCCTTTCCTCCACAGAAAATTTCATGAAAAGTTCTTGAAAATTAAAAGCTATTGTACCCAAGGATTGTAGCCATTGGACTCCTAGTACAACATCAGCACCTCCCATTGGAATGGAAAGCATTGGGCTAGTCAATACATATTCTCCCATGGATAGCTTGATATTATGGCACTTTCCAGAACAATTTATTGTTCCTCCATTTGCAATCATCACTTGACACTCTGGTACTGGATATAGGAAGCAATTCAATTCTTTTGCTACCCTACAATGAATAAAATTGTGGGTGCTTCCTGAATCAATCAACACTATTACCTTTTTCTTCTTGATTTGTCCTTCTATCTTGATGGTTTGAGGAGTGGTAATTCCCGCCAATGCATTACAAGATATGGTCGGATTTATTTGTTCTTCATCTAGGCTTTGTTCCTGGAATATATCCTCTGCTTTTGACCTTTCTTGCTCCTTTTCTTCTTCCTCTTCACAATCTATGTAGAATAATTTCTTCTCAGCACACTTATGACCTTTTTTGTATTTGCTATCACAATTGTAACAAAGCCCTTTTGCTCTTTTTTCTTCCAATTGTTGTGGTGTCAACCTTGTAGGTTGTGGAAGACTATGGGCAACAACACTTCCGTCTTTATAGTTGTGAATGGTATGCTTCCTAGTTGCCATAATTTTGCTTTCCATTTTTCTTGCTAACCTGAATGCCTTCTCTAATGAATCAGGTTCCCAAAGGCGCACATCATGTTGGATATTATCCTTTAAAGACCCTATGAACACATCAATCCTATGCTCCTCTGGAATATCTTTTACCCTTATGTTCAATTTTTGGAACTCCTCAATGTGCTCCATTATTGAACCCTTTTGTTTGAGGCTTATCAATTGGCTAAAAAAAGTGTTGTTTTTTGTATCCTCATAATGTGCTATCAATTCTTCCGTAAAAATTGCCCAAGTGATAAATTGTTTACGAGAACAAAGCCATTGATACCATACAAACTGATTTGGTTCCAAATATAAAGTTGTCATACGTACCTTTTGTGTGTTTTGCACATTATTGAGATCGAAGAATTGCTCCATCTGTAATATCCATGTGGCGTGATCCTTGCCATCAAACTTCCTCATATCGATTTTTGGAACATGGTGAGTCTTCGATCCAACATTAGAGTCTATGGAATCATGATTAACATTTCTTTTGTTCTCATCATGAGTTTCCTTTACTACCTTTTCACCATTAGTGACCCTTTCTTGTAGCAACTTCTTCAGTTCTTCCATGTCTGTCTTCAAATCTATCTTCAAATTTGCCATCGAATCCTCCATCTTAGCTTCCATGCCCTTTATCTTAGATTCCACACCATTTACCTTAGCTTCTGTTAGCTTTTGTGAGCGTAACATTTGTTGCACTTGTTCTTGTAATTTTGATATATCATGTAGCATTTCTTCCTCTTCTTCATGAGTCATGCTAGAGCTTTCAGGTTCCTTACTAGGTGTTTGCATTTTCTTTCCTCGGGGCATCAGTTACCGATAATAATGCTTTACTATGCCCTTTTAATTCCGTTAAACCAAGCTTACACAAAAATTAAAAAAAAAAACTACACACCTTTTTTCACTTTATAGAAGCCTGATATTGAATCTGATGTATCTCTGTAATTTCAAATCATCCAGTTTTGAAATTGCTACCTGTAGTAGCCTTCTGCGTCCTCTTTCCAATGCCACAAGTCTGAGCCAAATTGGATTCTCCAAGGAAGAGTTATGTGAAATCTCCCACAGTGACTTGCTTTTAGACTAGTTCAGTAGACCAAACTTGTACGACGTGCCACGAGTCCCTGTTTCAACCTTTGAATCTGAAATATACATACAAGAAACTAAAGTCTGTCCTCTTTCTGTACCTTCTGATGAAATTTCAATCCAATCCCCAGAGAGAAAGTTATGATGATTTTCCCCAGGTCACCTGTTTTGAATGTAATTCAGGAGTCTGCAAAAATACCAACTTCCTCAGATCATATCTCCGCAAATATCGCGCAAAAATCTCTGAAACTTGGACCCAAGGTTCAGCGCGATTTCTTCTCAAATGGGTTTTTTTTGCGACTTCTGAAACGTCACAGAAAAAAAGTTATAGCGAAAATGCCACGATGACCTGTTTGGAGCAGCGAAACCCTAGAATCCAAAGCTCTGATACAAAATGTTATGAAACCAGCTCACAAAAAGATAGAAAAGAGAGATCCACGCCTTATAATTCAGCCTCTTCGAGGGGTCAACCTCCTTTACATTACATAAATGAACAATTCTTGGATGATACAAATGACAAAACCTCCTTTCTATATATAGGAGTCTAAGGAGTCACAATATAATCCAGCCGACCTAACAATAATAATATAAAGCCACAAAAATAACAATAGAGGGATTCTATGGGGCACAGAAATAACAATATGGGGGTAATAGGGGCACAACAATATAAATAGGGGGTATAACTACAATAGTAATGGGGTAATCACTAGTATTATAGGGACCCAACAGATTCTTATGGAATTGCACACCTCTCCCTTAGGAGGGCACTTAGGATTTTTAAAAATTTACCACAAGGTTAAGAAGGAATTTTTTTGGGATGGCCTTAAATATGATATTCAAAAGTTTGTGGCGAAATGTTTGGTTTTCCAACAAAATAAAGTTGAAACAATTAAGACCCTAGGTCTATTACAACCTTTATCCATTCCAAGTCAACTTTGGGAGGAGGTTTCAATGGATTTTATCACAGGTTTACCCAAGTTTGAAGGAAAGTGTGTCATCATGATGGTAGTTGACAGACTTACCAAGTATGTACACTTTTGTGCATTATCTCATCCATTTAAAGCCAATAAGTTTCTACTGCATTTATGGAAACAATTCCAAAGATACATGGAAACCCAAAGATTATTGTAAGCAACAAAGATCCCATTTTCACTGGAAATTTTTGCACATAATTATTTTCTTGTCTTGGTACTAAGTTAGCTCATAGCTCATCTTATCATCCTCAATATTATGGGAAAATTGAGATAGTAAAAAAGGTTTGGAAGGATATATTCGTTGCTTTGTATCTAATAAATAGACACAACGGGTCAAATGGTTTCCTCTAGCTGAATGGTGGTATAACACTTCCTTCCATGCTGCAGCAAAAATGACCCCATTTATGGCAATTTATGGATATCATCCACCGTCCATCACATCATATTTAAGAGAAATTCTAAGGTTCAAGCAGTGGAAGATCACATTGATCATCAACAACGATTTCTCCAACTCTTAAAGGATAACCTCACTTTGGCACAACATAGAATGAAACAACAGGCAGATCAACATCGTAGCGAAATAAGTTTTGATGTAGGTGACTGGGTATTTCTACGGCTACAACCATATAAAAAAATGTCCCTCAAGGAAGCTAAGAAGGATAATAAATTATCATCAAATTATTATGGTCCATACAAGGTGTTGGAAAAGATTAGTACTATGGCATACAAATTGGAGCTTCCTGTAGCTTCCTGAGTGCATCCAGTTTTCCATGTTTAAAGAAGGTTATAGGTGACAAGCTCCCAGTTCAAACAATATTGCCAGAACTTGATGAGGAAGGAAAAATCATATTGGAACCTGAAGTAGTCATAGAAACAAGAACTCGACAGCTACAAAATCGATCAATTTCGGAGCATCTCATCAAGTGGAAGAACTTATCCACTGAAGATTCCACATGGGAGCATGAAAATTTTATCCAAAAGCATCCAGAACTACTCAAGCGTTGAGGAGAACACTTTTTTGAAGGAGAGGGGCATGTTAGGTCCCTATAATACTAGTGATTCCCCCATTACTATTGCAATTGTAGCCCTTATTGTTATTTTTTGTGCCCCTATTGTCCCCATATTGTTATTATTGTGCCCCATAAAATCCCAATATTGTTATTGTTGTGCCTATATATTATTATTGTTATGTCAGCTTTGATTATATTGTGACCCCTTGGACTCCTATATATAGAAAGGAGGTATTGTCATTTGTATCATCCAAGAAGTGTTCATTTGTGTAATGTAAAGGAGGTTTCCCCCTCGAAGAAGCTGATTTTGAATTCATTTATCTATCTTTTCTTCTATTTTGTGAGATGGTTGCACAACATCTATTGCAAACCTCAACTCTTTTGCATAATTTGAATTTGAATTCGGGGAAAAGATATGAGATTATACAATGAACTTGGTCAGTTCTCGACTATAAAAAGTAATACAGATGACTTACCTCATCCTAAAAACCAAACAAATGAATGCGATATGCCTCCCAATAAGATTTGTGCAAACCAAACAAATGTAAAAAGTGATATTAAAGCCATCATCATGTTGCACATAGTGTTGTCATTGATGACAACAAGATGTCATTTATGTCAAATGGATGTATGGGATAGTAATAGAAAAACCATCCTGGATGATAAAGAAGAAACATGAATCTTTGTGAAGCAGTTTGACCTTTTTCTTCCGCATATTGAAAGTTATTTCATGGCGATTTGGGTACTTGAACTTATTCAAGTTTTTAACAAAATTGTGATGCTTAAAATACTATAAAAATAACATGGTTGTCTAGATCTCGAAGATACCTTTCCAATGGTATATTTTTCTTAAAAACCCCTCCCATATGCGAAGTTATGTCCAATTAAAAATCAACATTAAATTAGGTCAATTTGCAAGGGTTGACTAAAAACGCGAAAATGGGAAAAACTTTTTAGAATTATGGTTGTATGGTTAATAAGTGTTGGGAGAACTAATACTAATAGAAAAATATATGAAAAACAGTATGCACTACGTGTAATACTATACTTTTCTATCAAATTTTCTTTTATAGAAAAATGATTGTTAACCATGAAAATGTTGATGGATACCTAAAAAATGAAAACGTCAAAAAATAAGGAAAATTGTTACCCAAATTCACATTTTCACCCCTGATAGGGCCAAACCCAAATTATTTAAAGGTTAAATAGTGGGAAAATTGTTACCTAGATTCACATTTTCACCCCGTCGACATAACCAATCACTAGCCACCATCATGAAAATATGCACACTATTTAATGTTGTTAAATGACATGCATGTTCTAGACAAATCAACAGTCAAATGAAATAAAAACAACATGATATTTAATGGATCAAGATGGACGAGTCTGATGTTGACACATGGTGTCATTCAATTTATTGATGTTGTGGATCCTATTGACATCAATGTACCGACATGACACCACCAGGGGCTTCCACGTGGCAATGAGAATGACATTGTTGGATTAGCGATTAGTTTAAAACAAGGTGACAAATGTCCCCCTCACGGGCTACCACATGGAACAATGACATCATGATGATTTCATTAGAGGAACGACCTACGACCCTAAGGTCAAGGTCATATGGATTGGGTCATGTTGACATCGAACATTGGATAGCTAACAACTATGGTCATATGGTGTGGCCACATAAGACCGATGGTGAAAGTTTTAATGAAACATTATGTTGGTTAATCCATGGTTTATAAGCCCCATAAGGGTTGGGACCGTTAATCTAGTGTGTGTGTGTGTGTGTGTGTGTCTCTCTCTCTCTCTCTCTCTCTCTCTCTCTCTCTCTATATATATATATATATATATATATATATATATATATATATATATGCAATCTCTCTCTCTCTCTCTCTCTCTATATATATATATATGTGTGTGTGTGTGTGTGTGTGTGTGTGACCAATACTCTTTATGAGGTGTTTGAGCATGTGCACAATTTGATTTCAAGATCGAGTAGCTCAGTGAACAAGGTGTGATTCATTGGAAAAACTTTGAGTATTCACTCCAGAGCTTGTGGTTTCATTTTCCCGAAGAAGTTTTCTTTGTTTTGTTTTTTTTGTTCCATAAGCTCGGTGGATGAGTATGATGGCATAAATATTTCCATTAAAATAGGTTTGAATGGGCCAAATCCACATATATGTTGAGCACTAGTTTGAATGGAATGAAGTTGTCTGCATGATTCAAATTCACATATTGTCCAAGCATTGGTGTGAATGGGATGAAGCCACATATAGTCCAAGCACTAGTTTGAATGAACTAAAGCCACATATAGTGTGAGTACTGGGTTGAAGCCACATGAATTGTTTGGTGTAACTATCTCGTGCCATGGTTCAAATGGGGCACAACCACATTGCACTATACAATAAAGGGGTGACTACCTCGTAGTCTTGAATTACTTAGGCCATTAAAGCCATGAATCATCATATTTGATTGAAGCTTTAATGTTGAATGAATCATCACATTTGACTAGTGGCTCATCATATTTCATTGGAGACTCATCATATTTTATTGGAGGTTTGATGTTGCATGGTTCATCGTGTTTGATTGGTAAAGACTAATACGTAAAGTTTGATTTGGTTGGAGGGGAAGGTCAATGTCCTTGACCCTGACTGTACCATTGTATACTAAATACATCAAAGGGCACAAGATGGCTTAACAAGACACATGACATAGGGGTGTTGGTAAGGCATATATGTTGCAAACTTGTGGTCATGTGTTTGACCCTTGGTGGTGACTAGGTCAGTGTTTTTTATTTAAAAATATTTTTTCATTTTGTCAAACAGTTTAACACTTCTAGTGGCTAGTGCTGGAATTTGGTAGCCTTTTGAACAATGCCTAGAAAGGAATAGTTTATAGAATATTTAATACAATATAAAGTTCTTTAAGGTTATTTTGCATTTATGGAGTCTATATTTGTTGAAATTGAGATCCAAAATAATTTGGATGATTGCAACTCAGAGATGAATGAATCTAGAGGGTTTTGACGTTGTCTTGACTCATATTTGATAGCCAAAATATCTTGTGTTCATTTTAAGGTCTATGGGTAAGTTGTAGGTGTTTTGGATATAATAAGTAAACAAGTTTCGAGGAAGGGTTTAAATGACCAGATTGTAGGTCTGGTTTAAGTAGAATATGGGCAGCAATATGACAACTAGCAATAGTGATTGATGTGACATTTTGGTGTAGGGTGTGTTATCACTCCATAATTTTCCTAGGATGATGAAGAAAACTACAAAGGTAAATACAAAACCACTTTTAAATATGGGATCTAGCCCTTCCATCTTCAGAGAGGGATGTCTTTGTATGATTTAGATACTTCAGATTTTAGGCTACCTATATGAGTTTGAGAGGTATTTTTTTTTTCAAAATTTTGGTTGAAAAATGCAAGAAAAGTCCATTGGGCATAGAGTCATGTTGGGCATGGAATCCCCCCACAACATGTTTTGGGGCTCAAAGCCCAAGTTTTGAGTGATATTATTGTAAAGCTCCACAAATTGTGGGCGTGAAATGTATGTTAGAGTCATAGGGTTGTCCGCCCTAAGTTTGAATGTAATGTCGGCCTACCCATGTTCCACGGACCATGGGATTGTATAAATAGAGCGAGGATCTGAGTTGTAAAGAGATCATGATGATCATAGAATCTAATGGATAGAATGAGATAGTGAAGCATAGAATAAGAGTCTAAGTGTATCTTGGGTCGTAGTAGTAGGAAGAGGCTCTGCAGCTGAGTGCGCATAGGCCTAGTAGAGTTCGCAGTCGAGTGCGCGGACCCCTGCAGCTGAGTTCGCAAGGTAGAGTTGAGTCTGTAACCGGAGACGAGATTAATAGAGAGAAGTTTTATCTGAATTTCGTGTATCTGTTATGAGTTATTACATGTTTGATATCATTTGCAATTATACTGATTATTTACTGTGCGCACTTGTATGAATTGTGAATATTGTTAAGTATAACTGAAAGCATACAGATAATCTAAGTTAATGAACTAATATTGGATGATAAGTAAGGACTTTGGTAATAACACTTTTTTGGCCCCGAGTAGGACTGCGCGAAGGCAGCATCTCAGACTACGAGGTACAGGAAAGTGTGCGTAGAAACGTGCGTAACTGCGGACCACTTGAAACCATCAGACATCTCCAGGGTGCAGAAGCCTGGTTCTAGCACCCTCCCATACTACTTTGGGTGAGACCTCAGTCTGCGCTCCATGGACTATTGCCAAAAGGGTTGGTAGTACTGGGATTTGTTTGGCTAAATCACCTCTGAACCTAGGTCAGGCCCCAACAAGCCATCAAATGGTTCCGTTGCTAAGACCGGGATCTGCATAAGGGATGTCTGATGTCGTGTCACTGGAATCCAACAAAGAAAGAAATTGAAGAGTGGTTGTACAGAAAGATTCACGGTATCAAAGGAATAGTGGTTAGAGTGCTACTTATATACGGAAATCCATGAAATTTTCTTTGCATCCTTCCCCTCTGAATTGTATGAGTGGATCCGAAGCTAGCAGATAGTCAGGGAAGGGGTAGGCTCGACAAAACGATTGTATGGACTCCAGAATTGGTGCGCAGACTAGAAGCATTGGATGATAAGATTGCACACTTGTGGACCATTGGCTCGATTGAATTATAGGAGGGTTTATCACCGAGTTCGTGGTAGACATGATAGTCAGCTACAGCGAGATGGAACAACGCTTCCTCAAAGGACCGCGAGGTAAGTACATTAAATCATTGAACACTTGGATTAAAATGTTGTTGTGTGAAAAGCGAGTTATGCGAATAAATTGATGTTTGGGGCCACGCGAAGTGGGAGGATATATAGAAACGAAGGTAGCGCAGAGACAGAAAATAGCCCCTTGATTTCACCTCAACGGGAAAGTGAGGAAGAGCTCACAAAAGTTTCTCTGGGAAGTGTGATTAGTCTGATAAGGCAGCGAATTCCGTGCATACCACCCCCACCTACACTGCCATTGGTTTCATCATCGTCACCTCCATCTCCACCCACACCACCTCTGTTGCCACCACAGTTCAATATGGCAAGCGTGATAAAATTGCCAATATTCAGAGGAGTAGGAAACAAAGATCTGAACCAATTTTGGTTCATAGTAAAGGTTGTATGGGAAGCAAAAGGAGTCGTGGATGACAATATAAAGAAGGAAATGCTGGTAAGCACATTGTAGGATTGCACACTAACATGGTACATTAAGCATTCTAATGACCATCCAAACGCGGGGATCATAGAAATCCAGGCTGCGCTAAATAGGGAATTTAGTAGGCCAAAATCGGAGACATAATCGATTATCGGGTTTAAGGAAATCGCGATGCTTCCAGGTGAGACCCCATGGGATCTGGATCAGAGACTGAAGAGTATGATTCGCGAAGCCAACATGACCTTGATGGATGGACAGCACCACGCATGGTTTGTAGTGTCACTAACGCCGCATTTAAGGACGATGTTGTCACAGCAGAAGTTATCCACCTAGGCCGAAGCTTTGGAGATTGCAATGAGACTGCACGAGACCCAAATACAAGATCCTGGCCTGGGAGTCCAACAAATCCATGTGCAATTACAAAACTTGTGTTTGTAAATGCAGAGTTTGAAATAGGACAGGACAACCCGGCTAGAGGCGTGCGAGGAGGTATGGTGCATAAAATGCAAAGGCCAGGGGCATGACAAGGACCACTATCTGGTCTTCGCGAACTACTTGGTGGGAGGAGGATTGATGCCATTAAGACTATAGGCACAAGCAGGACCAAGCGTGACGCCTGCATTATGGTGCGTGACTTGTCAGATAGGAGGAAAACACGCTACAGATAACTATCACCTATTACAGATGTATACACAGACGTCCCAACAATTGTTTTGTAAATTTTGCAGGTTGGTAGGCCATGATGAGTGCATTTGCAGAAGTTACGAGTTGATGATGGATCAGACTCCTGCCTACAGAGTGCAGACTGAAACGCGAGCCCTCGATCCAAATGCAAGGATGGTGTGTGCTGGTTTTCAGGGGCACGGACGAGGTCGAGGTGCAATGGGACCAGGAAGGGGTCACGGAAAACTAATTTGTTACAATTGAGGAGGGCTAGGGCATTATGCTCGCGATTGTACAAATTTGACGAGAGAATCATATTTATATTGTACCCAATTTGATCATGAGACAAAGGACTTTCCTACACTAATAGCGAGGTTGCGCGATAAAGGAGTACTCCAGCCTCCCCCGACTCAGAACCTACAAATGATGAGGTCTAAGTCACGCGAAGAGGACCTAAATGTAAACGTCGTGCTGCGAAGTGGCATCACGACAGGAGATGACAAAGGAAAGCAACCTGAAGAAAGTGTGTGGGTTCATAAGGCTCCTACAAAGGAACCTGAGTTTGATTTGGAGCATGCGAAGGAGACGTTCATGGAAGCTAAGAAGAGCTTCACGGAGGCCTCCACTTCAGGTAGTAAGGATCAACAAGAACTAGGGACGGATCCTTCAATGCTCACTACCTTTCTGGAGACATGTATGAAGCTACTACACGACAGCAAGGTCGTGAAGGGACTATAGGAACTCATCACTAGGTGCGCTGGGTTAGGAGAACCGCGTGTAGTCCGCAAACTCAGAAAGCATGCTTTGCGAACAGGAAGGGAAATGAGATTGACTGCACAAATCGGAGAATATGAAATGGATCAAGTGATTCTGGATCTAGGTTCGAACGTGAATGTACTACCAAAACAAACATGGGAGCACATGAGCAGGCCCGCATTGTAATGGTCCCCCATTCAATTGCGAATGGCAAACCAGCAGAAGATCCTACCAATGGGGAGATTGCAGGGGATAACGATAGACATCGAGGGTGCGACTGCACTTGCGGATTTTGAAGTGATAGAGATTGTCGATGACAACAATCCCTATCTCACGCTACTGGGAATAGATTGGGCCACTGATATGAATGGAGTGATAAATCTAAAGAAGTGCAAAATGATTTTTGAGAAAAAGTCACTACGCATGATGGTACCTTTAGACCTTGCGGAAGGAGCGTGCTACACAGAACTGATGCACGACGATGATAGTGATGACGATATCGACTATATCTACAAGATAACCACGCGAGAGCAGGATTGGGTGAACCCAACAGAAGATGGTAGTATTGCGTGGTAGCGCGAAAGCTCCTGCACTTCAGATTCGAACGAAGAAATAGAACGATGGCAGAACCGATTACACGAGGTAACCACAGTAAATTGCAACATGATGATAAAGTCACTACGCTGTGTAGAAATAGAGGCAAGGGACCTGCCTATGTATGACGGGTTGACAGCGGTGGATGAATTCCTGAACAAATTTGAAAGAGAGGTGCCAGAACAACAACGTTTTGACGCTCTGAAACGGGGACTGCGCGCTACGCCTGCAAGGAGGTGGGGTACGCATCAGAAAAGCTTTGAGGACTGGCACGAATGCAGAAGGATGATGCGCCTACGATTTGAGAAACCACGGATGTGGCTAGAAGACAAGTATGATGGACGGGATGATCCACATACACACCTCGCAAAATGGACCAAGGTCTATGGGGAAGAGCCACAACCTGAATGGGTGCATTTATTTTGTCATACCCTGGATTTCATACCCATGAATTGGTATATTGAGATAGAGCTCCACCATGGTACGAGCGAATGGGATATCTTGCACGAGGGATTTCTGTTAACTTTCACGTTTGAAGATCATTAGTGGGATACTATTGATGATGCGTTGCAAGCAGTAAAAGCAGTTATCTTCAAAATACCCCAGGAGCCAATGGAAGTGCTTTAGTTGGCATGGGGCGACACAGCTGAGTTGCGCGCTGGAGTGTTACAATGTAAATATTGAGGAGGATGATGAGGACCCACGAAATATTAACATTCCAGAAACGGAAGGCTATCGCGAGGTTCGAGGACCATTGATTGAGGATCCCAGCATCACCGCGCTGCAAAAAATGAAGTAGGTAAACATTGGAATGGAGGTGGCAGCAAAGTATGCAATGCTTGGAGAATATTGGGATGATGCCACGGTGGATAAGGTCACTAAGTTACTACGTGAATACCAAGACTTATTCCTGACCAAAATTATGGATTTAAAATGGATCGTTGGTGACTTAGGGATGATGAAGATAACCCTAAAACCCGACACGAAGCCAATCAAGAAGAGGCTTTACCACTTGAATCCGAAGTACAAGCAAAAGGTCTGCGTAGAATTAGACAAAATGCTCGCAGCCGAAATTATAGAGCCAGTGGAAGAATTCGACTAGGTAAGTCCTATGGTAGTACAGGAGAAAAAGTAGAAGAGCGAAATAAGAATATGCGTGGACCTCAGGAAGCTGAACGATGCCTGTGTACACGACCCATTCCCGACACTGTTCACAGATGAAGTATTGGAAAATGTTGGCGGACAAGAAGCATACTCATTCACGGATGGGTTCTTGGGGTACCACCAGATTAAGATCACACCAGAGGACAGGAGCAAAACGACCTTCGCAACAGAATGGGGCTACTTTCAATACATTGTTATGTTGTTTGGATTGAAGAACGCACTAGCCATCTTTTCGTGCATCGTTGTTGCTGCGTTCAAAGAATACATCCACAAATTCTTGGAGGTCTATCTGGATGATTGGACTGTCTTCGGATTAGTTAAGCACCATGTAACAAGCTTACGCTTGATGCTGGATACTTTTCGACGACACCAGATTGCGCTGAATCTTAAAAAGTGCACATTCCTCATTCCCTTTGTAAACCTATTGGGACATGTGGTCTGCAAACAGGGACTAATGGTGGACCCTGCGAAGATTGTTGTTATTCTAAATTTGGAAGCACCGTGAAGTGTTAAACAGCTGTGTGCTACCTTGGGACACACCGAATACTACAATATTTTTTTTCAAAAGCTATGCCTAAATCACTGCGCCGATGGAAAAACTATTGAAAAAGGATGTTACATTTTGCTAGAATGACGATTGCATGAGAAGTTTGGATGTCCTGAATGGGAAATTTGCCTCCGCTCCAATTCTGGTCTTCCAAAAATGGGATGTGGAGTTTCATGTCCATGTTGATGCATCGTGTATCGTGCTGGGAGGAGTGCTCACCCAGGAGGGCGAGGAAGGCTTGGATCACCCTATCGTGTTTGCAAGCCGAAGGTTGTCCAAAGCAGAGAAGAACTATTTGTTGTAGGGAAAAGTATCCGATTCGGATGACCCTATCCCACTCTAAGGGTGATAGTACCTCAGCAACAACTGTAAAGAAAACTACTTAAGGTTTACTTCTTTATGAAAGCAAGAGAGAATGAAGAAATGCACTAACCGTTGCCTTGCGCTTAATGTCGAATCCAAACTCTTCTCTTTGCTTGCTTGCTCCCAACTCCTTGCTCTTTTGCTGGCCCAGCTACAATGAGATCCTGCAAAATAACAAAGAAGGAAACTACAAGAAGCATGCAATCATAACTGATTCAAGGATTAGCATAAATCAAATATACAATTATCACAACACATCATTGAAACAAGTGCATATAGAAGAACCTCAATAGCTTTTATTAATGGAAGAAGTAAAGTTCTGAGAGTGTTACAACCATTGAAGGCCCCAATCCAGCAACACCTCCCAGCAGAAAGAATTTCTCCTCTTCACCTCCTTCAAGCAATCACCCAATAGTTCTATAGTGAAACCAACAGCATATCATTACTTTGCACAAAATTCCAGCCTCCTGAGCTCATAGGAGAGAGCTCAATATATAGATGAATTGAGAAAGGATGAGTCAGCTTGCAACTGATGTGTAGATGCCTTGTGTCCTCTCTCTCTTCAGTTGATCTTCAGTTCTTGAGTCCACTTGGAGAACCTTGCTTCCACTTGGAGAAACAGAGCCTCTGACTCATCACAAGGCGAAATACCTGATCCAAGTGTCATTTTTGGAAGATTCCAGAGCAATGACTCAGTGTGCCACTTGTCCCATCTCGCTCAGCGCAGGTGGCCTTTGTTCTACCTGCTTTGCAACGCAGGTACACCATGGAGGAGTTGAGTTTCAGCGCAGAAGCCTAGTGGAGCACCTGCTTTGATTTCAGGATTGCTTGTTTTTGAGTGTTTTCAGGTGGAGAACTGATCTGAGAGCTGTTGGTTTGCTGACCTTGTTCCTCTAGGGGCAGGAACATCATGTTTAGGGACTTTGGATCCCTTGGATTATTGACAATTCATGCCTGATGCTGCCAGGCACAAAATTGTCTATAACAGATGCCCCCTAAAGTATGAGGTCGTTTATCGGGTGAAATGCTTTATTAGGAGGATCCGAAGTTCATTCAATCTGCTGAGAAGTGTCCTGTAATAAGATACAATACAATACATTATTTTTCATACTTTTTCATGATCTAGCTGAGGCGGGCATTCCCATGCTCAGCTTTATAAATTCATTTTGGTACATAGAACAGACGATCGTCTGATGGTAGACTGATAATTCTCTGCTGAAATTATCATCCTTTGAGAAGGATGACCATCTGCTGCAATGATGTACACATCAAATGTCTTTATATCCTGAATATATATCGCAGCCCGGATGGATGAAACTAGATCCGGGGTCTTCAATCTCTTCCGATCTTCACTTGATGTACAAGTCGATCCATGTGAGAATTTCTTGAAGTCGAACATGGAAAGACATCGCTTGATTACCGGTCAATGATGTAAACCGTTAACAAGCGCGAGAGGAATCACCGATAAGGATGATGACCCTCAAGGTACGGCAGTACAATTCACATGGTGGGAATAAAGGACTTGGCGTCGACCACCATGCAAAATCTTCTGGTCGAAGGTCATTGATGTATACCTGTCGCCGGAAGTGAGAAACTTGCCATTGAGGCATGCAAGCTTCAAAGTACTGAAAGGGTTGTTCCTAGATCAACTCCTTGGATAATGAGCTGATGTCGACAAGGAGTGATCCGTCAAAGGAGGGCCTTAATGAATCCCACATCAGTGACACGGAACGGAGCTAGTGATTGTGATGAGGTGAAAAACAAACTGTGATGTATGATTCAGGGTGGCGGTCATGAAATGGATGAAGGACAATGTATGGCAGTGGATGGGACACGGTTGACTCTTTGCAGAACAACATCTCTTGAACATATAACGACACTGATGTGATGGATTGGTAGCATTACCCCAAATGTGGATGGTGTGGCGACGACCATGGTGATGAGACCGGTGAATGAAACAACCCAACCCGATGTGATACGGAGGACAAAGTGTCATGTTCAAGAGCGACTTGCTACCATTAAAGCTGTGAGGTTCTCCCAATTTTTCCCCAGTCATTGCTGACCAATACCTCTTTATTTTTGTCAAGCTTGAGGAGGATAACATATGCTTGTTCTATAACCTGCCCTTCGGGCAAGCCCATCGCTATGTTTTAACGAGCCTAGCGATAGGGAAACTCGTTCTCGTCTAAAGACAAGTTTGTCGCTATTTAATGAATTTAACGAGTCTAACGACAAGGATAACTCGGTCCTTTTCATTTTTAGAGAGTCTGAAAAGGTACATAAAGTCAACTCCAGAATTCCTTTTTCGTCATCTAATCCCTTAAGTCCGAAAAAGTATAAAACAATACAGAAGGGATGAATTTTCGATTGCTTTAACGAGCCGAACAAAACAAGCGCTCGATCTTTTTGTGCAATAATCCCTCAGGTCCAAAAAGATTAAAATCTAGAGGAGGGATAGCTCTTCCGGTCGTTTAACGAGCTGGAAGGCCAAAACTCGGCAAACTTTTCATATTTTACGAGTCAGGAGAAAAGAGCTCAAAGAAGACTCGTCTTTTGAGGAATGAGTGATAAACAGGGATAGCACCAGATTCCAGGTACGGGTTGGAATTTTCCAATCACGGCAGTGTCACAAGGATGGCTAAGTGAAATCACTCTTCGCAGCTGTTCCTCAAAAAGGGTAAACAAACATATGGAGATGAACGATTGGCCAAATGAACGGATGGAGGTGATGGCATATAAACACGACCAATGGCTTTTAATATGGCTGTCAAAGGTTACATTTACCAAGGTTATTTACCGGTTCATTTTTTCTGGGTGAGCTTGAACTCTAGGGGAATATTGCTCACAACTTATGTTTATTTTTTAACGAGCATGAACTATGTGCGAAAACTGCTCGGATCTTGCGTTTATTTTTTAACGAGCATGAACTGTGTGCTAAAACTGCTCGAAGATAAGTTTGTATGCCCCCAGCATAATAATGCAAATCGAGGTGCATGCCCCCCAAGCTTCATTGCATCCAACTCGGTGGTTGGAATGAAGGTTTACCTCGGGGATTTGTTTCATTTTTTAAACAGGTTGACACAAGATAGGAACTATCCTCGACTCCTTGTTTCATTTTTTAACGAGGTTGACACAAGATATAAACCGTCCTCGGAGCCCACTGTATTTACAGTATTTCTACTAGGGCGATGATCCATGCCGACAAAATATTTAGGAATCTTCCGAATCCAACCAGAAGATTGGATTAGATTTCATTTTGTAGGTTTCCACCGTGGCCACTCCCGCCAGATTACTTGGAGGCGGTAGGGCGAAAGTACCCATTAAGGCAAGGTCTTTTAGGAGACCTACTCCGATATTTTGGAGTGAATGATTGCTTCCATGGATCATTGGAATGCTTCCCGTAACTTGTGAACTGTTGGGGAGAAAAGTTTGTTGGTCAACGATTGTAATTCCTTCTTGGAAGGGAAATGCAATCTTCCTGAAGTAGGTCGACACAACTGCGGCCATGGCATAGATCCATGGTCTTCCAAGTAGGATGTTGTAATCGAGGTTTCCATCAATTACTTCAACATCAATTCCTACTGTTTTGCCCCCCAGTTCAACTTGCAAGTTACTTAAAATCCCGTATGGAGTGTATGATCGTCCATCAAATGCTTTTAACGTCGTCGACGATTTCGACAAGGGTGGTGAGCCTAAATCTTTCCAGCAACTCATCGACATAAGACATGTAGATGCCCCCTCATCAATAATTGTTCGATGAACAGTTTTGTTGAGGGCTTTCACTTGAATAAGGAAAGCTAGTTGAGCTGGTAACTGAGGGTCATATCCTTTATGATCAAAGGCCACAAGATTGGAACCCATTGGGCCAATCCCACCTATTGCTGATAATAAAGCTTGCTCTTGGGAGGGGCAATTTTGTGGTACTTCAAGTGTCGACATAGTGGACGGCGATTGGGCCAGTTCCTCTGCTATATTATAATTTTGTGCCCCTTTGGCACGAGGATTAAATGTCGATTTGTGTACTACTCCCTTTGGCAACTTTATCATTGGCTCAGGAACGATGGGTGGCACAACTTCAGTCAAAGTTGTTGTTGAACTACTAGGTCGTTCATTAACCTTGTTGTTCGACAGCTTTGGATTCCCGTAATCTTTATTCCTTGTCAAAGCATTATTCTGTTGTTTTGAGGTAGACAACATAAGAACTTGGGATCGGGAAGCATTTTGATTAGCAACCAGATTTTGACCTGGATTAGGAAACGGATCTGCTGAGGTTTTTGAATTCTTAAAGAGCTTCTTAACTTCAGCTATATGTGGACAATATTTTGTCCAATGATCCTCATCGCATATATGACACCCCGTAGGGGGTTTCCTTTTTCTCCCTGATTTTTTCTTCTTGCCCCCTGGTTGCTTCAATTGTTTGCCCTTGTCGTTCGACGCGGCATTTACTTCTGAGGCAAGAAGTTCCTCATTTGCATTTTGACTATAAATTTTGTGTTTGCCAATCATGCCCTCGTCGGCATGAGAGTCATTGTTTGATTTAGGAGGAGGAGGAATTGAAAATTCCGGTCTAGGGGCATCAGGTATTTTGTCGTAGAGCGTGCCAGACTGAGTATAAACCAAGTCTAGATATTGCGCACGAGCTATAACTTGCTCTTCTGTTACGACTCCCCCCTTGGCCACATCTTCCGTTATGGCCGGAAGTAATGACTTTATAAACCATTCAGCGAATAGCTGATCGGGAACATATGTTTTTACCATCCTACGACGACGTCGCCACTCATGTATATGATCAGATATGTGGGTGGCAGTCGTCTGTTTGAAGTTGGTAAGGAGTTCTGTTCCCGTTTCATACCTTATCGGCAATTGAAAATGGGTTAAAAAGGTTGTGGCTAAGGTACTGAAGTTGTCGAACGAAGCTCTAGGCAATTCAATGTACCATTTTGCCGCTGGACCCGTTAATGTCCTCTGAAAGAGGCGAAGTCTTATCGAATCATCATTCAAGGTGTTCGATGAACACCATAGATGGAATGTCATCACATGATTCGACGGGTCTTCACCTAGATTTCCATTAAATTTAGGAATATCTGACGGAAGTTTATGTGGAATCGCTGGCCACCAAGGGGCATAAGCAATTGGATCATTCGTCAGCCGGTTTAGATCTGGTAATTCTAGAGTTGCTACAAAGGGCAACTGTTGATTCAGGTTAGGCGAAGCATATCCAGGATAAGATGGGATTGCCTGAGCAATGGGTCTTTGCAGACCAGCATAATGCTGGCAACTTTGACAAGGTTGATGGGCGTAACCATTATAGTATGGTTTCCCATTACTTACAAAGACTTGTTGCTCAGGTCCTTGATATGATTGTTGGAATGGCGGTTGTTGACCAATACTGGATGATTGACCAGGATGAGGAGTCAAAGTAGTTGTTTGAGCCTGAGTCGCTCCAGATAAGGAGGCACTACCCTGAGATTGCGATTGAGTCGTTGAGACAAGTGGTTGTTGTATTGCAACCTGAGATTGGGGTTGACATACAACAGGTGGAGCTTGTACTTGCGACACATTCACTATAGCAGGTATGGTGGGAATATTCGACACAGGGTGTACTGGTTGCATCGAATATACAACTCCTGGTTGTTGAGGCAGTATTGGTAACCAACCGCTGGATGTAATTCCAGTTTGACCTGAACTTTGTTGTGAACTCACGTATGGGCATCCTCCCGGAGGAGGTAGTGAAAGGGCATACTGCCCCCCATATGGTATCAATCCGGAACTCAAGGGGATTGATTGCCCAGATTGACCTCCAAATGGATCAATTTGGCGAGTTTCAACATAAGAAATACCAGATGATAATCCGGATGAAGAAATAGGAACTAACCATGTCGTTGTCCCTGATTGGACTCCGGCTTGTTGTTGACAATTTGCCGTGACAGATGGTATACCAGCGAACATCGTTGGAGTAGCAGCAGGAGGCTCTGCTGCAGCTGTGTCGGACGACACAGTCCTAGATGTCGACGGTTGTTCAGACATATCTAGTCTATCCAAAAGATTTCTTAGCGATTCTACAGGAACTTCCACTTGTGGTGGACTAACTTCGAAGATCAACGAGGGAAGGGTGATGATTATTCCGCTTAAAATAAATTTTATAACGACGCTTTAGACACAACTTGCTTTTTCAGTTTTAAAGAGTCGAGAAAAAGCTAAAGATGACTCTAGTCTCCTTCGATGTTTTAACGAGCCCGAAGTGACAAATGCTCGGATGGACTTTTTCAGTTATAGAGTTTGAAAAAGGCCAAAAGAAACTGCTCTGGAGATCTAGGCAGAGGGTGTGCCCAACCTTTCGCAAAACCACGGAATACGTTTTACGGTACGTGTGGTCAATCTTCGTGAATGCTGTGTTCACTGCATTGCGATCAGTAGGGCGGCCAACACGGCTTCCTAAGGATAAAGGATATATGCCTATAGGGGTCTCCCAATATATACTCGACGGTACGTGGGAGCACAAGTCCGTATTAGTGCCACCGACTCTCAGGAGGAATCACCCACCTTCTTCGAGATCGACAGTCACTACGTTTAACGACGCCGGAACACGTCTCTAGCTTAGACCTCTATGTGTTTGCGTTATGTTTCAAAGCGTTGTTAGGTTCATTCAGTATATTTTAAGTTGATCTTTTTAAAGTTTGCCTTTCAAGGTTCACCACGAGATGTATATGACAAATTCCTAAATGCAGCCTAAGATGAGAAGCAAGCTTTTTTTTCAAATCTTTTTGACTGATGAAAATCTTAACTACTGAGGGAAAAGAAAGACATATCTTTTCACACAGATCATACAGCACAAACTAATGCACTTTCTCCTAAATCACATGCAAAATTTTCAGATGCAAAATGCACAATGCAAGTATTTCTTTTCTCTTTCTTAATGTTGATGTATTACAAAAAGAAAGTTGTTATATAACTTTGAGATCAATTTCAAGTGAAAACAAACAAGCTTGTCCAAAATCAAAAGACACCTTAAGATTCACTTGTTTCGACACTAGAAATATATGAAATCAAACCATACGACGAAAGAAAAAGACCAATCAGCTATGGACAACAAACAAACTAACTCTTAAGATCAGCAAAAATGCCTAACACAGGTTTGGATCTAAGAGGCCACAGCAAGACTAGTTCACTTTTCGTTATGGGAAACTGTAAATGATGTAAGAAATACAAAAGAACAAGTACAGTTTCTTTATATAACTGAGGCGGAATAATGGCAAGTAAAGTTGGTTTCAGATAGGTACATGGACTGGTAACTGGCTGCAAAACAATGGTGAAAACAGGGCAAGAAACAGGAGGAAACCCCAGTAGCACTAGGCAAAACTGGATCAAAGCAGGTAGTACACTGCCTGTTTGACATTCAGCGCAAGTCCCGAAGGGGCTACCTGCGTTGCAAAGCAGGTAGCCTGTGTACAGCCTGCTTTGGAAAATGAGACTTACGTTTTCTCAGTTTCCGGGTCACAGATTTCTCAAAAATTCACGGTTTTCGGTCAAATCAGAAGCTATCAGTCAAGTACACAGTAAGGGATGACAAGGAGGATGAAAAGCTATCACTAAGAGCTTACAAGAGTCCTTGTGGATCAGCTCTTCAAATCATAAACATGCTCAGAACCGAGCTAGAGTAGCTGCCCTCTACTTCGCATTTGATAGATTCAAATGCTTTTCGATTCGGTACTCCCTTTGTTTAGGAAATGAATAGCAAAACACCACAAACAATCAAACAGATACGATCCCCAGCGGAGTCGCCAGTTTGTTGTAGGGAAAAGTATCCGATTCGGATGACCCTATCCCACTCTAAGGGTGATAGTACCTCAGCAACAACTGTAAAGAAAACTACTTAAGGTTTACTTCTTTATGAAAGCAAGAGAGAATGAAGAAATGCACTAACCGTTGCCTTGCGCTTAATGTCGAATCCAAACTCTTCTCTTTGCTTGCTTGCTCCCAGCTCCTTGCTCTTTTGCTGGCCCAGCTACAATGAGATCCTGCAAAATAACAAAGAAGGAAACTACAAGAAGCATGCAATCATAACTGATTCAAGGATTAGCATAAATCAAATATACAATTATCACAACACATCATTGAAACAAGTGCATATAGAAGAACCTCAATAGCTTTTATTAATGGAAGAAGTAAAGTTCTGAGAGTGTTACAACCATTGAAGGCCCCAATCCAGCAACACCTCCCAGCAGAAAGAATTTCTCCTCTTCACCTCCTTCAAGCAATCACCCAATAGTTCTATAGTGAAACCAACAGCATATCATTACTTTGCACAAAATTCCAGCCTCCTGAGCTCATAGGAGAGAGCTCAATATATAGATGAATTGAGAAAGGATGAGTCAGCTTGCAACTGATGTGTAGCTGCCTTGTGTCCTCTCTCTCTTCAGTTGATCTTCAGTTCTTGAGTCCACTTGGAGAACCTTGCTTCCACTTGGAGAAACAGAGCCTCTGACTCATCACAAGGCAAAATCCCTGATCCAAGTGTCATTTTTGGAAGATTCCAGAGCAATGACTCAGTGTGCCACTTGTCCCATCTCGCTCAGCGCAGGTGGCCTTTGTTCTACCTGCTTTGCAACGCAGGTACACCATGGAGGAGTTGAGTTTCAGTGCAGAAGCCTAGTGGAGCACCTGCTTTGATTTCAGGATTGCTTGTTTTTGAGTGTTTTCAGGTGGAGAACTGATCTGAGAGCTGTTGGTTTGCTGACCTTGTTCCTCTAGGGGCAGGAACATCATGTTTAGGGACTTTGGATCCCTTGGATTATTGACAATTCATGCCTGATGCTGCCAGGCACAAAATTGTCTATAACACTATTCCACCACCAAGCGCGAGGGGTTGGTGATGGTATACGTGCTCCAAAAATACCAACACTATTTACTCGGAGGACATTTCAAGATGTATAATGACCATTCTGCATTGAAATACCTGGTCAATAAGCCAGTGTTGGGGGGGCACATATGCAGGTGGCTCTTATTATTCCAGTAATATGATTTTGAGATCGTAGTAAAGCTGGGATGCTTGAATGTAGGACCAAATCATTTATCGCGCATTGAGATAGGCGAGGAACCCACTAATTTGGAGGAAGGATTACCTGATGCACAGCTCTTTGTGGTGCACGTCACAGACAGGCACTTCGAAGATATAATCCATTTTCTAACAACAGGGACTGCGCCGAAGGAATACTCCATCCAACAAAAGAAGGAATTGGTGGTGCGTGGCAGATTTTTCAGCCATCGCGGGGCACCTATACAAAATGGGAAATGTTGAGATATTGTGAAGATATGTACCTGAATTTGAAAGAAGCTAGATCCTCACAGAAGCACATGGGGGCGCTACAAGAGGACACTATGCAGGACGAGCAACTACATAAAAGATTCTCCGCACAAGGTTGTGGTGACCAACCCTGAACCAGGATTCGAAAGCGCATTGTAAGGCCTCCGATATATGTCAAAGGACTGGAAAACCATTGCAGAGGGACGAAATGCCATTAAATCCACAAATGACACTACAACCATTCGAAAAATGGGCAATCAACTTTTTGGGACCGATCAAACCTCAGGGAAAAATGGGTGCATGCTACATCATCACTGCAACAGAGTATCTAACATGATGGGTAGAAGCGCAGTCGGTCAAAGACTACACGATTGCAAAGTTTTTGTTCGACAACGTGTTAACCCGCTTTGGATGTCTGAAAATCTTAATGAGTGATCACGGAACACATTTCCTAAATGAAACTATCAGCGGGCTCATAGAATAATTCTAGGTGTATCATCAGAAAAGTACACCATACCACCTACAAGCCAATGGGAATGTGGAAGCTTTCAACAAAATACTGGAGATTGCGCTGACCAAAGTGTGCAACACACAGTGAAATGATTGGGACCTGCACGTACCTGCCGTGCTATGGGCTTACAAGACAATGTGAAAGAAGCTGATGGGACAGACACCCTTCCGATTAGTTTATGGCATGGAATTTGTCATGCCGATGGAATATATCGTACCGAGTCTACGAATAGTAGTGCTCACAGGAATGAGGGACTGCGAAGCTCTGGAGGAAAGGTTCGCGCAATTGGAAGAACTTGAGGAAGAATGGTTTTTGGCTGGATTTCATTAGCAGGTACAAAAGCAGTGTGAAATAGACTAGCACGATCGCCATATCAAGTTGTGTACCTTCAAGGTAAATGACTTAGTGATGTTGTATGACAATAAGTTTGAAAAATTTCAGGGGAAATTTAGAATGCATTGGCTGGGACCATACGTGGTTAAGGAGGTCATAGATAGAGGCGTGATCTAGCTAGTCAAACTAAATGGGGAACCCTTCCCAGGCAAAGTAAATGGTAGTCGCTTGAAGCCCTACATGGGTGGACTGAATATCTGACTAGCTGGCCGAAGCGCAGTCTTCGCAACCTGAGGAGTCGGACAAGGGCGCGAGACTATAAACATATGCAGCATATGTCGGTACAACTGTAAGGACACAATCTAGACACGGAGGTCTTAGAACAGAGGATGCAACAGATTCAACAAGCAGCGGCTTTGTGCGTTGCGGACATCAGGACCGTTTGAGACCAGTTGAAGGGACTCCACGCCAAGATTGTTGTGCAAGGGCGAGTCACGATGTTTGTGTTGGGGGCCTGTTGGGCATGGAATCCCCCCACAACATGTTTTGGGGCTCAAAACCCAAGTTTTGAGTGATATTATTGTAAAGCTCCACAAATTGTGAGCGCGAAATATATGTTAGAGTCATAGGGTTGTCTGCACTAAGTTTGAATGTAATGTTGGCCTACCCATGGTCCACGGACCATGGGATTGTATAAATAGAGTGAGGCTCTGAGTTGTGAAGAGGTCATGATGATCATAGAATCTAATGGATAGAATGAGATAGTGAAGCATAGAAGAAGAGTCTGAGTGTGTCTTGGGTCGTAGTAGTAGGAATAGGCTTTGTAGCTGAGTGCGCAGAGGGCTAGTAGAGTCCGCAGCTGAGTGCGTGGACCCCTGCAGCTAAGTGTGCAGGGTAGAGTTGAGTCTGTAACTAGAGAAGAGATTAATAAAGATAAGTTTTATTTGAATTCCGTGTATCTGTTCTGAGTTATTACATGTTTGATATCATTTGAAATTATACTGATTATTTACTGTGCACACTTGTATGAATTGTGAATATTGTTAAGTATAACTGAAAGCATACAGATAATCTAAGTTAATCAACTAATATTGGATGATAAGTAAGGACTTGGGTAATAACACTATTTGGCCCCCGAGTAGGGTTGCGCGAAGGCAACATCTCAGGTTGCGAGGTACAGGAAAGTGCGCATAGCAACGTGCGCAACCGCAAACCACTTGAAACCATCAGACATCTCCAGGGTGCAAAAACTCGGTTCTAACACCCTCCCATACTACTTTTGGTGAGACCTCAATCTGAGCTCCGTGGACTGTTGCCAAAAGGGCCGGTAGTATCGAGATTTGTTTGGCTAAATCACCTCTGAACCCGGGTTAGGCCCCAACAAGCCAACAAGTCATGAACCTTTGGGTAATCAATCACAAAATGATAGAGTAACTATAACATGGCAGGATAGGCAAAAAGTGCTTGGGGTGTGAATATGATGAATACGATTTAAGTTCAATTAAATATAGAGAATAATCAGATGAATTCTATACTTAATATCAAAAAGAAAATGTTGATATTGTTAGAAAGCTAGAGCATAGTACACTTAAGAAAATTTGGCCCTTAAACTTCTTGCAAAAATAAGGAGGGAAAGACACATGGAAACTGAGAAAAGAAACAATTTAACATAAGAAAACACATCACCAATTGCTTGACATGAGAATCTTGGAACAAAACTCTTTGCATTTATGTTAATTGGCCACTTTGAGTACAATCCACAACTTACATCAATGTACAACTCTTTTCTTCATACAAGTTCCAACCTTTACTAAGTCTTATTACAAAATATTTATAGACTTGCTATTGAACTAACTTTGGATTCCAAAAATAAATTTATTACAAAATAATATCTAAAAAATTTACATACATTTCTGAAATAGAACTAGAAAATAGAAGTTCTAGACAAATTCGGTTGTTTGTTGAAAATTTGAAGGAAATTTGTTGCTGACTATGGCTATTTTCCGACTCCTTTTTTCTATTTTGTGCCAAAATTGTAGGTCTTATGTTTATCCTTATTCAATTAAATCCAATAATTCTTCCCATTGTTCTTCAATCGGGATAGAAAAAATCGCCATGTTTCTAAACCTTTCATCTACCTCAGTGTAAGTTTAAAAAGTTTGTTTATTCAAAAACAAATGATGAATCTCATGTTGTATGTTTAAATCAAACTACAAGCCTTCCAGAAAGGTTTCTCCATTTATATCTCCCTTTTCCTTTGAAAAATTATATGCATCTGCAACTATGTTGCATAAGTGTTCCTGGTAATTTTCTAATGGAATCAATTTGCCATTAGAAATTCTAAGAGTTGGAAGTCCTTTTTCTTGCAACAAAGCAAAATTCTTGTTAAATCTTATAACATGTAGCTCCAGTTCTTTACACTTATTCTCCAACTGCACCATCATATTTTTCTTAGTCAAAACTCTTTTAACTTCCAATACTGTCTTTGTCTTGTCCTGAATGTTTAGCTCCTCAAGCTCATCTTTGTTTTTGGAATTTAACACTCTTATGATTTTTTGTGCTTCTTCTAGCCTATGCTCAATATCAACTTTTGTTTTTTCCACTGCTGCTTTAAATCTATGGACCAGTTCCTCTTGTTCAAAAATTATTTGAATTTGATGGCCACAACTCAATAACATTGGCATTGGTATTGTACCAAATGTTGTGTTTGGCTTCTGCCAACATATGAATAATGATAGATTGATCTTCATACTTCTAAATATGTTGAACCAATTTGAAATTCTTTTGCAATTATTCCAGGTATGCATTATTCGCCTTAATCTTGTCTTCTTCCATCTTGCTGAGTGCTATTGTCAATCTCTCTACATTTGTCAATGATAATTCCCCCAAGGCTTGAGCTAGTTTTTCTGAGGAAACTGAAACTGATGCGTGTGTTGTTATCAGTGTTGTTGATGTTACTGCTGCTTTCCATTGCTCTTTTTCTTTTAGTAGTGCTTCCATGTCTTGTTCCATTTCCTAGATTTGACAATTCTATTCCACTACTATTGTGAATAACTTCTCTTTCTCCATCTCCAAACTAGTGACTTTTTTAGCCTGAAGGTATTTTGTAATTAGAAGTTTGAGATGTTTCATGAGAGCTTGAATGTCTGCATTCTTGATTTTGATTATCTCCTATGTTGCCTTGACATCACTTGGATCATATCGTAGTTTAGTAACTAAATCTTCTAAAGTCTTGATTCTGGTGCCTTTGGCCAGAGAAGACATTCTTTCAATCTTTAACTATGAATGCATATTATTTAAAGAAACCTAATATTTAGAAGCATCCATAGCTGAGCTGGTTAGAGTTGAGTGTATTATCTCACCTGTGTGCTTATGCAAATCAATCTAATCGATTGCATGAACTTGTTTAGTATCAATTGAAAATATTGAGGCCTTGTAATCTTCAACACCTCTGGGGGATGACGTGTTGGGCTCCAAAAAGGCCATTTGAAACTGGCGCTTTTCTGAGTCAAATGCAAACAAAAACCTGTGTTGAGTGGTGGTAGTTTGTTTCTAGAATTCTGAGTATGTTGAAGCTTTGAGAGCTTCATTTTTAAGTTTTATCTCCCTGTACCCTGTAAAAATACTTGGCTCTGGTAGAACTTGAGAGGTAGAAGAGATAGGAGACTCAATTTTCTTTTCTACATATGGGAGAGAGGTGGTAGGGGTGCCTGTCAAAACCAAAGTAGTCTTCTCTTGTACATCTCTTTCTTCTGAAGATTCTTATTGAATGGTGATCACTTGAGGACTAGTCTTGCTATCAGATTTGGTAGTGGCTTGTGGATCCTTCTTCCTTCTCTTGAATACAAAAAAATCTGTAGCTTGAGCTTCTGAGTCTGTGGGGGACATGCTTTCCCTTGGCATTTTGATTTCTTTGTATTTAGAGATATGAGTTTGCAATGAAGACTCACTAAACAACTGCTCTTCAGCCTCCTCCAATGTATTTTCTACCCACTGTTCTTGGTTAGTATATTGTTCTATTTCTAGTCTGGGTGTGTGTGCATATGGAGTGCTCTTATGTTCAACCCTTAGTTTAGAAATTACCCCTAAAGGATCATAGGACCATGTGAAGCTGGGTTTGAATTCATCTATTTTAAAACTGCTTCCACCGCCTTTGTTGTTGCTCTGGTGTTTAAAATGTAAGGACCTACCTGCGCCTTTAGCTTGAACTGTGATTTCTTCTTATTTGGCAAAAAATTTAATTCATCCATGTTCAACATTTGTCTAGCATATTCTAAAGAGAAAATCCTTATTGGCACAAAGATTGGTAATCTATAAGGAGGGAGCTCACATCCATAAATTCTGATCTTAGTGTAATTTTGCTATAAATACCCATCTCCAAACTTTCATTGCTCTAAGAGGTGCAAATATTTCTTAATTTCTGGAGATATTCTTGGTATAATATAGTTGCATAGTAGACATAAGGAACTGTAGAGGAATTTATCTACAAAATCAGTGTATGTATATTCTTTTGTATTCTTGCTGACTATGGATGTCCAGTGAATAACTGACATTGGATTGTCCCGTTCATCCATCTTCTGTAGTTGAAATTTAAACCTGACTGCATGGTAAAATAACATGAGATAACCAATACTGGTTGGTGTTTGAACACCCCCTCAACTTTGAACTTCAAAAACTGATCATGCATGATATCTAATAAACACTGACTATAATTAAACAGAAGTGAAGGCTTCTGAACAACTATGAAAACTGATTAAAATCCTAAAACTACTTCTTCAACCCACTGGTCTGTATGATAACCTAACAACCTAGAAACCATAGAGATCACTTGTCTTGACATTTCTGGGAAGATAAAGGGAGAATATGATGGGCTTGTCTTGGGAAATTCAAAATTTTCTGGTAAAAAGCATTAAAAAATGTGAGCTCGCCGGGGGAAAGTAAGCTTCTTGTACAATTCCATTAGTGCATCAGTAGAAAATGAATGCAAGGATGTCTGGGGTTTTATCTGCAAGGTTTGGCAAATACTCTCTGGGGAAATGGAAAAGGGGACCTCATTATTATGGGAAATCATTGCTTTTTGGCTTGGGAGGTATTTGAAATGACACTAGGTAGAGAATTCGGGGAAGAAATGAGTTTGTGGACAGGTAAACTAGGGAAGGAAGGAATCCCAGATGCTCAAATCGTCACTCTGGTCCAAGTATTTTTGTTTAGCCCAATTGTGAAGCTCATAGAGGTCTAATTCACATTGTGTCTACGCAATTTTGTATTGGGTATCTATCAATGGAGTTCTATAAAGATTGGGGATAGGGGGTACCAGGGGATCCTCTTTAGGCAATTTTCCTTTGCCCTTATGTGAAGACATTTTGAATTACATAGGAAAAATTCAGAATAACCAAGGAATTAGATAGGGGAAAACAATGAACAAGGGATTCCACAGTAGAATCAAGAGAAAAAATACCAGGTAACTTGATCATTTGAAGTTGCAGAGAGGAATTGATTCGCAAGTTCGCACTGGTAACTTGATAATGGCTTGATCCTAACTTGGAAAATTCAAACAAAGTCAAAAGGGAAACATTTGCAGGTGTATGAGGGAGTTTTATAGCTGGAGGAATAGGTGTTATCACATAATTGTTACCATTTTCGGGAGCAAAGCATTTATTCGTAACGTATTAGTTGACGAGAGGAAATTAATGTATAACATTCTTTTACGAATTGGCGGGTGATTTGAAAGGTAACGGTCGAATGACATGGATGGCAGGAGGTGACATGGGTCCAGTTGATTGGTAGAAGGGATGAGAGGTGGGCACGGGGGAAAAAGGAGTGAAGGTGACGACGAAGCAGAGAGTGGCGAGACAATTTTCGAGGGGGTAGGAGTGGTAAATGGTAGATGGAAAGGACCCCAAGAAAAGGCCTAGGATCTGAAACATAATGGGGGGGCAGTATTATTCAAACAAATTTTCAGGACAACCCCCCCCCCCCCCCAACCCCCCTCTTCTGTTAAGTGTCGACAGTGCGGGGGGGGTTCTGAAATCCATCTCCCGTCATTGATCTGGGTGGGGGTTATCGCCACCATTGAAAGGTGCGATAACTTTGTTGAAAAACGACAAACCATCTAGTCATACACTTTTTTTCCTTTTATTTGAAAAATAAAAATTACAATAAAATTATTTTGGCAACATTTACACTTGCGCACCCATACTTTGGGATCTATTTTTTATTTTTCTTATATATACATTTTTTTGTCCCATTTTATTTTCTTTTTATTTTTCCAATTTTTTATTTTCTTTTATAAGCTAAACAAATTTAAAATGAAAAATAATTTTTTAAAATGTCCCAGTGGGATGAATAATTATTAATCATACATGACTCCTATATTTATAAGACCCTAACAGGGTGTATAGCAGCCCAGTGGTTGCAAGTTCCATGGTAGTGTAGTGATTTCAAGTTGTGTAGCAGAGACAATGATTGGTAGAGTGATAATGTTTATGGTAGTGCCAATATTCACTGGTTGTGATTGTAGTTGGTGACAATATATTAATATGCAAATTTAGTAATATATAATGATAGTGGATCCATTTTGAAAATGAGATGAAATAGAGGTCCACAAGGAAGTTGAAGAGAAAAGGTTGGAGCCTCTATCAGGTTGGAGCCTACTCATTGCTGAGGTTGGAGTCAAGAGTAGGTTGGAGCCTACTCATCCTTGAAGTTGGAGCCTCACTAAGGTTGTATCATATAGTGAGCAGTTATTGCATCTTCGAGGTTGGTGCCTCAATCAGGTTGTAGTTTACCGCAAGTGGCAACTTACATAGTTTGGGGGTAGTTTCCTCCCATAGGTTGGGGCCTACAAATTGAAGACTAAGAAGAAGAAGAGTTGGTGGTTTTCTCCCATTTGGGTTTCCACCTAAAAAATGTGTGTCTCCTTTTGATGTGATTCCTTATTGTTTTTTCTATTCATACTACTTATTTGATGATGCATTGTGATAAATAATGATATAATGTTTATGAACATTGCTACATGAGTGTATGAGTTGAGATTGATAAATTGTATAATTGATTCCACACTAATTCACCCGCCCCCCCCCCCCCAGTGTGACTATTGGGCCAACACATGATTTGTGAGGAATATTAATCATTGAACTAGTTGGTTGCCATCTTCTATTGAGGAATATATTGTTCATCTTTGAACTGTTGTCTTATATTGATTAGATATAGAGATGACATTGCTAGTAATCCATTCAGAATTTGAATGAATTTTCATTAATAAAGCTTTTGATGCAATGCATGATATATATATATAATGGGAAGGCCTCACTGAGATTGCATTTTATTTGACATAAACACTAGAGATAATTGGGCTTCCATCTAGTACTTCAATTGTCCACGGGAAGAAACCAAACATAACCTCAAAATGTCCAATGTTATCAATACTAACCACACAACACACATCAAGAAATATATTATTCGATGAGAATGAGAAGTCAACAAGATTGATATGGGTGCAATCGACACTGACATATGATTATTGTCATCGTTGTTGCTACTATAATGTTTGCACAAGAAATAGATGAAAGGGATTGTTAAACCCTAATAGGGTTCTCTCTACTTTTGCGAGGAAAATTTAAGGAGGAATAAGGTTTTCTCCTTTTGATACTTACCTTCTTGGAAAAATTCCAACCTCCTTGGTAATTATTTCCACAAGGAAAGTTGGCTTTGCACTAATATTGGAAGCTAAGGCATACTTATCGGACACCCTGACATTGAGTGGAACAAGAAATGCACCATTCAACATTAGGTCTCCTGCCGATCTCCAATTCCACTACATCCAATCATCGTCTGCTGCATCCATCCTTTTGGTTACCTACAATTCATTCAAGGTTTCAATGTCCAATTCTACTTTGGGAAACAAACATGAACTTGGTAATTACTTATTAGGAATGTTATGATTTTGGTCTGAATCAATAAGAGGGAATCGAGTTCTCCACCTCCTTGGCATCATCATCATCGGGCGCTACAAATATGTTTCCTTCGAATTGTCGTCATTGTCATCATTGAGCCATAATTTGATGTTCTTGGCGTAATTTTGCACAGGAAAACATCTCTATTAAACAATCAACTGTCTCTATTAAAACTTAGATGCATCATTGTTCTAGTCCAATTTCCTTGAAGCTAGGGTGTGAAACCATATCATTTCTTCCTCCACGTATCTTGGGCAAACCGTGCCATTTATTCTTTCACCATAACTGATGTTTCAGATTAGCAGTCTCTAAAAAATCTTTATAGGCATTGGTTTTGTTTTGAACATGCATAAGTTTTAGAAGGTGAAGAGGCATATATTTCAATGCATGTTAAATTCAATTCTCACTAATTATCATATGTGGTTATCAACAACAAACACAGTAAATACTTTATCATAATTTGGTTAAAAAATATTTTAAAAATGGTTTAAACACTAGATTTAGATATGCATGGAAGATATTATTGAAATCTTCATTTGTTGATTGAGAGGAGATGACGAAAATATGCCAACATCTTTCATTCTCAACTCTAGAATTGAAATTTGTAAGAGGAATGCATATTGATGTAATAATAGACATTTTGGTTTTTCAATGCTTAGTTAATTTTTTTCCAACATACTAGACTTATCCCACACCTAATTCTTTTGCTTCTTAATCTAAAGAGAGACATGATCTAATGGCATCTTGTTGGGTTTCTTGTTTTTCTTTATTTTGATTTGGGGGCTTATTTATATAGACCAAAACGGGGACTCGGTCTAATGAACTATAGTTGTGTTTCTTGGGTTCCTTGTTTTTCTTTATTTTGATTATTTTAGCTTCTTAGGGACTATTTATGCAAAACAAAACAAATTTAAGGGAAATGTTTTGAGGATCAGCTTTATAGTATTTTCGGGTTGTAAAACATGGGGAGAGTAAGTTTTTTAATAATAGAATATAAAACTATGAATTTCCTACATCAATCACCCAACATAATAATGAGTTTGAGTAAATAAAATGTCGAACTCAAAAGTTGTGTCTTAAAATTTCTTGTTAAGTAGCCTTAGTAGAGGTATTATTATCCACAAGTATTGTAAGATTCATAAATTCATAGTTAATATAAAATGAGAAAAACATAACAAAAAGCATGAGGATTAATTATCAGAGTTCATGTTTGCCATTCATCTATATAAAATGAACACTTTCGAGAAATCATAAAACAGGAAATCCTAAAATTTTATTCCATTTAATCTCTAATATAATATAATAAATATTATATATTATTAAATAAGTAATGATTAAACTAGAAGGTTGTTAAATCATCCATCAATGAAGGGAAGATAGAGATTTTTTAAAATTATTATGAAAATAAAAAGTAAGTTTCTCATTTTTTAACAAGTTCCTATACTCATTCACGATATGGATTTTTAAAGAAGTTAAATATTTAATTTTAGTATAGATTTTCACAATACTTCACACGTGTGTGTAAATACAAACAATGTTGGATATCGTCCCAAACATCACCCACATCTTTATTATTGAATTTAGAGATTGATTATTAAAGAAGATGCTTAATTCTTATATGCATTTCATGCCATGTCTTTGTTTTTCTTAAAGATCGAAACATGATTGGAGAGAGTGGGTTGAGGAGTGGTATGAGTGGACTAGCAAGATGGAGAGAATTAGGGGGGAGGAGATGAATATTGGGTGAGGATAAGGAATTGAATGGTGAGGAGGTGGAAGGAGGATGAAAGTATTGATGAATAGTTACAAGAAGAGGAGGTCATGGAGGTGTATAGAAATAAATAGGAAGGTAAGGATGGGATGGAAGAGGGTATGAGGAGGGGAGGATAAAGGGCTGAATTAGTTGTGAGACGAGTGAAGGGCAGAGGAAGTGAGGGGTGCATTTGAAGCGGATTTAAAATAGTGGGAGGAGTGGAAAAAGGAGGTAGGGAAAATGAGAAAAAGAAAGATTAGGTAGGGGAGAATATGGAGGGAAAGGAGGTGGGTGAGGGGAAGAGATAGGGAAGTTAAGTAGGAGGAGGAGGAGGAGGAGTGGAGGAAGGAAGGGAGTGGGTATTTGGAGAAGAAAGAAGTTGATGAAGGATAGAAGATTAAGAGGATGAGATGGAGTGGAGGTAGTGGCGGATATGGTAGTGAGGAAGAGGACCATTAAGGAGGAAGAGGAAGAGGTGGGTGGAGGAAGAGGAAGATGTTAGGGATGAGTGGAGCTAGAGGAAAATGGGGCATTGGATGGGTAGGAATGGGAGAATGAGAATGAGAGGAGGTAAGGGATCAAGTAGTGGGGGTGTAGTGTGTGTGGGTGAGGAGAGGGGGTGAGGGAGGAAATGGTCCAATGAGAAGAAGGAATACAGGGATGGTTGGAGTTGGATAGAAATGGGGTATGGGAAGGGGATAAATAAGAAGAAGGAATATAGGGATGGTTGGAGTTTGATAGAAATGGGGTATGAGAAGGGGATAAATAGGATATAGTTTTGTGGAGAGAAAACGGTGGGGGTGGAAGTCAAGGATAAGGTGTGAGAAAAGTAGAGGGTGGGAATGGTTTTAGAGGGATTGTAAAATTATGGGAAGAGCAAAGCAAGAAGATAAAATGATAAGTGGTGGGATAGGGGAATGAGGAGTGGAATTAAAGGGGGACAAGAAAGATATGGAGGTTTAAAGTGAAAGAGGGAAAGACGAGAAAGAGGAGGAAAGTAGGAGGGATGAGTAGAAGTGGGGTAGCAAGTGTAAATTAGGTGAGGGACAGGTGGAAGGGGAGAAAGAGGATAAGGAAGGAGGGAAAGGAGTGGAATGATTCCAGAAGAAGGGGAGGAGCAGTGGAGGGAGAGTAGACATTTTGGTGTGTTAAAGAGAGGGGTAGATGGTGAGAATACATAAATGGATTATCAAGGGAGTGAGTAGTGGAAAGAGAGAGTCAAGACAGTGAATGAGGAGTAAAAGAGTGAGGGATGGTTTGGGGTTGAGGGAATGTTGATTCTCGCATCCCAAGCACATTTACTATTGGGAAAAATGCCTTGGAACTCTGGTGAATGTCACCACCCAAAAGCCCAAAAATCTAACATATACATTAGAAATTCAACAATTTTTTCTATATAGGGAGAAACAAATTTAATGTATAAAAAAATTAATGATCAGGCCTGATCACTATATATCACTACCTAACAACAGTGACATAATAAATAGTGGTTTAACAACGTTAAAAATGTAAGTGACGAAAAACTAGTTTAACAACGTTAAAAATGTAAGTGGCGAAAATCTAGTTTAACAACGTTAAAAATGTAAGCGGCGAAAAACTAATTTAACAACATTAAAAATGTAAGCACAAAAAATCACTCGCTAACAATAGCAACATAATAAATAGCGGTTTAACAGTGTTAAAAGTATTAGAGACGAAATATTTGTGATAAGATCAAGTTACATAATAAATAGTAGTTTAACCACTTAAAAGCATAAGCGGTGAAAAGATCAAGTGACATAATAAATAGTAATTTAACCATGTTAAAAACGTAAGATCAAGTAACATAATAAATTAACCATGTTAAAAACGTAAGATCAAGTAACATAATAAATTAACCATGTTAAAAACGTAAGTGGTAAAAAACTGTTTTAACAAGCAAATGGGGATGGGAATGATGAAAAACTGTTTTAAAAAGCAAAGGGGGTTGGGAGGGAAAAACTTGTGGTAAGATCCACCCCGGTGAAGGGATGGAGAGCCTTAACCGCGTGTGATAAGAAAGTCCGAAGACTGTTCCCGTCCTTGTCGAGGGAGATGCCAACCATCTCTCCTTTCTACGAACACAAAACAAATATGTTGAACGTGAGGAATATATAGAATATTATTTCGTACACGGTGGCAATGTGGGATAAATATGTCGTTTCATCTTAATAAGCAAGAAGAGGTGAGAGAAGGACGGGAAACCACTGCCACAGCCGTGGATGCCGTTGTTGTCGTTAGTCTGCGCCTTCGTTAATCAATCTGTTGGTTACGCACGTCCTTCAAATTTTATTTTCTGGGCACTATGTGGGACGACTTTGCTCGGACCGCCGAGATGGTTTATAAATGATTCATATTTATATTTTTGTAAAGTCTAAATAGTACCATGTAGAAGCAGGAATTTGCCTTGAGTGCCTTGGCTATTCAACCCGAATGGGAGGTCAGTTAACTGCAAACAAAGGAATCTATTTGTGTCAACCGATGAGTAGTGGACTGCAGAGCGTTCTCATGGTGTAGTGGGCCATTATCTCTCTTTATTGGCGCAAATTTCCATAATCATAATAATTAAATAACATTAAAAAAGAAGTGATAAAGAAGCGTAGAGTCCTTGGGAAATAGCCTTTGGAAATATGTAAGTTTAGGTAATGTAAATCACAATCTTTGAATTTGTTAATTTATTTATTTGGAGGACTGCATTGTATGATTTTGGAGAAGAATCAAAATGTAAGTTTAGGTAATGTAAATCACAATCTTTGAATTTGTTAATTTATTTATTCGGAGGAATGTTATAATTTTTAATGATAGATTGTATGATTTTGGAGAAGAATTTTAATGATGAAGGGTATGATTTTGGAAAGATATTAAAAATAGAAGGGTTGGAGTGTTTTTTATATTATATTTTTGTTTATCATTTGTTTATTTATAGGGAACGTTGATGGGTTTATAATTTTCATTTTTTTTTGTGGTTTTCTTAGCTTATTATGTTGATAGTCGTGTTTATTTTGGAATATGAATTTTATTAATTTAATTTAATTATGAATAATTATTAGGTGTATGATAGCGGTTTAATCTCTAGAGAATATTCTAAAATATTCTTAGTAATATTTAGAATTGAAAAGTTGAGATTTTTCTTATTTTTAGTAATATTCATAAATCAAAGAGTAAGATTTATCTTCAAAGTAATTAGGCCTTTTTTTTCCCTTTTGATTAAATTGATCAATTAAAAAAAAAATCACGTGAACAAGCTCATATGAAATGAGTTATGAGTTTTTTGGACATATGGTATCAAGAAGCCATCGTATTGGCCCATGGTATTGTAACAAATCCTATTTACAAATTAAGAACCTCCCTATTAAAATGGGGGTGAATGTCCATCCTGAAACATATTATTACATGTTTTTAAATGTATTATATTTGATTTATATATCATTTTTGTTATAGTTAAGAATAATAATTTAAAATAAAGTTATATTTAATTATTTTTTATGATTTTTTTTTATTTTAGCAATGTAATATGTATCATGGAGTTTTTTGATACTTATCATAGATTTATATCAATGGATATTTACCTATCATTTAAATTATATAGTTGGGAAAGTAAAATATTAAGAACAAAAATATAAATATCTTATTTTGGTGTTACAACAGAGAAAGCAAATTATGAAAGTAATCTATATCCTGGTGAATGTTATAGCCAACCACCAAGTAAATCTTTCCTTTTGGGGATTGGGAATATTTAGAATGAGGCAAGTGCATAGTGGATGTACTCGAGGATCCTTAGGCATGGTGAATTTCATTTATTTTAAATAAATATGCTATATAGCGTGAAATATAAATATTCATAAAAAAATAAATATGCTACATTTATGTTAATTTTTTGTACATTTGGACAAGTTAATACATTGTTATACTTGAAACCAATATTTATAAAATTTTAATAAAAACAAACATTACATAATTTCTTTCTAACTGACTAAATTTTTATAAATTCATGAAAAAAACAAAATAACATAATTTCTTTTTTCAAATAAAAAATTGCATAGCACAATACCCATATAAAAAAAAGCATGTTTTAAGATTTTTAATGCAACCATGTATACAAAGGTTATGGGTCAACTTTAACTTGAGAAAAAACAAGAATTACATTGTAAAATGGACCATTTTGTTAAATAAAATTTGTTCGTATATAAATGAATGTTATAAATAATAATGAGGAACTTATCATGGAGGAACTTATTAGAATTGGAATAATCTCAAATCCCTAGGAAATTGGTCTGTTGGGAGCCACTTGACACGAATATAATTTTTTAATTTTATTAAAAGTAATGGACCATTTTGCTAAACAAAATGTTACAAAGAATAATGAGGAATTTATCCGAAGGAGCTTATTAGACTTGGAATAATCTCAAATCCCTAGGAAATTGTTGGACGGGGAGCCACTTGGCACAAATCTAATTTTTGAAATTTATTAAAAGACAATGCAACCTAATTAAGACTAAGCATATGTTGAAAATATTCCCTTGAGAATCAATCTGAATGGTCAATTAAAAAATATAAAAATATTAATATATCCTCATCCACCTTAAGTTGAAATAAAAAACCTTCCACAATTATTCAAAATTAACAATTTTGCAATTAAAAATTTAAATAATGAATATAGTAAAGTAAATAAGTAAAATAAATAACTTGTGGAAAATTTATAGTTATCACATAATATACTATTATATTGTATAAAGGAAATTCAAATTATAATCTAATCATATATATATATATATATATGTTTTTTTAATTAAACAATATAATTTATATTAACTGATATACTCATTTTTTTACCAATCTTAATAATAATAATTTATGAAATCCATTCTCACTACTATTCACTGCAAAGCCAATTAATAATAATATAATGATTAATATTTTTTTAATAAATAATATTTTTTTAATCAAATATATTTCATTAAACATGCTCAGAAAAATGTTGATCAAAACTTCAAAACACAACTGCAACTAAACCTTGACATCAATCCAAAAGGATCCACTACCAAAAATGAGAGCGAACCAAAAAAACAAAATTTTGACTAAACGCAACTGACAGAAATCCACAACGAACCTGAAACCTCCCACATTTACTAGTCATTAACAAATAAATAAATAAATTCATGGCTTCAATTTCGGAGAAATGTTTTAGCCCTCCCTTTAACCCTAATCTTATAATGGATAATATGGCTTTTAAACTACTTATATGTACCACTGCAAGAATATAAAGTGATAAAGCAGCTGGCTGCCAATGGTTTTAAAAACCATTTTTGCTCAATTTTGTAATAAAATGTATCACATGGGAATTGGTTTATCTATATATTCTTTTTTTTCAGAGTAAAAGGCATCATAGATTATATTGAGACAATATAAAAAACATCATAAGATACAAAAAGGTGGCATATTACAGCCACGATCCGAGATATCTCGAGGAAAAGCAAATGTCAGAGGTCTGAAAAGGCACCATGTACAGAAAGACAAATATATCAGCATGAAACAAAAGGACTGTGTATACAGGACATCCATATTGCAATACATATACATCAAGTTCAAGAAAATAGCTAAAAGGCACCAAAATTAATAACTAAGAGTAACAAATTCTAGAGTCGAACAAGACTTCTCTTCCTCCATTACTTCCATAGACCAAAAGCCAGATTCATATAGCAAGCCCCTTCTTTTTGCGCTGCTTTTTTGGAACTGAATTGAAGATTGCAATAATGTGATGCAAAATGGAACTATAGGGTTCCTTTGAGTCTCTGAAAATTTTATAATTCCTCCATTTCCATGCACACCATAACATAATAATAATAAGAATACGCCGTGGCTCCCTTTGCCCGCACCACGATTTAAAAGCTGCATGGATAGAAACAAAAACAACATGAGGAAAACCAAAAAGAATGGCCAGATCGTACCAGATTTGCTGACAGGATTTGCATTGGAAGAACATGTGGAGATTTGACTCCTCGTCTTATTCATACATCGAACACCTGCTTGGGCCATGCCAACTTCTTTTCCTCAAATTGTCCCATGTCAGATTCTTATTATTAAACACCAAGCACGTGAAAAGGATCATCTTAAGGGGGCATCCCGATTTCCAGAGTACCATAGGAAACTTAGAGCTTGTATGCAGAACCTTTGAAGAAATAATATCAGACTATATATCTTTTACTCGGCCGGCAATTGTGAAATGTGTTAGTATTTGTTTGGGATTAATGGAAAAGACAAAGAAGTTTGGTTGAGATCATTAAAAGGTTTGGTTTTGAGGAGAGCTAATTGGAATTTGGTTATTATTTTTTTAATTTTTTTATAGTATTAGTAGTTGAATCTTGTTTTTACGTTGTAAATGGATTCAACACCATCAAAAACCTTGAAACATCCAAAATTTTAAAACTTAATAATAGTAACTTGGATTTCCAAAAAATTAAACAAAATTTACCAAAATCTTATCAAAATTTCCGAACAAATTTACAACCTCTACACGAAAATCTAACCCTTTCCAAAAGGCATTGCTATTACCAACAACATTGTACTATTGATGCTACCTGGAATTTAGTTTGGAATTAATTGCATTTCCTATTTGAAAATGCAACCTAGAATTTAGCTCGGATTTAATTTTCATTTTCTATTTGAAAATATGGCAATAGTTTTATACTCGAGTACAAATTGAATTTCGTTGGGATTTAATTTTAATTTCCTATTTGAAAATATAATAATACTTATATATTAAGCATACACGTGTTGCATGGCATTTTGGTCCCACAATTAATTCTTTATATTTGTGAAGTTGTTATCAATTTTAGGCATTTACATATTATGTTTAAGTATTGCTTGCGTCTCAAGGTTTTTTTTAATGATTGTTATTATTATACATTAATTTAATTCGAGTTGTTTTTAAGTGTGATTTTTTGAAAAAAAATCCAGTTTATTTTCCAACTTAATCTATCTAGAATTCAATTGAGGTTCATTGAAATCATAAGTTTGATGGGTGAACAAACACAATACCATAAGGATAATTTACACAATATTTTGGTCAACCCATAAGAAATTAGGTAAGTTGTAAAGTTGGTTTCATATTTATACTAGCATCGCAATAATGATAATTTACACAATACTTTGGTGAATGCATAAGAAATTATGTAAGTTGTAAAGTTGGTTGCATATTTATACTAGCCTTGATCCATCTTAACTTTGATCTACCAAGTGTAGAGGGAATCAAATCTCGTGAGATGCAAACTTTTTTTGGAGTGAAAAGAGATTTGATCCCTCTCGGGCTTGGTAGATCCAAAATTAAGATGCATCTACACTAATTTTATATAAATTTCACAACTCTATATAAAAATATGCTCATTTTTCATTTTATTAAACTTTCATCTAATCCAATGTATGAATATCCATAGAATATTTTTAGTGGTAGTGAGAGTAGAGAGTTTAGATATATCTCAAAAGTATATATTTTTTTCCTTTTAGATTTAATTTATAATGTTATAAAATTAAATTAAATTAAAATATTTTGATTGTAAAATGAGTTATGGTTTTTGGGCATGTAGTAGCTAAGACATGGTAATAGCCCATGATATTGTAACAAAACTCATTTACGAGTTAATAATATCCATGGTAAAGTGGGGGTGTGGTTAAAATTTTTGTTATATTCTAAGTTTATTGTAAGTATTAATTTTTTATGTGCTTATTAATTAACTTTAAATATGGTTACAAAATTATTATTAGTCCCTGCTAAGGCAAGACACTAGCAGTTGATTTCTCTGTTGACCATTATTAGTTTAACATTAACCAATGCAATTTATAATGTTTAACTTCGAAAAATAAATATTCATTTAACAATATTATTAAAAAAACTAATTTTCAAATAAACCATAATTTAAAGGTCTTATTGTAGCTTTTGCACAAATAATGCCATGTGGATAACTTCATCACATATTTTTTGCCATAATTTATTGAAATGGTTTCAATATCTATGTATGATTTTTAGATAATTGTGTAGTGATTTTTTAATAAAAAAATACAACCCTTGAAAATAGTTCATATTCATGTAAATAACATATTTACCATCAGTGACTTTCCATCCACCCTAATTTAAGTAAGTCTTTACATAAATAATGATTAGAAATAACATGTAAATAAATATAAATTCAACATATTGAGTCAACCTTTAAAAATGTTACATACATACTTGCATTACACTTACACATTTAAGCTATATTGAACTATAGAGTACCTCTCGACACAATATAACATTAAAATGCATTTTATTAATCTATGGCTACGACAAACACAGACTATAGAGATTTCGACTGATTTGTTATTAGTTTTACTTTGAATATATAAAAACTTTTGAATGTCCAAGATTGAACATAGGCAACAAAAATTCTATGTTCTATATGTAATGTTTTAAAAACCATTGGATAATATACTTTGAAGTTTTATTACAGACTTAGTCCTCCTAATGCATTTATTTCTTTACAAATTTATGTTAAGCTAAGGGGGTGGTGCAAGAAGGAAGATGTTAGGGAGGAGTGGAACTAGAGGAAAATGGAGCATTGGAGGGGCAAGGGGTAGGAATGGGAGAATGAGAATGAGATGAGGTAAGGGATCAAGAAGTGGGGGTGTAGGGTGTGTGGGTGAGGAGAGGGGGTGAGGGAGGAAGCAACAAAATGAGAAGAAGGAATATAGGGAGGGTTGGAGCTTGATAGAAATGGGGTATGAGAAGGGGATAAATAGGAGATAGTCTTGTGGAGAGAAAGGGGTTGGGGTGGAAGTCGAGGATAAGGTGTGAGTAAAGTAGAGGGTGGGAATGGGTTTAGAGGGATTGTAAATTTAGGGGAAGAGAAAAGCTAGAAGATAAAATGACTAGTGGGATAGGGGAATGAGGAGTGGAATTAAAGGCGAACAAGAAAGAGATGGAGGTTTAAAGTGAAAGAGGGAAAGAAGAGAAGGAGGAGGAAAGTAGGAGGGTTGAGTAGAAGTGGGGTAGCCTGTGTAGATTAGGGGAGGGATAGGTGGAAGGGGAGAAAGAGGATAAGGAAGGAGCGAAAGGAGTGGAATGATGCCAAGAGAAGGGGAGGAGAAGTGGAGGGAGAGCAAACATTTTGGTGGGTTAAAGAGAGGGGGTAGATGGTGATAATACATAAATGGATTATCTAGGGTGTGAGGAATGGAAAGAGAGAGCTGAGATAGTGAATGGGGAGTAAACGAGTGAGGGATGGTTGGGGGGTGAGGTGCATGAAAGTAGAGGGAGGAGTAGAGTGATGGATAAAGGGAGGATGGAGAGGGGTTCACAAGGGGGAAACATGAGTAAAAATTGTATTAGAGTGAGTGGATAATGAGAAAAAGAGAGGAAGGAAGTAAATGGTGTGGGAAAGGGGAGGTAGAGGATACTGAAGGGGTGTATTTGGAGTGGAAAGTGGTGAAAGAAAGTAAGCCTAGAGGAAGGGAATAAGAAGTGTGAAGAAGGGACATTAAGTAGGAATATGTGGAGGGAAGAAGGGATTGAGTGTTAGGGGAGGAGTGAAGGTGAGGAAGGGATTGAGAGATATGTATTGAGTAGTGGAGGTGAGGAAGCAAAGACGACAAGGAAAATATGTGTAAGTGGAAGTGGTAGTCGATGCGATGATGAGAAAGGAGTATATTTATTGACAATGAGTAAAGGATCAAGGGAGATGGTGAACACTACTAGGGAGGAGGAAATGGTGTGGTGATTAGAAGGAATATAGGTTGGAGTGGAGCTATAGGAAAAAGGGGGATGAGAGGGTTATGGGTAAGTTATAAATATGTGGTAGAATAAGGGGTTGGGTCAATTGATAATAAGGTTTGGGACAAGTTGTGGGTAGGTGCGGGTTTAAATAGTTTGGAAAGTTGGTGGAGGAGTGGAGCCAAAGTAGAAAAGATGAGGGAAAGGGGGGTGAGGAGGAATGGTAGTATAAAGGGATGGGGGTGATATGAAGGATTGAAATGATAGAGGATAATGAGGGAAGCATGATCAAAGGGAGGAGTGGGACTGAGGAGAGTTTGGGGGGATGAGAAAAGGGGTTTTTATGAACAAAATCCTTAAAATATCATAAGAAACTATAAGTAAATACCACTATACACCAATCTGAGTGTGGAACACAAATCCAAGATATATAAGGGAGATGAGTTACACAATGAATTTGTTGTTGATTTTTCCATCACCTGTTGTACAAATGCTTCAAGAGATATGGAAGCTTCCTAGAGGCAACTTCTGGGTTGATTGTAGATGAGTGCCTAGGACATATTAAAGAGAGGAATGCTTTTAAAGATTATCAGTAGGGCTTTGTATTGCACTCCAATTGTCACGTAGTTTGAAAGGATAATTCAGGGGGATTGGTTCAATGGTACTTCATCCAAGGTAAACTCAAGAAAATACATGGATCTAAATACACAAGGAGTAAATCGAGCTAATCTCAAAGAGAAATATCTGGTTCTGGTGGCCAACACACAATGATAAGAAATTTAATATTAGAGTTGTAGTAAAATGAAGAGGAGGAAAGAGAGGAGGGAATTCGATGCATGGGGCTGGAAACAAGACATAATCCTAAGCAACAATGTTCCGGTAGAAGTATGGAAGACTGAAGAGGTGGAATGGCAGAAACAATGGAGCGCTAATTAAGGTCCCAAACTATATGCATCATGGATACATTTATCACCAAACAACAATTAGTAAATCTGTGCACATTACAGGTACTACAGGCTATCAAATAACACAAGTAAATATGTAACTACGCAAGTACTTCTCACTACTTAGCAGCAAACATACAACCATGAATAAGAGTGAAACCAAAAGCTTCATTACACTATTTCAGAGGGAGAAAGAACATACATGAAGTGATATACAGAGGAGAAAAACATACTGTGCATTGCTCTGATTGGAATCACCAAAGAGTTTCATTAATCCTCAAAATGAGTCCAATTCACCAGTCCATTACATTTAGCAATACATAGCTCAAGTCCCTCATGAACAAGAAAATAGAACCAAAAGTGGAATCACAGAATTTGGACCCCTCGGGTGCAGAATTCTGGAACCTCTGTTAAGTGTTTCTTCCCTCTTTTTATAAGGAGAGGGAGAGCTTTGAAAATTAGTTACAAAATATCTCAACCAGATCTCTAGTTGTCTGATCGACTAATTTTCTCAGTGTACGATAACTCTACTGCCCAAATGATTACAATCACGATTTTATTACTTTCTTTAAAATGAAAGAAATATAGAATAAACAAAAATAAGGAAAATTGAATGATGACGAGGAAAATATCTCCCAGTCATCCCTGTAATCGCCTCTGATCAAGTCAGATATCTGCCATGATGATTCGACCAGTTCGCCTGTTGCTTTCCTCTTTAACCGCTTGAATTCCCTGCTCTCTGGAGCCATGAGCGATCAAATGTGGTGGCCTTGGTGGTGTTGCGAAATCACAACTGCCGACTCATCCATCACTTTAGACTTCCCTCTATTACGCTATCGGAGCCCGATATTCCTTGTAATGTCCCACAATGTAATATCAGAGAAGTCCCATATCGCAACTTCATAGTGGTGCAACATTCAAATCCGTCTATTGCCGATCGCCTATAGCCCTCTGTGTTCAGCCCCAACCCTTGGTTCTTTGGCTCTTCTCGTGACCGCGAGCCAACCCCTGTATTGGAGCCCCTCAATCGAAGGTTTTTCTTTGATGCAACAACATGCCTCAACCTATGAACACTGATTCGTGATCTGATGTCATCCTTCGCCACGTGGCACCTCATGAGTGGTGACACATGTCACCTTTTTTGGCCTCTTATGACCCCTGAAAATGTCGAATCTTCCTTCCACGTGTCCACCATATTGCCACGTCATGATGACATTATACACCATGTGGCATATCATAACTAATATCTGTTCACCACTTGTGCCTTATTAGAACCAATCTCTATTCACCATGTGTCCCTAATCGGAAGAAATCTATGTTCACCACGTGTCCCTTATCGAAACCAATTGTACATTGCAACGCGTCCCTTTAGAGGATAGGGAAAAGGCTCGAACCTGCTCTGGTTATTGCTAAAATCCTTTATTAATTCATCTTTGGTTTTTCCCGACACTTTACCACTAAAGGCATAATCCCGAAGATTTGACACTATCAACATTCATCGATCACAAATTTCTTAATGCTCTCACTTTGAAATTCTTTTGCAATTATTCCAAGTATGCATTGTCTACCTTAATATTGTCTTCTTCCATCTTGTTGAGTGTTGTTGTCAATTTCTCTACTTGTTTATTTATTAATGATAATTCCCCCAAGTCTTGAGCTAGTTTTTCTGAGGAATCTGAAACTGATGCTTGTGTTGTTAGATGAGTTACAATGCCTACTATTGATGTTCTTGCTGCTTCCCATTTATCTTCTTCTTTCAGTAGTGCTTCCATGTCTTGTTCCATTTTCTAGATTTGAGAATTCTATTCCACTACTATTATGAATAACTTCTCTTTCTCCATCTCCAAGCTAGTGGCTTCCTTAGCCTAAGGGTGTTTTGTAGTTGGAAGTTTGAGTTGTTTCCTGAGAGTTTGAATGCCTGCATTCTTTCTTTTGATTATCTCTTCTACTGCCTTGACATCACTAGGATCATATCCTAGTTTAATAACTAAATCTTCTAATGTCTTGATTTTGGTGTCTTTGGCTAGAGAAGACATTCTTTCAATCTTCAATTGTGAATGCATATTATTTAAAGAAACTTGCAATTTAGAAGCAACCATAGCTGAGCTAGTTAGAGTTGAGTATATCATATCAACTTCCTCTTATGAAAATCGATCTGATCGATTGCATGAACTTGTTTGGTATCAATGGAAAATATGGAGACCTTATAATCGTCAACACCTCTAGGGGCTAACACTTTGGGCTCCAAAAAGTCCAATTGAAATTGCCCCTTTTTTTAGTCAAATGCAAAAAACAACGTGTGTTGAGTGGTGGTAGTTTGTTTCCAGAATTCTGAGTATGTTGAAACTTTGAGAGCTTCATGTTTCAATTTGATCTTTGTGTACCTTGTAAAAATACTTGGCTTTGGTAGAACCTATGAGGTAGAAGAGATAGGAGACTCAGTTGTCTCTTCTACATATGGGAGGGAGGTGGTAGGAGTTCCTGTAAAAAAAAAAGTAGTTTGCTCCTGTACATCTCTTTCTTCTGAAGATTCTTCTTGAATGGTGATCACTTGAGGACTAGTCTTGCTATCAGATTTGGTAGTGGCATGTGGATCCTTCTTCATTCTCTTGAATACAACAAAATATGCATTGTGAGATTCTGAGTCTGGCGGGACATGCTTTCCCTTGGCATTTTAATTTCTTTGTCTTTAGAGATATGAGTTTGTAATGAATATTGACAAACCAACTGCTCTTCAGCCACCTGCAATGTGTTTTCTACCCAATGCTCTTGGTTAACATATTGTTCTATTTCTGGCCTAGGTGTGTGTGCATATGGAGTGCTCTTCTGTTCAACCCTTAGTTTAGAAATTACCCCAAAAGGATCATAGGACCATGTGAAGCTGGGTTTGAATTTCATTTGTTTTAAAACTGCTTCCACCTCCTTTATTGTTGCTCTAGTGTTTACAATGTAAGGGCCTACCTGTGCCTTTAGATTGAACTTTGATTTCTTCTTATTTGAAACAAAGTGTAATTCATCCATGTTCAACATCTATTTAGCATATTATAAAGAGAAAATCCTTACTAGCACAAAGACTAGTAATCTATAAGGAGGGAGCTCACATCCATAAATTCTGATCTCTGTGTAATTTTGGTATAAATACCAGTCTCCAACCTTTGACTGCTCTAAGAGGTGCAAAACTTTCTTAATTTCTGGAGATATTCTTGGTATTATATCGATGCATAGTAGACATAAGGAACTGTAGAGGAATTTATCTACAAGATCTGTGTATGTATATTCTTCTCTATTCTTTCTGACTAGAGATGTCTAGTGAATAACTGACATTGGGTTGCCTTGTTCATCAATCTTTTGTAGTTGAAATTTGAATATGTCTGCCTAGTAAAATAACATGAGATAAACCAATACTGATTGGTGTTTGAACACCCCCTCAACTTTGAACTTCCAAAAATGATCATGCATGATATATGATAAATACTGCCTATAATTGAACAAAAGTGAAGGCTTCTAACCAATTGTAAAAACTGATAAAAATCCCAAAACTACTTCATCAACCCACTGGTCTATATGATAACCTAACAACCTAGCAACCATAGAGATCACTTGTTTTGACATTTTTGGGAAGATAGAGGCAAAATATGGTGGGTTTGTCCTGGTCAATTCAACATTTTCTGGTAAAAAGCATTCAAAAATGTGAGCTCGCTGGGGGAAAGTAAGCTTCTTGTACGATTCCATCAGTGCATTAGTAGACAATGGATGCAAGGATGTCTGGGGTTTTATCTGAAAGGCTTGGCAAATACTCTCTAGGGAAATGGAAAAGAGAACCTCATTCTTCTGGGAAATCACTACTTTTTTCCTGTACAATTCAAACAACGTCGAAAGGGAAACATATACAGGTGTATGTGGGAGTTTTATAGCTAGAGGAATAGGCGTTATAATAGAATTGTTACCGTCTTCAGGAGAGGAGCATTTATTCATAACATATCAGTTGGCGGGAGGAAATTAATGTATAACATTCTTTTAAGGATTGGTGGGTGATTTGAAAGGAAACGGTCAAATGACGTGGATGGCGGGAGGTGACGTGGGTCCAGTTGATTGGCGGAAGGGATGACAGATGGGCGCAGGGGAAAAAGGCATGAAGATGAAGACGAAGCAGAGAGCGGGGATGAAATTTTCTTGGGGGGTAGGAGTGGTGAATGGTAGATGGAAAGGACCCCCTGAAAAGGCCCAGGAGCCAAGACATAATGTGGGGGTGGTATTATTCAAACAACTCTTCAGGAACCCTCCCCCCCTCCCCCACCCCCTTTTCCATTAAGCATTGATAGTGCAGGGGGAGTCGGAAATCCATCTCCTGCCGTTGATCTAAGCAGGGGTTATGGCCACCATTGAAAGGTGCGATAACTTTATCGGAAAATGACAAACCATCTAGTCATACACATTTTTTCCTTTTATTTGAAAAATAAAAATTACAATAAATTGGTTTTGGCAGCATTTACACTTGTGCACCCATACTTTGGGATCTATTTTTTATTTTTCTTATATATCCATTTTTTTGTCCCATTTTATTTTATTTTTATTTTTTGTATTTTTTCTTTTCTTTTATTAGATAAACAATTTGAAAATGAAAAATAACTTTTTACAATATCCCAGTGGGATGAATACCTTATTAATTATACAAGACTCCTATATTTATAGGACCCTAATAGGTTATATAGCAGTCCAGTGGTTGCAAGTTCCATGGTAGTGTAATGATTTCAAGTTTTGTAGCAGAGACAATGATTGGTAGAGTGATAATGTTTATGGTAGTTCCAATAGTCACTGGTTGTGATTGCAATTGGTGACAATCTCTTAATATGCAAATTTAGTGATATATAATGATAGTGGATCCATCTTGAGAAAAAGATGAAATAGAGGTCCACAAGGAAGTTGGAGAGCAGGGGTTGGAGCCTCAATTAGGTTGGAGCCTAAAGCAGGTTGGTGCGTCAATTAGTCTAGAGTAGGATAGAGTCTGCTCATTGTTGAAGCTAGAGGCTCAATAAGGTTGTAGCACATAGTGAGAAATTCTTGCATTGTCAAGGTTGGTGCCTCAATCAGGTTGTAGCTTACCAAAAGTGGAAACTTACATAGTTTGGGGGTAGTTTCCTCCCATAGGTTGGGGACTACAAATTGATGTAAAGAATTGAAGACTAAGCAGAAGAAGAGTTGATGGTTTTTTCCCATTTGGGTTTCCACCTAAAAAATGTGTGTCTCCTTTTGATGTGATTCCTTATTGCTTTTTCTAGCCATGATACTTAATTGATGATGCAGTGTGATAAATAATGATTGCTACATGAGTATATGAGTAATTGAGATTGATAAATTGTATAATTGATTCCACACTAATTCACCCCCCCCCCCCGCTCAGTGTGACTATTGGACCAACACATGATTTGTGTGGAATATTCATCAATTAACTAGTTGGTTGCCATCTTCTATTGTGGAATATATTGTTCATCTTTGGATTGTCGTTTTATATTAAATTAGATATAGAGATGACACTCCTAGTAATCCATTCAGAATTTGAATGAATTTCCATTAATAAAGCTTTTGATGCAATGCATGATATATATATAATGGGAAGGCCTCACTGAGATTGCATTGTATTTGACATAAACACTAGAGATAATTGGGCGTCCATCTAGTACTTCAATTTTCCACGAGAAGAAGCCAAACATAACCTCAAAACGTCCAAAGTTGTCAATACTAACCACACAACACACATCAAGAAATATATTATTCAACGAGAATGAGAAGTCAACAAGATTGATATGGGTGCAGTCGACACTGACATATGATTATTGTCATTGTTGTTGCTACTATAAGGTTTGCACAAGAAATAGATGAAAGGGCTTGTTAAACCCTAATAGGGTTCTCTCTACTTTTGTGAGGAAAATTTAAGGAGGAATAAGGTTTTCTCCTTTTGATACTTACCTTCTTGGAAAATTCCAACCTCCTTGGTAATTCTTTCCACAAGGAAAGTTGGCTTTGCGCTGACACTGGAAGCTAAAGCATACTTATCAGACACCCTGACATTGAGTGGAATAAGAAATGCAACATTCAACATTAGGTCTCTTGCCGATCTCCAATTCCACTACATCTAGTCGTCATCTGCTGCATCCATCCTTTTGGTTACCTGCAATTCATTTAAGGTTTCAATGTCCAATTCTACTTTGAGAAACAAACATGAACTTGGTAATTACTTATTAGGAATGTTATGATTTTGGTATGAATCAATAAGAGGGATTCGGGTTCTCCACCTCCTTGGCATTATCATCATCGGGTGCTACAAATATGTTTCCTTCGAATTTTCGTCATTGTCATCATTGAGCCATAATTTGATGTACTTGGTGTAATTTTGCACAAGAAAACATCTCTATTGAACAATCAACTGTCTCTATTAAAACTTAGACACATCATTGTTCTAGTCCAATTTCCTTGAAGCTAGGGTGTGAAACCATATCATTTCTTCCTCCACATATCTTGGGCAAACCTTGCCATTTATTCTTTCACCATAATTGATGTTTCAGATTAGCAGTCTCTACAAAATCTTTATAGACATTGGTTTTGTTTTGAACATGCATAAGTTTCAGAAGGTGAAGAGGCATATATTTCAATGCATGTTTTACATGGTTTTTAAATTCAATTCTCACTAATTATCGTATGTGGTCATCAACAACAAACACAGTAAATACTTTATCATAATTTGGTAAAAAAATATTTTAAAAATGGTTTAAACACTAGATTTAGATATGCATGGAAGATATTATTGAAATCTTCATTTGTTGATTGAGAGGAGATGACGAAAATATGCCAACATCTTTCATTCTCAACTCTAGAATTGAGATTTGTAATTAGCAAAAAGATTAATATGCCAACTTCCAATAAGAGGAATGCATATTGACGTAATAATAGACATTTTGGTTTTTCAATGCTTAGTTAATTTTTTTCCAACATACTAGACTTATCCCACACCTAATTCTTTTGCTTCTTAATCCAGAGAGAGACATGATCTAATGAAATCTTGTTGGGTTTCTTGTTTTTCTTTATTTTGATTTGGGGGGCTATTTATATAGACCAAAACGGGGACTCGGTCTAATGAACTATAGTTGTGTTTCTTGGGTTCATTGTTTTTCTTTATTTTGATTATTTTAGCTTGTTAGGGACTATTTATGCAAAACAAAACAAATTTAAGGGAAATGTTTTGAGGATCAGCTTTATAGTATTTTTGGGTTATAAAACAAGTGGAGAGTAAGTTTTTTAATAATAGAATATAAAATTATGAATTTCCTACATCAATCACCCACCATAAGATAATGAGTTTGAATAAATAAAATGTCGAACTCAAAAGTTGTGTCTTAAAATTTCTTGTTAAGTAACCTTAATATAAATACTATTGTCTACAAATATTGTAAGATTCATAAATTCATAGTTAATTTAAAATGAGACACACATAACCAAAGATATGAGGACTAATTATCAGAGTTCATGTTTGCCATTCATCTATATGAAATGAACCCTTTCGAGAAATCCTAAAACATGAAATCCTAAAATTTTTATTCCATTTAATCTCTAATATAATATAATAAATATTATATATTATTAAATAAATAATGATTAAACTAGAAGGTAGTTAAATCATCAATCAATGAAGGGAAGATAAAGTTTTTTTAAAATTATTATGAAAATAAAAAGTAAGTTTCTCATTTTTTAACAAGTTCCTATACTCATTCACGATATGGATTTTTAAAGAAGTTAAATATTTAATTTTAGTATAGATTTTCACAATACTTCACACGTGTGTGTAAATATAAACAATGTTGGATATTGTCCCAAACATCACCCACATCTTTAGAGATTGATTATTAAAGAAGATGCTTAATTTTTATATGCATTTCATGCCATGTCTTTGTTTTCTAAAAAGATGGAAACATGATTGGAGAGAGTGGGGTGAGGAGTGGTATGAATGGACTAGCAAGATGGAGAGAATTAGGGGGGAGGAGATGAATATTGGGTGAGGATAAGGAAGGGAATGGCGAGAAGGTGGAAGGAGGATGAAAGCATTGGTGAATAGTTTCAAGAAGAGGAGGTCATGGATGTGTATAGAAATAAATAGGAAGGTAAAGATGGGGATGGAAGAGGGTACGAGGAGGGGAGGATAAAGGGGTGAATTAGTTGTGAGAGGAGTGAAGCGCAGAGGAAGTGAGGGGTGCATTTGAAGGCAGATTTAAAAGAGTGGGAGGAGTGGAAAAGGGAGGTAGGGAAAATGAGAAAAAGAGAGATTAGGCAGGGGAGAATATGGAGGGAAAGGAGGTGGGTGAGGGCAAGAGATAGGGAAGTTAAGTAGGAGGAGGAGGAGGAGGAGTGGAGGAAGGAAGGTCGTGGGTATTTGGAGAAGAAAGAAGTTGATGAAGGATAGAAGATTAAGAGGATGAGATGGAGTGGAGGTAGATATGGTAGTGAGGAAGAGGACCATTAGAGGAGGAAGAGGAAGATGTTAGGGATGAGTGGAGCTAGAGGAAAATGGGGCATTGGATGGATAGGAATGGGAGAATGAGAATGAGAGGAGGTAAGGGATCAAGTAGTGGGGGCGTAGAGTGTGTGGGTGAGGAGAGGGGGTGAGGGAGGAAATGGTGCAATGAGAAGGAGGAATACAGGGATGGTTGGAGTTGGATAGAAATGGGGTATGAGAAGGGGATAAATAAGAAGAAGGAATATAGGGATGGGTTGGAGTTTGATAGAAATGGGGCATGAGAAGGGGATAAATAGGATATAGTTTTGTGGAGAGAAAACGGTGGGGGTGGAAGTCAAGGATAAGGTGTGAGAAAAGTAGAGGGTGGGAATGGTTTTAGAGGGATTGTAAATTTATGGGAAGAGCAAAGCTAGAAGATAAATGATAAGTGGTGGGATAGGGGAATGAGGAGTGGAATTAAAGGGGGACAAGAAAGAGATGGAGGTTTAAAGTGAGAGGGAAAGAAAAGAAAGAGGAGGAAAGTAGGGGGGATGAGTAGAAGTGGTGTAGTAAGTGTAAATTAGGTGAGGGATAGGTGGAAGGGGAGAAAGAGGATAAGGAAGGAGGGAAAGGAGTGGAATGATTCCAGAAGAAGGGGAGGACCAGTGGAGGGATAGTAGACATTTTGGTGGGTTAAAGCGAGGGGTAGATGGTGAGAATACATAAATGGATTATCAAGGGAGTGAGGAGTGGAAAGAGAGAGTCAAGACGGTGAATGAGGAGTAAAAGAGTGAGGGATGGTTGGGGGGTGAGGGAATGTTGTTTCTTGCATCCCAAGCACATTTACTATTGGGAAAAATGCCTCGGAACTCTGGTGAATGTCACCACCCAAAAACCCAAAAATCTAACATATACATTAGAAATTCACAATTTTTTCTATATAGGGAGAAACAAATTTAATGTATAAAAAAATTAATGATTGGGCCTGATCACTATATATCACTGCCTAACAACAACGACATAATAAATAGTGGTTTAACAACGTTAAAAATGTAAGCGACGAAAAACTGGTTTAACAACGTTAAAAATCTAAGTGGTGAAAAACTAGTTTAACAAAGTTAAAAATGTAAGCGGCGAAAAACTGATTTAACAATATTAAAAATGTAAGCGCGAAAAATCACTCCCTAACAATAGCAACATAATAAATAGTGGTTTAACAGTGTTAAAAGTGTTAGAGACGAAATACTTGTGATAAGATCAAGTGACATAATAAATAGTAATTTAACCACGTTAAAAGCGTAAGCGGTGAAAAGATCAAGTGACATAATATATAGTAATTTAACCACATTAAAAGCGTAAGCGGTGAAAAGATCAAGTGACATAATAAATAGTAATTTAACCATGTTAAAAGCGTAAGTGGTGAAACATTGTTTTAACTAGCAAATGGGGATGGGAGTGGTGAAAAACTGTTTTAAAAAGCAAAGGGGGTTGGGAGGGAAAAAAAACTATTTTAACAAGCAAAAGGGGATGGGAGCGAAATTAGAAACGAAATACTTGTGATAAGATCAAGTGACCTAATAAATAGTAATTTAACCACGTTAAAAGCCTAAGCGATGAAAAGATCAAGTGACACAATAAATAGTAATTTAACCGCATTAAAAGATCAAGTGACATAATAAATAGTAATTTAACCATGTTAAAACCGCAAGTGGTGAAAACTGTTTTAACAAGCAAATGGGGATGGGAGTGATGAAAAACTATTTTAAAAAGCAAAAGGGGTTGGGAGGGAAAAACTTGTGGTAAGATCCACCTTGGTGAAGGGATTTTAACCGCATTAAAAGATAAAGTGACATAATAAATAGTAATTTAACCATGTTAAAACCGTAAGTGGCGAAAACTGTTTTAACAAGCAAATGGGGATGGGAGTGATGAAAAACTATTTGAAAAAACAAAGGGGGTTGGGAGGGAAAAACTATTTGAAAAAGCAAAGCGGGTTGGGAGGGAAAAACTTGTGGTAAGATCCACCCCGGTGAAGGGATGGAGAGCCTTAACCGCGTGTGATAAGAAAGTCCAAAGACTGTTCCCGTTCTTGTCGAGGGAGATGCCAACCATCTCTCCTTTCTACGAACACAGAACAAAGGTGTTGAACATGAGGAATATATAGAATATTATTTCATACACGGTGGCAATGTGGGATAAATATGTCGTTTCATCTTAATAAGCAAGAAGAGGTGAGGGAAGGACGGGAAACCACTGCCACAGCCATGGATGCCGTTGTTGTCGTTAGTCTGCGCCTTCGTTAATCAATCTGTTGGTTATACACGTCCTTCAAATTTTATTTTCTGGGCACTATGTGGGACGACTTTGCTCGGACCGCCGAGATGGTTTATAAATGGTTCATATTTATATTTTTGTAAAGTCTAAATAGTACCATGTAGAAGCAGGAATTTGCCTTGAGTGCCTTGGCTATTCAACCCGAATGGGAGGCCAGTTAACTGCAAACAAAGGAATTTATTTGTGTCAACCAATGAGTAGTGGACTGCAGAGCGTTCTCATGGAGTAGTGGGCCATTATCTCTCTTTATTGGCGCAAATTTCCATAATCATAATAATTAAATAACATTAAAAAAGAAGTGATAAAGAAGCGTAGAGTCCTTGGGAAATAGCCTTTGAAAATATGTAAGTTTAGGTAATGTAAATCACAATATTTGAATTTGTTAATTTATTTATTTGGAGGAATGCATTGTATGATTTTGGAGAAGAATCAAAATGTAAGTTTAGGTAATGTAAATCACAATCTTTGAATTTGTTAATTTATTTATTCGGAGGAATGTTATAATTTTTAATGATAGATTGTATGATTTTGGAGAAGAATTTTAATTATGAAGGGTATGATTTTGGAAAGATATTAAAAATAGAAGGGTTTGAGTTTTTTTATATTATATTTTTGTTTATCATTTGTTTATTTATAGGGAACGTTGATGGGTTTATAATTTTCATTTTTTTGTGTGGTTTTTTTAGCTTATTATGTTGATAGTCGTGTTTATTTTGGAATATGAATTTTATTATTTTAATTTAATTATGAATAATTATTAAGTGTATGGTAGGAGTTTATTCTTTAGAGAATATTCTAAAATATTCTTAGTAATATTTAGAATTGAAAAGTTGAGATTTTTCTTATTTTTAGTAATATTCATAAATCAAAGAGTGAGATTTATCTTCAAAGTAATTAGGCCTTTTTTTTTCCCTTTTGATTAAATTGATCAATTAAAAAAAAAATCACTTGAACAAGCTCATATGAAATGATTTATGAGTTTTTTGGACATATGGTATCAAGAAGCCATAGTATTGGCCCATGGTATTGTAACAAATCCTATTTACAAATTAAGAACCTCCCTATTAAAGTGGGGGTGAATGTCCATCCTTAAACATATTATTACATGTTTTTAAAATGTATTAGATTTGATTTATATATAATTTTTGTTATAGTTAATAATAATAATTTAAAATAAAATTATATTTAATTATTTTTTATTATATTTATTTTAGCAATGTAATATGTATCATGGAATTTTTTGTACTTATCATAGATTTATATCAATAGATATTTACCTACCATTTAAATTATATAGTTGGAAAAGTAAAATATTAAGAAAAAAATATAAATATCTTGTTTTGGTGTTACAACAGAGAAAGCAAATTATGAAAGTAATCTATACCCTCACCAACCACCAAGTAAATCTTTCCTTTTGGGGATTGGGAATATTTAGAATGAGGCAAGTGCATAGTGGATGTACTCGAGGATCCTTAGGCATGGTGAATTTCATTTATTTTAAATAAATATGTTATATAGCGTGAAATATAAATATTCGTAAAAAAATAAATATGCTATATTTATGTTAATTTTTTATACATTTGGACAAGTTAATACATTGTTATACTTGAAATCAATATTTATAAAATTTTAATAAAAACAAACATTACATAATTCCTTTTTAACTGACTAAATTTTTATAAATTCATGAAAAAAACAAAATAACATAATTTTTTTTTTTTAAATAAAAAATTGCATAGCACAATCCCCATATAAAAAAAAAGCATGTTTTAAGATTTTTAATGCAACCATGTATACAAAGGTTATGGGTCAACTTTAACTTGAGAAAAAACAAGAATCACACATCTTATTGTAAAATGGATCATTTTGTTAGATAAAATTTGCTCGTACATAAATGAATGTTATAAATAATAATGAGGAACTTATCATAGAGGAACTTATTAGAATTGGCATAATCTCAAATCCCTAGGAAATTGGTCTGTTGGGAGCCACTTGGCACGAATATAATTTTTTAATTTTATTAAAAGTAATGGACCATTTTGCTAAACAAAATGTTACAAATAATAATGAGGAATTTATCCAAAAGAGCTTATTAGAATTGGAATAATCTCAAATCCCTAGGAAATTGGTGGACAAGGAGCCACTTGGCACAAATCAAATTTTCTAAATTTATTAAAAGATAATGTAACCTAATTAAGACTAAGCATATGTTGAGAATATTCCCTTGAGAATCAATCTGAGTGGTCAATTAAAAAATAAAAAAATGTTAACATATCCTCATCCACCTTAAGTTGAAATAAAAACCCTTCCACAATTATTCAAAATTAACAATTTTGCAATTAAAAATTTAAATAATAAATATAGTAAAGTAAATTAGTAACCTGTCGAAAATTTATAATTATCACATAATATAGTATTATATTATATAAAGGAAATTCAAATTATAATCTAATCATATATATATAAATAAATGTTTTTTTAATTAAACAATATAATTTATATTAACTATATTATTATAAGATATGCTCATCTTTTTACAAATTTTAATAATAATAATTTATAAATCCACTCTAACTACTATTCACTGCAAAGCCAATTAATAATAATATAATCATTAATAATTTTTTTTAATAAATAATATTTTTCTATTCATTACTGAAGCAAATATATTTCCATTAAACATGCTCAGAAAAATGCTGATCAACTTCAAAACACAACTGCAACTAAACCTTGACATCGATCCAAAAGGATCCACTACCAAAAATGAGATCGAACCAAAAAAACAAAATTTTGACTAAACACAATTGACAGAAATCCACAACGAACCTGAAACCTCCGACATTTACTACTCATTAACAAATAAATAAATTCATGGCTTCAATTTCGGAGAAATATTTTAGCCCTCCCTTTAACCCTAATCTTATAATGCATGGCTTTTAAACTACTTATATGTACCACTGCAAGAATATAAAGTGATAAAGCAGCTGGGTGCCAATGGTTTTAAAAACCATCTTTGCTCAATTCTGTAATAAAATGTATCACAGGTCTATCTATATATTCCTTATATGTGAAATGTGTTAGTATTTGTTTTGGATTAATGGAAAAGACAAAGAAGTTTGAGCTGAGATCATTAAAAGGTTTGGTTTTGAGGAGAGCTAATTGGAGTTTGGTTATTATTTTTTTTATTTTTTTTATAGTATTAGTGGTTGAATCTTGTTTTTACATTGCAAATGTATTCAACATCATCAAAAGCCTTGAAACATCCAAAATTTTAAAACTTAATAACAGTAACTTGGATTTCCAAAAAATTAACCAAAATTTACCAAAATCTTATCATAATTTCCAAACAAATTTACAACCCCTACACGAAAATCTGGCCTTTTCCAAAAAGCATTGCTATTACCAACAACATTGTATTCTTGATACTACTTGGAATTTAGTTTGGAATTAATTGCATTTCCTATTTGAAAATGCAACCTAGAATTTAGCTAGGATTTAATTTCCATTTTCTATTTGAAAATATGGCAATACTTTTGTACTCGAGTACAAATTGAATTTCGTTAGGATTTAATTTTAATTTTCTATTTGAAAATATAATAATACTTATATATTAAGCATACACGTGTTGCATGGCATTTTGGTCCCATAATTAATTCTTTATATTTGTGAAGTTTTTATCAATTTTAGGCATTTACATATTATGTTTAAGTATTGCTTGCATCTCAAGGGTTTTTTAATGATTGTTATTATGATACATTAATTTAATTCGAGTTGTTTTTAAGTGTGATTTTTTGAAAAAAATCCAGTTTATTTTCCAACTTAATCTATCTAGAATTTAATTGAGATTCATTGAAATCATAAGTTTGATGGGTGAACAAACACAATACCATAAGGATAATTTACACAATACTTTGGTCAACCCATAAGAAATTAGGTAAGTTGTAAAGTTGGTTTCATATTTATACTAGCATCGCCATAATGATAATTTACACAATACTTTGGTGAACGCATAAGAAATTATGTAAGTTATAAAGTTGGTTGCATATTTATACTAGCCTTGATCCATCTTAACTTTGATCTACCAAGTGTAGAGGGGATCAAATCTCGTGAGATGCAAACTTTTTTTGGAGTGAAAAGAGATTTGATCCCTCTCGGGCTTGGTAGATCTGAAATTAAGATGCATCTATGCTAATTTTATATAAATTTCACAACTCTATATAAAAATATTCTCATTTTTCATTTTATTAAAACTTTCATCTAATCCAATGTATGAATATCCATAGAATATTTTTAGTGGTAGTGAGAGTAGAGAGTTTAGATATATCTCAAAAGTATATATTTTTTCCTTTTAGATTTAATTTAAAATGTTATAAAATTAAATTAAGATATTTTGATTATAAAATGAGTTATGGTTTTTGGGCATGTAGTATGCTAAGACATGGTATTAGCCCATGATATTGTAACAAAATTTATTTACGAGTTAATAATATCCATGGTAAAGTGGGGTGTGGTTAAAATTTTTGTTATATTCTAAGTTTATTGTAAGTATTAATTTTTTATGTGCTTATTAATTAACTTTAAATATGGTTACAAAATTATTATTAGTCCCTGCCAAGGCAAGACACTAGCAGTTGATTTCTCTGTTGACCATTATTAGTTTAACATTAACCAATGCAATTTATAATGTTTAACTTCGAAAAATAAATATTCATTTTCCAATATTATTAAAAAAACTAATTTTCAAATAAACCATAATTTAAAGGTCTTATTGTAGCTTTTGCACAAATAATGCCATGTGGATAACTTCATCACATATTTTTTTCCATAATTTATTGAAATGGTTTCAATATCTATGTATGATTTTTAGATAATTGTGTAGTGATTTTTTAATAAAAAAATACAACCCTTGAAAATAGTTCATATTCATGTAAATAACATATTTACCATCAGTTACTTTCCATCCACCCTAATTTAAGTAAGTCTTTACATAAATAATGATTAGAAATAACATGTAAATAAATATAAATTCAACATATTGAGTCAACCTTTAAAAATTTTACATACATACTTCATTACTCTTACACATTTAAGCTATATTGAACTATAGAGTACCTCTCGGCGCAATATAACATTAAAATGCATTTTATTAGTCTATGGCTACGACAAACACAAACTATAGAGATTTCGACTGATTTGTTATTAGTTTTACTTTGAATATAGAAAAACTTTTGAATGTCCAAGATTTAACATAGCCAACAAAAATTCTATGTTCTATATGTAATGTTTTAAAAACCATTGGATAATATATTTTGAAGTTTTATTATAGACTTAGTCCTCCTAATGCATTTATTTATTTACAAATTTATGTTAAGCTAAGGGGGTGGTGCAAGAAGGAAGATGTTAGGGAGGAGTGGAACTAGAGGAAAATGGGGCATTGGAGGGGCAAGGGGTAGGAATGGGAGAGTGAGAATGAGATGAGGTAAGGGATCAAGAAGTGGGGGCGTAGGGTGTGTGGGTGAGGAGAGGGGGTGAGGGGGGAAGCAACAAAATGAGAAGAAGGAATATAGGGATGGTTGGAGCTTGATAGAAATGGGGTATGAGAAGGGGATAAATAAGAGATAGTCTTGTGGAGAGAAAGGGGTTGGGGTGGAAGTCGAGGATAAGGTGTGAGTAAAGTAGAGGGTGGGAATGGGTTTAGAGGGATTGTAAATTTAGGGGAAGAGAAAAGCTAGAGGATAAAATGACTAGTGGGATAGGGGAATGAGGAGTGGAATTAAAGGGGGACAAGAAAGAGATGGAGGTTTAAAGTGAAAGAGGGAAAGAAGAGAAGGAGGAGGAAAGTATGAGGGATGAGTAGAAGTGGGGTAGCCTGTGTAGATTAGGGGAGGGATAGGTGGAAGGGGAGAAAGAGGATAAGGAAGGAGCGAAAGGAGTGGAATGATGCCAAGAGAAGGGGAGGAGAAGTGGAGGGAGAGCAAACATTTTTGTGGGTTAAAGAAAGGGGGTAGATGGTCATAATACATAAATGGATTATCTAGGGTGTGAGGAATGGAAAGAGAGAGCTGAGATGGTGAATGAGGAGTAAACGAGTGACGGATGGTTGGGGGGTGAGGTGCATGAAAGTAGAGGGAGGAGTAGAGTGATGGATAAAGGGAGGATGGAGAGGGGTGCACAAGGGGGAAATATGAGTAAAAAGAGTATTAGAGTGAGTGGATAATGAGAAAAAGAGAGGAAGGAAGTAAATGGCGTGGGAAAGGGGAGGTAGAGGATACTGAAGGGGTGTATTTGGAGTGGAAAGTGGTGAAAGAAAGTAAGCCTAGAGGAAAGAAGTGTGAAGAAGGGACATTAAGTAGGAATATGTGGAGGGAAGAAGGGATTGAGTGTTAGGGGAGGAGTGAAGGTGAGGAAGGGATTGAGAGATATGTGTTGAGTAGTGGAGGTGAGGAAGCAAAGACGACAAGGAAAATATGTGTAAGTGGAAGTGGCAGTCGATGCGATGATGAGAAAGGAGTATATTTATTGACAATGAGTAAAGGATCAAGGGAGATGGTGAACACTACTAGGGAGGAGGAAATGGTGTGGTGATTAGAAGGAATATAGGTTGGAGTGGAGCTATAGGAAAAAGGGGGATGAGAGGGTTATGGGTAAGTTACAAATATGTGGTAGAATAAGGGGTTGGGTCGATTGATAATAAGGTTTGGGACAAGTTGTGGGTAGGTGTGGGTTTAAATAGTTTGGAAGGTTGGTGGAGGAGTGGAGCCAAAGTAGAAAAGATGAGGGAAAGGGGGGTGAGGAGGAATAGTAGTATAAAGGGATGGGGGTGATATGAAGGATTGAAATGATAGAGGATAATGAGGGAAGCATGATCAAAGGGAGGAGTAAGACTGAGGAGAGTTTGGGGGGATGCGAAAAAGGGTTTTTATGAACAAAATCCTTAAAATATCATAAGAAACCATAAGTAAATACCACTATAAACCAATGTGAGTGTGGAACACAAATCCAAGATATATAAGAGAGATGAGTTACATAATGAATCTGTTGTCGATTTTTCTATCATCTGTCGCACAAATGCTTCAGGAGATATGGAAGCTTCCTAGAGGCAACTTTTGGGTTGATTGTAGACCAGTTCCTAGGACATCTTAAAGAGAGGAGTGCTTTTAAAGATTATCAGTAGGGCTTTCTGTTGCACTCTAATTGTCAAGTAGTTTGAAAGGATAATTTAGGGGGATTGGTTCAATGATCCTTCATCAAGGTAAACTCAAGAAAATACATGGATCTAAATACACAAGGGGTAAATCGGGCTAATCTCAAAGAGAAATCTCTGGTTCTGGTGGCCGACACACAACAATAAGAAATTTAATATTAGAGTTGTAGTAAAAGTGAAGAGGAGGAAAGAGAGGAGGGAATTCAATGCATGGGGCTAGAAACAAGACATAATCCTAAGCAACAATGTTCCTGTAGAAGTATGGAAGACTGAAGAGGTGGAATGGCAGAAACAATGGAGTGCTAATTAAGGTCCCAAACTATATGCATCATGGATACATTTATCACCAAAAAAAAATTAGTAAATTTGTGCACATTACAGGTACTGTAGGCTATCAAATAACACAAGTAAATATGTAACTACGCAAGTACTTCTCACTACTTATAAGCAAACATACAACCATGAATATGAGTGAAACCAATAACTTCATTACACTATTTCAGAGGGAGAAATAACGTACATGAAGTGATATAATTAGGAGAAAAACATATTGTGAATTGCTTTGATTGGAATCACCAAAGAGTTTCATTAATCCTTAAAATGAGTCCAGTTCACCAGTCCATTACATTTAGCAATACATAGCTCAAGTCCCTCATTAATAGGAAAATAGAACCAAAAGTGGAATCACAGAATTTGGACCCCTCGGGTGTAGAATTCTGGAATCTTTGTTAAGTGTTTCTTCCCTCTTTTTATAAGGAGAGGGAGAGATTTGAAAATTAGTTACAAAATATCTCTGCCAGAGCTCCAGTTGAATAATCGACTAACTATCTCGGCGTGTGATAGCTCTACTGCCCAAATGATTACAATCAGGATTTGATTCCTTTCTTTAAAAATGCAAGAAATATAGAATAAACAAAAATAAGGAAAATTTAATGATGATGAGGAAAATATCTCTTGGTCGTCCCAATAATTTCCTCTTATCAAGCCACATCTATGCCACGATGATTCAACCAGTTCACCTATTGCTTTCCTCTTTAACCGCTTGAATTCCCCACTCTCTGGAGGCATGAGTGATTGATTGCTCATCCCTGAGCAACTAGTCCAACTCCTCGTCTTTCATTGCTTTAATTTCCACCCTCACATCCCAGGCTTCTGAAGTAGTATCGTCCTCACTATCATAGAATCCGGCCTTCCTTTCCACCTCTTCCCACTGCTTATGCTCTTCTTTTTCTGTGCTTCCTTCTAACAATCCCAAAAGCAAAGGTGGACTTAGCTTGAGGCCAATCCAGCTGGCCTGGAGGTTCTGCATAGACTTCTTGTAGAGAGGCACCCATGCCAAGGCCTCCCTCATTCTAGTTGGAGTGTGATATTCCCTAATTTTGAGGCTGTGGGACAGTGTGTTCCACCTACGGGTGCAAGCATGAACACAATTGTCCCCTAACAACCGCTCCATATCCTCGAAGTGTGCTATGGCTTGAGCCTGCCGATCCATGTATTCTAATAAAGCCTGAGAGTTGGTTGCTAGGTGCTGGTGGGCTGATATCAATGCTGTGGGGTCCCCTGGCTCTGGTCTAATCAACAGTGGTTCATGGAGTTCTTGGTTCATGACATTTTTGACCTCTACCGCTCTCTTTTCTTCGTGGTTTAACCATGAGGTCATTGCCATCAGTTGCATATCCCCTACTGCTATGTTGGGGTCCCATGAGGTTACATTTGGAAGGGAAAAATTATGAAGGTAGAACTCTGATAGCTTGGCCTTGTCCTCTAATGAACTGTTGTTACATAAATCCATGAACTGCTGGGGGTTTTGGATTTGGGAGATACCCCTCTGTGCCAATGTATTAATTTGGAATTGCAGCCACTGATCCCTGAGGTATAGGCCATAGGATTTGGCCGGCTGCCTACATTGCAGAGCGTCCATTGCCCAACTGGCCATGCAGGCCAGTTGTGCCTCCTTTTCTTGCACCTGCTGTTTTAGAGATTGTATCTCTATGCCTGCCTGCAATTCTCTCTCCTGTAGTTGCTGACTTAGTTCCTCAAGATCAGCTTGCATTCCTTCCTTTTCTTGAGGTTCTGCTGTGGTGTCCTCTGGTGCTGTGTCCCCTTCTTTCCTCTGTCCTTGTAGCTGTAGCTGTCGTTTGAGCTTCTCATTTTCTTCCTGTAGAAATACTCGCTGGCAGTTTCCCACATGTTTTGCCATAACCAATTCTCTTCTTGGCTCCCTGATTTGTTCCTCCAAGGGGCCTATATCTGCTACTCCTTTAGACTTGGCTATTCTCATCCATGTGTGGGTCCTCACTCTTTCTTCGTCTAGTGCAATGAAAAGCGGCACTGTGAATTTCTGTGGAATGATTTTTCTAGCCTCTTAGAATTTATAATAAGATCCCAAGTTGGGCTGGGGGCTAGGTTCCATGATGTGCTCTACCTCTTCTTCCCTTTGTGGTGATTTGGTTGCCTCCCCTTCCATTCTTTCGGTCTCCTTGAGCCTGGCTAATGTTTCCTGTAGAATGGCTTCAGCATCCTGTAGAGAGGCTTGTGAACCTAATATTTCCATTCTCTCCCTCCAGGTAGATGTCTTCGGGCTCCCCCGCTCATAAGTGACTGATACTTTGGAGGGGGACTTCTCCTTTGGCGAGGTAGGGGTGTCTTCAATGGTAATTGGGTCTTTGGATGGAGGTTGGGGCCTGCCGGTTTTAATTCTTACACTTCTTCTCGCTTTGAAATATAGAGGAGTCTCCCTCTTTCGTTTTTCCTTTGGCTTGGGAGAGGTACCTAGGGTGGCCAGCACAGCTGCTGCCTCCCTAGCTAGAATTTCGGCCGATTTCTCCTTCTGCTTCCCTTTTTCAGGACTTCCTGTAGAAAGTCCTGTAGTGGCTGATTTCTGGCTTCCTGTAGAAGCCGTTTTTAAACTTCCTGTAGAAACAGACGGCACCGTTTTAGCCTGTTTGGCTGAGGGTGCTTTTTCTTTTAACTTGGCTGAGGCTGCCTTAGAGGTGCCCTCACTGGCTTGGACTTTCTCAGTCCTTTCTACCCTGCTCTGTAGTCTTTTCTCCCTGGGTGTTGGTGTAATTTTACCACCCCCTGTTTTGGCAGCTTGGTTTTTTTCTTGTGTTCCCTTCTGTTCTTTCTTTGGTGTTTTGCCCGGGGTTTCTTGTCCTTTATCTTTCTTCTTTGCCTGAGTGTGCTCCTTCTCCTCGCTGCTGGAGGAAGTGAGCTCCTCGACCAAAATTCGGATGTCATCATCCTTAGACAGATTCCGAAAAATTTCCTAGGAGAGAGGGACGGTGTAAGTGTGGAGTGCATCTTCCATGAGGAGCTTGATAAGCCCATGATGGGCTAGCTGGTCTGGCATCCCCTCTCTCAGTTTGGTGGCACACTCAATCATGGATTGTAGGAGGAAGTAAGGAATGCTCAACTTTTGCTCTGAGGGTAGGTCCATTTGGTGCCTGAGTTCTGTGAGCAACCGGAAATGATAGCCATACACGATGCTAAATCGCCCCTCACACGTAATATACTTCATAATCTGGAGGCTAACTTCACTCCAGAGTGGTTGTAGGCTAGTTCTTCGAACTCCATTCTTGTCCTCTGAAAATTGTTCCTCTGGCAAGAAGAACTCTTTTTTAGCTTTCTGACCCAATTTTCTCTCCTCCTTATCCCAGGGTACCCCCATCGGTAGATCAGTTACTCTGCTAATGAGCTGTGGGGTGAGTCTGAGGGTCAATCCTCTGAAGTTGACAATGGCCAATGTCTGTGACTTCGGCTTTAAAGACCTCAGGAATTCTTCTGTAATTTCGTCATCGTGACCTTGCAGCTTGTCACAGAATGACATCCATTGTGCACGGGAAAACAAGTCCACCACCTCAGGGGTTTCCCGTAATTTCTTGGAGTCCGAAGGCTCTTTTCTAATGAACCCTCCCGACATGGTAAAAAAACTTTTTTTGGTTGTTCTGAGCTTGCCTGCTCGTGTACAGAAGGAGAACTTCGGGGTTTTTCTACACAGAGCATAGAGCTATGTCTCTGTTATGCACACGGTCATATAAAATTCACAATTTCCCACCGGTGACCCCTGACAGTGGCTCAATTTTAACTCAAAACCCCGGAGAAAATCCCGCATACATACTACGACGACAATTCTCATGCAGCGATAAGAAAACGGCTTGTAAATTCATGAACAGACTTTTATTCACATTTTCCTACCCCTTCAACACGTCGACTTCACCACCTTTTGAATCAATTGCATGGGAGAATTATGTTCAGGCTTACCTTATTCCAGAATTTCCACCTTCGACGTGAACAGTCCAAACTTCTCTGTAATGCCAGGCTTCCTGTAGGAGTCGTGCACGGATTCTGGGGAACGCTTCAGTGGTTCTGGACTTTCTGTGCAGCAACAGGACGTTGGAACAGGCCGAGAACTCGGGCTAACAGCCTTCAGAGAATTGAGGACGCGTACTCGGCTGCAAAACGGTTGTGAATAAATGACTGCAGTGCATCATAAGTGATTTAGCCGGCCGATTTGAATTGCTGCGGAATTCATGGCGCGGGGGTGAGCTGTCCCCGTCGACCCGTTGGCCGACGTCACCGCTATCATTCCGCTGCATGTATTCCTGACCGCCGAATCCTTCCCTTTGCATTTACCGCCGCCATTCCTGTTAGACTGCCGCTTCTCTCCGACTGGACGCTTCCCACGTGTCCAATTCCTGTCTTTTCGACATAACCAAAGCCATTCGGATCCAACGAGGCCGTCGGACTGGTTGTGGTGGCCAGTTGAATGGCTACCCGACTTGTTCAATCCGTTCATTCTCACAGTCATGCACATTTAGAGTAATGCTTATGTAATTTGATGAAATAAGGTTAGGCACTTACCTGTGCGGCCGTGGACGTGGTTTTCTCAGGCTTCAGGACGAGGAATGCTGGATCTGCTTGCTGCTGCTTCGTGCACGGGCGCTGGAGCTCCTCTTCCTTGGCTGCTGGTGGCTACGAGACCTTGAGACCCGATTTCCTGGTGGTGAATGTTGCATGCACCGGCTTCATGAGCTGCTGGTGTCTCCATGGGATGTGCTCTAGCTGGATCAGCTGCTACAGGATTCCTGTAGGACATCCTGTAGCCGTTTCTCCTCCTAGGGTGCATGCCGAAATAATTGAGTCACGTTCACAGGTGCAGGGTCCTGAGATTGCCTTGACAGGTAAAGCATTGAGCCTCTGCATGCTCTATTTCCCAAATAAATTCCTTTATCTCAGAAAACAAAGTTCTGGTATGACTGTGCAGGTATATTTTGACCGTATGGCAGCAATGGTGGTGAAAGGAGGTGAAACAAGTGGAGGATGGAAGAAAGGAGTGGTTGCATGCCTCCTCAACAGACTTCAAGCTTCAAATTCTTCTTCATAATCGGTCCTGGCCCGCTCAAAGGCTCTACAGGATGTTTCCTGTAGAAACACAGAACTTCCTGTAGAAAGTCCTGTAGCTTCCTGTAGAAGGCTAAACCATGACCAGATTGTGTCCAAACCTTGGAAGAAATGAGTGTTCATGGAGGGAGTGCATGTGAGGTTGCCTGGTAGCTTGGTAGGGACCCTTGTCCTTGAGTTGAGAGGACTCCTTTTTTGCATTGAATCCCTGCAACCTGCAACAATTTCCAAAGATTAAGCCTATTTTTTCTGTTTCTGCCTATTTCTCTTTTTCTTTTTTCTTTCTCTCTTTTTTTTTTAAGAGACAACAGGGGCGCCTCAATGATGTTTTCACCCCTACTATCTGCCTTGGGCGCCTCGGAGAGGTTTTCACCCAAGGATCTTTTTATTCCATTTCTTTTCAGAGAGACAGCAGGGGCGCCTCAATGAGGTTTTCACCCCTACCATCTGCCTTGGGTGCCTCAGAAAGGTTTTCACCCAAGGATATTTTTTATTTGCATTTTTTTTTTTATGATGCTCAGGGTATGCCCAAAACAGAGGTAGATCCCTTCTCTATGACTAGCACTGATTTTTCCACAGTTTTGATGAACTCTTGCCTCGAGAGAGGTTTCCTGTAGATATTTAGTCGATGCCCATTGATGAGCATGGGGATGGCTTCTTCATCAATGGTCCGGATAAGGACAGAACCATTGTCATTACACTTCTCCACTGCATAGGGTCCTAGCCATCTTGTCCTCAGCTTCCCCTTGAAATCCTTATGTCTGGAATCATACAGTAGCGCCCAATCTCCCGGCTGGAATTGTTTGTCATTGAGGTGCCGGTCATGCCATATCTTCCTCTGAAGTTGAACCACTTCTGAGTGAAGGAGGGCCTGCATTCGGTTTTCATCTAACCCATTCAGCTGTAATAACCTTTCTTGTTGAGCATGGCTGAGATCTAGGTCCAACTGGGCTGCCATCCTCAATGTGTTGTACTCGAACTCAATGGACAGCAAAGCTCTCTTCCCATAGACCAGCTCATAAGGTGTGAAGCCGGTTGTGGTCTTCCAAGTGGTGTTGTAAGCCCAAGTGGTCTCAACCAGGCGATCTGCCCAATCCTTTCTGCTGCTGCTCACCACCTTAGTCAAAATCCCTTCTAATGCTCTATTGGTGACTTCCACCTGCCCATTTGCTTGAGGATGATAGGGGGTGGAAGTCCTATGCTTGATCTTGTGATGAGCGAGCAAGTCTTCAATTAAGTTGGAGGTGAACTAGCTTCCTTGATCGGTGACTAACTCTCTTGGGTAGCCAGATTTGTAGAAGATGATTTCTCTTAAAAACTCAGCCACCTTTTCTTTTGTCGCTGCTTTGATTGCCTTGGTTTTTGCCCACTTTGTCAGATAGTCTGTGCACATAATGATGTAAGACCTTTGCCTTGAAGGAGGGTTGATAGGACCCACAAAATCCATACCCCACTTCTCAAATGGCTCAAGAGTCACTTGAGGTTGGAGAGGCATTTCGTCCCTTGGAGTCGGTTTCCCCATCCTTTGGCATCGGTCACATTGGCTGATATATCTTCTGACATCTTGATGAAGCGTGGTCCAATAGTAGCTTGCCTGTAAAATTTTGAAGGCAGTCCTCTTGGCTGCAAAATGTCCTCCACAAGGCCCATCGTGACAGGTTAGGAGGATGTCAAAGACTTCCTCCTCCCTTACACAATGCCTTAAGATCTGATCGGGGCCAAGTTTGAACAGGTTACCCCCGATCCAAGGGAATGAGGCACTTTTCCTCACGATTCTGCTCTTCTCTTTTGAGGATAGATGCAGAGGGAACTGTGCTGAGACCAGGTAGTTTGCTATGTCAGCAAACCAGGGAGAGAGTACTGAGATAGCGAACAAATGTTCATCTGGCATCTGGTCATCTACTGTTCCTTCTTCACCTACATGTAAATCCAATCTAGACAAGAAGTCAGCAACAACATTTTCTTTACCTGGTTTGTCAACGATAGTCAAATCAAACTGTTGCAACAAAAGTAACCATCTAATAATACGAGCATTCACATCAGGTTTATTCATTAAATATCTAATTGCAGCATGATCAGTATGTACAAATGTTTGATAGCTAGTGATGTAGTGTCGGAACTTGTTCAGGGAATGGACCACGGCCAAGAATTCCTTCTCAGTTACAATATAATTCATTTCTGCCTTGGATAAGTTTTTGCTGACAAAGTATATGGCATATGGAAGTTTTTTTTCAACTTGTCCTAAGGTTGCCCCTATGGCTTTGTTCGAGGCATCAGTGTGGATGTGGAAAGGTAGGGCCCAGTTTGGACCTCTCAAGATCGGGGCGGACACCAACTTATCCTTTAATTCATTCAGAGCCCTCTGACAGTCGTCAGTCCATTTAAACTCAACATCTTTTGCTAAGAGGCTAAACAATGGCGAGGCTAGCTTACTGAAGTCTTTAATGAATCTTTTATAATATCCTGCTAAGCCTAAGAAACTTCGAACATCTCTTACCTTCTGAGGAGGTGGAACCTTTTTGATGAGAGCAATTTTATTAGGATCCACCTGTAATCCTTGGTGAGAAATGGTATGTCCTAGCACGGTCCCTTCAGTCATCAAGAATTCACATTTTTCAGGACTAAGGGACAGGTTCATCTCAATGCACTTGGTTAGAAATTTTCCCAAATTGGACAATGCTTCCTGGAAGTTGGACCCATAAGGAGTGAAGTCATCCATATAAATTTCCATTGAATCATGGACCAGCTCATAAAAGATGCTCAATACTGCTCTCTGGAAAGTGGCAGGAGCGTTGCATAGCCCAAAGGGAAGGACTCGGTAAGCAAAGGTACCCCAAGGACAAGTGAAGGTGGTCTTATCTTGGTCTTCCGGGCTGATTTGGATCTAATTATACCCGCTAAACCCATATAGGAAAGAGAAAAACTTCTTTCCTGCCAGTCCATCCAACACTTGATCTATGAAAGGTAGAGGGAAGTGGTCTTTCTTGGTGGCTTTGTTCAGTTCTCTGTAGTCCACACAGATTCTCCACTTCCCATTTTTCTTGGGAACCAACACCAGAGGGGAAACCCATTCGCTGTCCGAAATGGGGTAGATGAATCCTGCATCCAACAGTTTTTGCAATTCTTCTTTGACAATGTCCTTAAGGGCTGGATTCATTCTCCTCTGAGGTTGCCTGACCGGTTTACAATCTTCTTTAATGTAGATGTGATGGGTACAGACCGAAGGATGGACTCCTTTCATCTCCTTATAGCTCCAAGCAAAAGCATCTAGATGACTGGCCAACAAGCTACACAGCTCCTTTTCCTGGGAAGGAGATAGGGAGGAGTTGATCTTTAAAGTTCTCTCGGGGCCAAACTCCACATTCTTAACTCTGGGAGAGGTTGGATCAGTCACACAGATGTCCACTAAGGTGCTGGCTTGAGTATCCTCCACCAATTTCTCTAAGGACAATGCACTGGGAAGCGGATTCTGAATCAAGGTCTCAATCAAATCATCCTTGGTTTGAGGACCTCCACTGGTGGTTTCTAAGGTGCACAAGGGTGCATAGTATACCTCATCCTCTTATCCTTCTTCCAACCAAAGTGGTAAGTCATGCTCTAATAGAGGTTGGGCAGGAGGGTATAGGACTAGCTGCTTGGACATAGGACCATTTTTGATGGTCATGTTTCCTGCTCAGCAGCTTATGTAAGCATCCGCAGTGGCTAACCAAGGCCTTCCCAAAATAAGGGGGTATCCAGTAAGCTTTGCCTTTGGTTGAAGAACCAAGAAGTCCGCAGGATACTCCCAAGAGTCAACAGAGACCAAGACATCCTCCACAATCCCTTCGGGAGTCACGGTGGAGCGATCTGCCAACTGCAGGACTGTCGAGGTCTTCCTTAAGGAACCCTGAAGGTTGAGTTTGAGCATGGTGTCCCTGGTCATCACGTTAATGGCAGCCCCTAAGTCAATCAAGGTGTGGGGTATGATGGTGCCATTGATGTGGACATCAACTACAAGACTCCCAGGATCCAAATACTTTGGACAGATTACTTGCCCCAACATAAGATCAGACAGTTGTCCTATGACATTGATAGTTGAGGCATCCCTTTTTCGCCTGCCTGGGTGCCTGAAACACTTTTCCTTAACCAATTTGTTGTATATTGGTACATCTTTGATGGCCTGGAGAAGTGGTATTCTCACACACAACTGTTTGAGTTCTCCCAGAAGCTCATTCTCTTCTGGGTTGGGTTGTGTGGTTACTGTTAGTCTCTCAGGAAAGGGTGGAATGGCTTTTGGTTCACTTTCCTGTTTGTCTTCCTCGTCCTCTGGGGGAGGAGGTTGGCGATCTGGAAGAGTCTTCCCGGATCGCAGGTTGATCTCCTGGATCTCCACAGCATAGGTAGGGCATGTTGTTTCCCCAGTATATACCTGCTGGGCCTGTCGGTTGTTGGGGTTCGGGTTTGGTTGAGTAGGCATTTGGGGTTGTCTTGGAGGAGCAGGAGGTAAAGGTTGTGGTTGAGCTGGTGGTGGAGGCAAAATGGAGGGAGGAGTGTTGTACTGGGGCCTCCACCCCGGTTGAGGTGCATTCCACTGAGGTTGTGGCTGGACACGGGAGTGAAACGAATGAGTAGTGGGTTGAGTATGGTATTGAGGTGGGTAAGACCATGGAGGAGGCACAGACTAGGAAGGATGAGCAGGGGGACCCCAAGAAGGCATAGGAGCAGATTGGTTGGGGCTATAATAAGCTTGGGATGTCCCTTGCATCCCCTGTTGGTAAGGTTTAGGTCCATGCGGCCTCCTTTGGTTGAGGAAGTAGAGAGGTTCGGTGGGTGCCTCAGTCCCTTGGTATATGGCTTTAAATCCAGGTAAGGTTGGGCATTGGTTTGTGGGGTGGTCCTCCTCACAAACGAAACATACCTCTACTGAGTGTAATGGACACTCGTTCTTAGGGTGCTTCCTCGTACACCTGGGACAGAAGATGGCCAAAACCCTCTCAGCTTCCTCTTTCTTTTGCTGGATTCGGAATGTATCAAGTTGCATGGCAATGGTCTGTCTCACCTCACTTTTGAGGTCCTCCAGCTGATTAGCAAACTCATGCTTGGAGAAAGTAGTACTAGCTGAAAGTGGGTTTCCCCTACCTCTTTTCCGGGCTACCCTAGAGTGGTTTCTAAACACAGTCTTTATATCCTCATAAGGTAGTTGGTAAATATCTCCTCCAGCTAGCATGTGAAGGGTATCTAGAAGGTCTTCAGGGACTCCTCGGAGCAGGACCAACTTGAGAGATTCAGGTTCAAGTATGCACCTAGCCCGTTTATAGCTAAGTTGGAACCTTTCCTCGTAATCTTCTAAAGACTCATCGTTTCCCATGGTCATCCGAAAGATTTCTCCCTTGGCTTCCTTGGACCTACAGTAGTCCTGGTATTTGGTATTGAAAGCTTGTTGCATCTGAGCCCAAGTGGTGATACTATTTCCAGGTAACCCCATGAACCAGCGTAATGCTGCATCCTTGAGGGTAGAGGGAAAGAGTTTCAATTTTTTCTCATCTTCTGTATAATCATAGGTTCGACAAAGGACAAAAAACTCAAACAGGAAGGTATCAGGGTCTTCAGTAGTCAATCCATGGAAGTGAGGTAAAGCGGAGGGGCTTATGTTTTTCATTTTCATGTCTCCATTGGTCTCTCGGATGGGAAAGGCACCTTCTATTCTCTCATCTTCTCTTCTACCATTTCGGTTTTCAGCCATGGCTTCAGATGGAGTGTTCTCTAACTCTTCTTCTGTTATAGGATCTTCGTATATCTCAGGAGGCTCACCTATAGGTTCTTCTGGATCACTGTCACCAAAGAAGAGAGAAGGGTGACTCAGTGAAGTGGTGGGGGTGTTGGGTAAGAATTTGCCGGTTTTATCTCTGTTCCTACGAGGCATGAAATGGAAAGACTTTTGATTGCTTTTGTTTTTTTTCTTCTTGCAGCTGCAAAACTAAAATAGATTGAACTGCAACTAGCTATCTTGCTGAAATGAAAGTGCGGAATTGAAATGAAAGCAGGAAAGGACTAATCTATGTTGCTCAAATGAAATTGCAGGAATGCAATGCTAGTCTACGCTTGCAGAATTGAAATTGCAGAATTGAAATGCTAATCTATGAAAGCAGGAAATGCTAATTTACTTTTACAGAAATGAAATTGCATAATGGAAATGAAATAAACTACTTAGCAAAAGGTTGTAGTGGAAAATAGAAGAAAAGCAGCAATCACCAATACTCTGATGCTTCCCCAACAACGGCGCCAAAAAGGATGGTGGGATCTAGTATTGCAGCAATAATGCTGCAACTCCTGGGACTCCCTTCTTTACTTTTATCAACCTGGTAGTTCGTAACAAACTTGGAAGCGACGGTGCTGTATGCACAAGTACTAGCTCTTGCCGCAGCTGTCACTTGGTCAGCTGGCACAAGTCCGCTAGGGGCTTAAGCCAACTTCTATGAGCTCTTAGAAGAAGCTTTTTAACTGATGGATGGAAGCTAACTCAAAGGAAGCTAATCTACTTGCAGAAAGAAACTGAAAGCCAAAAAGTAACGCAAACCCTAACAAACCCTAATTCTACCAGCTAGTCCTACTGATGCAAAGGAGAGAATGCAAACTATTAAAAGAGATGCCATTACTTCTATGAAGGTAAAATGCATGTGTCTAGACTACCTCTATCTGAAGAAAACATCTTTTTGTATTTTTGAATAAGTTATCAGAATTATCATGCATGTGTTTTTAACTGGCTTTTTGCTGTGCAGGGGTGGATCAAGGAGGAGAAATGCTTGGGAAAGGTTGGGAAGGTTCAGAGAGGGTCTAAGGAGTCCCTAACACCCTTCCAGGGAGTCTCACAGAGTTTGGCTATCAAGAAACCTCATTCGTGAGCTTCTACAGGAAGTCTGCAGGGGTTCTACAGGATGTTTCAGGAATTTCTACAGGATGTTCAGAAATTTCTACAGGATGTTCAGAAATTTCTACAGAAATTTCTACAGGATGTTCATAAATTTCTACAGGATGTTTAAGAATTGGATTTTGGAGGATGGGTGAGTGAAGGAAGATGCATGGATGGATAGGGAGGTAGGATAGGGGCCTGGAGTGACCCAGGGGCTGATGGATGGAGTGGTGAGAGGGTGTAGAAGGCTGTCTTGGCTTAAAGAAGGCTAAGACAATGGAGGAGGTAAACACTGATTCGCGATATGATGTCATCCTCTGCCACATAGCACCTGATGAGTGGTGACACATGTCACCTTTTTTTGGTCTCTTATGACCCCTGAAAATGTCGAATCTTCCTTCCACGTGTCCACCGTATTGCCATGCCATGATGACATTATACGCCATGTGGCATATCATAACAAATATCTGTTCACCATGTGTGCCTTATTAGAACCAATCTATGTTCACCTTGTGTCCCTTATCAGAAAAAATCTATGTTCACTACGTGTCCCTTATCGAAACCAATATTACATTGCCACACGTCCCTTTAAAGGAGAGAGAAAAGGCCCAAACCTGATCTGGTTTTTTGCTAAAATCCATTATTAATTCATCTTTGGTCTTTCCCGACCATTTAACACTAAAGGCATAATACCTACGATTTAACACTATCAGCGTTCGTCGATCACAAATTTCTTAATGCTCTCGCTTTGAAAATGCTGATCGCCGATATGCAATATAGCTTGGACCTGCTAACTATCGATCACTGATTTGACCTTGATCTCTAATATTGTGAGACCTTCGATTTGCGGGACTTCTGATATTACGATCTTCGATATTGTGGGACCTATGATATGCGGGACTTCCGATATGCAGGACCTCCGATATGTCGGGACCTCCGATTTTCTCTTCTTTCCTCCTTTTAAAGGTGACAAAACCCCCAACTTTAATAAGCCATATCTTCTTATCCAAAAGTCCATTTTTAGACTTTCACTTACCATTGGAAATCTTATTCCTAGAACTATCTAATGGAGAGGTTCTGATTTAGCTTTGAGACCTTCTGTGGCTTGGAAGAATGTTGCAAACCTATCTTCTCTTTTGTGCTCTTTTGACAGCCAAAAAGACATTTTGCAGAAGGTGACAACATTGGCTCCAACTGAGGACAATGCCTTGCTAGCAAGGTGTTGAGAATCTGTAGACCAATAGCCTTCACCATTGATCATGGATTCAAAAATTATAATACACTTATACAACCAGAAAATCTCCATGGAAATTTATTTGCAGGGAATCCTTTCCTCATAAAACTAAAATGAAGAAATATAACTCAAACAACTGGAAATTAAATGCTCAACTAGTGAGATTATTTATATACAACTCCTACTTATGCACAGGGATCAATTCACCCAAGTGAGGTCCACCTTCCAATGATACCAACCCAACATCAGAGTACTGGAACTTATGTCATTGTTCTCTTGGGAGTCAACAACTAAAACAGACATACACCACTGCCCCCAAATAGATATTTGAGGCTCAGTTCTTTTGATCTCCTCCATGAACCTTCTAATTTGGATATGTTCTTGAAAATTAGTGATTAAAATAGGTATGCACCATGAAAAATATTCAAACAAAAAACTTGATACATACCCCATGAACGCCATATGTTGTTGACTAAGGAATGTTGTCATGTAGTTAGCTACTGGGTCGTAGAACTGACGAGAAAAATTCCAGCTGCTTCATTTCCTTGAAAAGTATGTTGTCCAATATCTTCATGGTTAGCGCAGCCACATACACTACTTGGCTCCTTTTTTTTTTCACAGATGGGCCTAAAGGTGGGAGGTAACTTCTCTTCTTTGAGGACTTCGGGCTTAAGGAAGTTTTGGTATGAGGACCCCTTCTTATTTTGAATAATCGTCTCTAAAAGCCCCTTTCCTTGTTCAGTTATCTTAGGAGGCTCTGAGAGGAAGTACCTTTATTTTGGTCTTGCCCTCTCGATCTCTTTCTAGATGAATGAAAATTGTATTTCTTGTGGAGCTGAGCGTGCATGAAATCAACGAATTGTTTATAGTAGTCATCGATCTCTTCATTGTTTAGCATTGTATCAATCTCCTCCTCCTCTTCTTCATATGTTCTGAGTTCTTATTCTTCATCGGAGAAAGAGGAATATAAGTTCCCATGAACTTCATTTTCATTTGGTATTTGTTCCTCCAGATCATCTTCTATATATAGCGGAGGATGAATTTGATATTGTTGCTCTTTCCTCTCCCTTTGTAGTATCTGTAGGGGAGGCCTTCTGTATTGGGGTTTGAAACCCCGATTGGCAGCCAAAAATTTCTGTCGTTGAAGGATTTTATTTTCTAACTCCATTTTTATCAGTCTATATAAGGAGTTTTTTATTAACCTCTCCATCTCTTCTATATTCTCCTCCATGTCTTGATAGTGGACTAGCCATAGTGTTTACAATTAAGATATAGACAGTGGAGTTTCCAGGGTGTTTACCATATTCTATTATGTCAAGAAAATTCTTTACATAGAGATTTAGTTGGCTACTATCAAATGAAGACTCTTTCTCACGCAGATCTACAAACTACCATCCATTAAAGGCCACCATGATCAACGATCCTTGCCCAGTTACTCCTGAGCTAAAAAATGACTCTATAGATTCCTATCTGCTGGAAGCCACCACGACCAACGAGCTTTCCTAGTTTCTTCCAAACTATCCAATTGCCATTGGATTGAGAAAACTACTCACTTATATTGATTTTTTCAGAGTCTTCCAACTCCATTCCTCTATGTGGTTCTTGTTTCCTACATTTTCATACTGGAACTAAGAACTGCTCAACATGAACACCACAATAACATATCTTCAAAGTTCACAATAAAATACCAAACCCACACCACAAACTGCAATACAAACTCTCCACACATTGCAATGAAACATTATTTCTTCTCCTTACTCACTAAACAAAATGTTCGCTAAAACATACTCTACTATCTGCTGCAATAGCTGCAAACTGCTTTAGAAATTATGCATCTCACAACTCACAAAAATTGAACACAATCCTCCTATCTCACACTCTCTCAACTCACCAAGAAAATCAACCATACTATCATTGCGCTTCCTTCAATATATAGTTGAAATGAGGTGCTCAACTCAATAATTACCAAGAACTACTGAGCTCCACAAACTTTGTTCATATGCTTGATTTGAACCAGATTCATCTCATTAACTTTATCAAGCCACTAATTCCACTTGCCTTTTGGTATTTTCAACTTTGATTAGCTTCTATAGGCCCCATTAACTTTTCTAACCATATGACGAAAAGTTATGATCAATAATGTCGCTATAATACCAAAATTAGCCGAGTTGTGGAAGGAATGCAAAGAAAAACTCATGAAAAGGCTTCGTCACACACACAACACTGCACAAAATTGAATGGAGCTCCTCAGTCGCTCCCACAAGCTTGCCTTCGAACGACTGTAAAGTTTCAGTCGCTCCCATGACTCACCATCCATGCAACTTGGCAGAGGATGAAGGAAAAACGCAACTAAGTCAGCTCAAAGCTCTTCCAAACTTCAGGAACACCTTCATCAGTGCCAAACACACATCCAAGCCTATGTGACAAGTATGCAATTAATGACATAGACCAAGGACTCCTGCAACAAGTCAGTGACAAGCAATCCCTAGTTTTCCAACCTCATCACTGAGACCAACACCTCCAGCTCCTCAAGCAACAATGAAAACATCTATAAACACCTCCCGCACCTGTAAAAACATCTCTAACTCATGTAGCAACGTCTCCAACTCCTGCAACAACAACATCATGTCATCCAACTTCCTCCAGCATTGGTAGAAGCACCTCCAACATATGTAGCAACATATCCAATGCTTCCAACACATGTAGAAGCATATGCAACACTTGTAGCAACACTCCAACCACTTGCAACAACATCATCATATGACAAGCCAATCATAACATTCCTTGCATCCATCTCTATTTGACCTCCAAATCAGCTCCACTAAGTCACGTCATAAGTATGTTGACATCAATGCCAACCAACAAGATCATCAAGTTGAAATTGCAACTCCAAACACTCATCACACATCATGAGGACCACTGATCATCATCAGATAGACATAAGGCATATGATGAACAACACCATGACCTTGTTGATATCAATACCAACACTACAATTCCAACAATGTTGTGTTGTGATGTTGGATAAATTGCAATGTAATGTAACATTGCGACAATTTTTGTCACATTGCGACGTTGGATATATTTCTGTACCATTCTGACGATACAACGTGTTTGATTATTAATATTTTTCAATAATATTAATAGGAAATTATGTTTGATTGAAGTTTAAGAGTGTTAACTGTCAAATATAGTGAAACATAGTCGAACATAGTCAACCACATTATTAAATGTGGTTGACTGATTTTGTAATGTCGCATTGCAACGAATAAATTGAAATGAAATGTAACATTGTGACATTGGATAGATTTTAAAACCATTCCAACATCACAATATTAATATTATTAATATTATTATTAGTCAACTTTATTAATATTAATATTGTTATTATTAAACATTTTAAAATCTTGATTATGACCAACCAAGGATGACCTTAGTTGACTAAGGTTGATAATGTTTGACTTTGTTCAACCATGGTTGACTATAATTGAATATGGTTGACTAACACTGACCGAGGATGACTATGAATGAACAAGGTTGACCATTGTTAAATATGGTAAACATAGGGTTGACCAAGTTTGATCATGGTCAACTATCTAAGCATTGATTATAACAATTGACTTTGTTTGACTATTTTTGACTAAAGTGGTCAAGTAGGTTGAATATAAATATAAATCAATAATAATAATAAGCAATTATGTTTGACCGACGTTGAAGAGTGTTGACTGTCAAACATAGTCAAACATAGTCAACCACATTAGTAAACCAATGTGTTTTAAACCATATTAATATTAATATTATTAAACATTTTTAAACATTGACTATGGGTGAGCATGGTTTAACCATGGGTGAACATGGCTTGACCAAGTTCACCATGGGTGAACATGGTTTGACTAATTTGACCATGGTTGACCATAGTTTTCTATGATAGGTTATGATTGTATATATTAATAACGAATAGCTACAGTTGACCATGTTTTACCATGGTGACCTAGGTTGACCATATTAACCATTGTTGGCCATGCTGAGCATGGGTTGACCATGGTTGTCAAAGATTGATTATGGTGACTATGATTGACCAAAGATGACCATGATTGACCTAGCTTGTGCACAGTTGAACATGACTAGCCATGGTTTATGTTGGTCAACCATGTTGACTAGAGTAAAATACGGTTGAGACTGGTTGATAATGGTGACCATAGTTAACTATGGTCAATTATAGTTAACCATATTCAACCATTGTTACAATATTTTATGATGGTTGATCATGGTTAGACTATGGTTAACCATGTGTGATTGTTGTTGAACATTTCTGACTATGTTTTAATTATGGTTAACGATTGTTTAACTCTGGTTGACCATGTTTGACTATGGTTTTCCATATTCATCATATTTAAACATCACTACCTATGTTTTGACTATGAATGACGATTGTTAACGACTGTATAACTATAGCCCACGAGGCTTTGGGTTGACGGTGAATGGGTGCACTATTAAGGCACTCTTGCGATAGGTCATCGGTTCAAATGCCCCATGGGTCTAATGATTGTATGACTGTGGTTCAATGTACTTCAATATGGTTCACTATATGTCATCTACATATATACCATGATGCTTTTGGTAAGTATGGTTTACCATGGTAGTCATGTTGACTATTGTTTACTATGATGCCCATATTGACTACAGTTGACCATGTCAACAATAGTCAACCATAGTTAACATGTGTTAATGTATAGATTAATTTATAGTTAAGACATTATAAATGTGTATATTAATATATTATTAATGTGTCATTAATGTTATATATATGTCTTAAGATTATATTATTGTCATAATATTAATAATATATTAAATATGTATTAAGTAAGTACTGTATTAATAAACTAATTATTAATTTTTTGAAGAATTCTTCGGCGAAAATCACATGGAGAAATTTTTGTCGACGCGTTTCGAACCAACCAGTGTGGTTCATCGTCAGGAAAGTTGAATGAGCAGATCAGGCTATGCACTTTAAATAGACAGGGCAGAATATCCAATGACTCAGATTCCTCGATAAGGTCACAGCTGAAAAGACACCAGCTAAATTTGACCTGATAACGGCTAGTTTGACCATGATAGGGTATTACTTTATATTATTTATTTTAAAATATCAGTTAATTAATATATAATAAAATAAAATAAATTAATTTTAAATAAACCTAAATTAATTTAAAATAAACCAAATTTAATTTAATTAATTAATTTAAACTATTAATTAATTTTATGATTATTATTTATTATTATTATTATTATTATTATTATTATTATTATTTTTAAGTTTTATAGTTCTCTCATTTTTGAAGAATTTATATTACTAACTAGTAGTTTTATCGAGCAATTTAAATTAATTTTATTCTTATTAATTAATTTATTTGAAATGATTTATTTTTATTATTATTAATTTTACTTGTGCTATTATGTATTTCTAATATAGTATATGTATATATATTTGAAATTAATTATATTAATTTAATCTATATTAATAACCGAATTTTCTAGATACAATATTTATATATATTTATAATAATAATAAATAAATAATCATGGTCAAACTAGCCATTATAACTAACTAATATTTTTATAATTAATTTGATTCTCATTCTTAATAATTATGATTTTTGAAATTATTTATTTATGAGTTTCTTGTATACATTTCTAACAATTTTAAATTAATTTAGGTTTATTTAAAATTAATTTATTTTATTTTATTATATATTAATTAACTGATATTTTAAAATAAATAATATAAAGTAATACCCTATCATGGTCAAACTAGCCGTTATCAGGTCAAATTTAGCTGGTGTCTTTTCAGCTGTGACCTTATCGAGGAATCTGAGTCATTGGATATTCTGCCCTGTCTATTTAAAGTGCATAGCCTGATCTGCTCATTCAACTTGTCCTGACGATGAACCACACTGGTTGGTTCAAAACATGTCGACAGAAATTTCTCCATGTGATTTTCGCCGAAGAATTCTTCAAAAAATTGATATGGATCACAGAAGTCTCAATTCAAAACTAATTATTAATAAATTAATATTTTAATTAATATATTAATGTATTAATTAATATCTCAATTGATTAAAATATATTGGTTAAATTAATTATTAATAAATTACTGTTTAATTAACAAAGAAATTCCATAGTCAACACGCTATCCCCTTGCACCAGATTATCAGTCACCTCAGGCATCCGCTTCAATACTGCTGGCCTGCGCAAACTCGATCCTCTCCAAACCATATCCTTCTCGACTGCCGAAGTTGGGGTTATAGGACATCGTATCGGCCTCCGGAATCGAGGAATGCAGGAAAAGGCAGGAACTCATCATTGTACACCTCAGATAAAATCAGAGGGCGTGATCACGCCCATGCTGGCTTCAGGCCCCAAGGACCGGTAAATATCAACTCAAAGGATCTCACGACAGCCAAGATCAGATTCACCACTCCTCGTTACAAACGTGAACAAGCCCACTTCGCTCTTATAAAGCACAGCGAGTCTCTCAGCGCTTCCACAATCCATTGCAATCTGAGACAGAGGCGAAGAGCTCTTTGGAGGCGGGGACAACGGTCAAAAGGCCCCTTTCAAGGCTGCAAGATCAGTATCTGGGTTAAAGGAATCACCGAGCTCCTCTCGGTTGGCAGCAATCATCAGACTCCCTCTGCTCACACTGCCCTCTCTAATACCAAGCAACGTTCGAAGACGCCCTTCCCGTCCCGGGATTCAGTTGACACTCTACTGTCCAGGGTAACTAACTCCTTTTATTTCTGTGATTTTACTAGTGCTAATAATTTGGTTTATGTTCTCAGCTGCGCCCTCACACAGCATCTGAGCCTCCCGTCTCATATTGCTCCGATCAAGCAGCCCGGTAGCAACAACCTTACGCCTTCCATAACTCCCGACACTTCTCGAGGCACTGTTGAACCTGTTTCATACAAGATGGCTGAGCAGCACAATCAGCCTGCCAATCAGCCCCAGCCTAGAAACTCTATGGGCAATATTTTCAACAACAAGGAGTGTCACATGTGCAAAGCACATGTAGTCATGATCAATGCCCTGAACAAGCAAGTGAAGGAGCTGACTGAGGATTACCACGCTGATAGAAACTCCAAACGCAAAAAGCTGGAGAAAAGGAAGAAAGAGATCGAAGATTTAAAGGATCGCTGCATTCATATGGAAGCTGCCATAGACCATCTCCGTTCCCTCACCGAAAGCCAGCAAGCTGAAGCCTCAACTAGAGTAAGCAGGAGGGAACACCTCCCGGATGACTCGGTCACACAGCACTCTCCTTAATACTTATGCATTGTAAATTTAGTTGGCTAGGAGGCTCGTTCGTCCGGCAATATAGCCGTTGGCTTTTAGTTTTATGTTTAATCAAGAGAAGCTTTGAGGATTATGGGTCTGCGCACCCACTTTTGAACCTCAGCTCTCAGAGCTTTCCTTTTTTGTACTAGATTTCTGAACTGATGTTTTATAATATACAAGTAGACGACTCTGTTAAAAAAAAAATTACTGTTTAATTAATATATTAATGTATTAATTTATATTTCAATTGATTAAAATATTATCTATAACATTTACCTAATAATTATTAATAATTAAATTAAAATTCTAAAATCTTATTTACAAATTATATTCAAATTCAAATTAATTAAATTAAATTAAAACAAAATTCTAAACCGGATATAGTAAATTAAGGTTAATTAAAATAAAATTTAGTAAATCAGATTTGAACACTTTGTAATTAGATCAGTCATACGAAACAAATCAATAGGTTAGAAATGTTTTAAGATATTTAGCCAGTATCTGGAAATAATTGGATTGGATTATAAGTTGTCTTAGAAAGCAAAATGAATAGTAAAATGTAAGTATCAACCATTAAATATGTAAAATCTATTGCAAACCTCAACTCTTCTGCATAATTTGAATTCGAATTCTGGGAAAATATATGAGATTATACAATGAAATTGGTCGGTTCTCGACTATAGAAAGTAATACAAATTACTTAAATCATCCTAAAAACCAAACAAATGAATGCGATCTGCCTCCCAATAAGATTTGTACAAACCAAACAAATGTGAAAAGTGATATTAAAGCCATCATCATGTTGCACATAGTGTTGTCATTGATGACAAAAAGGTGTCATTGATGTCAAGGGGATGTATGGGATAGTAATAGCAAAACCATCCTAGATGATAAAGAAGCAACAAGAATCTTTGTGAAGCAGTATGACCATTTGCTTCTACATATTCTTATTACATGGCGCTTTGGGTACTTGAATTTATTCAAGTTTTTAACAAAATTATGATGCTTAAAAGACTATAAAAATAACATGGATGTCTAGATATCGATGATACCTTTCCAATGGTATATTTTGCTTAAAAAAACCCCGCCCATATGCGAAGTCATGGCCAGTGAAAAATCAACATTAATTTAGGTCAATTTGCAAGGGTCGACTAAAAACGCGAAAATGGGAAAGAATTTTTAGAATTAGGGTTGTATGCTTAATAAGTGTTGGGAAAACTAATACTAATAGAAAAAAATATGAAAAGAAAGTACACAGTACTTGTAATACTATACTTTTCTATCAAATTTGCTTTTATAGAAAAACAATTGTTAACTATGAAAATGTTGACGGATACCTAAAAAATGAAATCGTCAAAAAATAAGGAATTTTTTTACCCAGATTCACATTTTCACTGCTGATAGGGCTAAACCCAAATTATTTTAAGGTTAAATAGTGGGCAAGTTCTGGAAGATCTACAGTCAACATAACTAATCACTAGCCACCATTTTGCAAATATGCACACTCTTTAATGTTGTTAAATGGCATGCATGTTCTAGACAAATCAATAGTCAAATCGAATACAAACACCATGATATTTAATGGATCGATAGGGATCATTTTGATGTTGACATGTGGCATCATTCAATTTCCTGATGATGTAGATCCTACTGACATCAACATGCCAACATGACACCACCAAGGGCTTCCACGTGGAAATGAGAATGGCATTGTTGGATTAGCATATAGTTTAAAACAAGGTGACACATGGCACCCTCACGGGCTACCACATGGAACGATAACATCATGATGATGTCATTGGAGGAACGACCTACGACCCTAAGGTCAAGGTCATATGGATTGGGTCATGTTGACATTGAACATTGGATAGATAACAACTATGGTCATATGGTGTGGCCAAATAAGACTGATGGTGCAAGTTTGAATGAAGCATTATGTTGGTTAATGCATGGTTTATAAGCCCCATAAGAGTTGGGACCGTTAGTCTAGTGCGTCTCTCTCTCTCTCTCTCTATATATATATATATATATATATATATATATGTGGCCAATACTATTTATAAGGTGTTTGAGCATGTGCACAATTTGATTTAAAGTTCGAGTAGCTTAGTGAACAAGGTGTGATTAGGTCAATATCTTTTATTTAAATATATTTTGTCATTTTGTAATTTTGTCAAACAATTTATCACTTCTGGTGGCTAGTGCTAGAATTTGGTAGACGCTTGAACAACGCCCAGAAAGGAATAGTTTGTAGAATATTTAATACGATATAAAATTCTTTAAGGTTATTTTGCATTTCTCGGGTCCATATTTGTTGATCCAGAAAAATTTAGATGATTTCAACATAGAGATGAATGAAACCAGAGGGGTTTGATGTTGTTTTGACTCATATTTGATGGCAAAAATATCTTGTGTTCATTTTAAGGTCTATGGGTATGTTGTAGGTGTTTTGGATATAAGAAGTAAACAAGTTTTAAGGAAGGGTTTAAATGACCAGATTGTAGTTCTAGTTGAAGTAGAATATGGGAAACAATATGAAAACTAGTAAGAGTGATTGATGTGACATTTTGGTGTAGGGTGTGTTATCACTCCATAATTTTCTTAGGCCGAGGAAGAAATTTTACAAAGGTAACCACAAAACCAATTTTAAAGCTGGGATTTAGCCCTTTCAGCTTCAGAGAGGGATCTCTTTGTATGTTTTAGATTTCTACTTCAGATTTTAGGCTAGCTATTTGAGTTTGAGAGAGATTTTTTTCTCAAAAGTTTGGTTAAAAATGCAGGAAAAGTCCATTGGGCATGGAGTCACGAACCTTTGGGTAATCAATCACAAAATGATGGAGTAACTGTAATAGGGCAGGATATCCAAACTTTTGGATATTATAAAGTGCTTGGGGTGTGAATAGGATGAATTTGATTTAAGTTCAATTAAATATAGAGCATACTGAGATGAATTCTATACTTAATATCAGAAAGAAAACATTGATATTGTTAACAAGCCAGAGCAGAGTACACTTAAGCAAATTTGGCCCTTAATATTATTGCAACAATAAAGAGGGAAAGACACATGGAAACTAAGAAAAGAAATAATTTAACATAAGAAAACACATCACCAATTGCTTGACATGGGAATCTTGGAACAAAACTCTCTGTATTTCTGTAAATTGATCACTTTGAGTACAATCCACAACTTACATCAATGTACAATTCTTTTCTTCATACAATTTCCAACCTTTACTAAGTCTTATTACAAAATATTTATAGACTTGCCATTGAACTAACTTCAGATTCCAAAAAGGAATTGATTACAAAATAATATCTAAAAATATTACATATATTTATGAAATAGAACTAGAAAATAGAAATTCTGGACAAATTCGGTTGTTTGTTAAATATTTGAAGGAAATTTGTTGCTGACTATGGCTATTTTTTGACTCCTTTTTTCTGGTTTGTGCCAAAATTATAGTTCTTCTATTTATCCTTATTCGACCAACTCCAATAATTGGTCCCATCGTTCTTCACCTGGGATAGAATTCGCCATGTTTCTAATCCTTTCATCTACCTCAGTGTAATCTTGAAAAGTTGGTTTATTGAAAAACAAATGATGAATCTCATGTTGTATGTTTAAATCAAACTGCAGACATTCCAGAAAGGCTTCTCCACTGATATCTCCCTTTGCCTTTGCAAACTTAGATGCATTTACAGCTATGTTGCATCATTGTTGCTGGTAATTTTCTAATGGAATCAATTTTCCATTAGAATTTGTGAGAGTTGGAAGTCCTTTTTCTTGCAACAATGAAAAATTCTTATAATAATAAATCTTATGACATGTAGCTCCAGTTCTTTACTCCTATTCTACAATTGCACCATCAAATTTTTCTTAGTCAAAACTCTTTTGACTTTTGTTATCACTCTAAAAGTTCCCTAGAGTTGTTATCTTGTGTCAAAGAAATATTAGAGGTAACCACAAACCTACTTTTGAGATCAGGATCTAGCCTTCCTAATGCTCAGAGAGGGCTCTCTCTTTATGATTTAACTTTGTTTAGTTAATTGATTTTAGGCTAGTTATTTAAGCTTTGATTGGGTTTTGATTTTGATTTGGTGGTGGAATTACTGACTTAGATGGATAGAGGGATGTCCTTTACCATTGGGCTATGGGGTCAAGTGTCAAGAAAACAGGACTAAATCAAGTTCTAAAGATAGTGTTTACAGGGCAAGGTAGTTGAGTAAATTCAGATATTTTAGGCTAGATGGTGAAGTGGTTTTTAATCGGGGTCAAGGATCAATTAAGGATTCCTCAAACCGGATTATGAGGGAAATGGTAGAGGTCAATCGAAACTAGGGAGCAATGAAGGATTCCCTACTCTGGATATTAGAAGAAAACATTAAAATGATTAACTATTCAAGACAGAGTGTACTTAAACAAATTCTGTAATAATATTCCAGTTACTTCATTCAATTTAGATAACATGCAAGTATGTGAAACACTTAAGAAGATAACAATTTGACAAATAGAAAATACTTCACTGAAGTGGCCCAACACATGAATCCTGTAATGCAATGTCTTTATTACTCAGTCCAGTCTGCTGACTTGAAAAAATGGTACAATGAACCCTTAGGTTTTAGATCAATACAACTATAGAAATGTCAAGCAATCCACCTCTATACTTCGAATTATGAAGTATTTATACAAAAAATTATTACAAAATATCCCAAACTGTTTTGGGAATTATTCAAGGAAAAAGAAAAATCTTCATGCAAGAAGATAGAGACATATATGTAACTATTGCAAGCTATCCCTGTTTATTAGGCTCTGCTGTCAAATTTTTTGTTGTCTTTCCTCCTTTGCTATTTGTCTTCCACCCTGACTGTTCTTTTACTTTACCCTTTGAATGATACTCTTTGACCAAACTAACCTGTTGCTTTTCTTTCATTGTTCTGTATCCACTTTTTACCTTGCATCTTCACAATAAATCATTTAATTTTTCCCAAGTCTCTGTATCTAGTAATTTAATATTTACCATCCTTCTGTAGACATCATCTGCTTCTATGTATTTTGCAAAGGTATGTTTGTTTACAAAACGATGTTTTACCTCATGCTAGAGGTAAAAGAGGTTCTCAAAAGTTTGGTACATAACCTTTCAAGTAGGCATCCCTTTCATAGAAGAACTATTGGCTTTCTCTCTTGCCACTTCTCTGATTTTCCTGTTATAGAGTTCATGTGGCATTAACCTGTCATTTATTACCAATGGATTTGGCAGGCCTTTCTGCCTCGAAGCATCAAATTTAACCATGAACCTGCCTATAGCCAGCTCCATGGCTTGGCATTTGTCCTCAAGCTACATAATTTAGTTCCTCTTGGTGAGTACTTTCTTCACCTCTAGTATAGTGCTAGTCTTGTCAACTATGTCCAGCTCCTGCAATTCATATTTATTCTTTGAGTTAAGGAATTGGATTATTCTTGAGGCTTCTTCTGGCATATTTCCAAGTTCGGCCTTAACTCTTTGAATTGCTTCAGTAGCCTCTTTGACTAAATCATTTTGTTCAAAGATAACCTGTATAGATGGCCAAATATCATTGACAGAGTCAATGATATTGGCCCATAGCTGCTCTTTTGCTTGGGCAAGTGGCTCCTTCAATGTTAATTCTTTTTCCAAATTCTTTATCCTCTCAGTCAACCTGTTTGACTTCTGTACTTCATTTTTATGCATAATCTGAGCTAGTTTCTTCTCATCCTCTAGACTTCTTATCTGTTCTTTAAGTCTATTTATTTCAGTGGTCTGAATGGACATGTCCTCCATGGATTTGACCAGTTTACTTGCCTCATCACTTGGATGAGCTGCTGTTATTGTTGAACCTGTTGTTGATGTAGTTGTTGTTGCAGCTGGAAGTGTTGTAGCTAGTGGAGCTGTTGGGGCCAATGAAGCTGCCAAAGTTGAAGGAACTATTGTAGTAACTGTAGGAATAACAGTGGCAGTGGTTGTCTCAAGGCTGGCCTGTTTTAGCTATATCAAACTGTCCAATTCATTCTCCATTTCTTTTATTTGAGCATTTAGTTGAAGAATGAGATCCATCATTTCCTCCTGTTGGGTTTGGCTCTCTAGGACCTCCTTGGTTTGTGGATGTTCAGAGGGAGGCAACTTCAGTTGTTTCTTTAAAGCAACAATATCCTCATTTTTATTCTTTATCAGTTTTTCTATTGCCTTGATGTCACTTGGATTATATCCAATCTCAATCACCAAGTCTTCCAGTGACTTGATTCTGTTATCCTTGGCCTGTGAGGATGCCTTTTCTAGCTTAAACTGTGTTGTGATGTTGTCCAATGAGCTTTGAAGTTTCTGCACAGTCATTTCTTTGTTAGTCATTGTGGAGTAAATCATTTCACTTGCCTGCTTATGGAATTAAATTTGGTCAATAAGGTGAACATCCTTGACCAAAACTTCAAACTATGTCTTCATGTAGTCTTCTGATGATCTGGGCTGCTGGATTGTAGGCTGCATAAAGGTTATTTGCATTTTTCTAGTTTTAATGTCAAAAATGACATTAATCTATTATGATTCGTAGGTGTCTGTTTGAAGTACTGGGCATATGTTTCAGCCCTTAATGCCTCATTCCTCAATTTGATTTCTTTGTGATTCTCTTTTATATCTTTCTCTTTACCCACTGGTTTGCTGGATGAAGGGACTTCAATACTAAGCTATTTTTCAATAATTTGAGTGTTTGAGGTGGAACGCTAATGAGTTTCCTCTAAAACTGTTGGACCTTTACTCTTTCCAACCATTGTGTTAGTATCAGTTATTTCAACTGTCTCAATGGTGTCTTCTTGATCAGTTACAGGATTAAGCTTGGGATTTTTCTTATAACTGATTTCAAACCTGTCATCTGTAGTATCCATCCCAGAGCTAGAACTTTCTTCCCTGGTTCTTCTTACATTTCTGTCCTGCATGGCTGGAGTTTGTAGAATGGGAGTAATACTCATTTGTTCCTGTAGGGTTGGAACCTGCAGAAAGGAACTAGTATCAATCTTCTTTTCCACATCTATTAAAGTATTCTCCACATCTATTAAAGTATTCTCCAACCACTCTGACTGGTTGGCATATCTTTCAATATCTGGCCTGGGCTCATGTATGAAAGGGCTTAATTTGAACTTGAGTCTTAACTTGTTTATGACTCCATTAGGGTCATACTGCCACATAAAACTTCTTTTGAAGTTCATTTGTTGTAAGATTTTCTCTGCCTCTTGTCTAGCTTCCCTATTATTACAAATAAAAGGGCCCAATTGGTTTTTGATCTTAAACTGAGTTTTCTTCCTAGATGACAGAAAATTAACCTCATCAGAGTTTATGATCTGCCTGAAATACTCTAATGCAAATATCCTCATGGGGAGGTATTTGGGCAGCTTGTAGGGAGTGAGTTGGAATCCATATATCATGATTTCTGTGTGGTCCTGGTATAGATACCAATCTCCCACTCTATTATTTTTAGCCAACTGTAAAACTCTCTTAATCTCATCATTGATCCTGGGTTGATAGCTACTAGTTAGCATGTTTACAACTGGATGAACAAATGAATCAATGAACTCTTTATAACTAAAAACAGTGGAATATCTTTGGATCAATGGTGTCCAAAAGATGACAAATATTGGATGGCCCTTGGTGTCTAACTTTTGGATGCTGACTGGAAACTTGTCTCACTGAAAGTATAAGAACATGTGAAACAATACTGATGAGTATTTGAATACTCTCTCATTTGGCAATCTGATAAACTGTTCATGGATTCTGTCTGCCAAGAACTAAGCAAAGTTGTAAACTATAGCTAGAAGCTTGCCTGGGCAAAAAATAGAAAGGAAAGCAAGTATAACATCATCCACATGGTCATCTGTGGTGTATCCTAGAATACAAGAGAGCATGGTTATAATGTGTCTGAATCTCTCAAAGAAAATGGTGGTAGCATATGGAGGACTATCTGTAGGAGTATGAGACTCTTCTATGATGAAAGTCTGAAAGATTTGAGCTTTCTTGGGAAGGTCTAGCTTTGTGTAGAGTTCAAGTAAGGCTTCAATGGAAAGTGGGGTCTCATTTGGGCTTGGCTGGATCTGTAGCATTTGATTTATTGACTTTGCAGTAATGGTAAATAAAACCTATTGGTCAGGGGAGACTATAGCTCTTTGACTTGGGACATAGCAAGCTTGGCAGAAGTGGATGATTTCTGGGAATAGGTGTACCTGTGGGAACACGTATTTGGGAAAATTTGATTCCCATAGGTGAATGTCATCATTTTGGTTTAGGAATTATCTTTACTCCAGCAGTGGAGTTTCAGTAGGTGGCTAGGGGATATAGTGTCCTTAATTTGAAAATCTCTGTTGGCTAATGGGAGGTGGTCAATGTCTAGGTGAGGGGTTTGCAGGGGTCTTACATCCAGAATGCATTAGGAAGCCATAATTTGGTTTATTCAACTGAATTACTTTTTCTCTGGCTTTAGGAGTAAGGTCAAAAGCTTTGGAACAATGGGGAGGGTAATTACAGTCTGTAGAAAAGATATTTTGGATGCACAATAAGGTTTCTTTATCTAACAAGGTTTTTTAATTAATTTAATTAATTAACCTTTTAATAATTACTGTGCATAGCTTAAATTATAGGGCCGTTCTAGTTCTTTTAAGAATACCTAGAAATTGATGATTTGGTGTGTAGACAGGGTTCTATGGTAGCATCAGAGGTTTTTGAGGCTTCAATTGTCTATTTGTTACTTCAATTTGGTGTATGCAATGTCTTCTAGTTGCAAAAGGTGGTTAAAATGGTTGTGCAGAGGTTCAAGGTTTAAAAATTGGTTAGTAGATGTTTTTGTAGTGAAAATGAGTGAAAAGAGCAAAAGGGGGTTTTTTCGTCTTTTTAACTAACAACGGTTACATTTTGGCACGATATATTTGGTAAATGAACAATGGGAAATTTTTGTTTATGTGGGGAGGTGGTTTTAGGCCATATCGCACCGCTTTTGGGTGGAGGGTGGTATTTTTTGTGAGCACGCGATATAACCTGGTGCCACCACGTAGCGAAACAGTGCTCGGCCAAAACCGCGAATCTCACGTGCTTTTGGACTGTTAACTGTCAGATGATGAAATTGGGTGATATGGATATGTGCTGTTGGATTTGGAGGTGGGAGATCGAAGGGCTATCGCGCGGCGAAGTTGCACGGATGGAGTTGGGATGTGGTTGGTAGGGCATAGGGTTTAATTATAATGAAATGTGATCAATTAAAAAGTAATCACGTGATTTTAATATAAGCAATGAGTTAATAAAATGTGGGGACCCTGGGTTATACAGTGGAGGTTTTAACTATACACCAAGGTTTGGTGAGTTAAAATGGTGTTAGGAAATTATAACGTGGGGGACTTTAAATACATAAAGCGAGGGTATAGTTTAGGAAATAACTTAGGATAAAGGGGTTTAGTGGGTTTTTAAGGGGGAAAAGGGAAATTAATAAGGGGGGAATGTATTATTTGTGATGGGAATGGGTTTCTCACTAGGGAAAAGGTTTTTACAAGGGGAAATGAAGAGGTAAGGGGTGATTTGGAAGCAAAAATGGGATAACATTACGGGATGAAAAATAATGAAGGGACAATGAGTGGAAATTAATAAACAAAGTATGTGGGGGTCTAGTGAAATGAGGGGAAATTAGTAAATAAGATTTAGTGAATGTCCTTTCTCTTTGACAATTCCTCATGCACATGAAACATAGGATCAAGTATGATGAAGGTGCATTTGACCTAGCAACCTTGTGCACTTCCAAAACTTCTTCTACCTACCCTTTATTTACCCTAGCATTTTCTCTTCATTCATTGGGTGCATTTGAGCTTGCTGACCCTTTATTTCTTTTTCTCTTTGATAAACAAACTATCTAATTCTAACCTTATAACTTCCAATGGCTCAGATTAAATTGATGAGCTCATTATTATTCTCTACCTAACTACTAATATGGCAAGATTAAATAGTTTGGTTAGATCTTTATTCTCTATCTATCAACATGAAATTTAAAGCATGAATGAATCAAGTTTAAACTACTTTGACCATCATGGATTGTGGCATTTTTGACAAGCTGCACACAATATTATTTTGCAAAGTAAAGTAAAAGGAGTGGCATTTGAATTTTCACACTTTCATGATCTATTCTTATCTCTTTTTGTGGGGTTCATATCTTATACTTTTTTGATCTTTTTCTTTCTTTTAGTCCTTTGATTATTCTTTTAGGACTCACCCTCTTTACATTTTTTATTTTTAATATGGGAAAACATTTTGCAGAAAGCAAAAGTATGTACAATATTACAAGACTAACCATAACCAATTCAAAATTATGAATCCTATTATTATAGGACCCTAACAACTTCCATCACTATCTTTGTCTTGTCCTGAATGTTCATCTCTATTTTTGGAATTTAGCAATCTTATGATTTTATGTGCTTCTTCTGGTCTATGCTCAATATCAACTTTGGTTTTTTCCATTGTTGCTTTAACTCTCTGGACCAATTCCTCTTGTTCAAAATGAATTGATGGCCACAACTCAGTAATGTTGGCATTGATATTGTGCCAAACGCTGCTTTTGGATTCTGCCAACATATGAATAATGATAAATTGATCTTCATACTTCTGAATTTGTTAAACCAATTTGAAATTATTTTGCAATTATTCCAAGTATGCATTGTCTACCTTAATATTGTCTTCTTCCATCTTGCTGAGTGCTGCTGTCAATGTCTCTACTTCCCTATTTGTTAATGATAATTCCCCCAAGGTTTGAGTTAGTTTTTCTGAGGAATCTGACACTGATGCTTGTGTTGTTAGATGAATTACGATACCTACTATTGATGTTGTTTCTGCTTCCCATTGCTCTTTTTCTTTCAGTAGTGCTTCCACGTCTTGTTCCATTTTCCAGATTTGAGAATTCTATTCCATTACTATTGTGAATAACTTCTCTTTCTCCATCTCCAAACTAGTGACTTCCTTAGCCTGAGGGTGTTCTGTAGTTGGAAGTTTGAGTTGTTTCCTGAGAGTTTGAATGTCTGCATTCTTTCTTTTGATTATCTCTTCTACAGCCTTGACATCACTATGATCATATCCTAGTTTAATAACTAAATCTTCTAATGTCTTGATTCTGGTGTCTTTGTCCAGAGAAGACATTCTTTCAATCTTCAATTGTGAATGCATATTATTTAAAGAAACTTGAAATTTAGAAGCAACCATAGCTGAGCTAGTTAGAGTTGAGTATATCATATCAACTTCCCTCTTATGAAAATCGATCTGATCAATTCCATGAACTTGTTTGGTATCAATTGAAAATATGGAGGCCTTATAATCTTCAACACCTCTAAGGGCTGACACTTTGGGCTCCAAAAAGTCCATTTGAAACTGCCCCTTTTTTTAGTCAAATGTAGAAAACAACATGTGTTGAGTGGTGGCAGTTTGTTTCTAGAATTCTGAGTATGTTGAAGATTTGAGAGCTTCATTTTTCAATTTGATCTTTGTGTACCTTGTAAAAATACTTGGCTTTGGTAGAACATGAGAGGTAGAAGAGATAGGAGACTCAGTTGTCTCTTCTACATATGGTAGAGAGGTGGTAGGAGTTCCTGTCAAAACCAAAGTAGTTTGCTCCTATACATCTCTTTCTTTTGAAGATTCTTCTTGAATGGTGATCGCCTGAGGACTAGTCTTGCTATTAGATTTGGTAGTGGCTTGTGGATCCTTCTTCATTCTCTTGAATACAACAAAATATGAATCTTGAGATTCTGATTTTGGGGGGGACATGCTTTCCCTTGGCATTTTGATTTCTTTGTCTTTAGAGATAGGAGTTTGTAATGAAGATTGACAAACCAACTACTCTTCAACCTCCTGCAATGTGTTTTCTACCCACTGTTCTTGGTTAGCACATTGTTCTATTTCTGGCCTGGGTGTGTGTGCATATGGAGTGCTCTTTTGTTCAACCCTTAGTTTAGAAATTACCCCCAAAGGATCATAGGATCATGTGAAGCTAGGTTTGAATTTCATCTGTTTTAAAACTACTTCCACCTCCTTTGTTGTTGCTCTAGTGTTTACAATGTAAGGGCCTACCTGTGCCTTTAGATTGAACTTTTCTTTCTTCTTATTTGAAACAAAGTGTAATTCATCCACGTTCAACATCTGTTAAGCATATTCTAAAGCGAAAATCCTTACTGGCACAAATACTGGTAATCTATAAGGAGGGATCTCACATCCATAAATTCTTATCTTTATGTAATTTTGGTATAAATACCAGTCTCCAACCTTTGACTGCTCTGAGAGGTGCAAAACTTTCTTAATTTATGGACATATTCTTGGTATAATATCGATGCATAGTAGACATAAGGAAGTGTAGAGGAATTTATTTACAAAATATGTGTATGTATATTCTTTTGTATTCTTTCTGACTAGAGATGTCTAGTGAATAACTAACATTGGGTTTCCTTGTTCATCAATCATTTGTAGTTGAAATTTGAACCTGTCTGCGTAGTAAAATAACATGAGATAAACCAATACTGATTGGTGTTTGAACACCCCCTCAAATTTGAACTTCAAAAAATGATCATGCATGATATATGATAAATACTGACTATAATTGAACAAAAGTGAAGGCTTCTGACGAACTGTAAAAAATGATAAAAATCCTAAAACTACTTCATCAACCCACGGGTCTGTATGATAACCTAACAACCTAGCAACCATAGAGATCACTTGTCTTGACATTTCTAGGAAGATAGAGGCAGAATATGGTGTGTTTGTCATGGGAAATTCAACATTTTCTGATAAAAAGCATTCAAAAATGTGAGCTCACTGGGGGAAAGTAAGCTTCTTGTACAATTCCATCAGTGCATTAGTAGAAAATGGATGCAGTGATGTCTGGGGTTTTATCTGCAAGGCTTGGCAAATACTCTATGGGGAAATGGAAAAGAGGACCTCATTATTCTGGGAAATCAGTGCCTTTTTCCTTGGGAGGTATCTGAGATGACACTAGGTAGAGAATTCAGGGAAGAAATAAGTTTGGGGAAAGGTAAATTGGGGAATGAAGGAATCCCAGATGCTCAAATTGTCACTCTGGTCCAAGTATTTTTGTTTAGCCCAATTGTGAAGTTCATAGAGGTTGAATTCACAATGTGTCTTAACAATTTTGTATTGGGTATCTATCAATGGAGTTCTATCAAGATCGGGGATGGGGGTACCAAGGGATCTTCTTCAAGCAATTTTCCTTTTCCCTTATGTGAAGACATTTTGAATTACAAAGGAAATATTTCGAAGAATAAGGGATTTAGATAGGGAAAAACGATGAACAGGTGATTCCACAGGAGAATTAACAGTATAACTACGAAGTAACTTGATCAATTGAAGTTGTAGAGAGGAATTGAACTACAAGTTCACATTGGTAACTTAATAATGACTTGATCCTGACATGCACAATTCAAACAACGTCGAAAGGGAAACATCAACAGGTGTATGAGGGAGTTTTGTAGCTGGAGGAATAGGCATTATAACATACTTGTTACCATTTTTAGGAGAGGAGCATATATTCATAACATATCAGTTGGCGAGAGGAAATTAATGTATAACATTCTTTTAAGGATTGGGGGGTGATTTGAAAGGTAATGGTCAAATGACGTGGATGGCAGGAGGTGACATGGGTCCAGTTGATTGGCGGAAGGGATGACAGATGGGCGCAGGGGAAAAAGGCACAAATATGATGACGAAGTAGAGAGTGGGGATGAAATTTTCGGGGGGGGGGGGGGGTAGGAGTGGTAAATGGTAGATGGAAAGGACCCCCTGAAAAGGCCCAAGAGCCAACACATAATGTGGGGGTTGTATTATTCAAACAACTTTTCAGGACCCCCGCCCCCCCCCCCCCACCCACCCTTTTCCGTTAAGCATCGATAGTGTGGGGGGATGGTCCGAAATCCATCTCCAGCCATTGATCTGGGCAGGGGTTATCACCACTGTTGAAAGGCATGATAACTTTATCGAAAAATGACAAGCCATCTAGTCATACACATTTTTTTCCCTTTATTTGAAAAATAAAAATTACAATAAATTTATTTTGGTAGCATTTACACTTGCGCACCCATACTTTGGGATCTATTTTTTATTTTTCTTATATATCCATTTTTTTGTCCCATTTTATTTTATTTTTATTTTTTCTGTTCTTTTATAAGCTAAACAATTTTAAAATGAAAAATAACTTTTTAAAATATCCCGGTGGGATGAATAACTTATTAATTATACAAGACTCCTATATTTATAGGACCCTAATAGGTTGTATAGCAGTCCAATGGTTGCAAGTTCCATGGTAGTGTTATGATTTCAAGTTGTGTGGCAGAGACAATGATTGGTAGAGTGACAATGTTTATGGTAGTTCCAATATTCACTGGTTGTGATTGCAGTTGGTGACAATCTCTTAATATGCAAATTTAGTGATATATAATGATAGTGGATCCATTTTGAAAATGAGATGAAATAAAGGTCCACAAGGAAGTTGAAGAGCAGGGGTTGGAGCCTCAATTAGGTTGGAGCCTACAACAGGTTGGTGCCTCAATTAGGTTGGAGTCTAGAGTAGGTTAGAGCCTACACATCCTTGAAGTTGGAGGCTCAATAAGGCTGTAGCACACTGTGAGAAATTCTTGCATCTTTGAGGTTGGTGCCTCAATCAGGTTGTAGTTTACCACAAGTGAAAACTTACATAGTTTGGGGTAGTTTCCTCCCATAGGTTGGGGTCTGCAAATTGATGTAAAGAATTGAAGACTAAGCAGAAGAAGAGTTGATGGTTTTTTCCCGTTTGGGTTTCCACATAAAAAAGGTGTGTCTCCTTTTGATGTGATTCCTTATTGCTTTTTCTAGCCATGCTACTTATTTGATGATGCATTGTGATAAATAATGATATAATGTTTATGAACATTGCTACATGAATGTATGAGTAATTGAGATTGATAAATTGTATAATTGATTTCACGCTAATTCACCACCCGCCCCGCCCCCCTAAGTGTGGCTATTGGGAACACTTCATTTTGTGAGGAATATTTATCATTGGACTAGTTGGTTTCCATCTTCTATTGTTGAATATATTGCTCATCATTGAATTGTCGTCTTCTATTAAATTAGATATAGAGACGAGACTGCTAATAATCCATTCATAATTTAAATGAATTTCCATTAATAGAGATTTTGATGCAATTCATAATTACTAACACACACACATATGTTTCATAATATATCCATGGAATGGGAAGGCTTCACTGAGATTACATTGTATTTAACTGAAACACCATAGATAATTGGGTTCCATCTAGTACTTCAATTGTCCACGGGAAGAAGCCAAACATAACCTCAGAATGTCCAATGTTGTCAATACTAACCACACAACACACATCAAGAAATATATTATTCGATGAGAATGAGAAGTCAACAAGATTGATATGGGTGCAGTCGACACTGACATATGATTATTGTCATTTTTGTTGCTACTATAAGGTTTGCACAAGAAATGGATGAAAGGGATGGTTAAACCCTAATATGGTTATCTCTACCTTTGTGAGGAAAATTTAAGGAGGAATAAGGTTTTCTCCTTTTGTTAATTACTTGCTTCGAAAAATTCCAACCTCCTTGGTAATTATTTTTGCAAGGAAGTTGGCTTTATGCTAATATCGGAAGCTAAGGCATACTTATCGGCCACCCTAACTATCAGTTGGAGGAATTTTCCTATAAAGTAAACTCATCCATGCAGAAGGAATCATCTCCTTTAGGACTGCACAGTTACTTTTGAGTTTAGTGAGCAGTGTGAGAGGTGAATTCACACAGGTGGCAGCATTGGACCCCAGGCGAAACTGTGCAAGGAAATAAGAGGCTTGGAGGGCAGAGGAGAAGGTTTGTGAGAAGCCTTTAACTGTCTATGAGTAGCAGTAGGATTGTACTGAGAGCATGATAGCTTGTGAGCTAATGCTTTGTGTAATCCAGACATATTTCCACTTGTATGATAATATAAAGATTGAGGTTTTTAGCTGAGGCTTTCCCAAGAGTATTCTTCTATGTTCATGTGTGATTTCTTTCTCATTCTCAATTATATTTGTTCTATTTGATCTTTCTCATAATCGATTAAGCTTCCACAAGTTTGTTTGTAGAAGTAGATCAAGTATTTTGCTTTAGTATATTGCATTATCTAGTGATCTACAATGGGAATTTCTACATGGTATCAGAGCAAAGGTGATCAAAGTGAAGAACAATATACAAAGAAGGGAGAATTTCGAAGTTTCAAGTTCCTAATTATAGAATTCGAATTCTTATCACATCTCAAATTTCCCCAATGGCGTTCAACGGTTTAGGACTCGAGTATGCTCTTGATAGCAGCTCGAATTATATAGCCTGGAAGGATCGCATGGAAGCAGTGTTAGAGGACAACGATCTAAAGGACTTCATTGTTCAATAAGTCCCCAAGTCGGCAACAGCTAATGCTATAGAATTGGTGGAATGGAAGAAATGTGTGGCTAGAGCAAGGAGAATCCTCCTGGAGGGAGTTCGAGACCACATTGTCTCAAGCCTCCATGGGAAGGAGACACCATTTTCAATGTGGAAAACATTGAAAGATCTATATCAGAACAATAACGATCAGAGGAAGCTGGCACTGAAAGACAAGCTTTGGAAAATCAAGTGTGAAAAGGGTGACATGATCTCTACATATCTGAATAAGCTCACCACGTGCAGGGATGAGCTTGGAAGTGTAGGGATCATGACAGTCGATGATGACATGATGAGTCTTGCTCTCCCCGGTCTTCCTAAGAGCTGGCATAGCTACCAAGACTCGGTAAATGGAAGAGAGAAACTTCCAGATTAGGAAAGACTTTGGTTAGATATGATGCAGGATGAGATAAGGAGAAGCAACAAAGATGGTTCTTCATCCAAGGAGAATGAAGAAAATTGTGCCTTAGTGAGTAAGGAAAAGAAAGGGAAGGAGAAGGATTCTCATCCCAAATCGAGTTCTTCCTATGGTGGGAAGAAGTTTGACAAATCGAAAGTGCGATGCTTTCATTGTCATGAGGTGGGCCATTTTGCTACAAATTGTCCACTGAAGAAATCCAAGATGGGATCCAAGGAAGGATCTGAAGGCGATGCATTGGCCTCACAGTTTGAGTTGGATTTCACCCTCTTCGCATGCATGGTTTCATCCATGTTGGGATGTGGTTGGTTTCTTGACAGTGGAGCTTCATTCCACATGAATGGTGATAAGAGTTTGTTTAGTACCTTGGAGGAGAAAGATCTCCAGATACTCATAGTGATGGGTAATGATGAAAATTATAGTGTCTCAGGAGTAGTCACAATTGTTTTTCAGAGGGAGCGTGGAGCTCGCATTACCTTGACAGATGTGAAGTATGTGGCTGGACTGAAGAAAAACTTGGTATCGATCGCAATGCTGGAAGAAAAAGGCTATGATGTAGTCTTCAGTAAGGGAAAGGTTTTCCTTAGACACGTCACCACGAGACAGGTGAAGCAGATCGGTTCACGATTCAAGAACCTGTATGCTCTTGAGGTTCAAGATGCATGCAAAGCCTTGAAGAGCAAGGCAATTGTTGGAGACTTGGTGGTTGAGAGGGAGAGTACATTACCTCTCAACATGCAATGCCAAAAGAAGTATCAGATAATTGTGGAGGAGCCACAATTGGTGAAGAAACTTTAGGAGGTTGTGGAGTAGTCACAACTAAAGAAGCCGAGAGGAGACCGAGTGGAGGCATCCACTCATGTAGAGACCTCCAGTAGGGAGAAATTTCGATCCAAGTGGGCAGAGGATCACATGCATCCATACCTCCAAGTCGGAGGTGGGGCAATGTGGATTGACTGTCCCAAGAAGGCTGGAATAGGGGCAGGATCATTGAGGTACCCAACCTTTTTTATTAGACCTTGCTACGAGAGCTTCGATGAGGAGTAACAGGACTGGCTGAGTGGGTAGAGACGGATGGGGATGGAGCGGCAGAGAGAGCTACAGTGCAGGAGTCCAAAGATAGCGTAGAGCTAGTAGGCTGCAGCAATGCGAGAGGCACAGGAGTGTTGCGCAGGATGGCACAGAGAGGTGTGCAATGGTGCAAGATGCAGGGAGTTGTTGCAGTAGTGCAGAGGTCAGAGAGGGAGCACTTATCAGCGGCAGAGGAAGCTTCAGCATCAGAGGGTGTTTCTAGCCCAACAGGGAGGTCAGGTGGGAGATCAGTTACTTACTTCTCAGTAACTGAGTTGCAGTGCAGCAGTGGGCAACATGATGCAACATGATGAGAGGAGGTGCAATTCGGATGCAATGCTGGGAGATAGCACTAGCAACAACACGGATGTAGTAGGAGGAATCAGTGTGATTGATGCAGTCAGACATCAAAGTGACAGAGGCTAGAGCAGTCAGATACTGAAGGGCATAGATGTGCAGATTCTTCAGTCGACAGAGGCAATAACAGTCAAAGACTTTGATGACGGAGGCATCATTTTGATTTAGGTTGGATATTTTTTGTGTTCCTAGAGTTGTTGGAGCAACAACACTTGAGAGAAGTGTTGCATGCAAAACATTCCAAAGGTTCAAGATCGGGTTCGTGTTGAATGCCTTTCTTGTTGAGAGGGAGTGTTGAAAATGGCAACAAGAAATGCTAAAAATAGAAATTCTAAAAATAGCATTGCTATAAATAACATTTCAGGATATACTCCAACTCAGTTGGAAATAGCAAAAAAATAGAAATGCTAAAAATAGCATTGCTATAAATAACATTTCGGGATAGATTCCAAATTTAATTAGTCCCTGAATTAAAATTCGAATTTGGTCTCAACAGCTGTTTGAAAAATAATGAATTAACTCATCTTGAGTTAATTAGTTGGAGAAAATCAAACATCAAGTCTATGTGAAGACATGCAATAGTTATCCCTTTGATTGAGGAATTTATCCCTTAATTAAGGAGATAAGGATGAGTTGTATTTGAGTTGTACTTAGTTAGCTCAGTTAACTAAGTTAAGTCCAGTTAAATTAGTTCCAAATAGTTTGAGGAACTAATTGTGAGTTCAGTTAGTTAAAGCATGCATGCATGAAACTAGTGTACTCCAGATAAGTGAATATTCTCTCACAAATAACTCATGCATGTCAGTTCAAACAAAGACCCAATTGAGATTAAAGACAAGGATATTGTACTCTCATTTGGAGGAATTTTCCTATAAAGGAAACTCATCCATGCAGAAGGAATCATCTCCTTTAGGACCTCGCAATTACTTTTGAGTTTAGTGAGCAGTGCGAGAGGTGAATTCACACAGGTGGCAGCATTAGACCCCAAGACAAACTACACAAGGAAATAGGAGGCTTGGAGGGCAGAGGAGAAGGTTTGTAAGAAGCCTTTGATTGTCTATGAGCAGAAGTAGGATTGTACTGAGAGCAGGATAGCTTGTGAGCTAATGCTTTGTGTAATCCGGACATATTTCCACTTGTATGATAATACAAAGATTAGGGTTTTTAGCTGAGGCTTTCCCTAGAGTATTCTTCTGTGTTCATGTGTGATTGATTTCTCATTCTCAGTTATATGTGTTCTATTTGATCTTGCTCATAATCGATTAAGCTTCCGCAAGTTTGTTTGTAGAAGTAGATCAAGTATTTTGCTTTAGTATATTGCATTATCTGGTGATCTATAGTGCGAATTTCTACATGTAGAATGGGAGTAATACTCATATGTTCTTGTAGGGTTGGAACCTGCAGAAATGAACTAGTATCAATTTGCTTTTCCACATATATTAAATTATTCTCCACTTCTATTAAATTATTCTCCAACCATTATGATTGGTTGGCATATCCTTCAATATCTAGCCTGGGCTCATGTATGAAAGGGCTTATTTTGAACTTGAGTCTTAACTTGTTTATTACTCCATTAGGGTCATACTGCCACATAAAACTGCTTTTGAAGTTCATTTGCTGTAAGATTTTCTTTGCCTCTTGTCCAGCTTCCATATTATTACAAATAAAAGGGCCCAATTGGTTTTTGATCTTAAATTGAGTTTTCTTCCTAGCTGAAAGAAAATTAGACTCATCAGAGTTTATGCTCTGCTTGAAATACTCTAATGCAAATATCCTCATGGGGAGGTATTTGGGTAGCTTGTAGGGAGTGAGTTAGCATCCATATATCCTGATTCCTGTGTGGTCATGGTATAGATACTAGTCTCCCACTCTACTGTTTTTAGCCAACTGTAAAACTCTCTTAATCTCATCATTGATCCTGGGTTGATAGCTACTAGTTAGCGTGCTTACAACTGGATGAACAAATGAATCAATGAACTCTTTATAACTAAAAATAGTGGAATATCTGTGGATCAATGATGTCCAAAAGATGACAGATCTTGGATGGCCTTTGGTGTCTAACTTTTGATGCTGACTAGAAAATTGCCTGATTGAAAGTATAAGAACATGTGATACAATAATGATGATTATTTGAATACTCTCTCATTTGGAAATATGATAAACTGTTCATGGATTCTTGTCTGCCAAGAACTGAGCAAAGTTGTAACCTGTAGCTAGAGGCTTGCCTTGACAAAAAATCGAAAGGAAAGCAAGTATAACTTCATCCACATGCTCATCAGTGGTGTATCCTAGAATACAAGAGAGCATGGTTATAATGTGTCTGGCTCTCTCAGAGAAAATGGTGGCAGCATATGGAGGACTATCTGTAGGAGTATGAGACTCTTCTATGATGAAAGCTTGAAATATTTGAGCTTTCTTGGGAAGGTCTAGCTTTGTGTAGGGTTCAAGTAAGGCTTCAAAGGAAAGTGGGGTCTCATTTGGGCTTGGTTGGATATGTAGCATTTGATTTATTGACTCTGCAGTAATGGTAAATAAAACCTGTTGGTTAGGGGAGACTATAGCTCTTTGACTTGGGACATAGCAAGCTTGGCAGAAGTGGATGATTTCTGGGAATATGTGTACCTGTGGGAACAAGTATTTGGGAAAATTTGATTCCCATAGGTGAATGTCATCATTTTGGTTCAGGAATTTATCTTTACTCCAGCAATGGAGTTTCAGTAGGTGGCTAGGGGATATAGTGTCCTTAATTTGAAAATCTTTGTCGGCTAATGGGAGGTGGTCAATGTCTAGGTGAGGGGTTTGCAAGGGTCTTACATCTAGAGTGCATTGGGAAGCCATAATTTGGTTTATTCAATTGAATTACTTTTTCTCTGGCTTTAGGAGTAAGGTCAGAAGCTCTGGAACAGTGGGGAGGGTAATTATAGTCTGTAGAAAAGGGCTTTTGGATGCACAGTAAGGTTTTCTTCAGTCTAGCAAGGTTTTTTAATTAATTTAATTAATTAACCTTTTAATAATTATTGTGCATAGCTTAAATTACAGGGTCATTCTAGTTCTTTCAAGAATACCTAGAAATTGACAATTTGGTGCGCAGACAAGGTTCTGTGGTAGTAGTAGAGGTTTCTGAGGCTTCAATTGTCTATTTGCTGCTTCAATTTGGTGTCTGCAACATCTTTTGGTTGCAAAAGGTGGTTAAAATGGTTGCGTAGAGGTTCAAGGTTTCAGAATTGGTTAACAATTGTTTTTGCAGTGAAATGAGTGAAAAAAGCAAAAGGGGGATTTTCGGCCTTTTAACCAACAATGGTTACATTTTGGCGCGAGATTTTGTAAATGAACAGTGGGCAGTTTTCATTTACACAGGGAGGTGGTTTTAGGCCATATCACACTTCTTTTGGGTGGAGGACAGTATTTTTCGTGAGAACACGATATAACCTGGTGCCGCCACGTAGCGAAACAGTGCTCAGCCAAAACCATGAACCTCACATGCTTTTGGACCGTTAACTGTCAGATGATGAAACTGCGCAATATTGATATGCACCGTTGGCTATGGAGGTGGGAGATCAGAGGGCTATTGTGTGGCGAAGTTACATGGATGGAGTTGGGATGTGGTTGGCGGGGCCCGGGATTTAATTATAATGAAATGTGATCAATTAAAAAGTAATCACGGGATTTTAATATAAGAAATGGGTTAATAAAAGGTGGGGAAGATGTTTTATACAACGGAGGTTTTAACTATACACCAAGGTTTGGTGAGTTAAAAGGGTGTCGGGAAATTATAACGTGGGGGACTTTAAATACATAAAGCGGGGGTATAGGTTAGGAAATAATTTAGGATAAAGGGGTTTAGTGGGTTTTTTAAGGGGAAAAAGGGAAATTAATAAGGGAGAATTGTATTATTTGTGATGGGAATGGGTTTCTCACTAGGGAAAGGGTTTTTATAAATGGAAATGAAGACGGAAGGGGTGCTTTGGAAGCAAAAAGTGCATAACACTAGGGGATGACAAATAATGAAGGGATAATGATGGGAAATTAATAAACTAAGTATGTGGGGGTCTAGTGAAATGAGGGGAAATTAGTAAATAAGATTTAGTTAATGTCCTTTCTCTTTGACAATTCCTCCTGCACATGAAACATAGGATCAAGTATGATGAAGGTGCATTTGAGCTAGCAACCTTGTGCACTTCCAAAACTTCTTCTACATACCCTTTATTTACCCTAGCATTTTCTCTTCATTCATTGGGTGCATTTGAGCTTGCTGACCCTTTATTTCTTTTTCTCTTTGATAAACAAACTATCTAATTCTAACCTTATAACTTCCAATGGCTTAGATTAAATTGACGAGCTCATTATTATTCTCTACCTAACTATTGATCTGCCAAGATTAAACAGTTTGGCTAGATCTTTATTCTCTATCTATCAACATGAAATTTAAAGCATGAATGAATCAAGTTTAAACTACTTTGACCATCATGGATTGTGGCATTTTTGACAAGCTGCACACAATATTATTTTGCAAAGTAAAGTAAAAGGAGTGTCATTTGAATTTTCACACTTTCATGATCTATTCTTATCTCTTTTTGTGGGGTTCATATCTTATACTTTTTTGATCTTTTTCTTTCTTTTAGTCCTTTGATTATTCTTTTAGGACTCGCCCTCTTTACATTTTTTATTTTTAATATGGGAAAACATTTTGCAGAAAGCAAAAGTATGTACAATATTACAAGACTAACCATAGCCAATTCAAAATTATGAATCCTATTATTATAGGACCCTAACAACTTCCATCATTGTCTTTGTCTTGTCCTGGATGTTCAGCTCCTCAATCTCATATCTGTTTTTGGAATTTAGCACTCTTATGATTTTATGTGCTTCTTTTGGCCTATGCTCAATATCAACTTTGGTTTTTTCCACTACTACTTTAACTCTCTGGACCAGTTCCTCTTGTTCAGAATGAATTGATGGCCACGACTCAGTAACATTGGCATTGATATTGTGCCAAATGCTACTTTTGGATTCTTCCAACATATGAATAATGATAAATTGATCTTCATATTTCTGAATATGCTAAACCAATTTGAAATTCTTTTGCAATTATTCCAAGTATGCAATGTCTACCTTAATGTTGTCTTCTTCCATCTTGCTGAGTGTTGCTGTCAATTTCTCTACTTCTTTATTTTTTAATGATAATTCCCACAAGGCTTGAGTTATTTTTTCTGAGAAATCTAAAACTGATGCTTGTGTTGTTAGATGAGTTACAGTACCTATTATTGATGTTCCCACTACTTCCCATTGCTCTTTTTCTTTTAGTAGTGCTTCCACGTCTTGTTCCATTTTCCAGATTTGAGAATTCTATTCCACTACTATGGTGAATAACTTCTCTTTCTCCATCTCCAAACTAGTGACTTCCTTAGCCTGAGGGTGTTCTGTAGTTGGAAGTTTGAGTTGTTTCCTGAGAGTTTGAATGCCTGCATTCTTTCTTTTGATTATCTCTTCTACTGCCTTGACATAACTAGGATCATATCCCAGTTTAATAACTAAATCTTCTAATGTCTTGATTCTGGTGTCTTTGGCCAGAGAAGACATTCTTTCAATCTTCAATTGTGAATGCATATTATTTAAAGAAACTTGCAATTTAGAAGCAAACATAGCTGAGCTAGTTAGAGTTTAGTATATCATATCAACTTCCCTCTTATGAAAATCGATATGATCAATTGCATGAACTTGTTTGGTATCAATTGAAAATATGGAGGCCTTATAATCTTCAACACCTCTAAGGGTTGACACTTTGGGCTCCAAAAGTCCATTTGGAATTGCCCATTTTTTTAGTCAAATGCAGAAAACAACATGTGTTGAGTGGTGGCAGTTTGTTTCCAGAATTCTAAGTATGTTGAAGCTTTGAGAGCTTCATTTTTCAATTTGATCTTTGTGTACCTTGTAAAAATACTTGGCTTTGGTAGAACTTGAGAGGTAGAAGAGATAGGAGACTCAATTGTCTCTTCTACATATGGGAGAGAGGTGGTAGGAGTTCTTGTCAAAACCAAAGTAGTCTACTCCTGTACATCTATTTCTTCTGAAGATTCTTCTTGAATGGTGATCACCTGAGGACTAGTCTTGCTATCAGATTTGGTAGTGGGTTGTGGATCCTTCTTCATTCTCTTGAATATAACAAAATATGCATCTTGAGATTATGAGTCTGGGGGGGACATGCCTTTCCTTGGCATTTTGATTTCTTTGTCTTTAGAGATAGGATTTTTTAATTAAGACTGACAAACCAACTGCTCTTCGGCTTCCTGCAATGTGTTTTCTACCCACTGTTCTTGGTTAGCATATTGTTCTATTTCTGGCCTGGTTGTGTGTGCATATGGAATGCTCTTTTGTTCAACCCTCAGTTTAGAAATTGCCCCCAAAGGATCATAGGACCATGTGAAGCTGGGCTTGAATTTCATTTGTTTTAAAACTGCTTCCACCTCCTTTGTTGTTGTTCTAGTGTTTACATGTAAGGGCCTACATGTGCCTTTAGATTCAACATCTGTTTAGCATATTCTAAAGCGAAAATCCTTACTGGCACAAAGACTAGTAATCTATAAGGAGGGAGCTCACATCCATGAATTCTGATCTCTGTGTAATTTTGGTATAAATACCAGTCTCCAACCTTTGACTGCTCTGAGAGGTTCAAAACTTTCTTAATTTCTGGAGATATTCTTGGTATAATATAGGCGCATAGTAGACATAAGGAAGTGTAGAGGAATTTACCTACACAATCTGTTTATGTATATTCTTCTGTATTCTTTCTGACTAGAGATGTCTAGTGAATAATTGACATTGGGTTTCCTTGTTCATCAATATTTTGTAGTTGAAATTTGAACCTGTTTGCCTAGTAAAATAACATGAGATAAACCAATACTGATTGGTGTTTGAACTCCCCCTTAACTTTGAACTTCAAAAAATGATCATGCATGATATATGATAAATACTGACTATAATTGAACAAAAGTGAAGGCTTGTGACCAATTGTAAAAGTTGATAAAAATCCTAAAACTACTTCATCAACCCATTGGTCTGTATAATAACCTAACAACCTATCAACCATAGATATCACTTGTCTTGACATTTCTGGGAAGATAGAGGCAGAATATGGTGTGTTTGTCCTGGGCAATTCAACATTTTCTGGTAAAAAGCATTCAAAAATGTGAGCTCGATGGGGGAAAGTAAGCTTCTTGTACAATTCCATCAGTGCATTAGTAGAAAATGGATGCAGGGATGTCTAGGGTTTTATCTAGAAGGCTTGGAAAATACTCTCTGGGGAAATGGAAAAGAGGACCTCATTATTCTGGGAAATCATTGCTTTTTTCCTTGGGAGGTATCTGAGATGACACTAGGTAGAGAATTCAGGGAAGAAATATGTTTGGGGAAAGGTAAATTGGGGAAGGAAGGAATCCCAGATGCTCAAATTGTCACTCTGGTCCAAGTATTTTTGTTTAGCCCAATTGTGAAGCTCATAGAGGTTGAATTCACACTGTGTCTCAACAATTTTGTATTGGGTATCTATCAGTGCCGTTCTATGAAAATTGGGGATAGGGGTTACCAGGGGATCTTCTTCAAGCAATTTTCCTTTTCCCTTATGTGAAGACATTTTGATTTACAGAGGAAATATTTGGAAGAATCAGGGATTTAGATAGGGAAAAATGATGAACAGGGGATTCCAGAGGAGAATTAAGAGCATAACTACGAGGTAACTTGATAAATTGAAGTTGTAGAGAGGACTTGATCTACAAGTTCACACGGGTAACTTAATAATGACTTGACCCCCCCCCCCCCCCCCCCCCCCTCGCCCCCCTCAGTGTGGCTATTGGGTCAACACTTCATTTTGTGAGGAATATTTATCATTGGACTAGTTGGTTTCCATCTTCTATTATTGAATATATTGTTCATCATTGAACTATCGTCTTCTATTGAATTAGATATAGAGATGAGACTGCTAATAATCCATTCATAATTTGCATGAATTTCCATTAATAGAGCTTTTGATGCAATTCATAATTACCACACACAAACACACACATATGTTTCATAATATATCCATGGAATGGGAAGGCCTCATTGAGATTGCATTGTATTTGACAGAAACACCATAGATAATTGGGCTTCCATCTAGTACTTCAATTTTCCACAGGAAGAAGCCAAACATAACCTCAAAATGTCCAACATTTTCAATACTAACCACACAACACACATCAAGAAATATATTATTCGATGAGAATGAGAAGTCAACAAGATTGATAGGGGTGTAATCGACACTGACATATGATTATTCTCGTTTTTGTTGCTACTATAAGATTTGCACAAGAAATAGATGAAGGGGATGGTTAAACCCTAATTCGGTTATCTCTACCATTGTGAAGAAAATTTAAGGAGGAATAAGGTTTTCTCCTTTTGATAATTACTTTCTTGGAAAAATTCCAACCTCCTTGGTAATTCTTTCCATAAGGAAAGTTGGATTTGCATTGATACTGGAAGCTAAGGCATACTTATCGGCCACCTTGACATCGAGTGGAACAAGAAATGCACCATTCAACATTAGGTCTCCCGCCTCTCCAATTCCACTACATTCATTCGTCGTCCACTGCATCCATCCTTTTGGTTACCTACAATTCATTCAAGGTTTCAATGGCCAATTCTACTTTGAGAAACAAACATGAACTTGGTAATTAATTATTAGGAATGTTATGATTTTGGTATGAATCAAGAAGAAGGAATCATTTTCTCCACCTCCTTGTCATTTTCATCATTGGGCGCTACACATATGTTTCCTTGGTATTGTCTTCATTGTCATCATTGAGCCATCGATGTTCTTGGAATAATTTTGCATAGGAAAACATCTCTATTAAACAATCAGTTGTCTCTATTAAACCTTAGACACATCATTGTTCTAGTCCAATTTCCTTGAAAGTAGAGTGTGAAACCATATCATTTCTTCCTCCACGTATCTTGGGAAAACCTGCCATTTATTCATCTACCATAGCTAATGTTTTAGAGTAGCAGTCTCTAAAAAATATCTAACAAATCTTTATAGGCATTGGTTTCATTTTGAACATGCATAAGTTTCAGAAGGTGAAGAGGCATATATTTCAATGCATGTTTTATATGTTTTTTTAAATTCAATTCTCACTAATTATCATATGTGGTCATCAACAACAAACACAATAAATACTTAATCATAATTTGATAAAAAAATATTTTAAAAATGATTTAAACACTAGATTTAGATATGCATGGAAGATATTATTGAAATCTCCATTTGTTGATTGAGAGGAGATGACGAAAATATGCCAACATCTTTCATTCTCAACTCTAGAATTGAAATTTGTAATTAGCAAAAAGATTAATATGCCAACTTCCAATAAGAGGAATGCATATCAATGTAATAATAGACATTTTGGTTTTTCAATGCTTAGTTAATTTTTTTCCAACATACTAGACTTATCCCACACCTAATTCTTTTGCTTCTTAATCGAGGTTGAGACATGATCTAATGACATCTTGTTGGGTTTCTTGTTTTTCTTTATTTTGATTTGGGGGGCTATTTATATAGACCAAAACGGGGACTCGGTCTAATGAACTATAGTTGTGTTTCTTGGGTTCCTTGTTTTTCTTTATTTTCATTATTTTGGGTTTTTAGGGACTATTTATGCAAAACAAAACAAATTTAAGGGAAATGTTTTAAGGGTCAGCTTTATAGTATTTTTGGGTTGTAAAACAGGTGGAGAGTAAGTTTTTTAATAATAGAATATAAAACTATGAATTTCCTACATCAATCACCCACCATAAGATAATGAGTTTCAGTAAATAAAATGTTGAACTCAAAAGTTGTGTCTTAAAATTTCTTGTTATGTAGCCTTAGTAGAGGTATTATTGTCCACAAGTATTATAGGATTCATAAAATTCATAGTTAATATAAAATGAAAGAGACATAACCAAAAAGATATAAGGATTAATTATCAAAATTCATATTTGCCATTAATCCATATGAAATAAACCCTTTGGAGAAATCATAAAACATAAAATCCTAAAATTTTATTCCATTTAATCTCTAATATAATATAATAAATATTATATATTATTAAATAAGTAATGATTGAACTAGAAGGCAGTTAAATCATCCATCAATGAAGGGAAGATGAAAATTTTAAAAATTATTATGAAAAGAAAACATAAGTTTTCTCATTTTTTTAATAAGTTACTATACTCATTTACCATATGGATTTTTAAAGAAGTTAAATATTTAATTTTAGTATAGATTTTTTTCCATTTTGAATTTGATTTTTTCTTTAAATGAAAATATAACCCCACGTAAATTATCAAAATACTTCACACGTGTGTGTAAATACAAACAATATCGGAGATCGTCCCAAACATCACCAACATCTTTATTATTGAATTTAGAGATTGATTATTAAAGAAGATGCTTAATCTTTATATGCATTTCATGCCATGTCAGTGTCTTTCTTAAAGATCGAAATGTGATTGGAGAGAGTGGGTTGAGGAGTGGTATGAGTGGACTAGCAAGATGGAGAGAATTAGGGGGAGGAGGAATATTTGGTGAGGATAAGGAAGGGAATGATGAGGAGGTGGAAGGACGATGCAAGCATGGATGAATAGTTACAAGAAGAAGAGGTCATGAATGTGTATAGAATTAAATAGGAAGGTAAGGATGGGGATGGAAAAGGGGACAGGGAGGGGAGGATAAAGGGTTGAATTAGTTGGGAGAGGAGTGAATGGCAGAGGAAATGAGTGGCGCATTTGAAGGTGGATTTAAAGGAGTGGGAGGAGTGGAAGAAGTGGGGTGGAAAAAGGAGGTAGGGGAGAAATGGGTAGGAAAATGAAAGAAAGAGAGATTAGGCAGGGGAGAATATGGAGGGAAAGGAGGTGGGTGAGGGGAAGAGATAAGGAAGGTAAGTAGGAGGATGAGGAGGAGTAACGGAGGAAGGAAGGGAGTGGTTATTCGGGAAAGAAAGAAGTTGATGAAGTATGAAGGATTAAAAGGATGAGATGGAGTAGAGGTAGTGGCGGATATGGAAGTGAGGAAGAGGACCATCAAGGAGGAGGAGGAAGAGGTGGGTGGAGGAAGAAGGGTTGGTGGGAGAAGGAAGATGGTAGGGAGGAGTGGAGCTAGAGGAAAAGGTGGGTGGAGGAAGAAGGGGTGGTGGGAGAAGGAAGATGTTAGGGAGGAGTGGAGCTAGAGGAAAATGGGGTATTAGAGGGGCAAGGGGTAGCAATGGGAGAATGAGAATGAGAGGAGGTAAGGGATCAAGAAGTGGGGGTGTAGAGTGTGTGGGTGAGGAGAGGGGGTGAGGGAGGAAGTGGTGCAATGAGAAGGAGGAATATAGGGATAGTTGAAGTTTGATAGAAATGGGGGTATGAGAAGGGGATACATAAAAAGAAGGAATATAGGGATATTTAGAGTTTGATAGAAATGGGGTATGAGAAGGGATAAATAGAAGATAGTTTTGTGGAGAGAAAATGGTTGGGGTGGAAGTCAAGGATAAGGTGTGAGAAAAGTAGAGAGTGGGAATGTGTTTAGAGGGATTGTAAATTTAGGGGAAGAGAAAAGCTAGAAGATAAAATGATAAGTGGCGGGATAGGGGAATGAGGAGTGGAATTAAAGGGGGATAAGAAAGAGTTGGAGGTTTAAAGTGAAAGAGGGAAACAAGAGAAAGAGGATGGAAGTAGGAGGGATGAGTAGAAGTGGGGTAGCAAGTGTAAATTAGGGGAGGGATAGGTGGAAGGGGAGAAAGAGGATAAGGAAGGAGGGAAAGGAGTGGAATGATGCTAGAAGAAGGGGAGGAATAGTGGAGGGAGAGTAGACATTTTGGCGGGTTAAAGAGAGGGGTAGATGGTGAGAATACATAAATGGATTATAAGGGCACCTTTAAGTCCCCAGTCCCAAAAATTTTGGTCACATGACTGCATATGATCGTGTTGGGGGTCGAGTTTTGGGGGCTCTATCTGCTTGGCGCGCACCATCAATTATGTGGGTTTCGCATAGGACTTGGGGCTTGCCCCCTGATCTTCTGCCCTCGGTTCTCGGGCTGTGGGCATATGGGTCTGGGGTCGACCCCTTAGGGTTGATGCAAATTCTGCGCTCCTGGTTCTTTAGAATTAGTTACATGGCAATGCTTTTTGTGGTTAGGGACATGACTATGGTGTGTTCATGGGGTCAGGCTAGGTCCAGCCCTTGGTGTCCTGTCGGGGTCCTGTGGCGCTGCGGTGGCCAGGGGCTAGGCCTTAGCCCGACCCCCTTCCCAAATGCGCCCAACTTTCTTTTTCAAATATATGTGGCCCACTCCATATAACAAGGAACATGATATGGTTTGTTGGTGAAGCCCGCAGTTAGCTCATACAAGGTTATGTGTTCGATTCCCATGAGCTTAAATTCAACATTAACCAAATTTTTAGTGGTCACGTGGCAATGTTTGGTTGGTCCACTTCAACCCAGTTGAACACCAATAAAAATAGACCAACTCATAGCCAGTGAAATCCTACCAAGTGTTAAGCAGCTATTGGCCAATGGAGCCCAGACACCATGCCAACTCAGCGGTACGGATTGATGACTGGGAAACCCTACACACTGCCTTTTGAAATTTAGTTGTTTCCAAAAACGACCAGAACACGTTTTTGGGAGTATACGACGTCTGTTTTGAATGAAACGACTTGCGTTGAATTCAGATTGCTGAGATCTATATAGTCATTCCATTTTCGAGGAATTCCAACAACTTTCATTTTTTTAGCATATTTTGATCCATCAGATCACTCCTCCCCATTGGAAACTTTTGGACCCCAAAAGATCTTTATTACTGAACAATTAGATGAGGATACAAATCCCTCACCCTTACAGTCTCAATCCACTATAATTTTCATGATTTCAACAATTTGAGCTTTTCATGAAAACTGATTTTTCTTTAATTCTGGAGACCTTCTCTTGCTATTGTAGATACCATCTTGTTGCAATTTCCCAGAATTTCTAAAACAACAAACTATCCTTGAAGGAACAAACATATTCATTCCTTGGTTGTCAATAAAAGGAAACTTAAAAAACTTGAAATTCTTCTCACCTTGAACATTATCAACATGATAATCTTTTGCTAGTCTTGCCTTCTGCTTTGGCTCAACTCTTGACCAAGTGTGTTCACCATTGTCATGCACCATTTTGAAAACCCCAAGAAGAACTCTTGGAACCAATGCCCTCTTTTTCAAATTTCTTTGGCACTTTCTCTTTGACCTTTGCACTCTTTAGTGCCAACATTTGGTTCCCATCACCGTTCAATAATGATGTATGCTGTTGCAATTTTTCCTCATCTTGTTTACCTATTTTAGGAGGAAACCTATTAGAATCTTGCAACAATTTATTACAACCATTAACAACCTTAATGAAATCATATTTTTCATTTGATGCATTTCCTTGAAAGACCTCATTCACAACATCTTGATGTTTGAACATTAACAAAGCAAAATTTTGACTTACGTTCACAATTCTGTTCATTTGTCTAGCATGCATAAGAGCCAAACTCATATTATTACAATGTGCTCTAACTATGTATCAATCCAATTCTTGAATAAGTGATACTTATTCTCATGGAGATGAAAGATTTCTCTCCTGTTATAAAGATATGGGCTTCCCAAAACATTACCAAAAATCTCAAGCGAAACTACATCAAGTTCAACTTCATCAAGAAAGTTTGCAGTGATTGCAAATCTAAGGATTCACTTCCTTGTCACCTACATATTTTCATTCTTACATATCCATCATAAAGGATAAGGTCTTGAATGTGGAATTTTTTCTAGATTTAACTTCTTGACTAAGTGTTTAGAAATCGGATTTGCTTGTGACCCACTATCAAATAGTGTGTCAATTTTGGTATGCTTTGAAATAACTATAATGTGGAAAAGTTCAATTCTTGTTTCATCATCTTGAGTACCATTGGAACAATTTGAAGAACTAGTGCTTGCTATGTTCTTACCTTTCAAACCCATCACTGTAATCTTGGTTTCATCTCCTGAATCAGAACCTAAGTGATGTTCTATAATTGCAGTTGTCTTCTCCTTCTCTTTGTTTTCAAGTTTGTTGGGTCTCATCTCTGGATGAAGTTTCCAACAATGGTATTCATCATGGCCATCTTTCAAACAATGTTTGCATGTGATATTTTCTTTTTCCATTTTAATAGAAGCATTCTTCTTCCTTTTTTCCTTAAACTTACCCTTTCCTTTTTCTCCATACTCAAGGGAACTCTCACTTTTCTCATTTGAAATATTTTTCCCTCTTGCTTCTAGATGTGTGGCTTGAAGAAAACCTCATCTAAATTTGTGGGATTGAACATGAGAATAATGTGTCTTAGGTAACTATGTAAACCTCCAATATACTTTAACAAAGTTTCTTGAGTTGTCAAATCTACACCCAATACTAGTGCTCTTCTCCTAAACTCTTGAGTATAGTTTTGAACACTTTGTCCTTTTTCCTTGCCTAAAATTTTTCCAATCCATTATAGATTTCTGCATGTAAGCTAATTGATAAAACTGTCTTCTTAATGCAGCAATAAAACAATCCAAGAGGTTGAGACCTTACCATGCTTTTTCATATCCTCTTATGTTTTGGATTTCCACCAAATTAGTGTCACACTCTCCAGCCTTAATGAAGCCAACTAAATCTTTGTTTCATCGTCCTTGATGTTTTGTATATTGCAATATACTTCAAGTTGACGAACCCAATTATCTAGTCTTTCAGCATTAACCTCACCATTATACATAGGCAATTCGAATTTAATATCAAGTTTCAAAAATGGAGTTTTACCATGTCCCTTTGGAGACTGTGGAGCTGTTTGTGAAGGGGTTGTTGTGGAAGATGAAGATGGTGAATATGGTGGTGAGGATGGAGGTGAAGAGAATGGTGGTGTCAAAGGTGATTTTTCACCATTCCCTTTTGGAGGCTTTTCCTCATCTCCTCCTTTTCCTCTTGAAGAACCATCTCGTTTTGAAGGCTTGGAGCTCTCTCCTTGCAATCTTGTGTTTCTCTCTTCATAAAGAACTTTCACCATATGGGTCATGTCAAAGAATTATTTTCTAAAAGAATTCTCATCCTCTAACATATTATCGGGTCCTCCTTCATATGACATGCTTAGTGAAGCTTCAGGTACAAGTTGAGGTGAAATTTGTGGTGGAGATTGTGGCAAATGTGCTCTCCTTATCCTTGTTCCAACTTGAGGACCTGCAACCACAAGTTTTCCTTCTCCTCTCTTGAGATTAACTTTGTAAGCATCAGAAACACTTGCAAGCAAATTAAACCCTTGCAACAACAAAGAACCATAGCTCTGATACCAAATTGAATCTGTATATGAAACTGTTTGAGATTTATGTAAAATTGCAAGTGATTAAATTGGGGTATTTTAGCCTCTTATGTAAAATTCATAATCACATAAAGATGAATTTAAACTTTAGAAATTGGAGAATATCGCAGAAAATATCACCGTAATAGTAAACAAAAAACAACAAGTGATGACGGAGTTCACCCCTCTTGGGCTACGTCTCCTGGTACTATATCATTATGCTCATGAAAATAGTGATTACATCAAGTTACAATGCTCAAATGGCTTCAATAACAACTCTGATGGCTTCAGATCTATCAAAAACCCATTTTAGCCTGTTTCTGCTCCCAAAAAGACCAAAAATTGAGAAAGATATGTCTCTTTCTCTCTTTCCCCCAATTCTGCATCTAATCTCCCCACAATTTGGCTGAAACCTAGCTCGGGTGCCTCGAATGTGGAAACTTCCCACTAAACCTGGCATGATTCCAGCTCAACGGGAAAAATTGTAGGACAGATAAGGGTGCCTTTAAGCCCCCAGTCCCAAAAATTTCGGTCATGTGGTTGCATATGACCACGTTGGGTGTCGAGTTTTGGGGGATTTGTCTACGTGGCGTGCGCTCTCGGTTATGTGGGTTCCACATAGGACCTGGGGCTAGCCCTCCTAGGTTAGCTCCCTTCTCTTCCATGCTCCTGGTTCTTCAGAATTGGTTACATGGCGATGCTTTATTGCAGTTAGGGCCATGGCTATTGTGTGTTCACAAGGGCCCCCCGCTGGGATCCTGTGGCATTGGGGGGCAATAGGCTAGGCCTTAGCCTGAATCCCTTCCTAAATGTGCCCAATGTTCTTATTCAAATATATGTGGCCCACTCCATATAACAAGGAACATGATATGGTTTGTTGGTGAAGCCCGCGGTTAGCTCGTACAAGGTCATGTGTTCGATTCCCATGGGCTTCAATTCGACATTAACGAAATTTTTAGTGGTCACCAAGGTGCCACATGGCAACCTATGGTTGGGCCACGTGGTAGCCTTTGGTTGGTCCACTTCAACCCATTCCACCACCAATAAAAATCGACCAACTTGCATCCAGTGAAACCCTGCCAAATGTCAAGCAGAGATTGGCCAATGAAGCCTAGTCACCATGCCATGTCAACAATCCCAGTTAGTTGTACGGATTGCTTCCCCTTTTAGTCAAGTTACTGCTATGCTTTGGAGATTACACACATATACAAATGTCTTTGAATTCCCTGATAGTTGGGTTCCTTTAATTGATAGGGCTTCTAAGAGGTACACTTTTTATTGGGCCACTATGCCATCCAACCATTTGGCCAAACACATTTTGGCTTTGATTATGCCCGTAGTGTTTTAGAGAATAAAATCTCTCCATTTTATATGTCAGCCTATGCCATGGAATCTCTTTTCTATTCTCTTAATTTTCTAGCCATGTGATGGAAGTGGACCATCTATGATCCCTCACCAATGTGTATTTATCACAATGTGCTCCGGGAGACCAATTATTTTGGTCATTTTTATCAGATTTGTCATGCCATGGAATCTCTTTGCTATTCTCTTGATTTTCCAGCCATGGGATGGAAGTGGACCATCTCTGATCCCTCACCAATTCATATTTATCACAATGTACTCTGGGAGACCAATTATTTTGGTCATTTTTATCAGATTTGTCACAAGGTCATGATCCCAATTTATGAAGTTATATTTGAAACCAAAACCCCAGGATGTCTCAAGAAGTTATGGAAAACCTTAAGAAAATTGGGAATTGGTTTGGTGAAGAGTCATTTACATATATTAGAGTCTTGGGTAGCTATGCACACCCACATGTCTTGCCACTTTATGTTCCAAACAAGTTGCTATGCAAGGAAGTAGCATACCAAACAGTTGGCCATGGGATTACCAAAGCCTTGAAAAAATCCAACAAAAGGGTTTGGTCTCAATTCCCTGTACCTTTTAGAATATTCTCTTTGGCCATTTATGGACATGCTGAAAAGGAGATGAAACCCATTAAGGTATTAATTTTAGTCACCATTCTGACTAGGCCTTATGATCCAGATGGAGTAGCAAAAAAAGTGGCCCTAACATCTAGTATTAGAATATTCCTCCATGAAGAAAATAAGTTTGATGACTTATTCGCCGAAACATATTCTTACAATTCAATTTTGAAAATGGTGGATGAGAAATTATTAGCCCAAGAGCGAGAATAATTCCTCGCTTTTAGAAATGCAAGACTGCTCCCCCTACCATTAGATTTGTTGTATCTTCCTCTACAAAAACAAGTATCTTTAATGGACACCACAATATCTACTCATCACGTGATTTCCTCCCAATAAATGGTTCCTCCTCAACAATAACAAGCGGAAACAACTAGTCTTTCAAATCCTAGAGGAGGGATGCATACAGTAGGCCTAAGCATGGAACAACTCTGGGACCAGTTTGATCAAGCCTTGAAAAAATCCGAACAAGGTGTACAAGGGAAAGAGATACTGGAGGGATCAAAGCTATTCTTCAACATAATACTCCAGTAAGTAATCCCTATTCTTAGTAGTACACCATGCCAGAGCCATCTATAGCTAAGAAGACATTATTGGTTACCTAGCTTGAAGTAGAAATTATTCCAGTCAATCCTACTTTAGATATCTTTCTCAACATTGAAGAGATCCCTCCAGTGGACATTTTCTTATAGCCCTGTGCACAAAGCAGCTGTAAAAAGAGGGAGGAAGAAAAGGAAGATAAATGATTCTCATGCCTTAGTCCCAGGGAAAAATTCACAAGTTTCTCCTCTTGAAGTTTTCTGGAAAGGTACTTCAGCTGCCCCTGCGATGAAATTTGAATGTTATCATAATTCATAGGTGCATATTATTTTTCCACCATGGAAAAAGCATTTGAATTATAAGAATTACTAAGGGATAAATATGAGAAGAATTCCACTATGGAACAAGTATTCCTCAATAAGGAAGAACAATTGAGAGCACAATGGAAAGCTCAATTTGATCAAAAGGAGAATGCATTGGAATACCTGCAAAAGAAGTTCAATTCCTTTATATTCAACATGAAGAGGAAATCAAGGCAAAAGATAAACAACTCCAAAAATGTCAGCAAAAAATAGAACAACTATAGGTCAGGACCCTTCAACTGAAGGATTTCAAGCAAGAGGCCCATGATTTAAATGTACAACTACAGAGGCAACAACAACTATTTTATGAGAAATTGAGTTTGATTTAGGAACAATGCAAATTGGGAAATACTTTGAATGATGAGTTAGTAGAAATGATCTCATGTTATGAGGAAGCCAAGATGGATCTCAATGAAATGTTAAAATGGCAAGGCAATGTTGAAGGGTGAAATTTTGACTTTCCCAAAACCAATGAAATACATAAATAAATTATTATTAAAGGATGGAAAGTAAAGATACATTCAATTAAAAAATCATCAATGATTCTCGTGAAATGTCAAATTACCTAATTGAATCCATTAACGAATCCTTACTTGAATCAAATCTTGTATCTTGCTGTCTAGAGGATTCCCTGCCAGATGTTGAAAGATTGCTCAAGAGTTGGCTTGAATAGGGGGTTGAGTTCACTCAAAGGGTTAAATAGTTGAGTAAAGTTGATCTCGAATCCAATTGGAATTTATTGGTCAAACCTCACACCAACTGGTTAGTTCTAAAGTCACTTACCACCATATCCATTCAAATGCTGTCATCATTGTGAGAGGCTATCTTCAAGAACTAGATGCAAATCAAGCCCCGCTCCCCTCGAGAGATGGAAATGCTTCTAAACACTCAAAAATAATGGAAAATATGGCTATTGGAGCATGGGTCCACTTTGAGAGATCAAGCGATCCAACAATGAATATTTTTTTATGATTTGGAAATCATGACATAACACCGTGATTTGAAAATTTTGTAAATATTTTTTTTCAGGAAGGAATCTAGTTTGATATGTAATAATTAGGACAAATAGGCCATTGGAATGCTTCCACAACTAATTAGTTAGACAACTAGAGCAATCTGAGAAATTTTTGTAACTGTTTTTTTTTGCACTCTCCCTATAAAATGGGAGAGGAACTTAGTAGTAGGGGTTCAATTTCCATTCCAGAGGTTATAGTTTTCTGCAAAATTTTGCAAGTTCCGAAGCTTTATGTGATGTATGTTGTTCCTAAAGATTAATGAAGATTTTTTTGGTGATTCAAAGCATTGATATGTGGAGCATGTGATTATGTCTTTGTTTATCATTTTCATATGTGTTTCTTTCCTCTTAGAGATTATATAATTGTAGATGTTGAAATTCAGTCTTGTGTATCATATTTATCTATGTTATGTCTTGGAAAATGGTACTTGTATGTGTAGATTCAAAATCCTTAAATTGTGCTCCATAGTTTCTGATTTATCCCTTTTGTCTCTTTATAATTCTACTGGAATTTAAGCACATGATTCTATCACTAGCCCTATGTGTTAGGTTTCTCTCTTTCATTTCTTCTTTCACCTATATTACAACAGTTAAAGAAACTACACTATCTACGTGTCAACCACCATGAATGAACATTAAGTCATAAGAATAAAATAATACTAATGTATGAGATGTTATTTTCCTCAATGGAAGGTAATTTAACCAGATTTACAACATTATACATTTAATTCTTGAACAACACTGATATATCTTCAAGATACTCTAAGATGTCCTAGGCACTGACCCTTCTCCTCAACCCAGGGGTTGTCTCTAGGAGTGACAACATCTTCTAGCGTCGTTGCTTGGGAACAAATTATAATATATTTCCCTATGTATAATTTCTAAACATTCCTTTTGTATGGTGAGTAAAGGATGTGTGGGTTGATATTTCTCATAATTGTTCTAATACCTCTTAGTAAAAGAACCCTCCTATCTTTGACCCATAAAGAATTATCTCCAAGAGAATTTGGAGAGAAAAATCCCCAAGAACTCTAGATATTATTGTATTTGACCCAGAGACCTCAACTTCTAGTTCTCACAAAGCTGATATAAGCACTCCTCACACCTCATTTAGGGAGCTGGACTTCTCTGAAGAGCATTTTCCCTCATCTAAATTTTATTTTCTAGATAAAAAAACTGAAGAGGTTTCTACTAGTTCTGATGTTTTTACATTTCATACTTTCCCGGAAGTTGAATAAGTCAAATATATTATTATTACTAGTCCATCTCAATCCCTCAAAATTATTTCACACCAAATCTTATTTATTGTTGTTCACCCAACCTTGCATCTAGGCCCTGTAGCGGATATTTTTCAACCTCCTTTGCAAAATATGACTGTCCTTGGATTTTTACTCAACATATATGCTCCTCTGAATCTACAACAACCTTTGAATGCAATGCCCCAAGACTATCTCAAAATTCTGCCCATATTCACTAGGGAAGATGATGTCACAACCCAAAAAAATATTGAGATCTTCTGTGCATGTGCAAGAAACTTGAATGAAAAACATTTGGATGTATTCTTGAGGCTATTTGTCTAGTATTTAGACGGGGAGGCTGGGAAATGGTTCAAGACCTTGCCAAACAACTCAATCAACACTTGGGAGGAATTGGAGAACACCTTTATGCAGAAATGGGGGGAGAAGAAAGACCATGGATATTTCTTGACTGAATTTAATGAAATAAAGAAAAGGCATAATGAGGATATCATAGAATTTATAAAAGGGTTTAATAAATTGTATAACAACTTTCCCGCTGATATTAAACCTCCACAGGTAGCAGCTAAGGTGTTGTTCGATGGAGACTTTGAGTTAGATTTTTGGTTTACCCTCAAAGAGAGGAAATTCTTCACACTGGACTAGATCTAGAGTGATGCTCTGGAAATTGAAGCAAACTTTGCATCTGTAGGTAATTTGAAAGGAACATGAGAACATAGTGATATGAGAAGAGGAAAAGAGGAAGCCATCTCCTCTGGCCAAGTGAGGGATACTCAAGAGAAGATGATAGTAGAGATGAATAAGTTGATTAGAAACCTTTCAAACAAGTTGGTGAATCTAGAGTTGGAAAACAAAAATCCTCCTCGATAGATCCAACAAGGCCCCAACATAAACTATAAACCCAAATATAGGAGACCTCCTTTGCAGCTATTGCAAAGAGACAAAAAGGACCAGTAAGACCAAATGCAACCTCCTCTATATTTAGAATATGATCCGGAGGAAGGTATTGAGGATGTTATTGAGGTTCATGAGAATAAATACTCAACTCTCCCAAAAGAAGAAAATTAAATAGAACCACAAGGAGGAGAGGAGGATGATCAAAATGCCCCTTTGGATGAAGGAGAGATAGATGCTTACTGTAAGTAGTTTGTTGATTTCATGCAAGTGGAACTGAATAGGAGATATAATTTGAGGTCCAGAAAAAGATCTCGGACACAAGAACAAAATGAAGAAACTGTCCAACCTACCACCCCCAAGCAAATTGATAAGGGGAAAAACTTGCCAGCCTTGATTTACCGACCAAAGGAGAAACCTCCAATCCTATTAATTCAAAGATTGAATATGAAAATATAGGGCTAATACTAGTGCAAAAAAATCCAGTACATCAAGAAAAAAAATATCCAATTGATCCAATGGAGGTGTATAGGAATCCTCCTACCTTCACTTTTCAAAGATAACTAGAAAAAGTGAAGATACTTGTACCTTTGGTTGGGTTGCTGAAACAACTTACCTATAAGAGGAAAATCTCTGAATTCATGATGTTTGTTGTGCCACCTCAAAAAAAGATAATTTAAACTTGCAGGAAGAAAGGCTTGTGGTCATGTTCGGCCCACATGTGGAGGAACAAGACCCTTCCATGCCTCCATTCTATGTTACATTAGTGATTCATGATTTATTGTTGCATAATTTCATGCTTGATTCAAGAGCTTCTCATAATCTAATGCCTTTGTATGTCATGGAAAAATTAGGCTTGCAAATAAAAAATCCATATAAGGACTTGTATTCCTTTGATTCCAAAAGAGTGAAATTCCTTGGGATGATCAAGGATTTAGTGGTTAATCTGGCTCAAATCCCTGTGAAGAGCATGGTAATGGATATTGTGGTTGCAGACATTCCTGCAAGATTTGGTATGCTCCTCTCCAAATCATGGGGAATGAAGCTTGGAGGATCCATTAAACTAGACCTTACATATGCCATTATTCCAGTGTTTGGTGGAGAAGAGTGTAGGATCTACAAAGAATCCATGTTTGTAAAAAATTTCACTAAGGAAGATAATTCAAACAACTCTTCAATATATGGCCAAGTAAAATTATTTCTTGATTTTTGCTGGAAATGGATGATCAAGTTATGGAGCATACCCAAGTGGAAATTCTCTTAAAGGCCAATCAACAACAAGTGAAATTAGGCTATGTGTGGAAGTTATACTTCAGTGGGGACTAAGCCAAGGAAGGAAATGGAGCATGAGTGTTGCTGATAGCCATTGAAGGTAACATTACCCCCCTCTCATATAAATTAGAGTTTGACACTACAAATGATATCGGTGAATATGGCGCATTGGTGTTGGGATTACAAGCTATAAAAAATTTGAAAATTTAATGCTTAACAACCTTTGGATATTCTGAGCTACTTGTAAAACAAATTAAGAATCAGTGCCAAACTAAGTATCCCAGGTTGAAATATTATAGAAATGAGGTGTAGGACCTAGCTGAGAATTTCTTTTTGGAATTTAATATTCAATTTCTTCCCAGGGAGAAAAAAATGGAAGATTCCTTGGCAACAACAACCAACAATTTCAACCCCCCATAAAATCCATTGCTTAGGTATGAAGTTGAAGTTAGGCACAAACCTTCAATGCCAAATTATGTCAAATATTAGCAGGTCTTTGAGGATGAAGATCAGTTTAAAATGTTTATGGAAGTGATTGTAGATTTTTCTAACTCTGTACTAGACCAATAGGGTGAAGAAATCAAGGAAATTGAAGCAACTGAACAATAAGTACCTTAGGAGGAATCTACAACCAGACATAAATTTTGCAGTTGAAGAGAAACATAATCCCAAAGGGGTTGGTTCCATTGGAAAGGTTATTTTATGTTAATGATGTGGAATTCAAACCAACCAAGAAGGAGTGTGAGGAGGATACATAAGACTGTAACATTGGCACAAAACAAAAACCTAAACTAATTAAGTTAGACAAGGGGTTTCCAGAGGGATAAAAACAAAAGTATCTTGACATGTTCAAAAAGTACGCTGATATTTTTTCTTGGTCTTATGATGACTTGAAGACTTATGATATCAGTATCATTCAACATAAGATTCCTCTGAAGTATGGAATTAAACCTCACAAACAGAAGCTTAGGCAAATAAATCCCCTGCTTCTCCCTTTGATAGAGAAAGAAATCAGAAAAATGCTCAAAGCTAAAATCATTATACCCTTGAGATATTCAGATTGGGTGGCTAATCTAGTCCTTGTTAGGAAGAAGAATGAAGAGATCAGGGTGTGTATGGATTTCACAAACTTGAATGGGGCTTCCTTAAAAGATAATTACCGCCTCCCCAAGATGGATTATATTTTGCAGAAGGTGGTGGGGTCATCAAGATTGTCCATGATTGATGGGTTCTTTGGGTACAACTAGATTGTTGTGCATACTAAGGATCAGAAAAATACAACCTTCACCGCACCTTGGGGAATATTCATGTATGCTATAATTCCTTTTAGCCTCATGAATTCTGGTGGCACGTTTCAGAGGGCCATGGATATAGCTTTTGTTAGGGAGAAGGATAAATTTGTGTTCATTTACCTAGATGACATAACGATATTCTCAAAATATGACGAGGAACACTTGTATTGTCTAGAACACAAAATTGAGAAATGCAGGAAGTATGGTCTATGCCTGAACCCAAAGAAGTCTCAATGTTCCCTCAGAGAAGGAAAATTATTGGGGAATATAGTCTCAAGATAAGGAGTGAAAATTGACCCCAAAAGGGTTGAAGCAATTAGTACCACCTCTTTGCCAAGAAACAAAAATGAGATACAAGTCTTCTTAGGAACGATAAACTTCTTGAGGAGGCTTGTGCCCAATTATATTGAGATTATGAGGGAGATTACAGGCATGATGAAAAAGGATAGAGAGGCCAAATGGATTGTAGAGGCAAGAAAATCATTTGTTAGAATTCAGAAGGCTTTTGGAGAGGCTCCAATCTTAGCTAGCCCCGATTATCAAAGGCCACTTTTAATATTTTATTTTGCATGCCCTAACAATATTGCATCGGTCTTATTGTAGAAAAATGAGGGAGATAAAGAACAATCAGTAGCATTTTTTTAGCCAAGTTCCGAGGGATGTAGAATTAAAGTATGACATATTGGAAAAATAGCCCTATGCTATGGTTAAGGCTGCGAAGTCTTTCAAGGCATATGTTTTACAGTATAGAGTAATTTCTTATGTTCCCACATCAATTGTAAAGGGAATCATTACACAAGGATATAATGAGGGAAAAAGGGGCAAGTGGATAGATAAGATTTAGGAGTATGACATGGAAATCAAGCCAACTAAATTATTAAAGGGGTAGGGTTTAGCCAAGATATTATAAGAGGTAAAATTTCAAGCAATGGGAATAAATTTGTTGAATGAGACTTCTGGACCAAATGTAGTAGATAAGGAGGGCCAATGTAGTGAACAAGATAACATAATTGCTTATAAATACCTTTGTTTAGATTCGCACAAAATATTGTCCATTATCTATTATTTCTTAGCTTCCCAAGAGGTTTTGACAGAACTAAATATAAGGCTCTAATAATGAAATCCTAGAAATATATTATTAGAAATGGCTAGTTGTAATGGAAGGACCATGTTGGTGTATTACTGTTGTGCTTAAGAGAAGATGAAATTATTAGAGTTATAAATGAATACCATGGTTGTGCTTGTGGAGGCCATTATAGTTGGAAGGTTACAATACATAAGATCCTAAAGGTTGGTTTTTATTGGCCTACCTTGTTTTTTGATGTTTATAAGCTGGTAAGGGGTTGCAAGGAATTTAAATTTTTTTCTAAGAAGAAAAAATTGGCACCCTTGCCTCTAGTTCCTATTTTTGTGGAAGAGTTATTTAGACAATGGGGGTTGATTTTATTGGGGAGATTCACCCTCCTTCCAGTGGACAACATAAATGGATTTTGATAGATAATGACTATTTTATAAAGTGGGTGGAACCCATTCCTACCTAGACTACAACTGATTTGTGGTTATAAACTTTCTGGAAGAAAATATTTTTGCTAGATTTGGTTGTTCAAAGAAGATAGTGACTGATAATGCCCAAGTGTTTAAGTTTGCAAAACTTATTAATTTATGCCAAAAGTATAATTCCATTCTTCGTCACTATTCCACCTATTATCCATATGGAAATGGGCTAGGAGAGTCATCCAACAAGAATTTGGTGAGAATTTTGAAGACAACTATTGCAGAGAACAGAAAAATTGGGACTCTTATCTTAAATTTTGTCTTTGGGAAAATAGAGTCACAACAAAAATATTCACTGGAAAATCAACATTTGAATTAGCAAATGGTACTGCAACATAATTCCCTAGTCAATTGGCTATGCCAGTGGCTAAGTTAATTCAACATGCAAAGGAGGAGCCTAATCCATTGGCAAGGAGGATAAACCATTTAGTTGAATTGCAAGAGAACAAAGAGAAGGTGACTCAGAATTTTATCAAGTATAAGGATAAGATGCAAGTTATGTTTGCGCAGTTCTAGGATAAGATGCAAGTTATGTTTGCTCACCTCTGGGATTGCACAATGCAACTGACCTGGAGGAAAACCTCAAGCACTGCGCAGTTCTAGTTAGCACAGTAGGGTCACTGAGGGATAAGACTACGCAGTGCAGCTCAGTCGGGGTCCAGTGGAAGAGGGTTGTCCGGTCAAGAAAAATTTAAGGAAAATGGTTAAGTGTCGAAAGCAAGTGAACTTATGCAAACTAACATTGTGATCATACACTTAGCCTTCTTGATGAAGAGAAAACATTGATCACCATGACAACATGATAAAGCATGCCCTCGGTGAGACTGCCTTAGAGTTGAGAGCGACAAGCGCAACACTTGTGATAGACCTTCAGACAATCGTGATGACACTTGTGCGACAGTTATTGCAACTTTGCGTGTGAGTGCGATGGGTGTTCACATAAGGAAGGTAAACCAAACACACAAAGAAAAACCTTTGAACTCACCAGAAATAGATCGAAAGCATGACAAAGAAATCAACATGACGAAAGATGACCACTAGTCAAACAAGCAAAAAGTTAACAAGACTTCACAAGAGCTCACGGGATGATCCCGAGTGTTTGCAACCATCAAAGGAAAAACCAAGGAAGGCTCTTAAATTTGGATTCAAGCCAAAATGTTGGATGGTGCTGCAGGCGCTACAACACTTGGCAACACAGTGGTTGAATACAAACTTCTCTATTTTTGTTCATTTTCAGAGCAGGGCCTTGGCCTTTTGGGGAGTGTTGATTCATTGTGCAGATCACTTCAGCTGCCCCACTTACCCCATGGACAGACATGGTTCACCTTGTATCGACTCAGTTGAACACAACACAAAATTCAACCATATCATAGTGTTTCAAATCGGGAAGGGTAATTTTTCTTGCGAACTTCATATTTTCAGAGTATAAGTTTTCATCTCTGGTGTTTCTCTGCTGCCACCAGGCCTGGACAATACCTCAATGGAGTCATGCAGGAACACAAACATTGCTCCACTGCCAGTGAGCCTGAACAGTACCCTAGTGGATTTTCTTGCTTCACCTCTCTGTGCAGGAAGTCTTTCTCTTCTTTCACCTTTGTTATTTTTTGAAAGAGGACTATGCATAGGCACTTAATTATTTTTAGGTTAGAAGAGGGATCCTGACTTGTTGAGAGAGGAAAAGGTTGTTCCTTCAGAGAAGCATGTTAAGATCGCTGATTCAGGTTTGCTCGTTTAGATTTTCCCCTTCTCGGTTTCTACTAGTTGGATAAGCTTGAACACACAAAGCAGAAAAATGAGTATAGGCACGAGGTTTCCCAGATTCGACATAGGTTCATGGTTTGACCAAAACTTTCCTTACAGATGGATCATATTTTCCATCAAGAATTCATCAGCTAGAAGTTACAACCAAGCACAAAGAAGATGGACACATGACTGGACAAGCGCTGCAATGTCACAAGAATATTTGAACTTCAGCCACATGCACATTCAGAAACCAGAACACAGTGTGAGACAACAATTATTTACAAAACAAACAACTGAACAGAAAATTAGAGCAAATCAGCATAGCAAAGAACAAAACAATAAAGCAAATCAGAAAAAGAAAAGCAAATAACATAACAACAATGAAAGAACTATGTACATAGTGTGGGGCGCAACCCCAGATCATTGAAAATAATATCTTAAGTATTGGCCATTGATAGGGAGAGTGTCAACCTTCCTGTAAAGTGATTGTAAATGATACATGTGTTGGCCAAGCTTCTCATGAACAGTGAATGGGCCAATCCACGGGGACTGAAACTTTGTGTGTTTGCCTTTGTATTCGTGGGGTTGATCCCATTTCAAGACTAAGTCACCCACAACAAAGATGGTACTCCCTGCACACTTCATGTCAAACCATCTCTCGATACGATTCTAGTGAAGTGTAAAATTTTCTTTTTCTTTTACCCTTTCTTCCTGTAGCTTTCATAATGTGTCCATCCCATGCTGAACCAATAGACACGTCTTGCCTTAGGATTCTTGGGACAATTAGAGAGTAGGAAAGTAGATATTTAGTAGGATGATGGCTTCTTTTCCGTATACCAGGAAGTAGGGGGAGGTATTCAAAGAGGGTTTGCGTGTGACTCCGTCAACCCATAGAGCATTCACTAGAGTGGAGTGCTAGTTTCACTGTTTAGAGTAAATGGTCTTTTTTATGATGCGGATAATATTTTTGTTTGTGGACTTGGCAAGACCATTTCCCTGAAGGTAGTAGTTAGCAGAATGATTTAACACAATACCATTTGGCAATGCAAAGTCATAAAGCTTCAAGTACATCTTCAATGAAGAGAAGTATGTTGCATTGTCAAAAACAAGTGATACAGGAATTCCAAACCTCGAGATGATGTTCTCTCTTAGTAAGCTGATGAATTCTTGGTCATTCACTTATTTCAGTGAAACTACTTCTATCCACCACATGAAGTAATCTATGTTGGCATTTTGGCACAGGTGTGGTGCTATGGTATAGGTGTTGTCCTTGATGGCAACTCTCTTTGATGACAGATCTCAGTCCAGACTACAAGAATGAAGAGAAATGTCATATACGCAGGTTCATTAAGCCCAAGTTGCATATACACGCTGGTACGCTATATACTAAGTCGTGGATACGCAGGCTTGCTATATACAAAGTCGCGTATACACGCAGTTTCATGAACAGAAAAGAGTGTACATGTCGAGAAGCTTCCCTTTGGTCTGTGGTAGTTAGTCCTCGGTACTTGAGCCTATGTTTTTGGACCAAGGTATTTCAACAGTCGTGTTGATCCCAAGTTTTGAAGTTGATGGTATTGTATTACTATGGTTTTGGACCGTGGTATTGAGAAGGGCCTAAGGCTATATAAGGAGAAGAAGATCATTAGGCAATCGTATTGAAAAAGTCTTGAATATCTAATGAAGAAAGAGATCTAGTATGCAGGTTCTGGGTTGATGATACATTGCTTGATCTGAGCTAAGGAGAGATCACATCGGTTGATGGAAGGATAGATCGGGATCAAATTGTTTGAAATGAACTATCGGTATATGGTTGATTACGCATATTTTTAGATCTGCATACTGACGCAATGTTATGTTCTGAGTATGACTAATGTCTGGTACAGCAACAAGTTATGAGAAATTATTTTTAGATCTGTACGCAGGTTGGCTTCGGTAAAAGCGCGTGTATACGCGGGTTTGTTTCATTGAAGTAGCGTATATCTTTTGAAGCTTATTTTTTGGGTTGCAGTTGGGTCTGTCTGTTATTGCAGGGTTCTGTAGTCTGCTCTATGTTCTGGTGACTGGGTGTTGACAGGGTTTCAGTGGTTCAGTGATCTAAAGATTGATGATGCTAGTATTGGTTGTTTTGTGCTTCTATGATTTGTTATGAAAAGTGTATGAATCGTGGTCTTCAGATTGAAATGTTGTGCTTCAGGAGTATCCAGTCTGAAAATTGATGAAAAGTGGTACCTAAAGGAAAGAAGATTGTAGGCCAGCACCTATGTACTAGTATCTTAGCTAGTACAAGAGCAAAGGGGGTTGGAGCTCCCTTCCAGGAGAGTTTGGAAAACGAGAGAAGGTTGTAGCCTTCTGCAGGTTGTAGCCTGCGTACTGGTATAAGGTTGCACCAGTACAAAAGATTGTAAACTGAAGTTTCTTATTAAAGAAAGATAGAGACGACTTGCAGCAGGTGGTTTTCACCCACATTGGGTTTCCACCTTATATCATGGTGTTCATGTGTGTGGCTTTTGTGTGATGATCTGTTCTGTTATACTGCACCTGTTTACTTTTAATATGGTTAATAATGTCATGATGCATTTACTGAAGATAAACTAACTGAATCATAAGATTTCTGGTTATACGCTGGTTGCTTTAGACACAGTAGCGTGTACACGCTGGTTCACTTAACTGAAGTAGCGTATATGTTTCTGAGTATTGAAAAAGTTTTATTGATCTGATAATACTGATTCACCCCCCCTCTCAGTATTATTTCCAACAATTGGTATCAGAGCAGGTCCTTCAGAGAAGCTTGATCGCTTGAAGGTAGATCGTTCATCATGAGCAACTATGAGAGAGAAGCATCAATCAGGCCACCGGTTTTTGATGGAACAAACTTCAATTATTGGAAGGTAAGAGTTACTGCCTATCTTCAATCTCTTGGTACAGAAGTTTGGGACATCGTTGAGACATGCTACACTTTTCCTTCAGCTACTCCTACAGATCCAGTCAAGAAAAAGAAATATGAAACAAATGCGAAAGCAGTCAGTACTCTATTAGGATGTATATCCCAATCGGAATTCATGAAGGTAATGCACTATAAATCCGCAAAAGAAATATGGGACAAAATTGTCACGAGCTATGAAGGAGACGAACAGGTAAAGCGTGCTAAACTTCAAACTCTCAGGATTAAGTATGAGACTCTCAGAATGTATAATGATGAAAGTGTGGCTAACTATTTCCTTAGGGTAGATGAGATTGTTAATTGCATGAAAAACTTGGGTGAAGAAATAAAAGAGGCTATTGTAGTTGAAAAGGTTCTAAGATCATTGTCCCCCAAATTTGAATCTAAAGTGTCTGCAATAGAAGAAAAGGAAAATCTACGAATTCTTACTATGTCTCAGCTTCACGGAATTCTAACTGCTTATGAAATGAGAAAAGGAGGTCCATCAGACAGAAGAGAAGCTGCTTTCAAGGCTTCAGGCAAAGAAGATTATTATGAAGCAAGTCACATGCCAGAAGATGAAGAAGAAGAATCAAATTTTGTCAGAAATCTTCAAAGGGGTTCTGGAAGGTTCAGAGGTAAGTTACCTTTTAAATGCTTTGCTTGTGGAAGAGTAGGTCATTATGCTGCCAAATGTCCTCACAAAGATAAGAATGACAAGGGAAAGGAACCTGTTAAATGGAACAAGAAACAGAATGAAAAGAAGAAAAGCTATTACACTCATGAAGATAGTGATGGTCTTTCAAATAGTGACGAAAATGAACAGGGTAATAGATATAAACTTTTAATGGCTTTTGAAGATGATGACTACATGGATGCTATAGATGTAGAAGGCTTTTGTGAAGAAATGAATAATCTCAAAGTTTGCTTAGAAGAGAAAAATGCTATTATTGATTCTCTACAATGTCAACTGGCGGAAAAGGAAAAACATCTTGAAAAATTGGAATGTGAGATTGTTTGTCTTAGAAAGGAGATTGAGAAAACAAAAGCGATTAATCTTAAATTTGTTAAAGGATCTGAAACCTTGGATGAGATTATCAATGTGCAACGTTCTCCTCTGATCAAGACAGGTCAGTCTGGGATATAATGGAGAAACATCTCAAGCTTCTACCTCTAAAAGTTATCTTGATGCAGCAAGGAGAAGCGAGCAAAGACCAAATAAAAGTCATCAGGTGAATCAGGGACAGTTTACCTCAAGGACAAATAAAGACTATCAAGAAACTCGGGGACAAGCTGCTTTAAGGACAAACAGAAGCTACAATCAGCCACAGGTAAAATCTTCCCAATTTGCCCCAAGAATGGATGTCAATAGAAGCTACAATCGGTTGGATGATAGATCTGATTACCGCAGAAATTTCTTTAATGGCCAATGTTTTTCTTGCCATAACTTCGGTCACAAAGCAGCTCAATGTGTTGCCTACAAGACAATCATGACTAGAGAAGCTCAAAAGCAAAGAAGTATGACTGGAACCATGAAAAGGACTTATAAAAACTTTTCGGTTCTTGAAAATGAAGTTGAATGCTCTATTTGTAATAACTTTGGTCATGAAGACTCTGAATGCAGGAGCAGGTTCTGGAAGACAACTCCGAAGGAACAAACCTCAAATGTCAGAACATGGAGAATAAAGGAACCGCAACCAGAAAGATGTGGGATAGCCTTTTATGCAGAAGGTCAAGAAAGTCTATGGTACATTGACAGCGGATGTTCGAAGCATATGACAGGGGACAAAGAAAAACTTGAATCATATACCACATTAGAAAAGGGAAAGAAAGTTTCTTTTGGAAACGATATCTCTGCAGCCATAAAAGGAAAAGGCGTTGCTCCGTTGAAAAAGAAGGTCAAAGCTGGAAATGTTTTGTATGTTGATGGATTGAAGCATAATCTTCTGAGTGTCAGTCAGATATGCGATCAAGGAACAGAGGTAATATTTAGATCAAATGGATGTTGTGTTCGTGATCTTGATACAGGTGAAACAGTGATCAAAGGAAGAAGGACTCCAAATAATCTATACATATTTGAAGAAAGACAACAACAATGCTATTTGAGCAAGGATGATGAACACTGGCTATGGCATCGGAGGTTGGGGCATCTAAGCTTTCCACAAATAAGGAAAGCATGCAAATATCAGGCAGTTCGTGATCTTCCAGATATCAAAATTCCAGACAACACCATATGCAAATCATGTCAGTTTGGAAAGCAAACCAGAACTAATTTTCCTGAGAAGGAAGGATCAGCTAGCATGCCTCTTGAGCTAGTACATACAGATACATGTGGTCCATTCAGAAAAAGAACACCTCGAGGAGAAGAATATTTGATATTATTCATTGACGATTTCTCCAGGTTTCTCTGGTTAGGACTTATGAAGCACAAAGATGAAGCATTCGAAAAATTCAAATCCTTCAAAGCCTTGGCTGAAAATGAATCAGGACACAAAATTAAGTGCCCTAGATCTGACAGGGGTGGGGAGTTTACCTCGAATGAATTTTTCGATTTCTGTGAAGAACATGGGATAAGAAGAGAATTCTCTACAGCTAGAACTCCTCAGCAAAATGGAGTTGTGGAAAGAATGAACAGAACAATCCAACAAATGGCTCGTGCTATGCTTGATGAATCAGGTACTCCCGCAACTTTCTGGGGTGAAGCTGCACATGCTGCGGTTATTATTCTCAACAAAACAAATGTCCGAGTAAACAGCACTCAAACTCCTCATGAGCTCTGGTGCGGTAAGACTCCTTCGGTGAAGCAATTCAAAATCTTTGGGAGCAAATGTTATATTAAGAATACTGATGAGCAACTTGGCAAACTTGAACCAAGAGCAGATGAAGGCATTCTTCTTGGTTATTCTCCACATAGCAAAGCATACAAGTGCTACAATAAAAGACTTGGCAGAATTGTTGACAGCATTGATGTTGTGGTTGATGAGAAGGGATACATTCCTAGGCAAGTTCATCATGAAGACATCGAAGAAGATGAAGGCTATCTTCAAAGACAGAATGATGAAGAAGAACCTCAAGAAGAAGAAGAACCTCAAGAAGAACCAGAGGAGCATACAAGAATAGAAGAGAAGACTCCATCCAGATATGTTCAGAAGAATCATCCAGAATCTCAGATTGTGGGGCAGAAAGAAGCAGGAATACAAACAAGAAGAACAATTGCAGAAGCTTCAAGCTATTTGGCATTACTCTCTTCCACTGAACCACAAAATGTGAAAGAGGCATGCAAAGATGAATGTTGGGTCAAAGCAATGGATGAAGAACTTGAGCAGATCAAAAAGAACAACACTTGGGAATTGGTTCCTAGACCAAAAGATAAGAATGTCATAGGGACAAAATGGGTCTTCAAAAATAAATTGAATGAAAATGGAGAAGTAATTAGAAACAAGGCCAGACTTGTTTGTAAAGGGTATGCGCAGCAAGAAGGAATAGATTTTGAAGAGACCTTTGCTCCTATTGCAAGACTTGAGGCCATCCGAATGTTCCTTGCTCTCTCAAGCTTTCAAAACTTCAAGGTATTTCAAATGGACGTGAAATCAGCCTTTCTGAATGGAGACTTAGAAGAAGAAGTATATATTGAGCAGCCAGATGGTTTCATTCTTGGGAATGATCTAAACCTTGTATGCAGATTGAAAAAGGCTCTCTATGGTCTCAAACAAGCTCCAAGGGCTTGGTACTATCGTTTGGACAAATATCTTCACCAACAAGGTTTTTCAAAAGGATCAGCAGATAGCAATCTCTATATGAAAGCTGAAAATAACAAATTTCTAATACTTGTTGTGTATGTAGATGATATTATCTTTGGCAGCAATGAAGAGGCTATGAGTCGAAACTTTGCCTTGGTTATGCAGAAAGAGTTTGAAATGTCATTACTTGGAGAATTGACATACTTTCTTGGATTGCAAATCCAACAAAATGAAGGAGGTATTTTCTTGTCTCAAACCAAGTACCTCAAGCAGATCTTGTAGAAGTATGGCATGGAAGATTCAAAGCCAGTTTGTACCCCCATGGTTATAGGATGCAGCCTCAGTGCAAATGATGAATCAACAACAGTTCACCAACCAACTTATAGATCCATGATTGGGAGTTTGCTTTATTTGACAGGTACCCGACCAGATATTATGCATGCAGTAGGAATTGTTGGAAGATTTCAAGCCAACCCAAAGGAAACTCATCTTCAGGTAGTCAAAAGGATCTTCAAAGTAGAAATAATTGAGGGTCCTGTCAGTATCTTATTCCACTGACGGTGTCTACTCAACTTTTTCTTTTGTACAAAGATTCGTCACAACATGTGACCAACAGTGTCACATTGCTGACAAAGAGATTCGCTACCAAGAACCTTTCGGGCTTCTATCGCTATCATATCCCATCTCGGAATCTGACGGAGTCTTGACTCTATCCCAATGGTACGATAAATGAGATAAAGTATCTTGAGGATCTTTCTAGGAAGATGTAAGCCATGATAGATATTCTTTTTCCCAGGTAGGGTCATTTTGTTCTTGAGCATCTTGATAAATATCCACATATACGGTTTCCTTTTCGCTATTCACTTTAGCTTTTCCTTTTGGATCGTGGATTATAATGGAGGAATCTTCTTTTTGTGGAGCATGTGAACTCTGACCTGTGTCATAAGTAAATCTGATCGAATCTGCAGACTTCTTTAAACTTTTAGATGGAAAGAGATAATCATCTTTATTCCATCGGTTCACATATGCAAAGGGATCGATTTCAATTCCAAGGAAATTATCTTTCTTGCTATTTCTGAAATCTGGCAAAGACTGTACAGCCAGTTCAACCCCATCTAATAACTCCCATTTAAAAATCTGAAACATACTTACAGATTGTTCAATACTCGATTGAACCCATAATTTACATTGATGACTAAGATTTCCTTGTTCTTGCCATCCTATTTCAAACACCATTGAAGAACAGACACGATTAGAGAGAAGTAGATTGATCAAGCAAACCGCATCTTCGGACCATGAACAAGAATATACATTAATAGTAATAACAGCCTTCTGATTAACTATTAATCGAAATACTCGTTGTTTTCCTTGCAGAAGTTCGAGGGTTTTTATCAGTGATAGTTTCTCAGGTAGTTTTAACGAATGAAAATCTTGAAGCCATAATGAAATCTTTTTAATCTGATCTGGATCTTCAGCTAATGTAGATTTCATAATACTATCCTTTCCGTAAAGCTGTGAAAAAGGATTTGGTTCAATAGCATTATGGAATTCCATATTCTGATAATCCCAAGGTTCTGTAAATGTTCTTAAATACTGCAAGGTCCTTAATACACATTGAGAAGCTCTGACTTGGAGTTTCTTCTGACACTTACCATCTCTTATCTCCCAATCAGCAAAAGACTGAAACATCTCAAATTGAGGGAAAGAATCAGTAGTAACAAAAGCTTCAGTATTTTGTTGGAGATATGCTGCTTCAATCTCTTCAAATAAATCTGGAATTTTGAGAGATTTCAAAAAGCGTTCAACAAGACCATTCATATTTACCTCCACCAGTTCTAACATTTTAGAAGAAATATACATAGAATTAGAAAACTCAATTGCACCAATAATCTGATAATAATTCAGAGTTTTCAGAGTTTGAATCATATCTGGAGTATAATGACTGAGCCAAGTGTCATCGAGCTGTTGAAAATAGAGCTTAACCTGTAAATTTGGTAGAGGATAAACCTTTACCAATTCTTCATTGAGATTTAGAAAGACGCCAACATTTTTATGTTGCCAAGCTTGACATCTTTGTATCCACTGATTTCTTCTTAGTCGGAGACCAATTATCTTCTTGATTTGATCAGTGACATCGGATAACAAATATTCTAAAATCTTAAAACGCTGTACAAAAGTTTCAAAAGAATCATCAGCAGGACTGGTTCCTGCAATGGTGAAAAGACTTTCACTATGTACATGTACCTTGTTCATTTCTCTGGTTAAGGCATCAGGTAAATAATTAGAATTTCGAGGAATCCATTCAACATCAAATTCATACATCTGAAACCACATTTGCCATGCTAATAATCGCCCACGAGCTAATTGCTGAGATATCTTGGCATTCAAGAAATACTTGAAATTCATTGAGTCAGTTCGAATCAAGAATTTTGAAGGTGCCAAATAAATTTCGAACTTTTGAATTCCATTGAATATTGCAAGGGTTTCTTTTTCAGCAGGAAAATAACCTTTCTGATGTTTAGAGAATTCACCTGAAGCATAGGCACATAGAACTTCTTCAACATTTTCTCCTTCTTGCCTTCTCTCAAAAAGAGTAGCCGCCCAAAAATTGTCGGAAGCATCAGTCTGTAAGATGAGAAAACCAGTACCAGGCGGTTTTAAAGTAGGTAATGTTTGGCATTCTTGTTTCAATAATTGAACCGCTTGAGTAGCTTCATCGGACCAACCACCATTAATAAATTCTCGAATAGGAGAAGTCTTTTCAGAAAGATTGGGAATATATTTATGAACATAATTGAGAATTCCCAAAAATCGCTCAATCATTGGCTTATCTTGTAATTGATCAGGAAATTCAGATAATTTCTGTAAAACATGAGGCTGCATCTGAATTTTACCTTGGCGAATGGTGATGCCGAGAAAATCAATACTGTCTTGAAATAAAACCATTTTCTTCTCAGATAAGACTAAACCATGATTACGGGCTTCGTCAAGAAATATTTGGAGATGCTTCAAATGAGAGGCGAGATCTGGACTAAATACAAGGATATCATCAATATATACAACAATAAAATCGTATGAACCAAAAATATGATCCATTCGACGCTGAAAGAATGCAGGAGCATTTTTGAGACCAAATGGCACAACTCGCCATTGAAAGAACCCGGCAGGACATGTAAATGCAGTTTTTGGACGATCTTCTTCTGCAATTTGAATCTGATAATATCCTGATTTCATATCAAATTTGCTGAATATCTTACTGCCATGAATTTTCTGCATGATTGTTTCTTGTCGAGGCATGGGATAATTAAAGCTCTTAGTTATAGCATTTAAAGGCTTATAATTAATCACCATCCTATCTTTACCACGAACAATCTCAGAATGATTGCGAACTAGAAATGCAGAACAGGAATAATGAGATTCACTTACTTCAATCAAATTAAGATCTAGCAATTCTTGAATCTGTTTGCGCATTTCTTTTTCTTCATCAGGAGTACAGGGTATCAATTTGCCAGTCACTCCATTGTCATGCAGAGTGATAATTTCTTGTTTCGGGCTCTGAGTTGTCCAAAAAGCTTGAGGATTAGTAGAACAACATTTTAGCAATTCCTCAAATATCTGAATTTGTTCAGGAGACCAATTAGGATCCCTATTGGCCTTTTGGGTAGGTTGAGCTTTGGCTTCATAAATCTTTAACACTTCTTCCCAATCATGAGATTCTTTTCTCTGTTTGGGTTGCCTTTTTAAACCTACCTTTTTCTGACTCTGATCTTTTCGGGCTTCAGAATTAGCCATAGTTAACCTGGGGACTGAGACTGCTTTCTTCTTGATGTTACAAATGATTTTATCATTACTGATCGTAACAGGCAACACTGAATTAATGAACGGCATTCCCAGAAATAAACTTGCTGAGTTATCATAATGCTGAATAGCTGAAATCTTAATTATATTCCCCCCAAGTTTCATTGAAATGTTATCAACATAATGAGTCAGATTAACAGAACCACCAATGGTTTCAGTAAGTTCCTAGACCATCTATCGTTTTATGGTATCAGAGCCCTGTTATAGATCCTAACTCACTAATCTGTAGACAGAATTCTATTGAAAGCCAGCTAGCCTTTGAAAGGTCACTCTGTTGATCATTGGACCGAGTAGATAAAAGCTTTCATTAGTCTATTTCTGTTATAGATTCAATATGGCCAATCTGTTGCGATCATTCTCATCCATAGACAGAAAAGTCATTACTGAAGTCTCGTCACGGTCGACTGAGTCCGAGTCTGTTGAAAACGAAAACCATGAATTCGTTGAAGACCCTGAACATTGGACTCCTCCTGCTCTAAATTCTACTGATATCTATAAGCTACCTATGACTTTCCTGTTCAAGAAGAAAAACTTTCTGAAAGAGGTAGAAATCACTATAAAGATATCTGGACCTTCTGTGCAAATCCTTGCTTTGAATTTATTCTCTGATGATGAAATTAAGAAATTTCGGCAGTATGTCAAAGATGGAAAATATTTCTATCTTCATTTTGGGGGGATAAGGATTGGATTAGCTCCACTGTTTCGTCATGGAATTAATACTCCCTGTATTGCTGAACTGTTTGATACCCGTCATCAAAATTATGAACATGCTAGGATTGGTACTATTCAAGGAAACCTTGCTACTGGTTGTCAATATGGAACCATTTATCCTGACTATGCTATTAGTCTGAATGATGTCCATCTGAAAGATTGTTGGAAATTATTATCTGGGGTTCAAGGGTTAACCATGGCTGAAGAAAGTGAATACCTGTCTATAATTGGACAAGCTTCTTTCCAATTGACTAATACTGCACATCCTAAACTTAAACAGCCTGTTTTAAAGGATTGTGTTACTGTTGGTTTGTCTAATGCTCAAGTTGAAGGTGTTCTGTATGATCCTACTGAGTTACCTGGAAACTGGTATTTCCAATATAAGTCAATAGTTGATACTAAACAACCTCAATCCAAATTGAAAAGAGTAACTATTGATAATGGACAAGTCAAGTTGATTCCTCCAAGACCAGTAATACCTCGACCTGTCTCTAAGCCAAAGAGATATGTGTTTCCTATGATTCCAAATGAAGTTCCTTCAAGTAGTCAAGTTCCTGCTACTATTCCAGAAGAAGAAAGTTTAGGTGAACCTTCTCTGTCACCTAATGAGTTGTATATACCTGAGTATAAACCATTTCTACCCACTGTAAATAAAATGCATCGTATGCGTACTTCTTTTGCTCCTGTTGAAGAATGGCAATATGCCAATCATAGATTTGTTAAAGGTGGCAAATGGCCTCCTCGAACAAAGTTCTGTACTACTTCCTCCTCTTCTAGACAGCCACCAACCCGAGCAGATTGTGCTCCTTTGATAGAACACAATTCTCAGAATACAAATGATCTAGATCAAACTTATCAGATTGGGAATTATCTAACTACTTGGTGCGCACATGCTGAAGAAGTCTTAGATGATTTGGGTTCTCAAAGTGATTTGATTTTAGCCAATCTTAAACTTCTTCATGATGAACAGTCCGCTGAACAGCAGCGTAGAGAAGAGAAAGAGAAAAGAAGAAGACAGAAGAAGAAAAGAGAAGAACAGCCTCCAAAGTTTGTAAAAACAATGGAAATTCCACCTAAATGGGAAACCAGTGATTCCCATGAAGAAGCAGCAGATTTTGCTGAATCTAGTAATAGCCAATTAAGTACTAAAACTGCAATTCCAAAATTTTCCAGTTTGTATAAAAACAAAGGTGAATTGGCTACAATAGAAAATGCTGCAACTGTATTTCCATCGTTTATTATGCCATCCCTGCAGAAAGCAAACCTGCATAAAGACCCTAAATATCCTAGAGTTGAAGAAGATCTCTTTCATACTAATTCCTCTGGATATGTTTTAGATTTAGATAAGTCATCTAATCCAGCAGAATCTATCCGGATTTGGATAGGTGCACTATATCAAATGCAAGTTGTGTCAAAATTGGATAATTTTTCCATTTTCTTGCTGGCGGAGAAACGAATGGCCGGAATTGTTTGGGATTGGTGGATGGGCGCTTCTCAAGAAGAAAGAAACAATGTGGCAGCTTTAGGCTTAGCCACTTTAGAAGTTCTCTTGTTAACTCAATTTGTTCCCGAGCCTCAAGATGAAAAGAAAACAATCATTACAGATTTAACCCGCATGCAATTAACAGATTTAAAAGATTTAGATCAGTTTGGATCTGAATTTATGGGTAAAATCTATAAAGCAAATCTTGTTAATGATCATACTCAGAAGATTGCTTTTCTTTCTAAATTACCGGGAAATATAGGGGATATGATAATGAAAGATATTGAAGTCCAAGGCAAAAAGATAGAACAAATCTATTGGATCGATCTCCTATTCAGAAGCCAAGAGAAAGTAAAAATATTTGTGCTGGCAGAAACAGGTTCATGATATTTCTCCTAATTTGAATGTGTGTCGTTCTGTTTTACCCTGGACTCCTTTCCGGAAAAGGAAATCAAAAAGATATGGTAAATACAGACCTAAGAGAGTTATCAATCCTAAACGACCATTCCGTAAATTTAGGTATGTGAAAAAGAGGAAACAACAAAAGAAGGATAATGCTTGCTTTATCTGTAAGCAAGAAGGACACTTTGCACGCAAATGTCCCAAGAGTTCCTCTAACAAACTAAAAGCCTGTTTTGATATTGAAGAATTTGCAGATGACTGGTCAGTTGTTGATTCTGATGATGAAGTTTCAGATGTATATATTTTGACTGATGCTTCTCTTTCTGATACTGAGTCTCTGCCTGATATTAGTAATAAAATGAATCTTGCTTATCAAGATTCTGATTTTGATTCCGATGTTTATGAGGATCACTTAAGTGATGATAGTGATTCTGTTGTTTTTGAAGAAGATGATACAGAAGAGTATTCTGATACCTCTGTCACAACTACTACAACTGTTGACACCAAGAATTCTTTGCCAAACTTCTTATCCGTTAAACCTCAGTCCGTTCAGAATTCTTTATGTCCTTATCCGAAGACAGTTGCATCATCTTCCTCTCTCCTCCCTAAACCTAGTTCTGTTGATGAACAAGCCTTTATGAAAAAGATTGTCAGAACTAGTGATCTGTTGTATATTCCTGTTGAAGTTCAAGTACGTGGTGAATGGATTTCTGTTGATGTTTTTATTGATACCGGTGGCTCCAATAATCTTGCTAGACCGTCACTGTTTAAAGGATTATGGAAGCCCTTACAGAATATCCTTAGATCTGAAAGGGCTTCCATAATCCTTTAAACAGTGACGGTCTAGCAAGATTATTGGAGCCACCGGTATCAATAAAAGTAGTAACAAAAGCTTCAGTATTTTGTTGGAGATATGCTGCTTCAATCTCTTCAAATAAATCTGGAATTTTGAGAGATTTCAAAAAGCGTTCAACAAGACCATTCATATTTACCTCCACCAGTTCTAACATTTTAGAAGAAATATACATAGAAATATAAAACTCAATTGCACCAATAATCTGATAATAATTCAGAGTTTTCAGAGTTTGAATCATATCTGGAGTATAATGACTGAGCCAAGTGTCATCGAGCTGTTGAAAATAGAGCTTAACCTGTAAATTTGGTAGAGGATAAACCTTTACCAATTCTTCATTGAGATTTAGAAAGACGCCAACATTTTTATGTTGCCAAGCTTGACATCTTTGTATCCACTGATTTCTTCTTAGTCGGAGACCAATTATCTTCTTGATTTGATCAGTGACATCGGATAACAAATATTCTAAAATCTTAAAACGCTGTACAAAAGTTTCAAAAGAATCATCAGCAGGACTGGTTCCTGCAATGGTGAAAAGACTTTCACTATGTACATGTACCTTGTTCATTTCTCTGGTTAAGGCATCAGGTAAATAATTAGAATTTCCAGGAATCCATTCAACATCAAATTCATACATCTGAAACCACATTTGCCATGCTAATAATCGCCCACGAGCTAATTGCTGAGATATCTTGGCATTCAAGAAATACTTGAAATTCATTGAGTCAGTTCGAATCAAGAATTTTGAAGGTGCCAAATAAATTTCGAACTTTTGAATTCCATTGAATATTGCAAGGGTTTCTTTTTCAGCAGGAAAATAACCTTTCTGATGTTTAGAGAATTCACCTGAAGCATAGGCACATAGAACTTCTTCAACATTTTCTCCTTCTTGCCTTCTCTCAAAAAGAGTAGCCGCCCAAAAATTGTCGGAAGCATCAGTCTGTAAGATGAGAAAACCAGTACCAGGCGGTTTTAAAGTAGGTAATGTTTGGCATTCTTGTTTCAATAATTGAACCGCTTGAGTAGCTTCATCGGACCAACCACAAAAGAAGGATAATGCTTGCTTTATCTGTAAGCAAGAAGGACACTTTGCACGCAAATGTCCCAAGAGTTCCTCTAACAAACTTTGGAGGCTGTTCTTCTCTTTTCTTCTTCTGTCTTCTTCTTTTCTCTTTCTCTTCTCTACGCTGCTGTTCAGCGGACTGTTCATCATGAAGAAGTTTAAGATTGGCTAAAATCAAATCACTTTGAGAACCCAAATCATCTAAGACTTCTTCAGCATGTGCGCACCAAGTAGTTAGATAATTCCCAATCTGATAAGTTTGATCTAGATCATTTGTATTCTGAGAATTGTGTTCTATCAAAGGAGCACAATCTGCTCGGGTTGGTGGCTGTCTAGAAGAGGAGGAAGTAGTACAGAACTTTGTTCGAGGAGGCCATTTGCCACCTTTAACAAATCTATGATTGGCATATTGCCATTCTTCAACAGGAGCAAAAGAAGTACGCATACGATGCATTTTATTTACAGTGGGTAGAAATGGTTTATACTCAGGTATATACAACTCATTAGGTGACAGAGAAGGTTCACCTAAACTTTCTTCTTCGGGAATAGTAGCAGGAACTTGACTACTTGAAGGAACTTCATTTGGAATCATAGGAAACACATATCTCTTTGGTTTAGAGACAGGTCGAGGAATTACTGGTCTTGGAGGAATCAACTTGACTTGTCCATTATCAATAGTTACTCTTTTCAATTTGGATTGAGGTTGTTTAGTATCAACTATTGACTTGTATTGGAAATACCAGTTTCCAGGTAACTCAGTAGGATCATATAGAACACCTTCAACTTGAGCATTAGACAAACCAACTGTAACACAATCCTTTAAGACAGGCTGTTTAAGTTTAGGATGTGCTGTATTAGTCAATTGAAAAGAAGCTTGTCCAATTATAGACAGGTATTCACTTTCTTCAGCCATGGTTAACCCTTGGACACCAGACAATAATTTCCAACAATCTTTCAGATGGACATCATTCAGACTAATAGCATAGTCAGGATAAATGGTTCCATATTGACAACCAGTAGCAAGGTTTCCTTGAATAGTACCAATCCTAGCATGTTCATAATTTTGATGACGGGTATCAAACAGTTCAGCAATACAGGGAGTATTAATTCCATGACGAAACAATGGAGCTAATCCAATCCTTATCCCCCCAAAATGAAGATAGAAATACTTTCCATCTTTTACATACTGCCGAAATTTCTTAATTTCATCATCAGAGAATAAATTCAAAGCAAGGATTTGCACAGAAGGTCCAGATATCTTAATAGTGATTTCTACCTCTTTCAGAAAGTTTTTCTTCTTGAACAGGAAAGTCATAGGTAGCTTATTGATATCAGTAGAATTTAGAGCAGGAGGAGTCCAATGTTCAGGGTCTTCAACGAATTCATGGTTTTCGTTTTCAACAGACTCGGACTCAGTCGACCGTGACGAGACTTCAGTAATGACTTTTCTGTCTATGGATGAGAATGATCGCAACAGATTGGCCATATTGAATCTATAACAGAAATAGACTAATGAAAGCTTTTATCTACTCGGTCCAATGATCAACAGAGTGACCTTTCAAAGGCTAGCTGGCTTTCAATAGAATTCTGTCTACAGATTAGTGAGTTAGGATCTATAACAGGGCTCTGATACCATTAAACGATAGTGGTTCAATAGCATTACGGAATTCCATATTCTGATAATCCCAAGGTTCTGTAAATGTTCTTAAATACTGCAAGGTCCTTAATACACATTGAGAAGCTCTGACTTGGAGTTTCTTCAAGGGACTCAAAACTGTGGCTTATGGTATCCTAGAGATACAGATCTCACTCTTCATGCTTACACAGATGCAGATTGGGCCGGAAGTGTGGATGACAGGAAAAGCACAAGTGGTGGTGCTTTCTTCATGGGTTCCAGATTAGTATCTTGGTTCAGCAAAAAACAGAGTTCGATTGCTTTATCTACAGCTGAAGCAGAATATGTGGCTGCGGCATCTTGTTGCACACAACTTCTTTGGATGATGCAGACCTTGCAGGATTTTCAAATCACTTGCACTCCACCAGTCTCTATCTTATGTGATAATACAAGTGCAATCAGCATCTCAAAGAATCCAGTCATGCATTCAAAGACCAAGCACATACCAATCAAGTATCACTTCCTTCGGGAACAAGTGCTTGAACAAAAGGTCAAGTTGGAGTATGTTTCTTCTGAAGAACAAGTTGCTGATATTCTCACAAAACCACTGCCCAGGGAGACTTTTGAATATCTCAGACAAAAGCTGGGAGTAGTTGATGCTTCATCCTGCTGTTGAAGCTTGTCTGTTCTAAAGGAAAGTTGGTGTACGCGTGTTGTATAAGGGATATCCGCGTACATACGCTGATTTATGCAGGTGAAGTCGCGTATATGGAGTTCTGAACAGTAAGGGCAGACTCTGGTTGGAGAAGGTCTGAGATGGGTATGCCAGAGTCCTTCAGGCACAGTTTCAGGGGGTGCAGCAGGCACAGTTTCAGGGGGAGCAGCTTAAAGTCTAATAAAGCATTGTTGGCATTTAGATGTTTTTGGTTCTAGTTCACAACTGTTGTTGGTTTCAGGAGAAGGAGCACAAAAGGAAATCTTGGTTGCTGATCTAAAAGATGATTATCAGATGCTGCTGGTGACTTTCATAAGTCTTGGTCTAGATTTTTCGTCTCTATGTCATGTATCTCTTTTGTGATATCTCTTTTATGATGTCAAGGTCATGTAACGGCCTATGTTGGTTTCCCCACTATGCCTGGGATGAATGATGTAATGTAATTGGTTGTTATATGTAAATTTCTGATGTATCTCCTCTTGGTTGGGAGTATGGATGTATGTATTGAGTCTTTTGGTGATAGGAAGGTCCTTTATGATGTATAAGTCTTGGTTCTTTTTGAAGAACATCTTTTGCAGATCTTGCCTACAGTCAGGGGGAGCTTGTTCAGCACAGCAGAGCAGAGATATCAGCATGTTCTCAGGGGGAGCACAGCCCTTTGCCCTTGATGACAAAGGGGGAGAATGATTCTAAGGATCTTGGGGTTGCCATCAAGTCCAAAGGGGGAGATTGTTGGCATTTTGGCACAGGTGTGGCGCTATGGTACAGGTGTTGTCCTTGATGGCAACTCTCTTTGATGATAGATCTCAGTCCAGACTACAAGAATGAAGAGAAATTTCATATACGCAGGTTCATTAAGCCCAAGTTGCGTATACACACTGGTACGCTATATACTAAGTCGTGGATACGCAGGCTCGCTATATACAAAGTCGCGTATACACGCAGTTTCATGAACAAAAAAGAGCGTACATGTCGAGAAGCTTCCCTTTGGTCCGTGGTAGTTAGTCCTCGGTACTTGAGCCTATGTTTTTGGACCAAGGTATCTCGACAGTCGTGTTGATCCCGAGTTTTGAAGTTGATGGTATTGTATTACTATGGTTTTGGACCGTGGTATTGAGAAGGGCCTAAGGCTATATAAGGAGAAGAAGATCATTAGGCAATCGTATTGAAAAAGTCTTGAATATCTAATGAAGAAAGAGATCTAGTATGCAGGTTCTGGGTTGATGATACATTGCTTGATCTGAGCTAAGGAGAGATCACATCGGTTGATGGAAGGATAGATCGGGATCAAATTGTTTGAAATGAACTATTGGTATATGGTTGATTATGCATATTTTTAGATCTGCATACTGACGCAATGTTATGTTCTGAGTATGACTGATGTCTGGTACAGCAACAAGTTATGAGAAATTATTTTTAGATCTGTACGCAGGTTGGCTTCGGTAAAAGCGCGTGTATACGCGGGTTTGTTTCATTGAAGTAGCGTATATCTTTTGAAGCTTATTTTTTGGGTTGCAGTTGGGTCTGTCTGTTATTGCAGGGTTCTGTAGTCTGCTCTGTGTTTTGGTGACTGGGTGTTGACAGGGTTTCAGTGGTTCAGTGATTCAAAGATTGATGATGCTAGTATTGGTTGTTTTGTGCTTCTATGATTTGTTATGAAAAGTGAATGAATCGTGGTCTTCAGATTGAAATGTTGTGCTTCAAGAGTATCCAGTCTGAAAATTGATGAAAAGTGGTACCTGAAGGAAAGAAGATTGTATGCCAGCACCTACGTACTAGTATCTTAGCTAGTACAAGAGCAAAGGGGGTTGGAGCTCCCTTCCAGGAGAGTTTGGAAAACGAGAGAAGGTTGTAGCCTTCTGCAGGTTGTAGCCTGCATACTAGTATAAGGCTGCACCAGTACAAAAGATTGTAAACTAAAGTTTCTTATTAAAGAAAGATAGAGACGACTTGCAGCAGGTGGTTTTCACCCACATTGGGTTTCCACCTTATATCATGGTGTTCATGTGTGTGGCTTTTGTGTGATGATCTGTTCTGTTATACTGCACCTATTTACTTTTAATATGGTTAATAATGTCATGATGCATTTACTGAAGATAAACTAACTGAATCATAAGATTTCTGGTTATTTGGTTGCTTTAGACACAGTAGCGTGTACACGCTGGTTCACTTAACTGAAGTAGCGTATATGTTTCTGAGTATTGAAAAAGTTTTATTGATCTGATAATACTGATTCACCCCCCCTCTCAGTATTATTTCCAACAATCTATAGCAGTTAAGATGTAGTGGTGTTGCTTCGACGGATGTGGGAAAATCTCCACAATGATGTTCAAGCCCCACTGTTGGAATGGTTCGTCCACTTCAACAGGCTACAGTGGGGCTATTGACCTTTGTTTTCTTCTGGCACATCTTTGATAGACCAGACACTTGCAGGCATAGGCATGTGCATATTTGAATAATGTAGGCCAGTAGAAACTAGCTTGCATGACCCTGTGCATTGTTGTGTTTCCCACGAAGTGACCCCTAGTTGGTCCGTCATGGAGATCACGTAACACCCTTTCCGAATCCTGTGCATCTAGGCACCTGAGAAAAATGCCATTATGATGTTTTCTATAGATAACTCCATGCACCACCTAATAAGATAAAGATTTGAGTCAGAGTGCCCTCTTCTACCATATAGAGAAGTGAGAGGGCATGGTGCCATGATCAAGGTGGTGGCGCACGTCTGCGTACCAAGAGTTTTCGTACGAAGTTGGGGGGGCTCTCTCAACATTATACATTTCAATTTATTGCTCCGAGTCGGTGAGCTCTTCTTCTTCCTCTTGCACATGTACTGCTTCCACTGCTAGTATACAAATACCGTGACCCTTTATGGTGTGAATTGGATTGATGTCAAGGTCATACTCTTGTAATCCTATCATCCAGTTCACCCTCCTCTCACCCAACTCTTGCTGAAAAAGCAGTGATCTGACTATTGGGTGTGGTATAAAGATAATGCAATGATTTTTCAAGAGGTAGGGTCTGAAGTGTTTAACCGCTTGTATACTGCTATGCTTGTCTCTCCATGAAATGATAGTTTAGTTTAGGTCCTTGCAAGCTCGTGCTCATGAAAGACATGGGTTGTTCATTATTCAACTCGTCTATTTGAGTAAACACAACAGCGAGTGAAGTGTCAGAAGAAAATGTGTAGAGCAAGAAATCTTTGTTGAAGTTTGGGTTGTTTAATGTAGGTGCTTCTGCTATAGATTGCTTAATCCATGCAAATGCTTCCTTTTCCTTTTTCCCCAACTATATATTGCATCCTTCTTGGTCATCTCTTGGATGGGTTTAACAATCTGTGCATAATAAGAGACGAACTTTTCGAGGAATTTGATCTTCGCTAGGAAGGACTGCATAAATTTCTTGTTCACGGGATAAGGAATCTGCGTGATGGTCTGAAATCTATCCAGATCTACCTTGATCCCACTCTTGGCAATGATGTGCCCAAGGAGGTTACCCTCAGACACTGCGAAGACGCTCTTCTTGGGATTCAAGGACATCCTACACCTCTGAAATTGCTCAAAGATTTTCTTGAGATGGCGTAGGTGGTTTGACCGTTGTCTAGAGAAGACTATCACATCGTTGAGGTAGACCACTACACTCTATCCGATGAGCCCATGAAAAGTGATGTCCATTGCATGCTAAATGTAGCTCTTGCATTTACCATCCCAAATGACATTCTATAGTAAGTGAATGTACCCCACTTGGTACAAAATGTTGTCTCAATCTATTAGGCTCTGCTACCAGAATTTGATTGTATCCTGAGAAACCATCTAGCAAAGAGAAAATTTCTGTTCCAGATAATATCTGTAATAGGTGCTCCATAGACGACACTGGGTAGTTTTATTTTTCTGAGGCATGGTTAAGGTTTCATAAATAAACACATAGATGGATCTCCCCGGACTTCTTTCTAACAGGGACCAGATGTGAAACCCATGTGGAATGACAAACCTTGTAAATGATCTGAGAATCCAGTAGATTAGTCAATTCTTTATGAATGAGGGGCTCAAGAGATGGATGTACTTTCCTTAACTTCTGCTAAAAAGTCTTTGCCCCTTCCTTGATTGGAATGATGTGCTGGATTATTTGTGTGTCATATGTTTTCAAGTCATCGTACGTCCATGTGAACACATCGCAGTACTGTTTGAACAAGTAGGCAAAAGCTTGCCTCTCTTCTGGTGTGCAACATGTACCGAGATTCATAAACTTTAGATATTTTTCAGTTCCCAGGTTTCTCTGTTCGTACAACATTGTGGAACTATGTGTTTTGGCATTCACAGTCCCTTGAAAGTGGTTCTGTAGGTCGTATAGCTTCTCGAGTGATACAACACCCTTGGGGATGAGGTTCCCTTTACAGTCATCAGCTGCTCTCTGTAAAGACTTCTCGTTCTCATCTTCTTCTATCATTTCATCCTTGAAGACGTCAACGTTAGCCATGAAATGCAATATCTATTGATCATCATAAAAAACATGTAAATTAGTGATGTTATCAGGGATAGATGCCTTATACAAAATTTCAATAGAAAATATATCCCTAAGTAGTGACATCCTAGCAACTGCATTTTCCAGAGCATCTGTAGCTGCTTTACACATTCTTGGTACATAAATAATATTGAAAGCTTGGAAGTTATAGATAAGTTGCCATAGCTCTTGTTGGTAACTCTTAAGACAGGGTGAAACATAATGTATGGTGTTACGTACGTGACACACCACAATCTTTGAATCATCTACCACTTTAAGCACAACAACATTGAGGCTGATGGCTTTTTGTAAGCCCAAAAAAAGTGCTTCATACTTGGTGGTGTTTTTCATGTATTCAAACTCCAAGCGGCTTGAGACTAAATGTTTCATTTGCAACAGGTTTGTTAAATCACAACCAGCTCTAGAGCCCTCCTATGTCCTGGATCCCTCAAAGTATAGGGTCCACATATTATTTGTATAAGGACCGTTTTCTGCGCTAGTACTACTGTCTCTACTGTTGTTACTGTTACAACCTATGATACAGGTTTCTTTTCGCCAGTTGGGCAAGGAAGGAGACCCACCAATGTGTCTGGTGGGGTTTGTAGGTTTTAACCCCGTATAGAAATTACCTACATACGAATTCTAAAAAACACAGAAAATAAACAAAGTGAGAGCATAAGACATAAAACACATATACACAGAGATTTTCCCTTGGATCCCAAAACCGAGACTACTAGCTTGATTTTTCATTATGTTCCTTTCAATGTTACAATACATATTTATACACGCCGAAGCATCCAATACCATGGACCGAAAACCATCGCGTCCAAAACCATGGACTGAAAACCATAGGTAGGTTTTCCCAACCTAAAATAGGGTCCAATATTTTTTTCCCAGGGCGCTGCCCCAGATCCCATAGAGGGGGGCTACCCACCCCCCTCAAACCCCTTGGACAGGGGGGGCTGCTGCTCCCCTTTTGACCCCACCACTGTGCAATCGGCACAATGAAAGGGGGGCTTCGCCCCCTCTCTAACCCCCTGGTTCACTACGTAGGTTAGTCGTGGAAAGAATATAAAACAACCCAACATTCTCCCACTTGTTATTTTATTTCCACAGGGAGCCAGGAGAGCTTAGTCATTTTTCCAACCCTGAAATTCCCGTTGTTTCTCTACACCAGGAGAAATTCTTAGATCTCACAAATTTTTTCAATGCATCTGCACTATTCTTCAAAGTGTCCACCCTTACTAGCAACACCTTTTTGTCTTCTAACATATCCCTCACAAAGTGATACTGAACATCAATGTGCTTTGTCTTTGAATGATAAGCAGGGTTCTTTGCCAAGAAAATTGCACTTTGGCTGTCACAGTCTATCCTTATAGCTTCCTGTACTAACCCCATACTTGAACACAATCTCTGCAACCAAACTGCTTCCTTCCTTGCATGAGTGGCTGCCATGTATTCTGCCTCTGTAGTTGATAGTGCCACTACAGATTGTTTCTTACTCATCCAACTGACTGCACCTCCAAATAGGTTAAACACATACCCACTTGTAGATCTTCTCTGATCCAGATCTCCAACCCAGTTTACATCAACAAAGCCATGAATATCCAAAACTCTATCCAATGCTGGTCTTCCTTGGTAGCACAAACCAGAATCACTAGTGCCACACAAATACTTGAAAACCTGCTTCACTATTGTCCAGTGCTTCTTCTGGTTTTGACATAAAGCTGCTCAATACTCCCACTGCATGTGTAATGTCTGGTCTAGTACAAACCATTGCATACATCATGCTACCGACTGCACTTGCATATGGAATACGGGACATGTCCTCTTCCTCTTCTTGTGTCTTGGTACATTGTTCAGCAGATAACCTCACACCTACAGGAATAGGAACCTTCACTGGTTTACTATCCTGCATATTAAACCTCTACAGTATTGTCTCGACATGCTTCCTCTGGTTTAACCAGAGCTTCCTCTTTTCCCGATCTCTTTTAATTTCCATGCCTAAAATATAGTTTGCAGCACCAATATCTTTCATGTCGAATTTGGAGGACAATTGGGTCTTCAAATCCTGGATAATTTCTTTGTCATTTCCAACTAGCAACATATCATCCACATACAAGACCAGATAAATAACATAGTCACCAATTAATTTAAAATACACAGTGATCTGCTTTGCTTCTGGTGAAGCCAAGTCCCCGTATAAATGTATCAAATTTCTGATACCACATTCTTGGTGACTGTTTTAACCCATACAGAGACTTCTTTAAATTACATACTAGTTCTTTCTTACCCTTGATCGCAAAGCCTTCAGGTTGCTTCATGTAGATATCCTCTTCCAGATCCCCGTGAAGAAATGTTGTCTTCACATCCATCTATTCTACCTCAAAATCAAAAGTAGCAACAACAGATAAAAGTAATATAATAGAAGTTACCTTGGCAACAGGAGAAAAAATATCACCAAAATCAATTCCCGGCACATGGCAATAACCTTTTACTACCAATTGAGCTTTGTATTTCTCCACTTTTCCTTCTACATTTGTCTTCTTTTTGAACACCCATTTGCTGCCAATGGTTTTCCTTCCAGCCGGCAACTCCACTAGATCCCGAGCCTCATTTTTGTGCAAAGATGCCATTTCATCAACCATGGCCTCTTTCCAGAATTTTCCATCCTCTGAATCCACTGCTTCCTTCACAGTTCTAGGATCATCATCAGTAACAGAGAAAGAAAAATTTGAACAGAAAGCAAATGGACTATACCTTTCTGGCTGCCGTCTTTCTCGAACTGATCTTCTCATAGCCAAAGTTTGTGGCTCTTCATCTTCTGATTCCTCCTCTGATGTAGAGTCTGATTCTTCCTCCTTTAGCTCAAACTCTATATTCTCAGGTTCCCTTGGTTGGACTTCATGTTTAATAACATATTTCACCTCTCTAAACACCACATCTCGGCTGTACACAACCTTCCTTGTTACTGGGTTCCAAAGCTTATAACCATTTAAACCATCCTTATACCCAATAAAGATGCACTTTTCAGATTTACCGTCCAACTTGGTTCGTTTCTCCTTTGGAACATGTACATATGCATCACATCCAAATACCCTTAGATGTGAAAGAGAGGGTTTCTTACCAGTCCATACCTCTTGTGGAGTCTTATCCTCCAACGCTGATGAAGGTGACCTGTTAACTAGGTAACATGCAGTATCCACCACCTCTGCCCAGAATTCCTGTCCTAACCCGGCACCACTGAGCATGCTTCTTGCCCTTTCCATCAACATCTTGTTCATTCTTTTTGCAACTCCATTTTGCTGAGGTGTATATGGAGTAGTCTTATACCGTGCTATACCACACTTCTTGCATAATTCTTCAAATTCCTTACTGCAAAACTCTCCACCATTATCTGTCCTCAGCACCTTTATCTTCTTCTCTGTTTGGTTTTCCACTAGAGCCTTAAATTCTTTAAACCTGTTAAAGACTTCAGATTTCTTCTTAAGGAAATATATACATGTATTCCTTGAGAAGTCATCTATAAATGATACATAGTACACAGACTTACCCGGTGATGGAACCTTCACAGGTCCAAACACATCACTGTGCACAAGCTCTAATATATGTTTCACCCTCTTACAACCAGAGGGAAAACTCACCTGATTCTGCTTCCCGTATGCACAATTTTCATAGAAATCAAAATCCAGAGAGCTATTACTCATACCTTCCACCATACCTTTATCATGAAGTATTTGAAGGTCCTTCTCTCCAATATGTCCAAGCCTTTGATGCCACAACATGGTCTTTTCTCCAGAGACCACTAGATTTTCCGCTCCACTTTCAGGAACCATGGAACTATTGCACCCATCAACAATAGTGCTACCTTGCAACTTGTATAGAGTTCCAATCCAAACTCCCTGCATCAATACCAATGCTCCTTGAATCATCTTGCAGGTATCCTTCTCGAACATTGTTTTTACACCTGTTTCATCCAGCTTGCTAACAAAAATCAGATTTCTGGCTAATGCAGGAATATGCAGAACACCCGGAAGTGTTCTAACCCTTCCACTTTGCAGCTTCAACTTTACTTTTCCACGACCAATGATTCTATCCTTCCTGTCATCCCCCAAGAAGACATCACCACCGTCGTAATTCTCATACTTGCAGAACCACTCTCTATGGGGAGTGAAGTGAAAGGATGCACCCGAGTCAATCAACCATGCCTCATGATCTACATGTGTACTTGAAGAATCCAAATACACATCCCCACCTTCATCTGAGGTGGTTTTCACCTCTACAGAAGGAGCATAATCAGATCCCTTTCCTTTATCAGGAGCTTTAGATTTACAGTCCCTTTTGAAGTGCCCTTCCTTTCCGCATTTCCAGCACACCACCTTTACAGGTTTTCCTGGAGATTTAGATCTCCCACTTGTTGACTTATTTTTGTTTCTGTTCTGGGACCGTCCTCATACAGACAAGGCATCACCATTCTAGCTCTCCATATTTTTCCATCTCATCTCCTCCGTCAGCAAGGATGAGACTATTTCATCAAACTGCAAGGCAGTTGCATTGTTGCCTATTGCAATAACCAGACTATCCCACGAATCTAGTAGAGAACACAACAAAATAATGCACTTATCTAAATTTTGATATCAACAGACAATAACTGACTTACCACAGTATTAAACACATTCAGATGTTCTGTCACTGAGTCTCCATATTTCATCCTCAGGTTATATAGTTTTTTCCATAGGAACAACTTATTCACCAAAGACTTAGATTGGTACAAAGTCCCTAACTTGACCCACAAAGCCTTCATCATAGCTTCCCTTGATACATTCAACAATACTGAATCTAAGACACACAATCGTATTTTTCTCTTTGCCTTCCGATCCAACTTCTTCCATTCTTCATCGGACACTCCCGTTGGTTTAGTACCCAGATCTATCGCGATCCATTAATCTTTATCCACCAACAGATCCTCCATCTTCAGTTTCCACAACTCCAAACTCTGACCATTAAATTTCTCGATCTTTATCTTTCCACTGCTCTCCATCTTCTTTCACCACCAGAATCGATCTCGCAGATCTCCCATTGAACAGGGTCTACCACAGGCCCGAGCAAAACCCCTCAGCAACAAAGGTGTCCCCTTGAAGCCAAAACAGCTATGACACCAAATGTAGGTTTTAACCCCATACAGAAATTACTTGCATACAAATTCTAAAAAACACATAAAATAAATAATGTGAGAGCATAACACATAAAACACATATACATAGAGATTTTCCCCTAGATCCCAAAACCAGGACTACCAGCTTGATTTTTCATTATGTTCCTTTCAATGTTACAATACATATTTATACATGCCGAAGCATCCAATACCATGGACCTAAAACCATCGCATCCAAAACGATAGGTAGGTTCACCCAACTTAATATAGGGTCCAAAAAAATTTTCACGGGGCGCTGCCTCGGACCCCATAGAGGGGGGCTACCCGCCCCCCTCAAACCCCCCGAACAGGGGGGGCTGCCCCCCCCCCCTGTGACCCCCCCCCCGCTGTGCAGTCGACGCAACGAAGGGGGGGCTCCACCCCCCCTCTAACCCCCAGTTCCTTATGTAGGTTAGTCGTGGAAAGAATATAACACAACCCAATAGGGTTAGGGCTAGTTGTGCGAGATAACACCCTAGTTGTGTTTCCAGAAATGAATTGTTGAACATGAGTTCTACGAAAGTCAACAGTTCATTTTCACCATTCAAGGGAGTAATGTTATGTTTCATGTATCTTTCTGATAACACAAGGATCTGGTTGTTTCTACCCTTGTGCAAAATCCATAAGTGTGACCAATCCATAAAAAAGTATTCTTGCAGCTTGCTAGACCAGTCACTGCTGAGAAGTAAGCCATATGCTTCCGGGATGTCCACAATCACAATATTAATGCACTGATGAACTCGTTGGTTGGAAGATAACCAGATGATCACATCCTGGAGTTCACCAATGGTTGGCACACATGTTATGTCAAGTTGGATGATCTGCGCAGTTGTTCTACTCCATTGAGCATTGATCCTCTTAGCAATGGAGGGTGGCATGACATTGGCTGACGCACCGGAATCAACCAAAAAATTATGGACATTGAAGTTAGATATCTCGAATGACAACAAAAATGGTGGGCAGAGTGAGTTCGCTTCTTCCATGCGAAGCACGTTGAGCACGAATGCGAGTGACTCAGGAGACTTGCTTGGTCCCTTGCTAGAAGATGTAACACTATATGTGGAGGTTTTCCCTAGTGCACACAAAACAATATCCTGCTAACCCATGATCTTAGTTAACTCATACAGATATATGTTCACACGAGTCTTTTTCATGTCTTCAACAATGTTGTAGTCTAGAGAGGGAAGACTCACCAAGATGTTGGGGGTAGACTTGTGTTCATATTGTCCAATGGGCTGCTCTTGTATTTGATGCTCATGACCGTACTCATTTCCTTAGCTATCTTCCCAGACTTGCTTTGGGTTTTCTGTGTTGAGATGACTAGCAGATCAACTAATCAGAGCAAATGTTGTCATACCTTTTCTTTCGGTATCTTAAATACAGTGGGGCCCCCTTGAATTCTCAAGTTGTATCAATTATTTTTCTTTGGGGCTAGACAGTCACTCGGAGGCTCCTTCTCAGTGGTCTTCTATTAGGCAGTACGAGTGCATTGATACATGTTGATTACATGCCCAACACTTGGAGCTTCATTAGATGCAACAACTTCTTCTTCGTCTTCATCCTTTGGCTATGCCTACTCACTGGCTATGAATTGATCGATAAAATGTGTAGCAAGAGCACTCATTCCTTGGTTCCATCCTGGGAAATTATTTTCTGAATGTCGTTCGCTATGGAACTTGTAGTAATGATCTGTCACAATCACATCGAGGTTGAGCACAAGGTTAGATCTCTGCACAGATTTGGCCGGGTGGTTACTGTTGCTGCCTGAAGTTGTGTTCTTCTTCTACGCAAACCTTGGAGGTCTACTGTTCATAGTAATCTCACTTGTTCATTCGCAAATATAGGAGACTATTGGGATGAATATGCAGTCGATAAGATAGCCGAAATGTTGCACGAATACCAGGATTTGTTCCCAACAAAGTTTTTGGATCTGAAGGGTATTGTAGGAGATTTGGGCATTATGAAAATTACTTTGAAACTTGATGTGAAGCTCGTCAAATAGAGACCTTATCGACTCAATCCGAAGTATAAAGAAAAGGTGTGCCAAGAAGTTGATAAGATTCTGGAGGCCAGAATTATTGAACCAGTAGAAGAATCCGATTGGGTGAACCCAATGGTGGTCCAGGAAAAGAAACAACATGAAGAAATTAGAATATGCGTAGACCTGATAAAGTTGAACGATGCATGTGTGCATGATCCGTTCCCAACGTCATTTATAGATGAAGTATTAGAGAATGTTGGTGGACATGAGGCTTATTCATTCATGGATGGGTTCTCAGGCTACCATCAGATTAAGATGGCACCAGAGGATCGTAGTAAGACTACCTTTACGACTGAGTGGGGTTACTTTTAGTATACAATAATGCCATTCAAATTGAAGAACGCACCCACTATCTTCTCCAGGGTAGTAATCACGACGTTTAAGGAATTTATTCACAAATTCTTGGAGGTATATTTTGATGACTGTATTGTGTTCAGATTGGTAAAGTGCCATGTTGCAAGTTTGCGCCTTATGATGGATACATGTCGCAGATACCATATTGCGTTGAGCCTGAACAAATTTATATTCTATGTGCCTTTTGGGATTTTTCTTGGACATGTCATATGTAAGGAGGGATTGATGGTGGATCTCGTGAAGATAGCAGTAATCATGAATTCAGAAGCTCCCAAGAATGTTAAGCATTTGCACGCAATGTTGGGCCACACAGGCTACTATAGGAAGTTTATCAAGTCTTATGCCCAGATAACTACATCGCTGGAGAAACTGTTAAAGAAGGATGTGACCTTTTGTTGGGATGAGCAGTGTCAACAAAGTATTGATGTGTTAAAGGACAAAATGGTGACTACGCCCATCTTAGTATTTCCAGATTGGAAGAAAGTATTCCATGTGCATGTAGATGCCTCATGTATTGCATTGGGTGTGGTATTGACCCAACTGGGTGAGGGTGATATTGATCATCCAATAGCATTTGAAAATAGAAAATTGTCGAAGTTCGAAAAGAATTACTCTACTACAGAGCATGAAGGGCTGGCGATGGTCTACGCGCTGCAAAAGGTTCACCATTATTTGTTGGGTGCACATTTCAAAATGTACACAGATCACTCAGCTCTCAAATATCTAGTCAATAAGCTTGTGTTGGGGGGGAATATTTGTAGGTGGTTGCTTCTGTTTCAGGAATATGATTTTGAAGTGATTGTGAAGCCCAGATAGTTGAATACGGGACCAAATCACCTAAGCTGAATCGAGACAGGTGAAGAACCAACTAATATAGATGAAGGATAGCCGGATGCACAAATCTTTGTTGTGCACATTGCTAATGATCATTTTGCAGATATAATTCAATTTCTGACTACTAGAACAACTCCGAAAGGGTATTCTACTCAGCAAAAGAAGTAATTGGTGATCAGCATTGCTGATTTTATTGTTATAGCGGGACAATTGTATAAGATGGGGATATAATAAATATTGCGCAGATATGTTCTGGAGTTTGTGCGTGCTAGTATCCTCATTGAGGCCCATGGAGGAGTGGCGGGAGGACACTATGCAGGTAGAGCGACCACGCAAAAGATTCTGCACGTAGGATTATGGTGACTGATAGTGCATAAGGACTCTAAGGCATTTTGTAAAGCATGTGATGCTTGTCAAAGGACAAGGAAACCTTCACGAAGAGATGAGTTGCCCTTAAACCCTTAGGCTTCGTTACAAGTATTTGATAAATGAGCTACCCTTAAACCAAGGAGGAAGATAGGCGCATGGTATGTTATTACTGCAACATAATACTTCACCAAATGTGCAGAAGTGCATCCGCTGAAGGATTGTACTATTGCTACTGCTGCAAAATTCATGTTTGAATATGTTTTAATGCAGTTTGGGGGCCCTAAAGTATTGATGAGTGACAAGGGTACACATTTCTTGAACAAAAACATTAGCGTGATGCTCAAAGAATTCTAGGTATAACATCAGAAGAGTATGCCTTATCATCCGCAAGTCAATGGTACAGTGGAAGCATTCAATAAGATTCTAGAGAATGCATTGACAAAGGTTTGTAACACGAAGAGAAATGATTGGGATGTACACATCCCGATGTTTCTATGGGCATACAGGATGACCTGCAAGAAATTGAGAGGCCAAACTCCATTTAGACTGGTCTATGGGATCGAGGCGATGATGCCTATGGAATATATTTTGCCAAGATTATGCATTGAGACTTTGATAGAGATGATGGATCACAAGACCTTGGAGGAATGACTCACGCAGTTGATGGAGTTAGAAGAAGACTGATTTCTTGCAGGCTTTCACCCGTAAGTGCAAAAAGAACGTGAGAGGGCCTGACATGATAGGCATATTAAGTTACGCATGTTTAAGATAAACGATTTGGTTCTGCTCTATGATAGTAAGTTTACCAAGTTTCGAGGAAAATTTCAAATGCACTAGTTGGGCCTGTATGTAGTCAAGGAAATCACGGATGGTGGCGCAATTCAGCTCACGAAGTTTAATGGTGAATTTTTCTCGGGAAGGGTGAATGGAAGTCGATTGAAGTTGTATACAGGGGATCCTGCCCCTGTGCAATGACTATATGGTAGCAGGACAATATTAGTGCTCAAAGTAGCTAAAAGGGAGCACGAGACTATAAACTACACTTGCCGAAGAAGAGAAAACCATAGTATGAGGGCTGCATGACAGACGTAAAAGGTGTGACTGAAGAAGTTGCGATAAAAGAAACTGTGATGGATGAGCTGTGCCATAAAGGGTGGTGTCACACAGCTTGGTCCAAAAGTAGTTGTTGAAGTCACTTTTCATGATGCGATAACGAAAATCCTGTTAGGAGGAGCGGGTAGGCAACATTTATGGTGAAAATATTTGAAGATCTACCACCAAAGATGCATATATGATTAGAAAATAGAGGGAACGGTCAGATTTGAATTCAAAATCTCCTATAAATCTGGCATGATGGTCTGCTGAAGAACACTTTGTTTTCTGAGAGATTTGTATAATCCCTCTTGTTCTTCCTATATGAATCGACAAGCTTGGGAGGATTTAGTTTCCAGTCTGGCATTTGCGAGACTACTAGAGTGGAACCAAAAGATTATCCTTGAATAAATTTCTGCGCCAGCAAGTTCCGAAGCCATTGTTTCTCAAGAAGAGACCCCTAAAGTAGTGTCAATTGAAGCTATGGCATCCATGCCTACGGCGCCAAGGGCACCTAGGCCAAAGAAATTAGCTGCTAAGGAGAAGCAGAAGAAACCTGTATGGTGAGGTAGTCAGCGAGGAAGAACCCAAAGGTTCAACAGAAAGAGAAGAAGGACAAGGAAAAATAGCCACAGGAACCAGTGGCTTTGGAAGCAGAAGAACTCTGCAATGGAATTGAGGAACTGGATGCTGAGGAGGGTGAGCCTATCATAAGGCTCCTGACGTATATCCCTCCATGGAAAGGGAAAGCAAAGGTAACCAAAGACTCGAATACGGGGAAAATTCATGGTCTCTACACTGCTGCTACCCAAAGAAGTAGTTTTTGAAGGCACACTCTTAGTGCATATCCCAGTGTTAAAGATGGAGGATTGGGATCTCGCTGACCATGAGAAATTCCCTCACTTGGCCACCAATAAATACATGACCAAGATTTACTATGAAGAAACTGGGGTCACAAGGCTAGAACCAATGAAATGGGTTAAAGGTGTCGAGCAGGCTGGATTACTGCATATGTTGTGTGTGCCACACTTCCACAGATCAATTATCAATAACATCTGTGTGTGCCAGTTGCTTACGCTAGTGCATGATGGGTGTTTGTGGTTAGGAAAACCCATCCCCATAACGGATATTTTGATCCATCGAATTATGAAGTTTCCCTATAAAGGGGAAAACCCCGCAAAAGAGTTTGTATGCAAGGGAAAGAGAAGGATCTCATGAAAAAAATGAAAACTGAGTTTGGGCTAATCAATAAGTCGCATGGATATTCTATCCACTCAATTCAAGACCAAGCAATTTAGTTTGCCGCTGAAATTTTAGACAGGAAGATCATGAGAAAATGTTGCAGACGAGGTTCTAACACTAGTAATTTCATTGGCTTCATAGTGTGCGAAGGGGGTGCAGTACAACTAGGCACAATACCTTTGCAAGGAGTTCTTAGAAAATTTCCGTGAAGTGCAGGAGGAGAGCAAGGCATTTCATTATGCCTGGCTCATGTTGCTGATCGTATCATTTGCATGTCGGCTATCGGAGGATAGTCAGTTCCCTCTGCAGGAAGAAGACTTACTAGAGGCAACGAAGTTTGCTTCGCTATGGGCGACGAAGGATCTAGAGAGGATCATGGAGTCAAAGGTATTTTGGATATTGGTCAAAATGGACCTCCGCATAGTGATAAGTCAACGACCAAGGTTGTCTCCAACCTTGTTCGAGCAGTTGAGGGCCTTCGCGGAGTTTAAGGCCGACTTTCACAATGTCTCTATCTGGGCAAGGCGAGACCTTAAGAAGACATGGCACAAGTTTCCATATTTAGTTACAGAGGCCGATGTGTAGGAAATCATGGGACTATGGCCAGCGGAGTGGTGGGTGACCATAGACCTTGGTGCAGGAACCAATAGAGGAGGAGAAAGCTCTTCTACACTGACGGCAGCTGCATAGAAATGGAAAGAAGCAACACAGGCAGTGGTGCGACAATTGGTTGAGTAAAAGAAGAAAGATGTTGCTTCTAAGGCATCTGTTGAAAAAGAACGTGCTCAGAAAGAGCGTGCCGAAAAAAGGACATAGTGGAATTCGAAGCATCGGTTTCCCAACATACCGAAGAAAATGAAGTGTCTGAGCAGGAAGGAGGCGGGGGTGATGTGCAAAGCACTCCCTTTAGGCTGTTGAAGCGACAAAAGGAAACATCTTCCAGACCAAGAAAAAAGCACAAGTCAGACAAGTAAGCGTGCATTGACCCAATGGTCCTCACAGAAGGGTACCTTGATGAAATCAGAGACAAGGTCTAAGATACCACAACAAAACTGTGGCAACAGTTTGAGTAGCAATACATGCAGACGTTGGGGAGCGTCTATTATCACTCAAAAGGTTTCCCTAGAAGTTATCAAAAGAAGGAATTATCTGAGGTAACCACAAACTAATCTTTTAGGCTCAAGTTCTAGCCAACCTAAGTCCAGGGAGGGCTCTCTCTTTATGCTTTAGCTTTGTTTTTTTATTATTATAATTATAGGCTAGTTCTTAATGTTCTGAGGATTTTGATTTTAGATTGAAGGTTGGGTGGTGGAATTGTTGGAACAGATGAATAGGGCTAGGTCTTCAAGCCATTGGGCTATGAAGTCAATCAATGGATAGCATAACTAGACCAGATCATTAAAGGGAATTTTCATAGGGTAGGCTAGGAAAGTAAAAGGCAAATCTTCAGGTCTAATGGATGAGATGATTCTAACCAGGGTGAAAGGGCAGCTAAGAATCCTTGGACCAGGATCAAAATGAAGGAAAGTAGGTGATCATGAACAAAGGGTAATTAAGAATCCTTTGTTATAGACCAAGGGGAGAAACTACGGAAGCTAAGGAGCAATTGAGAATTCCCTAACTAAGATAGTTTAGCAGAAAACATTCAGAATGTAAAACAGTCAAGACATAGTGCATTAAAGCAATTTCTGAAATATCATTCCATGTCATACATTTAAATTTTAGACAAACAAACAAGATTATGGAAACAAATAAGAGAAATAATAGTAAACATGAGAAAATACTTATTTGTATATCGCTTTACACAAGAATCCTGTAAAATATCTAATCTTTATTCCTTGATCCAGCAAGCCAATCCAGTCATTGATACAATAGAACTTTGAGTTGAGAGAAAAAGTCTATAGAAATGTCATTGAATCCACCCCAAATACTTCGAAATATGAAGTATTTATACAAAAAATAATTACAAAATATCTCATAACAGTTTGAGATTTAATTTAGGAAATAAAAATATCTTCAAGCATGAAGATAGAGATAGATGGAACACTGCATCATGCTGTTCCTTTTATTGTGGTAGTGTTGGTTGTTGCAGTTGAGTTTTAAGCCCTTTAAGTTGGCTAATGGTTGTGGTATTTCCACACTGGAGTCTTCTTCACTTCAATCATTCACTGATACTCTTTGACTCTATTACTCTTTGACCCTGCTTATCTGTCTTTTACTTGTTTCACTTGGTTGCCTTCAAATTTACTGTGTTAACTTCCTGATGTAAAACTTTTATAGTAAATCTGTCATTTTTTCCCACAATTCATCTTCAGGTAACTTTACTTTCAACATTCTCCTGTAAATTTCGTCTGCCTCTATGTACTTAGAAAAATTGGGCTTGGTGACAAACAAATGTTTCACCTCATGCTCTAAAAAGAACAAGTTTTCAAAAGTGTCATATAGTACTTTCCTTGTTGGCAGGGCTTTTATACCTGAAGAGTTGGCTTGTTCTTTGGCCAAATTCCTGAGTCTAACAGCGTAGTCCAATTGGGTCATGAGTTTATCATGGATGACCATAGGACTAGGAAGGCCTTTGTCCCTCAAAATTTGAAATTTGGCCATAAACCTGTCAATGGCCACCTGCATGTTGTGGCACTTTTCTTCCAAGTTGAGCATAAGGTTTCTTTTGGAAAGAACCTTTTTGACCTCTAGGATGGCTTCGGTCCTATCCTCTATACCAAGCTCATTGAGCTCATGTCTGTTCTTATTGTTTAGGAAGTGGATGAGTCGATTGGCATCCTCAGGCATCTCGCCCAACTCTTCCCTTACTTTCTGGATAGCCTCAGTGGCTACCTTCACCAATTCAGTTTGCTCAAATATAACTTGAATTGATGGCCAAATATCATTGATAGAGTCAACGATATTGGCCTAGAGAATTTCTTTGGTCTGTCCTAGTTGCTTCTGCAGTGTTAAATATTTCTCACCCATCCTTAGGGCTTTCTGTGTTTCTTCTCTTTGTTGAATTTGGGCAAGCTTACAGTCAGTTTCTAAGATTTCCACTTTCTCCTTTAGCCTTTTGAGCTTTGTTGCCTGGATTTACATCTCCTCCATGGCTTTTACTAGCTCTGTTGTTTTCTCTGTTGGTGTGCCTATTGCTGTAGTTTCAGTTGTGATTGACAGTGTTGTGGCTGGTGGAGTTGTAGGTGCCAATGATGCTGCCAATGTAGAAGGAATTGTTGTTGTCACTATGGGAATGGCAGTTGTGGAAGTTGTTGACAGGTCACTTTGCTTGGACTAAATCAAAATGTCCAACTCCTTCTCTGTCTCTTTTAGTTGGTCATTTAGTTTTAGGACCAGGTCCATGAGCTCTTCATGTCCCTTTTGTGCCTCTAGGACTTCTACTGTTTGTGGGTGATGTAACTAGGGAATTTTGAGTTGTTTCTTCAGAGCAGCTATATCATCATTCTTATTCTTTATTAATTTTTTTGTGGCCTTTACATCTTTGGGATCATGTCCCAACTCAATGAATAATTCCTCTAAGGGCTTGATTATGGTATCTTTGGCATGTGAAGAGGTCTTCTCCAACTGGAATTGTGTTGATATATTATTCAGGGAGTTCTGCAATTGGTGAGCAGTGATGGCTTTCCCTATTAAGGTGGAGTAAATCATCTCCCCTGTCTGCTTGTGCAGCTCAATCTGGTCAATAGGATGAATGTCCTTTGCCAGTACTTCAAAGTCTATCTTTTTGAAGTCTGTTGCTGTTCTCAGTTGCTGAGTAGTGGGCTTCATGAATGTCAACTACAGTTTCCCCTCTTTTACATCATAGGCTGACATAAGCCTTGTCTGATTGGTAGGGGTCATCTTCAAATACTCTGCATAGGTCTGGGCTTTCAACCTCTCATTTCTAGCTTTTATCTCTTTATATCTTTCTTTGATGTCCTATTCCTTGTCTGTTGGCATCCTGAAAGAGGATACCTCCACACTTTGTTGTCTTTCCAATATCTGGGTATGTGATGTGGAAGGTTCTAGGATGCCTCTAGAGGGAGTGGCATGCCTGCTTCCTTCTCTTTCAGTGCTTGTAACATTAGCTGTCTCCTCTGTATATTCCTGTTCTGAAACAGGATTTATTCTTTGTCTCTTTGCCTGGCTTGTCTCTACATAGGCCTGTGATGTTGCTCTTCCTGAGGGAGTAGCCCCTTCCCTATTTCTTTTGAGGCTTTTCTCCTCATTTAGAGGAGTCTGTAAGACTGGGGGGTTACTCATGGTGGCCTCTGTTCTGTATTTTTTCTCTGATTGTTCTAGTTCTTTTGGTGTTTCTGACTCTTTTGGTACTTCTAATTCTTGCTATACCTGTGATTCTTCTTGGACCTGAGATCCTCCTGGCACCTGCAGGAAAGAACCCTCATCAAGCTATTTCTCTAGATCAATTAGAGTGTTTTCAACAGCAACTTCAGTGCTATCCCTGTCCACTAAAGTATTCTCCACCCATTCCAATTGATTTTAATATTTTTCTATTTTAGGGATTCGGTGGTGAATGTAGGGAGCCATCTTGTTTTTTTGTCTTCTGTTGTAGATGAAGTCCAAGGGATCATATCTCCACATGAAGCTCTATTTCAGATTTAGTCTTTGAAGAATTTGGTCTGCCTCCTTTCCAACTTCTCTACTATTGCAAATAAAGGGGCCTAACTGGTCTCTGATCCTGAGCTGGGCCTTCTTTTTGGCTCTGACAAAATGCACCTCATCTGAATTGATTATCTGCCTGTAGTACTCCAGAGAAAATAAACTCATTGGGAGGTATCTGGGTAGTTTATATGGGGCAAGCTCACAGCCATAAGTCCTAATTTCAATGTGGTTTTGGTACAAGTACCAATCCCCCACTTTGTGCTGCTTTGAGAGTTGTAGGATCCTTCTTATGTCTGAATTGATTCTTTGAGGAGGGCTTCCTAGCAACATTGTCATAATGGGATGTACAAATAAGTCTTTGAAGTATGTATATGGATATGGGGAGTCATATTTATGTATCACTAACCTAGGGTGACCCTTTGTGTCAAGCTTCTGGAGAGTAAATGGAAACTTATTAGCTTGGTAGTATAAAAAGAGGTGATACAAAACAAAGGGGTACTTGAAGACTCTCTCATTGCTCATTCTAAGGAACCGGTCATGCATTATATCTGCTATAAACTTGGCATAATCATAAATGACAACAGGCGGCTGTCCTGGAGTGAATATGGACATGAAATCCGGGATGATTTCATCTATATATTCATTGGTGGTGTAACCTAAGACACTAGATATCATTGCTACAATATCCTGACCAAATTTGGAAAATATGGTATACACATATGGAGGAGGGTCTTTTAGAATATGATTTTCTTCTACAATGAAGGTTTGGAACATCTCAGCAAGTTTTGTAGTGGTGAGTTTGGGGAATCGGTCTAATAGGTCTCCAATTGAAATAGGGGTTAGGTTTTTCCCTGGTTAAGGTTGCATCATTTCATTAATTGATTTAGCAGTGATGGTGAAAAGTGCAGTCTAGTTAGGGGACATCACTGCTCTTTGGCTTGGGATATAGTTTGCATGGTAGTAATGGAAAATTTCTAGGAAAATATGAACTTCAGGGAATTGGTACTTGGGTAAATTGGACTCCCAAAGACCAATTTTATCAACATGGTTCAGGTATTGGTCTCTTTATCGGAAGTATAATTTTAGAGGGGATTCATGGACAAAGGTGTCCTTGATTTGGAAATCTTTATCAGCTAGGGGGACGTGGTCTAAGTCCAGGTGAGGAGAGGAGATTGGTCTCACATCCAGGGAAATTGGGGCAAACATTCTCAGTTCTTGCAGATTTGAGAATGGGGGAGGTGATTTTCAGTTTTTTTGGGCAATGGTGGTTCAATTCCAAGTGGGTTTGAGTTACCAGAGTTTCTTTTTTATTTTAATTAAGAAAACTCAGCAATTGGTTCTGAAATTGATAGGGTTTTTCAATGAATTATGGCTTAAATACCTAGAATTGAAGAAAACTAGATCTGAACAACTGGATCTGAACCGGGTGACTGGCAATTATGAACGGTTGAAAAAACTTTAAGCAAGCTGGAAGGCAATCTGGGAGCTTTGTGGCATCTTCAGGGTGCAATTGTACGTGGGTTGACAGCTTTGACGTTCATAGGTGCGTGCATGGAGGTTTTTAGTTGAATGAAAATGATAAAAACGAATGATTTGGGGCTTTTTGGCCTTATGAGGGAAAGTCAAAATTGGCGAGTATGGGTGAACAATGGTCATTTGTCATGTAGCAGGGTGAATAGTAGCTTTTTGGCGCGTAGTGGGTAGGCGGTAAGTGGTTTTCTTTGCACAGCTTTTGTGCGCTCGGCGGTATTGGGGGGAGGCTGCTCAATTCCACTCATTGAGTGACACGTAGCCTCAGGGGCCCAACGGAAAACAACCCTTTTCAGGCGGGGAACATTCAGACATCGGGCCCTTCTGAAATGGACGAGGACCATTAGATGTGAAGGGGAGCGATCGTGCGACGATCGGGCAGTGGAGTTGCATGGAGGGTAGTGGGGGGGCTCGATAGGTAATTATGCGAGGTGGTTTTTGGTTTAATGAGGGTTTAAGGCAGGGAAAAGGTATCGGGGTGATTAGCGGTGGGATTTAATTGGGTTTTTAGACTAACTTAATTGTAGGTCGATTAGTTAGTGTATTTTCAGGGTTTTGGGTAATATTATAGTTTATATAATTAAACTAGGGTAGGGTTTATTAATATCGTGGGAGTTAAATATATACGGGGAAAAGGGGTTTTTATTCGGGATTTAATAAATAAATAAGTAATTAATAAAAATGAACAGGAAGGGGCACAATACCCTAAGTATTTGATATTTCATGTTTTTAATGCTTTTCCATAAAACTTAGGATATAGTGTTTTTCATGGGTATTTGATATGAAAATGAGTTATGTGGGGGAAAAACACCTTTTCCTAGGTAAAAGAAATTTAACTTTAGGAAAGAGTATTATTTAGGGAAAATGAATGAATTATAGGGGGGAATGAATGTTTATGAGGGGGTTTGGTACTTATTGCCTATAAGTCATTGAGCCGAGAGTCCGGTCCCTCCAAAAGTCAGAGAAATGCTCTGAGCCTCTTTGACTTAGGGTTTTTAAGTACTTTGAACTTTATTGTGGTAAATTAGTTAAGTAAAAGGTGAAATGAATGAGGGAAATTAATTAATTGACTTTGATATCCATTTACATGCGTGAGTGCCCTTTTACATTTAGAACTTTTATGATGAAAAATATGATACACATTATTTTGTCTTCTACAACCTTTCTACTACTTACCCATCTACTCATCCTACCATTTTTACTTCTCTTTATTAGGGTGCATTTGAGCTAGCAAACCCTTATCAAACATTTTTCTTTCTCTTTACAATAGTAAACTGACTAATTCTAACCTTATTACATCCAAGGGCTCAGATTAAACAGTTGAGCTCCTTTTATTTACTCTACTTATCTAATTATCTGCCAAGATTAAACAGTTTGGTCAGATTTTTATTCTCTATCTATAGACATGAAATTGAAACATGAAATAGCCAAGTTTAAACATTTTGACTATCATGGATTGTCACAAAGATTACAAACTGCACAGAATCATTTATTTTGCACAAAAAGTAAATAGTAGTTGCATTTTGACTTGCTCACTTTCATGTTCTTTTCTTTTCTTGGGGTTCATATTTTTCATCTTTTTTGACCTTTTTATTCTTTTTGTCCTTTGATTATTCTTTTAGGACATACCCTCTTTACATTTTTTATTTTTTTGAATATGGAAAACATTTGCAGAAAGAAAAGGTATGTACATATTACAGGTTTAATCTCAGCCATTCAAAAATTATGACTCATATTGGTATAGGAACCTAACAGCGTCCAGAGGGATCTGCGCAAGTTGCAGATTCAGACAGGCAGAATTCAGGCAAGTGTTGGACAAGTGAGCGGGGTTCAATCAAGCCTACAACAAGCAAGCGTGAGCGCCATGGAACCATAACAGACTCTGGACCTCAGAGTCATTTCCTTGTTAGAAGGGACATTACGTGCAGAGTTAGAGGAATACAATGCCCAATTGGGAAAAATCAAAGGAGTGGGAATGAATTTAGCTACAGTGCCACTTCAGTGTAGGTTTTAACCCCATACAGAAATTACCTGTATACAAATTCTGCATACGAATTCTAAAACATAGAAAATAAACAATAGCGAGAGCATAACACATAAAACAAATATACACAGATGTTTTCCCCTGGATTCCAAAATCGGGACTACTAGATTGATTTTTCATTATGTTCCTTTCAGTGTTACAATACATATATACATGCCGAAGCATCCAATACCATGGAATGAAAACCATCGCACCCAAAACCATGTGCGAAAACCATGCAAAAAACCATAGGTAGGTTCGCCCACCTAATATAGGGTCCAAAACAATTTTCCTTGGGGTGCTGCCCCGGACCCCATAGAGGGGGGCTAACGGCTCCCCTCAAACCCCCTGTACATGGGGGGATGCCACCCCCTCGCTATGCAATCAGCGCAATGAAGGGGGGGCTCCGCCTCCCCTCTAACCCCCCAGTTCATTAGGGTGGCTAGTCGTGGAAAGAATATAACGCAACCCAACATTCAAACCCTCTACGCACTTCATCAAGGGGTCTCGGATGAGCTTCAAATGAGAGAACGACATGCGCTATCGATGATAAGTGAATTTAAAATGAAAAAAGAACAGATCTTCACCAAGAAGGTTCAGGCTCTTAAGGAAAAAGACGAGCTCACATCGTGAAGCTAGAGCCTGGAAGCAACAATTACACAAGCGTGTAACTCAGTACCAGAGCTCCACATTCAAAAGGATGTGACCGTGTCAACAAAAGTTCGCGAATTGATCACTACAGTGAAACAATCCAAAGAAGAGGTAGGATGAGTGACGTTCAATTTTTAGATGAAGATCTGCAATTAAAACTATAGCCAACTACTTTGCCAGAGGTCAGGGAACAATGTGACGTAGCCATCAGGGAACATATGGCTACCTTGGATAGTGCAGTATCAAGATGCAATTATGTCTTTGAACATTCAATGGAGTTATGGACCACTTTGCAGGAAGACTCTAACTTGCAAAGATTGGGTACAGAAGTTAGAGAGGATTAGCTTAAATTTGATGAGATCAGGGTGACTCTTCGCATGTTGGCACCAATCTAGCGTTTCTAATAGGAAATGAAGGTGCTATAGGCACAAATTGAGGATCTGCAACACAAAGAACAAGTTTTGAAGGCTCGGCTTCAACCATGGACAAAGGAAGCAAGCTAGGTTACCCTGGCTATCCAAGAGAAGCTAAATACGTTCCAGTAGACATAGAGGACCATGCACTTCGCAATGGAGGGGCCAACTACATAGAAGATGGTAGAACAAGTGAATCAGGCTAGAGTACAGAGCATAGTAGACCTTTAAGTACTAAAGATGTAGTTCGACAAACTCTGCCAGAAAGTGGAGAAGCCAACCAAGTGACTTGAGGGTGAGTCACCATATTTGTGTCAGGGGCCTATAGGGATAAGGTCCCTAGGGTCAATTTTTGACAGTTTTGTAATAGTTTTTGTAAAAGAATGTAAAGTCTCTGTGAAATGAGGAAGCAGAGCACAAAGCTAAGTAAGAGTCAAAGGGGCATTAGTCCCTTGTATGAGTAGGTGATAGGTAGGTTTTGAGACTTAACCATGGGCCGTGGGCCATGGTATTATAATGAAAAGGCTATATATAGATGAGTCATAGCGAGTCTAAGGGACATAAACTTTGATAGAGAATCAGTGTAAGAGAAAGGTGTTGAGGCAGGAAAAGTCGGTTTCCTGTCCTTAGGCGAAAGGGGAAGGCTCTTCCGACTGAGTGCGCGGGCCCCGACAGCTGAGTGTGCAGGGTGGAAAGAGTCTGTAACTGAACGTTATATCTTAATAAAGACTAATTTTGAGCAATTCTATGTATCTCTGCCTTATCTATTTATTTCCGTGTAAGTTATGAATCTTCACCCTATGATCTATTTTATATGAATTAAAGTGTATTTACTGTGCAAAATGTGGGATCTGTAATATTTATGCATGATAAGAGTAATTAACTACCTTCACAAAGTATTAGATATATATGTAGGATTTAACTGATCGAAAAGTGTAGGTTTGCGAGAAGGCAAACCTATGGTATAAAGGCTGCAGAATACCCAGTTTATTGCGTGAAAGTAGTAAATCGAATACCTTCACGAAAGTCTAAAGGTCGTTTAAATAGAATTGCAGTAGTCGACAGTCAGAAGGAATAGATTTGCGCAAAGGTAGATCTAAGCTATAGATCCTCGGGAAGACCATCACACAGGCCTCTGGATGCAGAAACCTAGTTCTAGCATCCCACAATACTGCTTCGGGTGAGATTGCAACCTGTGCTACGCAGGTTGTTGCTGAAAGGGCCGACAGTTAAGGTTTTTTTGGTTGGCGGGAATAACTCCGAACATGGGTTAGGCCCCTTAAGCCAACACTTGAGTTCGAAAACTTCGGTTGTCAAGGACTTGATGAGATGAGTAAGGCTCTCAATTTCACTTGCTTCCTTTTCCTTTGCCTTACTCACAATAGTCTGAGACCTCCTTCCCATGCCTTTGGAGTCCTTAGCTGATTCATCATCTACAATGACTCTAATAGCGTGTAGGTCTTTCTCCACAGAAATTGCCTCTTAACAATTTTCCAATAGTGTTGGTTTCGCTACTCGCTTGACGAACTGCACAATGCTAGTTGGTAGTGTAGATGTGTAGTAGTCAATCATGATGGGGTCATGAGGTTTGGTGTTTGTTGCAAACTTATTCAAGATATGGTTAAACCTTGGTTAAAATCTTTAAATTTTTCTTTCTGCTCCATCTTGAGACTACCCAACACTTTTAGCAACATGTCAGGGGTTTTTTCTTCAGCAAACTTCTCAAGGAAAATTCTCTTGTAACACTCCCTAGTTCTGAATGGAGTTCAAAGGAAGGTTGTGGTACCATACAATTGCTTTGCCATCCAAGGTACATGGAAACAGTCTAATGACATGTCGTCAAGAGTGGCGAGGATTTCTTCTTCCACAGATGAGAGTACCAGTCTTGTGGGAGTAGTCTTTTGCTTCCTCTACGAATAGGGAAGAGTGTGCACTCCTAGGATCAGTCCAACAACTTTAAAAAATTGACAGGTGATGGGATGGATGTCGTGGATGTGCTGATACAAAATTTATTGTTCAGTTCTGGGAGGTGAGGAATAACCAACTTTAAATTTGTGCCTGGGGGAGAGGGAGTTTGTGTTACTTCCTTGACCAAATGATATATAAGTGGGGTTGGTAGGAAATTCAACCATAAATTGCTAGCGACCCTCCTTCATGCACCAAAAATGTTGACGGTGATGGACCCGCCAACATTCATGGGATCTCCCCGGTAGAAGTCCCAACTAGACCTCACAAAATTTGGTGTAGGAGTCCCATCCAGTACGATGGTCTGGTTTCCATTATCTTAGAGATTTTCCTTAGCTCTTGTTGTTCAACACATGAGAGTGTTATGCTTGCATATTTAAAAAGAGAGGTGAGTATGCCTAGTGAGTGCGTAATGTAACTTATGTCTGGGTTCTATTACTATAAGGGGAGAGAGTAAAGTGAGCCTATAGATGAGAGGTAGTATTACCACCCATGGAGAGACACACACGAACCAACAAGAATCTGTCCAACATCTAGTAGAGTAGTCCACAATGAATGCGGTAGTTGTTAAAACCAAAGTGCAAGGGAAAACATATACACCATCCAACAGAGTAGTCCACACATAGGTGACAATTGTTATAACCAGTAAGCAAGGATGGTCTGTCTAATTTCTTGCAGAGTAGTCCACACAAATGAGACAAAATTGATAAACAATGCAACACATCTTCAACAATGTAAGTACTAAAATAACCAAAGTAGTTAAACTATGTTAGTATAGGTAAGCAAACATGAAATACAAATGTTTAAAGAGTTGTCTTACAAACATATACAAAACATGTGTGAAAACTTGTTGGCCTTAACAGGCTTCTGAATTAAGAAAAATTCCCAAGACACATCTGTACACCATACATCACTAGTCCTAGTAGTGGGACATTGGAGCCACTCCTCGCTCCTCAGAGAACATACTACATACTCTCAAGGTTATGTGGGAGGAGCCAAGGTAAAAAATGTCCTTGATCATACAATGGGAGGGGTGTATATAGCCAAGGGTGATGCTTGACCCTTGTCACTCTTGGACTACCCCGTGACTGTTAAACTTCCCTTGAATTTTAACCTTCCATGACTCTTCGACTTCATGGGTGTGTCCATTGGACTTTAGTTTACAATACATTCAGTTACAATGGATATGGCCCATAATGGTGATGTGGCCGAGACAACTCATGACACAACTTCGCATGATACAACTCCACATGACACTACTGACATGTACTAGCTCACTGTGGTTTCCATGTCAAGATGCTACTCTGCTGAGTGATGGATGTACTCTTAGTGTGCTTTGTCTCCTCCTCCACATGGCATAGTGTTGTGGGGTCTTCAATGGTCTTGATCTTTCTTTATGGTTCAATGCTTTTCCTTTTCGTTGTTTCTTGATATGCTTGGTACGTTCGTTCAGTTGTAAGCAAGTCTTCTAGCATGTGCGCTCCTTCATCCCATTCGTCATCTCGCCATGATCTACCAGTGTACTTGTTCGTGCGATTCACTCATGATGGGACTACATCAAATCCAAAACCTCCTAGTCTATCATGATGCATTTTTCTCATGTTCTAGGTGACAAGGAGGGAGGACAACTCACTGAGACAATGTAGAGTGCAGCTTAGACTGGAATGAGGAATTCTGGGAGAACAATCTGAATTGTCGGGAAAAACTACATAGTGATCACTGGGAGACATAATTGCACAGTGAAAGTCTCTAGTGTCAGCTACAAGGTGGGACCCTAAGGGGGACACCTCTGCGAAGTTTTCAGAGGGAGGAAAAAGCGGGGCTGCAGAGGGACTGTTAGGCAGTTCTGCGCAATTTCCAAAGGGAAGACAGAGTAGGGTTGTAGAGTCAGGACTTGGTAAGCATGAAAACACAATTTCTAGGAACAGTGTAGGATAGGCAGCAGGGGAACTTCTAGACATGTCTGCACAATTTCTGGATGCAGTGCAGAGTAGGGCAGCAAGGGTTAGTTGGGCAGTTCTGCAAAATTTCTGAGAATAGTTCAGAGCGAGGCAACAAAGGACCAACTGGGCATGTTTTCACAATTTGGGGGAGCAGTGCAGACCTAGGTCTCAGAGCAGTTTAGGCTTCCAGCAGGAAAGAAGGAGGGTTGATGACTGTGCTTGAGAAATACACAGTTCAATTGGATAGGGAGGAAATTTCTGTGCAATTATGGGAGGTAGACATGCTTCTCACCTCTGGGATTGTCCAATGCAACTGACCTGGAGGATAACCTCAAGAACTGCATAGTTCCAGACAGTAGAGTAGGGTCACTTAAGGTTGAGACTGTGCAATGAAGCTTAGTCAGGGTTTGGTGGAAGAGGGTTGTCCGGTCGGGCAGATTTTTAGGAAAAATGGCTAATTGTCGAAAACAAGTGAACTTGTGCATAATAACATTGTGATCATACACTTAGCCTACTTGATGAGTAGGCAACATAGACCACCATGAAAACAAGACAAAACATGCCCTCGGTGAGACTATCTTAGAGTTGAAAGCGATAAGTGCAACACTTGTGATAGACCTTCGGATGATTGTGACGACACTTGCGCGATGGTGCTTACAACTTTGTGTGTGAGTGCAACGGGTATTAACATAGCGAAGATAGACCAAACACACAAAGAAAAACCTTCAAACTTAGTATAACTAGATCGCAAGCATGAAAAATTAATCAACATGCCGAAAGACAATCGCTGGTCAAACAAGCAAAAAGGTGACAAGACTTCACAAGAGCTCACGGGATGAGCTCGAGTGTTTGCAACCATCAAAGGAAAAACCAAGGAAGGATCCAAAATTTGGATGCAAGCCAAAATTTTGGAGGGTGTTGCAACTGTTACAACAAGTCCCTTGTAGGATTTCAGTAAGTGTTCATATTGTTGGCACTATGATACAGGTGTTGTCCTTGATGGCAACTCACTCAGATGACAGATCACAATACTGCAAGTTAACAACATAGTGCTATAGTCAAACTACACAAAATGAAGAAATAGATGTATACACAGGTTCACCATTGACCAAGCTATGTATACATGCAGGTTCACTATATATAAGTCGTGTATATGTACACAAGAACTTTCACAAAAGGAAAAGCGCGTATACCATGGAAAACTAGGTGTTTGGTCCAAAGTATTTGGTCCATGGAATTTTGATCCATGTTATTAGTCCAAGGTATTGGGTATGAGGTATTGACCCTAGGTATTTGGTCCAAGGTATTGGTCCTAAGTGGTTTTGGTCCATGGTATTGAGAAAGGCCTTCAAACTATAAAAGAAGGAGAAGATCATTAGGCCAAGGTGTGCAAGTATCGAATATCCGATGAAGTGTGAGATCTAATATGCAGGTTATTGGCTTATGATGTTGTGCTTGATCTGAACCAAGGATGAACCTTAGCGTTTGATGAAGGATATGATCTAATGATGTATCAAGATCTTAAGGCTTGAAGTGAATTATCTTTATGTGGTTTGATCATGTATCTGAATAACTGGCGCATGTTGTAGTCTGTAAATATGATGATCTGGGTATGGCTGAAGTCTGGAATAGTTTTTATGTTTAAATCATCATTTACATATCTGTATGCAGGTTCACTTTAGAAAAGGAGCATATACACGCTGGTTCTGCATATCAAAACAACGTATACATCATAAATTTGATTTTCAGATATGTACATTGGTTCGCTTTGAGGAAAGCATGTATGCACGCAGGTTCGACACATGGAAGTAGCATATACCTTATAAAATATGTTTTAGTTTCTTCTTTTTGTTGTTGCAGTGTTATGGGTTCTAGCTTGGGTTCTGGTTACTGTATTCTGGTGACAACATTCTGAATGATTAGATTGATGAAGTGATTGATTGATTCGGTTGTGGTTGGTTCAAAAGGAGATTGGTTGATGTAGATATATTTGATGATTAAATGATGTTGTTGATGGATCCAGTCTGTAAATTTATGAAACGTGGTCCCTAGAAGAAAAGTGAAGGTGGTAGCCTTCTGTAGGCCAACACCTACATACTAGTAAACATATCAGCTAGTACAAGAGCTAGGGGGTTGTAGCTCCCTTCCAGTAGAAGCTGGAGAGCGAGAGAAGGTTGTAGCCTTTTGTAGGTAGAAGCTTGCATACTGGTATAAGACTGCACCAGTACAAAAATTGTAAACATAATTTTCTTATTGTTAAAAGAAGACATAGACGATTGTAGCAGGTGGTTTTCACCCACATTGGTTTCTACCTTATATCTTGGTGTTCATGTGTGTTGCTTATGTGTGATGCTTTATTTTTTTTTACTGCACTGTCGAATGAATTCTTGATATACTGGTTAAAGTTCAATGCATGATAATTTGGGTAAATCAAAAGATCTCTGCATATACGTTGGTTGCATTAAGTACAGTTGCGTATACACGCTAGTTCACTAAGCTGAAGTAGCGTATACAAATCAGTTTTGAAAATTAAATTATTGATTTGATAATACTAATTCACCCCCCTCTCAATATTATTTCCAACAATTGGTATCAGAGCAGGTCCTTCAGAAGAAGCTTGATCGCTTGAAGGAAGATCCATCATCATGAGTAATCAAGAAAGTGGGGGATCCATCAAACCACCGGAGCAACTTTGTTTATTGGAAGGTAAGAACCACAACCTATCTTAATCTCTTGGAACAAATGTTTGGGAAATTGTGGAAGGAGGATATACATTTCCATCAACAATTCCTACAAATACAGCAGGTAAAAAGCAATATGAAACCAATTCCAAGGTTGTCAATACATTATTGGGAAGTCTATCACAATCAGAGTTTGTCAAAGTTATGAAGCTCAAATCAACCAAAGAAATATGTGACAAAATCGTTCTAAGCTACGAAGGAGACTTTCAGGTAAAACGTGCTAAACTGCAAACTCTCAGAATTCAATATGAAACTCTCAAGATGCACAATTATGAAAGTATAGCTAGTTACTTCTTACGTATAGATGAGATTGTTAATTGGATGAAGAAGCTGGGAGAAGAGATAAAGGAAGTTACCTTAGTTGAAAAAGTTTTAAGATCCTTATCTGCTAAATTTGAATCAAAAGTATCTGCCATGGAAGAAAACTAGGATCTACAGACTATTACTATGACACAGCTTCACAGAATCTTAACTGCCTTTGAGATGAGAAAATGAGGTCCATTAGATATGAGAGAAGCTGCATTTAAAGCTTCAGAAAAAGGAAAAGAAGAACTCAATGAATCAGGACATATTTTAGAAGAAGAAGAGGAAGCAAACTTTGTCAAGAAGCTTCAATGGGGTTCTGAAGATTCATAGGTAAACTACCTTTCAAATGTTTTTCCTGTGGTAGAGTCGGTCATTATGCTGCCAAATGTCCTCATAAAGATAAATATGATAAAGAGAAGGGATCTGCAAAATGGAATAGAAAAAAAAAGCGTAAGTAAAAAGAGCTACTATACTCATGAAGATAGCGATGGTTTATCAAATAGTGATGAAGATGAAAATAGTAATGACTATAGACTTCTGATGGCTTATGAAGATGATGATTTCTTGGATGCTTTCGATGAAGATGACCTTTATGAAGAAATATCTAAACTCAAAATATGTTTAGAAGAAAAGAATATGATTATAGATACCTTGACATACCAACTTGTTGAAAGAGAAAAACACAATGAAAAGCTAGAATGTGAAATTGTGGGTCTAAGAAAGGATCTTGAGAAAACAAAAGCTCTCAATCTTAGATTTGCTAAAGGATCAGAAACCTTAAATGCAATTATCAAAGTGTAGCGCTCTCCTATGATAAAGACAGGTCTTGGATATACTGAAGAAACATCTCAATCACAGAAGCCTTCAACCTCTACTAAAAGCTATCTTGATGCAGCAAATAGCAGTGAACAGTTTGACAATCATCAACAAAGGCATAAAGTAGATCACCAGGTGAATTAGGCTCAATTTACTTCAAGGATGAATAGAACTGTTCAACAAATGGCTCGTGCTATGCTAGATGAATATGGAACTCCTGCAACCTTCTGGGGTGAATTTGCATTCGCCGCCATCAATATTCTCAAGCAAGCAAATGTTCGGGTAAATAGCACTTAGACTCCACATGAACTTTGGTATGGTAAGACTCCTACTGTAAAATACTTCAAAGTTTCTGGAAGAAAATGTTACATCAAAAGGACTGATGAAAACTTGGTAAGTTTGAACCCAAAGCAGATGAAGGTATTATTCTTGGCTACTCTTCCCGAAGTAAAGGATATAAATGTTACAATAAAAGACTTGGGAAAATTATTGAAAGTATTGATGTCGTGGTTGATGAAGCATGCAAAAATCCAAAACAGGTAAATACCAAAGGTTATGAAGATGAAGAAGATGAGGATCATTTTCCCACATCAAATCACACTGATTTTGAAGAAGAAACCAATGAAGCACCAAAAGAAGAGATAACGATAGAAGAAAAGACTCCATCCACGTATGTTCAGAAAAATCATCTAGAAACTCAAATTTTAGAAGAAAAAGGGGCAGGTGTGCAGACTAGAGGAACCATTGCCGAAGCTTTAGGCTATCTAGCATTACTATCTTCCACTGAACCTCAAAATGTAAATGAAGCATGTAGAGATGAATGTTGGGTCAAGGCCATGAATGAAGAACTTGAGAAAATTGAAAAGAATAATACTTGGGAATCAGTTCCTAGATCTCATGATAAGAATATCATAGGAACTAAATGGATATTCAAAAACAAGTTGACAAAAATGGAGAAGTTATTAGAAATAAGGCCAGACTTGTTTGCAAAGGATATGCTCAACAAGAAGGTATAGATTTTGAAGAAAATTTTGCACCTGTTGCTAGACTTGAAGCCATAAGAATGTTTCTTTCTCTTTCTAGTTTTTAGAAATTCAAAGTATGCCAAATGGATGTAAAATCTTCCTTTGTTAATGGAGACTTAGAAGAAGAAGTCTATATTGAACAACCAGAAGGATTCATTCTTGGAAATGATGCAAAACTTGTATGCAAACTCAAAAAATCTCCAAGGGCATGGTATTACCGTTTTGACAAATATCTCCACCAACAGGGTTTTTCAAAGGGGTCAATAGATAGCAATCTATATACAAAGATGGACACTAGTAAATTGCTAATAATTGTTGTGTATGCTGATGATATCATTTTTGGTAGAAATGAAGAATCCATGAGTCAGAATTTTGCTTTAGTAATGCAGCAAGAATTTGAAATGTCCTTGCTTTGTGAGCTTACCTATTTTCTTGGTCTACAAGTTCAACAAAATAAAGATGGTATTTTTCTCTCACAAACTATTAGAAAATTATATATCACAGAGCAATGGAACACATAAAATATTGCAGAAATATAAACACAGAAAACGCATAAAACAAGAGAGACACATATATACATTGTTCACCTAGTTTGAGCTATGTCCACGGAGAAACAACCAATCCTTCTTTTATTATATTATCCAACAAACTGAAGAGATACAACCTACAACAGATCTGTTGGAACTTCCTCTTCACTCTCAATCTCCTCTATCTTCCTCACTCAGAACACAGATCTTCAGATATACATAGACGCAATACAATTCCCTCATATATAGGAGGGGTTGTCTTCTAGGGAAAAAACCCTAAAGTAAACATAACTTCTACCGTCAGATCATCTTCCTAGTGAACGACCCAGATTGAATAGAACTTAATATACTTTTACAAGGCAATTTTACATCTATTCTTAGCTTTGGGGGCGCTGCCCCCGAAACCCCTCGCCGGGGGGGGGGGGGGGGGATCCCAAAAGGTCGCAGTCGCCCCTCCCTAGACCCCCCCTGCAATGAATATTTTACGAGCGGCATTGCCGCCCCATTTTGAACTGGGGTCCAATGTGGCGATACCTTTAAATATAGAAGATAATTAGGCTCCACACCCAACACAAACCAAATATCTCAAACAGATCCTGAAAAAGTATGAAATGGAAGATTATAAACCAGTATGTACCCTAATGGTAACAGGATGCAGTCTTAGCTCAAATGATGAATCAGTAGCAGTACATCAACCAACTTACGGATCCATGATTGGATTTCTACTTTATCTAACTGGTACCCGACCAGACATCATGCATGCATTGGGAATAGTTGGAAGATTCCAAGCTAATCCAAAGGAATCACACCTTCAGGCAGTCAAAAGGATTTTCAAATATCTTCAAGGAACACAAAACTTTGGTTTATGGTATCCTAGAGATACAAATCTTACACTTCACGCATATACAGATGCAGATTGGGCAGGAAGTGTTGATGATAGAAAAAGCACTAGTGGTGGTGCATTCTATATGGGTTCCAAGTTAGTATCTTGGTTCAGCAAGAAACAAAGTTCAATTGCATTATCTATAGCTGAAGCAGAATACGTGGCTGTTGCATCTTGCTGCACATAATTACTTTGGATGATGCAAACCTTGCAAGATATTCAAATCACATGTACTCCACCCATCTCCATTCTATGTGATAATACAAGTGCCATCAATATTTCAAAGAATCAAGTCATGCACTCCAAAACTAAGCACATACCCATCAAATATCATTTCCTACGTGAACAAGTGCTTAAACAAAAGGTCAAATTGGAGTATGTTCCCTCCAAAGAACAGGTTGCTGATATATTCGCTAAACCACTACCCAGAGAGACATTTGAATATCTTGGACAAAATCTAGGAGTAGTTTTTGCATCATCCTACTGTTAAATCCTATTTTTTAGAGAAAGGTGGTTATACGCGAGTTTCATGAAGCGTAGTCGCGTACATACGCGAGTTTCTGTGGGCACAGTCGCGTATATGTTGGTTTGAAGAAAAACAGTGGGCCAGACTCAGAAAAAAGGGGTCTGCTATGGTTTTGTCAATTATTTGCCCTGTTTGATGATGGTTTCAATCTGCTGATATATTGGTCCTCATAGTGTTGTTGATCACTTGATGTATATCTGATTGATGATGATGCTTTGATATCTCTTACTGACATATGCAATGATCAGATTTGACAGTGAACAGGTGGAACAGGTTTAGGGGGAGAACATGGTTGATGATATTTTGGGAACTAATGATGGACATATACAGGTTGCTGGTCTGGATGCTGTTGACAGATGCTGCTGATGATAGTTGCTGATGACTATCATGGTCTTGTTTAAGATATTTGGTCTCTATTATATATGTCATGTATATCTTTTAATGTAAAGGTCATGAAAAGACCTAATTTGTAACCCCACTATGCATGGGATGGATGATGTAATGTTTCTTGTTTTTGTCATGTATAAACAATTGGTATATCCCCACTTGGTTGGGAGATGGATGTATGTATGAGTCATTGGTGATAGGAAGGTCATTGGTGATGTATGTATAGAGTCATGTTTTTGTAGACCTTGCTTGTGCTCAGGGGGAGCATGGACTCGATCATGGGAGCTCAATCAACACCCTTCAGCATATCAGAGAATTCAGCATGTACTCAGGGGGAGCATGACCCTTTGCCCTTGATGTCAAAGGGGGAGAGTGACTTGGTGTTGCCATCAAGTCCAAAGGGGGAGATTGTTGGCATTATGATATAGGTGTTGTCCTTGATGGCAACTCACTCAGATGACAAATCACAGTACTGTAGGTTAACATCACAAAGTTACAAATCAAACTACACAAAATGAAGAAAGAGAGGTATACGTAGGTTCACCATTGACCAAGCTATGTATACATGCAGGTTCACTATATACAAGTCGCATATACGTACACACGCACTTTCACAAAAGGAAAAGCGCGTATACCTTGGAAAACTAAGTGTTTGGTCTGAAGTATTTGGTCCATGGTATTGGTCCAAGGTATCGGGTCCGAGGTATTGACCCTAGGTATTTGGTCCAAGGTATTGGTCCTAATTGTTTTTGGTCCATGGTATTGAGAAAGGCCTACAAGCTATAAAAGGAGGAGAAGATCTTAGGCCAAGGTGTGCAAGTATCGAATATCTGATGAAGTGTGAGATTTAATATGCAAGTTATTGGCTTATGGTGTTGTGCTTGATCTAAACCAAGGATGAACCTTAGCATTGATAAAGGATATGATCTAATTATGTATTAGGATCCTAAAGCTTGAAGTGAATTATCTTTATGTGGTTTGATCATGTATCTGAATAACTAGCGCATGTTGTAGTCTGTAAATATGATGATCTAGGTATGACTGAAGTCTGGAATAGTTGTTATGTTTAAATCATCATTTACAGATCTGTACGTAGGTTCACTTTAGAAAATGAGCGTATACACACTGGTTCTGCATATCAAAACAACATATACTTCATAAATTTGATTCCCAGATTTGTACACTGGTTCGATTTGAGGAAAGTGCATATGCACGCAGGTTCAACACATGGAAGTAGCGTATACCTTATAAAATATGTTTTAGTTGCTTCTGTTTGCTGTTGCAATGTTTTGGGTTCTAGCTTGGGTTCTGGTTACTATATTCTGGTGGCAGGATTCTGAATGATCAGATTGATGAAGTGATTGATTGATTCGGTTGTGGTTGGTTCAAAAGGAGATTGGTTGATGTAGATATATTTGATGATTGAATGATGTTGTTGATGGATCTAGTCTAAAAATTTATGAAACGTGGTCCCTGGAAGAAAAGAGAAGGTGGAAGCCTTTTGTAGGCTGACACCTATGTACTAGTAAACATATCAGCTAGTACAAGAGCTAGGGGGTTGTAGCTCCCTTCCAGTAGAAGCTGGAGAATGAGAGAAGGTTGTAGCCTTCTGTAGGTAGAAGCCTACATACTGGTATAAGACTGCACCAATACAAAAATTGTAAACATAATTTTCTTATTATTAAAAGAAGACAGAGACGATTGCAGCAGGTGGTTTTCACCCACATTGGGTTTCCACCTTATATCTTGGTGTTCATGTGTGTTGCTTATGTGTGATGCTTTATTTTGTTTTTACTGCACTGTCTAATGAATTCTTGATATACTAGTTAAAGTTCAATGCATGATAATTTGGGTAAATCAAAAGATCTCTGCATATACACTGGTTGCATTAAGTATAGTTGTGTATACACGCTAGTTCACTAAGCTAAAGTAGTGTATACAAATCAGTTTTGAAAATTAAATTATTGATTTGAAAATATTGATTCACCCCCCTCTCAGTATTATTTCCAACACATATTGAAGGCCCCACTTCCATAACTTGAACTTGGAGGTTGGGTCATGTAATAGTAGCACTCAGCCTCACATTTACCTTGGGAGCTTGTAATAAGCGAGTAAATGCTGGGAAGGGTGGTTACAGATTGGTATCAGAGCTTCTAGGTTCAAACACTTGGACTGGATGGGCTAGATGTGATTTTTATGCATGCATGTCAGTTGTATGCATGCATTGTAGTGGCTATGGTTGTCCTGTATGTAGTTGTTGTTACAATTTGTGTTATCATGCATGATGTCGATATATTGATATGTCAGTGTCAATATATATATATATATATATATATATATATATATATATATATATATATATATATATATATATATATAGATAGATATATTGTGCTAATCTGTATTAATTATGCAAATAAGATAGCCTCCCTTGAACTTCACTAAGGTATGATTTTTATCATATTTATATTTGATTTATCTAACATGGTATGTTTGCGGGAATAAGAATATCAAATATGATGAGAAAAATGGTGGATTACAGTTCATGTGACTCTCCTTATAGATCATCTGAGAAACAAGGATATAAGTATTCTCCTAATATAGTATATACACTAAGAAGTCGGAAGGTAGAGATCAAAAGTTGGAAGGCATATAATAACTAGTTGATTGATTCAAAAGAAAGGTTTGCTAGAGCTCAGGAAAAGTAGGCTAAGATTAATGTAATGATTCTTCAGAGCTTATCAGATATGTAGAGATAGGAAAAACCATGGATTAGTCATGGACATGAGGAAAGGACTAATGGGGCATATGGTAGCAGGTCTTAATTAGGATATAGGTTGGACAAGGATGACACAGTCAAAGGTGGAATATGCTTGGATACACTTGATAGGAGAGGTAGTGCTTATGGGTTCTATTCTGGTTTTGGTTCAGAGAGACATCATTGTCATCATTTACATCATCCTTATAGGAGGATTGAGAAGCAATATTTTCCAAATGAGTTCAGGAAAGCCAAGTGTCCTACTTTTAATGGAGAGATGAATAATATGGAAGATGCAAATCATGGTTGCTTGGGATGAAAAATTTCTTCATATTGCATGATTATACAAATAATATGAAATCCAGGATAACTATTTTTCAGTCTCAAAGGGAAATCATATATCTAGTGGGAAGACATGAGGCATGTAAGAGGCATCAAGGTAGAAGCGTTGAGTTGGCATGAGTTTAAAATACTCTTCAGAAATAAGTACTTGTCTAAGAGATAATATTATGGAAAGGCTAAGGAATTATATGAGTTGAAGATGAGATCTATGATAGATGAAGAGTACATGATACAATTTATAAAGTTTTTTAGGTATGTACCTTATCTCAAAGATGAGAAGAAGAAGGTTAAAAGTTTCATCAATGAACTGCCATTAGCATTCAAATATTAGATTGAGTATGATGAGCCTCAGTTATTGGAGGAAGTCATCAAGAAATTGAAGCATTGTTATGAACAGTCAAAATTCAAGTCTCAGCATAAGAGTGATTGGAAAGGGAACAAGAAGGGTAAAGGAGAATGGCCTCTGAAGCGAGGAAGACCTCAGAATGTAGGTGAGAAATAAAATGTGGCTCCTTACAAGAATTTTAATGTAGCTGAGAAGGGACATGGACCTTAGCCTGGAGAGAAGAAGAATAAAGGTAGAGGTAGAGAACCATTACAGTGTTGACTTTGTGGAAAAGATAATTGCAAGAAGCATTATCCATTGTACTAGGGTGGCATGCCTCATATCTACAGTGCTTAGGAAGAATAGACAATTGGGATGTTGGTCATAACATTCCTCAAAGCTATGCAACACTTGATAACATGCAGGAAGATCATCAGACATCCATTATTGATATGGAAGGTAAGATTTGTGATCGAGTTGTTTCCATTTTTATTGATCCTTGATCTAATTATAGTTATGTTAATCTTGACCTGGTGGATAAGTGTGACTTGAATAAAGAAGTGCATGTAGAGTCATGGTTTGTGTAGTTGGCTACAAGGACCAAGAAAAGAGTTCATCATTGGGTGAGAGATTTTGCATCTGAGTTGAATGGTATGTGTATATCAACACATATAAATGTGCTTCCATTGGGATCCTACAATATGATTTTGGGCATGGATTGGTTGTTTACTCACAAGACCAAGGTAGATTGTTATGAGAAGGCTATTGAGTTCCTAAATTATGATGGAGAAAAGATAATATTGCAGGGAAAGAATAATCGTACAATGGTGAGAATGGTTACAACTATGCAGGCTAAGCACAATTGTGGGAAAAGGTGTGTATTGTTTGTAGTGCATATTTCTAGTGAAAAAGAAAAGGATGTTGAGGATGGTGGAGTCTTGAAGAGGTATTCTATTTTGTAGCAGTTTCAGGATGTGTTTCCTGCATAGTTTTCAAAGTTACCGCCTCATCAGGTAGTGGATTTCTCTATTGCTTTGGTACTGATAGAAACACCAACATCAAAGGCACCTTACATGATGAACACTCCAGAGTTGGTGGAATTGAAGTTGCAACTTAAAGAGATTCTTGATAAGGGATACATAAGGCCAAGTGTGTCACCTTAGGGTGCACCAATATTGTTTTTGAAGAAGAATGATGGTACTATTAGGTTGTGCATTGATTATAGTCAGCTGAACAAAGTGAATATCAAGAACATGTATCCATTGCTGCGGATTTATGACTTGTTCGACCAACTGAAGGGAACAACTTTGTTCTTAAAGATTGACTTGAGATCAGGATGTCATCAGGTGCACATCAAAGAAGAAGATATCTACAATACCACATTTCGTACTAGGTATGGGAATTATGAGTTTGTGGTGGTTCCTTTTGGTATTACTAATACTCCATCCACTTTCATGTGTTTGATGAACAATGTGTTGCATCCTTATCTAGATAAGTTTGTGATAATGTTCATTGCTGATATATTGATATATTCTAATAATGAGAAAGAGAATGCAGAATACTTGGCAACAATGTTAAGATTATTGAGAGAGCATCAATTGTATGCCAACCTTAGCAAGTGGATTTTATTTTAGAATCATGTTCAATACTTGGGACATGTTGTTTCCAAGGATGGGATAACAATGGATCTGGAAAATCTTAAATCTATCATGGAGTGGACAACTCCTAGGTATGTGGATGAGGTCAGATCATTCATCGGACTAGAAGGTCATTATAGGATGTTGATCAAGAAATTCTCATGGATTTCCTATCATATTACATATTTTCATAGGAAAGGAAAAAAGATTGAATGGATAGAGGAGTGTGCATCTAGTTTTGAGGAGTTGAAGCATTTTCTTACAAATGCTTCTGTTTTGAAGATTATAGATCCAGATAAAGAGTTCATGGTATGTACAAATTATTGTAAGAAAAGACTTGGTGGAGTCTTGAGCAGGAGGGAAAGGTGGTATGCTACAAGTCAAGAAAGTTGAATGACCACGAGAAGAACTATGTGACTCATGATCTTGAGTTGGAAGCTATAATTCATGCCTTGAATATGTGGAGACATTATCTTTTTGGTAGGAGGTTCATCTTGATGAGTGATCATAGTGGACTAAGGTACTTGTTTGACCAACCTAATTTAAATTCTAGGAAAGCTAAATGGTTGGCTACCCTAAATGAGTTTGACATTGAGATCAGGTACATCAAGGGAAAGGAGAATCAGGTTGCAGATGCTCTTATTAGAAAATTGCAAGCGAATCATATTGTAGTAGTGAGTTCTTATGGGACAGATTTGCAGGAGCATATCTTGTAGGCAGGGAAACATGATGAAAGGTACTAGTAGTTGAAGCATAGGTTGTTGCAGTAGGGTGAAGGTGATAAGGATGAGGAGTATCACCTCACAACAGATGGCTTGGTAAGATTTAGGAACAATATTTATGTGCCAGATAAGAGTGAGCTCAAGAAGATTATCTTAAGGGAGTTTCATGTCAAGCCATATTTAGGTCACCTAGGACATTAGAAGACATTGACAGAAGTCAATAAGTTCTATCATTTGCGGAACTTGAAGAAAGAGGTGGATGATTTTGTTGATAGATGTATGGAATGCCAGTAGGTAAAAGCATAGTGTAAGCATCCAGTTGGTTTATTGCAACCTATTCCGATTCCAGAGTGGAATGGGAGTTCATTTCCATGGACTTCATTATAAGTTTTTTGATGACAACGAAGCAGCATGATTCCATCATGGTCGTGGTTGACAAGTTAAGGAAGGTGGCTCACTTCATCGTAGTGAAGTCTACTAATTTAGCTAGTGAGGTAGCTCAAATATTCATCAGCAAGATAGTGAAGTTGCATGGTGTTCCCCATAATATCATATTAGATGGAGATGTCAAGTTCACTTCGAAGTTTTGGAATAAGTTGTTTGCAGGTTTGGGGAAAAAGTTAGCTTTCAGTACAACTTATCATCCACAGACAAATGGACAGATAGGGAGGGTCAACAATATTATTGAGGACTTGTTGAGGATATATGTCATGCATCAACAAAGGAAGTGGGAGGAGTATCTTTCATTGGTAGAGTTTGTATATAATAATGGGTATCACGAATCGTTGAGGATGAGTCCATTTGAGGCTCTTTATGGGTGGAGTTGCAATACTCCCATCGAGTGGAGTGATCCACTGAATAGGGTGTTGATTGGATTGGATATGTTGGAAAATATGGAACATGAAATGCAAGTTATTAAGAGGGATTTGAAGGTAGCACAAGACAGGTAGAAGTTTATGCAGATTAGTACAAGGCATTCAAGGCATTTCAGGTTGGGGAGCATGTGTACTTGTGCATCAAGCCCAATAGGAACTCCTTGAGGATTGGATGATGTGCCAAACTGGCACCTCAATATTGTGGGCCTTTCGAGATCGTTGAGAGGATTGGACCAATGGCCTACCGACTTGCAATATCACCAATAGTGAAAGTCCATGATGTTTTCCATGTTTTGTTTCTTAAGATATATGTGCAGGATGTTGATAATGTGATTGATTGGTGTGTATTGTAGGTGGGACCAGAGGGATAATTTGAGCCAGAACCTTAGTGCATATTGCAACGGAAACAACTCATGTTCAAGAACTGAGTAATCGAGCAAGTTACAGTGCAGTGGAAGCACTCTGGGCCCGATGAAGCTACACGAGAGATGGTTGATTAGATGTGAGCTTTGTATCCTTCATTATTTGTTGGTTCAAGAAAATGAGTTATTGGTATGTGTATATATATGTATGGTTGTAAATACTGCAATGAGTTGTGTTATAAATCTCTAATAAGTAGTATGTTTTCTCCATTTTCAATAGGATGTCATTGTAAATATTATATCGAGCTACGTTATAAATCCCCAAAGGTAATATGTTTTGTTTTCAATAGTTTTCTGGTCATAGGTGTCATAAAACACTGAGGATAGTGTTCCCCTAAGGGGGAGGGGTTTGTAACAATCCCGAGCAAGGAAAATTTTAAGGATGGAAAATTTTCTTGAAGTTTAAAACATTGGCGAATCTCACTAATCCCTAATATGCAAATTATAAATGTTTATTGATATATTTGTAAAATTAATCAAATTTATAATTATTTTATATATAGTCCCTATATAATGTTGGCGATTTTTAAGGTAAAATAATTTTATATTCTAAAATTTGGGCGAATCGCCTTTTATAAAATTGGAAATTGGCGAATCTTTTTTGTGGAAAAATCATGGAAAATTAGCCCACTGGGCGAACATTAGCCCCTAAAATTTTCCATGATCCCGAGCTAAAGTTTCATGCAATAAAGGATAATTAAGGAAAAATAAGACTAAGGTCACATGAAACATATTTCAAGTTGAATGTTGGGAACAAACTATAGTGGGCATCACTTTTGGTTTATTATGGCTATGGAAATTGGCAAAGGAAAAGAGGTAATAGTTGACATTTATTAATGAGAATAAAGGAAAATAGGAGAAAAGGGAGGTGAAGAGAAATGGATTTGCATGCTAACAAAATTAGAGGAAAATGAGGAAAATAGAGGCATCAATGATAGAAAGGCATCAAAGGATCGGCTCACAACCTTTGTTAGTTTAGTTTGGCTCTCTCCTTTCATTCTCTCTCATACACTATTGCACACTAAGAGTATATTTGGAGAATTTGGTTATTGACTTGGATTTGGAGAAAGGAAAGCGAAGGACAAGCAAAGGAGAACAAGGAGAAGGTTGAATCGACAACTTTAGCAGGAGGATTTTACAACTAACAAGTTTCATGTGTGATTTCCTAGTTTAAGTGTGAATGCATGTTATGTGCATTTCTATATTTGGTTCATTTGTTGTCATTGGTATGGGTTTTTCCTAGTTTGAAAATGGTTTTTTCATTTCTTGGATAGCCATGGTGTGATGGGATTCATTATTGGTTGAGCTTTAGACTGCCATAATGTTTTGGAACCGGGTGAGGTGGTCTTAGGAAAATTCCCAAGGGTTGGGGGTGGAGATGGTTTTCTTTGGGAATCCCTCGACAGGTGGGTGGAGATAGGAAAATTCCTCAAGGTATGGTGAAGAAATTTTGAGGCATCCAATATTAGTTTGGTTTTATGATCTCGAGACTGGTTTAGGTGAGATCATGATAGCTTGAGGGTGGAGGTGGTTTAAACTCTAGAGTCCCTGGTTGATTATGTCTTGGTTTATCCCATGAGATCCCACATTCATGCTTGGAATATGAAACAAGGGTGATTGGTTGAAAGAAAGATTTGGTTCAACCCAATCTATGGTTGGGTGGTACGTGGAAGTCCCTAACTTGGTTGGATTTTGCATATGTTAATAAGAGCTATTTTTCTATTGTGATCTATGAGCACTTGTACTTGTTATTATGTTGATTTGATGACTGATTTTTCATGGTTATTATTCTGGTTATATGTTGGTTATAAGAATGATTCTATGATGTGCTCTAACTATGGCTCTTGTTCATGATTTGATAAGTATTTGAATGGTTTATGAATGCATGGGCTAACAAGTGTTATTTCAACTACTTGAGAGGGAATTAGACCTTCTTGGTGATTCTCAGATGAAGTTCAGAGATTTGTAATCATATATGCATTCATGACCTGTAACTTATATTTTTATCATGTGTTCGATCAAATGCCTAATGTGTACTAGGAAATTTAGGTCAATTTTTGGCTTTAAGTTTGAATGTTAGGAATTGGCATTATTTTAATTATGATTTTCGAAAGTTACAGACAGTGGTCTAGAGGATATCCTGGAAAAGTGGCTTATATCTCAGGACCATTGGCACTGAACTGGAGGATTTAGGTCATAACCTCATGGAATTAGGCTTGTGCATTTGTTTGGGGCCTCATAACTACACTCTTGCCTTGTTGTGCATGTAGTAGCAATGTTAGGTCAGTAGAAAGAGTTCCAACTGAGGGATTGATCACTTGGGGTGGTTGTTCAAATATTGAGTGATCTATAGTCCTTGTAAGATGTCATTAAGTGTTTGGATTGAAGGCCCCACTTCCATAACTAGAACTTGGAGGTCATGTCATGTCATAGTAGAACTCATCCTCACATTTACCTTGGGAGCTTGTAATAAGTGGGTATATGCTGGGAGGGATTGTTACAATGATCTTGTAGGTGTATATTGACATCTGATGGGACATGGCTTCCATATTCATGGCAGACTATTGGGGGCCATTGGAGGAGCTCAGTGACCTTCCAAAAGCTATGCAAATTAGGATACTAAGACTACCAAGGGTCACACAAGTCATTAGTATGATTAAATACCTTAAGCACACACCCAACATAAGGAATAACATGTAAAATAGAAAAATACCTAATAATCAAGTTCATAAATGCATGTTATTCCTAGGTGATAGAGGTCATAGATGAGCCTTTAAATGTACGATTCAAGGGCCCAACATAACCCTTTTTTTAGATGTTTTCCCATCCCTAGAAAAAAATTACCTTTTTAATCTGGTTAATCATTAACTTGTTATTCCATCCATTTTTTGCAGCTTATCTGGTATCCCATGCTACATACCTAGGAAGTTCCTCTGATAGATAAAAACTAGCCACATTATATATTTTCTTCCATTCCTCTGATTCTTGTTCCTAACCAATGTGCTATTACATCCTTAGTAGTAGAGGAGGATTGAATCTTAGTCTAGTACATTGTATACCCATACTCTAGAAGAGCCTTTTGTATATTGGGGTCCTAGCTAAGGCATTATGTGGCCTGGTGGATGTGTTGAATTCTTTCATCTACAAGTTACGGGGTAAATCTTGCAATCTTCTCTGACATGCATGTATGGCTTCTTCACCTAGTATTCTGACCATGCACTTAAAGTGGAGGATAACCTTGTTCTGTCTCTGTCTCTATCTCTATATTTAGACTAACTATTTCTCTTCCATGGGGATGTTGTGGTATGTGATAATGGTAAGATGGTTAGGTACCTCTTCCCTGATCCACAGTGATGTGGTCACCTCTTTCCATACTATCTTCTTCACCTCTTCAACCCTCATCTCATCATGTCTTAGCCATGAGGCTAAGGTTATAAGTTGGACATAACCCACATAGGGGTTTCGGTCCCAGGATTTTGAGTCATCCAATATCATATTACACAATTAGAATTCACATAGCCTATCTTTATCTTCCATGTTGCAGTTTTGACATATCCTGATAAATTCATTATGCGTTTGTATTTGAATTCCTCCTTGTTGTGCTAAAGAAGGTATCTAAAAATTGCACCATTGTTATTTCAAGATCAAATTTTATGTTTTGGATATTTGTATCAAACTAACCATTGCTAAGGATAAGTGGGAGATGACTGCCTAATTACTTTCCATCTTTGTTAACTATATTTGCTGATTCATTTTTTTGCAATTGCTATCTCAATTGTTTCTTTTTTTCTCAAAGTGCTTCCTTCTATTGGCCTCTTGATGTTTTAGGATCACCATCTCCTCTCTGAGTTGATGAATTTCATCTTCCAATTTGACCACATCTCCATTCCCTTTCTATGTTACTCTTCTCTTCCATCTAGTATCCTCTATCTTTGCCTTCTCAATCTCCAACATGCATGGAGTAGGATATCATGATGTGTATGTTGTCCCCTGGGGGGAGTCTCAAGGATTATAACTACATCTCCCTTCCTATAGAAGGTTCAACCCTTTCTAGAGACTGTGATTCTAGTCTCTATATGAAGGTTCTAGTTTTTTCAACTTGTTGAGGATGTGGGTGAAGATTTCCCTGCTAAACTTGTTCTTTTTGGGCATGATTAACTTGAATGTTTGTGATGTCCTTTACTATAATCATGCATATATTGTTGTTTCATATATAAGTTATGTTTTCTGCATTGTTTCTTGTAGTGGTTCTACATTTTCCTACAAAGTATATCCTTCTTCTCTCTCTGTATTTCTCCTTCATATGGTTCTTCTTCATGTATTTATCCCTAAGATTCCTCTTCCTATTGGTTTATGTTAAGTCCCAAATCTATATGTGACTATTAAATGTTTACAAATACCACATCCATGCATCTAGACATTATGAAGTTATTTCGATAACACTTGCCTCTAATTCTAGATATGATACCATCATTTCCACACTAGTGATCAATCTTGGCTACCGTGTTCACGTGATTTAACAAAATAATTCCAAGTGGAGTGACATCTAGGCATCTAGATATTATGAGTTATTTAGATAAAACTTTCCTTTGATTTTGGATATGATACCATCATTTTGACGTTAGTGATCGAGCTTGGCTACCATGTTCACATGATTTAATAAAATAATTCCAAGTGGAGTGACACATCATTAGTCAAACTTGGTAACCTTCCATGTCTACAATGAATGACAAAAACCAATGAAACAAAGTTACCGAGTTCTGATTTTTTAGATGTTGCAAAAAGTCATCTAATTTGGAAAGTGTTGATGTATAATCAACCTTTTTTTAGCATATTTTTGATGCTTTAAATTTTCTTATTTATTAAGTATAGACATCGTTTTTAAAATGTTAGTTATTTTCATGCGAATTTTGAAAAGTGTTGATGCAACATCAATCCCATTTTTTGGGGGACTTATTTTTGACACTTTAAATTTTGTTATGTATTAAGTATGAATAAGTTTATTAAAATGTTGGTGATTTTCATGTTTTTTTTGAAAAAAATTAATGCAACATCAATTATTTTTAGGGGGCTAGGATATTTTTGACACTTTAAATTCTCTTATGTCTCATGTATTTTCTTTTTTAAATGTTGGCTATTTAACCATTTTTCAAGTTTTTTTCTTCTTATCCTCCTCCTTTCTTCCTCAGATGTTTGTTTTTTAAGGGGTTTTCAAGTTTGTGTTTTTTATTTTTCATTACAATGTTTTTGTAATGATTTTTTTTTTATTTTTTATTTTTTTGCTAAGTTTAAAAAAATAAAAAAAATTAATATTTTGAAGTTAGGATTTTTTATATATTTATGTATCATTAATTAATACTTCAATACACATAAAATAATTGTCACTAAAAATATAATAGTTTTAAACATTTGACAAAAAAAGACACATTCAGCATTGTTGTACTAGGAAACAACCCCCCCACTTATAAAAAACAATAGCTAGGCTTAGAATTGTAAATGGGGACCCTTTTAAATTATTAGGCTTAGGATAATAAAACCCTAACTCTAATAAAATTCATAACAAAACCTTGCAAAGCTAACCAAGGATGAAATCCATATCACAAATTTCAAATCACACTTTTCCACGTGACCATGTTAAAAAACCTTTACAAAAGTGCAATATGCGATTAAGTCTCCCACTGCGATAACATCACCTGGCCATTTCACAATCACATTTCGCACTTTGCATAGTTTGCAAAAACTTGACCATGCCATTAGAACAACCACAAACGATTTGCGAAATGCGATATTGCGATCTCGCAATCGCATTTCGCTTAACTCATATGGTAACGCTATATTGTATCCTTTTTAAGACCGCGATGCGCGATTAAGTCTGGTAAAATGTGTGGAATAATTACGTTTTAAATGCTAAAACAAACGAGTTGACAGGTTATTAAATATTTAGCGGCCCGAGGAAGGATAATCATTTTCCTGGTTATGGGTAGTTATAATCGAGTATCTCATTAAAAACTTTCTCACGATCCAAAGTCATTTCACAGAAGTTTTCAATCTTAATTGCTAGATATCGTCTACGCTGATATATCTTGTCTATCTCAGGAAAGCAACAAAATACATGTCCCTTAGAAAGGTGATGCAGAAACAGAGCAAACAGACCATTGTTGAAGCTAAGTTTACAGAGATGGCTCCTATCTTTGTTGATACAATTTGTGACGCTGTCGGAGGTGCAACAGCTTGGGAAGTAATTTACAATAGGCTAGAGGACGAGCGTCCTAAAATCACTATTACGAGAGCAACAACTGATTCCAAAAGGCCTTTAGAACTCCAATGTAGAGATGCTTCATGTTCATTCCTTCATAGGATAGGAGCAAGGGCTAAAATCCTCCCCTATACAGATATGATCAGGTGGGTGATTGAAAACCTTATAATTGAAGATAGGTAGTTCAAGAATTCAAAGATGGAGCTCATTGGGTCATTCAGAGCAAAGGATATGAAGAAGATGTACCACATACCTGATCCCCAGGATATCTACAATGATACATTTGTGGCTAACTTCGCAAAGAAGAATCCAGACCCCTTCAAGCTAATTCAGGGTTGGAGGGTGTTGGACAAAAAATTCAAGTATGAAAAATTGGGTATGTATGCTATAGCCTCTTTGGCAAACCCCTACAACTATGCAACATCCATGTTATGTAGATTGTATGGGCTACCCAATAATACTAAGTTTTCAATTGAATGGATTCCTTTGATTGATGCCTGTGTTAATTCCCATATCATGAATTGGAATTCCATCCTATCTGACAACCTAGCCACCACCATTACCGAATATCAACAGAAGAAAGCCTCCTTCTCAGATAACCTCCCTCCCTTCTATTTTAGTGCCTACATTATGGATGCTATTTGTTTTTGCACAACATTTCCAACCATGGGTTGGAAATGGACCTCACCAAATCCTTACCCCATCCATCTCAGTTATAAACAAATATGGGAGTCACATTACATACCTCACTTCTATAAGATATTCCATGTTGTTGTGTTGCCCCTACATCAAATGATTTTCAATAAAAAAGCCCCTAGGTTTTCCCAAGAAGCTGCAGCAGACCTGCTTACTGTTGGCAAGTATTTTATTGAAGAGTGGCTCACCTATATTAGGGTTTTTGGTAGCACAGCTAATCCACATGTACTTCCTCTATATGTTTCTGATAAGTTATTAGCAATAGAGATTTCCTACAAAACTGTGGGAAAAGGCTGACTAAAGTTATAAGAGATGACAAGAAGTCATTATGGCCCATTTTCCCTGTCAAATGTGGTTCTTTTGCTATAGCCAAATTTGTTCATGCCACTTAGGAATCAACACATATGGAATCCCTCAGGCTTCATACATTGCCTAAGAGGAAATTTGATCCAAACAAAGTGGCATACAATGTCACTACTGGAGTTAAACTCAAGCCATACAATCATGATCATAATCATTTTGAGGATTTGCTATAGTTAGTCGTATCCTTTGAACAAGCGTTTGAATGGGCAAAAGTGAATCTGTGTTGGCTTGAGGGGGCCTGACCCAGGTTCAGAGTTAATTAGCCAAAAAAATCCCTACACTACTGGCCCTTTCGGCATCAGCCCGTGGTGCGCGGACTGAAGTCTCACCCGAAGCAGTATGGGGGGATGCTGGAACCAAGTTTCCACACCCTGGAGATGTCTAAGGGGTCAATTTAATCCAACTATGCCTACCTTTGCGCAAGTTGCTTCATGCACTGTCCTGACCTGCGAGACCTTCGCGATTTGTTAGGATCACCTTTCGTGCAACCCTAACCAGGGGCTGAGATGCTTTCGCGCTGCTAGGGTAGTGATCTGCGCTATTTCCCCAAGTTACACCATGTATCTTACTTATCTTCTTACAATTATTAGTTAACTTTGCGTAAACAAATACCTTATCTCACATTTACTTAATCAACACAATCAGATATGTTCGCGCACCATATAGACAACAGAAATGCAATTTATACCCAATATATTCGATACAGAAAACAAGAAATAAATACACAGAATTGATGTAAAACTTCTCTTTATTAATGCTTCAATAGTTACAGACTCGACTCGCCCTGTGCACTCAGCTGCAGGGGTCCGTGCACTCAGCTGCAGACTACTAGGCCTCTGCGCACTCAACTGCAGAGCCTTCTCCTACTCTACAACCCAAATACTTGACTCTACGCTTAGATCTTCCGCTATCCTTCTATTCCATCATCATTCCTTCTAATTCTATTATCTCTCAACTACTTAGAGCCTTGCTCTATTTATACAATCCCATGGTCCGCGGACCATGGGTAGATCTCTAAAGTCGACATTACATTACAAAATTGTGGGTAGACAACCCTATGACTCATTTACAACTACGTGCTCCGCACCCACAAAATACGGAGTCTTTACATCGGATTTACAACTTTTAAGGAAAAACTAGGCTTTAAACCCCAAAAATTTCCTAGGGGGATCCCACGCCCAACAGGCTCCCAAAACAAACATCGTGACTCACCCTCGAGTCACTCTGTCGGTGCGGAGATCTTCACGTGGAGACCTCCCAACTCTTCCTAGACTGTTGCAAGATCGGCAATGCACTGAGCAATCGCCTGTTGCACTTCCTAGACGCGTTGTTCAGAAACTGCTATAGCTGAACTGCTTCCCTAAACCTGTTTATAGTCCCACGCCTCCTTTTAGCTGTCTCGATCACTAAGACTGTGCTTCTGTCGGCTAGTCAAATAGCCGAGCCACTCATGTATGGCTTCAATCGACTGCCATTTACTTTTATTGAGAAGAGTTTGCCATTTAACTTCTCCAACTACACCGCGCCACCATCTGTGATTTCCTTAATAACATATGGTCCCATCCCATGCAACAAACTGAGAAAATCTTGATGGTGGTCCCCAAGTTTGTCAATGTAATCAAGCTCATCCTACTTTATTACTACAGTCTTTCTATCGAAAAAGTCCTTCTTTATTCGTTCCTCAAGCTTCTTGACTTCTGTTTCCACCATGGCGCTTTTCTCCCACAACCAAACTCTTTCATTCATGAGTTCTTGGAGCCTAAGATCACTCTATTGGATTTCTTCATCGAGTCCCAATCGTTCTTCTTCGAGTTCTTCCAACTGTGCGGGCCTTGCTTCTAGGGCTCTGCGGTCCGTTACCCTTGCGAGCGCTACTATGTGTGGACTAGACATGATAGACACCATAGGAATTATAGCTTCTACTCCATCGACCAGCCGAACAAGCGTCTGTCTTAGTATGCGTAGGTCCCAATCACTTCGTTGCGCATTGCATACCTTGTTCAGCACATTGCACACCTTATCAAATGCTTCCGCGTGGATAGCCTTCTACGCAATTGTTCTTCCCACATACTGTTTGTCCAACCTTAAGAGCCAACTGCACATTTGTCCCCCCAACACACGCTTATTGACCATACCTCTCAGTGTGGAGTTCATGTGCATCCATGTAGGTTGTTTTCCATATGCTTGTATCCACCTGGCTAGATGTGTGTGCAGATCATCTTGCCCATCGTACTTGTCTGTTAGTTGCATCTTAGGCTTCCCAAAATATGTGCGCATCATCCTTCTGCATTCGTGCCAGTCGTCAAAGCTCCCTTTGTGCGTACCCCACCACCTCATAGGCGTATCGCGCAGTACCCAATTCAAATCCTGGAAACGTTTATTTTCCGACACTTCTCTTTTAATTCTATCTAAGAAGGTATTTACCTCACTTATCCCATCATAACTAGGTAGGTATCTTACTTCTATCGATACACAGCGCAACGACCTTGTCATCATATTACAATTCAGTGTAGTCACCTCATTTAACTAGTTCTGCCATCGCTCCATTTCCTCATCTGAATCTGAAGTACAGGAGCTCTTGCGCTCCCATGCAAGCTGCCCATTTGCAGTGGGATTCACCCAGTCCTAGTTTCGCGATGTTATATAATAGATGCAGTCCAAATCATCATCACTTTCATAGTCATGCACTGGCTCTGTATAACGCAATCCTTCAGCAGGGTCCAGGGGTATAACTACGCGTAGTGACTTCTTTTCAAAAATCATCTTGGGATTCTTCAGATTAATCACCCCATTCATGTTAGTGGCCCAATCAATTCCTAAGAGTGCAGGGTAGGGATTGTTGTCATCAACAATCTCTATCGCTTCAAAGTCTTCTATCACGCTTGCTCCCTCAATATCCATAGTCATTCCCTGTAATCGCCCCATGGGTATTATTTTCTGCTGGTTCGTCATTCGCAGTTGAATAGGAGACCACTATAGCTTAGGCCTCCCCATGTTCTCCCATGTCTGCTTCGGCAGAACATTCACGTCCGATCCTCAATCTAGAATTACTTGGTCCATCTCATATTCTCCAATCTGTGTGGTTAACCTCATTTCTCTTCCCGTCGTCATCTTATGCTTTCCAATCTTCCGAACTACGTACGGTTCTCCTGGCGCAGTCCCAACGCATTTGTTAATGAGTTCCTGTAATCACTTTACAGCCTTACTGTCGCGCAGTAACTTCATGCATGTTTCCAAGAACTTCATGAGCATAGATGGGTCCATTTCCAGCTTTGGTCTATCTTTGCTTCCTGAAGTGGAGGCATCAACAAAGCTCTTCTTAGCTTCCATGAAGGTTTCCCAAGTGCACTCCAAATCAAACTCCTCTTATTTCTTTGGAGCTTCGCGAACCCAAATAATATCTTTGGGTTGTTTGCCTTTGTCATCTCCCATTGCGATTCCACTTAGGAGCACAATGTTCACATTTGGATCTTCCTCACGTGGTTCAAACCTCATCATCTGCAGGTCCTAAGTCGGGGGAGGCAATAACGCTCCTTTGTCTATATCCTAGCTATCAGTGTAGGACAATCTTCCGTCTCATGATCAAACAAGGTGCAATATAAACATGACGATCGTTTCAGATTCGTACAATCGCAGGAATAATGTCCTGGCCCTCCGCAATTGTAGGATATCAACTAACCGTGACCTCTTGCAGATCCTCCTCCGCATCGGCCTCGTCCGTGCCCCTGAAATCCGGTTTGCACCACTCTTGCATTCTGGTCTAGGGGCCATGATTTGGCCTAAACTCTATAGGTGGGAGTTCTATCCGTCATTAGCTCATAGCTTCTATAAGTGCACTCATCATGTCCCACTGACCTACAAAAGTTATAGAACAATTGCTGCGAATTTTGTGTATACTTCTGTAACAAATGGCAGCTGTCCATAGCGTGTTTCCCTTCTATTTGGAAAATCACACACCACAAGGCAGGTGTCGCGCTAGGTCCTGCTTGTGCTTTCGGCCTTAACGGCATCGGTCCTCCTCCCGCGAGGTAATTTGCGAACACCGAGCAATGGTCCTTATCATGACCCTGACCCTTTCATTTTACACACCACACCTCTTCACGTACTTCTGGTCAAGCTGTTCTGTCCTGTTTCAGACTCTGCATCTCAAGGGATAAGTTTTTCCATTGCAGGTGGATCTATTGAACTCCCAAGTTAGGATCCTACATTGGGGTCTCATGAATCCTCATCATGATCTCTAAGGCCTCTACTTGAGTCGTTAACTTCTGCTGTGACAGCGCACTCCTTAAATGTGTCGTTAACGATGCTACAAACCATTCGTGATGTTGTCCATCTGTTAGATTCATATTAGCTTCGCAAATCATACACTTCAACCTCTGATCCAACTGCCAAGGAGTCTCACTCGATAGCATCATGATTTCTTTGAATCCAATGATATACTATGCTTCAAACTTCGGCCTGCTAAATTCTCTGTTTAGCGTTGCTTGGATATCTGCGATTCCCTCATTTGGATTATCATTGGAGTTCTTAATATACCAGGTCAATGTGTAGTCCTACAGGGCACTAACCAGTGTCACTTTCTTTATATTGTCATCTGTAACTCCCTGTGCTTCCCATACGGCTCATACGACGAACCAAACTTGGTCCGGATCATCATTTCCCACTCCCTTGAACACATGTAACTTTATCATGCTTGCCATATTGACTCGCGGTGGTGGTGGAGGTGGTATGAGTGAAGATGGAGGTGAAGGTGGTGAAGCTAGTGGTGGTGTGGGTGGGGGTGGTATTCGCAGAATTCTTTGTCTTATCAAATGGATCGCACTTCGCGGAGAGACCTTCACAAGCTCTTCCTCATCCCCTCGCGGAGGTGAAATAAAGGGGCTAGTTTCTGGTCCCTTATTTCCTTCATTCCTGTAATTTTTTCCACTTCGCGTAGCCCCGAACATCAAGGTAATTTCATAACCCTATTTTCACACAATAACATTTTAATCCAAGTATTCAGAGACTTTACGTACTTACCTCGTAGTCCCTTGAGAAAGCGTCGCTCTGCCTCGCTGTAGCTAACTAAGGTGTTAATCGCGAACTCAGTAATGAATCCTCCTATAATTTGATCAAGCCAATGATCGACGACATGCACGATCTTATCCTCCGATGCTTCCAACCTTCACACTAACTCTAGGGTCCACACAATAGGATTGTCAAGTTTCCACCTTCCTTGGCTATCTTCTAGCTTCGCGATCCACTCATAGAACTTAGTAGGAAAAGACGCGAAGAAGATTTCGTGGATCTCTATGTACAAGTAGCAGTCTAACCACTCTTCTTTTGTCAATTGCGGGTTCTTGTTCTCCTGCGTCATGAACTCGTAAATCCTCCTGTCCAATCAACCTTCAATTTCCTTCTTAGTTGGATTTCAATGATACGACATTAGACATCTCTATGCAAATTATGGTCCCGGATACAGAACCATTTGTTGGCCTGAGGTGGCCTGACCCAGGTTCAGAGTTAATTAGATAAACAGATCCCTACACTACTGGCCCATTGAAACAAGCCCATGGACGTGGTCTGGAAGGACATTCCTTTGAGCCTGGCCGAGAAACAAGCCCATGGACGTGGTCTGGAAGGACATTCCTTTGAGCCTGGCCGAGAACTTGACTAGACTATCACAGTTCATGGGAGCATATGCATCGACCACTATGGACAAGGCTATTGAGGTCTTTAATCTACTATGGGAGAAAGAGGAGAGAATTTCGTAGCTCGAACAAGAGCTCGAGGCAGAGAAAGCAAGCGTAAACAGGCAAGCGATCGAGCAACTAAAGAAATTGCAGCAAGACATGGAGGTCCTAAAAATTATCCATGAGGCCGATATATTGCCCAAAAAACACACAACTCCAGGAAATGCAGTAGTCCATGGAAAGATACAAGGACGTTTCCACTACTGAGGAGTTCATCAAAGAGGCATTGGAATTAAATTTCCTTTTGGTGAGATAGCAAGAGTATTTCTACCAAAAGATGTCGCATATTACTCCCTATCTGACTACTAGTGACCAGCTGACAGACAAGGCAATCGACCAGAGAATGGAGTTCAATGATTTAAACACCAGAATCTCTGAGTTCATTGAGTGGCAGGAAACAGAAGATGGAAAGAAGGCCAATCTACCCGAGATTGAAGAAACTCATAAAGACATTCTCTTCACAGATTGGGATGCCAAAATCAAACAGGCTGAACTAGCAGTCACAAGGGCAACGAGAGTATCAAAGAACATCGTCAAAGCAGTGAACCACATCCTGTTCGCCACCAATCTCATCAAGGAAGGCAATACGAAAGAAATGCCTGATTTAACTGCTTTGTATAAAGACTAGCAAGAGAAGGCGGGAATTCAGAGAGAGGCAATTGCGAAATTGACCACGACCAACTGAGAGTCGTATTGGAAGTATCTAGTTAAGCCACATAGCTAGATTATGACTCTCAACTTTTCCCTTCACATGACTCAAAGGATGTTTCCACCACTCATTGATGTGATCTTCATCGGACATCTTAGGACTCATTTCGGGCCACCTCCTCAAATTCAACCGATGACCAATATTTGTGAATTAAAGGACAAGCTAGCAAACAACGAGTCATCCTCTTAGTTTCGTTTATTTAGCCTCTGTTTATTTTTGGAGTTAGTTACCTAGTTAGAAGGAAGGTTGTTTGAAACCTCCTCAAATTTTGTATAATCTATTTTTACACTTTTAGTTAGAGTAGTATTTATACCCTTCTCATGCATTTAGAGAAGGGTCCATAATTTATCAAAAACATTTGCAAAGAATGCACTATTGTAAGTTTGTGAATGCTTTGGTGAAATGATGGAACATGATCATTTCTTTTAGATATCAAACTACTTTCCTTTGTTGATGCACTTTTGTATTCTTGGGAGACAATTTGATTTGAAGAAAGAAGTTGGTCTATTTCATTGGTCATATGAGCAGGACTTCACACATATGGTACTATTATTGTGTATGATTGACTCTGTTTACATTTAATTAGTGGAAAAACTTTACTTTCATGGATTATATGTGAGATTTATTGTTTCTGTTAAGTGTTAATTGCACTTTTGTATGATGCCTAACTAAAGTAGTGATTTTCATATATAACTCATCATATATGCGATATATTTTATAAATTCCTTTAACTAACTATTTAGTCAAAGGAATTATCTTTTATGTTATCATCTCTGTTTAGTTGTGTTCAATCTTTATTATCACATGCTAAATAGATATCCTTGTAGATCGCATATCACACAAGAACACCTGGGTTTATATTAGAATAAGTTAGTTAGAGGAATTGCATTGTAGAATAGATCACTTAGATTATCATTATTCTATTGCAAAGCACTCATAAACCACCCACTCTCATCTTAAAACCCACATTGGAAAACTGGTCCCATTATCTCCAGTCGGAGCCACCACTTTAAATGGAAAAGGAGTTGTCTTAAGGTCCGGACCGGGTGGTTATCCCCCATGTTTCGGTAGCAGACATTTGAGGCCGCAACAAGCATATAGATATAATTAAAAAAATATACATTTTAGAACATTTTTCCTAAGACTCACTTGTGAAATAAAAGATTTTTATGGAAAACATTGTGCCAAAAAAAGTTGAAAAAATAGAAAATTTTAATTTTTTTATAACTTTTATATCCAAAGGTCACAACATTTGAATTTTTTTCAAAAATAAGGATTGACATAAAATTTTAAATAAAAATAACAAAAAAAAAATATTGTTTAAAAAAAACAACTTTAAAAAATAAATTGAAAGTGACAGATTAAAACTAAATTGTTTAAAATTAAAAAAAACAGAAGACATTATGAAGTTATTTAGATAACACTTGCCTCTCATTCTAGATATGATACCATCATTTCCACACTATTGATCAACCTTGGCTACCATGTTCACATGATTTAATAAGATAATTATAAGTGGAGTGACATCTAGACACCTAGACATTATGAAGTTATTTAGATAGCGCTCGCCTCTAATTTTGGATATGATATCGTCATTTCCAGGTCAGTGATCGAGCTTGGCTATGATGTTCACATGATTCAATAAAATCATTCCAAGTTGAGTGACACATCATAAGTGCCATATCATTAGTCAAACCCAGTAACTTTCCATGTCATCAATGAATGACAAAAACCAATGAAACAAAGTTACTAACTTTACGGGAATTGTACTGAGTTCTCATTTTTTTAGTGGTTGCAAAAAATAATCTAATTTGGAAAGTGTTGATGTAGAGTCAACCCTATTTTTTGAGCATATTTTGATACTTTAAATTTTCTTATTTTTTTTTTTTTTTTTGTAAGCTCCGGTAGTACTCATTCTATTTCTGAAAATTTTTAACAAAAGATACATCGTTCAAACCATAGATGCCCGCCCTCAAGGGGAAAACGGGTAAACCCATCTATAATTTTTCAATCCAGCCCAAAAGTAATAGGCTCTCCGTCTAACCAAAGTAGCCAGCACAGCATAACTGTTTTGAAATTTACAGTAAACCCTATTCAGAACTATGTTATTATATCTACTATTCATTTAAAACGCTATAAACAAAATCGGGACCATCAGTAGTCAAACTAAACATATCTGTCTTCATGCATTTGCCGTGTCCACCGGGCGGTCGTCTCCTTGCGCGGGGTGCTCCACACCATCTTCCTGAACCGGGTCTTGACGCTCGCCCTTCAGTAGGCAGAGTATCTCGTCCAGTTTCTCCTCTTGCTGTGACTGGGTTCTGCGAATATGGGTTAGCTCCCTGCTCATCTCTGGTTTTTTCTGGAGCAGATCCGCCATTTCTTTGGCTACCTGTTCCAGGGCCTTCGCCATCAGGCCTTTCATAACCCAATACATATGGAGGGATTGTTTAAACAGGGTCCTGCGCCCACGAGTATGTCCCGGGTCATGGAGGATTGAAGCCCACTCCTCCATTTCGTCTGCTGATTGTTCTTGGATGGCCTCCTCCTCCAAAAATTGCATAATTTTGCGAATATCGGGGTCTGCATTGTTCTGAAACGCCCTTTCTGCCGTTCGTATCTGGTGCATGACAGTCCTTTTCTGCTTTGTTTGTCGCTGTTGCCGTCTGCCCGAGTTTTCGCCAACCTCAAACTCGGTCTTTCCGCAGTCTCCCTCCTCCTTCCTCGTTCTGCTTTGTCCGCTGCTCGGTGGTCGACCCCTCTTCCGGAGCCCCGAGCGTTTTTCCTCAGAAACTGGCTGCCTGGGCGGTTTCATCTCCGTTTGGGGCGTACTGCCCTGATAACTCCTCCTTTGTGTTTCCTTGGGTCTTTTTCCAGAGCCGCCTTCGTCATCTCCGTCTGAGTCATCCTCTGTATCCCAAATTGTGATTGGGGGATCCCGATTTAGGAGGCCTTTGCCCTTCCTTGCTCCCGTTCTTCCTCAATTTCCTTCCGCTCCCTTGCTTCACGGCCTCTCGGACGGGGCTCCATCTCTCTTACAGCTTCGCCGCTCCTTCTTCTCATAATACTTCCTTTCTTCGACTGCCTCCGATGGAGACTCTGCAGACAATTCCGAATTATCCCGTAAAGGTGGTTGTTTCCCTGACTCCCGTTCTCTATAATTTGCCTGTTTCTATTGTGGTGAATATATAATGGTGTCCAGATTTGGGTTCTCGGCCTCGCCCTATCTGGATCCCGTACTCCACTATCGCCAAACGTTCCATCTATACTCATATTTGCTTCTCTGTGTCCGGGCACCTCGTTAATTTCTCCGTTCATCCAATGCGTCTTAATGACCGCATCGACTGCGAATTCCTTGGTACTCATCCCCTCTGCCGCCACTGTACCTTCTTTCACATCGTGCTTCATCATTGTGTGTATTGGTATGCCATTTAGCACCTGATGTAATCGAGCTTTGGTCATGGTTCGATCATAACTTTGCCAATTGGTCCTATCTTGCATTAATTGAAGTGTGTTCCCCGATAACACCGTCACCTTCAGCAATCGAACTTCGGCTGTAGTTCGATCGTGTCTCTGCCGTTTACTGATGTCCTTCATTAATCTGAGTGTAATCCCCGATGGCGCTATCATGATCGGCCTTAATGAGCGTGTTTAGATCTTTCCATTCCCTGTTAGCCGCCGAATTCCTCCATTGGCTATCAATCTTGCTCTGTTGTCCTTTGCTGCCCCAGTTGGCCAGCCAGTCGGCGGGTTGATTACCATTTCTTCGGACATGCTTGAAGATGCAGTAATCTATTCTTTTGATCATACCCTCTATCTCCTGAACGATACCTGCTGTGCGCCAGCTCTTAGTCACCTTGTCCCATCCTTTGCCATTCCTGAGCTTCTTGACCATTTCAATGGCAATTTGGGAATCCCCCGAAATTTCTAAGTTAGAGTACCCATTTCTGATAGCTATTCTCAATCCAGTGTGGAGCGCCCAGAATTCTGCCTCATTGTTAGTCATATTGCCTCCCCAGTCGGCATATATCCATCTTACTTGTTTGCTACTGTCACGGAATATACCCCCAAACCCTGCATCTCCAAGATTACCCTTAGAGGCCCCATCGAAATTTAGCTTGACGAATTGATCCCTGGGATAAGTGAACTTGTCTGGGCTTTTAGTCTGCATGTTCTGCCCTTTTCTGAATTGGTGTTGCACCATTTCCAATTTCAGATTTAGTCTGTGTAAAATTTCCTGTTCTTCTAAATCTGCTTTCCAATCTTCATCCTGCCATCTCTCTACTAGAATGGTTTCTCGTAGAGCCTCTGTCACCTGGTCCCAAATTTTCTCCGGCTCTTTATTAATGCTTTTAAAGATTCTAGCATTACGTTCCTTCCATACCAGCCATATTACAAAACCTGAAGCAAGATTCCAAGCTCTCTGTATGACTCTGCATTTGAATGTTTCCTCTTTCCAATGAAGAACCAGTTCGTTGAAATCGCTAATCTCCACCCCATGTTTATTAAAGGTATGTTTGACGCAAGACCATAGATGTTTGATAAACGGGCATTGAATCATGATATGATCTCTACTTTCTTCTTGTTTGTTACACAGGTAGCAGCGCGACGGTCCCGAGAATCCCCGTTTCCGGATGCAGTCCCAAGTAAGAATTTTATTTTTCAAAGCGATCCAAGCAAAAATGGTTACTTTGGGCCACCAGTTTAGGTCCCAAATTTTCCTCCATCCCTGATGTCCGTCATTGATATTGAGGGGATTTGCGAGATAGTAGGCTTCCTTTACTGAGAAAAGTCCTTTCATGGTGTTACCCCAGCGTAGTATATCTTTTCCTTCCCTTACCCTGATTTTCCGTGAATCCATTTCCTTTTTGAAAGCTATCTGTAGGTCTGGATTGAGGCTTTGATCCCACTCTGTGGGATCCTGCCATGATCTCCAACAGTCATTCATGGTGACAGATTTCCAATAATCCTTGACACTTGATCTATTCCCCTCAATACTATCCCTAATTGATTGAAGGCTCTGTATATTTGTCAATCTTTCCCTTTGCTGCCATTTGTCATCCCAGAAGTAAGCCTCATTACCTCCTCTGATTTCCCAGAAAGCATGTTGCTTAACAATGTCTCTATTCTGGCTGGCCAGCTCCCACACCGCAGATCCGCGAGGCATTTCCTCTTGCCTTAGAATATCTAACTGAGAGTCTGACATTCTATATTTTGTTCTCCATATTGATTTCCAGAGGTCGTTTCCCCCTTGTACCCACCTCCACCAGAGTTTAGCTCCCAGGGTTTGATTAAGCAGTTCTGGGTCTTTTAATCCCAATCCACCTTTCTCTTTTCTCTCTGTAATTTGATTCCAGGCCACCAGGGCCCATTTCCTTTTTTCCTCCGACCCTCGCCAAATGAAATTTCTGATGATTTCTCTTATCTTCCCATAAACTCCTTTCGGGGCCGCCATTATTGATAGGGGGTAAATAGGTATAGCCTGTAATACTGATTTAGCTAAAACAATTCTGCCCGCAATATTCAGGACCCTGAAAGCCCAGCTCGAGACTTTTTTCCTCATTCTGTCTAAGATTCCTTGCCAGTTTTTCAATCTTTTTGTCGTGAAGTCTAACATGTTCCCCAAATACTTGGTAGGGAGTTCACCCTTTTTGAAGCCAAGAATTCTGATGAGATGAGTCTTCACTTGATCCACCGTGTTGAAGATAAAAACACATGATTTCTCCCTGTTAATTTCTAGTCCCGATGCTTCAGCAAACAGGTCAAGGATTTTCTTCAGATGTCTGACTTCCCTAACAGTTGGCTCCCCAAAGAGCATTATATCGTCAACAAATTGTTGATGCATGAGGGGGAGTCTGTCTCCCCATAAGCGAAGGCCTTTTAATCTGTTGGCTACTTTTTCCTTAGTAATATACCTTCCTAGACCCTCTGCTGCCACAATGAACAGGAAAGGAGACAGTGGATCCCCTTGACGAATACCTCTGGAGGCATTAAACGTATTCGATGGGTTTCCATTGACTAAAATTGAAAAGTTTGGAGACGAGATGAGATTATGGATCCAAGTAATCCATCTCTTGTGGAAGCCGAAGCATGCAAGCACTCTCTCAAGATATCTCCAGTTGAGCCTATCATAGGCTTTGGATAAATCAAGCTTAATCATCATTCCTTTCCGTTTTTTATCTTTGAGGGAGTGGATGACTTCTTGAGAGACAACTAAACCATCCAAGATCTGTCTCCCCTCCACAAAACCAGTTTGCTCCGCCGATATTAAGCTCCCTAGCAAGGGTTTTAATCGTCTGGCAATAAGAGAAGCTATGATCTTATATATTACATTGCAGAGAGCTATTGGTCTAAAGCCATTAGCATCCTCCATGTTTTCACCCTTAGGAATTAGAGTAAAGAAGGTTGAGTTAAGAGCTGGCCATACCTTCTGTTGCACCCTTGATTCTTCTACCAACTCTAGTATTTCCTTCCCAAGAAAATGCCAGCCAGCTTGGTAAAAATCGACTGTAAAGCCGTCCGGGCCTGGCGCTGTACCTTTCCGCATTGATTTCACTGTCTCCTCCAGTTCCTCCAAGGTAACCATTCTCATTAAGGCTTTGTTCTGATCCTCCGTAACTAGTCTGGGAATAGCAGTGCAGATTTCCTGTATAGCTCTCTCTCTATCTACTTGGGATTCGGAGAGAATTCCTCTATGATGCTCGACTAAAGTTTGCTCGATTTCCTTTTGTTCTACAACCCTTGTACCATTATTCCTTTTAATGGAGAGAATTCTATTCCCCTGTCTGTGCTTAACCATTGCCTGATGAAAAAACTTCGTGTTTCTTTCCCCTTCGCGCAGCCACTTAACTCTAGATTTCTGCCTCCATAGGATTTCCTCTTGTTTTCTTCTTTCCTCCATTTTGCCCAGTAGAGCCCCTTCTGTGGCGATGCTTTCCTCAGTCCTGCCTTCCACAATTATTTTCTGTTGGATATCCTCCATTTCCTTTTCCAATTTTTGCTTGTCTTCTATGATATTGCCAAATTCGTCTTTGTTCCACTTCTTAATCTTTATCTTCAAGTCTTTCAGCTTTAGATGAAACGTGTGCATCCTTCCTCTACCCTGCACTCGGCTTTGGTTCCACCATTCCTCTGCCTTTTTGATGAAGTTCGGATCCCTTAACCAGAATGCTTCGAAACGAAACGGTCTCTTACCCTGGATCTTTTTAATGTCCACTTCCAATCGGATTGGCCAGTGATCTGAGCCCAAAGAGGGGATGATCTTGGCTTCGACAAAGATATCTCTGTTCAGGATATCTTCAGATATTAAAAATCTATCTAGTTTTGTAGCAATTTGATTCTTACCTCCTCTTCGGTTATTCCATGTATAGATTCCATTGATGGTTTTCATGTCACTACTCGTAGATCTTCTATCAGTTCATTGAACTTATTCATGAATTGATCCAGCCTTCGGACTCCCCCTTTTTTCTCGTCCAGGGATCGGATGAGATTAAAATCTCCTCCAATGATCCAAGGTTGTCCAGAAAAAAGTTGTCGGGTCGCTTTTAGACTGTTGATAAAGTTTTCTTTTTCAGCAGGGTTTGTGGGTCCATATACCCCTGTGACGGCTACAGTTTCCTTGGTCCCCACTATCCTTCCCATCCCGGTTAAGATTCCATGCATGCTAGTCCATTTTTCCAGAAGTACCTCATTTGGGTTCCACAATATTGCTAATCCTCCAGCCGCGCCTATGGCATCCTGTCCCATGACTTTGTAATTCAATCTATTTCTCTCAATTATTTCTTCTAACTGGTTTGCCTCAATTTTAGTCTCCTGCAGTATTATAATGCTGGGTTTTTCTTTTTTGAGTTTATCTCTCAAATATCTTTGCTTCCCCTTACTGTGTAGGCCCCTAATATTCCAACTAAACAACAATCATTTAAAACTTTTGGAGGGCGGGGAAAAATACCTCTGACAGAGGTATCACTTTACCAGAGTTGATCAGTGTTTCACCCACTGACTGTATAGTTTCATTTAGCGTTCTCCGGCCTCTTTTCCTGCTGCTTTTTCCCAAATTTCCCATTTCCTCTATTTCTTTCTGCTGTTCCCCAGCCTCTGCAATTTGTTCCTCCATGTTTTCCTCCTTCCGTTCCTTGTATTTCTGGAAGGCCTCTTTGAATAACTGTTTTTGTTTCTCCGGTATAAATCTGCTATCTAAATACTTCCACTCCTGTAGCAGTCTCTTCATTAACTTTTCCTCTTCAGCCTCATTTTCCATTTGGTTTTCAACTTCCATGTGCGACTCCATTGTTTTCTCTGTCTCTTTTTCTCTGTTTGTTCCTTGTTTGGTTTGTATGTACTTTCTGTTTTCTCTTTCTCTTCTCGGGCAACCTCCATTGGCGAGTTCTCTGGCTCTTCATCGTCATTCAGATTTACTTCGAACCCTTCCGCATTATCTTGCAATACCTGGAACTTATTTTGGCTTTTGATAGTGCTGGGGGTTTCTTGCGTTTTGGGTTTCAGGTTTTCCTTATTTGGTCGCTTCTTTCTAAAGACTTGTTGAAAGCCTTCCTCTCTATCTGCTGCTCTATCTTTTCCTGGCCTCTCTCCTTCCTCTTTGTTCAATGGACAGTTCCTAAATAAGTGGCCATATTCATGACATTTCCGGCAACGGAAGGGGATGTGTTCATAGTCGAGCGCTTGCGTCCAGACTTCATCATGGTATTCCAGGTCAATATTTTCCGGGAGAGGTTCAGCTAAGTTCATGAAGACACAAATTCTAGCAAAGGCATTGTACTTCCCTCTTCTTGTGGCCTCTGCAGTCTTCACGAAACTACCTATGAGTTTCCAATACCTTCCAAGATTTCCGGGTCCCAGAACTCATCCGGTAACCCAAACAGCCCTAACCCATACCGGAGCATCCATTAACTTTTCTTTTTCAGGGTTATACCGCTCCTCCCAGTGTTTCATAAACAGACCAGCATTATTCAGGAAGTACGGCCCTTCCTCAAAAATTCTGTTCTTATCTTCCAGATTCGTGAATACGGCCGTAAAGAAACCCTTCGCTCCTAGTTTCAGATCTATATGGCCTCGGGGTTTCCATCGCAGTTCTATCCATCTGTTCAGCTCCTTTTCTGAAGGCCAGTAGCCAATAAATTTGCAGATTAATGCATGGTCCTTCATATAGCTATTGTATTCCTCCAGTTTATTAAAGGGTATGATATACCTAGGTTTTTTCTGAGCTCGAGGAAGGCATTTACCTTTCATCCTCTTTTGCCAGATATTGCCCATTACCGGGGCTATGTTTTCCTTGTTTCCATTGAGGTTTCCTTCTGCACTGGTTTCACCCATCACTACATTTCTGAAGGAGGGGTTTGCACCCCCCCCCCAGTCTCGTCCATCCCGATCAGTATTTATCAGCTAGATTTAAAACGTGGTTTTCTAAAGAAATACCTGGGTTAAGAGTCGTTGTGGACAGAAAGGCCGAAACCCTGTCTACGGCTTCCGTCCCTCGTCACAGGGGCCGATCCCTGACACCGTCGACTCTGTCAGGCCTGCACACCCGTGAACCCTAGTTCGAAACTCTCACCGTCGCCTCGTCCCTTCGAGATCTCCTAAATTTTCTTATTTATTAAGTATGGACATTTTTTTTTAAAATGTTAGTGATTTTCATGCCGATTTTGAAAAGTGTTGATGCAACATCAACCCCTTTTTTTGGGGCTTATTTTTTACACTTTAAATTTTCTTATGTATTAAGTATGGATAAAATATATTAAAATGTTGGTGATTTTCATGCTGATTTTGAAAAACATTGATGCAACATCAACTTTTTTGGGGAGGGGCTGGGATATTTTTGACACTTTAAATTCTCTTATGTCTTATGGACTTTTAAAGAAAATGTTGGTTATTTAACCATTTTTCAAGTTCTTTTCTTTTTCTTCTTCTTCTTTCTTCCCGAGATGTTTGTTTTTTTAAGGGTTTTTCAAGTTTGTGTTTTTTATTTTTCCTTACAATGTTTTTTGTAATGATTTTTATTTTTTTGCAAAGTTAAAAAAAATAATAAAATTAATATTTTGAAGTTAGGATTTTTTTATATATTTATGTATTGTTAATTAATATTTCAATTTACATAAAAATAACTATCATTTAAAATATAATAATTTTTAAACATTTGGAAAAAAAAATACATATTTGGCATATAGATATAATAAAAAAATATATATTTTCAAAACCTTTTTGCTAAAAATGGCATGTCAAATAATAAAAAATATTTTTGTGGAAAATTGAGCCAAAAAAAAATGAAAAAAATAACAAATTTTTAATTTTTTTTTTTTATGATTTTTATATCAAGAGGTCACAACTTTTTTATTCTTTTTTTTTCAAAAAATAATAATTCAGCTCGAATTTTAAAATTAAAAATAACAAAATAATAATTGTTGTTAAGAAAAAAATAATTTTAAAAAATAAATGAAAGCGA